>CM064326.1:212897057-214287335 GCA_032595735.1 Pelochelys cantorii
CGCTTCTGGACTAAGAATGGCAGCCAAATTGACTCTGGCCATTGGGCACATTGCCCTAAGGTGTGTCTAGACTACAGGGTTTTGTCGACAAAAGTGGCCTTTTGTCGACAAAACTATACCTGCGTCTACACTACCGCCGAGTTCTGTCGACATAACGTCAACAGAACTCGGCAGTGTTGTCGACGGCGGTAAACCTCATTCTACGAGGAATAACGCCTTTTGTGGACAGAGTTCTGTCGACAGAAGGCGTTATTGCAGCTACACTGTCCTTTGCGTCTACACTGTCATGTTGACAAAGCGGCTTGCTTTGTCGACAGAACTGGATGTAGTCGAGATGCTCTTTGTCAACAGAAACTTTGTCGACAGTATCTGTTGACAAAGCCTCTGTCGACAAAAGCCTGTAGTCTAGATGTACCCCTACTGAGGAGCGAAGCAAGTACAGAGGGTTTGGCCCAAATAGTCTGGCTAAGTAGGGCAAGAACATAAACACCCCCCTGAAGCCTGGTCCCCTACCCCAGGTCACAATTGCTCCTTCACTCAGACTGCATCCCAGACCCCGCACCCTTTCCTGAGCCCCAATCCCTAACTGCAAGCTCCCTTCTGCACTCAACCTTCATCCCAGACACTGCACCCCTTCCACTGATATAGAAAAGTGCAGCCCTTGACCACTTTCCAAATTCTTGGCAAGTCCCCCTGTGGTGGCACATCGGATACCCCCCGATCCTGCACCCTGTCTGCAGCAAGATGAGACTCTGCCAACCAGGAATATAGAAAGGGTTAATTGCTCCTCCAGGATACAGCACAGCATAGACGTGATGTGGTTTCAGGTGTCAGGGACAGGATGCCTCAGACCCCTTGGACTGGGGGGGTCCATTGTCATCACTAGACTCTCAGCCCTCAGCTAAAGCTGCTTCCTTCATGTTTCCCAGCCAGCCACTCCCCTTCCCCTCTCTCTGCCTCTCTCCCTTTGTCTCTCCCCCTGGGAATCCCCTGTTATCTCCTCAGGCTGAGCCTAGGTGACTGGGTTAATACACATTTGGGTGAGTCAGTGGGAATCACACATCATAGCGCAGGGGGACACCGGGTTACAGAGCAGACAGCCTCCCACTACGTCACACCCCCCTCATCAAAAATTATTGCCCAGCCCTGCTAACGTATTCTGCCTATGGATGGAAAAATTGGAGGGCACACTGCTGCCAGCTCCAGTGCTCTGGGCCATGCAGTCAGAGGGGGTATGTCTACACTACAAAGTTAACTTGAACTAACAGCCGTAAGTTCGAATTAACTTTAATAGGGGCTACACATGCAAACCGCTATTTCGAATTAAATTCGAAATAGTGGAGCCCTTAATTTGAACTAGGTAAACCTCATTCTACGAGGAATAATGCCTAGTTCGAATTAAGTAGTTCGAATTAAGGGCTGTGTAGCCACTTAATTTGAACTAGTTGGAAACTAGCCCTTCCCAGGTTGCCCTGGTGGCCACTCTGGGCCAAACCAGGGGGAAACTTCTGCCCCCCCTCCCGGCCCCGGAGCCCTTAAAGGGCCACGGTCTGGCTACGGTGCTTGTGCCAGCTGCAAGCCTGCCAGCACCCAGCCAGCAGACCCTAAGAACATAAGAACATAAGAATGGCCGTACTGGGTCAGACCAAAGGTCCATCTAGCCCAGTATCCTGTCTGCCGACAGTGGCCAGAGGCAGGTGCCCCAGAGAGGGTGGACCGAAGACAATGATCAAGCGATTTGTCTCCTGCCATCCCTCTCCAGCCTCTGACAAACAGAGGCCAAGGACACCATTTTATCCCCGGCTAATAGCGTTTTATGGACCTAACCTCCATGAAATTATCTAACTTCTCTTTAAACTCTATTATAGTTCTAGCCTTCACAGCCTCCTCTGGCAAGGAGTTCCACAGGCTGACTACACGCTGTGTGAAGAAGAACTTTCTTTTATTAGTTTTAAACCTGCTACCCATTAATTTCATTTGGTGTCCTCTAGTTCTTCTATTTAGGGAACTAATAAATAACTTTTCTTTATCGGCCCTCTCCACACCACTCATGATTTTATATACCTCTATCATATCCCCCCTCAGTCTCCTCTTTTCTAAACTGAAAAGTCCCAGTCTCTTTAGCCTCACCTCATATGGGACCCGTTCCAAACCCCTAATCGTTTTAGTTGCCCTTTTCTGAACCCTTTCCAAGGCCAAAATATCTTTTTTGAGGTAAGGAGACCACATCTGTACACAGTATTCAAGATGTGGGCGTACCATAGTTTTATACAGGGGCAGGAAGATATTCTGGGTCTTATTTTCTGTCCCTTTCTTAATAATTCCAAGCATCCTATTTGCCTTTTTGACTGCCGCTGCACACTGTGTGGAAGTTTTCAGAGAACTGTCCACGATAACTCCAAGATCTCTTTCCCGATTTGTCGTAGCCAAATTAGCCCCCATCATACTGTACGTATAGTTGGGGTTATTTTTCCCGATGTGCATTACTTTACACTTATCCACATTAAATTTCATTTGCCATTTTGTTGCCCAGTCACTCAGTTTGGTGAGATCTTCTTGGAGTCCCTCACAGTCTGTTTCTGTCTGAACTAGCCTAAACAGTTTGGTATCATCTGCAAACTTTACCACCTCACTGCTTACCCCTTTCTCCAGATCATTTATGAATAAGTTGAACAGGATTGGTCCTAGGACCGACCCTTGGGGGACACCGCTAGTTACCCCTCTCCATTCTGAAACTTTACCATTTATTCCTACCCTTTGTTTCCTGTCTTTTAACCAGTTCTCAATCCAAGAAAGGACCTTCCCTCTTATCCCATGGCCATGTAATTTACACAAGAGCCTTTGGTGAGGGACCTTGTCAAAGGCTTTCTGAAAATCTAAGTATACTATATCTACTGGATCCCCCTTGTCCGCATGTTTGTTAACCCCTTCAAAGAACTCTAATAGATTAGTAAGACAGGATTTCCCTTTACAGAAACCATGTTGACTTTTGTCCAACAAATTATGTTCTTCTACATGCTTCACAATTTTATTCTTTACTATAGTTTCGACTAATTTGCCCGGTACTGAAGTTAGACTTACCCGTCTGTAATTGCCTGGATCGCCTCTAGAGCCCTTTTTAAATATTGGTGTCACGTTGGTTACCTTCCAGTCATTAGGTACAGAAGCCGATTTAAGGGATAGGTTACAAACCACAGATAATAAGAACATAAGAACATAAGAACATAAGAATGGCCATACTGGGTCAGACCAAAGGTCCATCGAGCCCAGCATCCCATCTGCCGACGGTGGCCAATGCCAGGTGCCCCAGAGAAGGAGAACAGAAGACAATGATCAAGTGATTTATCTCCTGCCATCCATCTCCTGCCCTTGTTATGAAGGCTAGGGCACCATACTTTATCCCTGGCTAATAGCCATTTATGGACCTAACCTGCAAAAATTTATCAAGCTCTTTTTTAAACCCTAATAGAGTCCTGGCCTTCACAGCCTCCTCAGGCAAGGAGTTCCACAGGTTGACTGTGCGCTGTGTGAAGAAAAATTTCCTTTTATTAGTTTTGAACCTACTACCCATCAATTTCATTTGGTGTCCCCTAGTTCTTGTATTATGGGAAAAGGTAAATAATTTTTCTATAATCACTTTCTCCACACCATTCATGATTTTATATACCTCTATCATATCGCCCCTCAATCGCCTTTTTTCCAAACTGAAAAGTCCCAGTCTCTCTAGCCTCTCCCCATATGGGACCCTTTCCAAGCCCCTAATCATCTTAGTCGCCCTTTTCTGAACCTTTTCTAATGCCAATATATCTTTTTTGAGGTGAGGAGACCACATCTGCACGCAGTACTCGAGATGTGGGCGTACCATAGTTTTATATAGGGGAAGTATGATATCTTTTGTCTTATTATCTATCCCTTTTTTAATAATTCCTAACATCCTATTTGCCTTACTAACTGCCGCTGCACACTGCGTGGATGTCTTCATAGAACTATCCACTATAACTCCAAGATCCCTTTCCTGATCTGTCGTAGCTAAATTTGACCCCATCATGTAGTACGTGTAATTTGGGTTATTTTTTCCAACATGCATTACCTTACACTTACCCACATTAAATTTCATTTGCCATTTTGCTGCCCAATCACTCAGTTTGCTGAGATCTTTTTGTAGTTCTTCACAATCCCTTTTGCTTTTGACTGTCCTGAACAACTTTGTGTCATCTGCAAACTTGGCCACCTCACTGCTTACCTCATTTTCTAGATCATTGATGAACAAGTTGAACAGGATTGGTCCCAGTACTGACCCCTGGGGAACACCACTAGTTACCCTCCTCCATTGTGAAAATTTACCATTTATTCCCACCCTTTGTTTTCTGTCTTTTAACCAATTCTTGATCCATGAAAGGACCTTTCCTCCTATCCCATGACCACCTAATTTACGTAAAAGCCTTTGGTGTGGGACCGTGTCAAAGCCTTTCTGGAAATCTAGGTATATTATATCCACTGGGTGCCCCTTGTCCGCATGTTTATCAACCCCTTCAAAGAATTCTAACAGATTAGTTAGACACGACTTCCCTCTGCAGAAACCATGCTGACTTTTGCCCAACAATTCGTGCTCTTCTATGTGCCTTGCAATTTTACTCTTTACTAGTGTTTCTACTAATTTGCCTGGTACTGATGTTAAACTTATCGGTCTATAATTGCCAGGATCTCCTCTAGAGCCTTTTTTAAATATTGGTGTTATATTGGCCATCTTCCAGTCATTTGGTACCAAAGTGGATTTAAAGGATAGGTTACAAACCACTGTTAATAACTCCGCAATTTCACATTTGAGTTCTTTCAGAACCCTTGGGTGAATGCCGTCTGGTCCCGGAGACTTGTTACTATTCAGCTTATCAATTAATTCCATAACCTCCTCTAATGTCACTTCAATCTGAGTGAGTTCCTCAGATTTGTCACCTAAAAAGGCTGGCTCAGATTTAGGAACCTCTGTAACATCCTCAGCCGTGAAGACTGAAGCAAAGAAATCATTTAATCGCTCCGCAATGGCACTGTCTTCCTTGATCGCTCCTTTTATATCTTTATCATCCAAGGGCCCCACTGCTTTTTTAGCGGGCTTCCTGCTTCTAATGTATTTAAAAAACATTTTACTATCATTTTTTGAATTTTTGGCTAGCTGTTCCTCAAACTCTTTTTTGGCTTTTCTTACTACATTATGACACTTAATTTGGGAGTGTTTATGTTCCTTTCTATTTTCCTCACTAGGATTTGACTTCCACTTTTTAAAAGCTGCCCTTTTCTCTCTCACTGCCTGTTTAACATGGCTGTTTAGCCATGGTGGTTCTTTGTTAGGTCTCTTACTGTGTTTTTTTATTTGGGGTATACATTTAAGTTGGGCCTCTAGTATGGTGTCTTTAAACAGTTCCCATGCAGCTTCCAGGGATTTTAGTTTAATTACTCTCCCTTTTAGTTTCTGTTTAACTAGCTTCCTCATTTTAGTGTAATTCCCCTTTTTGAAATTAAATGCCAGAGTGTTTGACCGCTGCGGTGTTCTTCCCAACACAGGAATATTAAAAGTTATTATATTGTGGTCACTATTTCCAAGCGGTCCAGTAACAGTTACCTCTTGGACCAGATCCTGCGTTCCAGTCAAGACTAGGTCGAGAATCGACTCTCCCCTTGTGGGTTCCTGTACTAGCTGCTCCAAGAAGCAGTCATTTAAGGCATCAAGAAATTTAATCTCCGAATCCCGTCCTGAGGTGACATGCACCCAATCAATATGGGGATAATTGAAATCTCCTATTATTACTGTGTTTTTTATTTTGGTAGCCTCTCTAATCTCCCTTATCATTTCAGCATCACTATCACTGTCCTGGTTAGGTGGTCGGTAATATATTCCTAATGCCATATTCATATTAGAGGAATGAATTGTTATCCATAATGATTCTATGGAACATTTTGATTCCTTTAGGATTTTTACTTCATTTGATTCTATATTATCCTTCACATATAGTACCACTCCGCCACCCGCACGACCTGTTCTGTCTTTCCGATATAATTTATATCCCGGTATGATAGTGTCCCACTGATTGTCCTCATTCCACCATGTTTCTGAGATGCTTATTATGTCAACTTCCTCCTTCGATATGAGGTACTCCAGTTCACCCATCTTATTAGACAGACTCCTAGCATTAGTGTAAAAGCATGTTAGAAAACTACCACTATTTATATGTCCGCCTTTCTCAGACACATTGGATTTTTTTATGCACGATTGTTTCACATCTGATCTTGCCCATATATTATTTCCCACGTTCCCTATCTGACTAACTTCTAGGGAATCCCTACCTATGGAGCCTCGTGTAAGAGAAGTCTCCGTCCGATCCAGGTGCTCCCCCGCACCAATCGGCTTTCCCCCACCTCTTAGTTTAAAAACTGCTCTACGACCTTTTTAATGTTTAATGCCAGCAGTCTGGATCCACCTCGATTTAGGTGGAGCCCATCATTCCTGTATAGGTTCCCCCTACCCCAAAAGTGTCCCCAGTTCCTAATAAATCTAAACCCCTCTTCCCTGCACCATCGTCTCATCCACGCATTGAGACTCTGAAGTTCTGCCTGTCTATCTGGCCCTGCGCGTGGAACTGGAAGCATTTCAGAGAATGCCACCAAAGATGTTCTGGATTTCAGTCTCTTTCCTAGTAACCTAAATTTGGCCTCCAGAACATCTCTTCTACCCTTCCCTATGTCATTGGTACCAACATGTACCACGACGACCGGCTCCTCCCCAGCACTGCCCATAAGTCTGTCTAGATGCCTTGAGAGATCCGCAACCTTCGCACCAGGCAGGCAAGTAACCATACGGTTCTCCCGGTCATCACAAACCCAACTATCTATATTTCTAATGATCGAATCCCCCACTACTAAAACCTGCTTCTTCCTAACAGCTGGAGCTCCCTCCCCCGGAGAAGTATCCTCGGCACGAGAGGATACAACATCACCCTCTGGAAGGAGGGTCCCAACTATGGGATGGTTTCCCTCTGCTCCCATTGACTGCTCTCCTTCCCTGAGCCTTTCATCCTCCGTAACAGCATCAGGACTGTCAGATTTGAGGTGGGACAGCCCTACTATGTCCCGGAAAGTCTCATCCACAAACACCTCTGCCTTCCTTAGCTCCTCCAGTTCAGCCACCCTGGCCTCCAAAGCACGCACTCGGTCTCTGAGGGCCAGGAGCTCCTTGCATCGAGCGCACACATACGCCACCCACCCACAGGGTAGGTAGTCATACATACTGCACTCGACACAATAAACAGGATAGCCCCCACTCTGCTGCTGGGCTTCTGCCTCCATTTCCTACTCTAATTATATATGAGGGTTAATTAAATGTTTCAGATAGAGGTTGTTATAAAGGATTTAGTTTAAGGGCAATAGAAGTCACTGGCTCCCCCCAAGCTCCCCTCTCAAAACTCCCTCCTGTTAGCACTCACCCTGTTCGCGAGCACCCGGTCGCAAGGCTCCCTGGTCGCTTACCAGCAGGGTTTAAGTGCTCAGCCTCCCTGATAGCTCCTCCCTCTGCCTACAGCTCAGCCAATCAGCACACGGTGTTTCAATTCAAACCTAATCAGCTTCCAACTGCCTGCCTGCCTGCCTGAGCACACGGCCTTTCAAACAAACAAACAAACACACTCAGCTCAGCACTCCAAACGCTCCAAACAAACAAACAAACAAACTCCAAACAAACACACACAAGCCCCAAACCTCCAAATATAAGCAGCCACTTACCCCAAGGTGCTTTAGTTTGCTCCTTCCTTCTCCTCCTCCAGGAGAGCCTCTCAAAACTCCCTCCTGTTAGCACTCACCCTGTTCGCGAGCACCCGGTTCAGCAATCTCCCATTTGAGTTCTTTTAGAACCCTTGGATGAATGCCATCCGGTCCCGGAGATTTGTTGACATGAAGTTTTTCTATTTGTTCCAAAACCTCCTCTAATGACACTTCAATCTGGGACAGTTCCTCAGATTCGTCACACACAATGGACGGTGCAGATTTGGGAATCTCCCCAACGTCCTCAGCCGTGAAGACTGAAGCAAAGAAATCATTTAGTTTCTCCGCAATGGCTTTATCGTCCTTGATTGCGCCTTTTATAGTTCGATTGTCTAGGGGACCCACAGGTTTTTTAGCAGGCTTCCTGCTTCTAATGTACTTAAAAAACATTTTGTTATTTCTTTTTGAGTTTTTGGCTAGCTGTTCCTCAAAATCTTTTTTTGCTTTTCTGATTACATTTTTACACTTGATTTGACAGTGTTTATGTTCCTTTCTATTTATCGCACTAGGATTGGACTTCCACTTCTTAAAAGATGCCTTTTTGTCCCTCACTGCTTCTTTTACATGGTTGTTAAGCCACGGTGACACTTTTTTAGGTCTCTTGCTATGTTTTTTAATTTGGGGTATACATTTAAGTTGGGCCTCTATTATGGTGTCTTTAAAAAGTTTCCATGCAGCTTGCAGGGATTTGGCTCTAGTCACTGTGCCTTTTAATTTCTGTTTAACTAGCCTCCTCATTTTTGTATAATTCCCCTTTTTGAAATTAAATGCAAGGGTGCTGGACTGCTGAGGTGTTCTACCCATCACAGGAATGTTGAATGTTATTATATTATGGTCACTATTCCCAAGCGGTCCTGTAACGGTTATTTCCTGGACCTGATCCTGCACTCCACTCAGGACTAAATCGAGAATTGCCTCTCCCCTTGTGGGTTCCTGTACCAGCTGCTCCAAGAAGCACTCATTTAGGCCATTGAGAAATTTTATCTCCGCTTCTCTTCCTGAGGTGACATGTACCCAGTCAATATGGGGATAATTAAAATCCCCCATTATTATAGAGTTCTTTATTCTGGTAGCCTCTCTAATCTCCCTCAGCATTTCAATGTCAGTATCGCTGTCCTGGTCAGGTGGTCGGTAATATATCCCTACTGCTAATTTCTTATTATTGGAGCATGGAATTACTATACATAGCGATTCTATTGAACATGTTGATTCACTTAATATTTTTATTTCATTTGATTCTACATTATCTTTCACATACAGTGCCACTCCGCCACCCACACGGCCTGCTCTATCCTTTCGATATATTTTATATCCTGGTATGATTGTGTCCCACAGATTTTCCTCATTCCACCAGGTTTCAGTGATGCCTATTATGTCAATCTCCTCATTTGATACTATGTACTCTAGTTCACCCATCTTATTAGTCAGACTCCTAGCATTTGTGTAGAAGCACTTTAAAAATTTGCCACTGCTTATTTGTCTGCCCTTCCCTGATGCATTGGATTCCTTTATATGCGGTTGTTTGTCTGCTCTGGCCCATGGTTTGCCCTCTCCCCTCCCCTCTTTCTGACTACAGCTTAGAGAATCTCTATCAATGGATTCTCCTCTAAGAGAAGTCTCCCTCCGATTTACGTGCATCTCCGCACCAATCGGCTTTCCCCCATCTCTTAGTTTAAAAACTGCTCTACAGCCTTTTTAATGTTTAGTGCCAGCAGTCTGGTTCCACCCTGGTTTAGGTGGAGCCCATCCTTCCTGTATAGGCTCCCCCTCTCCCAAAAGTGTCCCCAGTTCCTAATAAATCCAACCCCCTCTTCCCTACACCATCATCTCATCCACGCATTGAGACTCTGAAGCTCTGCCTGCCTACCTGGCCCTGCGCGTGGAACCAGAAGCATTTCCGAGAATGCCACCATAGAGGTCCTGTATTTCAGTCTCTTTCCTAGCAGCCTAAATTTGGCCTCCAGGACATCTCTCCTACCCTTCCCTACGTCATTGGTACCTACATGTACCACGACCACCGGCTCCTCCCCAGCACTACACATAAGTAAGTCTATCTAGATGCCTCGAGAGATCTGCAACCTTCACACCAGGCATGCAAGTGACCATACGGTTCTCCCGGTCATCACAAACCCAGCTATCTATGTTTCTAACAATCGAATCACCCACTACTAACACCTGCCTCTTCCTAACTGGCATTCCCTCCCCCTCAGAGGTATCCTCAGTGCAAGAGGATACCGCAACATCCTCTGGGAGGAGGATCCCAACTATGGGATGGTTTCCCTCTGCTCCCATTGAATGCTCTGTTCGCTTGAGACTTTCATCCTCCTTAAGAGCACTGGGGCTCTCAGACTGGAGGTGGGACAGTACTACAATGTCCCGGAAAGTCTCATCAACATATCTCTCTACCTCCCTTAGCTCCTCCAGTTCAGCCACCCTGGCCTCCAAAGCCCGAACCCGGTCTCTGAGGGTCAGGAGCTCCTTGCAACGGGTGCACACATACGCCACCCGCCCACAGGGCAGGTAATCATACATGTTACACTCGACGCAATAAACAGGATATCCCCCACTCTGCTGCTGGGCTTCTGTCTCCATTTTTCTAATGAATAAGTTTAAGCAGAAACTGGGATTCTTTTAAACCTCTAGAATATAGATTATTATAAGAGTTATGTTTTAAAGAAAGTCAGAAGTCCCTCGTGCCCTCTAACCTCCCCCTCTAAACTCCCTCTCAAAACTCCCTGTTAGCTGATCCTGTTCGCAAGCTCTGGCACAGCATGAGCCAGCCACCCGCTGCCACCCGGCCCTCCCCCTCTTCCCAGGATCAGGCTGGCAGCTCCCAGGAGCCTGCCTGGGGCCATAAGAGGCGGGCGCCCACCGGTCTAGTGCAGAGATCGTGGACCTCATCGAGTTTTGGGGGGAGGCCTCCAACGTCCACGATCTCCGCACTAGCCACAGGAACGCGGCCGTCTACAGCTGCATGGCTGCCAGCCTGGCCACCAGAGGCCACATGCGGACCCAGGAGCAGGTCCGCTGCAAAATCAAGGACCCGCGGCAGGCCTACTCCAGAGTGTCCCAGACAGCGGCCGACCCCGGAGGCATGCCCTCATTATGAGGCCCTGGACCGCATCCTGGGGGCTCACGCAGTCCCTGCCCCCGGGTGGTGATCGACCCCGGGGCAGAGGGCCCTGTCCCTGGCACGGAGGAGGAGGAGGAGGATGCCGAGAGCCAGGAGCCTGCAGGGAGCCTGCCCAGGACCCAGGATCCCCGAGGCATCCCACAGAGCACATCAGCTGTGTCATCCGAGGCCAGGGAGGGCTCCACATGTGAGTGCCATCATGCTCCCCTTATGTGTATGGGGTGGGGGTTGGAGAGGGAGCCCAGGGACCGTGCGCCTGGGCCTTGTCCACCATGGAGCAGCAGCTGGGTGTCATGCAGGGGCCCTGGCCCATTCCCCACATGCTGACCTCACCTTTCAGAGGGGGGCTGGGTTTCACCCACTGTGTCCCCAGGGAGAACTGACCACTGCTCTTGTTTCACCACAGCCGCAGCACCTGAGACTGCAGGTCACACAACCCTGCCTGCAACAGCCACCCGCACCCAGGCCAGCAGGCGCACCCGCAACCTGGAGGACTATTAGCGGCGGCACCTACGGCTACTGGAGCACTAGCTCTGCGCCCAGGATCACTGGGTCCGGGAGGACCTGCGGCTGCGGCAACAGAGCTTGGAGGCGCTGGAGGAGCAGAGCCGTGCCCTCAGAGGTCTCCTCCAGACCTTGGTGGACAGGTTCCTGCCTCCTCCTGCTCCAGCCCCTGCGGCCGCCCCAGCTCTCACTCCTCCTTCCACCCCTGCTCCCCCTCCCGCTTCCTCTGCACCCCCTGCCCCTCCTGCCCCACCCTCCACACCCACTCCCCCCTGACACCCCTGCACCCGCAGTGCTGCGAGACGGGAGAGCCAGCAGGACCCCCAACCCTGAGCTTTTCCTTCCCTTCCTCTCCTTCCTCCCCCTTCCAGGTCCCTCCTCCCAGGTTTCCCCCTCCCTTCTCCCACCCTCATTCCTCCCTCCCCCCACCCCAGTTATGTACAATAAAGAGAGAGTTTTTTGGCAAAACAGGTGTTTTTATTTAACATTCGGAAGTGAGGTTAGGGAGGGGAAAGGGGAAGGAGGAGAGGATGCAAGAAGGCCCCAGTGGGGCATGCAGGGAGAGTTCAGTCCTCCTCCACCAGGAAGCTCTCCCGCAGGGCTTCCCGGATCTGGATGGCCCCCCTCTGGGCCTCCCAGAAAGCAGCGGTGCGGGGCTGCACATACTGGCCAGCCATGCGGTCAGCCTCAGCCATCCAGGCTGGCAAGAAAGCCTCCCCCTTCCTCTCACATAAATTGTGCAGCACACAACATGCTGCCACCACGGGAGGGATATTGTGGTCGGCGAGGTCGAGGCGGGTAAGGAGGCACCTAAAGCGTGCTTTCAGTCAGCCGAAGGCCCCCTCAACCACGATGCGGGCCCTGGTGAGCCTGGCATTGAAGGCCTGCCGGGAGGGGTTGAGGTGCCCCGTGTAGGGCTTCATAAGCCAGGGCTGTAGGGGGTAGGCCGCATCCCCCACCAGGCAGATGGGCATGTCCACGTCCCTGACCCTGATGTGGCGGTCAGGGAAGAAGGTCCCGGCGTGCAGCCTCTGGCACACAGAGGAGTTGTGAAACACCCTGGCGTCGTGTGCCTTGCCGGACCAGCCCACATTAATGTCTGTGAACTGGCCCCCGTGGTCAGACATGGCCTGCAGGAGGACGGAGAAGTACCCAGATGTACTGGGGGCCTGGTGTTCTGGGGCACGGATGGGGATGTGCATCCCATTGATGGCCCCCCCCGCAGTTGGGGAAGCCGAGGGCGCCGAACCCCTGGATGACCGTGTCCGGGTCGACGAGGCAGACCACCCAGCGGAGCAGCACCCGGTTGGTGGCCTTGACCACCTGCAGAGAGACACAGCAAACCGCGAATCACTAGGGTGCCTGGGTGGCTGGGAGTGTTCACTCCCTGGCACTGCCCCGCGCCCCACTCCCAGAAGCAACCCCCGCTGCGATCCTGGTCACCTCGGGCAGCCTGTAGTACGGCCAGGACAGACCGAACCTTCCCGTGCGGGGCACTTTCACCTCCTCCCCCCCTGTTTTCCCTGGGGTGGCGCATCCCCTCCTTGCAGCCCCCCTCACCCTCCCAGCCCAGTGGCCGGTGAGTGCCGTACCTGCATGACCACTGCTCCAACGGTGGACTTCCCCACACCGAACTGGTTCCCGACAGATCAGTAGCTGTCCGGAGTGGAGAGCTTCCACAGGGCGATGGCCACACACTTCTGGAGGGGGATTGCGGGCTTCATGCAAGTGTCCCGTCGCCGCAGAGCAGGGGCGAGCCACTCACAGAGCTCCAGGAAGGTGTCCTTCTTCATCCTGAAGTTCTGGGTCCACTGTTGGTCTCCCCAGTGCTCCAGGATGATGCGGGCCCTCCAGTCGCTGCTGGTGTCCAGACCCCAGATGATGCGGGGAACGCTGGCGTCCGGCCGCTGCTGCGGCTCCTCCACGGCCTGCGGGGAGGCCAGGGGGAGGAGCAGGGGGCTGACGTGCACCAGATGGTGCCAGGCAGCCTCCAGCCATTGCTGGCAGGCTTGCAGCAGCAAGTCCAAAACCTGGAGCAGAATGCCCAGGGCGAGCTCTGGCTCCATGGTGCCAACTGTGGTGGCGTCCCCAATGGGAACCACCGACACAGGCAGGCAGAGAGGAAAATGCTTTGCTGTCCCTCGGTGAGGGTAGGCAAGCAAGGGGAAAAGCTGAGAACCGGCTGTCCAGGGGGGGTCCCTTTAAGCATGAGCCTCAGATAGCCTCAGACAGCAGCCACACAAAGCAACTACTGACCTGATGCCCTGCTGGAACTGGTTTTAGCTGCCCTTAAATGTGACCCAGCATCCAATCAGTGTGGACGCGCTATTTTGGATTAGCAAAATGCTAATTCGAATTAGTTTTTGGGTCTAGACGCGTTATTTCGAATTAGCTCATTTCGAATTAACTAATTCGAAATAAGCTAGTTCGTATTAGCGCTGTAGTGTAGACATACCCAGGGTGAGGAGAAAGAGGGGCTAGATGGGGATGGTGGTCCCAGTGGGATGGTCAGGGGCAGGGAGCAATGGAGCTAGATAGAAGACTAGGGGTTCCCAGGGAGTGATCAGGGATGGGGAATAGGAGGTATTAGAAACGGGCTGGGAGTCTGGGTTGGATGGTTGGCGTGGGAATCGGTGGGATTGGATAGGGGGCAGGAGTCCAGGGGAATGCATGGGGGTGGGGGCCAGGCAATGCTGGCTCTTTGGGCAGGCACAGCAAACCCTGGCCTTCCCCACCCGGCCCTCCATACATTTTCTCTACCCTGATGTGGCCCACAGGCAAAACATTTTGCCCACTCCTGCTGAACAGAGAGATAAAATCAGAGCCCTCTCTCCAGTCCCCACTCTCACGTGCAGATACACCCACAGGCTGGGTTGACCTTTAGGCCATAGTAGCACACTAAGATTTCCTGCTGAGTGTGTCCGTTCCAACGGACGAATCCTTTTCACAGTCACAGACATGTGGCCTGGCATTTATTAAAGCCCAGAGTGTTTGCCTGGACTCAGATTGCCAAGTGACCCACGTCACAGCATCTCTAGCAAATAGACAGAGAATCCCCTACTCAGCCCCCTTTACATGTGGCTGTCCCTTTTCTCTTTCCTTTTCTCCAGGATCCCCATGTGTCACCTTGGGGCACGTTCTTCTCCTCTCCTTGCCTGTGAGTGGTGTTACCACCCCTCCCCCTCTCCCCCCCCAGGATGGACTGATCTAACCCAGGAACATTTGCCAGGGTTCCTTCAGCCTGAGAAAAGTGAGTGTGTGTGTGGGGAGGGAGAAGGGGAGGAGCCGGTGACCAGTTCTCTCTTCAAAATGCCAGTCCTCGCCCTCACCCAGAGCCAGCAGCCTGGGTTCTCTGCCAAAGCATAAACATCCCAGGGAAAATCAAGAGTGGTGTTTAGCACCCACTGACAGCCAAGCTCCTGCCTCCCCAGTGCCCTGATCTGTTCAGGTACATCTGCACTAGCCCCCTAGTTCAAACTAGGGAGGCTAATGAGGGCGACTGAAATTGCTAATGAAGCGCGGGATTTAAATATCCTGCGCTTGATTAGCATATTTCCAGCCGGTCGCCATTGTGGAAACTAACTAGCCCGAAGTAACTGCCCACGTCTACACGCGGCAGAGAAGCGAGATTCCGAGATAAACCCCTTCGTTCGAATTAACTGTTAAACCTCATTCCATGAGGAGTAACAGTTAATTCGAACTAAGGTGTTTATCTCAGAATCCCGCTTCTTTGCTACGTGTAGACGTGGGCAGTTACTTCGGGGTAGTCAGTTTCCAAAATGGTGACCAGCTGGAAATATGCTAATCAAGCGCGGGATATTTAAATCCCACGCTTCATTAGCAATTTCGGTCACCCTCAATAGCCTCCCTAGTTCGAACTAGGGGGCAAGTGTAGACGTACCCTTCTTCCGCAGCATGCAGGAGACACTGGGAGGGAGGGGGAGTAGTGGGGGGAGGTGCACTTGGGGGAGCTGGTGGGAAAGAGGTGGAGTATGGGTGGGAAGAAGTGGAGTGGGCTGGGGGCTCAGACAGGGGAGGGATGAGCACCCACTGGGGAGAGAGGAAGTTCGCGCCTATGAGTCTCCTCCCACCCCATACTCTCCTCCTGCCAAACACCCTGCCATAAGCAGCAGGGACCTCTCCTTGCTTCATCTCAGCCTCAACCTGTGGCGAGCCCTGGAAATGGCTCAATTTGTCTGGCAAGAAAATCTCCCACTGTGGGGCAGCATTTCAGAAAGGCTTTAATGGGAAAGAGGCACACACTCAGGCTGAAGAAACTGCAGGAATACAAAAGCAGGAAGCTTCCTTCCTGATCAATCAAGGGGTCGCTGCATAGAGGAAATTTGTGAACCTGTTTCCTCCCATATTTGTAGGTCCATTTGGTCAAGATGTCATCAATGTAGCATAAGTAAAGTAAGGGTGTTAGGGGGAAGAACTGAGAAAATGTTGTGTGAGGTCAGCCATAAAGATGTTGGCATATTGTGGTGTCCTGTGAGTGCCCATGGCTGTGCCGCTGACATGGAGATACAAATAGTCTCCGAATTGGAAGTAGTTGTGGGTGAGGACAAATTCTCAGAGCTCTGTAACTAGGTGTGCAGTGTTGTTATCGGGGTTGGTGTGCCTGATGGCCTGTAATCCGTCTTCACGTGGAATGTTGGTGTAAAGGGCTTCTGCATCCATAGTGGCCAGGATGGTATTTTCAGGTAGATTGCTGATGTTTTGAAGTTTCTTCAGGAAGTCAGTGATGTCGCGGAGTTAGCTAGAAGTGCTGATAGCATAGGGTATGAGGAGGGAGTCAATATAGCCAGATAATCCTATTCTAAGTATGCCAATGCTTGTGATGATGGGTCGTTCGGGATGATTTAGTTGGGATTGGTCCTGCTTTGGGCAGGAGGCTGGACTTAATGATCTCCTGAGGTCTCTTCCAGCTCCAGGATTCTGTGATTCTATGATTCTATTTGCCCCAATCAAATGATTCTGATACCGATCCCCCAGAATCAGCCTGACCCACATCATCATAACCCGTCTCTTCATTCTTTGTCTCACAGACTCCTTCATTCCTTAGCAAGTGCAGCGTCCAGTCTGAAAACACCAAGGGAGACACACACAGTCAGTCGATCACTCATGGCTGCATGGGGCTGTATAGTAAAGGGAGGCTGCACTCTCCAGTCTAGGATAGAGACTGCCCCCCTTCAGTTTTCTGATTGGTCTGGGACAAATTCTCATTTGTCATCTCTGGACAGATTCTAGAAGCAAACCCTTGGTTTTCAGAGGAGTTAGTCTCTCCAAGGAGCAAGCTCTCACTTCATATACAAAAACCAAGGAGCTCTGAGATAAGGACACCCTACAATTTACTCTCCTGTAACAACACGCATAAGCACAGTACTCATATCAGGAACTGAGCAACACACATTTCATCACTCCTGCACCTCCTCTGAGGTGGGATGGCTGATGGTGTCTCTGTTCATGATACAACGGGGTGGGGAAGGGAGGTTTTGGCCAAGGACAATGGGCAAAGGCCAACCTTTACAGGGAATGTCCTGGGTTCTTTCAAATTACTGCAAGGACTCTGCTTTCCCTTTCCCCACTGCAGATCCTGACACCTCTTTCTTCAGGGAACGGGGAGAAGGAGAGTTTCTCTCACAGGCACTGGTTTAGCCAGAGCTGTTCCCTGGCTGCACAGAGCACACTTCCAACCACCCCACTCGGTAGAAACACTGGGAAGTGTGAACTTACTTGTCTCTGAATCCCTGTTCCTGTCCCTCTTCGCACGGCCTTCCCCATCATTCTGCCCCAAACCAGGTTCCTCTTCAGGGTCAGAAACTTCACTGATACCATCGTATCCATCTCCCGGGGCATCAGCAGGCAGGGCAGGGGCATCTGATGGGAAGATGTGAGGTAGCTAAGCATATTTTCACAGAAAAGATAGAAATAAACCAGAAGGGGCAGATGCATCAGCTTCATTGGTCCCTCGGGGCCTCTTACCATGCAACTCATAGGGTGACCTGGTGTCTGGTTTTTTAAGGAAACACCTGGTCTCAAAGGGACCCTGGCAGGCTCCCTGGCTCTGGAAGGTTTCCCAGAAGCAGAAATATGTCCCTCAGCTCCTAGGTGGAGGGATGGCCAAGAGGAGTTGCAAGCGCTGACCTCACCCCAAGTTCTGGATCCACAGCTCCCATTGCCCAGGACCTGTGACCAAGGGGAGGGGAGGGAGTGACACCTGCGAGTGGAGGCAGTGCCTAGAGCCACCTGGCCACACCACCACCCCAGAGCTGAGGGAATGTCACCATTTCTGGGGAGCTGCCAGAGGTAAGTGCCACTTGGAGCTCTGACTCGTCCCACGCCCCAGCCCTGAGTCCTATCCTGCCCCCAAACTCACCCTGATGGCTTCCGCCCACCCCCCTGCCCAGCCCAAATCCCACTCCTGCACCCTGAACCCCTCATTTCTGACCCCACTCAGGAGCCTGCACTCCCAGCCCAGAGCCCAGAGCCCCTCCCACATTCCAACCTCCTGTTTCAGCTGGAAGCCCTCTCCCATGCTCTGATACTCTCAGCCCCAGCCCCTAGCCCAGAGCTCCCTATTGCTCCCCCACAGACCCCTCACACCTTGTCCCAGCCCAGAGCCCAACCCCCCAGCCAACGCTCCCATCCCTTCCTGCATGCAAACCCCAGTCCCAGCCCACAGCCCCCTACCAAACCCGGAATCCTCATTACTGGCCCCACCGGGGACCCGGCCTCCCCAGCCGGAACCCTCAGCCCCGCCCACAACCTAAGCCCTACCGCAGGCCAGTAAAAGTGAGTTTTCCTCTCCAGAACACACATGGAGTCAGCGCCTGTGCTCATGGCAGGGAGGGCCTCAAGCCTGTGACCTGAGCCAAGTTCACTGCAAGCAACTCCTCAGCAAACTGTTCCTTTCTCTCTACAATGGGCCCTGTCATGTCCTAGAACATCCCATGCTTCCCTGCTGCCATCTCCACACAGCTCTTGCAATGCATCCGATCAGCGCCCCAGCACTGCTCTGATCGACAACACAAGGGGCTGAGCTTTGTGGTTTTCTTAACAAACCACTACTGTTCCTACTAGAAATGCAGTTAGTCTGTGGGAGGTAACGGTGCTTCCAGGCAGCGGATTCACTGCTCACCTCGGCTGGCTGGAGTCTGGGGCACCTCGTTCCAGGCAGGCTCCTCCACGTTGTCATAATCCAGCTCAGACCCCACCAGGGAAGCTTTCTCTGGAACAGCAAACACCCCACTGAGCCCCTGGGCCTTAGCACCAGGGCATTTCCCATGGCACCTGGGAGGGGAGTCGCAGGTGCCCATGGGGAGCAGGGCACATGTCAGAGACCTACAGTCAAAGAGGAGACCACGGAACAACCAGGGGCCAGTCCTGTCCCTGCAGAACCCAAAAGCAGCTCCTTTGTGTGTGTCCATGGGCACCGGAGCAAGGCTTGTGCTGAGCTCGCAGGCTGGAACTCGGGCACTGCCAGGCCAGAGCTGCCCCGTGTGACTCTATCTGCACCCTGCAGGCACGTGTCAATGCTCCTGTCACACTGGAGAGGGGGAATGTCCCCACTGCAGGGAATAAAGCTCCTGCTGGGTGCTCGCTAGCCTAGTCCTTTGAGAGTCCTGCTCTCTACCAGCCTCTCAGGCAGCCCAGCGCTCGGCTTGGCCACATTCCCGCTTCTCAGCATAACTGGCTCATCTGTCCAGTGTCCAATCCCCCTGCCAAGGCTAAGGTGCTGGTTGGACCCTAAATTCAGGGGCTGCTGGAGAGCAGTGGAGTGGAAATGCCACCCTGTTTGTCATTAGAGACGGGCCCAGGCCAGGAAGTTCAGATTCAGGGGTTTGCTTCAGCCATTAGAGCAACAGGTGCCAGCTGCAAAACTGAGCTCCAGGGCTGGGCAAATCTCAGAATCGGAAAATCTCCCTCCCCTACAGCTCAGGGGGTTGAGATCTGTGAGCTGGGCTGGGCCCCTCTGTAATAACAACACCGCACAATCTTCCCTCTCTCTCGGGGCTGGGAGATGAGCCCTGTTGGGCGCTGACACCGTTATCCAAAGTGACTCACCTGGGGAGCTCACTGGGCGTCACTCCCAGGGGTCTGTGCTCAGAGATGGTCACATGTTCCCAACTGGAGGCTCTGACAGAAACCCTGTTCCATGGTCTCAGACCCAGCTGTGTGAAGCGGGAGCCGAGTGAGGGGAAACGGCTGTGACTGCAGCACTTGTCAGAGCAATTCTCTGCTTTGCCCTCATCTAGGTTGCTGTCCTGCGTCTGCCCCTCCCCTGTTACCTTGCTTTGATCCAGGGTCATTTTCTCCCTCGTTGTTCCCGGTGTAATACGGCAGCATCCTCACAGAGCCATCTGAGTAGGACCCTGGAGAGAGGAGAACCAGAAATTCACCCCAATGAGAGTAGCTGAGCTGCAGGACTGGGCGCACACCCAGGGGCTCAGTCTGCTCCTCCTTCCAGCGGAGATGCTGGATAACCGTGACTCTGAGGCTACAGTGAGGCTGCAGGCTTCCTTTGGAAGAGGCTTTTCCAGAAGAGATCTTCCAGAAAAAAAACTTTTTTCGAAAGAGAGCGTCCACACAGCAAAAGTGCAACAAAAAAGTGATGTGCTTTTTCCAAAGTTAGCGTCCATATTTATTGGACGTTCTCTCACATTTAATTAGTATGTGTGATTAGTACTAGTTGCACCTGCAACTCCCCTCCCATGTGCCGTGGGAAATGCCCTGGTGCTAAGGGCCAGGGGCTCAGTGATGTGTTTGCTGTTCCAGAGGAAGCTTCCCTGGTGGGGTCTGAGCTGGATTACGACAATGTGAAGGAGCCTGCCTGGAACGAGGTGCCCCAGACTCCGGATGCCCAAGGTGAGCAGTGTGTTTCCCAGCAGCAGGGGTGGCCCGTGAGCCTAGGCAAACTAGGCAGTTGCCTAGGGCGCCACTGGCCCGGGGTGCCCCGTGATTACATCATGGCCATTGACGGCTGTGCAGGTGAGGGCGCCGATCGCGCCTTCCCCCGGGGCACCGGCTGCCACAGCCAGCCTTGGGCCGCTCCTGCTCCAGCAGAGACAATAGGGGCTTGTTAAGAAAACCACAAAATGTACCAAGGGGTATCTTCTGTCAGCACCGTGCTGGGGGTGCTGACTGGGTAAGTGGCCCCTGCCCTCAAAGCCCCAGGCCAAACCCTTCCCTCTGGCCCTCTGCCCCAGGGCTGGACAGGAAGGGAGCCCCAGCACTCCCCTGGGGAGCAGGAGTCAGGGAAGGGGGTGAGAAGTGCAGGACTCAGGGCAAGGCGTGAAGGCTCAGAGCAGGGGGCTGGGAGATCAGGGGGGACTTACAGAGGCTGCCCGTGGTGGCGAGGGTGGCACTGCTCCAGTGGCAGCTCCCCTCTGGGGACCAGGGCTGTACTCCCTGGCAGGCAGCTCTTCCCGGGAGGGGCAGAGGGCACAGCTGCAACCCTGACAACAGTGACAAAGAGTCCTGTGGCACATTATAGAGTAACAGATTTATTGGAACATAAGCTTTCGTGGGCAAAGACCCACTTCGTCAGATGCATGTGAAAGCATCTGTTAGTCTATAAGGTGCTACAGGACTCTGTCGCTTTTGCAGATCCAGAGTAACACGGCTACCCCTCTGATACCTGACAACAGTGCTTTTTGTGGTGGGAGCTACAGCAGACAAACCACACAGCCATAACCAATGGGAGGACCCACCAGCAAGGGTTTGCAACCCCATTCTCTCCCCCCCCCATGCAGAGCCACCATCAAAGCAGCACCACCCTCACCGCCATGCGTGGCCTAGTATGCTCCCCCAGACACCCCAGCCCCCTGCCCTGAGTCCTGCACCTCCATCCCCTGCCCTAAAACCCCCACAACCTTCCACCCTTTCCCTAAGTCCCCTAACCCCTGCCTCAAGCCCCCCACATCTTCCAATCCTCTGCCCTGAGACATTCACCCCCTGCTCTGAGCCCCTCCTCACCCCCAGAACCTGACTCTTGCACCCCCATGCTCGCACACACCTGTCCTGAGCCCCTCCTCACCACCAAACCCGCACTCCTTCACCCCTCACCCCTTCAACCTCCTGCCCTGAGCTCCACACCCCATGTCCTAATTCTTGCATTGTTATGGAATTACCAGAAACATACATAACTTCAAATTTCTGTGTGGCTTAGTGTTGTAACATGACATACTGTTTGAAATAAATGTTGTAAGCAAGAGACTCCAAGGTATTGACCTTGATATATCTGGAGCAATGGAAAAACAAGATAAAGCAAAGTCATACCTATAGTCTTACCAGTCAGATGAGGGATTTCAAAAAGTTCTGAAGAGTGCACAGAAGTTGGCAGAGGAACGTCACACTGCAACTATTTTCCCACCCATTCAAGAATACAAGAGTCACCGAAGAAGAAGGCATTTTGATTATGAGGCAATGGATAATCCCGTAAGAGACCCCAAAAAAACAATTGAAAGTTGAATTCTTTAACCAGTGCTAGATTGTGCAATACAGTCAGTTGAAGAACGTTTTGTGAAGCTCAAGGAACACAGCAGTATATTTGGGATGTTATATGCAGGAGCGGCCTGAGGCCGGCTGTGGCAGCTTGCGCCCCAGGTGAAAGGCACGATTGGCGCCCCCCCCGAACGGCCGTCAATGGCCGTGACATCATCATCAGGTGCCTGGGCAGGCAGCACCTGAGGCAACTGCCTAGTTTGCCTAGGCTCACGGGCCGCCCCTGGTTATATGATATTCCAAAACTCCTCACTATACCTGAAGAAGACCTACACCAAGAATGCAGGGCACTAGAGACAGTGTTGACACATGATGACATGCGCAGTATTGATGCAAGTGATTTAGGTGATAAACTGAAAGCCCTTTCAAGATACATTTCAGCAGGATCAACTCCAAAGGCTGTTCTGGAACATATGTGCACAGATAAGATGAGCACCCTCTTTCCAAATGCTTTTGTTGCTCTGCGCATACTTCTAACACTTCCTGTAACAGTTGCCAGTGGAGAACGCAGCTTCTCCAAGCTGAAGTTAATAAAACACATCTACTCTCCACAATGCCACAGGAGAGGCTGGTCGGCCTTGCAACCATCTCAATAGAGCACGAGCTGGCCCAGACTGTGGACCTTCAGGAAGCAGTTCAAATCTTTGCAACCAAGAAGGCACGGAAAGCACCACTTTGATTATTCAAACAGATAAAAATGCCAGTGTTTACTATGCAGACAAGAACAGTTACATTTGCTGTTCAGGCGTTTGAAAGTGAAGTGTTACAATTTTTGAACAAGGCATTTTAAGTTGTTAATTCTCCTTTATTGGGGTAGGTAGCAGAGCAGTCCCATGAGAGGAGTAGAACTGGAAGAAGGCAGAATTGAGACCTTTCAAAGTTTTGGCCCAAGCGACAGGGTATGGGGGCGTTATTTGAGCTCCCCGCCTCAGGTGCCAAAATGTTGTGGGCCACCCTGGTTCTATGATTCTGTGATTCCTTGGGGAGCAGGGCACACGTCAGAAAGCTACAGTCAAGCAGGAGGCCCCGGAACAACCAGGGGCCAGTCCTGTCCCTGCAGAACCCAAAAGCAGCTCCTTTGTGTGTGTCCATGGGCGATGGAGCCGGGCTTGTGCTGAGCTCACAGGCCGGACGTCGGGCGCTGCCAGGACACAGCTGCCCCATATGACTCCAGCTGCACCCTGCAGGCAGGTGTGAATGCTCCTGTCATGCTGGGGAGGGGGAACCTCCCTGCTGCAAGGAATAAAGCTCCTGCTGGCCTGGGAGACGAACCCCATTGAGCACTGACACGGTTATCCAAAGCGATTCACTTGGGGAACTCACTGGGAGCCACTCCCAGGGGTCTGTGCTCAGAGATGGTCACATGTTTCCATCTGGAGGCTCTGACAGAAACCCTGTTCAATGGGCTTAGACACAGCTGTGTGAAGTGGGAGCTGAGTGAGGGGAAACGGCTGTGACTGCAGCAAATTTCAGAGCAATTCTCTGCTTTGCTCTCATCTGGGTCTCTGGCCTGCGTCTGCCCCTCCCCCGTTACCTTGCTTTGATCCAGGGTCGTTTTCCCCCTCGCTGTCCCCGGTGTAATATGGCAGCTTCCTCACAGAGCCATCTGAGTAGGAGCCTGGAGAGAGGAGAACCAGAAATTCGCCCCAGTGAGAGCCATGGGACTGGGCACACACCCAGGGCATGAGGCAGGTTTCAGGGCTCAGTCTGCTCCTCCTTCCAGAGGAGATGCTGGATCACCGCAACTCTGAGGCTATGGCTAGGCTGCAGGCTTCTTTTGGAAGAAGCTTTTCTGGAAGAGATCTTCCAGAAAAAAACACTTTGAAAGAGAGTGTGCTTTTTCCAAAAAAGTGATGTGCTTTTTCCAAAGTTAACATCCATTTTCATTGGACGCTATCTCACATTTAAGTTGTGATTTTTATGGACAGAGTGGCCACCAAGGCACCTGTGTTATTTCCTGTAGGCCTCTTTTTTCGAAAGAACTCCCTCTTGTGTGTCCACACACACATTTTTCCTGAAAAAGCTTTTTTGGTAAAAGACGTCTCCCTCATAGAAAGATGTTTACTGCTGTCGGAAGGCACCCTCCATTCTTTTGACTTTCTGTCAAAAGAACTCAATGTCAGTGTGGATGCAAGTATTGTTTATCTGGAAAAACACTGCAGTGTAGACACACCCTGAGTGGTGAGAGGTGACACAGATGCTGGAAAAGAAACCACTCGGTGAGTGTGGAAAATGGAGGGCACAACATAATCTGATCTGAAAGGTGCCGGGGCGAGTGATGACAGATTCTCTGGTTGACGTGGTTCAACTCTGGTTGGTTCCATTTCCTTCTGCCACTGTTCTCCCGCGAACAGTTCCTGTCATAGCATTATCCTTCATAATGTCAACTATGGCATCATCTATCTTCCCAATTTCGTGTTTGACAGGCTTTATCGCCTCCACTTGACTTTCCCATCATGTGACACTCAGTGGTTGCAATATCAGAGAGGTTGATCCCAGATGTTGCTTCAAAATTTGCCATCAATGAGTTGATGCAGGGAAAAATACATATATGCTTTGAATTACATTAAAAATTCAGCAGCCTCACTCAAAGCTGATGCTGCATCACTGACCACCAACTGCAATGAATGAGAACTGCATGGGACAAAAAAAGCTTGAGGGTTTAACTCTTGGATCCGTGTCTACACTCCTCTGTTCTTTCCTCTCATATTGGCACCATTATTGTAGCCCTGACCTCTCATGTCATCTATCACAATTCCTGTATTTTCCAGCTTTGTAAGAAGCACATTTGTCATACCAGCTCCTGTAGTATCATCAGTGTCAATACATTCTAGAAAATGCTCTCTGACAGTCACCATTGCAGGGACAATTTCACTAGGTTCTGTTGTTGTTACAAAATGCACCATTAAAGTCATTTGTTCCGTATGTCCGATGTCAGGTGTGCAGTCCAGAATAACAGAGTAATGTCTTGCTGACTTCAGATCTGCCACAATCTTCTGTTTGTCTTTTGTTGCCAGTAACTGTATATTCTCATTTTGAATTGTTTTTCCAAGGTAGTGGTATATGTACATTTCTTGGGTGGTGACTCTTCTTAGAAGCTCCTGGAGTACAGCATCAAACTCAGCCATCAGCTCCACAATTTTAAGGAAGCTTCCATTGTTTGGCACATACAGCTGATCTGAAGTGCCATGCAATGCTAGGTTTTGGGTAGCTGTTTAGGAGGATGAAAGGCTCAGGGGAAGAGAGCATTCAATGGGAGCAGAGGGAAACCATCCCATAGTTGGGACCCTCCTTCCAAAGGATGTTATGGTCTTCTCTCTCACTGAGGATACCTCTCCGGGGGAGGGAATGTCAGTTGTTAGGAAGAGGCAGGTGTTATTAGTGGGTGATTCAATCATTAGAAACGTAGATAGTTGGGTCTGTGATGACCAGGAGAACCATATGGTGACTTGCCTGCCTGGTGCGAAGGTTGCAGATCTCTCGAGGTATCTAGAAAGACTTATGTGTAGTGCTGGGGAGGAGCTGGTGGTCATGGTACATGTAGGTACCAATGATGTCGGGAAGGGTAGGAGAGATGTCCTGGAGGCCAAATTTAGGCTGCTAGGAAGGAGACTGAAATCCAGGACCTCAATGGTGGCATTCTCAGAAATGCTTCCTGTTCCACACGCAGGGCCAGGTAGGCAGGCAGAACTTCAGAGTCTCAATACATGGATGAGACAAAGGTGTAGGGCGGAGGGGTTTAGATTTATTAGGAACTGGGGACACTTTTGGAAGAGGGGGATCCTATACAGGAAGGATAGACTCCACCTAAGCCAAGGTAGATCCGGATTGCTGGCACTAAACATTAAAAAGGTCTTAGAGCAATTTTTAAACTAAGAGATGGGGGAAAGCTGATTGGTGTAGAGGAGCACATGGATCAGA
This sequence comes from Pelochelys cantorii, assembly GCA_032595735.1. NCBI lineage: Eukaryota > Metazoa > Chordata > Testudines > Trionychidae > Pelochelys > Pelochelys cantorii. Next base: position 212,922,931 of record CM064326.1, read on the forward strand.
CAGAGACTTTTCTTAGAGGAGAGAGTCCATTGTTGGAGATTCTCTACGTTTTAGTCAGAAAGAGTGGAGGGGAGATGATAAAGTATGGGCCAGATCAGACAAACAATCACATATAAAAGAATCTAATACATCCGGGAAGGGCAGACAAATAAACAATGGCAATTATTTAAATAGCTTCTACACAAATGCTAGAAGTCTAAATAATAAGATGGGTGAATTAGAGTGCCTCGTATTAAAGGAGGAGATTGACATAATAGACATCTCAGAAACCTGGTAGAATGAGGACAATCAGTGGGACACAATCATACCGTGATATAAAATATGTCGGAAGGACAGAATAGGTTGTATGGGTGGCGGAGTGGCACTATATGTGAAAGATAATATAGAATCAAATGAAGTAAAAATCTTAAATGAATCAAAATGTTCCATACAATCACTATGAATAGGAATTCCATGCTCTAATAAGGACAGTGATAGTGATGTTGAAATGCTAAGGGAGAATAGAGAGGGTATCAAAATAAAAAACTCAGTAATAATAGGGGATTTCCATTATCCCCATATTGACTGGGTACATGTCACATCAGGACGAGATGCAGAGATAAAATTTCTCGATGCCTTAAATAACTGCTTTTTGGAGCAGCTGGTACAAGAACCCACAAGGGGGGGAGGCAATTCTTGATTTAGTCCTGAGTGGAGTGCAGGATCTGGTCCAGGAGGTAACTATTACAGGAGCACTTGGGAATAGTGACCATAATATAATAACATTTAACATTCCTGTGGTGGGAAGAACACCTCAGCAGTCCAACACTCTGGCATTTAATTTCAAAAAGGGGAATTACACAAAAATGAGGAGGTTAGTTAAACAAAAATTAAAAGGCACAGTGACTAGAGCAAAATCCCTGCAAGCTGCATGGAAACTTTTCAAAGACACTATAATAGAGGCCCAACTTAAATGTATACCCTGAATTCAAAAACATAGTAAGAGACCTAAAAAAGAGCCACTGTGGCTTAACAACCGTGTAAAAGAATCAATGAGAGATAAAAAGGCATCTTTTAAAAAGAGGAAGTCCAATCCCAGTGAGGTAAATAGGAACACAAACACTGCCAAATTAAGTGTACAAATGTAATAAGAAAAACCAAAAAAGATTTTGAGGAACAGCTAGCCAAAAACTCAAAAAGTAATAGCAAAATGTTTAAGTATGTTAGAAGTACGAAGCCTGCTAAAAAACCAGTGGGGCCCCTGGATGATTGAGATACAAAAGGAGCAATCAAGAATGATAAAGCCATTGCGGAGAGACTACATGATTTCTTTGCTTCAGTCTTCACGGCTGAGGATGTTAGGGAGATTCCCAAACCTGCACCATCCTTTGTGGGTGATAAATCTGAGGAACTGTCCCAGATTAAAGTGTCATTAGAGGTGGTTTTGGAACAAATAGACAAACTTAACAGTAACAAATCACCTGGACCAGATGGCATTCACCCAAGGGTTCTGAAAGAACTCAAATGTGAAATTGCAGAACTTTTACCTGTGGTTTGTAACCTATCCTTTAAATCAGCTTCTGTACCTAAGGACTGGAAGACAGCTAACATAACGTCAATATTTAAAAAGGGCTCTAGAGGTGACCCTGGCAATTACAGGCCAATAAGTCTAACGTCAATATTAGTTAGAAGCAATAGTAAAGAATAAAATTGTCAGACACGTAGAAGAACATAATTTGTTGGGCAAAAGTCAACATGGTTTCTGTAAAGGGAAATCATGTTTTACTAATCTATTGGAGTTCTTTGAAGGGGTTAACAAACATGTGGACAAGGGGGATCCAGTAGATATAGTATACTTAGATTTCCAGAAAGCCTTTGACAAGGTCCCTCACCAAAGGCTCTTGTCTAAATTAGGTTGTCATGGGATAAGAGGGAAGATCCTTTCATGGATTGAGAACTGGTTAAAAGACAGGAAACAAAGAGTAGGAATAAATGGTAAATTTTCAGAATGAAGAGATGTAACTAGTGGTGTTTCCCAAGGGTCAGTCCTCGGACCAATCCTATTCAACTTATTCATAAACAATCTAGAGAAAGGGGTGAGCAGTGAGGTGGCAAAGTTTGAGGACGATACTAAACGGTTCAAGATAGTCAAGACCAAAGCAGACTTTAAAGAACTTCAAAAAAATCTCACCAAACTCAGTGACTGGGCAACAAAATGGCAAATGAAATTTAATGTGGATAAGTGAAAAGTAATGCACTTTGGAAACAATAACCTCAACTATACATACAATATGATGGGGGCTAATTTAGCTACAAGTAGTCGGGAAAGAGATCTTGGAGTTATCATGGATAGTTCTTTGAAAACATCCATGCAGTGTGCAGCGGCGGTCAAAAAAGCAAATAGAATGCTAGGAATTATTTTAAAAGGGATAGAGAATAAGACGAAGAATATCTTACTGCCCCTGTATAAAACTATAGTATGCCCACATCTTGAATACTGTGTACAGATGTGGTCTCCTCACCTCAAAAAAAGATATTTTGGCATTAGAAAAGGTTCAGAAAAGAGCAATTAAAATGATTAGCGGTTTGGAATGGGTCCCATATGAGGAGAGGCTAAAGAGACTGGGACTTTTCAGTTTAGAAAAGAAGAGACTAAGGGGGGATATGATAGAGGTATATAAAATCATGAGTGGTGTGGAGAGGGTGAATAAAGAAAAGTTATTTACTTGTTCCCATAATATAAGAACTAGAGGACACCAAATGAAATTAATGGGTAGCAGGTTTAAAACTAATAAAAGAAAGTTCTTCTTCACACAGTGCACAGTCAGCCTGTGGGACTTCTTGCCAGAGGAGGCCATGAAGGCTCAGACTATAACAGAGTTTTAAAAAAGAGCTAAAAAAATACATGGAGGTGAGGTCCATAAAAGGCTATTAGCCAGGGGGTAAGGAATGGTGCCCCTGGCCTTTGTTTGCCAAAGGCTGGAGAAGGATGGCAGGAGACAAACTGCTTGATCATTGTCTTTGGTTCACCTGATGATCATCTATGGTGGCCTTTAACCTTAGTCTCACCCAAAGTTCTTTTCACCCATGGAATACTCTCTGGTGATTTGCTGCCTTCTCATGGCATGCCAGATTTCTAGCCAGATTTCTCCAGTCCTTTGTTCCTGTAGAATCCAATGTGGCTGGAACATTAGACTGGAAGAGTTTACAACAAAACCAGTATGCAGTATACTGGGTTTTTGAGCCCATAAGCCATGGCCTCTTCACTTTGTCACCATTGGGGATTTCACGCCAGCAATGTGTTGGATGGAAACGTCTATTTTCTATTGTCTTTGGGGAACATGAAATTTTTCACTTGCTGTAGCCCATGCAATACAAGGAAGTCCCTCAGGCTATTGTTCAAGTGGGTCCATGGTCCTGGATCATCTAGACTTAAAGAATTAAACTGAGCAGCAGCTGTTTCTTGTGCCTCCACCACACTCTTCTCTGATCTACACTTTTCTTCAGGAATGTGCATGGTTACATCCATTTGAGATGGAGATATGGATGCTGCAGTAGCTGCCAGGTCACCTGCACTCTGACTAACTGGAGGATCAGGCATCTCCTCACCACTCACATCCTCAATGCGGCCGGAAGGCTCACTGTGAACATTTGTGTCTATGTATCTCAGGAGAGCTCCTTCCTGCTTAGATAGAAAAGCTTCCTTTGCTTGCTTGCTTTCTTTTTCTGAATGCTGCCCCAGAGGGGTGTTTTCTTCTTTCACTCATGACTGCTGTTCTGTGCCAGCTATAGTGGCTCTCAGCACTCAGTTGAAGGGGACAAATAAGCAGGCTGGTAGCAGGGCCTGAGTGAGGGAAGATATCAGCGTCTTAAGGGCCTAACTGGCTCCTACTACTTCAGTGGACTGAATGTTCTCCTGAAGTGGGTAAAGAGAAGCAGCAGGAAAAAGGAAGCTCCCTGAGGTGTTAATCAGTCCAGGCTCCTGGGGGTGCTAGAGAGGTACATAAGAGGCTTCTCCTCCTCTCTCTCCCTGCAGCTCCTGCTGCTTTCAGTTATTCCCTCTCACATTTTCTCCTGGCTGCCTGTTATGTCTCTTGTGCCCTCTTTCCTCCAGCACAGCACTCCACCATCTCTGTGCATCTAGAGCAGAGATAATACATGTGCACCAGTACCAGACACAATTTTCTACACTCTGGGTCCTAGTGGCACCTCCCTCCCCCTCAGTCTGGCACCTGCAGCGGCCGCCTCAGTTCACCTCATGGTAAGGCCATCCCTGCATAGAACACTAGAAATGGAAGGGACCTCAAGAGCATGGGCGGCAGGTTTGTATAATTTTTGGTGGTGCCCCATTAGCCACGCCCCCTGGCCCCATTACCCTCTCCCCTCCCAGCATCACCCTGTCCCCCTCCCATTGACACCTCCCCTCCTGCCTTTTCCCTCATTGTCTGCACTTGGCCCCCTGGCATTTGTCTCTCCTCTACCCTGTCCCTTTGGTGCCTTCCACTTTCTCCCCTCTCTCCCCTCCCCCTCCATACAAGCCCCTTCCTCTCCCAGCCCTTCCCCTACTTTTCTCCCTCCCCCTCCCCTACCTTCTGCCTTCCACTTTGCGGGGCCGGAATCTGCGCTCCGCCCCAGAAGTCTCCAAACTCCGAACCCGCAACTCAGCGCCGAGCAGTTTTAAAGTCCCGGGCCGTGACGTCACGTCACACCTGGGCGTCTCCCCGCCCACCTGTTTGAGCAGCAGCCGGCAAGGGGGAGCTGAGTGAAAGTTGTGCACGGCAGGGACGGGACAGGGACAGGGCTGGGGGAGAGATGCTCTGAGGCCGGGGTGGGAGGATGCACGGGGGATGGCTGGGGCCTGCTCCAAGCAGGGCTGGAGAGACCCAGCTCCAAATATTGGTGGAGCAGGGCTCCCAGCTCTGAATATTGCTGGAGCATGCTCACAGTATGACCAAGCATCATCTAGACCAGTGGTCCCCAACCTTTTGGGGCTGCCGGCTGCCTGGGGGTGGGGTCACCCATGCGCCCAGGGGCAGGGACTCTTACACGCCGGGCACCCAGGGGCGGGGCCGCCCATGCGCCACATGCCTGGGGCAGGGCCAGCCCTGATCACTCTGCAGGCACACATAAATGGCTCAGCGGGCGCCATGGCACCCATGGGCACCGCGGCACCTGCGGGCACCGCGTTGGGGACCACTGGTCTAGAGCATCCCTGACAGGTGTCTATCTAACCTGTACTTAAATATGTCCAGTGGTGGAGATTCCACAACCTCCTTAGGCAATTTATTCCAGTGTTTAACCACCCTGTCAGGAAGTTTTTCCTAATGTCCAACCTAAACCTCCCTTGGTGCAGTTTAAGGCCACTGCTTCTTGTCCTATCCTCAGAGGCCAAGGAGAACAATTTTTCCCCCTCCTCCCTGTGACAGCCTTTTGGATACCTGAAAACTGCTATCATGTCCCCTCTCAGTAATAGAATCATAGAATCATAGGGCTGGAAGAGACCTCAGGAGGTCATTAAGTCCAGCCCCCTGTCCTAAGTAGGACAAACCCCAACTAAATCGTCCCAGGCAGGGCTCTGTCAATCCAGGACTTAAAAACCTCTACGGATGGAGATTCCACACCCTCCCTAGGTAACCCATTCCAATGCTTCACCACCCTCCTAGTGAAATAGTTTTTCCTACTATCCAACCTAAACCTCCCCCACTGTAAGTTGAGACCATTGCTTCTTGTTCTTCCATCCATCACTACTGTGAACAGCCTTTCTCCATCCTTTTTAGAACCTCCCTTCAGAAAGTTGATGGCTGCTATCAAATCCCCCCTCACTCTTTCCTTCTGCAGACTAAATAAGCCCAAATCCCTCAGCCTCTCCTCGTAGGTCAAGTGCTCCAGCCCCCTAATTATCTTTGTTGCCCTCCACTGGACTGTCTCCAATGCATCCACATCCTTTCTGTAGTATGTGGGCCCAGAATTGGATGCAATATTCCAGATGTGGCCTCACCAGTGCTGAATAAAGCAGAGTAATCACTTCTCTAGATCTGCTGAAAATGCTCCTCCTCATGATAACTAATATGCCATTAGTCTTCTTGGCTACAAAGGCACCCTGTTGACTCATATCCAGCTTCTCATCCACTGTAATCCCCAGCTCGTTTTCTGCTGAACTGCTACTTAGCCAGTCGGTTCCCAACCTGTAACAATGCTTGGGATTCTTTCGTCCCAAGTGTAGCACTCTGCACTTGTCCTCGTTGAACGTTATCAGATTTCTTTTAGCTCAATCCTCTAATCTGTCTAGGTCACTGTGGACCCTATATTTGCCCTCCAGCATATCTACTTCTCCCCCTAGATTAGTGTAATCCACAAATTTGCTGAGGGTGAAATCCAGGTATTTAATGAAGATGTTGAATAAAACTGGCCCTAGAACTGATTCTTGGGGCACGCCGCTAGAAACCGACTGCCAACCAGACATCAACCCATTGATCACTATCCATTGGGCATGACAATCTAGCCAGCTTTCTATCTACCTTACAGTCCATATATCCAATCAATTTTTCCTTAACATGATGGCAATAATATTGTGGGAGACCATATCAAAAGTTCTGATAAAGTTAAGGTATATCATATCCACTGACTTTCCCATATCCACAGAGCCAGTTACCTCATCATAGAAGCTAATCAGATTGGTCAGGCATGACTTGCCCTTTGTGAATCCATGTTGACTATTCCTGATCACTTTCCCCTCTTCCAGGTGCTTCACAATGGATTCCTTTAGGATCCCCTCCATGATTTTTCCAGGGACTGAGGTAAGGCTGACTAGTCTGTAGTTCCCTGGATTGTCCTTCTTCCCTTTTTTAAGAAATGGACACTACGTTTGCCTTTTTCCAATCATCTGGGATCTCCTGATTTCCATGAGTTTTCAAAGATAATAGCCAAAGGCTCTGCAATGACATTTGCCATCTCCATCAGTACCCTCGGATGAATTAAATCCAGACCCATAGACTTGTGTATGTCTAGCTTTTCTAAATAGTTCTTAATCTGCTCTTTCTCCACTGAGGGCTGTCCACCTCCTTCCCATACTGCGTTGCCTAGTACAGTAGTCTGGGAGCTGACCTTGTCTGTGAAGACAGAATCAAAAAAAGCATTGAGTACTTCCACTTTTCCCACATCATCTGTCACTAGGTTATCTCCATCATCCACTAAGGGCCCCACTCAATCTCTGATCTCCCTTTTATTGCTAACATGCCTGTAGAAAACTTTGTTACCCTTCACATTCCTTGCTAGCTGCAATTCTAATTGCGCTTTCGTCTTCCTGATCACTCCCCTGCATTCTCAAGCAATATATTTATACTCCTCCCCAGTCATTTGTCCAAGTTTCCAAAAAGTCTCCTTTTTGTGTTTAAGCTCACCAAAGATTTCCCTGGTAATCAATTATGGTCGCCTGCCATATTTGCTTTTCTTGCTGTGCATCAGCTTCTTTAAAATTCTGCCAGCTCTCTTGGACTCCTTTCCCCTTCATGTTAGCATCCCAGGTGATCCTGCCCATCAGTTCTCCGAGGGAGTCAAAGGCTGCTCCCACATTGCCCCCCACCTCTACTTCCCCTACGAGTTGCTCCCTGTTTGTGAGCAGCAGGTCAAGCTGTTCATGGCCCCTGGTCGGATCGTTCAGCACTTGTACCAGGAAGTTATCCCCAACGTTCTTGAAAAGCTTCCTAGATTGTCTGTGTCCTGCTGTATTGGTCTCCCAACAGATGTCAGGGTGATTAAAGTCCTCCATGAGAACCAGGGCCTGTGATCTGGCAGCTTCTCTTAGTTGTCTGAAGAAAGCCTCCTCTACCTCATCCACCTGATCTGGTGGTCTATAGCAGACACCAACCACAACATCACCCTTGTTCCTTCCACCTCTAAGCTTAACCCATAGACTCTGAACAAGCTTTTCTCCCTCTATATACTGGAGCTCGGAGCAATCATACTGCTCTCTTACATACAGTGCAATTCCTCCTCCTTTTCTCCCCTGCCTGTTCTTCCTGAACAGTTTATACCCTTCCGTGACATTGCTCCAGTCATGTGAGTCATCCCACCAGTCTCCATTATTCCAATCAAATCATAGTTCTTTGACTGGGCCAGGGCTTCTCATTCTTCTTGTTTGTTTCCTAGGCTTCTTGCATTTATGTACAAACACCTTAGATAACCAGTAAATCTCCCTACCTTCTCCATCCAAATCAGGGTCCTCCTTTGTTGATCATTCCTCCTTGTGATTCTTCCCAGTGTCCGATTTCCTCGCTTACTTCAGGGCTTTGGTCTCTATCCCCCAATTAACCTAGTATAAAGCCCTCCTCACTAGGTTTGCAAGCCTGCCCGCGAAGATGCTCCTTCCTCTCTTGGTTAGGTGGATCCCATCTCTTCCTAACAATCCTTGTGCCCAGAACAGAGTCCCATGGTCAAAGTAACCAAAGCCCTTTCTCTGACACCACCTGCGCAACCACGCTTTTATTTCCTCAATTCGACAATCCCTACCTGGACCTTTTCCTTCAACAGGGAGGATCGATGAGAACAGCGCTTGCACTTCAAATTCCTTGATCTTTCTTCCCAGCACTACATAATCTGCAGTGACCTGCTCAAGGTCATTCTTGGCTGTATTATTAGTTCCTACATGGAGAAGCAGGAAGGGGTAGCGATCTGAAGGTTTGATCACTTTTGGAAGACTCTCACTCACTTCCTGAATTCGAGCTCCTGGTAAGCAGCACACTTCTCGAGATTGCAGATCTGGTTGGCAGATGGATGACTCAGTCCCTCTTAGGAGGAAGTCTCCAACCACCACCACCCATCTTCTTCTTTGGGGGGTTGTTGTCGTGGAACCCCCATCCCTAGCACTATGCATCCCATGCCTTCTGGTAGATGGGGTCTCCTTCTGATCTCTTGCCTGAGAGGTCCCTGCCAAAGCATTCTCCACCACAGTGCCCGGGCAGAGAGCCTGAAAGCGGTTACTTACCTCCCCTGGAACTGGGGATACCTGAGTTGGCTTCCTTCTCCTGGAGGTTAAATGCTGCCAGTTTTCTTCCTTGTTCTGTACTACCCTCACTGATTCTTCAGCCTGCTGCGTCTGCAGGATTAAATGCTGCCTTCTACTGAGGAAGTCTTCATCCTCTCTGATGGATCATAGGATTGACACTTGGGCCTCAAGTTCTTAATTTTTTCCTTCCAAAATGGCAACCAGCTTGCACTTAGTGCAGATGAAATCCCTTCTATTATCCGGGAGGAAGACAAACATGCTGTGCTGATAACAACATACCTGCATTCCTTCTGAGAAATGCCTCCATGTTCTCTTTTCCAAACTAAACAAGCCCAATTCCTTCAGCCTTGCCTCATAGCTCATGTTTTCTAGACCTTTAATTATTTTTGTTGCTCTTCTTTGGACCTTCTCCAATTTGTCCACATCTTTGCTTAAAAGTGGTGCCCAGAACTGGACACAATACTCCAGTTGAGGCCTAATCAGCGCAAAGTAGAACAGAAGAATTACTTTTTGTGTCTTCCTTACAACACTCCTGTTAATGCACCCCAGAATCACGTTTGCTTTTTTTGCAACAATGTCACACTGTTGACTCATATTTAGCTTGTGCTCCGCTATGACCCCTAGATCCCTTTCTGCAGGACTCCTTAGACAGTCACTTCCCATTCTGTATGTGTGAAATGTATTGTTCCTTCCTAAGTGCAGCACTTTGCATTTGTCCTTATTAAACTTCATCCTGTTTATCTCAGACCATTTATCCAGTTTGTCCAGATCATTTTCAATTATGACCCTATTCTCCAAACTAGAGACAAATTCTAACAGAAAAGTAGTCTGAAATTGAAAGAAAGAAACAAGATGTTTTGTTTAGAAAATACTGAAATCAAATGAACGTGAGTGAGTGAGTGTGTGTGTTTGGAAGAATTGGGTAAAACTGACACGAATCTGTGAAATGTTTTGGTGTCCCTGATTCTGCATTTTTAACCCAAACTGTTTAGAATGAACCTTGTGCCCAGCTCCAATAACAAGCTTACAGGGCTAAAGCTGCAGTGATTCACCTCTCAGTCAAGGCCTGAGATGGAAAGGACATTGGAGAGCTGGTCCCTGTGAAGCATGAGACACACTGACCTGAGCGACCGAACACCTCCTGCTTCTCTCTGATCAGGTTATAGTCAATCTCCTCATACACCACCTCAGAGGAGGGATCCAAGGGACTTTGGGCACCTGAAAACAAAGGGCAGAGTTTGTACAGAGTCAGAGAAGCCAGAGATGGGAAACACCATGAGATCATTCAACTCCCTCCACTTGGGTCTAGCACGAGCCTGAACCTACAGCACATTCCCACTGCTCTGTCCAAGTAACAGGGACAGCCTCCCTTTCCACAGCTTCCCTTTGATAATGGCTCCAAGGGCAAGTTCCCGGTCAGGAAGCTTCCTCACATTCATCTCAAATCTTGCCCCATTAATCCTGATTCTTCCCCTTTGGAGCACCTTGCATCGTTCTTCCTCCACCCCAGTGTTTACACCCATCTGCAAAATGGTGCTAACATTTTATTTTCATTGAATTTAAGGACTCTACAACATGGGACCACAGAGAGCTGGGTGGCACCTTGTGACTGCTGACAGCATACTGCTCACAGCCCTTAGGGAGAAGCACAGTGTGGGGCTGGCCTGAAAGCAGGCTGCTTTGCTGCAGTGTCACAGGGGAAGGCAGGAGCCTGCAGTCTCCAAACCCCCTGGCCAGAAGCTGGTGGAACAGGGGGTTCTGCCCAGAAGCTGGAGACAGCTGGAGGCCTAAGGTCTGACAAGGCACTCTGGAGCGCCTCACTAGGGGGTACAGGTGCAGCTTCTGAAGGATAAACTTAATTTGTTGTCAGTATGACCTCTGTGTGACCTGGATGTTAAGTCTGGTCTTTGTAAAAAGGTACGTGCTTGGGTACAAAGGAGGGGATAAGTGAAATTGGTTTGAACCTGTTGTAAGGCCTGCAAAGGGATGGTGAGGGGACAGGTAATGATTGGACGGAATTTGGTGCAAAGGGACATGACCTGTGTATGCATGCAACTGAAAGTGGTCGGTGAGAAAGAGGTGATTACCATGTAAGGTAGTACAAAAGACATTGCCTTTTGTTTGAGAAATTGCAAAACTTTTCCTGAGAGTATCCTGGAGATTTTTGCCCTGGAATGCATTCCTGAATAAAGCTGGTTGCTTAAGAAGGGTGTCTGGAATTGATTTGGTAGGGGTTTTGGGCCCCCATCCGAACCCTCGGATTATAATTCTCTGTCACTTCCCTGAGTAGCATCTCCAGAGTTCATGGCTGGGCTGTTCCACTGCCAGACATCGGTTGAAACAATAAATCAGAAAGGAGTTGACAGGCACCCAAAGCACTTCACATCATTCAGCCAGATCTGCCCGGACCCTTGCCCGTAATGAGCAGAGACAGTTGCATTGAGGGCACGTCCACATCCCAGCTGTTTGCAAACGACATCGGCATCCGGCAGGTCCCAGGAATCATCACAGACTGTCCCCCAGGTGCCATTGTAATAAATCTCCACTCTCCCTGCACAGCCACCCAGCCCGTTCGCCAGCCTGATCCGCCTGCTCCCTGCAAGGACAGATCCCAGTGGTTAGCACGCGTCGCCCTGCTACCCAGAGCATGTGTGTGAGATCGGGAAACGACTCACCCGAGCAAACGACACCGACATCCTCGGCAATTCCTGCCTGCACCGTCTCAGACGTGGAGTTGTCACAGCCGGTCAGACAAGTCTCATTCCCTGCACACTGGACCCTTCTCAGCCCCACGGGGCCCGTCCCTCGCTCAGACAAAGGGGGGTTATAAGCTCGCTCAGCCGCTCCACACTGGAGCTGCCTGCAGACCACGCTGGCATCATTCATGTCCCACTGGTCATCCAGCACCCGGCGCCACACACCATGGAGGGAAATCTCCACTCTGCCATCGCACTGGCCCTCTCCACTCAGCAGCCGCAGTGTCCCAGAGAGACCTGGGCCTAGCAGACAGAAAACACACTGAGTATGGCTCACTGCTGTACACTGCAAATAACACAGAGTGTGATGCTGTGTGGAATATGGAGGATGGTTTGTAATATTATTGGTACCAGTGATTTTTTTTTAAATGGTACTGCCCAGTACACAGTACCAGCACCTCCAGATGCAGTACCAGCACCTCCAGTCAGAGCTCAACAACTTTTCACCTGGAGTGCTGGCACTTTTTTTTTTTAAACAAAAAAAGCACTGATTGGTACCAATATTATAAATGTTCAAGGATTGGATGAGCTGTACCATGCCAGATAACTGTGAATGTGTTATGACAGCCAAATAAGAATCTCGTTGAGATGTTTCTATCACCTGTGTTTTGGGAGTTATAATGTTATTAGAAGATTTACCCAGCATTGCCCAGGTACTTCACTGAAGTAACCTTCAAGGTCATATGCAATGCCCCCACCTCTGTGCTGCTGCTTCTTTTTCAGAGGCTGCAGTGTTAAGAGCCAGAGCTCATGGGGAGCCTGCTTTTAAACAGAATCCCCACAAGTGTTGGGATCTCCACATGCCTCCCCTTTCTGTGTTGCAGGGGGAAAGGGGGTTAGATAGCATTCCAGAAAGCTAGCTTCAAAGCCAGCTCCTTGTGAGTACCGGCTCCTTCGCCACCCCACCCCACCCCCTGCCGTGCTGCTGCCCCCCGCTCCTCCTCGTGCTGGTGTGGAGCATCAGCTCCTGCCTGCCCCTCTATGTTGCAGCCTCTGGAGCCATCTCCTCCCCCCACATGCAAATATGTAACCACTGAAAAGGTCAGCCTTTTCACAATTACAAAACAAACAAACAAAGACATTATTTTTAAAACCCCTAGAAGCTGTATCTGGAATTTGGTGGCCCTGTGTCTTACCGTGTGGGCGGAGTACTGGAAAAGATGCACAGACACACAGGACAGACAAACTCTCTTACATATACAATAGACTGGAAGACTTACTTGGCATTGCACAGGTCCTTCAGGGCAGGGGGCTGGTGATGTGCAAGGGCGGAGTTTTGGGAGGGTGGGGGGGCAGCAGCCATGTGCAGAGGGATGCAGATTGCTTTGCTTCCCTTTCCCTGCACTACCAGGGAGTGAGGGGAAAATACTTGCATTCTGTTCAAGCCTCTCACACATGGCTGGTGAAGGGAGGGGGCAAAGGAGTAAATCATGGAATACAAGCCCTTTCCCCTCACTCCCTGATAGTCTAGGGAATGGGATGAAAAGCAAACTGAATCCCAGTGTACACGGCTACTGCCCCCGCACTCCCCGCGAAACTCTGCCCTTTGGTGGTTTGGGGCAGGTGGAACTTTTTCCCTTCCCTCTGCCTCATCCTGGCATGGAGGGAGACCAGCATGGGCTTTCTCTCTCATCCCTCCTGGTGCAGGGGTCACTAGCGGCTCTCTTTCTAGCCACCACCCTCTCTGGGTTGGAGGGAGGCCGGGGGGGGGGGGGAGGGGTTTCTCTTCCACCCCCCACCTTTCAGGGCAGAGGGGGCCCACTTACCCAGTCTGATGGCGAGCAAGATGACAGAGCCCCAGTCCTGAAGGCCATTCTCCCAGCCCCCAGTGGTCACTGCAGTAGAGTTCTCCTCTGCACTCACTGTCCCCCTTGGTGACTGTCAGTATTATATCCCACCTCTCTCTGTCCCCTTCCTTTCCATGTTCTGGAAAACAGTCCCATTCCCAACACTTCCTGTTTTTGTGGCACAGTCAAACCCTGACCTTGCTTTGGATAGAAGAAGAAGAGGAAGCTGCAAACCAAATTTGGTGGTCCTAGTTCTTACCATTTAGGAGGGGTCCTTGAACAAACAGACAAATAGACAGACAGATGCAATATATAGACAGACACGGTACATTTCTATTTCAAACTTGTACTGTGAATCTGGGGGACATGCCCAGAGAGATTGGTTTCAGCACTGCTATCCCATTTGATGTCCCATAAAGGGTCATCTGCAGTATAATGAACCCATGGAAAGGATCCAGGGGATACACCTTGGCTACGTCTACACTGGCATGATTTTGCACAAGAACTCTTTTGTGGAAGAGTTCTTGTGCAAAAACTCTTCCAGAAGAGAGTGTCTACACTGGCATGTGCCTTTGTGCAAGAGATGTGCTTTTGCGCAAGAGCATCCATGCTAGTGTAGACGCTTTCTTGCGCAAGAAAGCTCTAATGGCCATTTTAACCATAGGGCTTTCTTGAGCAAGAAATTCATGTTGCCTGTCTACACTGGCCTCTTGCGCAAGAACAGTTGCACAAGAGGGCTTATTCCTGAGCGGGAGCATCAGAGTTCTTGCGCAAGAAGCACTGATTTCATAAATTAGAACATCAGTGTGCTTGCACAAGAACTTGTGGCCAGTGTAGACAGGCAGCAAGTTTTGGCACAAAAGCGGCTGCTTTTGCGCAAGATTGCGCCAATGTAGACACGGCCTATGTAGAGGATGCCCATGGCCAGAGAACTCCAAGTCTTTTTCATGACATCTGCTATGAACTTGTGTTTGGAACAAAGCACATACAAGCCAGGTGGCAAAAGAATATAGAAAGTAGCTGCATCTTCTCCATTTTATCTTCTTCGCAGCTAAGCTTGTCTCTGGAGTAACTGTTCTCCAAAGGAAGCTCTGAACGATTGACTGAATGACCCATCCCACGTATGGATGTGTTCCAGAGGGACTTTCAAATTAGCAAACTCACCAACACTGCTCAGAACCTGATACCCTGAGATTTCAGAGTTCATGTGTGTCTAGACTACATGGCTCTGCCACCAGAGCCATGTAAATTAGCTTACCCAACATAGTCAATGAAGCAGGGATTTAAATAATCCCCGCTTCATTAAAATAAAAATGGCTGCTGTGCTGTGCCGCCGATCAGCTGATCTGGAACAGCACAGGAGTCTAGACGTGGATCAGTCGACAAGGGAAGCCTTTGTCGACCGCTCCAGTAAACTTCATTTCACGAGGCGCAAGGGAGCGGTTGACAAAGGCTTCCCTTGTTGACCAATCTGTGGCTAGACTCCCACGCTGTTGTCGGCACGGCGCAATGGCCATTTTTATTTTAATGAAGCTGGGATTATTTAAATCCCTGCTTCATTGACTACGTCGGGTAAACTAGTTTACATGGCTCTGTTGGCAGAGCCATGTAGTCTAGACACACCCTAAGTGTTTTACCATTTAACAACTCTTCTTTTTTTTCATAATAAACCTTTAGTTTTAGACACAAAAGGATTGGCTGGCAGTGTGTTATTTTGGGTAAGCTCTAAACCTTACTGACCTGGTAACATGACTGACCTTGGCGTCAGAAGAACATTTTGTGTATTTGAACAAAGTTTTTAAGTAGTTTCTCACTGTACTGGACCAGGGTGCTGAGTGAGAGTGAAAGAACTGGCATGCAATGAGAGGGGCTGTGGGATTTCTTTTTTCATCTTCTGAATAACCACTGTGGGGATCAGAAGCACAGTTTGTGACTGGTTAGTGAATTTAACTTCAGAGTCACCAACCAGTTTGGGGAGTATCTGTTCTCCCTTTTGCAGCCTGCCCTGACCTTGGTATTTCCAGAGAGGGCTGCCCCAGGCACACTGGGGGTATGTCTACACTGTGGTGCTATTTTGGGATACTTCTGGTGTTCCAAAATAGCTTTTCCGCATCCTGACAGTGCGCCTATTATTTCAAAATATCTTTCAAAATAATGTGGATGCTATTTCAACATGACTGTAAACGTTGTTCCACAAGGATTAAGGGACATTTCATAAAAGTGATTTATTTTGAAATTTGGTGCTGTGTAGATAGCACCAAATTACAAAATAAGCTATTTCAAAATATACTCAAAATAAGTTACGCAATTTGTGCAGCTCAAATTACATAGCCCATTTCGAGCCAAGGGTGCAGTGTAAATGCACCCTGGGTCACATAAGAACAGCTATGCTGGGTCAGACCAAAGGCCCATCTAGCCCAGTGTCCTGTCTGCCACCAGAGGGGAATGCCAGATGCCCCAGAGGGAGTGAACAGAACAGGGAATCATTGCATGATCCTTCCTCTGTCGCCCATTCCCAGCCTCTCACAAATAGAGGCTAGGGACACCATTCCTACCTGTCCCGGCTAATAGCCATTGATGGACCTATTCTCCGTGAATTTATCTGGCTCTTTTTTTAACCCTATTAAAGTCCCGGTCTTCACAACATCCTCTGGCAAGGAGTTCCACAGGTTGACTGCTGCATGAAGAAAAACTTCCATTTGTTTGTTTTAAACCTGCTACCTATTAATTTCATTTGGTGACCCCTAATTCTTGTGTTATGGGAAAAATAAATAACTTTTCCTTATTCACTTTCTCTGTACTTGTCATGATTTTATAGACCTCTATCATATCTCCCCTTAGTCTCCTCTTTTCTAAGCTGAAAATTCTAAGTCTTTTAACTCTCTTCGTCTGGGACCCATTCCAAACCCCTAATAATTTTTATTGCCCTTTTCTGGACCTTTTCCAATGTCAATATATTTTTTTTGAGATGAGGCGACGACATCTGTACACAGTATTGGAGATGTGGCTGTAGCATGGCTTTACAGAAAGGAAGTAAGAAATTCTCTCTCTTATTCTCTATCATTTTTTAATGAATCCCAACATTCTTTTTTTTTTTTTTTTTGGCTGCTGCTGCAAATTGAGTGGATATTTTCAGAGATGTAAGCAGGGTCTGAATCAATGCTTCCATTACAGCCAGATGGAATGGGAAAGGAATCCTGGGTATGGTTATGTAAATCTAGTTCAGTCAGTGCTATAGGCCTACTGGATGCCCAATTCTTAGAATGGTATTTTGCCTCTTGTAATTAATTCGGCTGTTGTTTGGCCAAATCCATCACAGGGCCAGCAGTGTGGCTCACAGGAGCAGTGGCCAGCAGGCAGCAAACCATGTTAACTCTAAATGTAAGAATTGTAAAATATGACCACCAAGGCTTTCAGTTATTGGGAATGCAGAAAAGCAGACTCTGTTTAACCCAGTCAAAGGAGAGACACTATCATTGTAAAGAATGTTGGATGGACAAGGCTCTCTCTTCCAGACTCTGTGAAATCAATTGGGGGAAGAGCAGAGCTCTGAACCAGCAGGCTACATGTCCTGCAGGTGAGAGCTGTGAGACTGGTTCAGCCTGTTTCTCCCTCCTCCCCCTTTGTTCTAAAGATAGAACTAAAACAGACTCCTTAAGAAATAATTTTATTATTTTAAAATGTCATTCCAGGGGATGCTGGAATCTTTTGGCTGGCCTGTGCTGTGGGCCAAGAGCTGAAATCACTAAGATGCTGACAGAGACATGAAATCACTTGGGTTGGCCTAGAGCCAAATCCATCACGGGGCCAGCAGGGTGGCTGGCAGGAGCAGTGGCCAGCAGGCAGCATAGCAGTGGCAGAGAGCAGTGAACAGGTGGATGGCAAATGACCAGTGGAGTAAGTGAGATGCCTTCTAACCCATCCACCCCCCAGGATGGGAGGTGAACTCTGCAGATCACCTCTCAACTCTGCTCTTCCCTGACCGAGGGCAGCAACTATGAGTGGGATGCAGAGAAGGGCTGGGCATGTAAAAGCGACACTTACATTGCTGGACTTGTGAGCTGGAGAGCCAAAGGACATTGCTCAATCCACTTAAGATAGGATATTTGTTCGTGGGTTGGTTCTGAACTCTGCCTGGGGTGTTTTCCCAAGTTAATGCCACGTTACTTCTCTCCCTCTTTCATTAAAGTTTCTTTTCTACACTCAGGCTCGGCGTGTGCACATGGGGAAGCATTGCCTCCCAGAGGCACCCAGGGGTATGTGTGAATTTCCCGGGTTAGTCGAGCCAATTCTGTGTTGGATGGATGGAGAGGAACCCCTAGATATTGAACACAGTGCTGGCTGCTGTTGGCACTATTTGACAGAAGGGTTACAGAGAACTACCCACAATGACTCCAAGATCTCTGTATTGAGTGTTTATAGCTAATTTAGTTCCCATCATTTTGTATGTATAGTAGTGATTATTTTTTGAATATGCAATTCTTTGCATTTATCAACATTAAAACTCATTTGCCATTTTGTTGCCCAGTCACCTAGTTAGGTGACATCCTTTTCAAATTCTTCACAGTCTGCTTTGGTCTTAACTATCTTGAACAGTTTGGTATCATATGCAAATTTTGCTACCTCACTGTTTGTGTCTTTCTCCAGATCATTTATGAAGATATTGAATAGGATTGGTAACAATACGGACCTTTGGAGGACACCACTAGTTATTTCTTCTCATTCCAAAAACTGACCATTTATACCTACCCCTTTGTTTCCTGTCTTTTAACCAGGAGAGGACCTTCCCTCCTATCCATAACATCTTACTTTACTTAAGAGCCTTTGATGAAGAGCCTTGTCAAAGACTTTCTGAAACCTAAATACACTATATCCACTAGATTCCCCTTGTTCACTTGCTTGCTGACCCCCTCAAAGACCTCTAGTAGATTAATAAGGCATGATTTCCCTTTACAGAAACTCCATATTGACTTCCCCCGACAAATTATGTTAATCTATGTGCCTGACAATTCTATTCTTTACTATAGTTTCAACTAATTTGCCCGGTACTGACATTAGATTTACTGGTCTGTAATTGCCAGGATCTTCTCTAGAGCCCTTTTTAAATATTGGCGTCATGTTAGCTATCTTCCAGTCTTTTGGCACAGAAGCTAATTTAAAGGGTAGGTTACAAACCACAGTAAATAGTTCTTCAATTTCACATTTGAATTCTTACAGAACTCTTGGGTAAATGCCATCTGGTCCCGGTGACTTGTCACTGTTAAGTTTATCAATTTGTTCCAAAACCTCCTCTAATGACACCTCAGTCTAGGACAATTCCTCAGATTTGTCCCCTAAAAAGAATGGCTTAGGTTTGGGAATCTCCCACATATCCTCAGCTGTGAAGACCAGAGCAAATAATTCATTTTGTTTCTCTGCAATGGCCTTATCATCTTTGAGTGCTCCTTTAGCATCTCGATCATCCAAGGACCCCACCGGTTGTTTAACAGGTTTCCTGCTTCTGATGTACTTAAACATTTTGCTATTCCTTTTTGAGCTTTTTGTCTAGCTGTTCTTCAAACTCCTTTTTGGCTTTTCTTAGGCTCTCTCTACTCTACGGAGTTTTTCCAAGATACCAGGCTCTCTCACAAAAACTCTGCCGAGTCAAGGGCATGTGTCTGGTCTTCCAAAAATTTTCTCAGAAGAAGAGCAGACACACTCTTTCTGAAGCCTCGTATTCCTCATTTTATGGGGAATAAGAGCTCTTTCAAAAGAGGAAGTTTTTCAAACATTTGTCCCTGTGTAGATGGGCCCAAGGTCAGAAAACCCTCTCCAACAAAACAAAACAAAACCCAGTGGTGTAGACATAAATTAAGTGTAAAAATATAATGAGGTTAACAGAGTTGATGTTCCTATTTCCTTCACTAGGATTTAACTCCCACTTTTTAAACAATGCCTTTTTATCTCTCACTGATTTTTTTTACTTGGTTGTTAAGCCATGGTGGCACATAGCAAACACATATTATCATCCAAAGCCCAAGATTTGATGGTGATGGGGGACTTCAACTATCCAGATATATGTTGGGAAAATAACACAGCGGGGCACAGACTATCCAATAAGTTCTTAGACTGCATTGGAGACAACTTTTTATTTCACAAGGTTGAAAAAGCTACTGGAGGGAAGCTGTTCTAGATTTGATCCTAACAAATAGGGAGGAACTGGTTGAGAATTTGAAAGCGGAAGGCAGCTTGGGTGAAAGTGATCATGAAATCATAGAGTTCACAATTCTAAGGAAGGGTAGAAGGGAGAACAGCAAAATAGAGACCATGGATTTCAGGAAGGCGGATTTTGGTAAGCTCAGAGAGCTGATAGGTAAGGTCCCATGGGAATCAAGACTGAGGGGAAAAACAACTGAGGAGAGTTGGCAGTTTTTCAAAGGGACATTGTTAAGGGCCCAAAAGG
The DNA here is from genome assembly GCA_032595735.1 of Pelochelys cantorii. Lineage (NCBI taxonomy): Eukaryota > Metazoa > Chordata > Testudines > Trionychidae > Pelochelys > Pelochelys cantorii. The sequence continues at coordinate 212,942,899 of CM064326.1, forward strand.
AAGCTATTCCACTGCGTTGGAAAGATAGAAAATATGGCAACAGACCGCCTTGGCTTAACCACGAGATCTTGCATGATCTAAAAATAAAAAAGGAGTCATATAAAAAATGGAAAGTAGGACAAAATTACAAAAGATGAATATAGGCAAACACAGGAATGCAGGGGCAAGATTAGAAAGGCAAAGGCACAAAATGAGCTCAAACTAGCTACAGGAATAAAAGGAAACAAGAAGACTTTTTATAAATACATTAGAAGCAAAAGGAAGACCAAGAACAGGGTAGGCCCACTGGTCAGTGAGGAGGGAGAAACAGGAACAGGAAACTTGGAAATGGCAGAGATGCTTAATGACTTCTTTGTTTCGGTCTTCACCGAGAAGTCTGATGTAGGAATAGCTAACATAGTGAATGCTATGGGAAGGGGGTAGGTTTAGAAGATAAAATTAAAAAAAGAACAAGTTAAAAATCACCTAGAAAAGTTAGATGCCTGCAAGTCACCAGGGCCTGATGAAATGCATCCTAGAATACTCAAGGATCTGATAGAGGAGGTATCTGAGCCTCTAGCTATCATCTTTGGAAAATCATGGGAGACAGGAGAGATTCCAGAAGACTGGAAAAGGGCAAATATAGTGCCCATTTATAAAAAAAAAAGGGAAATAAGAAAAACCCAGGAAACTACAGACCAGTTAGTTTAACTTCTGTGCCAGGGAAGATAATGGAACAAGTAATTAAGGAAATCATCTGTAAACACTTGGAAGGTGGCAAAGTGATAGGGAACAGCCAGCATGGATTTGTAAAGAACAAATCATGTCAAACCAATCGATAGCTTTCTTTGATAGGATAACGAGTCTTGTGGATAAGGGAGAAGCGGTGGATGTTGTATACCTAGACTTTAGTAAGGTGTTTGATACGGTCTTGCATGATATTCTTATCAATAAACTAGGCAAATACAACTTAGATGGGGCTATTATAAGGTGGGTGCATAATTGGCTGGATAACCATACTCAGAGAGTAGTTATTAATGGTTCACAATCCTGCTGGAAAAAGGTATAACTAGTGGCGTTCCGCAGGGGTCTGCTTTGGGACTGGCTCTGTTCAATATCATCATCAACTATTTAGATATTGGCATAGAAAGTACGCTTATTAAGTTTGCAGATGATACCAAGCTGGGAGGGGTTGCGACTGCTCTGGAGGATAGGGTCATAATTCAAAATGATCTGGACAAATTGGAGAAATGGTCTGAGGTAAACAGGATGAAGTTTAATAAAGACAAATGCAAAGTGCTCCACTTAGGAAGGAACAATCAGTTTCACACATACAGAATGGGAAGTGACTGTCTAGAAAGGAGTATGGCAGAAAGGGATCTAGGGGTTATAGTGGACCACAAGCTGAATATGAGTCAGCAGTATGATGCTGTGGCAAAAAAAGCAAACATGATTCTGGGATGCATTAACAGGTGTGTTGTGAGCAAGACACGAGAAGTCATTCTTCTGCTCTACTCTGCACTGATTAGGCCTCAGTTGGAGTATTGTGTCCAGTTCTGGGCACCGCATTTTTCAAGAAAGATGTGGAGAAATTTGAGAGAGTCCAGAGAAGAGCAACAAGAATGATTAAAGGTCTAGAGAACGTGACCTATGAAGGAAGGCTAAAAGAATTGGGTTTGTTTAGTTTGGAAAAGAGAAGATTGAGGGCGGACATGATAGCAGTTTTCAGGTATCTAAAAGAGTGTCAGAAGGAGGAGGGAGAAAACTTGTTCATCATGGCCTCTGAGGATAGAACAAGAAGCAATGGGCTTAAACTGCAGCAAGGGAAGTTTAGGTTGAACATTAGGAAAAAGTTCCTAACTGTCAGGGTAGTCAAACACTGGAATAAGTTGCCCAGGGAGGTTGTAGAATCTCCATCATTGGAGATATTTAAGAGTAGGTTAGATAAATGTCTATCAGGGATGGTCTAGACAGTATTTGGTCCTGCCAGGAGGGCAGGGGACTGGACTCGATGACCTCTCGAGGTCCCTTCCAGTCCTAGTATTCTATGATTCTATGACAGTTTCTAAATAGGAAGATATAACAAGTGTAGCAGTTTCACTCGCTTTTACACATGGCTTCTTCCCTTAGGGTGGCTTGTGGGGAAGTCACCGGCTACTCCAACGCCAACGTGCCCCCTTTGGGTGAGGTGTTCTCTTGAGGTCACTGCCCTCTGGCAGTGACCACTCCATTCTTGGTCCATGCCCCCTTCTGGGGGGGGGGGGGAGAGGGTCATTGTTCTTGCTTTGGTCCTCTTCCAGGTTCCTCCCTACTCCCTGGGACCCCTAGTTCTTTCCAGAAACACCCAGCTCCCTCCTGGAACACCCAGTTCCTCAGCACCCCCCAGGCCTCAGTGGCCCACTGCCAGCCCCTAACTAGCCCCTCTGGGCAGACTGCAGTTTCTCCAGGCCCCTCCTCCCTGGCCATGGGCGTGCCTCTGCCACTCGGTTGTCTCCTGCAACCCTGCCTTGCAGTTGTATGGCTTGAGGCTTCCCTGGCTCAAACTTCCCCAGCCTACCACAGCTGCCTCCATGCACACTGTGGCTGCCTTCTTGCAGCCGGGCCTTTTAGGGCTACCTCCATGCGAACCCTGGCCGCAGCTGCCTCCTTGCAGTCCTGGGCCTCAGGCCAGGTAGCCTGAGTTTGTTAGGCCAAAGCCTCTCTCATTGCAGGCCAGCAGGCTGATCTCACTCCTCCTCCCAGGAGCTGCTCTTATAGCCCTCATCTGGGCTCTCCTTATCTGCCTCAGCTGGGCTTCCCTCACTCCAGCTCCCAGCCCCTAAAAGGGCCAGTGCAGGGCAATGCCCTGCCACACAAGTAATCAGAATGTGTCACAGGGTTAAAGGGAACAAACTCTGTTAGCAGATATGTTTTCATTTGGTTGTAAGTGGAAGGTGCTGTAAGGATTGTAACACACTGAGCATTACACAGGGCCTTGCGAGCAGATCCTGTACATGAGTGAGTGAGGGCATTCCTGCAGATTGCGGGTCTGGAAAATCTCCATCTCTATGTGTCTGTGGAATGGCGGATGGGGTTTTAGTTTCTTTATCCAGGCTTAAGGGCCTGGAAGCCAGTGAACGGTGTCTGCACTGGCACATAACAGTGGGTGGTGAAAGACTGTCATGAGGGAGAAACTTAAAAAACAAGAAATGGTCTAGTAGCGCTTTATAGACTAACAAAACATGTTGATGGTATCAGGAGCTTTCATGGGCACAACCTACTTCTTCAGATGACTCTGGTCATGATCCCATTGACATGGTTTGTTAGTCTATAAAGTGCTACCACACTATTTGTTGTTTTTTAAGTTTATCCTGTACAGACTAACTTGGCTACCTCCTGAAGCTTCTGTTATGAGAGAATTTGGCCAATGAGAGAACAGGGCCCATGATGGTGAGGAACAGGCTGTTGTTGGTAAATTCACTTGGCTCCCTCTGATCTTTGCTTAGTGGGTGGCAACTTTCTTAGTTAACCTGGTTCCAGTGCAGAGCCTCCTAGTGTGAGATAGAACCTGGAACTGCTGTTCCGACTAGAGCTATGCCCTGAACTGTGGTGCCATTTCTGAGTCCAAGGTGAGGTTCCAGCTAATCTCTGCACTTGCAAAATCTTGGAGTGGCCCCCATTAGAAATTATTGCCCACCCCTGGTATAGATTCTAAGTACTACGTTGATTCATTTGAACTTTTAGAAAATGAAAAATTCAATTTTCCTTTTCATATTTGGGTTTACAAGTTTTCTCCCTTCCTCCCCCTTTCTATGTTTCCATCTTTTCTTCCACTGGAAAGAAAGTTGTTGAAAAAAAAGCAAAAAGGAGTATGAGAAGGCATACCCTCACACACTCAAGGGAGAGAAGGGAACTGTTCATTTTCAGCACTTTATAATGAATTATAAATTCATTTATAATGAAGCCAAGCCTGGAAGGGATTTCTCTGCACTAGGGAAAGGCACCTCCATGGTCCCAACACAACTCCCTTTCCAAACTGCAAAGCCTGCTGCAGTAAGGGAGGAGGCTGGGCTACCTGATTTCCCAAGGTCTCCTCCAGTTCCATGATGAAATCTTCTCAAGAAGGTGTCGAGACTATTTTACAGAAAGTGCAAAGTGTGAAGCAGCTGCCAGCTGGGAGTCTCTAGTAGCTCCCCCTCTAATTGCTGTAGCAGTGATTTGGAGAAAGATGGGGACACGGAATTGGGAATATTTACCTAAGCCAGGGGAGAATGTGCTGTCCCTGCTGCCCTGATTTGCCCTGCACAAGGACAGAGTTGCTGACGTTTTTGCTGGAGAACCCAGGGCCTTCCCTGGCCACAGCTGTTCCTTTCTGATGCTATTTACTGTCATTTTATTTTCCATACCTTTGCAATTATCATACAAGGCTGAGGATCCAGCTCCCCCTCCCCTCGCTGTGCCCTGAGGTCCCCCTGCTCTGGGGCAGTGTCACACGCTGAGAGCAGGTGTCACTAATCCAGCATTGCCCCTGCACTTACCTGAGCAAACCACACCGGCAGCATTGTCGTGTGAGCACGGAGAGGCCCCCAGAGCAGTGACAGGGCAGTACCCCAAATGGGGTTCAGTCCCTTCACAGTGAAATGTGTCTGCCCAGACAGAGCCGGTTCCCTTCCCAAAGTGCCCTCCTCCTGGCACCGACACAGCGAATCCACAGTCGAGCTGATGACAGAGAACATTGGCATCTGATAGATCCCAGCGTGAGCCACAGAGGGTTCCCCAGGCACCAAACTCCTGGATCTCCACCCTCCCGGAGCAGGCTGTGCTGCCGTTCACCAGCTGTAACCCTGTGTGCCCTGGGGAGAAGGGAGAAGGGGTTTAGAGAGACGGAGCCTTGGAATTAACTTAAAACAAATGGATTAGGGCTGCCAACCCTCTTGGTTTTGCTGGGAGTCATGTTGAATCAGGCCCTTGTGCAGAGGTGGGCAATAATTTTTGATGAGGGGTCACTCCAAGAATTTGGTAAGTGGTCAAGGGCTGCACTCTTCCATGATATTAATGGAGGAGGTGGGGATATGGGATGGAGGTTGGGTGCAGAAGGGAGCTTGGGGTAAAGAATTGGGGTGCAGGAGGGTTTGTGGGGTCTGGAAGGGAGTTTGGTTGAAGGAGGCAGTTGTGACCTGGAACAAGGGACTGATTCAGGGGTTTGGGGTTGTGATTTAGGACAGGGGGTATTGTGATTTGGAGCAGGGGGTAGGACGGGGTGCAGGGATTTGGGTTGTGACCTACTGAAGAAGGGGATTATGAGCTGGGGCAAGGGTTTGGGGTTCAGGGTCTGGGAGGAGGTATGTGCTCAGGAGGGGAACAAAAGGTTTGGGCTATGTGGAGCAGGTGTGGGGGCAGTGGGCTGGGGGAAGGGAGGGGCTGGAATGCTAGAGGCAGGCTTTGGTTGGGAGACCTGAATTGGGTGACTCCCAGACAGCAGCCAGCACATTTTTCAGGAAGACTCTTTCCCTGCCTGCCCTGCCCCCCACCCCCCACAGCCTGCAGGGCCATGTGCATTGGTGAATAAGAGCCTGAGGGGAGGTGGGAGTGGTGCTTCATGTGCTGCCTGTTCACCAGATAGGCAGCTCCCATTGACTAGAAACTGGCCTATGGGATTGTGCTGGGGGCGGGGGCAGCACCTGAAGCCTCTCCCTCCTCTCCTCCCCATTGCAGCATTGAATTACAAAGGGCCAGCTTCTGCTTTTCTGAGCAGCATGGAGGGAGCCAGGGCAAGCAGGGAGTTTGCCTGAGGCTCCCTGCTGTGTCCACAGGTTGGATCCAGTGGCATGGCAGGCCAGATCAGACCTGTGGACTGTATTTTGTCCAGCCCTACCCTAGCTCCTGGAGGCTACTGTTGCCAAACCAGGAAATTCTGGACACTACCAGTCTGGCAGTCCAGCAGGGCTAAGGTAGGTTCTCTGCCTTCCCCTCATGCTGTGCCACTCCCAGAGGCATCTGGCACTGTCCCTGTAGCCTTTGGCGGGGGAAGCGGTCTCTGCATGCTGCCATGTGCCGAGTCCATTGCCCGGAGCTGTGGAGCCAATGCCTAGGACAGGGGCAGATTGTCAAGCTCCTGACCTCTATCCCTGCCAGAAGGGATGTTCAAGTTGATTTTGGAAGATGCCTGAGGTAAGTGATGTCCCCTCCCATACCCCACACCCTGCCCCAGACCTGAGCCTCCTCCTGCACTGAAATTCCTTCATGGACTCCACAGCTACATCCAAATTATCTCTCAGTGCCAACATCCCACACCCCTTCCTGCACCCCCATGACTGCCCCAGGCTCACCCTCTCACTCTCAAACTGCCTCCCAGAGCCCGCACTCCCTCCTGCACCTCAGCCCTTTGCCCCAGTGAGGGGGGTTGAGAGCAAGTGATGGAGGGAGGGGGCTGGTGTGATTGGGGGTTATGGCCTCAGAGAAGGGGCAGGGCAGGGGTGGGGTAAAACTGTTTTGGTTTGTGCCATTAGGCAGTCAGCAGTTGGGAGATTTGTCCCTTCTCTGATTGTCTTGGATCATTGGCATTTTATGAGAAGCTGATGCCAACCCAGCTCCCTACAGAGTGTGATCATGTTATTGCTGCGTCCTAACCCCGACTACACTTAGGACTGAATTTTACACTTAGGGATTTTAAACACTTAGGACTGAATCCTTACGTGAGCATATGACTCCGACATCATTTCTGTGTGAGCACGTCTGGCTGCTGTGTGACACCCTGGGACAGTACGCATGGTGGGACTCAGTCCCTTCACACTGGAATGCTTCAGTCCAGACCGGTCCTTGTCCTTCTCCGAAGTGAGCTCCCCCGTGGACAGACAGAGCCGTTCCACACTGCAGTTCGGTACAGATGACGCTGGCAGCTTCGAGATCAAAGTGCGCATCACAGACTGTGGCCCATAATTCTCCATCTCTTATCTCCACACGTCCTGAGCAGTCACTGTGCTCTCCAACCAGCCGGGGCTTAATGTGCGCTAGAAAGTCAATGAAGGCAGGAATGTACCGAGAGGCCTAGTGCTTTAATTGCTCCCTTGCCGTGGAACTTTGGCTAAAAGCCCACTGTGGTTCACTGCCCATGTGCAGATATTGATGGGAAACAAAAAAGCAACAGATAATAAAAAGAAAGCATTGGAATTAGATAGCAGTCAATATTCATTGGAAGTTATGCTGTGTAGCAGATAAGGGAAGCCAATGACATCAGGAACAATTCATGGGTGGCCTGAATGAAAAGCAAATGTTTTAAGTATGTTATGAACACACACACATTTAATGAGCACCTGTGAAACATTTGGTGTCAGTGACATACCCAGGGTCACATAAAGAACTCTGTGGGATAGGCAGAAATAAAATCCAGTTTCCCATGGCAGCATTCGCCTGACTGAACAAGAGTTTCTCCTTCTTCTTTCTGCAACCCTCTACCGCACACACAGCAAGGAATGCATAGCCCTAATTCAGAGCACTGTCTGCACTGCCTGCACTGAATGAGACAAGGGTCTTCTGGGGAAAACAACAGGCTCTGTCATTCAAGACTGAATTGTAATGCATATGTTGAAGTGGGCCAAAAATTAGTAAAGACAACTTTAATTCTGCCATTTCCTTATTTTCTATGGCTCAGCTTTGCAAACTTACTGTTTCAGTTTTAATAGGGAGGTGATTTTACCTTTGGGTACAGCCCCAGGGAGAATGATTTTGTTATGCTACATTTAATATTCTTCAGGAAATATGCTTATGGATATACATAACTGGAAAATGCTTTATGCAAAATATTTTTGTAAGGTGTCATTTGAAAAGTTATAATTTTCTGAACATGCATATCCTATTTATGTCCATGTATCATTCCTGTAATTGAAGTTAGAAATGTGACATATTAACCTGTGTTACTAATGCAGAGGTGATAATTGATGGTCATTAAGGATATTTCAGAAACTTGATGGCTCATTGATATGAGCAATGATCTGAACATTGATTTGTTTTTTCTGTAAGCCTGGGAGAGAGGGGCTATGGCTGATCCTACCAAGACAAGCTTCTGAAATACCCTTAATGGCCATGACTTAGCCTGTCTATATGACCCCGGATACTGAGACCCACCTTGGAAACTGAACTTTTCCATTGAAAGTGAGAAAAAGTTGAAACTGAATACAAAGGGATTCCATCTTTGGCAAAATCAATATGAAGGTGGGAGGACAAAAAATAGCAGCAGCTCCCATACATCAGGACACCCCTGCTTATTACCAAAGATGACTGCTGGAAACATCTGACTGACCAGTGGAAATGATCAAGCCCAAACTGACAGAATAATTGAAGGTGAGAAATTCCATGTAACCAGTTTCTTCTCACAGTAAGCTTAACTGGTGATTTTTAACTGATAACCCTTCCAATACGACTTTCTCTACTAAATAAAATCACTTTAGTTTATTTATAAACCCAGTGTCAATAACTATTAAGGGGGAAGCAATAGTATATATCTTTCTTTATATAAGAAAGGAAGTGAACAACATGATCTCAGTGTCTGCATTACATAGCCTGTGGACCATCTCTATGACATTTCCTTATTTCTTTCTGCTAAAATTTCCTGACAAGTAATATTTTGTGAACAATTTCCAAGGTTTTAAAAATGAATTAAAATAACAGAAGTTCCACAATCACAGAATCCTAGGGCTGGAAGAGACCTCAGGAGGTCAAAAAGTCCAGCTCCCTGCCCAAAGCAGGAACAACTTCAACTAAATCATCCCAACCAGGGCTTTGTCAAGCCAGGGATTTAAAAACCTCTAGGGATGGAGATTCCACCACTTCCTTAGGTAACCCATTCCAGTGCTTCACCACCCTCCTAGTTTTTCAAGTTTTTCCTAATATCCAACCTAAACCTCCCTCACTCTCTCTCCCTCTAAGGAGCACTGAGCCCATTGTTCCTCATTCTGCCATCTGTCACTACGGAGAACAGCCCCTCTCCAACCTCTTTGGAACCTCCCTTCAGGGAGCTGAAGGCTGCTATCAAATCCCCCCTCACTCTTCTCTTCTGCAGACTAAATAAGCTCAAGTCCCTCAGTCTCTCCTCATAGGTCATGCACTCCCACCCCTAATCATTTTGGTCACCTTCCACTGGACCCTCTCCAATGTGTCCACATCCTTTCTATACTGGGGGGCCTGGAAATGGACACAATACTCCAGATGTGGCCTCACCAAAGCCAAATAAAGGGGAATAACCACTTCCCTGGGTCTGATGGCACTGCTACTTCTAATGCACCCTAGTATGCCATTAGCCCTCTTGGCTACAAGAGCACACTGTTGACTCATCTCCAGCTTCTCATCCACTGTAATCCCGAGGTCCTTTTCTGCAGAACTGCTACTTAGCTAGTCGGTCCTCAGCCTGTAACAATGCTTGGGATTCTTCCGACCCAAGTGCAGGACTCTACACTTGTCCTTGTTGAACCTCATCAGATTTCTTTTTGCCCAATCCTCTAATCTGTCCAGGTCACTTTGGACCCTATCCTGCCCTCCAGCGTATCTACCTCTCTCCCTAGCTTAGTGTCATCTGCAAACTTGCTGAGGGTGCAATCCATCCTCTCATCCAGGTCATTAATATAGATGTTGAACAAACCAGTCCCAGAACCGATCCTTGAGGAACTCTGCTAGAAACCAACCACCAGCCTGACATTGAGCTGTTGATCATTACCCATTGGGCCTGACAGACTAGACAGCTTTCTATCCATCTTACCATCCATTTATCCAATACATATTCCCTTAACTTACTGGCAAGAATATTGTGGGAGACTGTATCAAAAGGTATGCTAAAGTCAAGGTATATCACATCCACTGACTTTCCCATATCCACAGAGCCAGTTACCTCATCATAGAAGCTAATCAGATTGGTCAGGCATGACTTGCGCTTGGTGAATCCATATTGACTATTCCTGATCACTTTCCCCTCTTCCAAGTATTTCAAAATGGATTCCTTGAGGATCCCGTCCATGATTTTTCCAGGGATTGAGTTAAGGCTGACTGGTCTGTAGTTCCCTGGATTGTCCTTCTTCCCTTTTTTGAAAATGGGCACTACATTTACCTTTTTCCAATCATTCAGGATCTCTCCCGATCTCCATGAGTTTTCAAAGATAAGGCTCTGCAATGACTTTTGCCAACTCCCTCAGCATTCTCACGTGCATTAAATCTGGACCCACGGATCTATGTATGTTTAGCTTTTCTAAATAGTTCCCAACCTGTTCTTTCCCCATCAAAGGCTGTCCACCTCCTTCCCATACTGTGTTGCCTAGTGCATTAGTCTGGGAGCTGACCTTGTCTGTGAAGACAGAGGCAAAGAAAGCATTGAGTATTTCAGCTTTCCCCACATCATCTATCATTAGGTTACCTCCCTCATCCAGTAAGGGCCCCACGCTCTCTCTGATTACCCTTTTATTGCTAACATGCCTGTAGAAACCTTTTTGGTTACCCTTCACGTACTTTGCTAGCTTCAATTCCAACTGCGCTTTCGCCTTCCTGATAACTCCCATGCATTCTCGAGCAATATATTTATACTCCTCCCTAGTCGTCTGTCCAAGTTTCCACTTCTTCTAAGCTTCCTTTTTGTGTTTAAGCTCACCAAGGATGTCCCCTGTAAGCCAATCTGGTCGCGTCCCATATTTGCTTTTCTTACTGTGCATCGGGATGGATTCTTCCTGTGCCTTCAATAAGGCTTCTTTAAAATACTGACAGCTCTCCTGGACTCCTTTCCCCTTCATGTTAGCGTCCCAGGGAATCCTGCCCATCAGTTCTCTGAGGGAGTCAAAGTCTGCTTTTCTGAAGTCCAGGGTGTGTATTTTGCTACTCTCCTTTGTTCTTTTGGTCAGAATGCCGAAATCGACCATCTAGTGATCACTGCTTCCCAGGTTGTCACCCACCTGTACTTCCCCTACTAGTTCCTCCCTGTTTGTGAGCAGTAGGTCAAGTGTCACATGGCCCCTGGTTGGTTCCTTCTTGTACCAAGAAGTTATCCCCAACATTCTCCAAAACTTCCTGGCTTGTCCGTGTACTGCTGTATTGGTCTCCCAACAGATATCAGGGTGATTAAAGTCCCCCATGAGAACCAGAGCCTGTGATCTGAAAGCTTCTCTCAGTTGTCCAAAGAAAGCCTCACCTACCTCATCCACCTGATCTGGAGGTCTATAACAGACAACAACCAGAACATCACCCCTGTTGCTTCTATCTCTAAACTTAACCTATAAACTCTCAACAGGCTTTCCACCCTCTATATCAGGGGTGGCAGACGAACAGCAAAAATAGTGGTGGATACAATGCAAAGAGTTGAGGGAAAAAAGTTATTAAGCAAACAAAAAAAGGGAGGCCCAGCCACCGCCCTTTTAAGAGCAGAGCAGCAGGCATTTCCCTTTGAAGGTGGCCATGTTGAAGGTGGCCATTTTGAAGTCTGCATGCATTGCCACGACTCCACCTCTGTCTCTTTCAGACAGAAACAGGCTGCCCCTTCAGAGCCATGAGTCGTGGGTGAGGGAGCCACAATTTTTTCTTTGAAGAGCCGCATGTGACTCACGTGCTGGGGGTTGGCCATCCCTGCTCTATATAGTGGAGCTCCGAGCAATCATACAGTGCGACTCCTCCTCCTTTTCTCCCCCACCTGTTCTTCCTGTACAGTTTATACCCTTCCATGACAGCGCTCCAGTCATGCGAGTCATCCCACCAAGTCTCTGTTATTCCATTCAAACCAGGGCTTTTAATTCTTCCTGTTTGTTTCCCAGGATTCTTGCATTTGTGTACAGGAACATTCCAACTGCCAGCCACAGCACACACACTCCTTGGGGGGGGGGGAACCCATAGACAGACAAACACAAGCTCAGCACACAGCAAGAAAGCCCCAAACACTACACATACTTCAGACAGCCACTTCCCTCAAGGGTCCTGTATTAGCTCCTCCTTCAGCTGGAGAACTCCCTCTCAAAGCTGCCCAGTTCTGGGCCCCCTATTACAGAAAGGATGTGGACACTTTGGAGACGGTCCAGCAGATGGCAACCAAAATGATTAGGGAGGAAATAGCTTATTATAAGTCAATGAGTGGCTAATCTGGAGTGATTAGGACTATCAATAGGTGGGAAAGCTGTCTTTGTAATGTGTAAGGTAATTAGCATCTTTATTAAGGCCCATTCATAATGTGTCAAATTTAAGCATGAATGAAAGTTCTGAAGTTTCTCTCTGTAATCTGGTGTTGAAGTCTCTTTGAAGTAAAATGCACATTTTCAGATCTTTAAGGGTATGCCCAGGTAGATTGAAATGTAAACCAACAGATTTTTCTTTGTGAAGATGTCTGATGTCTTATTTGTGGGCATTAATTCTCTGGCGAAGTGAGGGTATGTCTACACTTCCACCCTCTTTTGATAGAGGGATGCAAATGAAGACATTTGAAATTGTAAATGAAGCCAGGATTTAAATATCCCACGCTTCATTTGCATAATCACAGACCGGCACTATTTTGAAATAGTGCTATTTCAAAATAAAAATGCTGTGTAGATACGTTATTTCGAGAGAAAACCCTTCTCTCGAAATAACTATTAAACCTCATTTTATAAGGATTTTCTCTCGAAATAAAGTGTCTCCACAGCGTTTTTTATTTCGAAATAGCGGTGGTCCACGATTATGCAAATGAAGCACAGGATATTTAAATCCCGGCTTCATTTACAATTTCGAATGTCTTCATTTGGATCCCTCTATTGAAAGAGAGTGCAAGCATAGACATACCCTGACTGAGCAGTCTCTCCAATATACATTGCAGAGGGACACTGCTGGCACATGATGGCATAATTTATACTGCTGAACGAACAGGAATATGAGTCCTTGATCATATAACTTACATGGTTAGGTCCAGTGATGGTGTCACCAGAGTAAATATGTGGACAGAGCCGGCAATGGGATTTGTTTCAAGGGAAAGTTCCAGGGTTGGTTTTAATGTGGCATGCACAGTGGTTGTTTGTAAGAATCTTCCTGAGGTTTAGTGGTTGTATGGGTCTGTCACCTAGAGCCTCTCGGAGTGTAGTACCCTGTTCCAGTATAGGTTGTAGATTATTGATAAGGCGTTGGAGGGGTTTAAGTTGGGGGCTATAGGTGATAAGTGGTGTTCTGTTGTTGGTTTTCTTGGGTCTATCTTAAAGTAAATGGTTTCTGGGTACTCGTCTGGTCCTTTCAATTTCTTTTTTTTATTTCCCCCTGTGGAGTTTTATGAATGCTTGGTAGAGATCTTGAAGTTTTTGGTCTCTGTCAGTGGGACTGGAGCAGATGCGGTTGTACCTAAGGGCTTGACTGTAGAAGATGGATCGTATGGTCTGTCCTGGATGGAAGCTGAAGGCATGTAGGTAAGTGTAGCAGTCCGTGGGTTTTCTATAGAGAGTGGGGTTTAATTTTCCATCAGTGATTTGTACTGTGGTGTCCAGGAAATGGATCTCTCATGTTGAATGGTCCAGGCTGAGATTGATGGTGGGGTGTAGGTTGTTAAAGTCTCTGTGGAATACGTCCAGTGTTTCTTGACCATGGGTCCAGATCATAAAGATGTCATTGATGTAGCATAAGTAAAGGAGGGTAATAGGGAACACGATCTGAGGAAATGTTGTTCTTAGTCAGCCATAAAGGTGTTAGCGTAATGTGGGGCCATGTAGGTACCCATGGCTGTGCCACTGATCTGGAGGTATAAGTTGTCCTCAAGTTGGAAATAATTGTGGGTGAGAACAAAGTTACATAGATCTGCTGCCAGATTAGCTGTGGTAACCTCTGGGATAGTGTTTCTAATCGCTTGTAATGATCTTCATGTGGAATATTGGTTTAGAGAGCTTCTACATCGATGGTGGCAAGGATGGTGTTATCAGGGAGGTTATCAATGTTTTGTAATTTTCTCAGGAAATGAGTGGTATCTCGGCGATAACTGGGAGTGTTGGTAACATAGGGTTTGAGGACGGAGTCTATGTAGCTGGATAATCCAGTAGTGAGTGTGCCAATACTTGAAATGATGGGATGTCTAGGGTGTCCACATTTATGGATTTTGGGAAGCAAATAGAACAATCCTGGTCGGGATTCAGAAGGCACTTCTGTGTGAATTTGGTCCTGAGTAGAGGCAGGGAGTTCCTTAAGAAGAGAGTGAAGTTTCTTTTGGTATTCTGCAGTGGGATCAGAGGAGAGAGGTCTGTAAAATGTGGTGTTGGAGAGTTGTCTAGCTGCCTCCTGTTCATAGTTTGACTTATTTATAATGACCACAGCACCCCCTTTGTCAGCTGGTTTGATTATAATGTCAGAGTTGTTTTTGAAACTCTGGATAACATTGTGTTCAACATGGCTGAAATTATATGTCACTTGTTGTTTGCGCATAATGCCAGTCTGCATTGTTGTGGAAGCATTGACTATAGAAATCCAGATTGTAATTATGACCATCGGGGGAGTCCACATAGAATTTTTTTTCTTTTGGTGTTGATAGGGGGGATCTAGTTGGTCAGACTGATGTTCATTGGTAACTTGGAAGTATTCTCATAGATGGAGACAGAGAAAGAAAGCTTCACGGTCACCACAAAATTGAACCCAGTTCCTGGGAGAGGTGGGGCAGAAAGAAAGACCCCGGGATAAGACAGACTCTTCTGTGGGGTTGAGTTTGTAGTTAGAAGGGTTAACAATATTATCTGGTGGGCTGAGGTAGTCGCTGTTGTAGTATCCTGTGGCGAGGAGTAGTTTAGAAAGTTTATTATCTTTTCTTTTTTGTAGGGAGCAGAAGTGTGTATTGTAGATTTCTTGTCTGGTAGAATAAAAGTCCTGTAAGGTGTTAACCAGTATGGATGTTTGTCTAGAGATGAGAGGTGTTAACCGGTATGGATGTTTGTCAAGGTTAGAGATGTCATTCTTGATATTCTTCTGTTTCTTGTATAGGATACTGATCAAGTGGTTCCTTAATTTCTTGGATAGTGTGTGGCACAGTCTCTCACTATAATCAGTACAGTATATTGATCTTAATGAGTTGCTCACTTTCAGTCCTTTGGGTACAATGTCCATCTTTTTGCACTTGGATGAAAAGAGGATGTCTGTCTGGATCTTTGCAAGTTTTTTAATATTGTTGATGGATTTCCATTCCAAATGGCTAAATGTAGTGTCTTGCATGTTGAATAGTAACAGAGATTTATGAGGTGAGACTGAGGGATTTGGGCTTATTTAGTCTACTGAAGAGACAAGTGAGAGGGGATTTGATAGCAGCCTTTAGCTACCTGAAAGGAGGTTCCAAAGAGGCTGGAGATAGGCTATTCTCAGTGGTGACAGATGGCAGAACAAGGAGCAATGGTCTCAAGTTGCAGTGGGGGAGGTCTAGATTGGATATTAGGAAAAACTATTTCACTAGGAGCATGATGAAGCACTGGAATGGGTTACCCAGGGAAGTGGTAAATGGTTACTGTGACAGTGTGTGCATACCCCGCACTGAAGCAGGTGTGGTTAATAGTCTGTGGGCAGAGGAAGTCCTGCCCCTTTACCCAGACTGGGCATGATCCAAATGCTGGGGCAGCATAAAAGCAGGAAAGCAGCTCAGTCTCGGCTGGCCATCACAGGAGAAGGACCTCCAGCTGTGGACCTGCAGGGACCATGTAGGATGCCACCATACCAGCAGCACTGGTAGGAAGTGACCCCCAAAGGGTGTCAGAGTGGTATCTCCCACCCAGGTGAGCTCAGTGTGTTTTGGTCAGAGTCCCTGCTGAGCAAGTGGTAGAATGCTCCGCCACTCACAGGGCCCTGTGTTGGGACCTGGTGGAGTAAGGTGGGCTCGGGTCCCCCTACCAAAGTTGACACCCCTGCCCCTATTGACTCTAGCTCAGTGGTCCCCAACGCGGTGCCCGTGTGTGCCATGGTGCCTGCTGGGGCATTTATGTGTGCCTGCTGAATGATCTGGGCCGGCCCCGCCCCCGGGCGCGCGCCACATGCATGGTGCTGGCCCTGGGTGCGCGGTGCATGGGCGGCCACTACCCTGGGCATGCAGCACATGTGTGGTGCTGGCCCCGGGTGCGTGGCGCATGGGCAGCCCCACCCCCGGGCGCGCGGTAGACCCTAAAGGTTGGGGCCACTGGTCTAGCTGATAGGTTGTACTGCCCTGGGATAAGGGCTAGCTATTGACTCTGGCCATGAGGCTGTACTTCCCTGAGATAAGTGTTAACTATTGACCCTAGCCGATAGCCCTTATTCCTGTGTTTTATTAATTAATAGGATAGCGCAGCCTAACTATTGACTCTAGCCACTAGGCTGCGCTATCCTATTAATTAATAAAACACAGGAAGAGAACCAAAAAAGTACCACCGTGGCTTAACAACCAAGTAAAAGAAGCAGTGACAGACAAAAAGACATCTTTTAAAAAGTAGAAGTCAAATCCTAGTGAGGAAAATAGAAAGGAGCATAAACTTTGTCAAATTACGTGTAAAAATATAAGAAAAGCCAAAAAGGAGTTTGAAGAACAGCTAGTCAAAAACTCAAAAAGTAATAGCAAAATGTTTTTTAAATACATCAGAAGCAGGAAGCTTGATAAACAACCAGTGGGGCTCTTGGATTCTAAAGGAGCACTCAAAGATGATAAAGTCATAGAGGAGAAATTAAATGAATTCTTTTCTACTGTCTTCACAGCTAAGGATACTGAGGAGATTCCCAAACCTGAGCCATTCTTTTCAGGTGTCAAATCTGAGGAATTGTCCCAGATTCAGGTGTCATTAGAGGTTTTGGAACAAACTGATAAACTTAACAGTAACAGGTTACTGGGACCAGATAGCATTCACCCAAGAGTTCTGAAAGAACTCAAATGGGAAAATACAGAACTATTAACCGTGGTTTGTAAACTAACCTTTAAATCAGCTTCCATACCTAATGACTGGAAGATAGCTAATGTGATGCCAATATTTAAAAAGGTGTCTAAAGGTGATCCTGGCAATTATAGACCAGTAAGTCTAATGTCAGTACCAGAGGATGTGGTGACAGTCAGGACTTTAACAGGGTTCAAAAAAGAGCTAGATAGATTCATGGAGGTTAGGTCCATCAATGGCTATTAGCCAGGATGGGTAGGAATGGTGTCCCTAGCCTCTGTTTCTCTGGAGGTGGATGACAAGGAAGGGATCGCGTGAGGTTTACCTGTTGCACTGCTACAGCCAAGGGGTCCAACCAGCTCCGTTGCCATGGGCACAGGGACAGGAGATGCTGGACTAGGGCTGCCCATTCAACTAACAAAGATGGAGCCAGGAGATGACCCCTGAGGCATTTTTAGTTACCTTCGAATGAGTCGCTATGGCTGCTCACTTGCCCCAGAAACACTGGGCTACCATATTAGCCCCTTACCTAACATGACCAGCACAGACTGTATTGCAGCCTAGACCTCTGAGATGCACTGGAGTATCCACAGGTGAAGGCGGCCATTTTAAACAGCACTGGTATCAGCCCAGAGATATGCCGGCAGAGGCTGCATAAAGAGGGATGCCCTGTGAGGGCAAAGCAATAGGCTGTTGCTCAAAGAATCAGGTACCACTGCTGAAAGTGGCTGTATCCAGAGGGCTTAACCGCACCTCAAGTTGCAGAGTCAGTCACCCTGTAGCAATTCATACAGGTACCCCCTCCAGGAGCCAAGGAGCGGATGCAATGACATCGGCCAACCACACTGACAGCGGCAGTAACCCTAATGGAGGATTATGTAGCAGCAAAAGAAACTGGAACCAGACGTTGGTGGTCAGAGAGGCCAAGGAGATGAGAGGGTCTGGGGAGAGAGAAGCCACGGAGGATGGAAGGCGTGGAATCCCCATGCACATACTATACCCAGCAGGCCAAGACCCCCAGGACAGAACACCAAATCGTGGTGACCCAGAACAACACAGGGAAATAAACTCTTCCACAAGGGGAGAGAAGTATGCCCAAGGATGATCCTCAATCTACAGGCCCCCGAGACCGTTGTTGGGAGTGCATCCAAGTGGGACATTTCTGGAAGGATGGCCCATATATGGATTGGACAGGTCTGGGTGGCTGGCACAGGGCCCTCAACCTGGAAAATTGGTGATCCCGGCAGTACTGGATGGCATAGAGGCCACTGCTCTGCTGGACTCTGGCTACAGCTAGACTATTACACCTGGAAGAAGTGGCCCCTCCCAGCTGACATACCAGGAGTGTAAGGACAAGATTGGCCCATGTTGCAAGAGGTCATGAGGGAGTGCCTAGAGGCATTTTACCTAGAGATTTTTAAGTCCCAGCTTGACCAAGCCCTGTCTGGGATGATTTAGTTGGAGTTGGTCCTGCTTTGGGCAGGGGGCTGGACTTGATGACTCCTGAGGTCTCTTTTAGCCCTATGATTCTATGATTCACTGCTTCATGGGAACTGCAGTGCTACTGATGAAGGGAACTCAACACAAATGGTGCTGTGAATGCACAACTAGAGGAGTCTGTGCAGTTTCTGCAAGGTAAGAAGAGGAGCAAGGGCACAACCTGGTACACGCCCTCCTCTCAGTTTTGGGATCTTGTGTCACTCTGACCCACAGCAGCCAGGAGCAAACTCTCAGGGAAAATCCCGCTCTTCTTGCTACTCACCTTCCCCCTCCTGCAGTGACTGAGGCTGTGGCCCTACAGATAACTTTCTCCTTCACTGCACCATCCTGGTGCATTCCCTGAGCACTGCCAGCCTGTGCACTGACTGCGGCAGGGGCCCTGGGCCAAGACGATGTTTTGGCAAAGTCTGGCATGAATCCAACCAGAAATGAAAAGTGAAAGCTGGACGAGAAGGGCTGAGGGGGACAAGGTGGGGGAGCTACTGTCTGTTATTGGACTGATGTCTGTTGGTGAAAGAGAGACACTTCTGTGTTTACACATGACTCTGTTATGTAGGGTAAAACATTTGTCTGTTTACAACAGATCTTGGTCTAACAGAGAATATGACCTCCCCCAGCTTTTGTCTCTCCTGTCCTGGACTGACATGGCTACAGCAACACTTCACCCCAGATGACAGCTGCTGCTTTTTGGAAAGTTTTCTTGTGTTCTCTCAGGACAGCACCCCTCAAAATCATCACGGATCCTTGTGTGTTTGCTTTAGCTGAGATCTAGTGCACAGGGCTGGCTGGTTATTTGTGGGATAATTCTGAATGAGCCCAATCCGAAAACCTTCATTCTCTTCCTACTCACCATGAAGCAAAGTCCCGCTGCAGTCAGTGACTGATTGCTTGAGCAAAGGATGCCGGGTTTGGCCCTATGGGTTGGCCCTGCACCTATATCTAAGGCAGATGAGTCTTAGTCACAAGAATAGACATAATTGTAAAGTCCACGGAAAGACCAACCCATCTCTCCAGCCTTCAGCATGGGGTTGGGAACCACTCTCCCTTCATTCCCACTGCAAACATGCAGCTCCAGCTGAGACACGGGCGCAGTTTTACGGAAAGGGGCACCAAAGGATCTGTTGCTCTTGTACCTCTTTGTGCGTGTGCAGCTCCTGCGTCCTGGTGAGGTTCAGATGAAAGGGACTCTGGGCCATGCACTTGCCAGGTGTGCGGTACAATGCAGAGCACTTGTATTATCAGTGTAAGGGGATTGCTTGGCCCCTTTGTAAGTGTTTTTGGTTGGCCACTCCCAAAATGCAGGGGCAGGGCTGATGAGAAATCAGGGGCCTGAGATGACCCAAGGGCAATGGGGAGAATCTAATGCTCTAGGCCAGCCTGATTGACTGGGTAGGCTGGCCAATGAGAGGATCAGGAGGCCCTGTCCTCCTTGAGAGACGATGCTGACTGGGACAGAGTGGGGCAGAGCTAAGGGGAGTATAGGAGCCTGGGCCAGACAGAGCCAGAGAGAACCAGAGAGGCAGCCCAGGGAGATGTGCTGGAGGCAGAGAGCAGCAGCAGCGTTTAAGCAGCAGAAGTGCTGGTCATGAAGTAGCCTGGAGCTGGGTGCAGTGAGCAGCTGGGAGAGCAAGGGGGACCCTCGGCAGAAGCCCAGCACAGGGAGACACCACCAGCCTAAACACCTCTCAGGCCAGACTTGGAGGGGAATCGTAACCTTGATGGAGGGCAGGAGAAGTGCCCTGACACTTACAGTCAGAAGGCATGTGGCCACTGTCAAATCAAGTGTCTAACATGCAGCATCCCTGGGGCACAGTCTCTGGGCAAGGGCCTGGAATGTGTGAGGGACAAACTGTGAACTTCCCTCACATTCCCACGATGGCTGTTTCTGGTGTTGTTGTGCCCACAGAGAGGGGTTACCTGTATTTCTGTTACCTCTCCCATTTTTTAAAATAGTTGCTGTTTAATCTCTCTCTATATTTTAGAGATTTATGCGTCTGCCCTCTCTGAGTCCATTTGTCTTTCTGTCTGCAAGTTGTTTGTTCAAAAACTCCCTTCTCAATGGTAAGAGTTAGGATCACCAAATTTGGCATGTGGCTTCCTCTTATCTCTACTTAAAGCCAGGTCAGAGCTGTGCCAGGGAACAGGAATTTGATTATTTTTCATAACATGGAAAGGGAAAGGGCTGAGCAGAGGGACACTCTATTCACAATCACCACTAATAGCAGCATGAGCAGGGGCCAGCTATACCACAGAGTGACCACTGTGGGCAGCCACACAACCAACGGAGTGGCCAGCTGGAGTTGGGGCTACACCATCTTGCCTGCCACCTGCCTAGGTTAAATGCCCCCTCTACCCAAACCCCTCTCCCCAGCCCCAACACCAGACCCACCACCGCAGCCCTCACCCCAAGAGGTACCACCAGGGTGGGCAACACAACCTTGGCCCCTACTGCAGGAGCCACAGCCCCCAGCACAGGTGGGCCACCCAGCACAGCCGTGGCTACAGCCACCATAGTCCCTCCCACTCTGCCCTGGTCTAGGCCTGGAGAGCACCATTCTGCACAGCTTCCCCCGTGCCTGTGCACCAGGTCATAGAATCATAGATCCATAGAGCTGGAAGAGACCTTAGAAGGCCATCAAGTCCAGCCCCTGCCCAAGGCAGGAAAAATCCCAATTAAATCAACCGAGCCAGGTCTTTGTCAAGTGGAGATTTAAACACCTCTAAGGATGGAGACTCTGCTACTTCCCTAGGTAACCCATTCCAGTGCTTCACCACGCTACTAGGGAAATAGTTTTTCCTAATATCCAACCTGGACCTCTCGCACCGCAACTTGAGACCATTGTTCCTTGTTCTGCCATCCATTACTACTGTGAACAGCTTTTCTCCAGCCTCTTTGGACTGTCCCTTCAGGAAGTTGAAGGCTGCTATCAAATCACCTCTCACTCTTCTCTTCTGCAGATTAAATAGACCCAACTCCCTCAGCCTCTCCTCGTAGGTCATATGCTCCAGCCCCCTAATCATTTTGGTTGCCCTCCGCTGGACCCTCTACAATGCATCCACATCCTTCCTGTAATTGGGGGCCCAGAACTGGACACAATACTCCCGATGTGGCCTCACCAGAGCCGAATAAAGAGGAATAATCACATCAGAGTGCACCAGAGTGCACTAGTGGGAGGCTGCCCCCTTCCCCTGGCTGCCTCCTGGGTCTCCCCCTTTAGCCCTATGCTAGGCACCCCCTTCGGCCCCAACCCACCCCCCCTACACACACACAGTCCAGGGCAGCTCCAGCAGGAGGCCTATGCAGCTCCCCACCCACCCCCATGCTGTACCTGGGCAGTGACAGGTAAGTCTTCTGGTAATTCATATTTTCTTTGAAATGTAGACAGGGCTGCCCTATTGATGCCGGGGCCCTACACAGCCCAGCACTGACAACCCCCCCACAGGAGGAATGGCTGCTCTAAATAAAACTTATAATGGCCCATAGTTGTTACATTAACAACTGAAGTACCACAAATGCCTCCATGCCTGTTCTACAGGGCACCAGAGACTTTATAACTTTCTATTAATAGTTTGTCCAAAGCATGAAAAGTTGCACACAGTCTGGGGAATGATCTGGGCTAACTAATTCTGGACAATTTGGGAAGATCCTCCCATTCCCTAGTCTCCTTAAGAACCATCTGGATTTTAGCCCAACGGTATTAATTTCTAAAGTATCTCAGTGACTTAGTGGCTTAAGTGCCATTTAAAAAAAAGACTTAGGACCAGTTTTTAAAGGGCATTCAGGTACCTAGAAATGCAGGCTGGTGCCTAATGCAATTTTCCAAAGCTGCTGGGAGTTTGGCACCAGACACACTATAAATCCCCCTGGGCACCTATCTGTCGTGTTAGGCACTAAACATATTTTCTAAAAATCTGGCCTGTAGGCTTTGAGGATCAAATGTTTCACTGACAGTCAATGCAAGTTGGGCACCAAATTCTGCTGGCCTCTTTGGAAATCCCAATAGAAAAATCACACAGAAGCTTTAAACAGAAACCAGTAGTTCTAGAGAGACAGACATATTATTTGCAGATGGGCAAGTTTGCTAATTCAATGGGATTTCTTCGGTTTTTCCCCTGACAATGAGTTTCCCAAGTATTTTCCTTCAAAATGGCAGGTGCCAACCACGGCCACAGGACCCTGTGGGGCAGGCACCGCTTGTGCCCTAATGAACAACCACATCACATGGAAACCTTCAGCAGGAAGCTCCTGGCTGGGTCACGGATCCGTCCCACTTAGTCCCCGCCCTGGCCGCAGGTCCCACAGCTGGGCTGAGACCCTCCCTGTCACTGGCTCACGTTCAGCAAAGGAACTGTAAAACGGGAGCCCATCAGAGGGCAGGACGAGGTGCTGGAATCATGGTAAATGCAACAATGAAACCACTTCCCAGTCACAGGGGGATGGCCAGTGCCCGGGAGGTGAGCAGTGATAGTTACAGCTCAGTATCAGCAACAGTGACAGGACTGGCTCTGGCTTTGGTTCATTCCTTGCTAGGTCACAGGCACAGGATACCCTCTGGGCCCAAGCCCTTTGGTCTCAGGGGACTGGCCGTTCAGAACTGAGGGGGCTGATTCTTACCTGAACACGTCACTCCAGCATCCTCTTCATGATAACAGTAATTCACACCCCATCCCTCGTTCCCTCAGTCCCAGAGAGCAGACTCGGTACCATCACAGGCAACATTATCCAGACAAATTGGTCCAGATCCTTGTCCACACTGAGCTCTTCCAGGGGCACTGATGGCAGCTCCACATCCCAGCTGCCTGCAAACCACCCCAGCATCTGCCATGCCCCAGTCATGGTCACAGACCGTCCCCCACTGGTCCTGGTGTTTAACCTCCACTCTCCACCTTCAAAAAGACACAGAGCAGGGTAAGTGTGAGCAGGGAGCCTATCATGAGTCCTTCCCCACTCTGGCACGATAAATGCAGAAGTGGGGGCCAGCAAAAGTACCCCAAAACCTTATCTACCAGGCTTTAGTATAAAACTTCCCCCCAAAATCTTAACAATCTAGATTTTGGGGATAAAAACTCCACTGCCACCACCCAAGTATTGATACAAAAATCAGGGGAGAGATCACTTGGGAAATCTCACCCCTAAAATACAAACCAGGACATAACCATTAACCAATACCAGGTTAATAAAAATAAAAGAGAAAGAACTTTTATTATCACTACAATATACCTGTTGCAAGCATAATGACTAAATGGAAAAGTCACAAAATAATATACTCATGCAGAAACTCCACCATGGGCCTAGAACTTAGTTACAAAGAAAACCCAAACATTTTTTGTAAAAGTGCACAGATATCAGATCCCACTTCCCAAACCATAAAACAATAAAACCTAACGGATTGATCTAAACTTTACCCTACTTACAGAAAGTGAAGAATGGTTTCTTGGAGAGAGAGACATGTCTGTCTCCCTCAGTCTGAAAAGGAACTACCCAGGCCCCAGGAGGGGAAAAAAAACAAAAATTCCTTTGTCCCAGTTTGAAATTCCTACCTACATTCTTATTGGCCACTCCACCTGGCTTAGGTGTGGTTAACTCCTTAGTCCCCAGGCTGCTGGCCATCTCTCATGATCATGACAGAGCCCCTCCCAGCGTTACCACAGCAGAGACGGTGCCCAGCAGCCGGGATCCACCCATAAAGCCAGGAGACTGGGACATGCCCAGAGCTGCCTTGTGGCTCCGCCCTCTTCCACCTCAGGCCTCACACTTGGGCTGCCAGTGCTGCAGCTCCCGCCGTGTTATCCCCACTCCGGCCAGTTGGGGGGCTGCATCTGTCCCAGAACACGACAAACGTGCAAACTCCTGGAGTTTCCCTTGTTCCCAACGGCGCCATCTTCTGCCCCGTCACTGGGGCTGCAGCCAGCGAGATGCCGCCACCTCCCTACAGTCTGTGGGTGTGTGGGAGGGAGGCTGCCCAGAGCTAGGCCGGCTGCCCCCTGGCTCAGTTTGCAATGGGACTGCAGCCCACAGGGGACGTGGCTGCTCCTGTGTGGCTCAGGGACTGGACAGGACTCAGGGACTGTGAGGGGCAGCCCAGGCCCTGTGGCAGGAGGGTGAGGAGTAGGAGGGGCAGGGTGCTGGGGCCAGGCAGGAGAGTTGGGGTTTGCAGTGCAATGCAGCACAGGCAGCATGTGGCTGGAGGAAGAAGTAGTGAGTGGTGGTGGGTCTGAAGCTGGGGGGGCAGGAATGGAAAGTGGGGAATTGACTTGGTCTGGAAAGGGGGTGCAGGAGGAAGGGATGGGGAATGAAAGGGAGGAGGATTGGGGTGGGAGGAGGCAGGAGAGGGGAGGGAGCAAGATGGGGGGTGGTGGGGAGAGGGGGCTGAATCAGGGCTCAAGAGAGAGGAGGAAGAGGGGGTTTCCAGGGTGGATGGGTAGCAGCAACACCGGTAAGGGGAACACATGAGGGAAGGGAGGGGAGGGAGTGAGAGAGCTCTTCGGTGGGATTCTAGAGCAGGGTTCAGGAGGGAAGGGGGGACAGAAAGGGGAGGGGGCATTGGGAGGGGCAGGGAGCTACATGAAGGAGGGATGGGGGCAAAGGGAGGAGGGTGGAAGGTGGTTGGAGCAGGAGTCAGGAATGGGGGGTCTGCAGTGGGGTGAGGAAGGACGGGGGACTGGCGCAGAAGTCAGGGAGGTGAGACAGGAAGAAGGAAGGGTCTGGAATGGGGGGCAGGAGGGAAGGGTGGGAGGGGAGGGAGGTGAAGCTGGGTGTGCAGAAGGGATAAGGGGAAGAGGGCATCTGGCAAGGGGGCAGAGGAGGGGGGTGACCAAAGGGGACTTTGCGCGGGGATCAGAAGGGATCAGTGCAAGGCTCTGGAGCAGGAGGGAGAGGAGGGGGTCTGAAGCGGATGGCCAAGGGAGGGTGGGTAAAGAAGGGACAGGAAGGGGAGTAGAAGCCGTGGTGAGTGAGGGGCTCATGACAATGCCCCTGACTTACAGCTACATGCAGGGTCCCACTGCGCCCCCAGAACAGGCTGGTTGCAGCGGGGAGCAGCTGACCGCGGGACGGCAGGTCTGTGGAGCCTCCATGGAGCTCAGAGAAAAGGGCAGTTCACTGCGTTACACCAGGATGTGCCCAGACCATCCTGCGCCTTCTGCGCGTCCCAAAGAAACCCCTTGGGCCTTGTCAGCACTCGGGAAAATGGGCTCTTTTCAGTGGAGTCAACTCAATGTGTTCACTTGTGGCAGGACCCAGGGACGTGACACAGCTCTAGTGCACATGTGCACACACACTCACACGCACACAGAGAGTCCTGTTTCCCTGCATGGAGCATAAACTAACAACAGCTGACAGTTTCCTTGCTCAGAAACCCCTTGGCCTACCCCTCCAGTGAGCCCCAACAGACTTTGGTTCTGTGCTGCCTTCTAGGATCCTGGTCAGAACTCCTGCTAGTGGCTTCTCCCTCCAACAGACACAGTCCGACTCCAGCATCCTGGCCCATTCCCTGGCCTAGCTCAGTCCTCCCATGACCATGTGCCCTGGGCCTTGGGCAGTAGCCGCCCACTTTCTGCAGCTGTGTTACCGCTACATAAAGGATCTTGAATACTCCATTGGCTGGAGAGCGCTGGGCACCCCCACTGGCTGTTACAATGTCTGTGATTTGCTTTCAGCCCAAGGCTCTGTGACAGCAGCTGTCAGCTCCTTTGAGTGTCACGGCCACATTACACACTGCATCTAGCATGTGCCTGCTGCACTTCTGTGGCCCAGCTTAGAAGAAGGACCTTGCCCAGCTCTCCGAACACTGGGGATCCAGAGCTGGCTGTGGGCATGAAACCCGCGGCTTTGGCCCATCCCTGATATTTCCTTATTTGCTTGCCTGGACCCCACATTGCACAGATTTGTTTTCCCAGTGTAGGTCAATAATTGTGAATCACGATCTCACAGCCAAGTTGACGTGGCAGATCAGAGCCCAGGGAGAAAGATGGGGGCACCGAGGGAAAAGGAGAAGCAACGACAGGGTGATCTTCCCTCCACTGTATATTTCCCCACATCTTTGTGTCTGCCTCATGTGAAGCAAACTCATATTTCCCACCGAAAATACCACATGTCTGGGAGATGATGCCCATTTCCTCATCAAGGCAACACAACTGTACTAGAGCTGAACAGGCCCTTGGCATCACTGCGTGACACTATCCCACAAGTAGCTGCACACTCATGTCCCCCCCCACACGGCAACACCTGCCCATGCCCTGCACTGTCAGGCTGATTGCCAGGCGGCCCCACAGAGTGCTCTGCTGTTCGGCCATGCACAGCTGTGTCGGGCTCTAACCCAGCGTGTTACAGCTGAACTGCTTGGGAGTGTGAAGATCTCTACCAGACAGCTTGGCTTGCCCCAGATGGGCTGGTACCAGCCCCCCACTCAGTGCACAGGTACTGAGTTGTCTGGGAAACACACCAGAGGGGAGGCTTTTCCCCAAGACAATCGCTCACACGGGTATTTTGGATGACGTGCTCCACTGCCCTGCCAGACCCCTGGATCATTCTCATGCAGCAAACCCCAGGCCAACAGGCTGCCATCGCCAAAGCACATCTGGGTCCCACGTGGGATTTTCTCCTGAATTTGAATCAGGTTTGGAATCTTTGAACCAGATTCCTCCCCTAAGATGAACCCGCACATGCGGCTGTCAGCCCTGCTCTGGGCCTCCTACTGCTGTTACATCTGCCTGGAGCTGGGACACAGACCAGAAACCAGCCTGCAGCCCCCTCTGGGCTGGCAGCATGAGAGCAGTCCTGGAACTGGGCAGGGGCAGCCTGGAGGAAGTGAAACCAACGTGGCCATGAGAGGCAGATACAGCACCTCCGCCATGCGGCTCCTGCTGGTCGGGCCTCTCTCAACTCCAGCTGGGAATCGAAATGTCTCTGCTGCAGCAGGAGCTCCAGAGGTAGGGGGTAGGCTCCTTTAGGACAAATCTTCTTCCAGTAAACTTATCGGGACAGGGCACTGCACCACAACACACACAAACAACAACACACAGACACGGAAAACAACACACACACACACACACACACACTGGCTTGAGAGAGTGAATTGGGGAGGGAGGTTCCAGGACTTGGTTCTTGCAGCCATTGGAGTCTGGACCAAACCCACATTCCATGGGATCCCAAGTGACTGGGGTATTTACGGGGGTAGAATATTAAAGCGGTGCCGAGCCGAGGCTCTAGGCAGCTTGGCACACTGATACCACGTGCAAATCCCAGCAGCACCAAGTGACCATTTCAAAAGGGTCTCAGCCTGCCAGACACGGTCAGAAAGTCCTTCCCGCCTCTTTCTCTGGTGCAGCCCGGCCATGGGTCCTCCTCAAACGCACCACGGGAAAGTGGGGTTTGTAGTGAGTCAATTTCATCGTCTCTGGGCTATTTTGGCCGTAATGCTGAAGTAAGTTCCACAGCCCTGCCAGGCACCCACTCCTGCCCTTTATAAGGGGTGGGGGTCTCTGCTGGCCACAGCTGTGCCATACAGCACAGGAAGAGAAGTGACCCCACAGGAAGCCTGGTCCCAGGTCATTTGGGGTCTATAAACTATAACCTATAACTTAACCTCCACCCAGAGACAAGCAGCCAGAATAACATGCTCCCAAAGATCCTTCAGTGATGTGAATGCCCAGCCTCTTGTTATTCTTAATTGCCCGCCTCCCTCTTTTATAACAAACTCCCTGCCCCAAGGGCAAAGCTGCAAGCAGCTCAAACTCTGTTGCAGCTAAGACCTGCCTCTGGAGGCAGGGCAGGCAGCTTTAAGCAGAGCTCAAATATGAAATCCAGGGGTTCCGACTTGGGATGGAGGGGGGGCTACTGTCCCCTCAATCCTCCATAAATGGCTCCCTTGGTGTCCATATGGTGCTGGCAGAGAGGTGACCCCACAGGAAGGCAGGTCTAAGCTCATGTAGGGGTTTATAAATCCCAGGCAACACCCCAACCTCTACCCAGAGATGGTGCCAGTGCAGACTCAGCAGCGCTGCTGTCACATACTCCCAGCGAGACGCCCTGCTCAATCCGTGAGCCACTGCACTTGCACCAGCTTCATTCTCCAGGTGGTCTAAGGTGCAGCCCCACACGGAGGTCACTGCAATAGCCCAGTGAGGTAACAAATGCGGCAGGGGGCACAGTGCCAAAGTCAAATCCCCAAAGTTCACAAGCTCTGGGCCAGACACAGATGGGAAAAATCTGCTGGTAAAAGTCATTATCTCAGGTCCAGTTCACCCAGCTCCCCAGGTACAGCACAGAGGAGACTCACCTGCTGTGTCCTGAACTGGCAGGAGAAGAAGCTACAGCAGCAGCGTGCAGAGATGTCCCTTCATTGCCAGCCTGACTTGCTGCCCCCCCCGCCCACTGCACTGGCTGCCACCAAACACCTGCCAGGGCTCCTCTGAGTCTCACTAGTGACAACAAAGCCGTGGAAGGGGAATATATAGATTCAGAGGCTGGTATCAGCTGTGGGAAGGAGCCAATAGCAAACCCACCTGCCTTTTTAGTTATTATCAGTGGTTTGATCTGTGACTTTAGGCAGCTCAAACAGCCAATAAAACTCAAAAGCAAGAAACATCACCATGTATGAGTGATAAACCCCCTCCTGACGTCAAATTTGCCAGCGTCTCAGATCATCCTGTTTCCCCCAGTCTCCGGTGCGGGAGAGAAAAGTGCTGTAAAACTCTGTTCGTGCTGCTTCTCACCCCGATAGATTCTATATTGTGTTAAACATCAATTGGGAGACATTATAGGCTGGTAGTTTAAACACACGGAAGAAATCCCAGGTGCCAAAGGGGATCATTACAGCACAAACTCTGAGTGTGGGACATGGCCACTTGCAGACAGGGACCATTCACTAGATCCAGGTTGTGCCCCTCAGGGCAGCTGTTGAACAAGCAGAATTGCCCAGCACCATCTGTAATGCTGGTGGCTCTTCTACGAATAGCCCTTGGGGTTTCCTGCCTTGACCATTATCCTTAGGGACATAGACAGAGACTAGGGCTTCCTGAATGGCCATGGCCCTCTCTCTGGAAGCAGCAGGAAGTCCTGCATTCACCAGTCCCATCAGTGCTGTCATGAGGGGGAAGAGGGTGGGGGAGGGGAGGCTCTTTGGAAGCAAGTTTACTCTGTTCTTGGGACACAGGCAAAGGGACAGGGAGAGGGCCGGGGTACATGACATAGAGTAATGACTGGCAAACAGTATCCCCACCTCAGGCTCTTCTTAAAGAGACTTGTCACAAGTGCTTTAACTAAGGGAAACATCTTTGACCCTTTACCTTTACTTTGCCACCTATACTTCTCTTTCTGTCTGTCTACAGCTCTACCTGATCCTTCTTCTAATCCCTCCATAAGATTCAGCTCAGGTGTGATTCCAGCAAAACCGCCTGCAAAGAGCGGCTTAGCAGGTGAAAGGCTGTGCCTCTTCCTTCCCTCTTCTTACTTTACCCTTCTCCCCGCCCCAGTCCTGCCAATGCCCCTCACTCTACTCTCTGTCTACTTAAAAACAATTATAAGAAAACAGGAAATTGCACCAATCATCACCATGCACATTTGTTTCTGTGCTATTTCTCCATTTCCAATGCAACCTCTGCTCTCAAGTCTTTTAGGGTATGTCTACACATCAAAGTTAATTCAAAATAACAGCCGTTATTTCGAATTAACTTTAATAGCATCTACACAGGCAAACTGCTGTTTCGAAATTAATTCGAAATAGCGGAGTGCTTATTTCAAATTTGGTAAACCTCATTCTATGAGGAATAACACCAAATTTGAAATAGCTAAATCAAAATAAGCACTGTGTAGATGCATATTTCGAAATAGGGGGCCTCCAGCCCTTCCCAGAGTGCCCTGGTGGCCACTCTGGGCCAAACCAGGAAAACTCCTCTGCTCCCTCCTTCCCCCCAGACCCAGAGCCCTTAAAGGGGTAGACTCAGTTTGGCCACAGGGCCTGTGCCAGCTCTAGGCCTGCCAGCCCAGAGCCAGCAGGCGCTGCCCCTGACCCAGTTGCCAGCATGAGCCAGCCAGCCAGTGCCAGCCAGCCCGCCCTCCATCGCTCCCCAGGAGCAGTCTGGCAGCTCCCAGGAGCCTGCCAGGGGCCGC
Source organism: Pelochelys cantorii (assembly GCA_032595735.1). NCBI lineage: Eukaryota > Metazoa > Chordata > Testudines > Trionychidae > Pelochelys > Pelochelys cantorii. The sequence goes on from CM064326.1 coordinate 212,973,307, forward strand.
AAAAGGCAGGCACCTTCCTGGTCCAGTGCGGAGATCGTGGAGCTGATCAAGGTTTGTGGGGAGGCCTCCAACGTCCATGATCTCCGCACTAGACACAGGAATGCAGCTGTCTACAGACAGATGGATGACAGCCTGGCCACCAAAGGCCACATGCACAACCAGGAGCAGGTGCGCCTGAAAATTAAGGAGCTGAGGCAGGCCTATGCCGGGGCCACAGGGGGCAGCTCCCAACCAGGGACAGACCCAGACCCAGACCCCTTCCCCTACTTTGAGGCCCTGGACTGCATCTTGGGGGGCCGGACAGTCCATGCCCCCCAGGTGGTCATCAACCCTGGGGCAGAGGGCCCTGATCAGGGCACAGAGGGAGAGGAGGAGGAGGACAAAGGCCAGGAGTCGCAGGAGCCTGGAGGGAGCGTGGCACTCACCCTGGACCCCCGAGGCATACCAGCAGCAGTATCACCACTGTCTTCCAAGACCGGGGAGGCCTCAACATGTGAGTGCCATCACTGTCCCCTTATGCAGGATGTGGGGCAGGGGGAGAGGGAGCCCAGGGACTGTGCGTGTGGGCCTTGCTGACCACGGAGCACGCAGCAACCTGTGCATGTGCCGTGCCAGCCGGGACATGTGGCCCCGGCCGGCTGCCACACAGGGGCCCTGGTCTGTTACCCACACCCATGTATGTATGAAGGCACATGACATGCTCTGTACCCCAGGGAGGGACACTGCACAATGCCCTCCCTCCACAAGCCCCCTCTACTCAGAGGCAGGGCACATCCTCCCTCCCCCACACCCACACTATATACAGCACAGGGGCATGGGTGCAGTCCCAGGCCAGCTCACACTCCCGGGGATAGCAGGACATAATGGTGCAGAGACTTGCTGTCCTCAGCTTGCAGAGGGGGGCTGGGCTTCACCCACTGTGTCCCCAGAGATAACTGACCACCTATCTGGTTTCTCCACAGCTGCACCAGCTGCGAGTGCAAGGCGCACAACCCTGCCCAGAACATCCTCCCGCACCCAGGCCAGCAGGAGGGATACCAGTGGCAGCACCTGGGGTTATTGCAAAGGCAGGTCCACAGCCAGAAGCACTGGGTGCAGGAAGACATCCAGCTGTGGCGGGAGAGCTTGCAGGAGCTGCGGGAGCAGGGCCGTGCCATCCGTGACCACCTGCAGACCCTGGTGCAGAGATTGCTGCCTGCTGCCGCTCCAGCCCCTGCTGCTGCTCCAGCTATCACTCCTCCTCCCACTCCTGCTCCCCGTCCTGCTTCTTCTTCCCCCCCTGCTTCCCCCCTCCATACCCGCTCCCCCCGGGGATGCCGAGGCCCCCGCACCCACAGTGCTGGGAGACAGGTGGGGCCAGCAAGACCCCCAACCCTGAGCTTTTCCTCTCCCTTCCTCCCCTTGCCTCCCCCTTCCAGGTCCCTGCTCCCAGGTTTCCCCCTCCCCTCTCTCACCCTCATCCCCCACCACCCCAGTTATGGTCAATAAAGAGAGGGGTTTTTTTGGCAACACATGTGTTTTTATTTTACATCAGGAAGGGGGGTTAGGGAGGGTGAAAGTGGAAGCATGTGAGGGTGAAATAAGGCACAAGGCCCCAGTGGGGCATGCCAGGGAGACTTCATTCTTCCATCTGGAAGCTCTCCCGCAGGGCCTCCCAGATACCAGTAGCCCCCCGATGGGCCTCCCAGTTGGCAGCCATGCGGGACTGTGCGTACAGGCCAGCCAAGTGGTCGGCCTCTGCCATCCAGCCTGGCAGGAAAGCCTCCCCCTTCCGCTCACACAAATTGTGCAGCACACAGCACGCTGCCACCACGTGCGGAATATTTCTCTCAGAGAGGTCAAGGCGGGTGAGGAGGCATCTAAATTGGGTCTTCGGCCGGCCAAACCCCCTCTCCACCACAATGCTGGCCCTGCTGAGCCTGGCATTAAAGGCCTGCCGGAAGGGGTTGAGGTGTCCTGTGTAGGACTTCATAAGCCAGGGTTGTAGCGGATAGGCCGCATCCCCCACCAGGCACACAGACACGTCCACGTCCCCGACCCTGATGTGGTGCTCAGGGAAGAAGGTCCCGGTGTGCAGCCTCTGGCACACGGAGGAGTTGCGGTAAACCCACGCGTCGTGTGCTTTGCCGTTAATGTCCACAAACTGGCCCTGGTGGTCAGACACAGCCTGCAGGAGGACGGAGAAGTACCTCTTCTGGTTGATGTACAGGGAGGCCTGGTGTTCTGGAGCATGGATGGGGATGTGCGTCCCGTCGATTGCCCCCACCCCCGGAGTTGGGGAAGCCCAGGGTGCCAAACCCCTCGATGACCATGCCCACATCGGTGAGGCGGATGACTCTGCGGAGCAGCACTTTATTGACGGCCTTGACCACCTGCAGAGGGACACACAAAACCACCGATAGTCACTGGGGTGCCAGGGTGGCTGAGAGTGCTCCTTCCCCACCACTGCCCCGTGCCCCCTCCCCAGGAGCAACTCCCCCTGCAATCCTGGCCACCGTGGCCAGTCCTTAGTGCGGCTGGGACAGAACAAACCCTCCTGTGGAGGGGACTTGCACCCCCTCCCCCTCTTTTCCCTAGGGCAGCCCATCCCCTTCTCACACACACCCCCCACCACAGTGGCCGGAGACTGCCATACCTGCATGAGCACTGCTCCATCGGTGGATCTCCCCATGCCGAACTGGTTCACCACAGATCGGTAGCTCTCCACAGGCGTGGAGAGCTTCCAGAGGGATCTGTTGGCAGGGTTCTGTTGGCAGAGTCTCAAAGTCCTGGCAATAAAGCCCAGGTTTATAAAGTTTTCAGCTCTACATTTTTATTAACCCTCCTCCCCCAAACCCTACAAACCTGCACACAACTTGCATGCCCTGCACTCCTACCTGTTATGGGAACACTCTGCTCTAACTCTGAGTCTGGCCACACGACACACACGACAGCTTCAGTCGTGCATTTGTTCCTGAGTTCTCTCTGTATTTGTATCTGTGACCATACTGGGCCTCTGTATGCTACAATAACGTAACAGAACCGTAGTATTATTAATAATACATAATGGCTGTGTCTAGACTGGCCAGTTTTTCTGGAAAATCAGCTGCTTTTCCGGAAAAACTTGCCAGCTGTCTACACTGGCCGCTTGAATTTGCTCAAGAACACTGACGATCTAATGTATGATCGTCAGTGTTCTTGCGCAAATACTATGACGTTCCCGTTCGGGCAAAAGCCCTCTTGCGCAAATGCTTTTGCGCAAGAGGGCCAGTGTAGACAACCTAGAATTGTTTTGCGCAAAAAAGCCCCGATGGCTAAAATGGCGATCGGGGCTTTCTTGCGCAAAAGCGCGTTTAGATTGGCCAGGGACGCTTTTCCGCAAAAAGTGCTTTTGCAGAAAAGCGTCCATGCCAATCTAGATGCTCTTTTCCACAAATGCTTTTAACGGAAAACTTTTCCGTTAAAAGCATTTGCGGAAAAGCATGCCAGTCTAGACGCAGCCAATGAATCCAGCCACTGCAGGTCACCAGGAGAATTAAAGACCAGAGAACCAGGCTGGATTGGGTTAAAAAACAACCTAGCACTGGGGGTGATGGGAGGCTCCACTAGCTGCTGGGATGATGCCTCTTCCTGGTCCCTCTGGGATTAGCTCACCGGGTCGATCCCCCTCCTTGCAGTTTCACACTGTCCCTCCATCTCTCTGCAGCCCCTCTCTCACTCCAGGAGCTGCTGCTGCCTCTTTGGAACTCAGCGCGCCACCCAGGGTACTCAGCATCCCCCATGTCTGGGGCATGGCTCTTCCAAGTCTCTGTCACCCCCACATACTGCATCAGGAAGCCCTCTCAGGGTTCCCCCCAATTGTGTATGTCCATGCATGGAAGGAAGATTGTTCTGTGCATCAATCTGATGGCCATGTGTGACATCTCATGCCTATAAGGTGCACAGAACAAAATTCATTCTGCACATGGGCAGTCTGTGGCGGGATTGGGGCTGAAGGATTCAAGGGGCTGGAGGAGGCATCACGGCAGGGGCAGAAGGTTGGGGTGCAGGGGAGGGCTCTGTCTGTGGGTGCAGATCTGGGATGGGCCTGGGGGTGAAGGGTTTGTGGTGCAGGCTGCCTGGAGGAGAAAGAACTCTCCCCAGCCCTCTCACCACAGCAGCGCAGGGCCAGGTGACAGGCACCTATCTGACACCCCAGCAGGCCCCTGACAGGGCTGGTTGGGGCCGGGAGAGGGGCACCTCTGACCTAACCATGAAATGTCAGGGGCAGGTCTGTGCTGGGGTGGGCAGGGGGAGGCGCCCATCCCCCGGCCGCAGCAGGTCTGTGTTGGTTGACAGGCACCTCTCCCCTCTGCAGCCATGAGCTCCTGTGTGAGACTTCATAGGCAGCTGTGCAGCCCTACAGCCATGTAGTTTAGAGGGAAGTTAGGGGTCATGTCTGCTGCCCTGACTACATCACGTGTGCCGGGACTCCTGCAGTCCTCTTACCCAGTGCCACTAACACCATCACTGGTTGGAAGGGGAACCCAGGCTCATCTTCACCGTGGGTTCCTGTCCAAGGTCTAGGTGTGGTCCCACTGGTCGAAGGAATGTTACCTGTAATTTACTGCTCTCGCCTCTGTCCTCCTTCCTACTGCGCTTCCTCTTCACTTCTCTCTCTGTTACCCCAGGGAGGGGGGCAGCAGGCTTTTTCACTGATGCCTTTCACACCATTGCTGGCCTTCTGGATTTGTAAAATCCCCATCTGCTTACTCACAGATGAACCTTTTTCTGATTAGCTTCCTCCAGCCAAAGGCTCCTCACTCTACCCTAGGGCTACATCTATACTGTGCTTTATTGTGCAAGAAGATATGCAAATGAGGAGTGGGGATGAATATTGTTGCACCACATTTGCATACCTAATGAGCCGCCATTTTGTGGAAGGGGGTTTTGCGTAAGAAGGAGCTTTCTACACTGCTCCTTCTTGCGCAAAACCCCCCTCTTGCACAGGAGTTATTCTCCTGAAAATAAGTGGTACCTCACTTGGAGAGGGCTGGTGGCATGCTTTGTTCTTCTGGATGTTGGGGGTGAGACTGAGACATGCATAAGCATCACAAAGCACATTCAATATAGCCTGAAGATCTTTCTCAGAGTGGGCAAAAACTGCATTGTCATCAGCAGACTGAAGGTCCGCAAGAGATGTGGTGGAAATCTTACTCTTAGCTTTCAGCCTGTTAATCCTAAACAGCTTCCCATCCATTCTGTGGATGATTTCAATGCCAGCTGGGAGCAGCAGTTAGGTAGAAAATGACAGCAATAAAGACCGCCAATATGTCTGGGGCAATAATACAGCCCTGTTTGACTCCTGTTTGTACTTTGAAAGGTTCACTCTGGGGCTACCTCTAGACCTCATCCCTCTGTCAATGGAGAGATGCAAATCAAGCACGTTGAAATTGCTAATGAAGCCAGGATTTAAATATCCCATGCCTCATTAGCATAAACATGGCCACTGCTTTTTTTCGAAATGGAATTAAAAAAAAAAAACCAGCAGTCTAGATGCGGATCTGTTGAAAATAAAGCCTTTTTCAACAGATCCTGTATTCCTCAAAAAATGAGGTTTGCAGGATCTGTTGAAAAAGGCTTTATTTTCTACAGATCCGCATCTAGACTGCCATTTTTTTCGAAAAAACTATGTTTAAAAAAAAGCGGAGGCCATATTTATGCTAATGAGGCACAGGATATTTAAATCCCAGCTTCATTAGCAATTTTGACGTGCCTAACCTACATCTCTCTGTCAACAGAGAGGTGTAGTCTAGACACACCCTGGGAGTCCGTGCTGCTCAGAACAATCACTTTCATGCTGTCATGAAGCAGCTTTAGGACACTGATGTATTTATCAGGACATCCAATCTTCAAAAGTATGGTCCAAAGGGCACCATGATTCACTGAGCTAAAGGCTTTAGTGAGATCAATAAAAGCCATGTACAATGGTCAGTTTTGCTCCCAACACTTTTCTTGTGCCTGATCTGTTTCTTTTGAAGCCTCCATTTGGGGGCGAACTTAATTTTCATTGTGGATCGAATAAGGTGACGATCAGTCCAGCAGTCATCAGAACTTGTCATTGCTCTTGTGAGAAGTACGTCACTGCGATCTAGAGCACAATCTATGACATAGTTGAGAAGGTACCAGTGCTTGGAATGTGGGTGTCTCCAAGATGTTTTGCACTTGTCTTTTTGTCGAAAAAGGGTGTTCGTGATGATGAGTTCATGTTCAGCACACTTGGTCAGAAGCAGGATTCCATTTGAGTTGCTTTGGCCAACTCCTTTCCCAATTGTTCCTTTCCACAGGCCTGAGTCTCGTCCAGCATGTGCATTGAAATCCCCCAGAAGTATGATCTTATCTTCCTTAGGGGTCTCCGATAAAATGGTTTGCAGCTGAAAGTAGAAATCTTCGTTTACATCCTCATCGGTGTCCATTGTTGGCACATTGGCGCTCACAATCGTTACCTGTTGGGTTTTGGTGAGCCTCAATCAGAGTGCCATAAGCTGCTCATTGATACCAACTGGCACCTCAGAGAGGCACCTTACGAGCTTGTTCTTTATCGCAAAGCCTACTCCATACAATCAAGGTTCATCTAAAGATTTTCCCTTCCAGAAGTAGGTGTATCCTCCTTTCTCCTCCCTCCCCTGTCCTCTAGCAACTCTTCTAGTTTTGAACAAGGAGGCAATATGGATGTTAAACTGATTGAATTCACGAGCAATGACAGCTGTACATTGCTCTGGTTGGGGGCTGTCTGAGTTGTCCATCAGGGTACGTATGTTCCAGTTTCCAAAGCTAAAAATGTTCTTACATTTTAGACTGCTGGGGTCATGATCCTGCGGGATGCGGCTATCCAGCCAGGAGGAAAAGCGGCAAGACTATTTTTAGGGCACTTTTTCTAGTCCCCTCCCCATGTGGGGTGAGCAGTGGGTCCTAAAGATGACTGCTCAGTCATGGGTGCATCTGCAGAGATGCTTGACTTGCCTCAGTCCTTGAGCAAGACTGAATCACACATCCACTACCATTGTGTCGGTCTGTGACTAGGAACTTCCGGATCTCACAGTCCAGTTCCCGTCGCCACTTGTGGATTGCCACTGGACTTTTGACTTGTGCAGGTGTTGTTTTCCCAAATCTGGAAGACGCCTGTGGGGGACTTCTTTTAAAGTGGGGAGGCTGGTGAACAGCAGTCACCACAATGTCTTTGACAGAGAGAGGGCTTCAAACCAATGGCATGGACAGCACGATTGGAGATCCTCTGTCTGCTGCAGTTTCATCTGCCTTCATAGTTGCTGTAACATTGCACAATTTTCAATTCCTTTGTGCAGTTATCCTCTGTCTCCTCTGCTGCTGAGGACTGCTTGGATCACACTTTGTCTGGAACTTCACCCTTGACCATTCTGCCATGAGTACATCACTCTGGGCAGCTTCGCTCTTGGGGTCATTGGAATATGCAGCCCTCTCCACCACTATAAGGTGATGGTCCGTAGAATGAAACTATTGGACTATTAAAGTTATAGATGTAAAAACACGTAGGTCTTGAAACCAAGAGTTGTAACAGAATGGTCTAAGCAGCTCTCTAGATCACGAATGTTAACTTTCAATAACTCTTGGACCACTGGGGAAGTTCCAAAAGACTGGAAGAAATGTAAAGTGCCAATATATTATGAGGGTTTAAAGGATGGTGTGATGTGACGCTCCTGTAGAAGTTTTTGTGTTAAAGAATATCAGTGAAAATATGGGCAGAACTTTATATATGAGCACACTTGCTAGCCCCTGTTGTGACACGCTCAGTGTTATTTTTAGCAAGTTAGCTGGAAAAAACTACCCCAAGTGCTTCTTTGCAAACTGCAAATCACAGCTCTGATTTCATGATAAATGTAATCTGGTCTCTTGTTCTGGCTAGCAGGGGAGGAGCACTGAAACCTTTTACATGGATCTGCATAAGCAATGAGAAGTCCTGAGGCACCTTATAGACTAAGGGTATGTCTACACTAGCCCCCTAGTTCGAACTAGGGAGGCTAATGTAGGCATTCAAAGTTGCAAATGAAGCCCGGGATTTAAATATCCCGGGCTTTATTTGCATCTTCCCGGCCGGGTGCCATTTTTAAATCCCCCTAGTCCGAACTAACTGCCCGCGGCTACACGCGGCAGTCAACGTGAACTCGAACTAAGTCCTTAGTTTGAGTTAACATTTGACTGATGCGTGTAGCCATGGGCAGTTAGTTCAGACTAGGGGGATTTAAAAATGGCGCCCGGATGGGAAGATGCAAATAAAGCCCGGGATATTTAAATCCCGGGCTTCATTTGCAACTTCGAATGCCTACATTAGCTTCCCTAGTTCGAACTAGGGGGCTAGTGTAGACATACCCTAACAGATTTATTGGATCATAAGCTTTCATCGGCAAAGACCCACTTCGTCAGATGCATGTAGGGGAAATTCCAGAGGGAGGTATAAATATACAGGCATAACAAAAGAGTTTCAATCAAGAGTAAGGCTACAGATAACGAGGTAAATTCAGTCAGGGAGGATGAGGCCCGCTTCTAGCAGCTGATGTGGAGGTTTGAACATGAAGGGTATGTCTGGCAGGGCATCAGGTCAAGAGTTACCTTGTGTGGCTGCTGCCTGAGGCTATCTGAGGCCTGTGCTTAAAGGGACCCACCCCCTGGGCAGCCAGTTCTCAGCTTTCCCTGCTTGCTTGCCTACCTCGATGAGGGACAGCAAAGCATTTTGTCTCTGCGTGCTCTGGTTGCCCTCACTTGGGACACCACAGCACTCTGCAACATAGAGCCAGAGCTGCCCCTGGGTGCTCTGGTGCTTCTTGTGGACGCGTTGCTGTGAGCCTGGCTGCACTTTCTGCAGGCTGCCATCCAGGAGGTCCACTGGGGGGCTGTCAGTATCCAGAAGGCCCTGTGGGAGAGCTGCCACCCTGAGGAGCACTAAGAGCCTCCCTGGTCTGCCCCGCTGGGGGCTTGTGCCTCATTCCTCCCACACGTCCTTCCACTTACCCCTCCCCAACCCCTTCCTGATGTAAAATAAAACACATGTATTTTCATGAACACAAACTCTCTTTATTTAACAAAACTGGGGCGGGGGGAGAATGAAACTCTGGTGAGACTGGGGAAAGGAGGCAGGCAAGGAGAGGAAAGAGGTAGGAAGAAGGGAGGGGGAAACCTGGGAGGAGGGAGATGGAAGGGGGAAGCAAGGGGAAGAAGGGGGAGGGGAATCTCAGGGCCCAGGGTTGGGGGTCTTGCCGGAACAACTTGATTTTCATGCAGACCTGCTCCTGGGTTCACATGTGGCCTTTGGTGGCCAGGCTGGCAGCTATCCTGCCATAGATGGCCACGTTCCTCCATCTAGTGCAGAGATCATGGACATTGGGGGCATCCCTCCCAAACCTGAATAAGGTCCATGATCTCTACCCTGGACCAGGAAGGCGCCCGCCTTCTCTGGACCCTGGCAGGTTTCTGGGAGCTGGCAGACTGCTCCTGGGGAGTGGTGGAGGGCTGGCTGCCAGTGGCTTGCTGGCTTATGAGCCAGCAAGCCACTGGGTCAAGGGCAGTGACTGCTGGCTCTGGGCTGGCAGGCTTGGAGCTGGCACAGGTACTGTGGCCAGAGTCAACCCCTTTAAGGGCTCTGGGGCGGGGGGAGGGAGAGGAGTGTTCTTGGTTGAGGCTGGAGTGGCCACCAGGGCACCCTGGGAAGGCTGGAGGCCCCCTATTTCGAAAAAAGTGTCTACACAGCACTTATTTCGAAATAGCTATTTTGAATTTGGCATTATTCCTCGTGGAATGAGGTTTACCAAATTTGAAATAAGCACTCCGCTATTTTGATTTAATTTCGAAATAGCGGTTTGGCTGTGTAGACGCTAGTAAAGTTATTTCAAAATAATGGCTGTTATTTTGAAATAACTTTGCTGTGTAAACATACCCCAAGAGAGGAGAAACTGGTTTGTAGTTGGCTAGCCATTCACAGTCTTTGTTTAATCCTAAATTGATAGTGTCAAATATGCAAATGAATTGTAGCTCTGTGGTTTCTCTTTGAAGTCTGGTTTTGAAGTTTTTTTGTTACAGGATGGCTACTTTTAAATCTGCTTTTATCGCCTTTGAATTGACCAGAGAGAATTGGACTTGCCACAGCCACAGCCATTTTGTGCACCTCCCCCATCACTAACTAAAGGTGAAAACACCACATGGTGAGGAATAACTTGAGCTTTGCATAAGCTACAAAATAGCTGCAGCTTTTGTAATGATGAGAGAGAAGGGGACAGATTCATGAGCGTGAGCATGTGTCCAGATAACCGCAGACCTGGGTAGCTATGACTGACAGTCTTGCTGTTGAATGACATGGCACAATTCAAAGTCTTGGTTATGATGTATAAATCTCTAAGGCTATGTCTACACTGCACCTCTCTTGCACAAAAGCCTATGCAAATGAAGCATGGATCAGCATATTGCAACACTTCATTTGCATAATTAATTAGGGGCTGTTTTTGCACAAGGCTTTTGCGCAAAAAGGAGCTGTGTAGATGGCTTCTTTTTGCACAAAACTCACCCTCTTGCGTAAGAGCCGTCCTTCCTCATTTTTTCAACCCTGTGCACATCCAGGTATTTATCATTTGCCTATAGCTGGTGTGGGTGTTGAGCAGACAGTTCTGCACATTTCCCTGGGCTGTCTCACCACTCCTTCATCTTTCCCATGTCATGTCATGCTGTCTCACTGCTCCTTCATCTTTCCCACGTCGTGTCATCCTGTCTCACCGCTCCTTCATCTTTCCCACACCATGTCATGCTGTCACACCGCTCCTTCGTCTTTCCCACGCCGTGTCATCCTGTCTTACTGCTCCTTCATCTTTTCCATGCCATGTCATCCTGTCACACCGTTCTTTCATCTTTCCCATGCCTTGTCATGCTGTCACACTGCTCCTTCCCTGCTGGCTCTACCAACTTCAGCATGGAAGTCTCCCAGCAGGATGAGTTTGTCATATATTGGGATTAACCTAATGATGGAGTCCATGTCAGAGTAGAGCTGCTCCTTGTTTTCCGCTGTGCGGGTCAGTGTAGATCAGTAGTCCCCAACCTTTTTGGGTGGCGGGCGCCGCGCGGGGCTGCCGGGCTGCCTGGGGGTGGGGGCCGTGCATGCGCTGAGGGACCAGGGGCAGTGCTAGGTGGGCGCACATAAATACCCCGGCGGGCACCATGGCACCCGCGAGCACTGCGTTGGGGACCACGGGTGTAGATTCACAGGCTCTGCAACATGCTGCAGAGGATTCAGGAGAAATCAAAGTTTTTTGAGCTGTTCATTCAGGTCAACAGGGCGGTCAGGACATTGCTTCAGGAGTGACATTCTTATGGCAACTCCAGCTCCACGGATCCTGTTGTCATCCTTTGCTTTTCCTTTCCCAAAGGAAGTGCACTTGCCTCCGCGCTCACTGATGGAACCTTCTCTGGCCAATCTAGTCTCACCCAGGACTGCAACATCAATATTACAGCAGGCAAGTTCTCTGGAGACAAGAGCTGGTCTCCTCTCAGACCTTCGCATGTTGCCTCTGTCCACAAGGATGGAGATACTCCATGCTTCCAGGGTGTTTTCTTCTTTATTGGTTTTCGACCATGGGAGGATGATGGGCCAGTTGCAGGAGTCTGGCAGATGTTATGGGGCAGTCAATGTTTAGGGCACCTTTCCTAGCCCCTTCCCTTAAAACAGGTGAGCAGCGCTAGCCGAAAAAAGGGCTGCTCAGGTGCCTAGGACACTGTTGAATTTCTCTGCATCCCGGGGCTGGAGGAGAACAGCCACTAGTCCCAGGGGTGCCTACATGCAGGATGTGGCTGGGACTGTCTGTGGTCATCTCCATTTGCAGGCTTCACCACACCCCCATCCCTGCAGGACTTGAATTAATGATCACAAGGATGAGATCTGAGGAGATGTCACTGAGAGGAGAGTTGCAAGGAAATCTGTGTGGGGAAATGCTTACTGAGAAAGCCATTGCACAGGAGCGGTCCCACCCTGGATTCCAGCGACATAAGGAATCGTTACAGCTGGGGCCTTCCTTAGCTGCAGTGGGCAACCAGGACATCTTCAGTGCCCTTCCCTGGAGCTGGTGCCTGCCAGCCAGGACATCTCCCAGGCCTCCTGGGATGCCTGGGAGGGATCCTCAGGTGATTGGTCTCTTTGTCACTCTCACTCAGAGGTCAGGGGAGGTGGGAGTATGGGGGGTGAGTGTCGCTCCGGCTGCTCTGGCTGGACACGGGGTTGTGGTCCGCACATGTGCAAACTCATGCCTTGTTAATGTGTGGCACATACATGCAGCAGGCAGCCCCTGAGCATGCCTGGGATCTTGCTGGACACACACATCCTGCCACTGGGGGGGAGGGGCACCGACTGGAAGCAGCCTAGCCACAAGGGTGCAGACACACACACCAAGGAGTGCAGCATACAGTACATGGCCATGCCTGCCCGTTCAAGGAAGCAGCCGCACCCGTAGACAGCACTGCAGGCCGCCCCTGCGTGTGTGGCTCTGAGGGAGCCCCAAGCTGCTTCCGATGCCTCTGCTGCCCCTGAGGGAATCGCCCTGTGGCCGGACACTTCCCTGGGCTGCTTGTCTGTGGGCTGGGGGGGAAAGCAGGCAGCCTGGTCCTCTTGGACATGGACTGTTGGTCACTGCTCACCGAGGAGGGCATGGCCTCAGGGACAGTGTCTGCAGGGATGACTGACTGCCTCTCCCTCTGTGTGTTCTTCACAGCCGGACCAGCCGGGAGTGAGGGACCAGCCAGTCCACCTCTGCCACCTGCCACAGGCTGGGGGACACAAAGGTGCACCAGGGTTTGGGACCAGCTCCTGTGGTGGCATGTCACAGACATAGAGAGGATGGAGTGGACGATGGCTCAGAAGGTCTGCTCTGGCCATGAGTGGCGGTAACATGCCTGGGGCCAGTTAATGGAGCAGTGCGCTCCCCTTGGCGACCTCATGGCCAGCATGGTGGCACAAATGGCCCATGCTTCTCCTCCTGGCTCCCACCCTCCTGCCCCCTCACCATGCACATGCCCCCTCCTCCTGCCCCCCCGCCAACCCTGATGCTGCTTCTGCCCTCTGTCCTCACCACCTCCCTGTGCTCCCCGCACCCACCCATCCCCAAGCCCGACGAGGCCCCTGCATCCGAGGTGGCACAGGCCACTGCCCATCCCATTCCTAAATCCCCCTCCCAGTTTATAGCCCTCTCCCTCTGCCCATCTTTTGTGGATGTAAAGTAAAAACAGTTTATTTTTTGTTGCAAAACAGAGAGGCTTGTTTATTGGGAAGTGAGGGAAGGGGGGAAGGGAGGGGAGGGGTTGTGGCTGCAAGGCAGGGGCCCCTTGGTAGGAGACCCTGGGGATACTTACTGGGGTGCTTGAGAGAACCTCTCCCTCAGGGCCCCCTGGATGCTCACCCCAGCCTGGTGGGGCTGCCAGATGGCAGCTGCCCAGGGCTGCTCAAACGCAGGGCCCTCACAGCTGGCATCTGCCCCCCAGCCCGAGAGGAAGGCTTCCCCCTTCCTCTCCACAATGTTGTGGAGGACACAACATGCTGCAACCACCTCGGCAATGTTGTGATTCCCCACGTTGAAGAGCGTGAGCAGGCAACAGAAGCGCTTTGAGACAACCGAAGGTGCACTCCACCTGGTTCCTGGTCCGGTTCAGGTGGGAATTAAATTGTTCCCTGCTGGGGTCCAGGTGTCCGGTGTAGGCCTTGAGGAGCCATGGCATGATGGGGTAGGCCACATTCCTCATGATGCATAGTGGCATCTGCTCTTCCTGAATCACAAATTCCTGATGGGGGAAGAATGTGCCCACCTCCCGCCTGCAGTACAGGCTGGAGTTTCAAAAGATGTGGAACCCCATGTTGAGGAACCCCATGTTGTACTGCCAGTGTTCCATGCTGCCAGTGTCTCAGTGTCATCTGGTCAGGACTTTCAGGGTTGTCCCAGCGCGCTCCTGTCAGGACCTTTACTCTGTCGGTGATGATAAACTCCCGGTTGCATGTGTCAATATCAGTGCTCCCTTTATCTAGAGTGTTAGACCCCATGCACTTGGGCCAACACAGGAGATCTCTGAGAGCCCTCGGAAATGACAGATTCAGGTAAGGTTTGAAATCAATCAACTAGGTTTATGGTCATATGCGATGCTCTGACAGTTGGTAGCAGAAATTCTCAATTGTACACCACTGCACACTTGGCCCGCGTTGACAAGATACCAACACATAGCAGACCTACTACAAAATAAAAGATATTAACAGCGGTTAGCCACAGTTAAGCCACTGTGCATTTGGTAAGTCTCAGCAATGACACCTGCTTTTTCAGGTGCCTAGTGCACACACACCCCCACCATTGGTCAGAGTGTACCCTCTGCGGTGTCCTTTTATGTACAGGTACAAACAACTCACATCACTTCTTTACGTACCAGGTTGCCACCCTCTGTTGCCTAGTTACCACGCCTCACCTTATGGAAGGGGGGCTTACCTTCTATCCTTCATCCTGTCAATTTCGACCCAGTCCTGAATCCAGATCCGTATGTGCATAGCTTCATGGGAGTCTTTGTACCGAGACATTCCTTTCTAAGACGTTCTGCTGCTCCCATTTGGCTTACAGTCTGTACCTGGTGCCTCCCTATGTGCTAACTTACCCAATCACACAGTTATCACTAGGGTCTCTTTCTTGGCTCCTGTGTTGCTGTGTTACTGAACCAAAGTCTTGCTCACTAGATTCAGGCCTGCTAACTCCATGTTACTGACCCTCAACTTACTACACCCCAGGGCAGCAAATCTGGCGACGATTGCATCCAGGTCTCGCAGACGGATGACCCTCTTCAGCAAGATGGAGTTGATGGCCCTCACCACCTGCAGAAGGACACAGAGAAACACAGAAAACGTACAGAAAATGAGGGGGGGGGGGAGAGCATGAGCCCTTGGGTGGTGCCTGCCCCCCTTCCATCTGCTCTCCCCCCAACACCCCAGGACCCCTGTGATGTAGTGTGGGTACCTTGCTGGTTGCTATGCTGGACGGTGGGCTGTGAGTGACCCCCGCTGACGGCTGTTTGTACAAAGCATGGCCCAGCAGGACAGGGGATGAGTCATTATGCAAGGGTAGCTCAACTTGTCCGACCAGTTACTTCCCAGGGAGAGAAACAAAGGAAGGGGGTGAGGCCAGGCCTGGCAAGGGGGACAGGGCTAGAAGAGAGGGGCAGTTTCTGTCTGGGATCATGGAGGAGACGGCCTAGGGAAAGGGGCTGGAATTTAGGAGCCCAGTCTCCCTCATCTCAAGGGGGGCTGAGGCATCCTAGGCCCGGTTCCTGTAACCAGATGACATCTGTGCTGTTCTGTATCCTGGAGAAGCAATAAACTCCCTCTATTCTACTGGCTGGTGGAGTCTGTGTGGGCCATTGCAGGGGTGCAGGAGTCGGGGGACCCCGACGTGCCGCCACAACCCCTCCTCCCCATGAAACAGTCACCCCCAGCAGCAGGGCTGTGTGTGGGCAGGATGGCACAAGCCCCTGGGGCATGGGACTCCTCCTCACCCTCACTCCACCCCCACAGCCAGGACTGCCCCCCCCCATCGTGCAGGGACTGCAGCCTCAGAGGGACTTATCTGCATGAGAAGGGCCCTGACGGTGGACCTCCCTATGCCGAACTGGTTGACCACCGACTGGTAGCTGTTCAGTGTGGTGAGCTTCCAGAGGGCTATGGTGACCCCCTTCTCCACAGGGATGGCAGGCCACAGGTGGGTGTCGTGTCTTCGGAGGGCAGGGGTGAGCCAGGCACAGAGCTCCAGAAACGTGTCCTTCCTCATGCAGAAGCTCTGGAGCCACTGCTGGTTGTCCCACTGCTCCATGATCAGCCGGTCCCACCAGTCGGAACTGGCGTCCAGCCTCCAGAATCACCTGTCCACAGTGGGCTGTGCGTCCGGCAGTGAAGCTGTCACATCCAGGGAGAGGGACTCCAGAGGGTCATCATGGTCAAGTTCCTGCAGGAGCAGCATGGCACAATGCAGCAATGCAGCAGAAACTGCAGCATGGCCCTGTGGGGCCAGGACATGCCCAGGGACATCTCTGGCTCCATGGCACAAAATGGAAAAACTGTGGTGTCCAAAGAAGCACAGGGCAACCACAGCAGGCACTGCAAGAGCCTTGCTGT
The DNA here is from genome assembly GCA_032595735.1 of Pelochelys cantorii. Taxonomy (NCBI): domain Eukaryota; kingdom Metazoa; phylum Chordata; order Testudines; family Trionychidae; genus Pelochelys; species Pelochelys cantorii. The sequence continues at coordinate 212,989,466 of CM064326.1, forward strand.
CCCTCACAGAGGTAGCAAGCAGGCAGCAGCAGCAGAGAAATGGCTCTCCAGGGGGTCCCTTTAAGCATGTGTTTCTGCAGGGCTCTGGCACCAGCCCTCAGAAGCAGTTGGTGACCTTAAGCCCTGCCTGGAGTGGTTCCGGGTGGCCTTTTTTGCACAAGAGTGTCCATGTAGTTGTGGGTGGTTTTGCACAGCTGGGCTTCCCAAACTTTGGTAGGGTGATAGATGGCATGCACATTCTCATTCTGGCGCCAGACCATCCTGCCTCTGAGTACATTAACCATACAGGTATTTCTCCATGGTTTTGAAAGTGCTTGTGGATCACTGTCATAATCAGGAGTGCTGACGAGCAACCGGTGACTAAGGGGTTAACTCATGTACCTAGCCAACGCATCGGGCAGTCAGCCTATAACAATGCAGGTAGGAATTTAAAACTGGAAGAGAGGGGGTTTTTCTTGCTCTCTCTTCTTTGAGAGCAGAGCAGTTTCTCCCAGGGATTGAGGGAACTGGGAGATGCTTCTCTCGCAAAGAACAGACTTCTTAAAATGTGTAAGTAGGGAAAAGTTTAGATAGTCCATCAAGGTCTATTGTTTTCCTTGTCTGGGGGTTTGGAAATCATGTCTGAGCTTGCTAATTGGGTTTTTTTTCTCTTTTGTAACTAAGCATTAGAATCCAGGGGTTTTCCCTGAATATTCATATCAAATGGTGTTTCTTTCCATCTAAAGGAAGAGCTAATTTACTATACTCCCAACTGTAGTTTTGTTTTGATAATAAAAGATGGTGTTTTTTTTCTAATTAAGTGGTATTGATTGATTGTATTGTCCTTAGGACTCAGAGCCTAATTACAAGGGCAGATTCCATTGTTGTCTGTGGATTCCCTCTGTTTCTCCCAACTGGAAGCAAATGGAGGTTGGGCAGGGGGGAGAGTTTTACCTTAGGGAGGGGATTTCCCAAGTGATCTCTTCCCTGATGTCATGACCATGAGGGACGGGGAGCAGCCTAGCCAGGTAGCAGTCAGCCAGTAGAAATGCAGATAGGGATTTCAAATGGAGACAAAGGAATTTTTGGGTTTTTCCTCCTTTGTCTCTTCCCAGTTTGCTCTAGATACTGAGGGAGACAGAAGACATGTCTTTCTCCAAGAAAAAGACTCTTCATAATGTGTAAGTAGGATAAAGTTCAGATAAATCTGTTTTTGTTTTTATTGTTTTCTGTTGTGTGACTTGGGATCTGATGTCTGTGCTGTTAGAAATGGGGTTTCCTCTCTTTTGTAACTGAGGGTATGTCTACACTACAGCACTAATTAGAACTAACTTAATTTGAATTAGTTCATTTGAAATAAGCTAATTCGAATTAGTGCATCTAGACCTAAAAACTAATTCGAATTAACATTTTGCTAATTTGAAATAGCATGTCCACATTGAGTGGACCCTGAACCGATGTTAAGGCTGGCTGGAACCAGCGCCAGCAGGGCATCAGGTTAGGACTTAGAGTGTAGAGCTGCTGCCTCAGGCTAGCCGAGGGCTGTGCTTAAAGGGAACTGAGCCCCACCCTGGACAGACAGTTCTCAGGGTTCCCCGCTTGCTTGTCTACCTCGATGAGGGACAGCAAAGCAGTCCTGTCTTGGAGTGCCCTGAGTGCCCACACTCGGCACATCACAGCACTCGGCCATCAGCCTGGCTGCACTTGCCATAGGCTGCCATCCGGGGGGTCAATCGGGGGGCTGTCAGGATCCAGGAGGCCCTGCAGGAGAGCCTCCACCCCGAGGAGCCCGCAGAGCCACCCCAGTCCTCCCCATCGGGGGCTCGTGCCCCATTCCTCCCTCACCTCCTTCCACTTACCCCTCCCTAGCCCCCCTTCCTGATATAAAAAATAAAGGACACGTGTGTTCAAAAATAGAAATTCTCTTTATTGAACAAAACTGGGTGGGGTGGGGTGGGGGGATTAACCTCTGGGGAGACTGGGAAAAGGAGGTGGGAGAAGGGAAGAGAAAGGGTGGGAGGGGTAGGTGGAAACCTGGGAGGAGGGAGCTGGAAGGGGGAAGCCAGGGGAAGAAGGAGGAGGGGAAGTATAAAACTATGGTATGCCATATCTTCAGTATTGTGTAGAGATGTGGTCTCTTCACCTCAAAAAAGATATTTTGGCCTTGGAAAGGGTTCAGAAAAGGGCAACTACAATGATTAGGGGTTTGGAACAGGTCCCATATGAAGAGAGGCTAAAGAGACTGGGACTTTTCAGCTTAGAAAAGAGGAGACTGAGGGGGGATATGATAGAGGTATATAAAATCATGAGTGGTGTGGAGAGGGTGAATAAAGAAAAGTTCTTCATTAGTTCCCATAATAGAAGGACTAGAGGACACCAAATGAAATGAATGGATAGCAGGTTTAAAACTAATAAGTGAAAGTTCTTCTTCACACAGCACATAGTCAACCTGTGGAACTCCTTGCCACAGGAGGCTGTGAAGGCTAGAACTATAACAGAGTTTAAAGAGAAGTTAGATAAATTCATGGAGGCTGGGTCCATGGAGTGCTATTAGCTAGGAGGTAGGAACGGTGTCCCTGGCCTCTGTTTGTGGAAGGCTGGAGATGGATGGCATGAGACAAATCACTTGGTCATTGTCTTCGGTCCATCCCCTCTGGGATACCTGGTGTTGGCCGCTGTCGGCAGACAGGCTACTGGGCTAGTGGACCTTTGGTCTGATCCAGTACAGCCATTGTTATGTTCTTATGTTCTAAGCTCAGGGCTCAGGGTCGGGGGTCTCACTGAACCAACTTGATTTTCATGCAAACCTGCTCCTGGGTTCGCATGTGGCCGCTGGTGGCCAAGCTGGCAGCCATGAGGCTGTAGACGGCCACGTTCCTGTGGCTAGTGAGGAGATCGTGAACATTGGAGGCCTCCTCCCAAACCTCAATGTGGTCCACGATCTCCACACTAGACCAGGCAGGCGCCCACCTATTGCAGCCCCGGGCAGGCTCCTGGGAGCCGCCAGCCTGGTCTTGGGATGAGGTGGAGGGCTGGGTGGCAGCGGGTGGCTGGCTCATGCTGTGCCAGGTGCAGGGTCTCCTGGCTGGGTGCTGGCAGGCTTGCAACTGGCACAAGCACTGTAGCCAGACTGTGCCCCTTTAAGGGCTCCGGGGCCGGGAGGGGGGCAGAAGAGTTTCCCTGGTTTGGCCCAGAGTGGCCTCCAGGGCAAGCTGGGAAGAGCTAGCCTCCAGCTAGTTCGAATTAAGTGGCTACACAGCCCTTAATTCGAACTACTTAATTTGAACTAGGCGTTACTCCTCGTAGAATGAGGTTTACCTAGTTCAAATTAAGCGCTCCGCTAGTTCGAATTAAATTCGAAATAGCAGTTTGTATGTGTAGCCCCTATTAAAGTTAATTCGAACTAACGGCTGTTAGTTCGAATTAACTTTATAGTGTAGACATACCCTAAGTTTTGGCCCATGGGAGTCCCCATGAGTATATTAATTGGTGATTTTTTTCCATCTAGTCATTATGCTTGCAACAGGAGTATTGTTTTGATAATAAAAGTTCTTTCTTTTTTATTAACCTGGTATTGGTTCAGTTCTGTGTCCTGGAAAATCTGTCTGTGGGATCTGCATGCCTCTGACTAGGGGACAGCAGCCACAGACTGCAGCTTATATTTTCTCTTTTCTTTTTCAAGCTCTTTGGGGAAAAGAGCTTGAGGTGCCCTGGGGTTGGTTTCAAGTGTCCACCCCTCTTTGTGGGTTCAAAAGCACTTGATGGTGGCAGTGGATTTTTATCCCCAAAATCTAGGATTTTGGGGGAAGTTTTATATTAAAGCCTGGAAAGATCAGGTTTTGGGGTACTTTTGCGGGCCCCCACTTCTGTATTCATTGTGCCAGCGTGGGGAATCAGCCTTGACACCTGATTTTCTTGGAATGACTTGGGTGGTGGCAGCGGGCCATCTGGATATTAGGATTTTGTGGGGAAAGTTTTTATACCAGAGACTGTGGAGGCAAGGTTTTGGCATGCTCTTGCGGGCCCCCAACTTCTGCATTCATCGTGCCAGAGTGGGGAACAGCCTTGACAATAACCGAGGGCGTTTCATGGACATTAATGCAGGATGGTTTGTAATGTTGCATGTCACATGCATTTTTCAGAATATGGGCCTGTTCAGGAAGCTGCAATTGGGGACTTTCTTCCCGGACCAGAAGATACCTGGGACCCTGCCAATCCCTTAATGCCATGGCTAGTGACACAGAACCTGAGGAGCCTTGACAGCAGCAAGGAGCAGTTCAATAAAAATGGAGTGGGTGTGGACTGACTGCGGAGTGTGCTTTTGGCCGTTTGAAGGCCCTCTGGTGATTGCAAAGGCTCCTCATGTACGTTCCTTCCACTGGGGGACCTAAGATAAGTGCAGTGCCAAGCAGGAACAAGGACAGTGAGTTTTATGGGCCCAGGGTGCCGGGTTACCAAGAATGGTCTTGCCCAGGGGCCCTGCTCCAGCAAAGCTTTAGGCTGGGTCTCTCCCTCAGGCCTGCCTGCCACCCCTGTGCATCCCCTAGGGGGCTCTAACACCACCATCCACTGTGCAGCAGGGCCAGAGTGGCTTCCTGACAGCTTGTTGCATACAACTGCTGACTCAGCCCTGTGGCCCCTGGGGGGCTGTGTGTGTCTGTGTGCTGCTGGGGCCCAAGTGTCCTGTGGCCAATGGGAAGCTGTGGGGATGTCTCTGTGGGGAACAGCGCATGGAGATCCACCCCCCCCACCTCTGCCTAGGGGCTGCTGCCAGAGAGGGTGCCATACCTCCACCTCCTCCTGCCGGCAAAAACGTTCCCAGAACCAGCACCTCTCACCCCCTCCTCCACCCTCACTCTCTTCCCCAGCCCAGAGCATGAACCCAACACATGGAGTATGTCCCAGACCTCCTCCCACACCCACATTCCCTCTCAAAGCCCAACACCCCACCCCTTCTGCACCCAAACTCCCTCCCAGAGACTGCACACTGCACCCAGACCCTTTCCCCACCCAAACTCCCTTCCCGAGCCGTAGGCAGGTGTTTTTGTGTGTTTGGGGGGGTGCCCTTGTTCAGGCAGTGAAAGTAAATCACACTCTTCCCCCATGGCCTAACACAGCAGAGCCTAGCAGATGGGCAAATGCTCTCATGCAGGGAGGACGAGCAGTTGCCTAACACTAGAGTTGGGAGAAGATGAACATTTGTTGGAATTTTTCCCCTTTTTGTTTCCTTTAAATTAACATTTTTGCCAAAAGTAACAGACCTGAGAACTGTAACATCCCCTGCCTGGTCTGCCCCACCCCACAAGGGTCTCTGCTGAAGGAAGGACCAGAGTCATTTCCGGGCAGCACCCTGCACCCAGCCATGACGTTCAGGCCAAGCCCCCAAACCAGACTGCAGGATGCTGGAAGCTGATGGCAGATTGAAGCGAGCAGCCCAGCCAGGAGGGGATCAGCATCCAATGGAAGCAGAGCAGCTCCCACGCCCTCCCCAGCATTTGTCCCGGCCAAGGTAGCCAACGTACAGCAGAGGACAGGAGAGTAGCTTCCCCATAACCTGCTCAGTGAAATTACCCAGACCAAGGGAAGCAGAGGCAGGGCAATGCCAGCCTGAAGTCAGGGCTTCTTGAGCATGGGCCTAGCCATGGATCTCGTGAGTGAGGAGCTCACACTCAGTGAGGTACCAGCAAATCACCCCCCGTTTCTCCTCCTGGACTCCTGAGGGAAGTCTGGAGTCTGGATTGGGGACAGGGCCCTCCCTGGAGCCTGGATTGGGGGCAGGGCCCTCCCTGGAGCCAGGGCTCTGCTGTTGCTGGTTTCTCACTATTACCACAGCTCAAAGGCGCATTTGTGCTCAGCGCCGTGCTTCAGTCTCCATCTCTCTCCCTGCCAGTCCTCTGGGTACCACCCAACCCGCATGAGAGAAGCCTCCACCCAGAACAGACCTTCCAAAAGGCTTTAATGAGAAAGGGCAAAAGTTCCCAATGGAGCCGTGTTAGGAACAAAAAGGCAGCAAAGGCCCCGCGACGCTGAGCGATGGGACGTTACAGAGGAAATCACAGACCCTGCTCAGTCGCTGTGCTCCTTGGATCCAAACAAAATTGCGATAAAAAAGCGGATTGAAGCAGTTCCAGGCAGGGACTGTCTGACACCCGTTGGCCCATGAACGTGTGGGGCAGGCAGAGTCTAATCCTACAGCAGTTACATCCTCACATTGCTCTGGGCTCAGCTGTTCCTATGTGGCTGTTCCAGAGACACCATCTCCAACATCGTCATAGCCCGCGTCACAAGGAGCCGGGGCCGGGGTGTCACTCTCCGCCCCAGAGGCTCCTTCGCGTCTGGGCGAGTGCAGACTCCAGGCTGAAAGTAGCAAGGGGGGCCCGTTACAGCCAGTGTGTCCCTTCTCCACCCCGCGCACTCACAGAAGGGGTGGGCAACACAGCGCAGGCTGGGAGTGACCCCCTCCCTTCAGCTGAGTGGGCCCCTGACAAGTGTGATGCGATGTCTTTCTCTGACCCACACAGGGAGTACATGGGGCAGAGTCCCACAGCAGGGCCCTGACCTTCCCATTACCGTATAGGGCACCGACACCTTGTTTGGGGAAGGGCTCTCTGGCCCCAATGGTCGTGTGTAGCTTTGCTGATCTGGACTGGAGTCAGCGATGCCATTCATGTGGCAGAGTGAGGGACAGGATCCAGTCTGTATAGGATCAGGGGCCTTGTCTGGGAAACCTTCTCACAGGGAGAAGAGATTCCTCACAGAACTTGCTTTGGCCAGAGTTGCTTCCTTGCTGCAACGGCCCCATTCCCAATGAGAGACTGTTCCACAGACACAATCACTGGGAAAAACAGAAATTTCCAGCATCACCAATCCCAGGTGTTCCACAATCAGCCCCCAGGTCCCAGATACACTGAGTTTATATAGAAAATGAGGAGGCTGTTTTTTAAAGAAATGTGATTTTTTTTTTTTTTTTTTGCTGGCTTATGGTTTCTGAATCTTTAAGTTCATCTCCAAGAACTGAAATTTTTTTTGGGGGGGGAGGGGGAGAGAGAAAGAGAGTAGGAAATGTCATGAGACTTCTGAAAACATTGTGAGACTCGGCAACATTGCATATCCCTGCTCACCTGTCTGTGAACACCTGGCCCTGTCACTGTCCCCATGGGCCCCCGTGACTTCCTGGCCACTTAGTCTCAAACCAGGGTCATCTTCAGCATCAGAAGTTTCTCTGGCATCATCATAGCCATCCCCTGGGGCACCGCCAGGCAGAGCAGGGACCTCTGAAATAAAGAGGGGAATGAATGGGAATGAGAAGAGGCTTCCCACTGAACAGCAAAATGAGCTATGTGGAGGTGTGGAGAATGAGGGAGTTGTGTGTATTGTTGCTTATGTGCCACAGACACCCCAGTTTGGCTGTTTGTCATTATCCTGCCAGACTGCAGAGACAAAAAGCAAACAAAGGAGGCTGTTGGAAGGGAAGCAAAGAGCAAATAGAAAAATGACAAGAACATGGCTCCTTAAGCAAACAATGAGGGGAGATTTAAATTGTGAAATGCCCCTGCCTGGCTAAATCCTGGCTGATTAATTCCTGGTTGGTTAACTCCTCCACGCCCTGAGCTCAGGACGAAAGGGCTGAATAGAAAATGAAGGGCGGGGGGAGCAGCAGTAGCCAAGGGGACGCAGGCTTCAGGAGGTAGATTCACTGCTCACCTTGACCGTCCACAGTCCAGGGGGTGTCGCTCAGTGCTGGTTCCTTCACATTATCATAATCCAGCTGGGACCCTGCAAGAGAAGCTCCCTCTGTTACAGCAAGAACCACACTTAGCATCTCCTGAACATGCCCCTTCCCCAGACAGCTATAGTCTCTGTTAAGCAGCGGTTGCCTTGGACCTTGGCCTGTGTCTCATGGGCTCTGTAGCAGAAGTCTCAGGGGAATCCAAGAGAAAAGGGAGGGTCATGGACATCCTGTGAGATAGGGACTCTGCCAGCCTCATTGCCTCCTAAGTAACTAGGGTGCAGCCAGGCACACTGACACCCAACAGTCACCTCAGCAAGCCCCTCACTGGGATCAGGATCTGTGTCGGTACTGAGTAGGGATATTAAATACCGGTTAATTTAGGAGTCGAGTCCTATTGGTTAGTTGACTATTCTGTAGTCCCCAGGGATGGGGACGGCAGCCAGTGCACTCCAGCTCCATTCCTGAGGAACCCCCTGCCACTCCACACTGCAGCCTCTGTATCAGACACAGCAGCACAGGGTGCCCCCCACAGACTGGCTGCCTCTCACCCTGTGCTGGTGCATCTAATAAAGAGGCAGCAGCATGGGGTGGCAGCAGCTCCTGTCTATGGAGGGTCTGAGCTCCCAGACCCGTCGTGAGCCAGAATTGAGCCAGGCTGCCTGCCCACCCGGCTCTAATACACTTTAAATGCAGAGCCACAGCAGGGATAAGTCCCAGTCCCATTTCAAGCCAGGACTGACTCTTTTGTGAACCCACCTGATTTGTTTACAGAGGCTAGATTGTGCCCCCATGGAGGTGTGAGGGAGTGAAGCTCGTGAGGCAGCTAAGATCACGGGGCACAGATCAGGGCCTGTATAGTGGCAGAGACCAGCTATGAACGCCAGAGTCTTCCATTCCAGGTAAATATTTCCCTGCCCAGTTCCCTGCAGCTCCTCCCCTGGGGGAGAGCACCATGAGCCACACAGAGAAGGGGGCAGGATTGATCACACGTTTCCATCAGAAGCTGGGACAGAAATAGGTGTAAATTCGATTCCCCTCACAGAGGTGGGGCCTGTCTCTGATGTATCCCTTTCCCCTGTTACCTTGCTCTGATCCAGCATCGTTTTCCCCCTCGCTGTCCCCAGTGTAATATGGCAGCTTCCTCACGGACTCATCTGAATAGGAGCCTGCAGGGATGGGAAGTGGGATGTTATCAGAGCGAGAGCAGCTGCGCTGGCCAATGGCCGACAGATGCAAGGGAAGGACTGAACGAGTCCTTTATCATGGGTCTGTGCCTTCTGCTGCTCTCCTTGGCTCCCCCTGCCCTGCTCTGATGCCAGATTGGGCCCTGCCCCTCTCAGGGTAGGAGGCCAAGCCTGAGACAGGGGTGGGGAACCCAAGGCCTGGAAGCCTTCCCTGGCTGGCCTGATTCTGGCTCCCCAGGCTCAGGATCCCCGCCCCTCCCCCAGGCATTGGGGAGCCTGCGCTGGCGCTCTAGCCCCTCCCCTGCTTCTCACTTGTGTGGGGTCCCTGACTGATTTCTCTGCGGGTCAGTGGCCCCGACACAAAATGGTTCCCCATTCTGGCTACGACCAACCCCCCCACTAGCAGAGAAGCCAGGGAGGGTCTCAGCCTGGGGGAGAGGCACTGGCCGTGCTCAGACAACCGCACAAGGTGCTAACCAGAGCAGCATCCTCCCAACTGACGGGCACTGAGTCAGAAAGGCAGGAGCAGGAGGACACGTTCCTGGCCCATAACTAGTGACCCCCCCAGGCTCCATGCTGGACACAAGGGATGGGCTGTCCTGAGAGCAGGCGAGCAGGCTCTGCTGGGGAGGAATCGCCTGCGTTTGAGTCCAGTCACTGCCGGTCTCCCCACAGGGCCAGGGCCAGCAGCCAGCCCAGACTCACAGGGCTGAAGTCTGAGGAGATTTAGCTCTGGGTCAGGGCTTCAGCCTGCAAAGTGCCTGGAGGTTTGTCCCTGCTAGAAATGACGCGCACAGACCTGAGCGACCGAACAGCTGCACCTTTCTCATCAGGTCATAGTCAATCTCCTCGTACACCGCCTCAGAGAAAGGATCCGAGGATCTTCTGGAGCCTGGAAACAAAGGGCCGGGTTTGCATAGGGTCAGAGAACCCCGAGCTGGGAAACCCTATGAGACCATCCAGCCCCTTCTCCCCCGGTGCCGGTGCAGGACTAGTCCCTCCGGCGCATTCCTCCTGCTCTGTCCAGTCCAGATTTCAATGCCCAGGTGACGGGGTCTCTGTCCCTTCTGTGTGCTCGCGTGTGCAGCTCCTTGGCAACGGGAGGTGCTGTCTGCAGGAGGTCTGTGCACACTGCCGTCCGGAGGTGTGAGCACACTCCAGGAGCCATCCCACGTCACCGCCCAGTGCTACACAGAAACACTGCCAATGTTACGCCAGCCGGCTGCCACCTCGCTCGGTGAGTGCTAGCTCAGGTGTGTCTGCAGGTGCTGCACTCACACCTCTGACTGCAAGGCAAACACTCCCGAGTGCCCAGCATCGGTAGGATTGTCTGATCTCTCTGGCCTCTCTCACCCAAGCTCCTTTACAGCATTTCTCCTTCCTCGTACCCCGCCCCGCACCCTGAATCTCTCTGTTCAGGCTCTTCCCCTCCCATCGACTTTCCTCAGTGGAATCTCAGACTGTTACTGTCTGACAAGATTTGTAATCTCCTTCATCCTTTTGTATCATTTCCCTGAGCCCTGTCCAGAGCCCCGCTCTAGCTGCAGCTCCCGCTCTGCTCCCATGCACCACACAGCTCGCTGAAAGCCCACGTCTCTCAGAGACTGTCCTCTGGAAGGAGCTTCATTCTGCCCCACGCATATCCCTGGGGGGGCTGAGCAGGCAGGATTTACCAATCACGCGCCTCCTCAGCTGCTCCACAACCTGCACTGGCAGGATAAATAAAAAGCTTTCCTGCCCAAAGTCCTGCAACCCGGGGTCCGGCAGCTACAGCAGCACCAGGGGTCCCTGAGCCTCCCTTGGCCTATTGGACCTGCCGCTCCTGTCACATGCCCCACAATCTTCTGTCCAGCCCAGATCAGCGCCCCTCCCTGGGGAAGAAGCTGGTCCCACCCTCCCGTCATGCTGCCTTTGTACCTCAGTGTGAACCGGCCTATTCAGCGCTTCCCAGTCACGTCGCTTTTCTGGTTACTTGACCCAACGCAACAACTTGGTCAGCTGGCTAGCCGTTGGTGACAGGGCCTGACTGCATCCCCTTTGGAAACCACAGATATTACTGTCTTCTTGTTCTGCATCAGCCAGCTACAGGGTTTGCTCTGTTGGTTCTCCTTTCTGAGGTACACGGTTTGGGTCTGCAATGTCTCTTGAATTGATTTTTGAATTGATTTTTGCTGGATCTACTTTCAACATTCCAGTGTCATCAAATCCTCTTCAATTTTCCACCTGTGTCACAATGGTCACTTTGGCTGCTGTGGAAAGTTGTTGGTCTTTGATCTTTTGATCACTTGCCCTCTGAATGCAAAGCATTTGTTCCTCCAAGTGGTTTCTGGGGCGAACTGGCTCATGCAATTCAGAATTCCGTCAGGGTGAGTCAGAGCTGCAATGGTTTTTGTAAATCGACATCTGCTCCTAAATCAATTTTGAAGTCAAGAGCATTTCTCTGAATGTTCAGTTTCACTTTCCAGGCAGGCTCTGTAACTTCACATGTGATGAACCCCAGAAACAATGGTTCTTGATTGTCTGTAACGTGAATCAAGTTCGCAATTACTGTCAGGTGGCAAACAATAGGAAAATGTCCATGTTTCCTGAATTTATTACACCGTGAACCTTTGGCTGGACATTCCATGTCCCTTAGGATGTGAATTTGTCCACATATTTTGCAGTTAGGCTGAAAGGCTTTTACTTTTGATGAGAATTTGTCCCTTTTGGGAAAGAAGAGACAGCACCCAGGTCAGTGATTATGGCAACAACTTGTAGTGGGGTTGGGAGCCTGGTGCTCCAGTGGGGAAGTGAAGTTGGGGGTTTGCCTTACCCCATTCCAGGCATAATGGTGCCATAAAGTTCCTTGAAACAGAGGCAGCCGGGGGCATCACACATTGCCCCAACTGCCAGTGCTGGCTCTGCAACTTCAATTATCTAGGAACCGCAGCCAATGGGAGCTGTGTGGATGATATTTGTGGGTGGTGCAGTGTGCAGAGCTGCATGGCTGCACCTCTGTGTGGGATCCAGAGAGAGGATGGATTGCTGCTTCCAGGAGCCGCTTTAGGTAAACATTTCCCAAATCCTGCACCCTTAAGCCTCCCACACTCTAACTCCCTGCCCCAGCCCTGATCTCCCTCCCATCCTCCAAACCCCTCAGACCCAGCCCAGAGCACCCTCCTGCACCCCAAACCTCTTATCCTCAGCCCAACACCAGAGCCTGCAGAAGCCTTTCACCCCTGTTGTTCCCAATCTCCTGTTCTGGCCAAGAGCCCCCTCCTGCCCTCTGAACCCCTTCGTCCCAGCCTAGAAATGTCTCCCGTGCCCGGAACTCCTCATTTCTGGGTTTTCCCAGAGCTCCCACCCCAAGTTGGAGCCCTCATCCTCTCCTGCACTCTAACCCCCAATTATGTGACCATTCATGGCTCACTATACAATTTTCATATCAAGATGTGGCCCTCGGGCCAAAAAATTTGCTGGCCCCAGTCCTATCCCAGTAATCAGAAGGGGTCTCTGATATTTTCATGTTTTGATGTTCCAAAAGAAATTTTCACCTAATGCAAAGCTCTTATAACTATACAAGTGTCCTTAGTCCTTGAATTCTCTGGTGAAAACATGCTCTTTCATAAACCATGTTTCCCAAACGTATAAAACATAGCAGAATCCTTTCACAGTTACCTTTGTGATTGTCTTCAGGAAAACCAAAAGATTTAAAGATATGCTCTACCTGCTTCCACACAGCACCAGTTAAAGAACATTCCTGCATAGCTTCAGTTTCCTTTGGGAGTTTTGTCACAATCTGAGATCTTGCAAACTGCTGCTTTCTCATCTGTCAGTTGGGAAGGTTTGTCAAAGCTGAAGTCCTCTAGGGCATTGAAGGGAGGGATGTTGATGAGATCCTGCAACCTTTGTTGCTTTCCTTTTCTGTCCATATCTTACTATTTCTTCTGTCAGCAACTGCTGCTGCTGTTTTCCTTCTGGCTTTGTTCTCTTCTATCATTGCTGAACTTCAAACACCAGCTAATGTTCACCTTCTACAGGGTAGGTTGCAGGCTGTTTTAGAAGGGGAGGTTTCTGTACCCGATATAAATTGGCTCCAGAGCTTCCTTCCCAGACAACTACACACCAGGGCTGTGTCTAGACTGGCGCGATCTTGCGCCAGAGCTATGCAAATGAGTCTCAGCGTGGAATATCGCCGAGCCTCATTTGCATAACTAATGAGCCGCCATTTTTGCGGAAGAGGCTCTTGCGCAAGACGGAGCTGTCTACACTGCCCCGTCTTGCGCAAGAAAAACCCTCTTGCGCAAAGCTGTTATGCCTGAAAATAATCAGCATAACGGCTTTGCGCAAGAGAGTTTTTCTTGCGCAAGACGGGGCAGTGTAGACAGTTCTGTCTTGCGCAAGAGCCTCTTCCGCAAAAATGGCTGCTCATTAGTTATGCAAATGAGGCTCGGCGATATTCCACGCTGAGACTCATTTGCATAGCTCTGGCGCAAGATCGCGCCAGTCTAGACACAGCCCAGGTGTGTTCACAATAAAGATCCCTTACTGGCCTGACAGCTATGGCTGAGGGGCACTGAAATAAATGGCAACACAACTTATATTGAACTTAATTGCTTGGGCTGAACAATAGAACACAGTTTAGCATTTCATTACAGCCCATGCCCCTTTCCCTCAGCTGCATCTCCCCCTGCTATTCCAGCCCTATGGCCCCTCGCGGCCCTGACAACTCTCCACCCTCCACAGTGATTGCCTCCTCTGCTGCTGCAGGGGCGTTTCACACAGTGACACCCATCAGGACCCACCTCTGCGCTGGGCCCTGGCACGTCGCACCTGCGCACCCAGGATGATTAAGACCAGGCAGAGCAGGGCCCCCAGGATAAAGCAGATGACCACGGGCACCGTGACTCTCCCACTGTCGGTCGCAGGGTGGCGCTGGGGACCTGAATGGAAAGGAACAGACCACAGGGAGAGATTGTTCTGTGAGAGTAGGGGGGAGGAGGGAGCCCAGGGAAATCCCCACTCACTCATTGCCCGGCCCAGGAGTGCAAGTAGGGTTACCATACACCTCTGTTTAGGAGGATTTTCCAAATAGGAAGAAAAATTTAAGTTTCTGTGAGCAGACTCCAGGTGAGAGCAAGCTGTCTCCATGTCTGGATTGGTCCCTGTCCTGCAGTCACAGCTCACTGCTTTATTCCCACAGAGCCACCTCTCCCCCATCCTCCCATGCTGCTATGGTAGGGGGTATGCAGATTCTTAAAAACTGGCTCTCCATGAGCACCAGCTCCCACCTGTCTCCCTGCATTGCTGCCCCTGATTCAGAGGCAGCAGCACAGAGCAGGGGGCAGGCAGCTCTGCCGGAGCTGGTGATTGTGGGGAGCTTGCTTAAAAGCTGGCTTTGTGTGAACACTGGCTCCTGCCTGACCCTCTACACTGCTGCCTCTGGAACCTCCTTCTCCCCCCATGTAAATGTGAAACTGCTGAACATTTCAGACATGCAAGGCAGACAAACTCTAAAATATATAGTGACTAGAAGACTTATTCAGCATTGCCCAGGACCTTTACGGCAGGGGGCAGGTGGTGTGGGGCAGGTGGGGGCTTTCTCCCTTCCCCCTGCCCTCTCCAGGGTGGAGCAGGGCCAGCGGGGGCTTTCTTCTTTCCTCCTCTCACCTTGCAGGGTTGGGAGTTGGTGGAATCTGTCTCCTGGGCAGGGAGGCTCCACTTACCTGGTCAGATGGCAAGCAAGATGACATGCCTCAGCCCTGCTGGCCTCTCTCTTTGGAAGGCAGCTGCCCCAAGTGATGATTGTGAGTACAACATCCCTCCTCTCTCTGCCCTCTCCCTTTCCATGTTCTGGAAAACAGTCCCATTCCCAGCACTTCCCATTTTTGTGGCACAATCAAACCCTGTCTTTGCTTTGAGCCATTCTTTTTAGGTGACATATCTGAGGAATTGTCCCAGATTGAGGTGTCATTAGAGGAGGTTTTGGTGGTGGCGTGCCATCTTGCTTGCCATCAGACCAGGTAAGTGGGGCTTCTTGCCCTTCTCCTTCTCCTGCTCCCTGTTCAAATCCCCTCCCAATTGAGCTTTCCACCCCTTTTCCTCCTCCCCCCCATCCTTGTCTTTTCCCCAATCCCTCACCTCTTCCTCCCCCTACTCCCCTTCCTTGTCTCTCTCCTTTTCCTGATCCCCTCCCTGAACTCTTTTCCTCCCCTTACTCTGTTACTGCCGCCCCTGGGGATGCCATGTTTAGTCCAGACGTTGGCCCCCGGGAGACGGTTTTCATTTCTCCTGCTCCCGCACATCTGGGGCTGGTCTCCCTCCACCACTGTCCTCCCAGCAGGGACCTGAGGGTATGTCTACGCTCCAAAGTTAATTCGAACTAACAGCTGTTAGTTCGAATTAACTTTCATAGGCGCTACACATGCAAACCGCTAGTTTGAACTTAATTCGAACTAGTGGAGCGCTTAATTCGAACTAGGTAAACCTCATTCTATGAGGACTAACGCCTAGTTCAAATTAAGTAGTTCGAATTAAGGGCTGTGTAGCCACTTAATTTGAACTAGCTGGAGGCTAGCTCTTCCCAGCTTGCCCTGGAGGCCACTCTGGGCCAAGCCAGGGAAACTCTTCTGCCCCCCTCCCAGCCCCAGAGCCCTTAAAGGGCCACGGTCTGGCTACAGTGCCCGTGCCAGGTGCAAGCCTGCCAGCACCCAGCCAGCAGACCCTGCACCTGGCACGGCATGAGCCAGCTGCCTGCTGCCACCCAGCCCTCCACCTCTTCCCAGGACCAGGCTGGCGGCTCCCAGGAGCCTGCCCGGGGCCACAAGAGGCGGGCGCCCACCTGGTCTAGTGTGGAGATCGTGGACCTCATCGAGGTTTGGGGGGAGACCTCCAACATCCATGACCTCCTCACTAGGCACAGGAAGGAGGCCGTCTAGGGCAGGATAGCTGCCAGCCTGGCCACCAGCGGCCACATGCGAACCCAGGAGCAGGTTTGCATGAAAATCAAGTTGGTCCAGTGAGACCCCCGACCCTGAGCCCTCAGCTTAGAACATAAGAACGGCCATACCGGGTCAGACCAAAGGTCCATCTAGCCCAGTAGCCCGTCTGCCGACAGCGGCCAACACCAGGTACCCCGGAGGGGATGGACCGAAGACAATCACCAAGCGATTTGTCTCATGCCATCCATCTCCAGCCTTCCACAAACAGAGGCCAGGGACACCATTCCTACCCCCTGGCTAATAGCACTCCATGGACCCAACCTCCATGAATTTATCTAACTTCTCTTTAAACTCTGTTATAGTTCTAGCCTTCATAGCCTCCTGTGGCAAGGAGTGCCACAGGTTGACTATTTGCTTTGTGAAGAAGAACTTTCTTTTATTAGTTTTAAACCTGCTGCCCATTCATTTCATTTGGTGTCCTCTAGTCCTTCTATTATGGGAACTAATGAAGAACTTTTCTTTATTCACCCTCTCCACACCACTCATGATTTTATATACCTCTATCATATCCCCCCTCAGTCTCCTCTTTTCTAAGCTGAAAAGTCCCAGTCTCTTTAGCCTCTCTTCATATGGGACCTGTTCCAAACCCCTAATCATTGTAGTTGCCCTTTTCTGAACCCTTTCCAAGGCCAAAATATCTTTTTTGAGGTGAAGAGACCACATCTCTACACAATACTGAAGATATGGCATACCATAGTTTTATACTTCCCCTCCTCCTTCTTCCCCTGGCTTCCCCCTTCCAGCTCCCTCCTCCCAGGTTTCCACCTCCCCTCTCCCACCCTCTCTCTTCCCCTCTCCCAACTCCTTTTCCCAGTCTCCCCAGAGGTTAATCCCCCCACCCCCAGTTTTGTTAAATAAAGACAGCTTCTATTTTTGAACACGTGTCCTTTATTTTTTACATCAGGAAGGGGGGCTAGGGAGCGGTAAGTGGAAGGAGGTGAGGGAGGAGTGGGGCACGAGCCCCCGATGGGGAGGACTGGGGTGGCTCTGCGGGCTCCTCGGGGTGGAAGCTCTCCTACAGGGCATCCTGGATCCTGACAGCCCCCCGAATGACCCCCCCGGATGGCAGCCTGCGGCAAGTGCAGCCGGGCTGATGGCCTTGTGCTGTGATGTGCCGAGTGTGGGCACTCAGGGCACTCCAAGACAGGACTGCTTTGCTGTCCCTCATCGAGGTAGACAAGCAAGCGGGGAACCCTGAGAACTGTCTGTCCGGGATGGGGCTCAGTTCCCTTTAAGCACAGCCCTTGGCTAGCCTGAGGCAGCAGCTCCACACTCTAAGTCCTGGTTCCGGCCAGCCTTAACATCGGTTCAGGGTCCACTCAATGTGGACATGATAGTTCGAATTAGCAAAACGCTAATTTGAATTAGTTTTTAGGTCTAGATGCACTAGTTTGAATTAGCTTAGTTCGAATTAACTAATTCAAATTAAGTTAGTTCGAATTAGTGCTGTAGTGGAGACATACCCTCAGACGCCCTGCATCCCAGTGTCGATGGGTCACGGGGCTCATGGAGGGGTCTGGCCCCAAGGCGTTCGAGGGCCTGATGCCAGATGCGCTGAAGGGTGAGATGTCTGCTTTCTTGGAAGACATCCATGGTCCAAGAATAAAATCGCTCTCGCCCTTCAGCGCTGGGGAGATTTTCACCTCATCTTACAAACAGTAAGGGCCCTCTTGGGGGAGGTAAAGGGACCAGGTGGCGGGAGGCCACGGCTTACCAGCGGGTCCGCAGCTTCCATGATGCCCTGCTCGCTTTTGGGCACGGTCACGGTTTGCTGCGAGGCCCAATGGGGGCCACTGGCACTCCTGCCAATGAGGATCTTCCACAGCCCTCTTGATGCTGCC
Source organism: Pelochelys cantorii (assembly GCA_032595735.1). Taxonomy (NCBI): domain Eukaryota; kingdom Metazoa; phylum Chordata; order Testudines; family Trionychidae; genus Pelochelys; species Pelochelys cantorii. Next base: position 213,007,182 of record CM064326.1, read on the forward strand.
GCTCATCTTTACCACTCTGAACACCCGGGGCTGCGGGTCAGGTCTCCGTAGGTGTCAGGTACTCTCCTTCCTTTGGAGGGGGAGGTACTCTGTCGTATTCCTCCAGGAGACCCACACAGCTCCGGCCGCCGAGGCTAGCTGGCGGCTGGAGTGGGGGGACAGGGTTTATTTCAGCCACCTGTCGGCCTGTCAAGCCGGGGTGGCTACCCTGTTCTCCCCGAACCTGCAGCCCGAGTTGCTGGGGACCACCGAGGTCGTGCAGGGTCGCCTGCTGCATCTCCGGGTTCGGATGGAGGGGCTGACACTAAATCTTGTCAACATCTACACCCCGTCGTCTGTCTCGGAGAGGCTCCACTTCTATCAGCGGGTGTCTGCCTTCCTCAGCTCTCTGGATCCTCACGAGTGCCTGGTCCTAGGCGGGGACTTCAATTGCACCCTCGAAGACCAGGACCGTATGGGGCTCGAGCAGTGCCCGGCTGCCGCGGACGTCCTCAGGGAAATAATAGACCATCACCTGGGCGAGGAAACGGTATTTACCTACGTCCAGGTGGTGGGTTGTCGGTCTTTCCACTCCTGGTTGGACCGCATTTATCTGTCTCGTCATCATCTCTTCCGGGCCCACTCCTCCAGCATTCGGCCGGCCCCATTCTTGGACCACCATTTAGTGTCCATGAAGGCCTCTTTTTCCTCAGAGAGGCCGGGGCCGGCCTACTGGCATTTCAATAACAGCCTGCTGGAGGACGTGGGCTTTGTAGCATCCTTCCGGGAGTTCTGGCTGGCCTGGCGTGGGTGGCAGTGCACCTTTCCCTCGGCGCGGCAGTGGTGGGATGTGGGGAAGGTGCGCACGTCGCTCTTCTGCCATGACTACGCCCGGGGGGCCAGCCGGCGGAGGGATGTGGCGATAGAGCAGTTGGAGCAAGAGGTTTTAGAGCCAGAGAGGCGGCTGGCCACCGGCCCCGAGGATCCGCCCCTTTGCGGAGCATACCGGGAGAAGCGGGAGGAACTCTGGGCCCTCGAGGACCTTGGAGCCCGGGGTGCCTTTGTTCGTTCTTGCATCCATCTCCTTCGGGAGATGGATCGAGGCTCCCGCTTCTTCTATGCCCTGGAGAAAAAGAGGGGGGCTAAAAGGCACATCGTCTGCCTTCTGGCAGAGGATGGCACCCCCCCACACGGATCTGATGGAGATGCGCGAGAGGGCTCGTGCCTTCTACGCCTATCTCTTCTCCCCGGATTCGACCGAAGCCGACGCCTGCAGGGTTCTCTGGAACGAACTCCCGATGGTCAGCGCGGGTGACTGGGACCGGCTCGAGCTGCCTCTCTCCCTGGCTGAGTTCTCGGAAGCCCTCCGTCTCATGCCCACCAATAAATCCCCGGGCATGGACGGGCTGACCGCGGAGTTCTACCGCATGTTCTGGGACGTCCTCGGCCCGGACCTTGCTAGCGTCTGGGCCGAGTCCTTGGAGAGCGGGGTCCTCCCTTTATCGTGCAGGCGAGCTGTCCTTGCCTTGCTGCCGAAGAAGGGGGACTTCCGTGATCTGAGGAATTGGCATCCCGTCTCACTCCTCAGCACGGACTATAAAATCGTTGCCAAAGCCATCTCCCTAAGGCTGAAGTCCATGCTGGCGGATGTGGTCCATCCAGACCAGACCTACACCGTCTCGGGCCAAACCATTGTTAGGCCCTAGAAGGTTGGGCCTAGTGCAGTTATGCTAAGACAAATCAAAAGGAAGCTGACAAAGGTTTCTGGGTAGTCCCTGAGCAGAACTAGAGACATGGTTCAAGCAAGGGGCACTCCCTACATATTTGCTTAAGTTGCAAAAGTAAAATAAGTGAAAGGCTGCGCCTATACCCGCTGTGATGGGAACAGCTAGTTCTCACCCTGATCTTAACGAACTGTCTCCTCCATGTTTTAACTCCCTGTCTCTGCCCTCTGTTTGTTCCTAACTCCCTGTCTCCTTGTTGTTTGGTACTTGCCTTCTGGGCTGATAAGAAAGCTGTTGACGCATTATGAATTGCTTAAGGCCATGAAGTATACGCATTAACACTAGAAGCTTCCAACTAATTAAGGGGGGCTGGGTTGCTTGGGCAAATGTTTTATGACGCGACGGAACTGTCTATATAATCCTACTTGTTACAAAAATCTGCTGGTTCACTTTGGAGACGGGCTGCTCTCTATTGTAGTGCGCACTATTCAATAAAGAGCTTGTGATTGGATCTTGCTGGTGTTGCCTGTCTCTTTGCAGTCAGACAACGAACCGAGGCCATTCGGGTTCGAGTCCCCGACACCATCTTCGACAACCTTTTTCTGGTCCGGGATCTCTTAGAGCTTGGGTGTAGGGGCGGTCTGTCGTTCGCCCTCCTATCTTTGGATCAGGAGAAGGCGTTCGACTGGATGGACCACGGGTACCTCCTGGGCACCCTGCGGGCCTTCAGCTTCGGGCCCCATTTTGTGGGGTTTCTCCCGGTGCTGTATGCCTCCACAGAGTGCTTGGTCAAGCTCAACTTGGCCCTGACCGCACCGGTCAGCTTCGGGCGGGGAGTATGTCAAGGCTGTCTGCTGTCAGGCCAGCTGTATGCTCTGGCCATAGAGCCCTTCCTCCGTCTCCTTCGCAAGAGATTGACGGGGTTGGTGATCCGTGAGCTGAAGACGAAGTTGGTCCTGTCAGCGTATGCCGATGACGTGCTCCTCGTGGTCCAGGACCCGGGAGACCTGGCGCGGATGGAGGCTTGCCAAGCCATAGCCAGGAGGAGGTTGACCAGGAGGTCCCAGGACTTTGTGGGGCCATGGATGGGATGTGCATAAATTAACAAGTGGGGGGAAAAATGCAGCCAGAACCTCAACAGGAGGTTCTGGAGGAGCCAAAAGAGGGGCTGTAGCCTGGCGCACTCAATGTAGATGTGTGCCAGGGTCTCCCTCACGCCACAGAAGAGGCACGTTTCGGGGGTGGGGGTGAACTGTGCCAAGTACATGCCCATGCTCACTGCGCTGTGCAGGATTCTCCAGCAGATGTCCCTGGTGGGCCGTGGAACCAAGGTCGAATAGAGGCTGGCCCACCGGGGCTCGCCACCCTCCATTGGTGGTAAGAGGTCCCGCCACTTGGTGTCTGGGTGGGACACAAGGGTGGGGAAGTGGAGCATGTGAAGCACGAGCATGTACAGGTGATTCTTTGGTGCGGTTCGGAAGGGGATCGGCTGCATCACGTGCAGCTGGCTAGGATGATGAGGAGGAGGCACTCAGGAAGGTACGCGGGGCTCGGGGCCGATGGAGAGATCGGGAGGGCTGGGGGTGAGGGGTGTGCGGGGTGCACCCTCTCCGCAGGACCTTTTCAAGATAAACCTGAGCAGTGGTCGGCAAAGCGTCCTTCACCTCCTGAAGTACACGCCGGGGAGTACGTAGGGTGAAGATCCCCATGCGCTGGGCGAGTGCCCGAGGATCCACCCAGTCTCCCCGGTTGTAGTCCAGGAGGTCTCCAACTCCGGTGGCTTCTGCCAGGACCAACCTCTGGCACACCAAGGGAGACTCCGCCGCCTGCACACGTAGATGGGGGTTGTGTAGCAGGGGCTCTGCGAGGAGGTCTGCCCCCACGGTGGCTCCCAAGGACGTGGTTGCCACAAGAAGCTTCCAGGCCCGGAGGAGGTCCTGGTAGAAGACCGGCAGCCTGGAGAGATCTCGCGGAAGACCTCTCAAATAAAGGAGCTGCCGGTCATATCGGAGCCCTTGGAAGCGGCGAAGGAAAGCGTGAGCAAGCGTGCTCCACGCCGGACTACCTGCATCAAATAGGAGTCTCTGCAGGGCCCGGAGGCAGAGGACGTGAACCCGCGTGCACAAACACGTCAGACCCTGCCCTCCCTCCTCCAGGGGGAGATGGAGAACCCCTGCAGAGACCCAATGTAGTCCTGGCCAGAAGAACCGCAGCATTAGCTGCTGGATACAGGCCAGGAAACCCGGGGGTGGGACCAGGGCGTTGAGATGGTGCCAGAGCATGGACAGGACCAATTGGTTAAGTACCAGTGCCCTCCCACGCAGGGAGAGGCACCGGAGCAGTCCCGTCCACCTCTGCAACCGCTCAACCACCCTGGCCTCTAAACCTTGCCAGTTCTCTGGCAGAGAGGGATGCGTGGCAGAGAGAAAAACACTGAGATAGAGCAGCGGACCCACGCTCCATCTGATGGCCTGAAGTGCGGGTGGGAGGGAGCCCACCTGCCACCCGGCCCCTACCACCAGGCCAGAGCTCTTGACCCAGTTGACCCGGGCAGAGGAAGCATCCGCTCACGTATCCGGGCAGAGTTCCACTGGGTGGCGTCCGCTGGCTCTCTCGTGACCTTCAAGGGGCACTGGGCGCTGTCCGGGGTTCTCTGCTCGGTGTCCCCGTCCGGTTCCCTTGTTTTAGCCCTTTGACCCTCACACCTGTCCCTGTTTTCCTTTTATTTGTCCCAAATAGTTACTTGGTTTCCTGGGCTCAGTGGACCCTCCCCGTAGGCTGGGGGAAGGTCCTTTAGATGTGGACGGACTAACGCCCACCTACCTCCCAGATTCCAATAGGCACCCCTGCTCTGTCACAATATATAGACAGATATGGTGCATCTGTATTTCAAACTTGCACTGTGCATCTGAGTGACACCCCCAGCTTGGCATCAGCACTGCCTATCGCATCTGATGATCCATAAAAGGTCATGTGCAATACAGTTAACCCATGGAAAAGATCCAGGGGATGCACCTTTTGAGCCATCAAGACATGGAAGACATGCCTGTGGGCAGAGAGCTCCAAGTCTTCCGTGCCATATGCTATGAACTTGTGTTTGGAACAAAGGTCGTACAAGCCACATGGCAAAAGAATATAGAAAGTAGCTGCATCTTCTCCATTTTATCTTCTTCCCAATTCAGCTTGTCTCTGGACTAACTGTTCTCCAAAGGAAGCTCTGAACAAAGGACTGAATGACCCATCCCAGCTATGGATGTGTTTCAGAGGGACTTTCTTAGCAGAACTGGTGAGTTTGCTAATTTGAATCTGATATATGAACTCTTTGTATATATCTAAGTGTTTTAGTCTTTAACAACTCTTATTCTTTTCTCCCCATAATAAACCTTTAGGATTAGACATGAAAGGATCGGCTGGTAGTGTGTTATTTTGGGTAAGATCAAAACTAATATTGGCCTGGTAACATGGCTGACTTATTGGGGTCAGAAGAACATTTGTGTTATTTGAACAAAGTTTTTAAATAATTTCTTACTGTGCTGGACCAAGGTGCTGACTGAGTCTAGGTCTACACTGTAGCTTTTTCCAATTGCTTTTCCGGAAAAGGCTTTTCCGCCATTTGGCCCCATCTAGACAGGGCCAAATGGTGGAAAAGCCTCCTCTTTTGGAGGAGCCCTTATTTCTTATAGAATGAGGTATACAGGGCTCCCCAAAAGTGGAAAAACCCGCCAGTCTAGACATAACCTTAGAGCCAAAAAACTAGCATGCAATGAAGGGGGCTGTGTGATTTCTTTTTTCAACTTCTTAATAACCACTGTGGAGATTAGAAGCACAGTTTGTGACTGGTTGGTGAGTTTAACTTCAGTGTTACAAACCAGTTTTGGGAGTATCTGTTCTCCCTTTTGCAGCCTGCCCTGACCTCTGCATTTTCAGTGAGGGCTGCCCCAGGCACATTGGGTTACCCAAGAATGGCCATACTGGGTCAGACCAAAGGTCCATCTAGCCCGGTATCCTGTCTGCCCACAGTGACCAATGTCAGATGCCCTAGAGGGAGTGAACAGAACAGGTAATCCTCATGTGATCCCTCCCCTGTCACCCATTCCCAGCTTCTGACAGAGACTAGGGACATCATTCCTGCCCATTCTGGCTAATACTCATCAATGGACCTATCTTCTAGCTTTACTTTGAGCCCTGTTAAAGTCCTGGCCTTCACAGTATCCTCTGGCAAGGAGTTCCACAGGTTCACTGTGCATTGTGTGAAGAAATACTTTCTTTTGTTTGTTTTAAACCTACTACCTATTAGTTTCATTTGGTGACTGTTAATTCTCATATTATGGAAACAAGTAAATAACTTTTCCTTATTCCTTTGGCCCGTTTGGCATCTGAATCGTCTGATGGCCTCACTGGTTGTTTAGCAGGCTTTCTGCTTCTGATGTACTAAAAAAATGTTTTTATTTCTTTGAGTTTTGGGCTAGCTGTTCTTCACACCCCTTTTTGATCCACCTTACTTCACTTTTTAACACTTAATTTAACAGAGTTTGTGTTTCTTTCTATTTTCCTCACTAGGATTTATCTTCCACTTTTTAAAACTATGCCTTTTTATCTCTCACTGCTTCTTTTACTTGTTTGTTAAGCCACGGTGGCACACAGAGAGCACATGAACAGGGCCAGCCCACAACATTTTGGCACCTGAGGCGGGGAGGTCAAAAGATGCCCCCATGCCCCCTCGCTTGGGCCAGAACTTTGAAAGGTCTCAATTCTGCCTTCTTCCTGTTCTACTCCTCTCATGGCACTCCACCATCTCTGTGCATCCAGACCAGAGAGAATACATATGCACCAGCAGCAGACACAATTTTCTACACTCTGGGTCCTAGTGGTGCCTCCCCGCACACTCTGGCACCTGAGGCAGACCACTTCAGTTCGCCTTATAGTAAGGCCAGCCCTGTACATGAAATGATGGATTCTTTCTAAATAGGAAGGTATAATCCGGCAATAAGAATGTATCAGAGAATTAAAAAGAACAAACTCAGTTAGCAGATATTTTTTCCATTTGGTTATAAGTGGAAGGTGCTGTAAGGATTGTAACACACTGAGCATTATGCGAGCAGATCCTGTACATGAGTGGGTGAGGGCATTCCTGTAGTTTGCTGATCTGAAAAAAATCTCTGTCTCTATGTGATTGTGGAATGGTGGCTAGGGTTTTCAGTCTCTTTATCGAGGCTTAAATGCCTGGAAGCCAGTGAATGGTGCCTGCACGGCCACGTAACGGTTGGGTGGTGAAAGACTGTGACAAGGCAGTTTGGCCAATGGAGGAGTAGGGCCAGTGGTTGTGAGTATGGCAGAACTCCCTGGGTCCTGTGCTTCCTGGTGGATTTTTGATATGCCTCACAGGCTCACAGTGACCCTCCCACTGCCTCTTGCTTCTCTCAGAGGTGAGAGTTCCCTGCTAAATGAGCCATTTTCATCATAGGCAAGTCACTAGCTTGGAGGGGAAAATCCTTCTGTGGTCCAAAAGTCTCCTTTTCCCTGGTAGCAGCCCACTGGACATGGGGAGGGCTGGCGGGAACCCAGTCCCACCCACTGACTCTGGATTCCAGGGCCCTAGGTAGTGGTCACTAGGGGGGATATTGCCCTTTTCCCCACAGAACAGCAGCCTTTCCCTGGGCCACTTTCCCAACCACTCCTACAGAAGCTCTGGACTGAGCTCCTTTCCCTCTGGTGGTCAGACTTGACTATCTGGCTCCCTGGGCTTTTATCCCCAGCTTCCCTCCTGAGCATGCCCAGCAGGGTTGTGGGGGTGGGGCCTGCTAGCCAGCTGGGGCAGGGGAACTCCCTGTGCTGCAGTGAGGGGTAGCCTTGCCCTGTCACAGAGCTCTAGTGTTAGATAGATCCTGGCACAGTGGTTCTGTCTGGAGCTGTGTAAAAGCAGCTGGCAACTGGCCCAGCTCCTAGGTGGGGAGGGGGAGTGCACAGGGCTCCACACACTGTCCCTGCCCTGAGCGCTAGCTCCGCACTCCCATTGGCTGGGAACCTGCTGCTGGCTGCTCCTGGGGGCAGCATGGTCTGCGGTGCCAGGAGAGGCAGGAAGCTTCCTTAGCCCCACTGCTGCACACTGACTGGGAGCTGCTTGAGGTCAGCTCCTCCTGCCCCAGCCCTTCCCCCCAAAGCCAGAGCCCTCTCCCATACCTCAAAGCTCTCACCCTCAGCCCCAACCTGGAGCCCACACTCTAGACAGCTTACATTGGGTCATGGGCATCAACAGTTTTCTTCAACTGGGTCATTACGAAAAAAGGTTGAAACCTGCTGTCTTGGGATGTGCGTGTGTCTCAGAATCAATGAGCTACTTCACATGAAAATAGAAAATAAGCAGGGTCCTTCAGTCACAGCCACTGTACAGCCAGGCAGCAGATCAGGAAGGACTCTCTGAGCCCAAAGGTGTGTGGAGCCAGGAGAGACTGACCTGGCTAAAGACAAGCAGCAGGGCCGGTGCAGCGGCTGCGGCTGGCACAGTATGTACAAGCGATGGCAGCCTGACCAGGGCAGAGCACACGCACTGCACCCAAACCACTCAAGGGTCTTGGAGCCCAAAGAGCATTTCAAGACTAAGAATGAAATCCCAGCCCCACTCAGGGCAATGGTAAAACCTGCATTGACTGCAGCAGCAGCAGGTGATCTCCCTATGGCTGGGGCAGGAGAAGTCCTGTTTGCAGCCAGGGTAATGTGAGAGTAGAGGGTAGACTTGGGGCTTCCCAAGGAGGCTCAAGGCTATAACTGGGCAACATAGGCCCAGGGCTAAAAGCTATAACTGGGTACTACAGGCCCATGGCTCATGGCTATATTTGGGTACAATAGGCCGATGTCTCAAGGCTATAACTGGGCACCATAGGCCCATGGCTCAAGGATATGCCTGGATATCAGTGGTTCATAGCTCATGGCTATAACTGAATAGCATACGCCCATGACTCAAGGCTATAACTGGGTACTACAGGCCCATGGCTCATTGCTATAAATGGGTACCATAGGCCCATGGCTATGACTAGGTACCATAGTTCCAAGGCTTATGATGGGCTAACATAGGCCCATGGTTCAAGGCTATAACTGGGCAGCACAGGCCCATGGCTCATCGCTGTAACTGGGTACCACAGCCTGTTAGGAAGGGCAGGTGCGATCATGGCAGAAGGGACAGGGATTTTTTCCTTATGAGGGATTCTCCTTCCAGGGAGGAATCAGCACTCTCCTGCGCTGAGGAGTTCCCTCTGAGAACCAAGGGGTGGGCTGGGTGGCTAGTTAGGGCAGGCAGGCCATGATTGCAGCAGGCAGTGCAGCTAGGAATGCAGAGAGAAATGCTGGGGAGAAGCCAGAGAGCTGTGAGATGATTCCCCCCAAGGCAGAAATGTACCCCCTGGGAGGGACAGAGCAGACAGTTTGAGATGCTGGGCAGGACCCTGTAGGCTAGTCAGGCCAGGCAATGGCACCAGCAACACTGGACTCTGTGGAAGAGCCCTGGAAGCTACAAGCACATTCCTAGCAGGAAGGTTGAAATCTGAGGCTTCTGCAGCGGATTTGTCTGTAAGGACCCCAGCACCAGCCAGTCGAGAAGTTCTCTGGAGACTTTTCTCAGAGGGGTAGCCATGTTAGGATGCATCTACACAGGCCTATGGACACTTTTCGCAGAGCAGGAGCTGTGCTAGTCTGTGTCTGCAAAACCAAGGAGTCCTGTGGAACCTTAAACTCTGTCCGATTTATTTAGGAATAAGCTTTTGTGGGTAAAAACGACTTTGTCAGATGCATTGACGGGATTTCACTCTTAGACTTGAAATGTTCTGCATTGGCATCAGGGTAACTTTATTGCTGGTATTTCCTAAATCAGGAGCATTTAGCTTTGACTAACTAGCGCTGTTTACCATTTTCAAAGAGAGGTAAATATTAGGGCAGGTCAACAACACAAAAATCTCCCCGTAAAGTATTTCAAATGAGATTTTTTAAGGAGATCCAACAGACTTGGATGGAAATGGAAAGGGATTTTTTGTTTAGATCCAGGGTGGGCAAGAGGTGGCCTGCAGGCTGGCTCTGGCCCACCAAGCAACTGGATCTGGTATGCAGGCTGCTCCATCCCATCACAAACCATAGGCACAGAGCAGCTCATATCGCTTTAAGCAGCTTGCTGCTCCCTGTGGCTCAGCTCTGGGCACTAGGGGGAGATAGAGGCTTTATGTGCTGCCCCAAGCCCCCAGCCAAATATCTCTGCCTCTGCTGCCTGGAAATTAACCAATGGGAGCTGAGAGATGTTGCTGGAGGGGATCAGTGCACGAAGCCTCCCTCCCTCTGGTACCCAGAACCTCATGGAGCAGCCAGCCATTTCGAAGATCCTGGAACTGTGGCAGGTGGGCAGCTTCTGGGTCCTGCAGGGCTGCTCACCAGGAGAAGCTTAGGTAAGCACCTTCCGGCCAGAGCCTGCCTGCCTACTGGCATCTCACCCCCTCCCTGGACCACAACTCCCTGCCCCAGGGCACCACCCAAACCGCTCCTGTCTCCCTCCCCCAGGCCACAACTCCATCCCAGACACTACTCCCCCTTCTATACTCTTCTCTCAAGGCAGAATCCTCTCCTGCACCCATAACCCCAAACCTCTATCCTAGGTCACAACCTCCTTCTCAAACCCCACAACCTCTCCTGCACCCCAATCCCCTACTCTGAGCTCCTTTCCACACCCAACCTCCCTTCCAGACCCCACAGCCCCTCTATAGAAAACTGCAGCCATGGACCACTTACCAAAATCTTGGAGTGCCCCCCCATCAAAAATTATTGCCCATCCCTGGTTTAGATTCTAACTAATATGTTAATTCATTTGAACTTTTGGAAAATTCAATTTTCCTTTTCATATTTGGGATTACACGTTTTCTCCCTTCCTCCCCCTTTCTATGTTTTCATCTTTTCTGCCATTGTTAAAAAAAAAGGAATAAAAGGAGTGTGAGACAGCAGGGAAAAGGTTTTCAATATTTCAACTGGACCAAGGTGTGAAGAAAGTAAAAATAAAGTGAGAAAAAGTGCTACTTTCTCTGTGGCATGGTGCCAAAAATACCCTCAGGGAAATGTTCATTTTCAGTGCTTTATAATTCAGCCAAGCCTGGAAGGGATTTCACTACACAAGGGAAAGGCACCTCCCTGGTCCCAGGACCGCTCCCTCTCCGAACAGCAAAGCCTGCTGCAGTCAGTGAGGAGGCTGGGCTACATGATCTCCCAGGTTTCCTCCAGTTCCGAGATGAAATCTTCTCAAGAAGGTGTCGAGAGTATTTTACAAAAAGTGCAAAGAGTGAAACAGCCACCAGCTGGGAATCTCTAGTAGCTCCCCCTCTAATTGCTGTCGCAGTGATTTAGAGAAGGATGGGGACACGGAACTGGGAATATTTATCTAACCCACAGGAGAATGTGTTGCCCCTGCAGCCCTGCCCTGCACAAGGACAGACTTGCTGATGTTTTTGCTGGAGAACCTAGGGCCTTCCCTAGCCACAGCTGTTCCTTTCTGATGCTATTTACTGTCATTTTATTTTCCTTTGCAATTATTGTACAAGGTTGAGGATGCAGCTCCTCCTCCCCTCGCTGTGCCCTGAGGTCCCCCTGCTCTGGGGCCGTGTCACACGCTGAGGGCAGGTGTCACTAATCCAGCATTGCCCCTGCACTTACCTGAGCAAACCACACCGGCAGCATTGTCGTGTGAGCACGGAGAGGCCCCCAGGGCAGTGACAGGGCAGTGCCCCAAATGGGGTTCAGTCCCTTCACAGTGAAATGTGTCTGCCCAGACAGAGCCGGTTCCCTTCCCAAAGTGCCCTCCTTCTGGCACCGACACAGCGAATCCACAGTCGAGCTGACGACAGAGAACGTTGGCATCTGATAGATCCCAGCGTGAGTCACAGAGGGTTCCCCAGGCACCAAGCATCTGGATCTCCACCCTCCCGGAGCAGGCTGTGCTGCCGTTCGCCAGCCATAACCCTGTGTATCCTGGGGAGAAGGGAGAAGGGTTTAGAGAGATGGAGACTTGAGCTATTTTATAACAAATGGGTCAGGGTTGCCAACCCTCCTGGTTTGGCGGGGAGGCTCCAGGAATCAGGCCCTGGAGGCTACTTCTGACAAACCAGGCAATTGTGGGCACTCCCTATATGGCAGTACAGCAGGGCTAAGGTAGCTTCCTGCCCTCCCTTTGCTCTGTGCCACTCCCAGAGGTATCTGGCACTGTCCTGATAGCCTGGCGGGGGAATTGGTCTCTGCATGCTGCCCTGCACCGATTGCTGACTCCACAGCTCCCATAGCCTGGAGCTTCCTACCTTCCACCCTCGCCAGGAGCTGTTCCCATTGAGATGTGCTGTCGCTTTTGGGAGCTGACTGAGGTATGTGATTTCCCCTCCCACACCACAACCTCCTACCCCAGATGAGGGCTCACACCCAAACAGCCTCCCAGATTCCATAACCCCGCCAGCCCTGAGTCTCCTCCTGCACCCCAAACCCTTCCCTGAGTCCACACCTGCCCCTCCTGCTGCATCCAAATTCCCTCCCAGTGCCTAGACACCACACCCCTTCCTGCACCCCCACCCCGCCTCAGGCTCACCCTGGAGCCCCTCTCATGCCTAAACTCCCAGAGGCTGCACCCCCTCCTGTACCTCAGCCTTTTGCACAGTGAGGGGGGTTGGAAGTGAGTGATGGAGGGAGGGGGCTGGTGTGATTGGGTAATGGCCTCAGAGAAGAGGCAGGGCAGGGGTGGGGAAAACTTGTTTGGGTTTGTGCCACTAGGCAGTTGGCAACCCTACTCAGGGGGATTTGTCCCCTCTCTACTTGTCTTGGATCATTTGCATTTTATGAGAAGTCATATGTGGGGCCTGCATCTTAGTAGGCTTGAATGGAAGTTTCCATCCTTGAAGCACATAGCCTGGGGCCCTGCAAGCGCAAACAGCAGCTGGCCCTTATCAGTTTTAACCCATGCCTTGAGCTGGGAAACTACTAAGCGGTAAACAAGTCTGACCTTGGTCTCAGCTCATATGAGAAATAAGTATGGCATTGAGTCAGGTACGCGCACACCCATTAAACAACTGTAGTATAACTAGTGAAGGAAGTCCCGTGCCTGGTGAGTCTCACCAGGGACCTAGACCTCAGAGCGTTCCCTGAATTCCCCCAGCTGGAGCCATGTCCACTGTGGCCTGATGCAAGGTGACAGGAACAGGACTCCCGCAGACTGAAGGGGCATAAACATTTCTAAGTGCCTGTTGCTCTTATGCATTGCTCTACCTGTGCTTACTGATGTGTCATTCTGCAGTAGCTGTGTAACCACAGGGCAGATTTAACCCTGTAATAGTAGTGACATAATGAGATTAATAAAAGCAACTATCCCTAATCGACTCTGTGTGAAGCAAATTCATAATCCTGTTTGGCCATGCCCCTGTGAGTTGACACTGATGCCAACCTATTATCACAGCTCCCTACAGAGTGTGATCATGTTATTGCTGCATCCTAATCTAGATTACACATCCCTGGGATTTTAAAGATTTAGGACTGAATTCTTACGTGAGCATATGACTCCAACATCATTACTGTGTGAACATGACTGGCTGCTGTGCGACACCTTGGGACAGTACACATAGTGGGACTCAGTCCCTTCACACTGGAATGCTTTAGTCCAGACCGGTCCTCGTCCTTCTCCGAAGTGAGCTCCCCCTCGGACAGACAGAGCTCTTCCACACTGATGTTCAGTACAGATGACGCTGGCAGCTTTGCGATCAAAGTGCGCATCACAGACTGTGGCCCATAATTCTCCATCTCTTATCTCCACACGTCCTGAGCAGGGACTATGGCCTCCAACCAGCCGGAGTGTAATGTGCGCTAGAAAGTCAATGAAGGCAGGATTTTACCGAGAGGACTAGTGATCTAATTGCTCACTTTGCTATGGAACTTTGGCTAAAAGTCCATCATGGTTCACTGCCTACGTGCAGATACTAATAAAAACGAAAAAGCAACAGATAACAAAACAAAGCATTGGAATTAGATAGCAGTCAATATACATATGATGTGTAGCAGATAAGGGAAGCTAATGACATTAGGGAACAATTCATGGGTGGCCCAGAATAAAAAGCAAATGTTTTAAATATGTTATAAACAAACCAAATACCCTAATAATGATTTAGTTACACTGCAAAGGAAGATGGCAAAATTATTAACAATGATGCAGAAAAGGCAGAAATATTCAATAAAAATTTCTGATGTTGCACAGAAGCAGGATGTATCATATCATGTGAAGAGGATGAACTACTCTTCAGACCGTTGTGTTGGGATATGTAAAATGAATAGGGGTCTGGGATAGTGGTAAGGAATTCAGCCACAGTAGGCATTACCCTTAGACATGCTCTTTCCCTTCATTTTTGCAGCCTAGAAAAATAGATAAGCATGCAGCTGCTCTTCTTTGTTGTGTCTTTTGCTTATCCTCACTGGAGCTGTATAAAATATCTTCAGGGCTAAATTTCTTGTAATCTCTGTAACCTGCTGATTTAGAAAGTTTGTCGTGTACAAAGTGTTGATTTAATTAGAAATTCTGTAAATAGTAATTAGGGGCAGGTATCATTGCATTCATCACCTACTTATTAATATTCATTTTGTGGGCGTTAACATTACTAAATAAGGTTTTAGAAAAAGTAGTGATAGACATGTGAATTAACATACTAAAATAGATACAAGGGTGTGATTGGCACCAGGTTGTTGCCACTTGGACATTGTGTTGTTGCGTGGGCAATAAAGCAGTTCCGTTTACCCCATCTGCTCCTGGGTCACCTGTTTCTTCTCTAACACATTGGTAATGAAGGAGGAAGTTAAACAGCCTTTTCTAGGGTTAAACATTGTTTTCATATCAGCAGAATCCATAGCTGATAAAACCAGAGGGAAGTAGAAATGTCTGGTTGGAAAGAACCTCCAGAACTCTGTCCCTGCACACCATAGCAGGTGTAACTGTACCTAACTCATCCCTGACAGATGTTAGTACCATGTTCTATTACTTAATTACCAGTATAGTTAGAAAGCTTTACCTAATATTTAATCTGAATCTCTCTTGCTGCAATCTGAGATGATTATATCTAATCATACTCTTAGGCTGTGTCTACATGGCAGGGCTTTTGCGCAAAAACCGGTGGAGCATCCACACCTCAAATGCATTTTTGCACAAAAAAATTTACAGTAAAACAGCAGAAGAGAGGGCTTTTTGTGGTAGAGTTATTCCTATCCCCACGAGGAATAACTCCTTTTTGCTCTACAGCTCTTGCTCTGCAGGGGTTTCTTGTGCAAAAAGAGCCTAACGGAAAAAGCACAGGTGTTCTGATGGCCATTCTGTGAATGGTCGTCAGAGCTTTCTTGCACAAGAATGTCCATGTAGTGTGGACGCTCTCTTGCACAAAAGCACATTGCTTTTGCAATGCACTTTTGAGGTGTGGACACACTTTTGTGCAAGAAGTTTTTGCGGAAGATCCCTTCCACAAAAAGCTTCTTGCACAAAAACCCTGCAGGGTAGACAACGCCTTGGTGGAGAAGGGCAACATTTGAGAAACGATCTTTCAAGTAATTGAAGACTTTATCAGGTCCCCCCCTGCACCCTCAGTCTTCTCTTCTCTAGTCTAAAACATGCCCCATTCTTTCAACATGTCCTTATGGCTCATGTTTTCTAAACCTCTTGTTCTGATTGTTGCTCACTGCTGGACATGTCAATCTGTCCGCAAACTTCTCAAAGGGTGATGCCCAAAATTGGTCACAGCGCTCCCGCTGAGGCCTCGGCAGTGCTCAGGAGAGGGGGACAATCACTACCTGTATCTGCCTAAAGTAGGGCTGCTCAGTCATCCCTCCCACTCGGTCTTGGAGAGAGGCGGGCACCACCTCAGTACATCACTAGGATCACGACAGTTGGGGAAATGAGCATAGTAGGTGCCATGTCTTGGCTCTTGTAACAGCATTAAGTCCCCATGGTCAAGAGGCCCTATGCCTCTAGGCAGGGGAGTGCTGGCAAACACTTGCCATGTGGCCTATGGCGGGAATGGCAGTGAGAGAGGAACACGGGCCTACCCAACTCCACTGCATTCCAGCCCAGGGTAGTAACAGTGGCAAGATGTTCTGCCACTGGGTCAGCAGGGATCCTCCTGCAATACACTGATTGGCTATTAAGCCACAACGCCACCAAACTGACCACCTTGGACTCCTTCCTGCTCATGTTCAGATCACACTGAATAAAACTGACTCTTAATGCATATGTAGAAGTGGGTCAAAAATTTGTAACAACAAATTTAATTCTGCCATAGTCTTATTTTTTATGGCTCAACTTTGCAAATTTACTGTTCCTTATAAATAATGTATTCTGCATAATTTCTAGGTTTTTAGAAAAGCAAACTGAAAAAAACACAGAAATTCCAAGATGTGAAATCTTCGGCTACGTCTAGACTGCAAAGGTAAGTCAGAAAAATTTACACAAATTGCAAACCACAAATTGTGGATTTTTTTCTGCTCTTTCAACACATCCCTTCTTCCTCATAAAATGAGGTTTACAGGAATGGCGAAAGAGCGCGTCCTGGAAAAGCACTGCAGTCTGGACATAGCCTTACTGACAGCATGTGGGTCATCAGCAGGGTTGGAACACAATCTCTGCCACTAGAGCTAATGGAATAACTAATAGCAATAGTAGCTTATTATCCTCATTGAGGACCAGCACTAGAGGAGATTCAGAAGATTTTGCTGGAGGGTTTGACAGGTATTTGCTGACACTAGGCAAATGGGAAAACTCAGGGATACCGTGCCCATTCAAGGCTCTGAAAAGGAGTGTGTTCTGGTAGTGACAGACCTTCCTTCCCCTGTTCTTTCAAGCCTAACCCCTTCTGCCCATTTCCCTCCAACCTGTCCCTGTCCTGGTCCCGTCTCTTCCCCATACCTTGTTCTGAGTCCCAGTATCTTCTCCCTGTCGGCCCAGTCCTAGTCTCCAGTCCTCAGGCATTTACTCCCAAGTCCCAGTCTCCTTGATCAGCCCTTCCTAGACTTCACTTCTGCCAAGTTCCCATTCTCCCTTTCACTCTGTTGCCCCTCCCCTCTGGGATCCTCAGCTAATCTGTTTCTCACTCCTGGCCATGTCTGGGGTTGTCCTGTCTGCTCCCAGCCCCAGTTTTCCTCCCCGCATGTCTCATCTCAGGGCTTCACTACATGCACACTTGTTAGGGTGTAAATTGACCCCACAATAGCCTGCTGTACACCAAATGTCCCTGTAGACCCTATTGCTGTGCACTAACATTTCCCTAGTGCTGTGAAATGGGCACAGATCAAAGCTCACTACAGAACTGTTAGTGTGCAGCAATACAGTTCCTGTGGACACTTGGTGCATGGCAGGACAGATTTACAGCTCAGCTTCCCACAGAGTGTCCGTGTAAAAGTGCTCTCAGTCTCCTCCATCCCATCCTGGCTGCTTCTTCTGGTCTCTTTGCCCAGTTAGTCTTTGACTCTCCCCAAACCCTGGTTCCTGATCTGGTCTCTCTCTCCTCACCCACCTCCAGTTCCTCCCCACTGGTCTGCAGTCCCTGAATTCTTGCTTAGTCAGTCCCCAGCTCCCTCAGCTCCAAATGTTCTTACTCAGACAGCAATTCACAGTCTCTATTCCCCAACTCGCTGTTCCAGTTATCCTGTCTAGCCAGTCTGCCCAGCCTAGTCTCTTCCCTCTTCTCAGGCCAAATCTCCTTATCCAGCCAGTCTCCATCTCCCCATTTTTTTCCCTGCACCACTTTCTCTCCCCATCGTGCACCTGTATCTGGTATCAGAATGTCCCACCACCCCCCCCATGGGTTCCTTGTCCCAATCTACTCTCCTCTCTTACTCCAGTCTGGTTCTTTCCCCTTTTGAATTCAATGCAGGTGACTTGCTGTCCACACTGATGGATGGAGAAAGAGCTAAGTACCTATCAGGCCAAAGCTGATAGACACAGGGAGGAATTCCCAGGGGTGGAGAAAGGAGAGGGAGGAACAAGGCTTGTTCAGCCCAGTCACTGAAAGTCCTCAGAGAAGGGAGATCTCTGATCCATTCAGCTCCTGACATGGGGGCCAAGCACAGCGGCTGTTGTAACAGACTGTTTCATGGGAACTGCAGTGCTACCGGTGAAGGGAACTCAACACAAATGGTGCTGTGAATGCACAACTAGAGGAGTCTGTGCAGTTTCTGCAGGGTAAGAAGAGGAGCAAGGGCACAACCTGGTACACGCCCTCCTCTCAGTTTTGGCACCTTGTGTCCCTTTGGCCCACAGCAGCCAGGAGCAAACTCTCAGGGAAAATCCCTCTCTTCTTACAACAACCCTCTGCTGTATTGGCTACTCACCTTCCTCTCCTGCAGTGACTGAGGCTGTGGCCCTACAGATAACTATCTCCTTCACTGCGCTGTCCTGGTGCATTCCCTGAGCACTGCCAGCCTGTGCACTGACTGCGGCAGGGGGCCTGGGCCAGGAGGATGTTTTGGCAAAGTCTGGCATGAATCCAACCAGAAATGAAAAGTGAAAGCTGGACGAGAAGGAGTTGAGAGAAACAAGGTGGGGAGCATCTGAAAAAGTGGGTTGTGCCCAGGAAAGCCCATGGTACCATCAACATGTTATGTTAGTCTTTAAGGGTTCACCTACACTGTAAGCTTATGTCAGAAAAAGCTATTCCTGCAGAGATCTTCCAGAACAGCGTATTTGGAAATAGAGCGTCCACACTGCAGAGAAGCCTCAAAATCAGTCTGAGGCAGGCTCCCCTAATGTGGACACGCTATCTCGATTTACAGTCCCAGAAGTCACTGGGTACGAATAACTTAGAATGGCCCCGGGGAGCGGCTATTTTGACATACTAGCAGTGGAGCATCCACATACCCCCTGTTTTGAAAGAGCTTTTTTGGAAGAGGCCAAACGGTGGAGAAAATGGTGGAGTGCAGACATACCCTAAGATGCTACGAAGTGGTGGAAAAAGTATCCGAAAAAGTTACCTGAGTAAAAGTACTGCTACTTTGAAAAAAATGTAATTAAGTAAAAGTCAAAATATCTTCCTGGAAAACTACTTGAGTAAAAGTTCAAAAGTATCGAGTCTTAATTGTACTCAAGTGTCCAGAAGTAAAAAGTAGCTGTCCTGTGGAAATCTATGGTTAACCACCCGAGTTATCATAAAGCACCATTATTTTTCATACATATGCACACACATATATGTATATACACACACACACAATGTACATTTATATATATATTTATATATACTTACATAGTTAAATGTGTGCGTGTGAAACAACAACAGCTGTTGATAAAGAAGATGCTCCTTCTGGAAAACTATAGATCAGGGTGAGGAACCTTTTTTAGATCAGGAGCCACCAACCTACAGAAAAATCACTTGGAGGCCACACAAGAGGCAACCCTCTCCCTCCCCCTCCCCCCCCCCGCAAAAAAGAAACAAAACAAAACCCCCTCACTGATGTGGCCCTGAAATCTGGCCAATGGAAGCCGCGGGGAAACTTTCCCATGAGCAGTTTCCAGTACTGCACTCCCCCAGCCAGGGGAAGCATGAGCAGCAGCACGCAGCGCTGTGCTTCTTCTCCCCCACACGCCGGATCCGGCCCATGAGGCTCGGGATTCCCCACTCCTGCATACAGGGCTGGCCTCAGGGAAAATGGCACCCTGGGCAAACTTGCTTTTTGGCGCCCTGCCCCCCTTACTCTGGACATGGTCCCTTGGCAGCTGCTCAGTCCCTTGCTCCCCTGAGTACAGGGCTATTGTCTCTCCCCTTGCAAAGGGAGTTGTCATTGTCCTTCTTGGCCAAGCCCTTCCTTTAAGAGTGACATGGGGAATGGATTATTTTAGCTGAAATCAGGGGTGGGGAACCTAAGGCCTGGGGTCTGGATGCAGCTTCCGGCTTGCCTGGATCTGGCCCCCGAGGCTCAGGGCTTTCCTCCAGCAGCGGGAAGCCTGTGCCGGTGCTCCAACCTCCCGCCATCCCCCCATAGGGCTGGAGCTCACAAAATCTACTAGCCTGGGCCACCCAAGGCTCTAGTGTGCAAGGGGAATGTCTGTCTTCTTCTCAGCTGGGGGCCATGTCAGTGAGGGCTCTGTTTGGTTGGTTTTTGCTTCTTACTTTTATGTGGCCCCCAACTGATTTTTTTGTGAGTCAGTGGACTCCAACCCAAAAAAGGTTCCACAGCCCTGGGATAATATTTTCCCCAAGGTATGACACGCAGAAGGCAGGCTGCTATGTTTGAATGGCTTCAGATTGTGATCAGATTTATGCCTGGTGCTTGGCCTGCAGCTCATGGCGAGCTCCATGCTGTCAGATGGGGGCTGCATCTTGCTCATGGTCTCCTGCAATGAGGAGTAACAGTAGTCCGAATTAGGGGCTTTAGTTCGAACTACCTAGTCCGTGCCGCGTGTAGCTGCGGGCAGGGAGTTCGAACTACCGGCCATTTAAAAATGGCGGCGCCCGGGAACATGCAAATAAAGCCGGGGATATTTTAATCCCGGGCTTCATTTGCAAGTTCGAATGCCTACATTAGCCACTCTAGTTCAAACTAGGGTGGCTAGTGTAGACATACCCAGGAGCTTTTGTGGGCACAGCTCACTTCTTCTGCTGCACATCCTAAATCCAAAACTCCAGTCATATCAAGAAGTGGGCTGTGCCCACAAAAGCTCCTGATACCATCTACATGGTTTGTTAGTCTGTAAAGTGCTACCAGACCATTTGTTGTTCTTTATGCTTATTTCTACTTAATTACTCTCCATCTCAGGCACTACAGGATTATTAGTTGTTTTTTAAAGCTTTTCTACTATCTTTTATTGGACTGACTTTGGTTGGTGAAAGAGACCAGCTTCTGAGTTTACACATGACTCTGTTCTGTAAGGTAAAAGGCTTGTCCTTGTCTACAGCAGACATTGATCTAACAGAAAATATGACTCACCCAGCTTTTGTCTTTCCTGTCTGGGGACTGACACAGCTACATCAACACTTCACACCAGAAGACAGCTGCTACTTTTTGGAAAGTTTTCTTGTGTTCTGTCAGGACAGCATCTCTCAAAATCATTAGGGGCAAAATCATCATGGGTCCCTGTGTATTTGCTCTAGGTCAAGCATGTCAAACTCGAAGCCTACTGAGGGCTGCCCAAAGAAAACTGATAGCTTTCAGGGCCCCTTAGGGTTCCCAGATGGTTTGTCGAGGGGGAGAAAAAAAGCATTTTAGGTGCCAGGCAGAAGGCACCAAAACCGGACACCTGGCAACCCTAGGGCCACCAAAGAAAATGTATTTTGTCGGAAAGTCGTAGTTATTTATTATTATAGATTATGTTTTAGGTATATTTTATAATATTACAATAATTTGATGTGTAAAATTGTTATTTGCTCATATTAAATAAATTTTGAATTAATTTTACATAATTTTTAATTTAAATATAAATTTAAGGTACTTTTAAATTGTGTATATGATACATAACTTGTTTTGTTGAAATAAAAACAAGTGTAGACCATGGTTAATCAAATAGAACAGGCTTCTGTGAAAATTTCAGATACTTTGTAAGTTTGAGATTTTGCATAGATATAATTATTAATGCAATTGCAAAAATTGACATATTTATTGTTATAAAATTAATATACATTTTGTGATTTTATTTGGGAATAAATAAATAAAAACAAAATATTAACAAAATAACCCCTTCCTCTCCCCCAGAGCCAGGCACTCCCATAACCCCATTCTAACCCAATACCCCTCCACTCCCCCAGAGCCAAGGTCCCCCAACCTAATACTTCCCTCCTCCCTCAGAGCCAGCCTCCCCAACCTAATGCTTCCCCCCTCCCCCAGAGCCAGGCACTCCCAGCCCCCCCAATCCTAATGCCTCCTCCCTCCCCATAGCCAGGCACTCCCAGCCCCCCCCCAACCTAATGCCTCCCTCCTCCCCCAGAGCCAGGCTCTCCCAGCCCCCCCAACCTAATACCTGGGTCCTGGAGTCGATGTTGCTACCTGAGGCACTGGGGCAGCATGAGCACAGTGGCCAGCTGTGAGCACGGCTGGAGAGCCCAATGCAGAGCGCCCAGCCGGCCATGAGCGCATGCACAGAGCAGCCCAACTGGCTGTGAGCAGGCACTCGGCCACGTGCTCTGAGCGGCCAGCAGGCCATACTTCATTCTTTTATAAAAATGTTCTGGTGGGCCACAAAAAAATTCGATCCGGTGCGGCCCTCCAAACACCAGTTTGACATGTCTGCTCTAGGTGAGATCTAGCACACAGTGCTGGCTGGTTACTTGTGGGATAATTCTGAATGAGCCCAATCCAAAATCCTTCATTCTGTTCCTACTCACCATAAAACAAAGTCCCGGTGCAGTCAGTGACTGATTGCTTGAGCAAGGGATCCTGGATTTGGCCCTATGGGCTGGCCCTGCACCTCTATCCAAGGCAGAGGGGGTTAGTCACAAGAATGGACATCGCTGTAAGGTTCCTGGAAAGACCAATCCTCCCCTCCAACCTTCAGTGTGGGGTGGGGAGCAACCCTCCCTTTTTCCCACTGCAAACGTGCAGCTCCAGCTGACACACAGGTGCAGTTTTATGGAAAGGGGCACCAAAGAATCTGTTGCTCTGGTACCACTTTGTGTGTGTGCAGCTCCCTCCTCCTGGCGAGGTTCAGATGAGAGGGACTCTGTGCCATGCACGTGCCAGGTGTGCAGTACAAGGCAGAGCACTTGTATTACCAGTGTAAGGGGATTGCTTGGCCCCTTGGTAAAAATCCAGATTTTTTTTTGGTTGGCCATTTCCACTACTAAAACACAGGGCCAGGGCTAATGAAAATTCAGGGCCCTGAGCTGACAGTCCCTAGGAGCAATGGGGAGAGTTCATTGCTCCAGGCCAGCCTGACTGACAGGGCAGGCAAGCCAATGAGAGCATAAGAAGGCCAGGGGTCCTGTCCTCCCTGAGAGCAGGCGCTGCCTGGGATAGAATGGGGAAGAGCTAAGGTGAGAGGAGGGGACTGATCTGAGCTAGGAGCAGAGCTTGGGCCAGCCAGAGCCAGAGAGAACCAGAGAGGCAGCCCAGGGAGCTGTGCTGGAGGCAGAGAGCAGCAGCAGAGTTTAAGCAACAGCAGCGCTGGGGCTGAAGTAGCCTGGAGCTGAGTGCAGTGAGCAGCTGGGGAGAAAGCCGAGCACAGGAAGTTTCTTGGCACAGGGGATAACTTGTTGGTACAAGTGCTGAAGGAACCAACCAGGGGCCATGCACAGCTTGACCTGCTGCTCACAAACAGGGAGGAACTAGTAGGGGAAGTAGAGGTGGGTGATAACCTGGGAAGCAGTGACCATGAGATGGTCAATTTCAGGATCCTGACCAAAGGAAAAAAGGAGAGTATCAAAATACACACCCTGGACTTAGAATCATAGAATTATAGAGCCGGAAGAGACCTTAGAAGGCCATCAAATCCAGCCCCCTGCCCAAGGCAGGACCAATCCCAATTAAATCAACCCAGACAGGGCTTTGCTAAGCCGAGACTTAAACACCTCTAGGGATGGAGACACCACTACTTCCCTAGGTAACCCATTCCAGTGCTTCACCACCCTCCTAGTGAAATAGTTCTTCCTAATATCCAACCTGGACCTCTCCCACTGCAACTTGAGACCATTGTTCCTTGTTCTGCCATCCATCGCTACTGTGAACAGCCTTTCTCCACCTCTTTGGAACCTCCCTTAAGGAAGTTGAAGGCTGCTATCCAATCCCCCCTCACTCTTCTCTTCTGCAGACTAAATAGACACAACTCCCTCAGCCTCTCTTCGTAGGTCATGTGCTCCAGCCCCCTAATCATTTTGGTCGCCCTCCGCTGGACCCTCTCCAATGCATCCACATCCTTTTTGTAGTGGGGGGCCCAGAACTGGACACAATGTGATGTGGCTTCACCAGAGCCGAATAAAGAGGAATAATCACATCTCTGGATCAATTGGCAATGCTCCTCTTAATGCAACTGTGACAGGCTACGGTCACAGATGACCTCTTGGGGGTGCCTCCCAGGTGCTGACACGGCCACGGCCACTGCCACTTGCCTTCCCGATCTCTGGGGCTCCTCACCGCCCAGTCCTGCTGGGCCAGCTCCGCTGGTCTCTCCCAGCCAAGGCCCCAAGCTGAGGTCCCTGCCCCCACCGAGAAGCAGTACATACACTGAACGATTTCAGGTCCAAGGAGAGTGCAGTTTAGGGCCCAGCCTCCTGGGATAGCACTCCCCAGATGGGATCAAACCCCAAGGAATTAGGTAAGCCCCCTTTAACAATGAAAGGGGGAATGTGCGCGCTGGTTGCCCCCCCAGGTAACAATCGCTTACACTGGGTTTGATAGAAAATAAAAATGGTTTTATTAAGTTGAAGCAGTAGGATTTAAGTAGTAATAAGTGAAAACAGGCAGAGCAAAGTAGGTTACAAATCAAAAGAAACAAAACCGCTTGGCTAATTCTACACTGAAACCTCAGTACAAACTTAATCAAACTCAACCTAAAAGCTCTTTTCCAGCTGCCACTCTAAACTAGGGCTCTCTACCCCCACTGGGGTCCCTGGCTCCTTCCTTCAGGTGCAGACCAGTCAAAAGACCCAGGCCTTTGCTTTCCTATTCTTTTTGTTAAGGAGTTGAGGCCACTCCCTACCAACCACTGCTCAGACTTAAGGACAAAAGATTGGTTAACAGTGGCTCATTTAGAAGTTGCAGGAAACACCCTCCATGTCTCCCATTCACACATTTGAAACTCACAAAGTATTCCCCACTCCATGTGTCTAATTTTACACACACAAATGATACATGCAACAGAGTAAGATAAACAGAACCAGCGGATCATGACATGAAGATCGATGGGTTACATGAAATAATTCGCTCAAACCACTTTGAGTTATGTATATTCATGTCCATGAGTCCATTTCATAAAGCATGGGGGGGGGAGGGTCTGTCACAGCAACCTAGTATACCATTAGGCTTCTTGGCTACAAGGGCACACCATGTCCAGCTTCTCAACCACTGTAGCCCCCAGGTCCTTTTCAACAGAACTGCTACTTAGCCAGTTGGTCCCCAGCCTGTAACAATGCTTGAGATTCTTCTGTCCCAAGTGTAGGACTCTACACTTGTCCTTGTTGAACCTCATCAGATTTCTTGTGGCCTAATCCTCCAATTTGTCTAAGTCACTCTGGACTCTATCCCTTCCCTCCAGTGTGTCTGCATCTCCCCCTAGCTTAGTGTCATCTGCAAACTTGCTGAGGGTGCAATCCATCCCCTCATCTAAGTCATTAACAAAGATATTGAACAAAACTGGTCCCAGAACTGAACCTTGGGGCACTCCACTAGAAACCAACTGACATCGAGCCATTGATCACTACCCACTGGGCCCGACCTTCCAGCCAGCTTTCTATCCATCTTACCGTCCATTTAGTCAATCCACATTCCCTTAACTTGCTGGCAAGAATGTTCTGGGAGACCGTGTCGAAAGCCTTGCTAAAGTCAGGGTATATCACATCCACTGACTTCCCCATATCCACAGAGCCAGTTACCTCATCACAGAAGCTAATCAGATTGGTCAGGCACGACTTGCCCTTCATGAATCCATGCTGACTATTCCTGATCACTTTCCCCTCTTCCAAGTGCTTGAAAATGGATTCCTTAAGAATCCCCTCCATGATTTTTCCAGGGACTGGGTAAGACTGACGGGCCTATAGTTACCTGGATCATCCTTCTTCCCTTTCTTAGAAGACTTCAGAAGAGAAGACTTTGACTCCCTCAGAAAACTGATGGGCAGAATTCCCTGGGATGCTTACATGAAGGGGAAAGGAGTCCAGGAGAGCTGGCAGTAATTTAAAGAAGCCTTATTAAAGGCACAGGAAGAAACCATCCCGATACACAGCAAGAAAAGCAAATATGGTAGGCCACCAGATCTGCTTACCAGGGACATCCTTGGTGAGCTTAAACACTAAAAGGAAGCTTACAAGAAGTGGAAACTTGGACAGATGACTAGGGAGGAGTATAAATATATTGCTTGAGAATGCAAGGGAGTTATCAGGAAGGCAAAAGCGCAGTTGGAATTGCAGCTAGCAAGGGATGTGAAGGATAACAAGAAAGGTTTCTACAGGCATGTTAGCAATAAGAGGGTGATCAGAGAGGTGTGGGACCCTTACTGGATGAGGGAGGTAACCTAGTGACAGATGATGTCAGAAGTACTCAATACTTTCTTTGCCTCTGTCTTCATGGACAAGGTCAACTCCCAGACAAATGCACTAGGCAATGCAGTATGGGAAGGAGGTGGATAGCCCTTGGTGGGGAAAGAACAAGTTAGGAATTATTTAGAAAAGCTAAACATACACAAATCCATGGGCCAGGATTTAATGCGTCCGAGGGTACTGAGGGAGTTGGAAAGTGTCATTGCAGAGCCTTTGGAAACTTATCTTTGAAAACTCGTGGAGATCGGGAGAGATCCCCAACGATCGGAAAAAGGCAAATATAGTGCCCATCTTTAAAAAGGGGAAGAAGGACGCTCTAGGGAACTACAGACCTGTCAGCCTTTACCTCAGTCCCTGGAAAAATCATGGAGGGGATCCTCAAGGAATCCATTTTGAAGCATTTGGAAGAGGGGAAAGTGATCAGGAATAGTCAGCATGGATTCACGAAGGACAAGTTGTGCCTGACCAATCTTATTAGCTTCTATGATGAGATAACTGGCTCTGTAGCTATGGGAAAGTCAGTGGATGTGATATACCTTGACGTTAGCAAAGCTTTTGATATGGTCTCCCACAATATTCTTGCCAGCAAGTTAAGAGAATATGGATTGGATAAATGGACTGTAAGATGGATAGAAAGCTGGCTAGACAGTCGGGCCCAGCAGGTAGTGATCAATGGCTCGATGTCAGGTTGGTGGTCTGTTTCTAGCGGAGTGCCCCAAGGATCCGTTCTTGGACTGGTTTTGTTCAATATCTTTATTAATGACCTGGATAAGGGGATGGATTGCACCCTCAGCAAGTTTGCAGATGACACTAAGCTATAGGGAGAGGTAGATACGCTGAGGGCAGAGATAGGGTCCAGAGTGACCTGGACAGATTAGAGGACTGGGCCAAAAGAAATCTGATGAGGTTCAACAAGGACAAGTGTAGAGTCCTGCACTTGGGATGGAAGAATCCCAAGCATTGTTACAGGCTGGGGACTGAATGTCTAAGTAGCAGTTCTGCAGAAAAGGACCTGGGGATTACAGTGGATGAGAAGCTGGACAGAGTCAACAGTGTGCCCTTGTAGCCAAGAAGGCTAATGGCATATTGGAGTGCATTAGGAGGAGCATTGCCAGCAGATCCAGAGAAGTGATTATTTCCCTTTATTCAACTCTGGTGAGGCCACATCTAGAATATTGTGTCCAGTTCTGGACCCCCAACTACAGGAAGGATGTGGATACATTGGAGAGGGTCCAGCGGAGGGTGACCAAAATGATTAGGGGGCTGGATCACATGACCTATGAGGAGAAACTGAAGGATTTGGGTTTGTTTAGTCTGCAGAAGAGAAGAGTGAGGGGGGATTGGATAGCAGCCTTTAACTTCCTGAAGGGAGGTTCCAAAGAGGATGGAGAGCGACTGTTCACAGTCAATGGCAGAACAAGGAGCAATGGTCCCAAGTTACAGTGGGAGAGGTCTTGGTTGGTGATTAGGAAAAACTATTTCACTAGGAGGGTGGTGAAGCACTGGAATGGGTTCCCTAGGGAGGTGGTGGAATCTCCATCCCTAGAGGTTTTTAAGTCTCAGCTTGACAGAGCCCTGGCTGGGATGATTTAGTTGGGGTTGGTTCTGCTTGGGCAGGGGGCTGGACTTGATGACCTCCTGAAGTCTCTTCCAGTTCTGTGATTCTATGAAGCCCAGCACAGGAAGACACCACCAGCCTAGAGACCTCTCAGGCCAGACTTGGAAGGGAATTGTAACCTTGATGGAGAGGTGGAGGCTGGAGGGATGGGAATATGGCCACTGCCAGAGCAAGTGTCCGACACACAGCATCTCTGTGGTACAAGCTCTGGGCAGGGGGCCTGGAATGTGTGAGGGACAGACTGTGAACTTCCCTCACATTCCCACTATGGCTGTTTGTGGTGTCACTGTGCCCACAGAGAGGGGTTACGTGTATTCCTGTTACCTTTCCCATTTTTCCTCATTTTTTAAAATAGTTGCTATTTAGTCTCTCTCTATATTCGAGAGATTTATGCATCTGTTGGTCTCTGAGTCCATCTGTTTGCTTGTCTTTCTGTGTACGAGTCATTTGTTCAAGAACTCCTGAAGAGTAAGAAGTAGGACCACCAAATTTGGTATGTGGCTTCCTATTATCCTAACTTAAAGCAAGGTCGGGGATGATGGTTCCAGGGAAACAGGATGTGCCTGGAATTTGATTGTTTTCAATAACATGGAAAGGGAGGGGCTGAGCTGAGGGATGTGATTCTGACAGTCACCACTAATGGCAGCGAGCGCAGGGGAGAGCTGTATTTCAGAGTGACCACTGGGGCAGCCGCACCACCAAGGGAGTGAAGCTGGGGATGGGGTTCTCCATCTTACTTATCACCTTCCTAGGTTAAGTGCCCCTCTACCCAAACCCCTCCACCCCACTGGACTGGGTTTCCGGAGAAAGGCCCCACAGGCCCTATTGCCACAGCCCCCCCCCCCACGGGAGCACCACCAGGGTAGGCAGCGCAGAAGTGTGCCCACTGGAGGAACCACAACTCGGACACCCCCCACCCTAGCACCACCGGGCTGCTGGCCAGCCTGCATGGCCTCCCCACTTGCACCTTGGCCCAGCCCAGAGAGAACCAGTGGGCGGCCTGTGATGCTCCTCCTGCCCCCGGGTCATCCCCTGCGTCTTCTCCTTTGGCCCCAGGCCAGGATGCCCTTCTGGCCCCAAACTGACCTCCTGACCAGCCTGGGCCTGAGGAGCACTGGTGGGAGGTCTGGGTGGCTCCCCACCCACCTACGGGCTAGACCTGGTCAGTGCCAGGTAAGTCTTCTGTTAATTCATATTTACTTTGAACTGTAGGCAGGGCTGCCCCTATTGATGCTGGGGCCCTACACAGCCCAGCGCTGACAGCCCCCCCACAGGAGGAATGGCTGCTCTGCTGGGGGCTGTGGAGGGAGGTGCCAGTGCTGGGGCGTGTGGGTTACCAGTGTTGGGCTGCCAACTCTCCCAGACCAGATGGGCCATATATGTTGCCGCAAATGGCCCCTGGCTGGTGGGTCAGGAGAGTCTCAGCCCATAGCAGGAGCAGGGAAGGGAGGGAGGTTCCCCTGTGGCCTCAGGGGGGCAGGCAGGAGGCGCAGGGGGCAGTGAGTGATGCGAGCACAGGCCAGAGGGAGCCACCCACCCACCCAGCTGAGAGAAGCGGCGCTTTGAAGGGGAAACCACCACTTCTCTCCAGGTGCCTCTGAACAGCTGCCGCCTGCTCCTCCCAAGTCCCCCAGCCCACACTGGTACCTCCCACCCTGCCTGGGGAGCTGGGGATGGGCAGAGCCCATGGGGAGCCCAGCTAGGAGATGAGGTGGGAGGCCGGAGATAGCCAAGAGCCTGAAGGCCAAGGTGGGGCAGCTGGAGGGATGGGGCTGGGAATAGCCAATGACCATACGAAGCACCCAGCTGCATGGGCACCGTGAAAATTGGAGCAATTTGGTGCCCAAATGTCATGGTGCCCCACAGAGCTATGTTTTTTGTGTGTTGGTAGGGGTATTCCTCACTGTATGTAACAGTAAAGAAAGTGTCCTGAGCAGAAAGAGCCTCCCAGAGCGGGGACACCCACTGCTCTGTCCTTAGGCATCACAGCAGGGTTGGGCACGAGCAACTCAGGAATCCTGGGCCCAGCCTTGTTGGGGTACAAGGACTCTTTCACACAGGAGTGTGGAAGGGGAACCCTCGAGATCAGGGAGGGTAAAGGAAATGGGAGAAGGGACTCAGATCCTTTCACTGTCCCATTTCACCAGCGTAGTGTAGAAGCCAGGAAAGGGTGTCCCAATACCGAGGCCAGTTCCCCACTTACACTGGGTTAGGGAATTTACAACTGAAAGGGCCGATATATTTTAAATCTGTAGAATTTCAGAGTCCCAGCAATGATGTGCCTTTTTACTAAGGGTCCCCCCCCCCCATCTTTTTTATTTATTTTTAAATACTAGGAAAGTGCATGTAACACCCTCCGCTTCACTCCCCACCCCTACCCCATATACATAGAATTCAAGCTTTATCATTGAAACTCTAAAAAACCAGGAAAGGGTTAAGACTAAACACTACCCCTAGCTCCAAGTGCCAGGGAAGCTGCTAAAACTTTTGGAATGATAGAAATATTCTCCTCTTCCTTGTGCTGTTTTCATAAGACTGTATTACTCCTATGAAATGTTGAGCCAAGAAAAGTTTAAATAAAACTTATAATGGCCCACAGTGGTTACATTAACAATTGAGGCACCACAAATGCTTCCATGCCAGGTCTACAGGGCACCAGAGACTTCATAACTTTCTATTAGTAGTTGGTCCAAAGCATGAAAAGTTACACGCAGTCTGGGGAATGCTCTGGGCTAACTCATTCTGGCCAACTTGGGAAGATCCTCCCATTCCCTGGTCCCCTTAGGAAGCATCTGGATTTTAGCCTAAGGATAATATTTTCTAAACTACCTCAGTGACTTAAGAGTTTGTGCCATTTTCCAAAAAAGACTCAGGAGCAGCTTTTAAAGGGCATTCGTTGCCTAGAAATGCAGGCAGGTGCCTAGTGCAATTTTCTAAAACTGCTGGGAGTTTGGCACCAGACACACTATAAATCCCCCTGGGCGCCAATCTGCAGAGTTAGACACTAAACATCCTTTCTAAAAATCTGGCCTGTAGGCTCTGAGGATCAAATGTTTCACTGAAAGTCAATGCAAGTTGGGCACCAAACTCTGCTGGCCTCTTTGGAAATCCCAACAGAAAAATCACACAGAAGCTTTAAACAGAAGCCAGTGGTTCTAGAGAGACAGACACTTTATTTTCAGATGGGCAAGTTGGCTAATTCAATGGGGTTTCTTTAGTTTTTCCCCTGACAATGAGTTTCCCAAGTATTTTCCTCCAAAATGGCAGGTGCCAACCACGGCCACAGGACCCTGTGGGGCAGGCACCGCTTGTGCCCTAATGAACAACCACATCACACGGAAACCTTCAGCAGGAAGCTCCTGGCTGGGTCACGGATCCCTCCCACTTAGCCCCCACCCCGGTCACAGGTACCACAGCAGGGCTGAGACCCTCCCTGTCACTGGCTCACGTTCAGCAAAGGAACCGTAAAACGGGAGCCCATCAGAGGGCAGGACGAGGTGCTGGAATCGTGGTAGATGCGACAATGAAACCACTTCCCAGCCAGGGGGATGGTCAATGCCCAGGGAGGTGAGCAGTGATAGTTACAGCTCAGTATCAGCAACAGTGACTGGACTGGCTCTGGCTTTGGTGCATTTCTCGCTAGGTCACAGGCCCAGGACACCCTCTGGGCCCAAGCCCTTTGGTCTCAGGGGACTGGCCGTTCAGAACTGAGGGGGCTGATTCTTACCTGAACACGTCACTCCAGCATCCTCTTTGTGACCACAGTCTTGCTTACCCCATCCTGGGTTCCCGCAGTCCCAGAGAGCAGACTCGGTACCAATGCAGGCAACTTCATCCAGCCAAATGGGTCCGGATCCTTGTCCAAAGTGAGCTCTGCCAGGGGCGCTGACAGCAGTTCCACATCCCAGCTGCCTGCAAACCACCCCGGTGTCTTCCATGTCTCATTTATCATCACAGACCGTCCCCCACTGGTCTTGGTGTTTAACCTCCACTCTCCCGACACAGGGGCTGCCTCCATTCACCAGCCTGAGCTCCTCAGCACCTTCAAAGAGACACAGAGCAGGGTCAGTGTGAGCAGGGAGCCCCTCCCAGCGTTACCTCAGCAGAGCCGGCGCCCAGCAGCCGAGATCCACCCGTAGAGCCAGGAGACTGGGACATGCCCAGAGCTGCCTTGTGGCTCCGCCCTCTTCCATCTCAGGCCTCACACTTGGGCTGCCAGTGCTGCAGCTCCCGCCATGTTATCCCCACTCCGGCCAATTGGGGGGCTGCATCTGTCCCAGGAGAACACGACAAACGTGCAAACTCCCGGAGTTTCCATCATTCCCAACGGCGCCATCTCCTGCCCCGTCACTGGGGCTGCAGCCAGCGAGATGCTGCCACCTCCCAACAGTCTGTGGGTGTGTGAGAGGGAGGCTGCCCAGAGCTAGGCCGGCTGCCCCCTGGCTTGGTTTGCAATGGACTGCAGCCCACAGGGAACGTGGCTGCTCCTGTGTGGCTCAGAGTTCTGGACAGGACCCAGGGACTGTGAGCGGCAGCCCAGGCCCGGTGACAGGGGGGTGGAGAGTAGGAGCAAGGCACTGGGGCCAGGCGGTAGTGTTAGGGTTTGCAGTGCAATGAAGCACAGACAGCGTGGGGCCAGAGGGAGAAGTAATGAGTGGTAGTGGGTCTGGAGCTGGGGTGTCACATTATTGGATTGTAAAGTAACAGACGGATCACTGGTGCACCCACGGGGGGGGCGGGGTGTTTGCCCAAATTCTGTACAAAGGGGGCCATGTGAGGTGTCAAATGAAAACTTATGTTCTACTGATTCTATGTATGATACTCATGAACTTGTATGATGTTTGTATGTGACGTTATGAATATGGGCTCTGTTCATGTACTGTAAACGTTCTCTGTCTGGGGGGGAGCAATGGGGCTGGACTGCCTGTTGTGAGGAAGGATTGTTCAGTGAATGGCTGGGCTAACTAGCACTGCTCCATGGACAATGGCTCTCTGAGTGGCCAACACACACCTGAGGAATGCATCTGGAAGCCTGCAGACTGGCCAGTGCCTCATGGCTGCTGGCACGTGAAACACGGATAGGTCACTAAATCATGTGACCAGCTCCAACTTGGGAGACACCAGTAATCTAAAAATCCCATGAGGGCATCTTCATCTTGTCTTCAATCTCGTGCCGGCTTTGTTGGTGGCCCCTTGTAAATGGCTGCCCCGGGTAACCGCCTGGCTCGCTCGCTCCTAAGACCGGCTCTGATAATGAGGATATCGAGGATTTTTTGGCCACCTTTGAACATATTTACAATGTGAACTGGATCCCAGATGACCAGCTCATGCCTGTCCTGTTGACCAGGCTGACTAGAAAAGCTAGGGAGGTATTGCATGAACTGGGGAACAAGAAGCTTTAAGCTATGGGTGGTTTAAAGATTATGCACTGGAACGGTTCAAGGTTACCCCTGAACTTCACCGGGTTAAATTTAGGAGCCTTAAAATGTCTAGTGAGTGTACTTACAGGGAGTATGCTCACAAGCTGATGGGCTTTGTTAAAAAGTGAGTTGTGGGGGCAAAAGCGAATGGGAATTGTGAGAAACTGCTGGATTTGATCACCTTGGAGCAGTTTTTGGATATTGTGCCTGACCCTGTTCAGGCAGCTGTGTGTGATCGGGAGCCCGAATCAGTCTGATGGGCTGCAGAGTTTGCAGATGCACATACTCAAAATAGGGCCCGAGAAGGGTGCAACCCCCCTCGTAAGAGTAGCCTCTGTCCTCCCCCATCCAGGAGAAGAGAAGGGTTTAAAGGTGGGGTCAGCCCCACTTCTGCTAGAAAAGCTCATGCGCCCAACAGCTCCTACACTCAGGGGAAGCGAGTGGTGTGTCACTTGTGTGGGACACTTAGACACATCAGACGAGAGAGCCCAGGAGGAGCAAGTGGGTCACCAAGCCCAGTCAATGCTAATCCTGTTGTTCTAAACAGCCAGGTGAGCCCCACAGAGCCCAGCACTGGGGCCCTGTGTGCAAATGTTGTTTCTGTTGTCTCGAAAGGGCTCGACTTTAAAACTCACCTTTGAGCTGGATATGGGAACCCTAATGCAGAGTTCATCAGTGTCACTGAGGTGAATGGGGTGAGGTGTGAGGCCTGGAGAGACACTGCCACAGAGATTCCTCTGGTCAGAGCCAGCCTGGTTAGGGAGGAGGATGACATGCCAGGAGAAGGCCTGACTGTTGCAGCCTTGTCTGAGTATGTTGTAACGGTACCTTTAGCTAGAATCCAACTGGCGTAGAAGAGGTTTGAGGGCACCATGCTAGTGGGAGTGAGGGACACAGTCCCTAAGGAGATCATGATTGGGGATGACATTAAAGCCGTGTTCAGTCAGAGTGTCATGACTGGAGCACAGGAGAGAAACAATCCTGAGCCTTTGTCTGCCAGGGGCAGTGACTTGCCTGGCAAAGGTTACTCTAGGTGTTTGCCTGAGGCAGATAGCCGTGTGTCTGTGCAGGAGAGCAGTGGGCCTGTGAGTGAGGGTTCTGAGTGCCCATCCGATACATAGGCATAGCGAAGGGGGGGCAGTTGCCCCCTGGCGCCACACTATGGGGGCGCCGGGCTGGGGTGAGAGCAAAGCTCACGCTGCTCTGGCCCATGTGACGCTTTTGAACAGAGACCCGGGAGCTGGCTTCATGCTCCCGGCTGTACACACTGCGAGCGGAGGCAGCAGGGCTGGGTGGCAGGAGCGGCCACTTTAAAGGTTAGATTTCCTTACCTGGCCTTCCCGTTCCTCTGGTGCCTGGCTCTGTGTGTGCGGGGGGGGGGAGGATTTAAGGGGGGGGTGCTTCCGGCGCTGGGGGGGCCTGGCTCAGGGGGAGGGGTGAGTGCATTGGGATGGGGAGCCCTGGGGGGGGGCCTGGCTTAGGGGGAGGGGTGAATGCATTAGGATGGAGGGTCATGGGGGGGCCTGGCTCAGGGGGAGGGGTGAGTGCTTTGGGGTGGAGGGCACTGGTGGGGTCCTGGCTCAGGGGGAGGCATGAGTGTATTGGGATGCGGGGTATGGGGGGCCTGGCTCAGGGGGAGGGGTGAGTGCATTGGGATGGAAGGTCCGCAGGGGGGCTGGCTCTGGGGGAGAGGTGGGTGCATTGGGGTTACTTACAATTTTTTTTAAATAAAAGATACTTTATAACAAAAGGAAAAACTTAAAAAATAATAGTCTGGTAACATTTTAAAGACTAACAGATCAGGCATGTCAAACCTGAAGCCCACTAAAGGCCACACGAATGAAAACTGATAGCTTTCAGGGACACCAAAGAAAATGTACTTCTATCAGAAAGTTGTAATTATTTATTATTATAGATTATGTTTTAGGTATATTTTATAATATTTTTTCAGGTCTTGTTTTAATATAATACAATAATTTGATGTGTAAAATTGTTATTTGCTCATAAAATAATTTTTAATTTAAATATAAATTTAAGGTACTTTTAAATTTTGTATATGATACATAACTTGTTTTGTTGAAATAAAAACAAGTATAGCCCATGGTCAATCAAATTGAACAGGCTTCTGTGAAAATTTCAGATACTTTGTAAGTTTGTTATATTTGCATAAACATATAATTATTCATGCAATTGCAAAACATTGACATATATTTGATATAAAATTAATATACATTTTGTGATTTTATTAGGAAATAAATAAATAAAACCCAAAATATTAACAAAATATCCTCCTCCACTCACCCAGAGCCAGGGACTCCCATATCCCCATTCAAACCCAATTCCCCTCCGCACTCCCCGCCATACCTAATGCCTGGGTCCCGGAGCCAATGTCGCTGCTGCCACACATTTCTTCCTCAGGCGCTGGGGAGGTATGAGCACAGCAGCCAGCTATGAGCAGGCACTTAATGTCTGTGCAGAGCAGCCCACCCAGCCGTGATCTACACTCGGCCACGTGCTCCAACTGGCCAGTAGGCCACACTTTATTCTTTTATAAAATGTTGTGGCAGGCCACAAAAAATTTTGATTGGGCCACATGCAGCCCGCCAGAAGCCTGTTTGACATGCCTGATGTAGATGGTATCATGAGCTTTTGTGGGCACAACCCACTTCCACCCATGAAAGCTCATGATACCATCTACATAAAGGGTGGGCAATAATTTTTGCCCAGGGGCCACTTCAAAAATTTTTGAAGTAGCCCTGGGTCACCCTGGAAGGGGCGGGGCCTAAACAGGAAGGGGCGGGGTTACCCAGACCATGATTGGTCTGGGGTGGGGGATCCCCTTTGCCCCTTCCTTCCCACTAGGCACCCATGCCTCTGGTAGGGCAGGAGGAGACTTCAGGCACTCTCTCACACCCAGGCCAAGAGCTTGAGGGCAGGGGAGCACAGGAAGCCTCCCCCTGCCCTGCGAGGAGTACGTGGTGCTTGGAAGCACTGCGTGCTGCTTGCAGGGCGGGGGCAGAGCAGAGAAAGCTTCACGTGCTCCCCCGCCCCCAAACCCTTATTGGCCTAGGTGCGAGGGAGCAGCAGGGCCTCCACGGACCAGATCCGACCCAAGGAGGCCCTTTTGCCTAGCCCGATCTACATGTTTTGTTAGTGTTTAAAGTACTACTAGACTGTTTTGTTGTTTTTTAAGTTTTTCCTGTTACAGACTAACTCGGCTACCCCTCTGAAGCTTATAAAAAAGAGTTCTATACTATTCCATTCCTTTTGCCCTCCCTGTTTCCTTTCTCCTTTGGCGAGTTGGGCAGGCAGGAGTTTTGGTAAAAATGTATCAGACGTTCACTCAGTGCCTGCTCTACCTCAGCTGGTGCTGGATAATCAGAGCCTCAATTCTAAAGGAGTTGGCATTAATGAAGTGATAGATCACCCCACGTTTTGTTGCAGACTTTCCATCTCCCAGTCATAGCAGAGACTTAGGATTAACGTGGCTTTCTCAACTATAAGTCTTACACATGTTCAGATGTTGTGATTGTGAACACCTGGAGAGGCAGTCTGCTCAAGACAAAGTAAGCCTTGAATCTTGATACCTATGGCTTCAGTTGAATGGCTTGTGTGAAATTTGGAAGAGCAGCTCAGAGAGACCTCTCTCCTTTACTTAAGGATAGAATCTCACAGCAACCTGAAGGAAAAAGTCCTCATGGCAGACAGAAAGCCACACTTGTAGGGTATCCTCAGCCTTAGGCTACTTATTGCTTCAAGTGCCTTCAAGAAAGTGAGGGTGATTCTTATGTTGTGTGTTAGTTTTATTTAAAAGTATTTCAGAGTGTTATTTTAACAGGTAAGTTAATCTCTTACATTCATAACTCTCATGTAGTTTTTCGCTGTGTGATAATGTGAAAAACAATTAGGTTATCTAAGTAAGTAAAGGGCAGTTAGGAAGCATTACAGATTGCTTACAATAAATTTATTAGATATCTTGTTAGTCTTTAAAGTGCTATATAACTTTTTTCTTTTAGTTTTACCAAGATCAGACTAACACGGTTACCTCTCTATTACAATAAATTTGATATGCTCAAAATCTTTTTTACTTTTTATTCATTAAAGCAAAGTGTTACTCATTTGCCATAACAGTGGTTTTAAATGCTTGAATGAAATATAGTGATGAAATTCATATTTAGGTTGTATAACATTAATATCTCTCATGTTTTATAAAACTTACATATTTAAGAATTTGACATTTTTTATGTAAAAGACATGAACCTAATGAGAACGGGATATGAACAAATTAAAGAGAAAAAAATATTTAACAGAACGTAAACCACAAAACTTTATAATTTATATGTCTGTAGTTAGTAAAATAAGTAATTCATTAAACAATAAATATCCTAAGAGGTGGATTATTTACAGTGGTGTAGTGAGGAGGGCACAGGGGGGTGGGGAGCGATGGAAGTGGCTCCTGGGTGCCACACTAGTGAGGTACCAGTATAGTCCCCCTATACTCCCCATGTCATCCCTCTGCTCTCCTGCTCCTCCTCCGCCCGCTGCCACTGGCTGGAGCTACCTCCTCTCTGCCCCCAGCCCTAGTCCCTCCACCTCTTCCAGAGGGTTAGTGCATGCGGGACTCAGTCCCAAACTGGAGGGGGTTGGGTAAGACGTGGTACAAGCTCCCCTGACTCCTCCCAGGGTCGGGCTCAGCTGTGCGCCAGGTTCAGGGCCCCACCATTTGGCAGTGGGGGCGGGCACCAATTTTGCCTTTGCCTCCGGGCACATAAAACCCTCGCTACGCCTCTGGTCCGATGCCTCCGAGGTGAGGCTGGAATCAGAAGCAGGGCAGGGAGAATCCAGGGGTCAGGACAATGCTTCTCTGGAGCAGGTTGCAGGGGGTGGCCAGGGTGAAGTCCTAACTGAGGAACAAGATAAAGTTCTTGAGGGTGATGGGTTGTTGGCTGGCGGTGCTTGTGAATCTGATCCTGCACAAGCTGAAAGTGATTTATGTGGGGGAGCACAGTGTGAGCAACCACTGTGTGTGGAGACTGGTAATTTGGCTGCTGGAAGTGGCAGTTTGTAAGTGAAGGAAGCTGTCTCAGTCGCTAGCTGTGTGCCTGAGATCAGCCAGGGGTGCTGGGACAAAGGAGAGACGGTCTCCAGTTGTCTGTCTGTGTGTGGCAGCAGCAGCAGCATGCCTGTGGGGGAAGGGTTTCTTCCCAGTCCTCTGTCTGAAGAAGGTGCCTCTCAGCCGATGATGGCTGAGAGCAGGGCTGTGGTCCCAGAGTTAGTTCTGGATACAGCTAAAGCCCAGAAAGGGGATGGCTCTAGGTTTGTGTCTGCTGGGGAGAAGGATGCTGTGACTCAGGTAGATCCAGTCAGTGTCATGTCAGGGTCCCAGAGATCAGACAGTTCTGGTGCTGATGTTTTGCCTGTTGCTGGTGTTGCTGGGAGATAGGGAAGTGACTCTGTGTGGTCAGGGTGATCCCTTAGCCAGAGAGCATGAGGGTGAGCATGAGGGTGATCCCTTACCTGGGCACAAGAAGAGCATGAGGGTGAGTTAACTGTGGTGCCTACTTACAGTGTGGAAGCTTGTAGCAAAGAGAGAATGGTTCCTACCCTTGTGTGTGCTGGGACAGAGAACCTTCAGGGCGCCAGTCCGGAAAGTTGCAAAGGGAAGGAAAATGTCTCTGACCTTTTATCTTGTGAGTCTGTCTGTTTGTGTGAAAGGGGATTGTCTAGGAATCCATTTGATGGGCCAGAGGTGATTCAGGGTATAAGGGAAACTCGGGAAGAGTTGATGGTGGCTCAGCAGAGCAATGCTACCGTAGGGCTGGGGAAAGGTGAACTGTTGCTTACAGGAGTTCAACCTCATTTCACGAGGCATAAGGGATCGGTTGGCAAAGGCTTTCCTTGCCGACCGATCCGTGTCTTGACTGCCGCATTGTGTCGACGATCAGCTGAGCCGGCACAGCGCGGCAGCCATTTTTATTTTAATGAAGCAGGAGATATTTAAATCCCTGCTTCATTGACTATGTCGGGTAGTCTAATTTACATGCCTCTGCTGGCAGAGGCATGTAGTCTAGACATACTCCAAATGACTGTGTTTGACCAGCTTGCTGGGAAGTCAGTGTGGTTGGGACAGAAATGTTTCCACGTTGATTATGAGAGTGGACAGTGTGTGTCTCAGATTCAGAGGAAGGACTATGTAGCTAAGTATGTAGAACAGAATAGCTGTGTGGTTAGTCTCTCTAGAATGCAGGAGATGGCAATTAAACTCCCATCTCTAAACACAGTGGACACTTGTAATCTATCAGACTACGTCTACACTCCAAGATTTTTGCACAAAAATGGCCATTTTTGCGCAAAAACACGCGGAGCGTCCACACTTCAAATGTACTTTTGCACAAGTAAATCAACAGTAAAACGGCAGAACAGAGGGCTTTTTCCAGTATAGATAAACCTCCTTCTACGAGGGAAGTGTAGATGCCTTGCAGGGGTTTCTTGTGCAAGAAACCCCTATGGGAAAAAGCACAGGTACTCTTATGGCCATTCTGTGAATGGCCATCAGAGCTCTCTTGCACAAAAGCGTCCATGCAGTGTGGACGCTGTCTTGCGCAAGGAGTTTTTTCACAAAAACTCTTGCACAAAAGGCTGCTTGTGCAAGAAGACTGCAGTGTGGACGTAGCCTCAGTGAACTTAACATCTGATTTCATATGGAAGCAGAGGTTGGTTGTGGATGGACAAGTGATTTGTAAGTCTATCATGCCAGTGAGAATGGACCCTGTCTCTGTGAGGCAGAGATCAACTTGGAAAATTAAGCTGAAAGTAGAGGATCAGATGGGTTTCTGGGCTGCTTGTTATTGTTACCTGACTGACTGTGGGGAGAAGGAAAATTCCATGGCCATTGTGAGCAGGGAAGACACACCCAGCCAGCCCTTTGTCTCTGTTAAACTAGGGACTTCAGGATTTGAACCCACAAGAAAAGGGGGAAGGGCAAAACTTGCTTTTGCAAAGGAAAATTGCAGTTTAAGCCTAAAAGGCCAGGATTCCATCAGTATTGAGCCAAAGATGTGGCATGAGGGAAAGTACTGTCAATGTACACTTGATATGGATTTTTTCCTATTGCTGATGTTAACTTTTGTAACCAATGTGCTGTTGTTACCAAGAATTGTAAAAATGTACAATATGCACGCCCTTTTGGAAAGACCATTGAACCGGTCCAGAAATGTAACAGATGACACACGGTATGTTAAAGGACCTTGTGATATTGATATTTCACAGTTAATGCCTGTAACTGGTCTTGGAACTTCTTACATGACAAAGGAGATTCCAGCCATAATGTGCTGTGTGGAAAGGGAAACTGAGGCACACCACCATTCTGTTTTCATGGCTAAGGGCCAAGATGTCTACACTCTATGGGGGATGACAATACCTACATTAACTCAATATTAATTGTATTTCTGACAGTTGCCAGAGTTGGCCTGGATAACTACTATTTTCTTTAGCTCTGGGCGAGATCACATGACACACATGGGGATCATGCTGCAAAAGAAAATCCATTTCGCTATGGTTCTTACCAAGTTTTACCTTGGGTTTATAAAACAGTGCAAAGATATTCTTGTCTCTATGATAGACCTTGTAATGATGAAGCCTACTTTAGGCGAGCCTGGTTTTCATACACTTGTCCAGTTATGTACTGTTGTTTCTAATATTGGATTAGAACCCGTAATAATACAGAGCCAAAACATGGGGAGGCCCTGTGATGCCTTCAGTGATGTTACTGGAATCACTTCCTGCATCAATTTTGCAGGATTGTAAAGTGAGTAGACAGATCACTGGTGCACCCACGGGGGGGATGTTTGCCCCAAATTCTGTACAAATTGGAGCATGTGAGGTGTCAAATGAAAGCTCATGTTCTACTGATTCTATGTATGATACTCATGTACTTCTATGATGTTTGTCTGTGAAGTTATGAATATGGACTCTGTTCTTGTACTGTAAACATTCTCTGTCTGGGAAGGAGCAATGGGCCTGGACTGTCTATTGTGAGGAAGGATTGTTCAGTAAATGGCTGGGCTAACTAGCACTGCTCCATGGACAATGGCAGGGATGGCCTTACCATGAGGTGAACTGAGGCGGCCGCCTCAGGTGCCAGACTGTGTGTGTGGGGGGGGGGGCACTAGGACCCAGAGTATAGAAAATTGTGTCTGTTGCTGGTGCACATGTATTTTCTCTGCTCTAGATGCACAGAGATGGTGGAGTGCTGTGCTGGAGGAAAGAGGGCACAAGAGATATAACTGGCAGGCAGGAGAAAAGGTGAGAGGGAATAACAGAAAGCAGCAGGAGCTGCAGGGAGAGAGAGGAGGAGGAGACTCTTATGTACCTCTCTAGCACCCCCAGGAGCCTGGACTGATTAACACCAGCTTCTCAGGGAGCTTCCTGTTTCCTGCTGCTTCTCTGAACCCACCTCAGGAGAACAGGCAGTCAACTGAAATAGTAGGAGCCAGTTAGGCCCTTAAGATGCTGATATCTTCCCTCACTCAGGCCCTGCTACCTGTCCCCTTCAACTGAGTGCTGAGAGCCACTATAGCTGGCACAGAACAGCAGTCATGAGTGAAAGAAGAAAATACCCCTCTGGGGCAGCATTCAGAAAAAGAAAGAAAGCAAAGGAAGCTTTTCTATCTAAGGAGTAAGGAGCTCTCCTGAGACACATAGACACAAATGAGACAAGGAGTCCTGTAGCACCTTATAGACTAATAGATGTATTGAACGAAGTGGGTCTTTGCCCACGAAAGCTTATGCTCCAATATATCTGTTAGTCTATAAGGTGCTACAGGACTCCTTGTCGCTTTTGCAGATCCAGACTAACACAGCTACCCCTCTGATAATAGACACAAATGTTCATGGTGAGCCTTCCAGCCCCAGTGAGGATGTGAGTGGTGAGGAGATGCCTGATCTTCCAGTTAGTCAGCATGTAGGTGACCTGGCAGCTACTGCAGCATCCATATCTCCATCTCAAATGGATGTAACCATGCACATTCCTGAAGAAAAGTGTAGATCAGAGAAGAGTGTGGAGGAGGTGCAAGAAACAGCTGCTGCTGCGTTTAGTTCCTTAAGATGATCCAGGACTGTGGACCCACTTGAGCAGTAGCCTGAGGGACTTCCTTGTACTGCATGGGCCACAGCAAGTGAAAAATTTAATGTTCCCCAAAGACAATGAAAATAGACGTTTCCATCCAACACATTACTGGCGTGAAATCCCCAATAGTGACAAAGTGGAGAGGCCATGGCTTATCGACTCAAAAACCCAGAATGCTGTATACTGTTTTTGTTGCAAACTCATCCAGTCTAGTGTTCCAGCCACATTGGGTTCTACAGAAACAAAGGACTGGAAAAATCTGGCTAGAAATCTGGCATGCCATGAGAAGGCAGCAAATCACCAGAGAGCATTCCATAGGTGGAAAAAGCTTGAGATGAGATTAAGGTTAAAGGCCACCATAGATGATCAGCATCAAGAGAAGATTGCATCAGAGTCTCTTTACTGGCAAAATGTTCTGAAAAGGCTCATTGCCATCGTGAGAATGCTTGCTACCCAAAACCTAGCACTGTGTGGCACTTCAGATCAGCTGTATGTGCCAAACAATGGAAACTTCCTTAAAATTGTGGAGCTGATGGCTGAGTTTGATGCTGTACTCCAGAGGCATCCAAGAAAAGTCACCACCCAAGAAATGCACATACACCACTACCTTGGAAAAACAACTCAAAATGAGATCATACAGTTACTGGCAACAAAAGACAAACAGAAGATTGTGGCAGATCTGAAGTCAGCAAGATATTACTCTGTTATTCTGGACTGCACACCTGACATCAGCCATATGGAACAAATGACTTTAATGGTGCGTTTTGTAACAACAACAGAACCTAGTGAAAATGTCCCTGCAATGGTGACTGTCACAGAGCATTTTCTAGAATTTATTGACATTGATAATACTACAGGAGCTGGTATGACAAGTGTGCTTCTTAAAAAGCTGGAAGATACGCGAATTGCGATAGCTGACATGAGAGGTCAGGGCTACGATAATGGTGCGAACATGAGAGGAAAGAACAGAGGAGTGCAGACACGGATCCGAGAGTTATACCCTCAAGCTTTTTTTGTCCCACGCAGTTCTCATTCATTGAACTTGGTGGTCAGTGATGCAGCATCAGCTTCTAGCAAGGCTGCTGAATTTTTTGATGTAATTCAGAGCATCTATGTATTTTTCTCTGCATCAGCTCATCAATGGCAAATTTTTAAGAAACATCTGGGAACCTCCTCTCTGACACTGAAACCACTGAGTGCCACGCGATGGGAAAGTCGAGTGGAGGCAATAAAGCCTATCAAACACCAAATTGGGAAGATAGATGATGCCATAGTTGCCATTATGGAGGATAATGCTATGACAGGAACTGTTCGTGGGAGAACAGTGGCAGAAGGAAATGGAATCACCAGAAACATACATAACTTCAAATTCCTGTGTGGCTTAGTGTTGTGGCATGATATACTGTTTGAAATAAATGTTATAAGCAAGAGACTCCAAGGTGTTGACCTTAATATATCTGGAGCAATGGAACAACTGGATAAAGCAAAGTCATGCCTGCAGTCTTACCGGTCAGTTGAGGGATTTCAAAGAGTTCTGAAGAGTGCACAGAAGTTGGCAGAGGAACTTCACACTGAAGCTATTTTCCCACCCATTCAAGAATACAAGAGTCACCGAAGAAGAAGGCATTTTGATTATGAGGCATGGGATAATCCCGTAAGAGACCCCAAAAAACAATTCAAAGTTGAATTCTTTAACCAGGTGCGAGATTGTGCAATAGAGTCAGTTGAAGAACGTTTCACGAAGCTCAAGGAACACAACAGCATATTTGGGTTGTCGTATGATATTCCAAAATTCCTCACTATACCTGAAGAAGACCTACACCAACAATGCAGGGCACTAGAGACAGTGTTGACACATGATGACATGCACAATATTGATGCGAGTGATTTAGGTGATGAACTGAAAGCCCTTTCAAGATACATTTCAGCAGGATCAACTCCAAAGGCTGTTCTGGAACATATGTGCACAGATAAGATGAGCACCCTCTTTCCAAATGCTTTTGTTGCTCTGCGGATACTTCTAACACTTCCTGTAACAGTTGCCAGTGGAGAACGCAGCTTCTCCAAGCTGAAGTTAATAAAACACATCTACGCTCCACAATGACACAGGAGTTGACACAGGCTGGTTGGCCTTACAACCATCTCAATAGAGAACATGCTTGCCCAGACTGTGGACCTTCAGGAAGCAGTTCAAATCTTTGCAACCAAGAAGGCACGGAAAGCACCACTTTGATTATTCAAACAGATAAAAATGCCAGTGTTTACTATGCAGACAAGAACAGTTACATTTGCTGTTCAGGCATTTGAAAGTGAAGTGTTCCTTAAAATTTTTGAACAAGGCATTTTCAGTTGTTAGTTCTCCTTTATTGGGGTAGGTAGCAGAGC
The DNA here is from genome assembly GCA_032595735.1 of Pelochelys cantorii. NCBI lineage: Eukaryota > Metazoa > Chordata > Testudines > Trionychidae > Pelochelys > Pelochelys cantorii. Next base: position 213,051,638 of record CM064326.1, read on the forward strand.
AGTACCATGAAAGGAGTAGAACAGGAAGAAGGCAGAATTGAGAGCTTTCAAAGTTTTGGCCCAAGCGAGAGGGCATGGGGGTGTCATTTGAGCTCACCAGCTCAGGTGCCAAAATGTTGTGGGCGGGCCCTGGACAATGGCTCTCTGAGAGGCCAACACACACCTGAGGAATGCGTCTGGAAGCCTGCAGAATAGCCAGTGCCTCTTGGCTGCTGGCACGTGAAACACAGATAGGTTACTAGATCATGTGACCAGCTCCAACTTGGGTTACACGAGGAATACAAAAATCCCATGAGGGTGTCTTCATCTTGTCTTCAGTCTTGCTCCTGATCCCAGATGCAGCCTTGCTAGGGACAGGGAGCCGGGAAGGATTGCTGACCCATCCTGACATAGGATGTACTTCTACGTTAGCAGTTTGTAACATCTCTGCTAAGAGCCTGCATCAACAACTTGGGAATTGATGTATGTAATGTGTTCTCTTTAACAATCTTACTCTCCACCTTTTCTTTCTTTTATTAATAAGCCTTTAGATTTTAGATTCTAAAGGATTGGCCCAGCGTGATCTTGTGGTAAGATCTAAAGTGTAAATTGGCCTGGGACTGTGGCTGGTTCTTTGGGACTGAAAGGATCTGTTTGGAGTTAGTGAGGTTGGGTTTTATAACCTCTCACCTGTGTGTAAGGTCCGGGGCTGACTGTGGCACAGGGAGAGCTGGGGTAACTGAGGGGTTTTGCTCATGAGGCTTCCTGCTGGCCAGGTTGGCAGCTGAAGCACTCTGTGTGACTGGTGTGTAGCCTACCTGGGAAAGGTCTCCAGTCGAGGGCTGTACATAGCCCTGTGTGACAGCACAACATGGAACCCTTAACCCTGCACCCCCATGGAACCCTTAACCCTGCACCCCCATCTGCAGCTAGATGTGACTCTTATCCAGCCAGTAGAGTAGAAGGTTTATTTGGTTCTCAGTGACACAGAGTGGCGCAGGATCGGTGTTAGCACAGGCATCGAGAGCAGACAGCCTTACTCCTCTTGGGGGGAAGGGCTTCTGGGCCCTGAACCTCCCTTTGTGCTCTCAGTCCCTTCTCCTCATCCTACCCAGCCAAAACTAATCCAACTCCTAGGCCCTACCCCCAGCCTGGTGGCAGTCCCCGCCTATCTTGCGAACAGAAGATTGCAAACAGGGAGTTTAGAGAGGAAGTTCTCCAGGACAGCAGGTATGGATGGTGATAGGTCTGCTGTTGTTACGTGCACTGCGTGTGCCATGTTTGTCTTCCTCCTAGAAGAAAGAAGGGATTTCATCTGCACTAAGTGCAAGCTAGTTGCCATTTTGGAGGAAAAAAATAGAGGACTGGAGGCCCAAGTGTCGACCCTACGCTCGATCAGAGAGGATGAAGACTTCCTCAATAAAAGGCGGTGTTTAATCCTGCAATCAAGGCAGGCAGAAGAGCCAGAGAGGGCAGTACAGGACGAGGAAGAGAACTGGCAGCATGTAACTTCTAGAAGGAAAAAAAAGCCAGCTTGGAAATCCGCCATTCCTACAGAGGTAAGTTATCACTTTCAGGCTCTCTCCACAGGCTCTGCGATGGAGAATGCTTTGGAAGGGACCTCACAAGGAAGAAATCGCAAGGGAACACCATCTACTGGAAGTCATGGGATGCATAGTCCTAGGGATGGGAGTTCCATGCTCACTACCTCCAAAAAAAGGCGGGTGGTGGTGGTCAGGGACTCCCTCCTAAGAGGGACTGAGACATCCATCTGCTGTCTGGACCTGGAATCTCAAGAGGTGTGCTGCTTATCAGCAGCTCAAATTCAGGATGTGACTGAGAGGCTTACAAAACTGATCAAACCTTCAGATCGCTACCTCTTCCTGCTTCTCCATGTGGGAACTAACGATACGGCCAAGAATGACCTTGAGTGGGTTACTGCAGATTATGTAGCGCTGGGAAGAAGGACCCAAGAATTCGGAGTGCAAGTGGTGTTCTTGTCCATCCTCCCTGTTGAAGGGAAAGGACTGGGTAGGGATCGTCAAATTGAGGAAGTAAATGCGTGGTTGCGCAGGTGGTGTCCCAGAGAGGGCTTTGGTTTCTTCGACCATGGGACTCTGTTCCGGGCACAAGGATTGTTAGGAAGAGATGGGATCCACCTAACAAAGAGAGGAAGGAGCATCCTCACGGGCAGGCTTGTAAACCTGGTGAGGAGGGCTTTAAACTAGGTTCGTTAGGGGATGGTGACCAAAACCCTGAGGGGAGTGGGGAAGTCAGATACTGGGAAGAAATGCAAAGAGGAACGAGCAACAAAGGTGGACCCCTGGTTTGAATGCAGAGGGTAGGGCGATCAACTGGTTATCTAAGGTGTTTGTACACCAAGGCGAGAAGCCTGGGTAACAACAGGAAGAATTGGAGGCCCTGGCCCAGTCCAAGAACTACGATTTGATTTGGATAACAGAGACTTGGTGAGATGACTCACATGACTAGAGTGCCGTCATGGAAGGGTATAAACTGTTCAGGAAGAACAGGCAGGGGAGAAAAGGAGGAGGAGTTGCAATGTATGTAAGAGAGCACTATAATTGCTTAGAACTCCAGTATATAGAAGGATAAAAGTTTGTTGAGAGTCTATGGGTCAAGTTTAGAGGTGCAAACAACAGTGGTGATGTTGTGGTTGGTGTCTGCTACAGGCCTCCAAATCAGGTGGAGGAGGTAGATGAGGCTTTCTTTGGACAACTGAGAGAAGTTTCCAGATCGCAGGCCCTGGTTCTCATGGGGGACTTTAATCACCCTGATATCTGTTGGCAGACCAATACGGCAGTACACAGACAATCCAGGAAATTTTTGGAGAATGTTGCGGATAACTTCTTGGTATAAGTGCTGCAGGATCCGATCAGAGGCTGAGCGCAGCTTGACCTGATGCTCACAAACAGGGAGGAACTAGTAGGGGAAGTAGAGGTGGGTGACAACCTGGGAAGCAGTGATCATGAGATGGTAGATTTCAGGATCCTGACCAAAGGAAGAATAGAGAGTAGTAAAATACACACCTTGAACTTCAGAAAAGCAGACTTTGACTCCCTCAGAGACCTGATGGGCAGAATCCCCTGGTATGCTATCATGAAGGGGAAAAGAGCCCAGGAGAGCTGGCAGTATTTTAAAGAAGCCTTATTGAAGGCACAGAAAGAAACCATTCCAATGTGTAGCAAGAGAAGCAAATATGGTAGGAGACTGGATTGGCTCACTGGGGAAATCCTTGGTGAACTTAAGCACAAAAAGGGAGCTTATAAAAAGTGGAAACTTAAATGACGAGGGAGGGGTATAAATGTATAGCTCGAGAATGCAGGGGAGTTATCAGGAAGGCGAAAGCGCAATTGGAATTGCAACTCGCAAGGGATGTGAAGGATAACAAAAATGGCTTCTACAGGCATGTTAGCAAGAAGAAGGTGATCAGAGAGGGTGTGGGGCCCCTACTGGATGAGGGCGGTAACCTAGTGACAGATGATGTGGCGAAAGCTGAAGTACTTAATGCTTTCTTTGCCTCTGTCTTCACAGACAAGGTCATCTCCCAGACTAATGTGCTAGGTGACGCAATATGGGATGAAGGTGGATAGCCCTTGGTGGGGAAAGAACAGGTTAGGAGCTATTTCGAAAAGCTAAACGTACATAAATCTATGGGTCCAGACTTAGTATATCCAAGGGTACTGAGGGAGTTGGCAAATGTCATTGAGGAGCCTTTGGCCATTATCTTTGAAAAGTCGTGGAGATCAGGAGAGATCCTGGATGATTGGAAAAAGGCAAATGTAGTGCTCATCTTTAAAAAGGGAAGAAGGACGACCCAGTGAACTATAGGACGGTCAGTCTTACCTCAGTCCCTGGAAAAATCATGGAGGGGATCCTCAAGGAATCCATTTTGAAGCACTTGGAAGAGGGGAAGGTGATCAAGAATAGTCAGCATGGATTCATGAAGGGCAAGTCATGCCTGATCAATCTGATTAGCTTCTGTGATGAGGTAACTGGCTCTGTGGATATGGGGAAGTCAGTGGATGTGATATACCTTGACTTTAGCAAAGCTTTTGATACGGTCTCCCACAATATTCTTGCCAGCAAGTTAAGGGAATATGGATTGGATAAATGGACGGTAAGATGGATAGAAAGCTGGCTGGAAGGTCGGGCCCAGCGGGTAGTGATCAACGGCTCGATGTCAGGATGGCAGTCGGTTTCTAGCAGAGTGCCCCAAGGTTCAGTCCTGGGACCGGTTTTGTTCAACATCTTTATTAATGACCTGGATAAGAGGATGGATTGCACCCTCAGTAAGTTTGCGGATGACACTAAGCTAGAGGGAGAGGTAGGTAAGCTGGAGGGCAGGGATAGGGTCCAGAGTGACGTGGACAGATCAGAGGATTGGGTCACAAGAAATCTGATGAGGTTTAACAAGGACAAGTGCAGAGTCCTGCACTTGGGATGGAAGAATCCCAAGAATTGTTACAGGCTGGGGACCGACTGGCTATGTAGCAGTTCTGTAGAAAAGGACCTGGGGAGTACAGTGGATGAGAAGCTGGATATGAGTCAACAGAGTGCCCTTGTAGCCAAGAAGGCTAATGGCATATTAGGGTGCATTAAGAGGAGCATTGCCAGTCGATCCAGAGATGTGATTATTCCTCTTTACTCAGTTCTGGTGAGGCCACATCTGGAGTATTATGTCCAGTGCTGGGCCCCCAATTACAGGAAGGATGTGGATGCATTGGAGAGGGTCCAGCAGAGGGCAACCAAAATGATTTGGGGGCTGGACCATATGACCTATGAGCAGAGGCTGAGGGAGTTGGGTCTAATTAGTCTGCAGAAGAGAAGAGTGAGGGGAGATTTGATAGCAACCTTCAACTTCCAGAAGGGAGGTTCCAAAGAGGCTGGAGAAAGGCTGTTCATAGTAGTGATGGATGGCAGAACAAGGAACAATGGTCTCATGTTGTGTTGGGAGTGGTCTAGGTTGGAGATTAGGAAAGACTATTTCACTAGAAGGGTGGTGAAGCACTGGAATGGGTTACCTAGGGAGGTGGTGGGATCTCCATCCCTAGAGGTGTTTAAGTCTCGGCTTGACAAAGCCCTGCCTGGGTTGATTTAATTGGGATTGGTCCTGCCTTGGGCAGGGGGCTGGACTTGATGGCCTTCTAAGGTCTCTTCCAGTTCTATGATTCTATCTTCTTTTGTCTCTCCCTCGGAAAACAGCCTTGTTATCTGCTCAGGCTGAGACTTAGGTGTCTGTGGCCAATACACTTGGGGAGTGAGTCATTGGGAATTACATACAGCAACACAGCCAGGTGGGAACACTGGGTTACAAATAGACAGCACTCCCACTATGTCACATCTCTCCCCCCTTCGAGACTGAACTGAGTGGGGTCACTTGGCCTCTGGTTTGGGGAAATTTGGGCCCCCTGCCAGATAACGCATCGGCTGTGGCATTGGCACTCTCCTTAGCTTGGGCCTGCCACGGCGGTGTCCTGCTGGAGACGGCTCCACCTTGTTCAGCTGCTGGACGACTTTGAGGGGGCCTGCGGGGGCCCAATCTTTATGGTCTTACCAGCCCTTCCTCTTCCCTTGGGCACTGCTCAGGGTCTCCCTGGCAGGGCTCATGAGCTTAGCGAGCCTTTTCCGGAAAGCCAGGACATCCTTCACCCCGACTCTCCATCCGGGGAGGCCTCCCCCTCCAATAACTCTCTCAGCAAGTCCAGGGGTCCCCTCCCCATTCTGCACCATGGCTCAGGTGGGAAGAACCTAGTGAACCCTTGGGGAACCTCCCTGTGTGCAAATACCAGGTGGGGCAAGTACTTATCCCAGTCCTGCGGGTGCTGGTGCATAAAGGCCTTCAGCATCTGCTTCAGGGTCCCATGGAACCTTCTCACCAGCCCATTGGACTGGGAGCGATACGCCGAGGCCCAGGAGTGCTGGATCCCATGCTTCTCCCACAAGCACTGGAGCAGGGCCGACATGAAGTTGGACTCCTGGTTAGTAAGGACTTCCTGGGCGAACCCCACCCTGCTGAAAATGGCCAGCAGTGCGTCTGCCACCGTGTCTGCCTCGATAGAGGGCAGAGCGATGGCCTCAGGGTAGCAGGTAGCAAAATCCACCACTACCAAGATGTATTTCTTCCCTGTCTGGGTCACCTTGCTGAGGGGCCCCACTATAGAGAATGCTCCCTTCTGGAAAGGCTCCTCTATGATGCGCAGGGGCCTCAAGGCAGCTTTCTTCCTATCTTGGGCTTTCTGCACTCTCTGGCAGGAGTCACATGACCAGCAGTACATCTGCACAGCCGCAAATATCCCTGGCCAATAAAAGTTTTGAAGCAGCCTCAGCCAGGTGCACCAGATCCCCCGGTGCCCCGAGAATGGGATTTCATGGGCCAGGTATTGAAGCCTGGTGTGACACTTTTGGGGAACCACCAGCTGCTGCTGGATCCCCCCAGAATCCCACTTTTCCTGGGGGGAGCCATTCATGGTACAGAAATCCCCTCTCCCACAGGAATCTCTCCTGGCAGTCTCCCCGCAAGGCCAGCCTGGTCCCTCTGCTTCTGCAAGGAGGGATCTGCCTGCAACTCAGCCCGGAATTCAGCAGCTGGGGAAGGGATAGGGACCTGTTCCTCCCCAGTGCCTGGATCTGGAGTCCCAGCCCTGCTGAGCCCCATGCCTGTTGGGTCTGGTCCCTGCAACCTCTGCAGGGTGCCCCCCCCAGGTCAGGGCCACGAAACCCTTTCTGGTTCTGGCTCTGGGTGGTGACCAGGGCACTGTGGGGTCCTTCTGGCCACTCCTATAGGTCACCCCCCATCAGCACCCCCAAAGGCAAGTGCTGGTGTAACCCCACTTCCTTGGGACCCTCCTTAGCCCCCCATTTCAAATGCACCTAGGCTGCGGGTACCTTGAATGGGGTCCTGTCTATGCCCATTGGGGTCAGCTGGGTGTTGGGCACCATGTGGTCTGGGGCTTCTATATCGGTCCGGGCCAGCATCACCTCTGCTCCCATGTCCCAGATGCCCATAACCTTACTGCCATCCACCTCCAGGGGTACGAGGCACTCGCTCCACAGGGGCCTCCCTGCGCCCACCCAGTACATGGAGATGCCTGCCTCTGGAGCATCAGGTCTCCCCAAGGAGCTGGCCTCAGCAGCCTCCCCCCCGAGCTGAGATCAGCCTGCCAGCCCCTGCTCCGAGGGTAGCCTGCTCCTCCTCCAGCCCCAGCCAGCTAACCCTGGGAAGTCTTGGATTGTGGAGCCTGTCCGGAGCTTTGGGGCACTGAGCCTGTTTGTGGCCCCTTTGCCCATAGCAAAGGCAGGTCAGGACCTACTGGTTCCCTCGGGCCTGCTGCTCCGTCCAGGTACTGGCTGGCCCTCTCGGGGGAGGATTGCTCCCCCCCCCATCCTGGGCTCACCCCACAGGTGATTTCCTCAGTTGCACAGACGGGAACTGGTCTCACCGGAATTCCCTTTCTCTCCAGGATTCCCTTTCATACCCTCACCGGCTGTCCATGAACTCATCAGCCAGCTTCCCCATGCCGTGTGGGTCCTCCGGTTTCCTGTCCTTCAGCCACAGCCTCAGGTTGGACGAGCACATTGTATAAAACCGTTCCAGGACCATCAGCTTAACCAGGTCCTCTGAGGTCTGGGCCCCAGCCCCGAACACCTGCTTGTGGAAGTTTTGCATTCGGTGGGAGGCCAGATCTACGTAGGACTCCTCCAGACCCTTTTGTGCCTCCTGGAACTTCTTCCTGTATGTCTCAGGGGTCAGCCCAAACTTGTGCAGCAGGGCTCGTTTGACCCATTTACAGTCCCCTGGCTGCAGCCCCTCCAGCTAGCTGAGCACCCCTGACGCCTTCTGGTCTAGTAAGGGGGTGAGCTGCCGGAGCCAGTCGGCTGGGGGGGACCTGGTGCAGCTTACAGACTTGCTTGAAAGAGTTAGGGAATCCACCCAGGTCCCCTATGTCCTTACACTGTGACAGCATGAACTTCTCAAAGTGACCTGCACTCCTGGGCCCTCTGGGCCCCTCCCCACTCACAGCAGCCGTGGCCTCTTGGCTTCTCCACTCCACCATGGCCCGCTCATGCTGCTACTGTTCCCTACAGTCCTCTAATTCCTTTAGCCACAGCTCGATCTCCAGCCGTTGCAGCTCCGCTGAGGGAAAGCCCGACCAGGACGTACCACTGCTGGCGGAGTGTGGCCTGGTGGGCACCGCACCTCTCTGGCGGACTCCAGTACTCTCTCCTGCCTCAGAGCCTGAAACACTCCCATGGGTGTCTGGCTGCCCCCAGCTGGGACAGGATCCAGGCCCCTGGAACGATCATTCTCTTCCAGCCGGGCAATTAGCTGGGCCTTGGTCGATTTCCCCATGGGCAGGCCCCACCCCTTGCACAGCCCGACAACGTCTGCCTTGAGGAGTTGGTTGTAGGCCATCTCCCTGCCATCCCACGAGGAGCAGACTCACCAGCCAATGCTGCAGCACCCCACGACTCCCAGGAAGAACCCCTCAGTGTGCCAGGCTCCTTCAGCATCACTCCCAGTCCTGTGGGACACTGCTTGTCTGTGGCCACACTCAGATTAAGCTGCCTGCCCCTCTGCTTCCTGGAATCGCTTCTCTCTGCCTCCAGCATGCCTAGCTCTTGCAAGCCCCTTTCCTTCTACTGCACCCAGTCACTTGCTGCTGGATGCTCCTTCCATGGGGTCCAGTCCATCCCACTCCTGACACCACTATGATGGCGCGTCGGGGAGCCCCCGACCCGGCACCTCCATCTGCAGCCAGATGTGACTCTCAGCCAGCCAGTAGAGTAGAATGTTTATTTGGTTCTCAGTGAAACAGCATGGCATAGAATCGGTGTTAGCACAGGCAGTCATTTCTCCCTCAGGGCATGTCCACACTAGGAAACTATTTCAAAATCTTCCATTTCACAAGGATCTCAGCCTGCCTGAGACCATCAGAAAGTCCTTCCTGCCTCTTTCTCTAGTGCAGCCTGGCCATGGGTCCTCCCCAAATGCACCACAGGAAAGTGGGGTTTGTAGTGTGCCAAGTTCATCAACTCCGGGCTATTTTGGAAGCCTGGTGCCAGCTCATTTAGGGGTCTATAAATGATAACCCGTAACTTCACCACCACCCAGAGACAAGCAGCCAGTGAAATGTGCTCCCAGAGAGATGCCCTGCTCAGTCAAGCTACATCTAGACAGTGAGGTATTTCGGGTTACTGTAAGTGTCCCAAAATAGCTATTCTGCATCTTTAAAATAGATTTCAAAATAACGGGCACGCTATTCCAGCATCCCTGTAACCTTCATTCCAAAAAGGTTTTCAGAATAGTGCTTTATTTCAAAATAAACCTGAAATAAGCTATGCAACTTGCGTAGCTTTTTTTGAGGTAAAAGTGCTGCGTAGACACTCTCAGTGAGCCACTGCAAATGCACCAGCTTCATTCTTTGGGTGGCTGCAAGGTGCAGCCCCACACGGAGGTCACTGCAATAGCCCAGTGAGGTAACAAATGCAGCAGGGGGCACAGTGCCAAAGTTGAATCCCCAAAGTTCACAAGCTCTGGACCAGACATAGGTGGGAAAAAGCTGCCGGTAAAAATCACCACCCAGTTCCAGTTCACCCAGCTCCCCAGGTACAGCACAAAGGAGACTTACCTGCTGTGTCCTGAACTGGCAGGAGAAGAAGCCACAGCAGCAGCGTGCAGAGGTGTCCCTTCATTGCCAGCCTGACTTGCTTCCCCCCCGCCACACACACTGGCTGCCACCAAACACCTGCCAGGGCTCCTCTGAGTCTCACAAGTGACAACAAAGCCGTGGAAGGGGAATATATAGAGTCAGAGGCTGGTATCAGCTGTGGGAAGGAGCCAATAGCAAACCCACCTGCCTTTTTAGTTATTATCAGTGGTTTGATCTGTGACTTTAGGCAGCTAAACCAGCCAATAACACTCAAAAGGAAGAAACATCACCATATATGAGTGATGAGCCCCCTCCTGACGTCAGGTTTGCCAGCGTCTCAGATCATCCGGTTACCCCCAGTCTCCGGTGCGGGAGAGAAAAGTGCTGTACAGAGTGTGTCCGTGCTGCTTCTCACCCCGATAGATTCTACATTGTGTTAAACATCAATTGAGAGACATTAGAGGCCAGTAGTTTAAACACATGGAAGAAATCCCATGTGCCAAAGAGGATCATTACAGCACAAACTCCGAGTGTAGGGCATGGCCACTTGCAGACAGGGACCATTCACTAGATCCAGGGTGCACCACTCAGGGCAGATGTACAAGCAGAATTGCCCAGCACCATCTGTAATGCTGGTGGCTCTTCTACAAAGAGGCCTTGGGGTTTCCTGCCTAAACCATGATCCTTAGGGACATAAACAGAGACTAGGGCTTCCTGCATGGCCACGGCCCTCTCTCTGGAAGCAGCAGGAAGTCCTGCATTCACGAAGCCCATCAGTGCTGTCAGGCGGGGGGGGGGGGGCGGGTTTGGGAGCAAGTTTACTTAGTTCTTGAGACACAGGCAAAGGAACAGGGAACGGGCCGGGGTACATGGCACAGAGGAATGACTGACTAACACCATCCCCACCTCAGGCTCTTGCTAAAGAGACCTGTGACAAGTGCTTTGACTAAGGAAAACGTCTTTGACCCTTTACCTTTACTTTGTCACTTACACTTCTCCTTCTGTCTGTCTGCAGCTTCACCTGATCCTTCTTCTAATCCCTCCTTAAGATTCAGCTCAGGTGTGATTCCAGCAAAACCGCCTGCAAAGAGCGGCTTAGCAGCTGAAAGGCTGTGCCTCTTCCTTCCCTCTTCTTATTTTACCCTTGTCCCAGTCCCAGTTCTGCCATTGCCCCTCACTCTGCTCTCCCTCCACTTAAATACAATGGAAAGAAAACAAGAAATTGCACCAATCACCACCATGCACATTTGTCTCTGTGCTATTTCTCCATTTCCAATTCAACCTCTGTTCTCAAGTCTTTTAGGGTATGTCTACACTACAAAGTTAATTCGAACTAACAGCTGTTAGTTCGAATTAACTTTCATAGGCGCTACACACGCAAACCGCTAGTTCGAACTTAATTCGAACTAGCGGAGCGCTTAATTCGAACTAGGTAAACCTCATTCTATGAGGACTAATGCCTAGTTCAAATTAAGTAGTTCGAATTAAGGGCTGTGTAGCCACTTAATTCGAACTAGCTGGAGGCTAGCCCTTCCCAGGTTGCCCTGGTGGCCACTCTGGGCCAAGCCAGGGAAACTCATCTGCCCCCCTCCCGGCCCCAGAGCCCTTAAAGGGCCACGGTCTGTCTACGGTGCCCGTGCCAGGTGCAAGCCTGCCAGCACCCAGCCAGCAGACCCTGCACCTGGCACAGCACGAGCCAGCCACCCGCTGGCACCCAGCCCTCCCCCTCTTCCCAGGACCAGGCTGGCGGCTCCCAGGAGCCTGCCCGGGGCCGCAAGAGGCGGACGCCCGCCTGGTCTAGTGCGGAGATCGTGGACCTCATCCAGATTTGGGGGGAGGCCTCCAACGTCCACAATCTCCGCACTAGGCACAGGAAAGTGGCCGTCTAGGGCAGGATAACTGCCAGCCTGGCCACCAAAGGCCACATGCGAACCCAGGAGCAGGGTTGCATGAAAATCAAGTTGGTCCAGTGAGACCCCCGACCCTGAGCTTAGAACATAAGAACGTAAGAACGGCCATACTGGGTCAGACCAAAGGTCCATCTCGCCCAGTAGCCTGTCTGCCAACAGCGGCCAACACCAGGTACCCCGGAGGGGATGGACCAAAGACAATGGCCAAGCCATTTGTCTCGTGCCGTCCATCTCCAGCCTTCCACAAACAGAGGCCAGGGACACCGTTCCTACCCCCTGGCTAATAGCACTCCATGGACCCAACCTCCATGAATTTATATAACTTCTCTTTAAACTCTGTTATAGTTCTAGTCTTCACAGCCTCCTGTGGCAAGGAGTTCCACAGGTTGACTATGTGCTGTGCGAAGAAGAACTTTCTTTTATTAGTTTGAAGCCTGCTACCCATTCATTTCATTTGGTGTCCTCTAGTCCTTCTATTATGGGAACTAATGAAGAACTTTTCTTTATTCACCCTCTCCACACCACTCACGATTTTATAGACCTCTATCATATCCCCCCTCAGTCTCCTTTTTTCTAAGCTGAAAAGTCCCAGTCTCTTTAGCCTCTCTTCATATGGGACCAGTTCCAAACCCCTAATCATTGTAGTTGCCCTTTTCTGAACCCTTTCCAAGGCCAAAATATCTTTTTTGAGGTGAGGAGACCCCATCTCTACACAATACTGAAGATATGGCATACCATAGTTTTAGACTTCCCCTCCTCCTCCTTCCCCTGGCTTCCCCCTTCCAGCTCCCTCTTCCCAGGTTTCCACTTCCCCTCTCCCACCCTCTCTCTTCCCCTCTCCCACCTCCTTTTTCCAGTCTCCCCAGAGGTTAATCCCCCCACCCCACCCTCAGTTTTGTTAAATAAAGAGAGTTTCTATTTTTGAACACACGTGTCCTTTATTTTTTACATCAGGAAGGGGGGCTAGGGAAGGGTAAGTGGAAGAAGGTGAGGGAGGAATGGGGCACGAGCCCCCGATGGGGAGGACTGGGGTGGCTCTGCGGGCTCCTCGGGGTGGAGGCTCTCCTGCAGGGCATCCTGGATCCTGACAGCCCCCCGAATGACCCCCCCGGATGGCAGCCTGCGGCAAGTGCAGCCGGGCTGATGGCCGAGTGCAGTGATGTGCCGAGGGTGGGCACTCAGGGCACTCCAAGACAGGACTGCTTTGCTGTCCCTCATCGAGGTAGACAAGAAAGCGGGGAACCCTGAGAACTGTCTGTCCGGGGTGGGGGTCAGGTCCCTTTAAGCACAGCCCTTGGCTAGCCTGAGGCAGCAGCTCCACGCTCTAAGTCCTAAGCTGATGCCCTGCCGGCACTGGTTCCGGCCAGCCTTAACTTCGGTTCAGGGTCCACTCAATGTGGACATGCTAGTTCGAATTAGCAAAATGCTAATTCGAACTAGTTTTTAGGTCTAGATGCACTAATTCGAATTAGCTTAGTTCGAATTAACTAATTCGAACTAAGTTAGTTCGAATTAGTGCTGTAGTGTAGACATGCCCTACGATAGTAAGCTTTTTGGGGCTGGGAGTGTTTCTCATGTGACCTGAATAGATTTTGGGTGTTATTATTAATTATTAATTATTATAATTAATGATGATCATAATTAATAATAAATAATCTACTGCTCAATTACCAAGAGACTTAAAAAATAAAGAAGGAGGATGCAATGATTAAAAAATAAACTGTACTATCTTAGGGTATGTCTACACTGCCACCTTAGTTCGAACTAGGGTGGCTAATGTAGGCATTCGAACTTGCAAATGAAGCCCAGGATTTAAATATCCCGGGCTTCATTTGCATGTTCCCGGGCACCGCCATTTTTAAATGCCCCGTAGTTCGAACTCCCTGCCCGCAGCTACATGCGGCACGGACTAGGTAGTTCGAATTAAAGCTCCTAATTTGAACTACCGTTACTCTGAGGAGCTTTAATTAGAACTACCTAGTCCGTGCCGCGAGTAGCTTCATTTGCAAGTTCGAATGCCTACATTAGCCACCCTAGTTTGACATACCTTTAGAGGGAAAATGAAGGCTGCTTTATTTCTCTCTCTCTCTCTCTCTAGTGTCAGACAGGTTAAATGATAGAAATGGGCATGTATGAGAATTTAAGCTTCTGATACCATCTACATGTTTTGTTAGTCTATAAAGTGCTACCAGACTATTTGTTGTTTTTTCTGTAACTTGGCTCCCCCCCTGAAGCTGTAGAAAATTGATAAGGGAAGAAAAGGCTTAGAAGGAGAACTCTATGGTCAGAAGAATTACGAACAATTAGAAGGAATTTGTGAGGTATACTACAACACAAAAGATTACTTTCTAAACTCTGTAGCAATAGCAGCACAGTGGATGATGCTCAACATGTTTCACACCTCCAGCAGCATAAGACCTGCTTCCTGTGTTGCCTTTGCTCCACCCTTGTGTGATCTGTGCAAGCTCTAATCCCTGCCTCCCTTTGAACTCCTGATTCCTCCTGACCGTGGCTCTGGCTCTATCCTTTGGTTGTTTCTGACTCCTGGCTCTAATCCTTGGTTTTCTCCAGACCACATCTTGGGTTCTGCCCTCTGATTCTGCTCTGACCAATAAGAGAGCCTCCTACTGTGACCACCAAGGTGCATGGCAAACTGACAGACCTCTATGAATATAGACACTGTCAGGAATATTTTGGCTCAGGCTGAGTGCCTGAATAAGGACTTTTGGGTTTGGGCAGATGTGCTAGAATTGCATATATATCCCAGGAAGATGGGGCTTAGTGACAAGCATGGCCATGGAAAGATTGGGAGGGGTACCCATGTTAGTCTGCATCTGCAAAAGTAATGAGGTGTCCTGTGGCACCTTAGAGACATAGGTACGTCTACACTGCAAGCTTCTTTCAGAGTAAGCTATTCTGGAAGAGATCTTCTGGAAAAGCTTGTTTCAAAATAGCGCGTCTATGCCCCAAAACTGCAATGAAATAGCGATTTTCTGTTTTGAAACATAGTGTCCACGCTCATTGGACACTATCGCGCATTTAAGGCCACCCAGAACCAGTTCAGGCAGGGCATTAGGTCAGCAGTGACTTCCTGGAGTTGCTGCCTGAGGCTATCTGAGATGCGTGCTTCAAAGGACTCCCCTGTACTGCCATTTCTCAGGTTCTTCTGCTTGCTTGTCTACCTCTCTGAGAGACAGTAAAGCATTTCTGCTGTGTGATTTGGTTGCCCTGCTTCAGGTCACCACAGCCCTGCCTTCTATGGAGCCAGAGCTGCATCTGGGCACGCAATGGCCCCACACTTCTGTGTTGCAGTTTCTGTAGTAGCTTCTGCAGGCTGCCCTCCAAGTCCTGCAAGAACATGACACCAAGCTGCTTGAGGACCCCTCAACATGTGTCTGGGAGCACAGCTCTTCCAGATGCACCCCACAGGGGAGCACCACTTCTGGTGGCTGGACACCAGTTCTGACCAGTGAGACCAGTTCGTCATGGAGCGATGGGACAACCAGCCGTGGCTCCAGAATTTGCATATGGGGAAGGAGACATTCCTGGAGCTGTGTGCCTGGCTCACCCCTGCCCTCACATGATGGGACACACAGATGAGACCCTCCATCCTCCCGAAGAAGCAGGTCGCCATCGCCCTCTGAAAGCTTGCCATGCCAGACAGTTACCAAGCTGTGGGCAACCAGTTCATCATGGGGAAATCGACTGTTGGAGCCCTCATCATGCAGGTATGGTGCTCTCAGGTTTCAGTCTCACAAGGGGGGTAGGGGAAATACTGGAAAGGGGGACCCTAAGGAAAGGGGAGGGTTGAAAGTGCTGGGAGGGTGGGGGCTGAGAGGGAAGCCCTGTCCCTGGGTAGTTATCCTTTCCCACCCTCACACAGCCTTGCCAGGACCTCCCAAGGACTCTGGCACCCCCTTCGATTCTCTGATATGTTTGTTTGTTTGTGTCCTTCTGCAGGTGGTGAGGGCCATCAACACCATCCTGCTGCGCACGGTCATCCACCTGGGCGACGTGGAGCCCATCGTGGCCGACTTTGTCACCTTGGGCTTCCCAACTGCAGAGGGGGACTATTGAAGGCACCCACATCCCCACCCGGGCCCCCAACCACCGAGCAGTTCAGAACATTAACCGGAAGGGATACTTTTCGATGGTCTTGTAGGCCCTGGTCAACCACTGTGGCCAGTTTTTGGCCATCTTCGTCGGCTGGTTGGGGAAGGTGCATAATGCCCATGTCTTCAGAAACTCCAGCCTCTACCAAAAGCTGGAGGCCTGCAGTTTCTTCCCTGAGTGCTGCATCAGGGTCGGGGACGTGGACATGCCACTGTGCATTGTGAGGGATTCAGCCTGCCCCCTCAGGGTGTGGCTAATGAAGCCGTACGCTGGCCACCTTGACCTGAGCAAGGATCACTTCAATGGCCACCTGGGCCGCATGCAGAAGGTTGGGGTGCAGGGGAGGGCTCTGTCTGTGGGTGAAGATCTGGGATGGGCCTGGGGGTGAGGGGTTTGTGGTGCAGGCTGCCTGGAGGAGAAAGAAGTCTCCCCAGCCCTCTCACCACAGCAGCACAGGGCCAGATGAGAGGCACCTCTCTGACACCACAGCAGGTCTCTGCCAGGTCTGGGCTGGGGCCAGGAGAGGAGCACCTCTGACCCAGCCATGAAATGCAAGGGCAGGTCTGTGCTGGGGTGGGCAGGGGGAGGTGCCCATCCCCCGGCCGCAGCAGGTCTGTGTTGGTTGACAGGCACCTCTCCCCTCTGCAGCCATGAGCCCCTGTGTGCGACTTCATAGGCATCTGTGCAGCCCTACAGCCATGTAGTTGAGAGGGAAGTTAGGGCCTCATGTCTGCTGCCCTGACTACATCACGTGTGCTGGGACTCCTGCAGTCCTCACACCCAGTGCCACTAACACCATCACTGGCTGGAAGGGGAACCCACGCCCATCTTCACTGTGGGTTCTTGTCCAAGGTCTAGGTGTGGTCCCACTGGTCGAAGGGATGTTACCTGTAATTTACTGCTCTCGCCTCTGTCCTCCTTCCTACTGCGCTTCCTCTTCACTTCTCTCTCTCTTACCATAGGGAGGGGGGCAGCAGGCTTCTTCACTGATACCTTTCACACCATTGCTGGCCTTCTGGATTTGTAAAATCCCTACTTGCTTCCTCCAGCGAAAGGTTCTTCACTCTGTCCCTTGGTTTGCAGCTTATTTGGCTGATTGGGTGAACATGGTCTAATGTAGCTCTTGTAAAGCCAGGTTCCTAATGCATCCCATCACACAGGGGGAATGAAGAAAGCTATAGAAAAACAAACAAAAAAACCCCAACAGTACAGTATTTAACACATGAAAGACAGGAATAGTGGATAGTAATGAATATATATCAGAAGCTAGAGACTGTAGGTAATTGATAAGGGAAGGCAAACACACAAGGGAAAATAGCTGGCTGTGTAAAGAGTAAAGAATAAAATTGTTAGACACATAGATAAACATAATTTGTTGGGGGAAAGTAAACATGGTTTCTGTAAAGGGACATCATGACTTACTCAGCTGCTAGAGTTCTTTGTAGGGGTCAACAAATATGTGGACAAGGGGGATCCAGTGGATATAGTGTACTTAGATTTCCAGAAAGCCTTTGAGAAGGTCCCAAACCAAAGGCTCTTAAGTAAAGTAAGTTATCATGGGATAAGAGGGAAGGCCCTCTCATGTACTGATAACTGGTTAAAAGACAGGAAACAAAAGGTAGGAATAAATGGTAAGTTTTCAGAGTGAAGAGAGGCAACTAGTGGGGTCTATCCTGGGACCAATCCTATTCAACTTATTTACAAATGATCTGGAGAAAGGGGTAAACTGTGAGGTGGCAACATTTGCAGATGATATCAAACTGCTCAAGATAGTTAAGACCAAACAGACTGTGAAGAGCTTCAAAAAGATCTCACCAAACTAAGGCTGCGTCTACACTGCAGGCTTCTTGTGCAAGAACTTTTTGTGCAAGAGCGCATCCACACAGCAAGTGCTTTTACACAAGAGAGTGTCCACACTGTGTGGACGCTCTTGCGCAAGAAAGGCCACCTGGAACCTGTTTAGGCAGGGCAGAAGGTCACCAGTTGCTTCCGAGGGCTGGTGCCAGAGCCTTGCAGAGACGTGCACTCAAAGGGACCCCCCTGGACAGCTGATTCTCTGTAGCTGCTACCTGCTTGCGGACATCTCTCGAGGGACAGCAATGCTTCAGCAGCGTTTGCTGTGCTTTCCCTGTGCTTCCTGGGACAACACAGCTTTCGCTTGCCTTTCGGAGCAGGAGCAGCCCCTGGGCTTGTCCTGGCCCCACACGGCCATGTGCGAGTGTGCTGCAGGTGATACACGGTGCCGTGCTGCTACTCCAGGAGCTCGACCATGACAACACTGTGGAGTCCCTCTCCCAGGGTGCAGCAGCTTCACTGCTGGACCTGCAGCCTTCTGTGGAGAGGTGGTTCTGGTGGCTGGACACCAGCTCCGACTGGTGGGACCGGCTGGTGATGGAACAGTGGGACGACCAGCAGTGGCTGCACAACTTCAGGATGAAGAAGGACACCTTCTTGGAGCTGTGTGCCTGGTTCACCCCTGCACACCGCAGACCGGACACCCACCTGCAGCCAGCCATCCCACTGTAGAAGAGGGTTGCCATCACCCTCTGGAAGCTCGCCACCCCGGACAGTTACCGGTCAGTGGACAACCAGTTCAGTGTGGGCAAGTCCACCGTCAAAGCCGTCCTCATGCAGGTAAGACCCTGTGGGGCTGCAGTCCTTGCAGGGGGGGAGGACCCATGCCCCGGGGGGTTGTACCATCCCACCCTCACACAGTCCTGCTGCTGGGGGAAGGGCAGACTCATGGGGCGGGTGCTCCTGGGGGATTCAGGGGAAAGGGCACAGGAGGGGGCAGGCACCTCACAGGGGCTCACGCTTCCCCTCCTTCTCAACCTCTGTTTTCTGTGTTTCTCCATGTTCTTCTGCAGGTGGTGAGGGCCATCAACTCCCTCCTGCTGAAGAGGGTCATCCGGATGGGAGACCTGGATGCCACCATGGCTGGATTCACTGCACTGGGGTTCCCCAACTGCGGGGGAACCATCAATGGTACACACATCCCCATCCGAGCACCTGACTATTGGGCGGCCCACTTCATCAATCAAAAGGGCTCCTTTTCCATGATGCTGCAAGCCCTGGTCGACCACCATGGACGCTTCATGTATATTTTTGTGGGGTGGTCAGCCAGGGCACATGACGCCCACATCTTTCGAAACTCCAGCCTGTACCGCAGGCTGGAGGAGGGCACATTCTTCCCCCACTAGGAATTCCCCACTGGGGATGTGCAGATGCCACTGTACATTGTGGGGGACGTGGCCTACTCCCTCATGCCATGGCTTATGAAGCCCTACATCAGAGACCTGAACCCCAGCAGGGAACAATTTAATGCCCACCTGAACCGGGCCAGGAACCAGGTTGAGTGTGCCTTCGGCCATCTGAAGGCCAGGTTTCATTGTCTGACCTGCCTTGACATGGAGGGAGCACAACATCGCCGACGTGGTTACAGCATGTTGTGTCCTCCACAACATTGTGGAGAGGAAGGGGGAGGCCTTCCTCTTGGGCTGGGGGGCAGACTTCAGCAGTGAGGGCCATGGATATGAGCAGCCCCGGACAGCTGCCATCTGGAAGGCCTACCAGGCCGGGGTGCTCATCTGGGAGTCCCTGAGGGAGAGGTTCTTGCAGGCACCACACTAACTGTCCCCAGGGCCTCCCCAATACGGGCTTCTGCCTTGCTGCTCTAGCCCTTCCCCACCAAAACCCCTCTCTTCCCAATAAAGAAGACTGTGTTGAAACAAAACAAAATGTCTTTTATTTAACCTGAATGAAAGGTGGGGAAAGGGAGGGGGATCTGAACTGGGAAGGGAAGGGGGCTCTGAACTGGGAGGGGGGCTTATGGTTGGCCAGGATGGCTGCCAGCACCAGCTCAGGTGTGGGGCCTTGTTGGCCTAGTGGGTGTGGGGAGCACAGGGAGGTGGTGAGGATTGGGGGGAGGCATAAGGGGGGCCATGGGAGCGGTGAGGGAGGCAGGAGGGGGGGAAGCACGGGAAGCAGCATGGGCCATGGGAGCCAGCATTCTGGCCATTAGATCACAGTGCTGGCCGAAGCAACCACAGTGCTCTTGGAATTGTCCCCAGGCTTGCTGCCACCACACATGGTCAGAGCAGACCTTCTCTGTGAGGAGAGAGAGCTGAGGGGAGTCCTCTGGCCCCACTGTAGTCACAGGGGAGACTGCAACTAAAACCCCTCCTCCTCGGACCTGCACCAGAGCCTGGAGCCCCCCCACTTATCCCAAACCTCCATCCTAGCCCGAACCTCCCCATCCCCAGTCCCAACCTGGAGTCCTCACCACCGCGCAACACTCTGCCCCAGGCCTGGGCCCCTCATCCCCACCCCAGGGCCCACCCCCACATCACCTCACTGTAGTTGCATATAACAAAATTCATTCCATGCATGGAGGGTACAATGGAAGGGACACTGCTAGCGGGCCTTACACACAGGGCCCACAAAACAAGGTAGTGCAGACCTGGGCCCTGAAGGAAGGACGTTCCCCAGGGCACTAGTGCTTACTAGGACACATCCTATCCCCACCTGGCAGTCCCTTGTTTGCACCTGTACAGTCCCCAGTTGGGCCAGTGGATTCCAGTCCTGTGGGCTCACACTGATTTGGCAGCCACTCACAGCTTCATAGGTGCTGCGTGCTGCTCCTGACCTCTGCAAAGTCCTTTGCAATGCAAGCTTGCAGTAGAGACTCCTGATGGTTCCCCTGTGCCTTTAGCATCAGTGACTAAGGAACAGCTCCTCTGCAAGGGCACTGTGAGGCAATACAATTCAGTGCCTTGCCACCCATTCCCTGATCCTTGGACTACCCTGGTTGCCCCATCACAATCCTCTCAGCCACTGGCAAAAGCCAGGAAATCAGCTTCCCTCCCGCCTCAGGGCTGAAAATTGTGAGCATGTAGCCTGGTAAATCTAATGTCAGTGTTACCCAACAGCTGGGGGAGAATTTGGTCTCCCTTTTCAAGCCTGAATTTTGACAAAGGCTGCCCTAAGCTTCCGTCACTTTTGCCTTTACTGCGGTTTGCCCACTGTCCCAGACACCAGGCAAGCCTTTCTTATAGAAGCCAAGGCTAACAGTATGGCAATCAAGTCTGCACTCTCAGCAACATGGTCCGTCAGGGTATGTCTACATTACAGAGTTAATTCGAAATAACAGGAGTTATTTCGAATTAACTTTAATAGCGTTTACACATACAAACCGCTATTTCGAAATAAATTCGAAATAGCAGAGCCCTTATTTCAAATTAAGTAAACCTCATTCTATGAGGAATAACACCTAATTCGAAATAGCTAATTCGAAATAAGTGCTGTGTAGACACTTATTTCAAATTAGCTGGCCTCCAGCCCTTCCCAGGAAGCCCTGATGGCCACTCTGGGCACAACCAGGAAAACTCGTCTGCTCCCCCCCAACCCCGGAGCCCTTAAAGGGGCAGACTCTGGCCACAGTGCCTGTGCCAGTTGCCAGCCTGCCAGCACACAGCCAGCAGACTATGAACCTGGCACACCATGAGCCAGGCACCTGCTGCCACCCAGGCCTCCTCCGCTCCCCAGGACCAGGGTGGCGGCTCCTAGGAGCCTGCCAGGAGCCTCAAAAGGCGGGCACCTTCCTGGTCAAGTGCAGAGATCATGGGCCTCATTGAGATTTGGGGGGAGGCCTCCAATGCCCACGATCTCCACGCTAGGTGCAGGAATGCAGCCATCTACAGCCACATGGCTGCCAGCCTGGCCACCAGAGGCCACATGCGCAGCCAGGAGCAGGTGCGCAGCAAAATCAAGGAGCTGCGGCAGGCCTATTCCAGGGCCTCCCAACCAGAGGCCTGCCCCTACTATGAGGCCCTGGACCGCATGCTGGGGGGTCAGACGGTCCGTGCCCCTCGGTCATCATTGACCCCAGGGCAGAGGGCCCTGCCCCTGACACAGGGGAAGAGGAGGAAGAGGAGGACAACGGCAGCCAGGAGCCTACAGGGAGCCTGCCCTGTACCCAGGAACCCCGAGACATCCCAGAGAGCCCATCAGCAGCCTCATCCAAGGCTGGGGAGGCCTCCACATGTGAGCGACATCACGGTCCCCTTATGCGGGGCAGAGGGGAGGGGGAGCCCAGGGACCTTACCCCGGGGAGAGACACTGCACACTGCCCTCCCTCCAGATGCCCCCTCTACACAAAGGCAGGGCACATCTCCCCTCCCTCCCCCCCCCCCCCCACACACACTATAGGCAGCACAGGGGCTGGGGTGCAGTCCTGGGCCAGCTCACACTCTCGGGGACAGCAGGACGTGATGGTGCGGAGACCTGCCGTCCTCGCCTTGCAGAGGGGGGCTGGGTTTCACCCACTGTATCCCCAAGGAGAACTGACCACTTCTCTTGTTCCACCACAGCCGCAGCACCTGTGAGTGCAGGACGCACCACCCTGCCTGGACCATCCACCTGAACCCAGGCCAGTAGGCGCACCCGCAACCTGGAGGAGTTCCACAGGCAGCAGCTGCGGTTGCAGGGATGGCAGGTCCACAGCCAGGAGCAGTGGGTGCAAGAGGACCTGCAGCTGTGGCGGGAGAGCTTGAGGGAGCTCTGGGAGCAGGGCCGTGCCCTCCGCGAGTACCTGCAGGCCCTGGCAGACCGATTGCTGCCTCCCGCTGCTCCAGCCCCTGCGGCCACCCCACTTATCGCTGCTCCTCCCACCCCTGCTCCCCCTCCCGTTTCTTCTGCACCCCCTGTCCCTCCTGCCCAACCCTCCATACCCACTGCCCCCCGATGCCCCGGCACCCGCAGTGCTGCGAGATGGGAGAGCCAGCAAGACCCCCAACCCTGAGCTTCCCCTCCCCCTTCCTCCCCTTACCTCCCCCTTCCAGCTCCCTCCTCCTAGGTTTCCCCCCTCCCCTCTCCCACCCTAATTCCTACCCTCCCTCCACCCCCGTTATGTTAAATAAAGAGAGTTTTTTGTGGCAACACAGGTGTTTTTATTGTATATCAGGAAGGGGGGTTAGGGAGGGGAAAGGAGAAGGAGGTGGGGGTGGAATGTAAGGCACGAGGCCCCAGTGGGGCACGCCAGGGGGATTTCAGTCCTCGTCCACCTGGAAGCTCTCCCACAGGGCTTCCTGGATGCGGATAGCCCCCCGAAGGGCCTCCCGGCTGGCAGCCATGCGGAGCTGTGCGTACTGGCCAGCCAGGCGGTCAGCCTCTGCCATCCAGGCTGGCAGGAAAGCCTCCCCCTTCCTCTTACACAAATTGTGGAGCACACAGCACACTGCCACCATGTGCAGAATATTGTGCTGGGAGAGGTCGAGGCAGGTGATGAGGCATCTAAATCAGGCTTTCAGTCGGCCGAAGGCCCCCTCGACCACGATGCGGGCCCCGCTGAGCCTGGCATTGAAGGTCTGCCGGGAGGGGCTGAGGTGTCCCGTGTAGGGCTTCATGAGCCAGGGCTGTAGGGGGTAGGCCACATCCCCCACCAGGCACACTGACATATTCACGTCCCCGACCCTGATGTGGCAGTCGGGGAAGAAAGTCCCGGCGTGCAGCCTCTGGCACACGGAGGAGTTGCGGTACACCCCCGTGTCGTGTGCCTTGCTGGACCAGCCCACATTGATGTCCGTGAACTGGCCCCGGTGGTCAGACACAGCCTGCAGGATCACGGAGAAATACCCCTTCCTGTTGATGTAGAGGGAGGCCTGGTGTTCCGGGGCACGGATGGGGATGGGCATCCCATCGATTGCCCCCCCCCACAGTTGGGGAAGCCGAGGGCGCCGAACCCCTGGATGACCACGTCCAGGTCGGTGAGGAGGACGACTCTGCAGAGCAGCACCCTGTTGATGGCCTTCACCACCTGCAGAGAGACACACAAAACCGAGGGTCACTGGGGTGCCCATTTGGCTGGGAGTGTTCGTTCCCCGCCACTGCCCCACGCCCCACTCCCAAGAGCAACCCCCGCTGCAATCCTGGTCACCGCGGGTGGTCTGTAGCGTGGCCGGGATGGACCAACCCCTCCCGGGGAGGGCACTTACACCACCTCCTCCCTGTTTTCCCTGGGGCAGCCCACGTCCTCCTTGCAGCCCCCCGTCCTGGCCCAGTTGCCGGTGAGTGCCGTACCTGCATGAGCACCGCTCCGACAGTGGATCTCCCCATGCCGAACTGGTTCCCCACGGATCGGTAGCTATCCGGCGTGGAGAGCTTCCAGAGGGCGATGGCCACCCACTTGTGGAGGGGAATGGTGGGCCTCATGCGTGTGTCCCATTGCCGCAGAGCAGGGGTGAGCCACTTGCAGAGCTCCAGGAAGGTGTCCTTCTTCACCCTGAAGTTCTGGGTCCACTGTTGGTCTCCCCAGCGCTCCAGGACGATGTAGTCCCACCAGTCGCTGCTGGTGTCCAGACGCCAGATGTGGCAGGGCACTCTGGCGTCCGGGCACCACTCCTCCAGGGCCCCCAGGGAGGGCAGGGGGAGGGCCAGGGGCTGGCCTGCAGCAGAAGATGCCAGGCAGCCTCCAGCTATTGCTGCCAGGCTTGCAGCAAGACGTTTAACATGAGCACCAGAGTGCCCAGGGGCGGCTCTGGCTCCATGGTGCCGAGTGCTGCAGTGTCCCAAACAAGAGCGACCGAAGTAGGCGGAGAGGAAAACGCTTTGCTGTCCCTCGGCGAGGTAGGTAAGCAAGTGGGGAAGCTGAGAACCGTCTGTCCAGGGGGGTCCCTTTAAGCACGAGCCTCGGGTAGCCTCAGACAGCAGCCACACAAAGCAACTACTGACCTGATGCCCTGCTGGAACCAGTTTCAGCTGTCCTTAAATGCGATCCAGCATCCAATCAGTGTGGACATGCCATTTCGAAATAGCAAAACGCTATTTTGAATTAGTTTTTGGGTCTAGATGCGTTATTTCGAATTAGCTTATTTCGAATTAACTAATTCGAAATAGGTTAATTCGAAATAGCGGTGTAGTGTAGACATACCCAAACAGACACCACACCAGTGTGCCTACTGTCTAGAAGAATTCTGAGATCCTGGGTAATGAGTGAAACTGGTGTGATACGACTGTGGTGTTTTCACAAAGAAATAGATGCAGAATTTTAAAATACTCTGCAGAATTTTTATTTTTAGCACAGAATTCCCCCCAGAGTAAAGGAGTTTGACCGGGTGTTTGCCAGCATTGCCAATCAGAGCCCACTGTCCTCTCTGAAATGCTCCCAAAGGTCATTCTCATTGTACATTGCAGGAGCTTCCAGACACCAGCACTGCACCTCCTCAACTTCTCCATATTACACACTTTAACTGATCTCTTTATAGGCTGCTCAAACCAAGACACAAGTTCATTAATCCCAAGTGGATTAGCACATTTCCCAGAATCAGCAAAACCCCTCACAATTCTACTTCTCAGGACAGCAGCTCCAGGTCATTTACAGCAAGACTCCCAGTGGTAGACACCCGGGTCTGCAGTTAGCTGGCCACATGCTCACACTCATGAATCTGTCCCCTTCTCTCTCATCATTAGCAAAGCCGCAGCTATTTTGTAGTTTAAGCAAAGCTCAAGTTATTCCTCACCACGTGGTGTTCTCACTTTTAGTTAGTGATGGCGAGGTGAACAAAATGGCTGTTGCTGTGGCTGTGGCAAGTCCAGTTTTCACCGGTCAATCCAAGGTGATAAAAGCAGTAACGCTTGGCATTGCCATGATGTACAATGTAAAACAGGGGAGTTCCTCATCTCCCCCACCCCCCTCCCCACAACAGAAAATGGTTCCTTCACTCTTTTGGTCAGCATTTTCACCTCAGATGGATGACGCCTCCCACCAAGGACTCTTGGGGACAGGATCCTTCTTCGTTGGGGACAAGGAAAGGGACATGGACGAACTATTGGGAGAGATGGGCTACAAGATTGATGATCCCTGGAGTTCCAGAAGGGGGAGGTTTGGGACATGCAGCAGGAAGATAGAATGCCATCCCCATTCCTCAGGGCTGGCCAGAGGAACACGGCCCAGGACCAGTGGCTGCTGGACTGGCTTCTCAATCTGGTGGTCGCACAGTGCAGGCTCCACCTCCAGTACCAGCTGGACAAGGACAAGTATCAGCTCCAGTGCTCAAAGGATTTTCTCCATGGTGCCACATCCTGTGGGCAGTGCAGGCCTGGAAACCTCTGGGATTGACTAGTCAAAGAAAAACTCTGACCCTCCACCCCATGCAACCCGCCAACCCATGCACTACATGGGCAACACTACGTGGGCAATCTAGGTTGGATATTAGGAAAAACTATTTCCCTAGGAGGGTGGTGAAGTGCTGGGATGGGTTCCCTAGGGAGGTGGTGGAATCTCCATCCCTAGAGGTTTTTAAGTCCAGTCTGACAAAGCCCTGGCTGGGATGATTTAATTGGGATTGGTCCTGCTTTGGGCAGGGGGCTAAACTCGATGACCTCCTGAGGTCTCTTCCAGCCCTAAGATTCTATGATTCTATGGACATGTTCTGCCAAGGGCAGGAGGAGTTGAGTCACATTTCTGACATAACAATTTCACCACCAGGGATACTGGCCATGGAGACTGGTGTTCCAATAACTGTGCTGTTCTAACCATAGCTTTGCTGGAGTACGCTTGCTTGCTTTCATGTAATGGAATGAAGATTTCATTGAAACACATGAATTTCATTTATTAAACATAGTAAACACAGGACACTCATGAAGTACAAAACAAACATCTGCACAGTGGAAGACAGAGATGGAGGGGGTGGGGGAGTGAGAAGGTGACAGATGCCCCCAAAATGTAATAGGTTTCTACAAGTTCAAGTTTCATTTGCATCCCTATCATGTGATGTCCTGTGAAAAGGGGCACTGAAGTTCATCAGGGCTAAGATGCATGTGGATTAGTGTTGAGTGTCTTAGGAACTTGAAGGGGTGGAGGTTGGGCAGGCAGGTGTGGAGTCCAGAGGGTAGTGGCCGGGACAAGGTGGTGCCCAAACTGTGTTGACAGAGATGGTGGGTGTATTGGAAAATGTTTTGGAACACTGGCTGCAGGGGTGCCGATCCCATAGCTGCTCCATCTGCAGTGCTAACAGCACCTCCAGCATGTTCACTTGCCTCTCCATAATGCTTAGGAGCCACTGCATGCTCTCCTTATGATCTATCCTGTTGGAGTTCCTCCAGTTTTTTGTGTTCAGCATCCATGTGGCTGAGGACGTCTCACAAAAACTCCTCTCTAGTCTTTCTTGGGTACTTTCCTGCCCATCGGAGATGCGCTGCGGGAGCTAGAACTTCCTGAGAGTGGCATTCCGAGGCTGGATCTATCAAGCCCAAACTGTGACATGTTACAGAAAGTCCATTGTTAACACTGGACACAGCCCTGCCACGACCCCTTTGAAACACTCGCCCTGTCCACACACCTAGCCCTGCCCAACTGTCCTAGAACAAGTGTACATAACATAGAGGACCTCAACAATGGTGAGTTCACCAAGGGAAACCCTAGGTGCAGTGGAGCAAGGGAAAGGGTCAGGACAGCCATTGCTGTGGTGGCATGGGTGAGGGTATCCCTTGGTGCACCTGGGTTGGAAAAGGTCAGGAGAAACCCTGTATATTGTCTGGAGTCACAGAGTTTAGAAAGAAAATACTTGAAACACAGAGAGCTGAAGCAGTTGCAAGCTTCCCATTTATTCCATAACACAGAACTAACCAGAACCAACCAAAACTGTCTGCTCTGACCCCTAATGACCTAACTCAATTACTATAACAACAACAGGATCTATATCTATGACAGCTCGATCCACAACAGCAGCAGACTCTCAGGAAAATCCCTTTGTGTGGGCAGGTAAGGTTCCAGGGAGCAAGGGGTTTTCATTTGCACATGGTGTGATGGTTCTACCATTTCTAGACATCTCAGTCATTCATTTAAATAATTTGCCTGTAAAGGGTTAAACCCAGAGGCAGTGGGTATCCAGGAAGTGTTGGCAGGGAGCCAGGAGAGGCAATGGGAAGAAAGTAAGAGATCTGAGTTGAGATCTGAGTTGAAAAACAGCTTCTGCTTTCATCAGTCTTTGTGTGAATTCAAACCAAGAGCTGGGGGTGAGAGGAAGTGAACCAGAAATCAGAAGTGAAATCATCAGCAATATCCACGTCTAGGAAGGACTGAAACTTGGAACAATGGATATATATGGCTTTGTCTACCCTACGAGGTTTTTTGGCAGAAAATATGCTAATGAGGGACTCATTAGCATAAGTCATTACTGTAGGATGAAAATTTCGGAGGCAGGCTATGATATTCTGTTAAGAATCCCTATTCTAAATTTGGAGTCTGGAACTGACACACAAACACAGTACATGATGCTTACCCCTCCACCCCTGACACCTAGCCCAGGGTGGGAGACAGGACATGACACATTCAATGCTGCTAGGCACAACTGTGCCATTGTTAAGTATTCCTAATGTCTGTACTTTAATCCCCAGATGGATCACATCCATGCAGAGATATCTTCCTGAAGCTGACAGACATACAACCACTTAACACATAGTTGATAACTGATGTCTTCTTTGTTTAAATACTTGTTTTACTGGAAACACTGATGTCTGCTTTGTTTAAATGGAAACACTATGTAACTTTATATTATTGCTCTTATCTTGCCTTACAATTAGCATCTATCCAGGGGGTCCGGGATCTTCCCCCCCTCCCATTGCTTTGATCTGCCCATTAAGCATCCTATATAACTAGTTGTAACCTATTGTTTAGCAGTGTTCACTGAGCTCTAATAAACGATGTGACACTCCGACAGCTCTGTGTGTAATAAACTCTCCTGCTTGCTTCACATACGGTGTCCAGATTCTGGTCCTTCAGTGACATCATTAGCAAGGGATTTTTGCGCAAAAAAAAAAGCAGTGTGGACAGGATTTTTTTGTACAAACCCCCCGTTTTACGCAAGATCCTTATGACTGTCTGGGAGAGGTAACTGCTAAGCTAGTGTGTTCTCAGTGCCTTGCCGGTGTGAACACCATGAAAGTTACAGAGCTGGGGGTTGATTTACTGCACAGTAACTTGCCAGTGTAGACTTGGCTAATAGTTTGAAGCAGAACTTGTACAGAGATTTACACATTCCCCTGGACTGGATGGATTATGGGTGTCTCCTGGACTCTGTGTGTGTTCAGCTACAGGTCCCAATTAGTGTCTAGTTAGGCTCAACTGGACCCTAACCAAACTGGTCGGCTGTCAAGCCGGCTGTATGTCTTGGTGACCAAGCCCTTCTTTGATTCCTTCATCAGAGGGCAACAGGGTTGGTGCTCCAAGAACCAGAGTTGCGGCTGGTCCGGTTGGTGTGTGCCAATGATGTTCTCCTCGTGGACCAGAACCTGGGAGACTCGGTGTAGTTGGAAGCTTGCCAGGCCATCTACTCGGCAGCCTCCTCTGCCTGGGTCACCTGGGTCAAGAGCTCTGGACTGTTGGGTGGGGATGGGTGGCAGGTGTGCTCCCTCCCACCTGCACTTTAAGCCATCCAGCAGCACATGGGTTCACTGCTCTATCTGGGTGTTTACCTTTCTGCCATACCTCCTCCTCTGTCCAACAACTGGCAGGGTTTGGAGGCCAGGATGTCTGAGCGGTTGCAGAGATGGACAGGATACTCTACTACCTCTCCCAGTTAGGGAGGGCCCTGGTGCTTAACCAGCTGGTCCTGTCCATGCTCTGGAACCATCTCAAAACTCTGGTCCTGACCCTGGTTTCCTGGACAACCCCCAGAAGCTGGTTCTACAGTTCTGGCAAAGATGATGTTGGGTCTCTGCAGGGTTCTCCACCTTCACCTGGAGGAGGAAGGGCAGGGCCTGATGTGCTTAGTAGCTCAGGTCCATGTTTTCCACCTCCAGGAACTGCAGAGTCTCCTCTATGGTACAGGAAGTCTGGTGTAGAGCTTGTTGGTGTTCGCCTTCCTGTGCCATTTCTGAGGGCTCAGATATGACTGACTGCTCCAGTATCTCCATCTAAGAGACCTCACCAGGCTGCCAGGCTTCTACCAGGACCTCCTCCAGACCTGGAAGTTGGTATCGGTGGGATAGACCTTCTCATGGAACCCCTGCTACCCACTCCCCAGTTCTGTGTGAGTGGTGTATCTGGGGAAGGTGGTGGATGTGCTGTATCTTGACTTTAGCAAAGCTTTTAATTCGGTCTCCCATAGTATTGCCAGAAAATTCAAAAGTATGGATTGGATAAACGGACTATAAGTTGGAGAGAAAGCTGGTTAGATCTTCAGGTGCAACGAGTATTGATCAAAGTCTCAATGTCTGGTTGGCGGCCAGTATCAAGCAGATATTTACTTCTAGGACCCGGTGTGTTTTGTGGGGTTAGTCCAGTTAGGGTGTGACAGACAGGGCCAGGTCTGGGCACAGCTGAGGGTGTCCACTCAGGGTGAATTGCTCAAATTCGGGGCTCCTCACAGCCCCCATACTGGTGACCTTTCCAAACAGGCCACAAACCAGTCACACAGAGCGCTTCAGCTGCCTGCCTGAAGCCTCACGAGCCAAACCCCTCCAACACCCCAGCAATATCCGTGCCCCTAATGGCCCCGGGCCTCATACACAGGTGAGGGGTCTTAGAACCCAATACCACCTACCCCAAACAAGTTCTGTCTGGTTCTAAGAAACCAGCCACAGATCCCTGGTCAATTTACCCTCTGGACCTTACCCACAAATCACGATGAGCCAATCCTTCAGAATCTACCATCTAAAGGTTTATTGATACAAGAAAGAAAAGCATGAGCGTAAGGTTGTCAAAGGATAATATATTATATGCATCGAATCTCCCAGTTCTCAGTGCAGGCTCTAGCAGAGATGTTCCAGCTGCTGGCTTAAAAGTTCTTGTTGTGCATCCTAACTGGACTAACCCCACAAAACACATCGGGTCCACAATTCTTTCCGGCTCTTCGATCCCTGCCCTGCTGCCTCTGGGATGAAGTGCTGAGCTGAGTACCAAGATGGAGTTGACCACATGGCATATTTATACTTCCTTCCTGGTCTCTTCTTGGCTGCAGCAGGTCACCTGGCCAGCGGCCTATCCCTGTGTTCCCTGCTGGTAGCCCTTAGGTGTCAGCCCTCATTCTTGAGGTGTGTCCTTGGCCCATTGAGTGTCATCGTCCCACATAGCCTCGCTAATTAGCATGTCCATAGGCCGGGCTCTGCCCAATGCTCAAGCACATTCAGGACCCGGTGTGTTTTGTGGGGTTAGTCCAGTTAGGGAACGAAATGGAAGGGGAAATTGGGTTTACATTGAGAATGGAGGCCCAGGGATTCTGTTGGGTTTGCTGGAGAATGGTCAGTGGGCAGAACCCAAGTACAGAAAATCAAAAGGTGGTTTTTATTTGAGTTGGAAAGGGTCCCTTGGGAGGTGTTTTCTCAGGGGCCAGGTGATCAGGGTCCTATTGCTCTGGTTAAGCATGAAACCCACTGTCATAACCATGAGGGATGGCCAGCAGCCTGGGGACTAAGGGGTTAACTATGTCCCCTCTATCTAGCCAGGTATCTGGTCAGCCAATGGTAAGGAAGGTAGGGATTTCAAACTGAGATAAAGGAATTTTTAACTTTTCCCCCCTTTGTCTGGGTCAGAGCAGATTCTTCCAGGTAACAAGGAGATGGGAAGGCCTCTCTCTCTCTCCAAGAAAAGTCTTTTCAAAATGTGTAAGTAAGGCAAAGTTAGATCATCCTTCAGGTTTTATTGTTTTTCTGGTTTGGGAATGTGGAAATGATGTCTGTGCTGTTAAAAGTGGGTTTTTCCTTTCTTTTGTAACTAAATCCTGAGCCCTTGGGGGTCCCCCATGAGTATATTCATTGGTGACTTTATGCTAGCAACGGTAGTATTGTTTTGATAATAAACATTATTTCTTTTTTTTAAATTAACCTGGTATTGGTTCATTTCTGTGTCCTGGAAAATCTGTCTGTGGGATCTGCATGCCCCTGACTAGGGCACAGCTACCACAGACTGCAGCTTGTATTTTCTCTTTTCTTTTCAAAGCTCTTTGGGGAAAAGAGTTTGAGGTACCCCTGGGGTTTTTTAGGGAGGAGATTTCCCAAGTGATCTCTTCCCTGGTTTTCTTACCATTACTTGGGTGGTGGCAGAGGTTTTTATTCTCCAAAGTCCGGGTATTAGGATTTTGGGGGGAGTATTTGTACCAAGCCAGTAGAGATCAGGTTTTGGGGTGCTTTTGCGGGCCCACACTTCTGTATTCATCGTGCCAGAGTGGGGAACAGCTTTGACACCCACAGAGGTAATGCCCAAGGTTCCCTCTAAATGCCCAGTGGCACGGCCCTGCAGCTGCTTAAAGAGTCCTACCCAGCCAGGGGAGAGACTCACTGTTCTGCCCTCAGCAGGGAGCTGCTGCTCCCTCCCCCAGCCAGGCAGCTACTTGTGGGAGCGGGCTGATTAAACAGATTAGAGGGACCCTTGGTACCACCCCACGTATAGAGCAAGTCCCACACCAGCTGCCTCTGGCCTGCAGAGAGGAAGCTGAATGTCAGTTGCCTGAGACGGCGCCAACTCCATTGGTGCTGTTCATGGAGCAGTCGTGAGGAACCAGCCCCCTGCTGTCCACCAAGGGCACTTGATGACAAGCTGCTCTGGGCAGGAACCCCTGGGCTGCTTGGGAGAGGCTAGGAAATGGGCTGAGCAGCTTTGCTGAGCAAGCCTGCAGCCAGGGCCGGATTAAGGGTGGGGCTAGCTGGACAGCTGTCTGGGGCGACAACCTATGGGGGGCGCCTGATGGCAGCTGTAAGGGGTGACACGCACCCGGCCATGTGGCACCCCTTAGAGTTGCCATCAGGCGCCACACGCCTGGGCGCCATGCGGCTCCCCTTAGAGCTGCAATCAGGTGCCACGCACCCGATTGCAGCTGTAAGGTGCGCAGCGTGCCGGGGGGCAGGGCCGCGCATACGCCGTGCGCCCGGGAGCAGAGCCACACATGCATCGCGTGCCCGCTGCCAGGGCGCAGGAATGGCTCAAGCCGGCCCTGCCTGAAGCTCCCCTTGCAAAGTTCAGCCTGTTCCCACTCAGCCTGTTCCTGGGGCATGTGGTTCTTGGGAAGGGCTCTCCAGGGACCCAGTGAGCGTGGCTGCAGGGGCAGTGGCTATGCCACTGGGCACTTAGAGGGAACCTTGGGCATTACCTCTTTGGTAAGGCTGTTCCCCACTCTGGCATGATGAATACAGAAGTGTGGGCCCACAAAAGCACCCCAAAACCTGAACCCTCTCGATGCTCACAGGCTGATTCCAACAGCGTTCTTAGGCGTTGTAGCTCACACACCCCTGATGAGAAGTGACACTGGATAGGGGAAATGAGGGAAGAGGGAGAAGCCATGTTCTGCCTGGCTCTGGCAGTGCTGGAGCACATCCATCTCATGCTGATGAGTTGCCAGGTACTGTGGTTTCTGCATGTCTGGCAGCTGAGAGGAACATCAAGGCCTTTATTTTCCCTGCCTGAACAAGGACAGTGAGTTCTATAGGCCCAGGGTGCTCGGGAACCAGGAATGGTCCTGCCCAAGGGCCCTGCTCCAGCAAAGCTTGAGGCTGGGTCTCTCCCGCAGGCCTGCCTGACACCGCTGTGCATTCCCTATGCAATTTAAAGGGGCCTCTGCTGCCACCATCCACAGTGCAGCAGGGCCAGAGTGGCTTCCTGACCGCTTGTTACGTGCGACTGCCGGCACGTCACTGTGGCTCCTGGCGCGCTGTATGTGTCTGCGTGCTACCCCACCCCAAGTGTCCTGTGGCCAATGGGAAGCTATGGGGACGTCTCTGTGGGCAGCAGTGCACAGAGATCCTCCACTTCCACCTAGGGGCTGCTGCCAGAGGGGGTGCCCTGATAAGTACCACACCCCCACCCCTGTTGCCCTTAAACACCATCCCAGAACCTGCAGGTCTCATCTCCTTGTTCATCCTCACCCCTACCCCTGGCCTAGTCTCTGTCCCAGAGCCTGTACCCCAAACCTCCTCCACACCCACATTCCCTCCCAAAGCCCAACACCCTACCCCCTCTGCACCCGAACTCCCTCCCAGAGCCTGCACCCTGCAGCCAGACATTTTCCCCACCCAAATTCCCTCCCCGAGCTGTAAGCAGGTGTGTGTGTGTTGGGGGGGGGGGGGTGCCCTTATTCATGCAGTGAAAGTAAATCCTGAGAGTGGCACAGACCAACACATCTGCTGCATCACACTCTTCCCCCCTGGCCTAACAGAGCAGAGCCTAGCAGACTGGCGCACGCTCTCCTGCAGGGAGGACGAGCAGTTGCCCAACACCAGAGCTGGGAGAAGATGAACGTTTGTTGGAATTTTTCCCCTTTTTTTTCTTTTCAATTCACATTTTTGAGAAAAGTAACAGACCTGAGAACTGTAACATCCCCCTGGGAACTCTGCTAAGGGAAGGAACAGAGTCATTTCTGGGCAGCACCCTGCACCCAGCCATGACATTCAGGCCAAGCCCCCAAGCCAGAGTGCAGGATGCTGGAAGCTGATGGCAGATTGGAGCGAGCAGCCCAGCCAGGAAGGGATCAGCATCCAATGAAAGCAGAGCAGCTCCCATGCCCTTCCCAGCACTTTTCCCAAGCAAGGAAGCTCATGTACAGCAGGGGACAAGAGAGTAGCTTCCCCACAACCTGCTCAGTGAAATTACCCAGACCAAGGGAAGCAACAGACCTTCAAAAAGGCGTTAATGAGAAAGGGCAAAAGTTCCCAATGGAGCCATGTTAGGGACAAAAAGGCAGCAAAGGCCCCGTGATGCTGAGCGATGGGACGTTACAGAGGAAATCACAGACCCTGCTCAGTCGCTCTGCTCCTTGGATCCAAACACAATTGCAATAAAAAAGTGGACTGAAGCAGTTCCAGGCAGGGACTGTCTGACGCCCGTTGGCCCATGAACATGTGGGGCAGGCAGAGTCTAATCCTACAGCAGTTACATCCTCATAGAAGCTTTGCACTGGGCTCAGCTGTTCCTATGTGGCTGTTCCAGAGACACCATCTCCAACATCGTCATAGCCCACGTCACAAGGAGCCGGGGTCCGGGCATCGCTCTCCGCCCCAGAGGCCCCTTCACGTATGGGCGAGCGCAGACTCCAGGCTGAAAGTAGCAAGGGGGGCCCATTACAGCCAGTGTGTCCCTTCTCCCCCCCCCCCCGCGCACTCACAGAATGGGTGGGCAACACAGCGCAGGATGGGAGTGACCCCCCGTTCCCTGAGTGGGCCCCTGACAAGTGTGATGCGCTGTCTCTCTCTGACCCACACAGGGAGCACGTGGGGCAGAGTCTCTGTGCTGAGACCTGCCTGGGGCAGGAGAAGTGGGGGGAAATCTCATAGGGAGAAGAGACTCCTCACAGATCTTGCTTTGGTCAGAGTTCTTCCTTGCTGCAACAGCTCCATTCCCAGAGAGAGACTGTTCCAGAGGTGCAGTCACTGGGAAACACATTTCCAGCACCACCAACCCCAGCTGTTCCAAAATGAGCCCCTGAGCCCCAGTTTGTCTAAGGGTACGTCTGCACTGCAAGCTTTTTGTGGAAACAGCTATTCTGGAAGAGATCTCCTGGAACAGCTTATTCAAAATAGCACGTCCACACTACAGGGAAGCCTCAAAATCAATCTGAGGCAGGCTCCCCTAATGTAGACACGCTGTCTCGATGTAGAGTCCCAAGAGACACTGGGGAGGAATAAGAACATAAGAATGGCCGAACTGGGTCAGACCAAAGGTCCATCTAGCCCAGTAGCCTGTCTGCCAACAGTGGCCAACTCCAGGTGCCCCAGAGGGGGTGGACCAAAGACAATGATCAAGCGATTTGTCTCGTGCCATCCATCTCCAGCCTCTGACAAACAGAGGCCAGGGACACCATTTCTATCCCCTGGCTATTAGCCTTTTATGGACCTAACCTCCATGAATTTATCTAGCTTCTCTTTAAACTTTGTTATAGTTCTAGCCTTCACAGCCTCCTCTGGCAAGGAGTTCCACAGGTTGACTATGCGCTGTGTGAAGAAGAACTTTTGCTTATTAGTTTTAAACCTGCTACCCATTAATTTCATTTGGTGTCCTCTAGTCCTTATATTATGGGAACTTATGAATAACTTTTCATTATTCACCCTCTCCACACCACTCATGATTTTATATACCTCTATCATATCCCCCCATATTCCAACATGCGTTACTTTACACTTATCCACATTAAACTTCATTTGCCATTTTGTTGCCCAATCACTTAGAATGGCCCCGGGGAGGGGCTATTTCATCATCGCAGCAGCAGAGCATCCTCACACCCCCGTCTTCTGAAAAAGATTTGTAGGAGGAGGCATCATTCCTCCTGGAATGAGATTTACCAACATTGGAAAAAGCCCTCAAAATAATGCAGTTGCTGTGCGGATGCTTCTAATGTTTTTCCCAGATAATGGCCATTATTGTGGAATAATGGTGCAGTGTAAATGCACCCTAAAAAACAGAAGGGTTCTTCTAAATAAATGCTATTTCTTTGTGCTTTGTTGGCCTCTGGTTTCTGAATTTTTAGGTTAAAATCTGGGAACTGAGATTTTTTTCTGGGGGGGGAGTAGGAAATGTCATTGTCAAACATTGTGAAAAT
Source organism: Pelochelys cantorii (assembly GCA_032595735.1). Taxonomy (NCBI): domain Eukaryota; kingdom Metazoa; phylum Chordata; order Testudines; family Trionychidae; genus Pelochelys; species Pelochelys cantorii. The sequence goes on from CM064326.1 coordinate 213,087,830, forward strand.
CAGCAATATTGTGCATCCCTGCTCACCAGTGTGTGAACACCTGGCCCTGTCACTGTCCCCACAGGCCTCTATGACTCCCTGGGCACTTGGTCTGGAACCAGGGTCATCATCAGCATCAGAAGTTTCTCTGGCATCATCATAGCCGTCCCCTGGGGCACCTGCAGGGAGAGCAGGGACCTCTGAAATAAAGAGGGGAATGAATGCGAATGAGGAAGTCCATGGGGCTTGACCCAGCGAATCCCAAGGACAAATGAGCTACATGCAGGTGGTGGAGAGATGGCCAGCCGGAGTTGTGCTGTATTTGATGCTTGCACCTCAATTTAGCTGTCTGACATCATCCTACCAGACCACAGAGACAAAAAAACAAAACCCATTCCTGCAGAGGGCAGGACCGCCGCTGGCCCGCAAAAAACCGGCCCGGGGACATTTCATCGAGGGGAGCAAACGAGGCAACCCGACCAGCCAAGAGGGCCTGGCCTTCCTTTACCAAACAATGGGGTGAGATTTTAATTGTGAAATGCCCCTGCATGGCTAAATCCTGGCTGGTTAATTCCTGGCTGGTTAATTCTTCCCGGCCCTGAGCTCAGAACTAAAGGGCAGACTAGAAAACAAAGGGCAGGGGGAGAAGCAGTAGCCAAGGGGGACTTTGGCTTCAGGAGGTAGATTTAATGCTCACCTTGACCGTCCGGAGTATGGGGGGTATTATTCGATGCTGGTTCCTCCACATTGTCATAATGCAGCTGGGACTCTGAAGGGGAAGCTCCCTCTGTAACAACAAGCACCACACTTAGCATCTCCTGCACATGCCCCTTTCCCCAGCCAGCTTTAGGTCTCTGTTAAGCATCGGTTGCCTTGGAGCTTGGCCTGTGTTTCATGAGCTCTGTAGAAGAACTACCAGGGGAATCCTAGAGAAAAGGGAGCGTCTTGGACGTCTTGTGACACAGGGATTCTGCCAGCTTCATTTCCTCCCAAATAACTAGGGCACAGCCCTGCACCTACTTGCATTTCTTCCAAATAACTCACTCTTGGCATGCCGCTCATTTTCTGGGAGACAGGGTCTGTGCCGGTACTGAGCCTAACCATTGGGCTTCACTGAAAGATCCATTCGGTTTCTGCTTGCACCAGGTACTGAACTGTTAGTGAAACCCACACTGAATTTTGTTTTTTTGGGGGTGGGACGAGAGGAACTAGATTGTGAACTTGGGCTTCCAATGCCCTCATGCCAGGGAGGCGTGAGGGAGAGAAGCTCGTGAGGCAGCTAAGATCATGGGGCACAGATCAGGGCCTGTTTAGTGGCACAGACCAGCTATGAACATCAGAGTCTTTCATGCCAGGTAAATATTTCCCTGCCCAGTTCCCTGTAGCTCCTCCCCTGGGGAGAGCACCATGAGCCACACAGAGAAGGGGACAGGATTGATCGCATGTTTCCATCAGAAGCTGGGACAGAAATAGGTGTAAATTCGATTCCCCTCACAGGCCTGTCTCTGATGTATCCCTTTCCCCTGTTACCTTGCTCTAATCCAGCATCGTTTTCCCCCTCGCTGTCCCCGGTTGTAATACGGAAACAGCTTCCTCAATGGAAACTACATCTGAATAAGGAGGCCTTGGAGGGATGGGAAGCAAGGGATGTTATCACAGTGAGAGCAAGCTGCGCTGGCCTTAATGGCCGACAGAACCAGGCCCTGGGGCAGGATTTATGGCCTCGCTGTGATTGCTCCTTCCAGAAAAGATGGCTGATAATTCCGACTAGTCGACCCTCCTGAGCGGCAAGAGGCTGGCGCAGACTTTCCAAGAGTGACACCCTTTTGTCACGGGAACTGTGACTTTGGCCTGGATTGAGTGACATTGGGAAAATGCTGGGACCCCTCTACTGCCCATGACATGAGAGAAGGGATGAACAACCCTTTAACATGGGCCTGCTGCCTTCCGCTGGTCTCCTTGGGACCCTTGGCACTAGCTGGGGACAAGTTTTCACTCCTGGTCACATGACTGCCTCTTTGGTGAGCTAATGGCACCCCCTGCCCTGCTCTGGGGACAGATTGGTCCTCGCCCCTCGAGGGTTGGGGAACCCAAAGTCTAGAAGCGTTCCCTGGCTGGCATGATTCTGGGTCCCAAAGCTCAGGCTCCCACCGCCCCCGCGCGCTCTAGCCCCTCTCCCACTTCTCACTTGTGTGCGGTCCCCGACAGATTTCTCTGTGGGTCAGTGGCCCCGACACAAAATGGTTCCCCACTCCAGCTACGACCAACCCGCCCAATAGCAGAGAGGCCAGGGAGGGTCTGAGCCTGGGGGAGAGGCACTGGCCATGCTCAGACAGCTGCACAAGGTGCTAACCAGAGCAGCACCCTCCTGACTGACAGGCGCTGAGTCAGAAAGGCAGGAGCAGGAGGACACATTCCTGGCCCATAACTAGTGACCCCCCCAGGCTCCATGCTGGCACACAGGAGGAGCGGTGCTGTTCCTGAGAGCAGGGCGAGCAGGCTCATTGTCCCTGGGGAGGAATCGCCTGCGTCTGAGTCCAGTCACTGCCGGTCTCCTCCACCAGAGTTTCCAGGGCCAGGCCCAGCAGACGCAGCTCCAGGACTCACAAGGGCCTGAAGTCTGAGGAGATTTAGCTCTGGGTCAGGGCTTCCAAGCCTGCAACAGTGCCTGGAGGGTTTGGTCCCTGTCTCTCAGAAATAACGCGATCACAGACCTGAGCGACCGAACAGCCTGGCACCTTTCTCATCAGGTCACCTATGTCAATCTCACTCGTACACCGGCCTCATGAGAAATGGGAAATCTGAGGATCTTCTGGGGCCTGGAAACAAAGGGCCGAGTTTGCATAGGGTGAGAGAACCCAGAGCTGGGAAACCCTGTGAGACCATCCAGACCTCCCCTCTGCCCTGGTGCCAATGAAGGACTCGTCCCTCCAACACATTCCTACTGTTCAGTCCAGTCTAGATTCAGTGCTCTGTCTGTTTGAGGTTTGTTCCATTGGCTGTTTCACTGGCATTGACCTTCCCTTGACATTCACCCTGACTGGTCCCTTGATAAATGCGCCTCTCCTGCATCCCCCTGAATACCACCCAAATCACTGCTGTCCAGTCTGGGGCCTTCACCGGCTGGCAAAGTGGCACTTGTGCCTGTACTGCCAGAGTCTGTGTGGGGGAACATGCAGTTCGCATGTGCAGCGCCTTGGAAACAGGAATCTCAGCCTGTTACTGTCTGACAAGATTTTTTATCTCCTTCATCCTTTTGTATCATTTCCCTGAGCCCTGCCCAGAGCCCCGCACTAGCTGTAGCCCCCGCTCTGCTCCCACGCACCACGCGGCTTGCAGAAAGCCCAGGTCTCTCAGGGTATGTCTACACTACCACCCTAGTTCAAACTAGGGTGGTTAATGTAGGCATTCGAAGTTGCAAATGAAGCCCGGGATTTAAATATCCCGGACTTCATTTGCATCTTGCCGGGCAGGCGCCATTTTTAAATGCCCTGAGTTCGAACTCCGTGCCCGCGGCTACACGCGGCACGGAGCAGGTAGTTCGAATTAGGATCCACGAGGAGTAACGGTAGTTCGAATTAGAGATCCCTGGAAACCTTCGAACCTCACCCTCCCCCCACTCCGTGCTGCGTGTAGCCGTGGGCACGGAGTTCAAACTAAGGGCATTTAAAAATGGCGCCCGCCCAGCAAGATGCAACCAGTGAAGGGCCCCTTGGGATATTTAAATCCCATGGCTTTCATTTGCATAACCTTTTGAATTGCCTACAGTTCTAACCACCCCTACCGTCTCGAACTAGGGTGGTAGTGTACACATACCCTCAGAGACTGTCCCCTGGAAGGAGCTTCTCTCTGCCCCACGCAGATACCTGGGGGGCCGAGCAGGAAGGATTTCCCTATCACGCGCCTTCTCAGTCACTCCACAACCTGCACCAGCAGCTTAAAAAACATCTTCCCACCCAAAGTCCTGCAACCCGCCGTCTGGCAGCTACAGCAGCACCAGGGATCCCTGAGCCTCCCTTGACCTATTGGACCTGCCCCTCCTGTCACGTGACCCACAATCTTCTGTCCAGCCCAGATCAGCGCCCTTCCGTGGGGAAGAGGCTGCCCCCCACTCTCCTATCTTGCTGCCTTTGTAGCTCAGGGTACACCGGCCTATTAAGCGTTTCCCAGTCATGTCGCTTTTCTGGTTACTTAACCCAATGCAACAACTTGGTCATCTGGCTAGACATTGGTGACAGGGCCTAGCAGCGGCCTCTTTGGAAACCACGGGTATTATTGTCGTCTTGTTCTGCATCTGCCAGCTGCAGGGATTACTCTGTTGGTTCTTCTTTCCGAGGCACACAGTGTGAGTCTGCAATGGCTCCCTCCCTGCCCCATTGCCAATACAGGAGTCGTCCCTCCAGCACATTCCTCCTGCTCTGTCCACTCTAGGTTTCAAAGCCCTGGTGACAGGGTCTATGTCCCTTTAGGGTTTGTTCCATTGGCTATTTCACTGGCATTAATCCAGTGTCACTAAATCCTCTTCATTTGTCCACCTTTGTCACAATGGTCACTTTGGTGGCAGTGGAAAGTTGTTGGTCTTTGGTCCTTCAATCACATGCCCTCTGAATGCAAAGCGTTTGTCCTTGCATGTGGTTTCTGGGGTGAACTGGCTCATGCAATTCAGAACGCCGCCAGGGTGAGTCAGAGCTGCCATGGTTTTTGTAAATCAACATCTGCTGCTAAATCAATTTTGAAGTCAAGAGCATTTCTCTGAATGTTCAGTTTCACTCCCCAGGCAGGCTCTGTATCTTCACACGTGATCAACCCTAGAAACAATTACTCTTGATTGCAACATGAATCAAGTTCCTGATTGCTTTAATGTGGCAAACAACAGGAAAATGTCCATGTTTCCTGCATTTATTATACCACGAACCTTTGGCTGGGCATTTCCATGTCTCCTTGGGATGTGAATTTGTCAATATATTTTGCATGTAGGCTGTAAGGCTTTTACTTATGGCAGGAATTTGCTCCTCTTATGACTCCTTTGTTACTATTTCTTCTGTTGACAACTGCTGCTGCTCTTTTCCTTCTGGTTTTGTTCTCCTCTAGCACTGCTGAACTTCAAACACCATCCCATGTTCACCTTCTACAGGGCAGGTTGCAGGGTGGTTTTAGGAGGGGAAGTTTCTCTACTTGATAGAAATTGGCTCCAGAGCTTCCTTCCCAGACAGCTAGCTACACACCAGGTGTGTTCACAATGAGTTCCCTTACTGGCCTGACAGCTATGGTTGAGGGGCACTAAAATAAATGGCTACACAACTTATACTGAACTTAACTGCTCTGGCTGAACAATAGAACACAGTTTCGCATTTCATTACACTCCGTGCCCCTTTCCCTCAGCTGCATCTCCCCCTGCTATTCCAGCCCTATGGCCCCTCACGGCCCTGCCAACTCCCCATCCTCCACAGCGATCGCCTCCTCTGCTGCTGCAGGGGCGTTTCACACAGTGACACCAACAGGACCCACCTCTGCGCTGGGCCCTGGCACTTCGCACCTGCGCACCCAGGATGATTAAGACCAGGCAGAGCAGGGCCCCCAGGATAATGCAGATGACCACAGGCACCGTGACTCTCCCACTGTCGGTCGCAGGGCGGCGCGGGGGAGCTGGATGGAAAGGAACAGGCCACAGGGAGAGACAGGTCAGTGAGAGTTGTCAGGTGGGGGAGCGGGAACTCCCCAGTTGCTCGGTGTCCGGCCCCAAGCTTCAGGCAGAGTCACCGCACACCTGGATTTCCCTGGACATGAATCTTTTTTGATCTTCTCACAAGGAGGATTCTCCAAAGGGGAGAAAAAGTCCAAATTTCTGAGAGCAGACTCCAGGTGAGAGCCAGCTGCCGCCATGTCTGGGTTGGTCCCTCCCCTGCAGTCACAGCTCACTGCTTTCTTCCCTGCAGCTGCAGCTGCTGGGTCCCAGACACCTGAGCTCCCCATCCCAGCCCTGGAGAGGGAGGAGGCCCACAGGCCAGTGCTGTGTCCTGGGCCTGCACCCTTACTGCTGAGACAGGAAACGACCCTGCCCCCCACCTCGAGAGTGAACATGGAGGAACCCCCTGCACCTACTCCCAAATACTCCCTCCAGCTCCCCACCAATGGCACCCCCAGTGCTGACCCCCCCCCAGCACCACCTGACTATACCACCCCTCCTCCTTCAGGCCCCCCAACTACTCCCTTCAGCTCCCAATCCCCCTCTGCTGCTGAAGGGTCCCTAGTTTGGAGCCTGACACATGGTGGCTCTAACTTCAGGGCACGAGGCTGCTATTTCAGTCATGGGCCCTGAGCTCTCAGCTGCAGTCATCTGACATGGGACCTCCAGCTCAACGGGGCCTGCAGCTCCCACCCCAGTGTTCCTGGCCCTTCAATTTCACCAGCCTCAGCAGGAGCCCTGGGCCTTAGGCTGCAGCTTCAGCCCCGTCCCCCGCAGCCCTGGCCCCCAGGCGCTGCAACTCCTGTGGGAAGAGGTGGGGGTGTTACCTGCTCCAGCCAGTGGATCTGCTGTCACTGTCACACCTGCGTAGAGAAAGGGAGCAGAGCTGGAGTCTGGCGGTGGGGGAGGGGAATGTGCTTGTTGCCTGGGGGAGCAAGTCCCCGGGGGGTGTCCAGACATCACCTGTTTTCTTTCCCATGGATGCCCCCCAGCAGCGCAGCGCCTGCACGCTGGGGACTTAGGGCCCAAGTGCCCCTGTGCTGAGACACTGGTAACAAATCAGCACTTGCACCCCTGGGGCCTGTGATGGACCCTGCAGCTCCCTGGGCCGAAGCCTGAGCCAGCCCGACCCACAAAGGTTCTACCCCCTGGCAGCCATGATGCTCCAGTGCACAGGAGATGGGAGGGCCCAATCCGTGAGCAAGGGGGGCAGTTGGGTCCATCCTCCTCCCTGAACCTCACAGCATGTCGCAGAGACATCTGCTGCCACTCACCTGAGCAACTCACGGCAGCATCTTCCTTATGGCCACAGTTGCTGTCACCCCAGGGCTTGGCAGGACAGTCCCAGAGAGATGACTCTGTCCCTCTGCAATGCAGCATCTCCACCCAGATGGGACCAGTCCCCTCGCCGAATGCAGCCTCGCCCGGGGCAGACACGGCCGCTCCACAGCCCAGTTGTTTACACGCCACGTTAGCGTCCGCCAGGTCCCAGGAGTCATCACAGACTGTGCCCCAGGAGCCACGGTACCAAACCTCCACTCGGCCCGAGCACCTGCCCTCTCCTCCCACGAGGCGCAGCTTGTCCCGGTCTGGAAATGCAGAAACCTCCCATGTTACTGGCACAGCGGGGAACCCTCAGCGAGCAAGAGGGGACAGCGAGAGGCAGAGATACCTGTGCAGCTCGTCGAGTTCGGGCATTCAACTAGCAGGGGCGATTTCTCCTTTTTCCCTGCAGAGAGCAAAGAATGCAGTGAACAGACTGAGGAACACGAGTGATGTAGGACTGAGTAGGGTGGATCTGAACATTAAACCCCCCATGTTCAGAAAATTTATAAATTTAAATCTACAGTCTAGTTTTTTCCTAGCTAATGGATTTGTTACTCAGCCGCTCCCCTCCCTCAACTGTTGAAATCTCTAAGCAGCTCCCTGCTGGCGTGACAGTTGGTGGATGTCTGAGTCTGTTCCAGCCTTCCCACGGATGGTCACTCCTGCCCCTTCCAACGCTGGAAGTTAGAAGCCAATTGCCAGCTGGAATTCACCCAGGTTATTGTGGGGATTTGGGGAAAAGAAAGAGTGGGGTCAGAACTGGGGCCATCATAGGACTGTTGATCTGAAACAAACTATCTCCACACTTGTCCACAGGCATAGGGTATGTCTACACTTCAGAGTTTTTTTGGAAAAAGGTCTGTATTTCCAGCAACACTTGAGTTATGTCCACACTGCTATTGCATTCTTTTGAAAAAAATTGAACGAAGAGAGGGGTTTTCCTTGCATTGGCAATCCTCATTCTACAAGGAAGAAGCCTTTTTCCGAAAGAACTCTTTCACAAAAAGGCATGTGTGGATGGGGAAGAGGGAGTTGTTTCGAAAGACAAGGAAAGAGGAAAAAGCACAGGTGCCCTGGTGGCCATTCTGTCCATAGTATTCATATTTGCTGTGTAGATGCTGTTTTTCGGAAGCCTGCAGTCTAGACGTAGCCCCAGACACCTGCTTGGGGACTACTCACAGCCTGGCTGGCAGAATGCAGAGCCTACAGCACAGCCCGTCTCCAGGCAACCTACCAAGGGTAGCTGGCCTGTCATAGGGGCCTGACTGACCATCCTGTCTGATGGGTAGCAAGGGGCAAGCCCAGCAGCTACAGCAGCCATTCAACAACTGCTCACAGCTGCAATACTTTGCGTTTTCCCACCTTCATCCCAGCCTTGCTCTATCCTTGGCCCCAGACTCACCCCCTCTGGCCTCGCTCCAAGTAACTCAGTCCTTCCCCTTGGCTCCAGTTCTTGACTTCCAAATGGCTCTGGCCTCCCAATCTCCCTGTGACTCGTGTCTCCAGTTCTGGCTCCCCGCTCCTGTTTTAACCACTCCCCACAACCACCACATCCTGGTCACTGGCACTGGGCCCCTCTCTGACTGTTCACCCCACACGGGCAGCTGCACAGATTCTCACAAAGGCATTTGTGGGCTCCCCCAGGTGACTGCTCTGTGCCACCCAACGCCTTTCACTAACTAACGCTCCTGCTCCTTTCCCACGGGCCGTATTCTCATTCCTGGGATGGTCGGTGAAACGGCGCCTGTCACTGCTGAAACTAAACTCAAACCCACTTCACCAGGCGCTGTGAGTGTGAAAGTGTCCATGCTAATAAGTGAAGACATGCAAAACTGCTCTCGGGCCCTTCCCTTGTGTCAGACATGCAGAGGGCGCGTGCCGGCGCGGAGCGTGTCAGAATTACCAGTGCAAGTGATGTGAGTCTCTTCCGCACGGGCATCACACGACTGCTGTTCCCACGGGCGGGAGGGGCACTGCCAAAGGGAGCTGTGCTGTTCGCGGCATGTAACATGGTCCAGCCATGTGGGACCAGAACCTTCTCCATACACAGGGCCTGTCTCAATATACCCTTCATCCCCACAGTTCAGCTGCTTGCATATGATTGACGGGGTGACTCCAGACATCTGATTGGAGCAAACGCTGCCCCACGTCCCATTGTAGAAAACCTCCAGCCGCCCGGCACAGTCACTGCTGCTCACCAGCCGCAGGTCTGTGAACTCTAGAAGAAACACACAGAAGTGCAGTTGAAATGGTCTGATTCTGAACGTAACTGGGGTGAGAAGAGTGAAATCCCCGTAACCATGAACAGCCCCGTTCAGTGTTCTGCACAGGCCAGTGCCTGCAAGAGTCACTGCAAGAATCAGAGACTCTTCTGGCCACCACGTGCCCATAAGAAAGGCAACGGGCACGTCTGGAAAGTGCCCCCTTCATGACCATTACATGCACAGATAGTCCAGCGATAGCTGTGACTGCCCCTCCCAGCACGGGGGCACAAATGCAATGAGAACTAATGGGAAATGGCGACTTTCTAATCATGATCCCAGTAGGTAGTTAAGAGAGACACAGAGATGGTGAGAGAGAGTTTCTACCATTCCCAGCTGTCTCCTCAAATCCCCAGGTAACCAGGCTCCCAGGAGCGCTCCCAGACCAGACCTGAGCAGAGAACTCCCGCGTCCTCTTTGTGTCTGCAGTTGTGCTGGCCCCAGGACATGAAAGGACAGGCCCAGAGATCGGATTCGTTCCCAGAGCACTTCACATCATCCAGCCAGATCTGCCCGGACCCTTGCCCGTAATGAGCAGAGACAGTTGCATTGAGGGCGCGTCCACATCCCAGCTGTTTGCAAACGACATCAGCATCCGGCAGGTCCCAGGAATCATCACAGACTGTCCCCCAGGTGCCATTGTAATAAATCTCCACTCTCCCGGCACAGCGACCCGGCCCGTTCGCCAGCCTGATCCGCCTGCTCCCTGCAGGGACAGATCCCAGCGGTTATTGTGCGTGTGCCCTGCTGCCCAGAGCATGTGTGTGAGATCGGGAAACGACTCACCCGAGCAAACGACACCAACGTCCTCGGCAATTCCTGCCCGGGCCGGCTCAGAGGTGGAGTTATCACAGCCGGTCAGACGAGTCTCGTTCCCTGCACACTGGACCCTTCTCAGCCCCACGGGGCCCATCCCTGGCTCTGACGAAGGGGGGTTATAAGCTCTCTCAGCCTCTCCGCACTGGAGCTGCCTGCAGACCACACTGGCATCCTTCATGTCCCACTGGTCATCCAGCACCCGGCTCCACACACCATGGAGGGAAATCTCCACTCTGCCATCGCACCGGCTCTGTCCACTCAGCAGGCGCAGCACCCCAGAGAGACCTGGGCCCAGCAGACAGAAAACACACTGAGTATGGCTTCATTGCTGTACACTAGGAATAACACAGAGTGTGATGCTGTGTGGAATAGGGAGGATGGTTTATAATATAATTTGTACCAATATTATAAATGTTCAAGGATTTGATGCGCCAGATAGCGGTGAAAATGTTATGACAACCAAGTAAGATAATCTCGTTGAGATGTTTCTATCACCTGTGTTTTGGGAGTTACAAATGTACTGGAGGATTTACCTGGCGTGACTCAGGTCCTTAACTCGAGTAATTTTTGTTTTTTAGAAAATAAAATGAAAAGGCTCCTGCTTCATTTCAATCATTGCTATGGGGTGGGGCTGTGGATTGAAGGGTTCAGTACCAGCGCGCTCTCGAGAGAAAGGACATCCCCAGCCATCTCTCACCGCAGCAGCTCGGGGACAGGTGAAATGCACCTCTCCCTGGCTGCTGCAGGTCCAGTGGGCACAGCTGGGGAGGGGAGCATGATCCCCATGTGAGGCAGGTCCAGATTCATCTGCCCCCTGCAGTCCCCAGCCAGAGTGAGGAATGCAGCAAACTGTCCACTTCCCCCTTGCTCCCTGCCAAAGGGAAACAACCAGCCATGTCCCCATAGGAACCGTTGCGGGGAGAGGTTACACATTTACAAAAAATCCCACTTTTGAACAAGCCCAGAAGCAGTATACAGAATTTGGTGGTCCTAGCTCTTACCGTTGAGGAGGAGTTCTTGAACAAACAGACTCACAGATGGACAGACAGATGCACACTTTGAATATACACAGATATGGTACATCTCTATTTCAAATTTGTACTGTGCATCTGGGTCACACCCCCAGACAGCTTGGCATCAGCACTGCCTATCCCGTTTGATGTCCCATAAAGGCTCATGTGCAGTACAGTGAACCCATGGAAAGGATCCAGTGGATACGCCTTATGAGTCAGCAAGACATGGAGGACCTGCCTGTGGCCAGAGAGCTATAAGTTCTTTTCTGTGCCATCAGGTATGAACTTGTGTTTGGAACAAAGAACGTACAAGCCACGCAGCAAAAGAATATGGAAAGTAGCTGCATCTTCTCCATTTTATCTTCTTCCCAGCTCAGCTTGTCTGTGGAGTAACTGTTCACCAAAGGAATCTCTGAATGAAGGACTGAATGACCCATCCCAGCTATGGACGTGTTCCAGAAGGACTTTCAAATTAGCAAAGTCACCAGTACTGCTCAGAACCTGATACATGAACTCTGATATCTCTATAGATATCTAAGGGAATGTCTACACAGCAGGGCTAAAGCCCAATTAAGCTATATAACGTCAGCTATGTCAATTGTATAGCTCAAGTTGAAATAGCTTATTTCGGCTTTTTGGCACTGTCTACACAGCAGGAAGTTCGAGTTACAGCACTCAACCTCCGATTTCCTTACTCCTCATAAAATGACGGTTACAAGAATCGGAGTAAGCAGTCCTCTAACTTGACAGTATTTCGACATTATGTCAAAATAATGTCTTGCAGTGCAGACGCCGACTATGTTATATTTGAACGTCAGATATTCTGAAATAACACTGCTGTGTTGGTGTACCCCAAGGCTGCGTCTAGACTGGCATTAGAATTTTGTGCTTTTGCAAATAAGCTTTTTAACGGGAAAGTGGTTTCCGTTAAAAGTTATTTTGCGCAAGAGAAGCGTCTAGATTGAGCAACGGACGCTTTTGCGCAAAAGCATTTCTTTTTGCAGTTTCAAAAGTTCGTCCGTGGCCAATCTCGACGCCAAGACTTTTGCGCAAGAAGAGCCCCGATTCTTTTTTGCCATTTATACGCCGGGATCAGAGGATTTTGTTGCGCAATTAATTCATACAACCTTTGAAACTGTCTACACTGGCCCTTTTGCTGCCAAAAGGTTTTGAGCAAAAGGACTTTTGCCCAAACATGGAGCCATCAAAGTATTTGCACAAGATAGCACTGATTTCTTACATTAGAACGTAAACAGTGCTCTTGCGCAAATTCAAGCGGTCCAGTGTAGACAAGCTGGCAAATTTTTGTTCGCAAAAGCGGACGCTTTAGCGGATAAAACTGGCCAGTCTAGGACTTGCAGCCCAAGGCTGCGTCTAGGATCCTGGCATGATTTGTCTGGAAAATGCTTTTGAATGGGAAAAGTTTTTCCGTTAAAAGGATTTAATCCGGAACCAGAAGGCGTCTAGATTGGACCACGGATGGCTTTTCCGCAAAAGCACTTTTTGCGGAAAAGCATCCCTGGCCAATCTAGTCGCGCTTTTGCGGCAAGAAAAGCCCCGATCGCCATTTTAGCCATCGGGGTCCTTTTTTGCGTAAGGAACAATTTCTGGGTTGTCTACACTGGCCCTTTTGCACAAAAGCTTCTGCGCAAAAACGGACTTTTGCCCGAACGGGAGCGTCCTAATAGTCATTTCCGCAAGAACAACTGACGATCCATAACCATGAGATCGTCAGTGGTTCTTGGCGGAAATTCAAGCAGCCAGTGTAGACAGCTGGCAAGTTTTTCCGGAAAAGCGGCTGATTTTCCGGAAAAACTGGCCAGTCTAGACACAGCCCAAGTGTTTTACCATTTAACAATTTTTGTTCTTTATGACATAATAAACCTTTAGTTTGAGATAGGAAAAGATGGGCTGGCAGTGTGTTATTTTGGGTAAGATGCAACCTTACATTGACCTGGTAACAAGACTGACCCTTTGGAGTCAGAAGAACATTTTGTGTATTTGAACAACGGTTTTAAATAGTTTCTCACTGTACTGGACCGAGGTGCTGACTGAGAGCCAAAGAACTGGCCTGCAATAAAGGGGACTGTGAGATTTCTTTTTTCAATTTCATAATAACCACTGTAGGGATCAGAAGCACAGTTTGTGACTGGTTAGTGAATTTAATTTCAGTGTTACCAACCAGTTTTGGGAACATCTGTTCTCCCTTTTGCAGCCTGCCCTGACCTTGGCTTTTCCATTGAGGGCTGCCCCTGGCACATTGGGCCACAAATAGAGCACATGAAATTATGGACCCTTTCTAAGTGAGAAGGTAAAACAAGTAATAAGAATGTGTTACAGGGTTAAAGGGAACAAACTCTGTTAGCAGATATGTTTTTGTTTGGTTATAAGTGGAAAGTGCTGTAAGAATTGTAACACACTGAGCATTACGCAGGGCTTTGCGAGCAGATCCTGTACATGAGTGGGTGAGGGCATTCCTGCAGATTGCTGGTCTGGAAAATCTCTGTCTCTTTGTGGCTATGGAATTGGGGCTGGGGTTTTAGTCTCTTTATCCAGGCTTAAATACCTGGAAGCCAGTGAATGGTGTCTGCACGGGCACCTAGCGGTTGGGTGGTGAAAGACTGTCAGGGAGGGGGCCCGTGCTGGTCAGGAACAGACTGTTATTGGTAAATTCACTTGGCTCCCTCTGATCTTTGTTTACAGGGTGGCAACTTTCTTGGTTCACCTGATTCCAGTGCAGGAGTTCCAGTGTGAGAGAGAACCTGGCACTGCTGTTCCGACTGGAGCTGTGCCCTGAAGTGTGGTGCCATTTCTGAGTCCAAGCTGTGGGTCCAGCTAATCCATGCACAGCTTAATAGCTGTGGGGTGGTGGGAGGGGACATTTTCTGTAGGGAATATTGTGACTCCCTGGGGATGTGCCTGTGTCTCAGTACAATGGTTTTCAGACTATGGGTTGTGACCCAGTACTGGGGGGTGGAATGTCAGGGGCTGGGTCTCATTGCTCAGGGTGATCAGGTGACCAGTGGGGGAGCTAAAGCAGCTCCCTGCCTGTCCAGGCACCACAGACTATACTGTGACCCAGAAGTGGCCGGTAACAGACCTGGTTCCTACAAGGGAATGGGGAGCGCACAGGGCTCCACGCACTGCCCCTGCCCTGAGTGCTAGCTCCACACTCCCATTGGCTGGGAACCTGCTGCTGGCTGATCCTGGGGACAGCATGGTCTGCAGTGCCAAGAAAGGCAGGAGGCTGCCTTAGACCCCCCGCTGCACTGCTGACCGGGAGCCACTCGAGGTCAGTCCCTCCTGCCCCAGCCCTGACATCCCATAGCCAGAGCCCCCTCCTACCCTCCAAATCTGACACGCTCAGCCCCACCCTGGAGCCCACACTCTAGTCAGCTAACGCTGGGTTGTGGGCAGCAACCATTTTCTGCAACTGAGTCATGAGGAAAAAAGGTTGAAACCCGCTGACTCGGGATGTGCGTGTGTCTCAGGATCAATGAGCTACCTCACATGAAACTACAAAATAAGCAGGGTCCTTCAGTCACAGCCACTGTACAGCCAGGCAGCAGATCAGGAAGGACTCTCTGAGCCCAGAGGCGGGTGGAGCCAGGAGAGACTGACCTGGCCAAAGACAAGCAGCAGGGCCGGTGCAGCAGCTGTGGCTGGCACAGTACGTACAAGCGATGGCAGCCTGACCAGGGCAGAGCACACGCACTGCACCCAAACCACTCAAGGGTCTTGGAGCCCAAAGAGCATTTCAAGACAAAGAGTGAAATCCCAGCCCCACTCAGGGCAATGGTAAAACCTGCATTGACTGCAGCAGCAGCAGGTGATCTCCCTATGGCTGGGGCAGGAGAAGTCCTGTTTGCAGCCAGGGTAGTGTGAGAGTTGAAGGTAGACTTGGGGCTTCCCAAGGATGGCTCATGGCTATAACTGGATACCATAGGCCCATGGCTCATGGCTATAGCTGGGTACCATAGGCTCTCAGGAAGGGCAGGTGGGATCATGGCAGAAGGGACCAGGAGTTTTCCCTTATGAGGGATTCTCCTTCCAGAGAGGAATCAGCAGATGTGCTGAGTGGCTAGTTGGGACAGGCAGGACATGACTGCAGCAGGCAATACAGCTGGGAATGCAGAAAGCAATGCTGGGGAGAAGCCAGAGAGCTGTGAGATGATTCCCCCCCGAGGTACAAAGGTACCCGCTGGGAGGAAGAGAGCAGACAGGCTGAGGTGCTGGGCAGGACCCTGTAGGCTACTCATGCCGTGCAATGGCACCAGCGACACTAGACTCTGTGGAAGAGCCCTGGAAGCTACATGCACATTCTTAGCAAGGAGTTTGAAATCTGAGGTTTCTCCATAAGGACCCCAGCATCAGCCAGTCGAGAAACTCTGTAGAGACTTTTCTCAGAGGGGTTAGCTGTGCTAGTCTGTACCTGCAAAAACAAGGAGTCCTGTTTTTAAAAAAACAACAAATAGTCTGGTAGCACCTTAAAGCCTAACAAGACATGTAGATGGTAACTTTTTCAAGTTTACCTGTATAGACTAACTTGGCTACCGCCTGAAGATATATTTGAGAAAAAGCTTTCATGGGTAAAAGCCACTTGCTTGGTCAGATGCATTGCCAGGATTTCACTCTTAGACTTGAAATATTCAGCAACTGCATCAGGGTAATTTTATCGCTGGTATTTCCTAAATCTGGAGCATTTAGCTTTGACTAACTCGAGCTGTTTACCGTTTTTTGCGTGTGAGGGAAATATTAGAGCGGGTCGACAACTCAAAAGTGTCCCCGTGAAGTATTTCAAACGCCGTGTTTCAATTTTTAAGGAAATCCAAGAGATTTGGATGTGGAAATGGAATGACAATTTTTGTTTAGATCAGGGTGGGTAAGATGCAGCCTGTAGGCTGGATCTGGGCCACTGAGCCCGCGGATCCGGCCTGCAGGATGCTCTGACCTGCCAGAACCCTCAGGCACAGAGCTGCACAAGTCACTTTAAGTTTTTGCTGCACATTTTGGCTCTGCTCTGGGCACCAGGGGGAAAGGGAGGCTTTGTGCACCCCGCTCCCAGCAGTATCCAGCCAATAGGGGCTGTGATATTTTGCTGGGGGTGGGGCCAGCACACAAAGCCTCCCTTCCCCCTCACCTGGAGCAGAGTGCCACATGGAGCAGCCAGCTGTTTTGAGCAGCCTGGAAGTGTGGCAGGCAGGCAGCCTCTGGGGACTGCTTGCAGGGAAAAGCTTAGGTAAGCGCCTCTTGGATAAAACCTGCCTGCCTATTGGCATCTCACCCCTTTCCTGCACCCAAACTCCCTACCGCAGGGCACCACCTGCTCCTGCCCGAGGGCACCACCCAAACCGTCTGCAGCCTCCCTTCCCCCCAAGTCATAACTCCCTCCCAGATCCTGCACCCCCTTTTACATCCCACACCCAGACCAGACTCTTCTCCTGCACCCTATTTCCCTACTCCAGGTCATCATTCAGACCCCTCCTGTCCCCCTCCCTCAAGTCACAACTCCATCCCAGACTCTGTACCACTACCTACACTCCTTCCCCAGGCCAGAATCCTCTCCTGAACCTCTGACCTGAAACACGTGCCCCAGATCACAACCTCCTCCTTCACCCAAACTCTCTCTCAGACCCCCACATCCTCTCCTGCACCCTAACCCCCTACTCTGAGCTCCTTTCCGCACCCAACCTCTGTTCCAGACACCACAGCCATTCTATAGAAAAGTGTGGTCCTTTAATACTTGTCAAAAATCTTGGTAGTGGCCCACATCAGAAATTATTGTCCACCCCTGATATAGATTCTAACTAATAGCTTGATTCATTTGAACTTTTGGAAAAAGAAAAATTCAATTTTCCTTTTCATATTTGTGTTTACAAGTTTTCTCCCTTCCTCCCCCTTTCTATGTTTTCATCTTTTCTTCCACTGGAAAAAAAAGAAAGACAAAAGAAAAAAGTAAAAAGAGTGTGAGAAAGCAGGGGAAATAATTTCATCAGGCTTTTTCAACTGGAAAGGTGTGAAAAGAGTGATAAAAAGTGAGACAAAGTGCTACTTTCTCTGTGTCATGGTACCAAAAATACCCTTAGGCACTCAAGGGAGAGAAGGGAAATGTTCATTTTCAGCACTTTATAATTCAACCAAGCCTGGAAGGGATTTCACTGCACAAGGGAAAGGCCCCTCCCTGGCCCCAGCACTGGCCCCCTTTCCAAACAGCAAAGCCTGCTGCAGTCAGTGAGGGGGCTGGGCTACATGATCTCCCAAGGTCTCCTCCAGTTCCATGATGAAATCTTCTCAAGAAGGTGTCGAGACTATTTTACAGAAAGTGGAAATTGTGAAGCAGCCACCAGCTGAGAATCTCTAGTAGCTCCCCCTCTAACTGCTGTAGCACTGATTTGGAGAAGGATGGGGACACGGAACTAGGAATATTTATCTAACCCACTGGAGAATGTGCTGCCCCTGCCCTGCTCAAGGACAGAGTTGCTGATGTTTTTGCTGGAGAACCCAGGGCCTTCCCTGGCCACAGCTGTTCCTTTATGATGCTATTTACTGTGATTTTATTTTCCATACCTTTGTAATTATCAAACAAAGTTGAAGATCCAGCTCCCCCACCCCTCGCTGTGCACTGAGGTCCCCTGCTCTGGGGCCGTGTCACATGCTGAGGGCAGGTGTCACTAATCCAGCATTGCCCCTGCACTTACCTGAGCAAACCACACCGGCAGCATTGTCGTGTGAGCACGGAGAGGCCCCCAGGGCAGTGACAGGACAGTACCCCAAATGGGGTTCAGTCCCTTCACAGTGAAATGTGTCTGCCCAGACAGAGCCGGTTCCCTTCCCAAAGTGCCCTCCTCCTGGCACCGACACAGCGAATCCACAGTCGAGCTGATGACAGAGAATGTTGGCAGCTGATAGATCCCAGCGTGAGCCACAGAGGGTTCCCCAGGCACCAAACTCCTGGATCTCCACCCTCCCAGAGCAGGCTGTGCTGCCGTTCACCAGCCGGAACCCTGTGTGCCCTGGGGAGAAGGGAGAAGGGTTTAGAGAGATGGAGCCTTGAGTTATTTTATAACAAATGGGTCAGGGTTGCCAACCCTCCTGGTTTGGCTGGGAGGCTCCAGGAATCAGGCCCTGGCTCCTGGAGGTTACCGCTGCCAAACCAGGCATTGTAGGCACTCCCCATATGGCAGTACAGCAGGGCTAAGGTAGCTTTCTGCCCTCCCTTTGCTCTGTGCCACTCCCAGAGGCATCCGGCACTGTCCTGGTAGTCTGGCGGGGGAAGTAGTCAAGTGCTGACTCCATAGTTCCCATGGCCTGGAGCTTCCTGCCCTCCACCGCTGCCAGGAGCTGCTGCCATAGGGATGTGCTGTTGCTTTTGGGAGCTACCTGAGGTAAGTGTGTTCCCTCCAACCCCCCAACCCTCTGCCCCAGACGAGAGCTCACACCCAAACAGCCTCCCAGATTCCACAACCCTCCCATTCTCAAGCACTGCCCCAGCCCCGAGCCTCCTCCTGCACCCCAACCCCTTCCCAGAGCCCACACCTGCCCCTCCTGCTGCATCCAAATTCCCTCCCAGTGCCACCCCCACCCCTTCCTGCACCCCCACCCCTGCCCCAGGCTCACCCTGGAGTCCCTCTCACATCCAAACTCCCTCCCAGAGACTGCACCCCCTCCTGGAACCTCAGCCCTTCGCCCCAGTGAGGGGGGTTGAGAGCGAGTGATGGAGGGAAGGGACTGGTGTGATTGGGGGTAATGTCCTCAGAGAAGGGGTAGGGTAAACCTGTTTTCGGTGTGTGCCATTAGGCAGTTGGCAACTCTCCTCAGGGAGATTTGTCCCTTCTCTGAATATCTTGGATCATTTGCATTTTATGAGAAGCTGATGCCAACCCAGCTCCCTACAGAGTGTGATCGTGTCATTGCTGCGTCCTAACCCCGACTACACACCGCTGGGATTTTAAACACTTAGGACTGAATCCTTACGTGAGCATATGACTCCGACATCATTTCTGTGTGAGCACGTCTGGCTGCTGTGCGACACCCTGGGACAGTACGCATGGTGGGACTCAGTCCCTTCACACTGGAATGCTTCAGTCCAGACCGGTCCACGTCCTTCTCCGAAGTGAGCTCCCCCTCGGACAGACAGAGCCGTTCCACACTGCAGTTCGGTACAGATGACGCTGGCAGCTTTGAGATCAAAGAGCGCATCACAGACTGTGGCCCATAATTCTCCATCTCTTATCTCCACACGTCCTGAGCAGGCACTGAGCCCTCCAACCAGCTGGGGCTTAATGTGCGCTAGAAAGTCAATGAAGGCAGGAGTTTACCAAGAGACCTAATGATTGAAATGTTCCTTTGCCATAGAACTTTGGTTAAAGGCCCATCGTGCTTCATTGGCTAAGCACAGATATTAATTAGAAACAAAAAAGGAATAGATAACATAAAGAAAGCACTGGAATTAGATAACAGTCAATATACACCCTAACAATGATGTAATTACACTGCAAAGGAAGATGACAAATTTGTTATCTATGATGCAGAAATATTCAATAAAGATTTCTGATGTTGCATAAAAGCAGGATGTATCATATCATGTGAAGAGGATGAACTACTCTTCAATCCATTGGTAACTAAGGAGGAAGTTAAACAGCCTTTTCCAGGGTTAAACATTTTTTATGTCGGAAGACTAAAAAAAACCACAGAAAAGTAGAAAAAATATCTGGTTGGAAGACACCTCAAGAAATCTATCCCAGCACACCAAAGCAGGTATGACTGTACCTAACCCTTTGCTTTCAGATGTTAGTACCATGTTCCACTGTTCAATTACCATGAAAGTTAGAAAGCTTTCCTGATATTTAATCTGAATCTCCCTTGCTGCAATCTGAGATGATTATGTCTAGTCCTGCTCTTGGTGGAGTAGTGCAACATTTCAAATATTTGAAGACTTCATCAGGACCACCACCCCCACCCAGTCTTCTGTTCTCTAGTCTAAAACATGCCCCATTCTTTCAACGTGTCCTCATGGCTCATGTTTTCTAAACCTTGTTATCTTTGTTGCTCCCCCTCTGGACATGCCAAACTGTCCGCAATCTTCTCATAGGGTGATGCCCAAAACTGGACACAGCACTCCTGGTGAGGCCTCAGCAGTGCTAGGTAGAGCAGGAAGATTACCCCCCATTTCCTACCTATGGCTTTCCTGTTAATTCAATTCAGAATGACACTCCCCTTTTTCACAACAGCGTCACAGCTTAATCTGTGGTCTACTATAACCTCCAGATCACTTTCTGCAGTACTGCTGCCTAGTCAGTTATTCGCCTTTTGAGGGGTTTTATTTGATGTTTCCTTCCTTGGACTAGTACTTCGCGATTGTGTTTAGTGAATTTTAACTTCCTGATTTCAGACCAGTTCTCCAGTTTATCAAGATCATTTTGAATTTGAGCCCTTCCTTCCAAAGAGCCTGCAACCCCTCCCAGCTTCAACTCATCTTCAGATTGTGTGGGCCTATTCTCTACTCTGTCATCCAAATCATTAAAGAAACTATTGAGTAGTACAAGCCCCTGGACAGGGTTCTAATGTATTCATCCACAGGAACACAGAAATCCCAGAGAAAGAGATTAAAGCAACTGACAGCCTACAGGCCCATGTCTTACTAAAGTTCATCAATTCCCTGAAAATCTGGGCTGGCTCAGCTTATCCCAGGGACTCCTGATTCTGGGAATTGTGTTTTAGGTTCCTTCTTTGCCACTCCTGCCCCACCCCCTGTTCATCAGGGCTCCCTTTTAACAATCCCTCAGCTCTCTGTGTAAAATGTCCTACCTGAGGTCCCCCTCCCAAGTTAGGGGGCTTGTGCTGAGTTTGGCCAGATTCAAAATGCAAAGGCCTTGACATCTCTTCTGTCAGTTAGGTACCAGTGATTGGGTTCTCTGAGCCACTGTCTGCCTTCCTGGGACATGTGGGGAGAGCAGGTGAGGACTGCCCTTTGAACCCTGAGTGGGTTAAAACTGTGTATTAAATAGCATGTGAAGATTGGAACTGAGGTATTCAGATAATAGTCGACATTTGAAATACAGGTGTGCCCAAAAAGGGCTAAGAAGGCCCTTTTTAGGATAGGTTATTTGAAGGAGGGTTTTTTTAAGTCCCATTTTGTGAGGAGACCTGACTGAAACGCAGAATTTCCAGTGTACAGGACATTTTGCTATTTTTAAATTTCCTCAGCTGATCTATTTCTCACTCCTGCACTTGTCTTGGGTTGTCCTGTCTCCCCCAACCCATTTCCCTCCCTGGAAACTTGATCCTGTCTCAGGGCTTCTCTACATAAACACTTATTGGGGTATAAATGTATCCCACAAGAGCCTGCTGTGCACTCAGGGTACGTCTACACTATGCAATTATTTCAAAACAAGCTATTTTGGAATAATAACTCCCAAAATAACTGTTTGGAAATAGCCTGTCCACACTAGAGGGAAGCCTAGTCAGAGTTTTTGAGCAGCCAGATCAGAGCAATAAGGAGAGTGCAGCATGGGGATACTTTACCTCAATTTAGAGCCCCAGAAAGCACTGGGGAGCAATTACTTCGAATAGCCCTGGGGCAGAGCTATTTGGACATAGCAGTAGTGGAGCGTCCATACTAACACTATTTCAAAATAGCAATTTCAAAATAAGCATTAATCCTCGTGAAATGAGGGTTTATTATTCTGGAATAAAAAGCCTGTTATTTTTTAAATAGTTTTGAACTAACAGGTTTCCTGTGTGGACACTCGCCCTGTCATTTCAAAACAACACACTAGTGTAGACATGAGGTCAATATCCATGTGGAACCGCCTCCTGCGCGCTAACATTTCCCTAGTGCTGTGAAACGGGCAGAGCTCACTAGGGAAAGCTCAGTGTACAGCAGCATGGTCCACACGGACACTTGGTGCATGGCAGCACAGTGCAGGACAGATTCACTGGCCAGCTTGCCATGAATGGATTGTTCAGTGGTGGATGGTTGGGCCTCCTCCAAGGCTGCCTGGCTGCTGCTGATCAGTCTCTTTACCGGTAGTTGGTTCCTGGATATCCTGATTGCCTGATCTTTGGTCTCTCTCTCCTCACCCACCGCCAGCTTTCCTTTCCCCACCAGTTCCCAGATGCCTGGACTTCTCTCTTAGTCAATCACCAGCTTGGATAGAAGGCAGCATTTGAGCAAGTGGTCCAGGCATAAGCAGGCTGAAGGAGCCAGGGAGGGCCGCTACTGAACGGAGGGGAAGTACCCTCTTTAGCCAGAATGGTAACCTGCCCAGGAGAAGACAGACAACTTAGGTATCCCCAATCCAGACGGAGGTAAGTAACTGTTTTCAGGCTCTCTCCAGAGGCTCTCTGGTGGAGAATGCTTTGGCAGGGACGTGTCAGGAAAGGGATCAGGAGACCCCATAACCAGAAGGAATGGGATGCATAGAACGAGGGATGGGGGTACCACAATCTCCACTTCCAAGAGGAGGAGACAGGTGGTGTTCAGGGACCCCCTCCCCAGGGGGACAGATTCATCCATCTGTCATCCAGACCAGGAAACTCAGGAAGTGTGCTGTTTGCCTGAAGCTAGAATTCAGGATGTGACCGAGAGTCTTCCGGGACTGATCACGTCTCCAGACCACTGCCCTGTTCTCCTTTTCCATGTAGGAACCAGCGATACTGCCAAGAATGACCTGGAGTGAGTCACTGCAGATTACGTGGCATTGGAAGAAGGATCGAGGAGTTTGAGGTGCAAGTTGTGTTCCCATCCATAATCCCTGCTGAAGGATGTACTTAGGCAGAGTGGCCGCCCACTGACCGGGAGGGAGAAGAGCCCCTCCTTGAGCCCTCTTGGGCAGAGCCTGGCCCCAACCAAACACCTAACTGGAAGTCAGGGCAGGGGTGTGACTAACAGTATAAAAGGCCAGCCCAGGAGCTCAGTCAGGCCTCAACTGCCAGGGGGACCAGACACCTGCCCTGTGCTCCTGAGCTGGGAGGCTGCTGAGGACTTGCAGGATGCTGAGGACTGGCCTGGACCACTAGGACCCCAGACAGACTTTGACCCGGAGGAGCTACCAACCTTGCCAGAGGTTTCAATGCCTCCTTCTGATCCCTTCCCTCAGAGGTCTCTTCCAATGCCCCAGAAGACCTGCTATAGAGCCAGGACCTGAGCCGCTCAATTGAATAGATCAGGAGGTTGGCAACCTATGGCTCATGAACCAAATATGGCTTAGTAGGGAGCCAGATATGGCTCTTCTGGAGCCCCAACTCAGCCCTCCTCCCCCTCTCCCTCCACAGCAGGGAGCTCGCGCTCGTGCTACAACCTTACCCACCCCTGCCCCCAGCAAGATTGGCCAGCACCAGCTTCTTGCAAGGGGATGGGGGAGAAAGCATACGGGGAACAAGCTCTGCACTTTTTGGCTCTGTGTGTTCTGCCCTTTTCCTTCCTCTGACATGCGGGCAACCAGGAACCAACAATGGCTCCGTGAGCTGCCATTTTCTTTCCCCCAGGATATACTTCCTGGTGTCTTCTCCTGTGAATCCTTTATGGCGAATGGGAGTAGAGGGAGACCGTGTTATGTGCAATATGAAAGCAAATAAGTGTCCCCCCAACCCTCATGCCCAGACCCTACATTCCCCTCACTCACCATTCCCAGCCAGACACCCTGCCCCCAGCCCACTCCTACCCCCTGCTCCTGGCCAGACACCCAACCCCCAGCCCACTCCTGACCCCTGCTCAGACAGCCTGTTCCCAACCCATTCCTGCCCCCTGCCTAGACACGCTGCCCCAGCCCACTCCTGCCCCCTTCTCCCAGCCAGACAGCCTACTCCCAGCCTGCTCCTGCACTCTCCCTCCCACACAGACCTTGCACTCTCACCCCTCACACACCCCACCTCCCACCCAGATTTTGCATCCCCATCCCTATCCCATTCACTGGCAGCCCTGTCTCTCACACTGAACCCCTAATTTTTGGCCCTATCCCAGAACCTAGGGGGGAACCACAAAATCCACTAACCTGGAACCCCAGAAGAGTAAATCTGGCCTGAAGCCTTGTACCTCAGTCCTCCCTTCTCTTCCCACCACTATGGGGCTAAGCACCAGGGCAGGGAGGTGTGTCAGTTGTGGGCCACATCAATGAGGGTTGGAGGTTTTGGGACAGTTGTGGTTTTTTTGCTTCTCAGAGGCCCCCAATCCAGAAAAGGTTCCCCAGCACTACCATAAATAAAGACAATGTTGAAACCTTTTGTGTTGGACATAATATTTTCCTTTATTTAAAAATGAAGCCTGGTCAACAAGGCCCCAGTTGGGGCCCAGCCCCCCATCTAGTATCAGCATCATAACACTCCTGCACCGCCCTACATGCCAACCCTGAATCCATCATACACTTGAACCCCCTGCCCTGAGCCCCTCATAATCCCACATCCCCAAATTCCTGCACCCTCACATTTCCAGCCCCCTGCCACAACACTCCTGCACCCCCACACACCCCAACCTTATGCCCTGAGTCCATCATACACCCAAATCCCCTGCCCTGAGCCCTCCATACATGCCAACCCAAAGTGCCGTACCCCCCATATCCCCAGACCCCTAGCATAAGACTGACAGAAGACAGCCTGGATGCCTGCATGAAATTGGATTTGACCAGTTATGATGTAAACGTCAAAGAAATGTGTGAAAAGATGGAGCATCAGGAAGTCCCATTAAATGAAGTCTCTGAGTACAGTGTTTCATTTGTGCTATTATTAATCATCATGTCAATTATCAATAATATGAAGTTGTATATTTTCAGTCATGCAAATGGGCATTCTTATTCTTATTCTTATACAGATGACTAGGAAGGAGAATAAATATATTGCTCATGCTTGCAGGAGTGTAATCAGGAAGGCCAAAAAGCAACTGGAATTGTAGCAAGCAAGGGATGTGAAGGGTACAAAAGAAACACTTCTACAGACACATTAGCAATAAAAAGGTAGTAAGGAAAGGTGTGGGGTCCTTACTGGATGAGGGAGGTAACCTAGTGAAAGATGACATGGAAAAAGATGAAATACTCAATACTTTTTTTTCTCTCTGTCTTCACAGACAAGGTCAGCTCCCAGACTTCTGTGTCGGGCAACACAGTATGGGAAGCCCTCAGCAGAGAAAGAACGGGTTAAGAACTATTTCTAAAATCTGGACATGCACAAATCCATGGGGCCGGATCTAATGCATCCGAGGGTGCTGAGTTAGTTGGCTGATGTGAATGCAGAGCCATTGGCCATTATCTTTGAAAACTCATGGCAATTGGGGGAGGCCCCAGACAATTGGAAAAAAAAAACAAATGTAGTGTCCATCTTTTAAAAAGGGAAGCCTCATCTCAGTCCCTGGAAAAATCATGTAGAGGATTCTCAGGGAATCAATTCTGAAGCACTTGGAAGAGAGGAAACTGATCGGGAATAGTTAACATGGATTCATCAAGGGTAAGTTATACCTTGCCAACCTGATCAACTTCTGGGATGGAGTAACTGGCTCTGTGGATATGAGAAAGGTGGAGGACAAGAAAGCTGGTTAGATCATCAGGCTCAATGGGTCGTGCTAAAAGGCTCAATATCTGGTTGGCGGTCAGTTTCAAGCAGGATGCCCCAAGGATCGGATCCTGCACTTGGGACAGAAGAATCGCAAGCATTGTTACAGGCTGTGGACTGACTGACTAAGCAGCAGTTTGGCAGAAAAGGACCTGGGGATTTCAGTGGATGAGAAGCTGGATATGAGTCAACAGAGTGCCCTTGTAGCCAGGAGGACTAATGGCATATTAGGGTGCATTAAGAGGAGCATTGTCAGCAGGTCTAGGGAAGTGATTATTCCCCTTTATTAAGGACTGGTGAGGCCACATCTGGAACACTCTGTCCAGTTCTAGGCCCCCTATTACAGAAAGGATATGGACACATTGGAGAGGGTCCAGCAGAGGGCAACCAAAATGATTAAGGGGTTGGAGCACATGATTTATGAGGCAAGATTGAGGGATTTTGGCTTGTTTATTCTACAGCAGAGTGAGAGGGGATTTGATAGCAACCTTTACATACCTGAAAGGAGGTTCCAAAGAGGATGGAGAAAGGTTGTTCACAGTAGTGACGGATGGCAGAAGAAGGAGCAATGGTCTCTAGTTACAGAAGGGGAAATCTAGGTTGGATATTGGGAAAAACTATTTCCCTGGGAGTATGGTGAAGCACTGGAATGGGTTACCTAGGGAGATAGTAAATGGTTACTGTGACAGTGTGTGCTATACCCCGCACTGAAGCAGGTGTGGTTAATAGCCTGTGGGCCCAGGAAGTCCTGTCCCTTTACCCAGATTGGGCATGCTCCAAATGCTGGGGCAGCATAAAAGCAGGAAAGCAGCTCAGTCTCGGCTGGCCATCACAGGAGAAGGACCTCCAGCGGTGGACCTCCAGGGACCATGTAGGATGCCACCCTTCCAGCACTGGTAGGAAGTGACCCAGGAAGGGTGTCAGAGTGGTATCTCCCACCAAGGTGAGCTCAGTGTGTTTTGGTCGGAGTCCCCGCTGAGCAAGTGGTAGAATGCTCCGCCACTCACAGGGCCCTGTGTTGGGACCCGGTGGAGTAGGGTGGGCTCGGGTCCCCCTACCAAAGTTGCCACCCCTAGACCTATTGACTCTAGTTGATAGGTTGTGCTGCCCTGAGATAAGGATAACTCTTGACTCTGGCCACTAGGCTGTGCTACCCTACGCATTAAAAAATACAGTAAGAGAACCAAAAAAGTACCATGGTGGCTTAACAACCAAGTAAAAGAAGCAGTGACAGACAAAAAGACATCTTTTAAAAAGTGGAAGTCAGATTCTAGTAAGGAAAGTAGGAAGGAGCATAAATTTTGTCAAATTCAGTGTACAAATATAATAAGTATCAGAGGGGTAGCCGTGTTAGTCTGGATCTGCAAAAGTGACGAGGAGTCCTGTGGCACCTTATAGGCTAACAGACGAAGTGGGTCTTTGCCCACGAAAGCTTATGCTCCAATAAATCTGTTAGTCTACAAGGCGCCACAGGACTCCTCGTCGCTTTTGCAAATATAAGAAGAAAATCCAAAAAGGAGTTTGAAGAACAGCTAGCCAAAAACTCAAAAAGTAATAGCAAAATGTTTTAAAGTACATCAAAAGCAGGAAGCCGGCTAAACAACCAGTGGGGATCTTGGATGATCAAGATGCTAAAGGAGCACTCAGAGATGATAAAGTCATTGAGGAGAAGCCAAATGAATTCTTTGCTTTGGTCTTCACAGCTGAGGATACTGGGAAGATTCCCAAACCCGAGTTATTCTTATTAGGTAATAAATCTGAGGAATTGTCCCAGATTGAGGTGTCATTAGAGGAGGTTTTGGAACAAATTAACAAACTTAACAGTAACAAGGCACCAGGACCAGATAGCATTCACCGAAGAGTTCTGAAAGAACTCAGATGGGAACTTGCGGAACTATTAACTGTGGTTTTTTAATGTATCCTTTAAATCAGCTTCCGTACCTAATGACTGTAAGATAGCTAATGTGACATCAATATTTAAAAAGGGCTCTAGAGGTGATGCTGGCAATTACAGACCGTTAAGTTTAATGTCAGTACTGGGCAAATTAGTTGAAACTATAGTAAAGGGAAGAATTGTCAGACACAAAGATGAACATAATTTGTTGGGGAAAAGCCAACATGGTTTCTATAAAGGAAAATCATGCCTTACAAATCTGCTAGAGTTCTTTGAGAGGCTCAACAAACATGTGGACAAAGGAGATCTAGTGGATACAGTACACTTTGGGTGTGTCTAGACTACTTGGCTCCGTCGACGGAGCCATGTAGATGAGTTTACTAGACATAGCAAAATGAAGCGACGATTTAAATAATCGCTGCTTCATTTACATCAAAATGGCTGCCGTGCTGTGCCGACGATCAGCTGATCTGGCACAGCAGGGCAGTCTAGATGCTCCGCGGTTGACAAGGGAAGCCTTTGTCGACCGCTCTGGTAAACAGCGCGGTGGCCATTTTGATATAAATGAAGCGGCTATTATTTAAATCGCCGCTTCATTTTGCTATGTCTAGCAAACTCATCTACATGGCTCTGTCGACAGAGCCATGTAGTCTAGACACACCCTTAGATTTCCAGAAAGCCTTTGACAAGGTCCCTCACCAAAGGCTCTTCAGTAAAGTAAGTTTTAGTGGGATAAAGGGGAAGGTCCTTTCATGGACTGTTAACTGGTTAAAAGACAGGAAACAAAGGGTAGGAATAAATGGTCAGTTTTCAGAATGGAGACAAGTAACTAGTGGGGTCCCCCAAAAGTCTGTACTGGGACCAATACTATTCAATCTATTTATAAATGATCTGGAGAAAGGGGTAAACAATGAGGTGGCAAAATTTGCAGATGATACTAAACTGCTTAAGATAATTAAGGCCAAAGCAGACTGTGAAGAGCTTCAAAAAGATCTCCCCAAACTAAGTGATTGGGCAACAAAATGGCAAATGAAATTTAATGGTGATAAATGTAAAGTAATACACATTGAAAAAAAATAATCCCAACTGTACCTATAATATGATGGGGTGTGTCTACACTAGCTCATTATTTCGAGCTAAGTAGGCAAATGAGGGCAACCGGAGTTGCAAATGAAGCCTGGGATTTAAATATCCCAGGCTTCATTTGCATGTTCCCGGGTGCCGCCATTTTTAAATCCCCCTTAGTCTGAACTAACTGCCCGCGGCTAGACGCGAGGGGTCTCATTTCATGAGGAGTAACAGTTAATTTGAACTAAGGAGTTCGTTCGAATTAACGTTTAACTGCTGTGTCTAGCCGTGGGCAGTTAGTTCGGACTAAGGGGGATTTAAAAATGGCGGAGCCCAGGAACATTCAAATGAAGCCCAGGATATTTAAATCCCGGGCTTCATTTGCATCTCTGGTTGCCCTCATTTGCCTACCTAGCTCGAACTAACGAGCTAATGTAGACATACCCATGGGGATTAACTGCTCAAGAGAGCGATCTTGGAGTCATTGTGGATAGTTCTCTGAAAATATCCACTCAATGTACAGTGGCACTCAAAAAAGCAAACAGAATGTTAGGAATCATTTAAAAAGGGATGGAGAATAAGACAGAGAATATCTTATTGCCACTGTGTAAACCCATGGTACTCCCACATCTTGAATACTGCATACAGATGTAGTCACCTCATCTCAAAAAAGATATATTGGCATTGGAAAAGGTTCAGAAAAGGGAAACAAAATTACTAGGGGTTTGGAACAGGTCCCATATGAAGAGAGATTAAAGAGATTGGGACTCTTCAGTTCAAAAAAGAGGAGACTAAGGGGGGATATGATAGTGGTCTATAAAATCATGAGTGCTGTGGAAAAAGTGAATAAGGAAAACTTATTTACTTTTTCCCATAACATAAGAACTAGGGCTTATGGAATGAAATTAATAGGTAGCAGGTTGAAAACAAACAAACATAAGGAAGTTTTTCTTCTCTCAGTGCACAGTCAACCTGTGGAACTCCTTGCCAGAGGATGTGGTGAAGACCAGGAATTTAACAGAGTTCAAAAAGGAGATAGATAAATGCATGGAAGTTAGGTCCATCAATGGCTATTACCCAGGATGGGTAGGAATGGTGTCCCTAGCCTCTGATTGTCAGAGGCTGGAAATGAATGACAGGGGAGGGATCACATGATGACCACCTGTTCTGTTCACTTCTTCTGGGGCATCTGGCATGGGCCACTGTCGGCAGACCAGATACTGGGCTTGATGGATCTTTGGTCTGACCCACTACAGCCATTCTTAGGTTCTTTTGAAGGGGCAATAGGGCAGCTTGGCTTCCCTCTGTGCTGCGCACACACAGGGTCCAGCAGTGGCGGCATCCCACAAGGAGAGCACTTCTATCCCTGCCCACTGGAGGAGAGGCTGTTGGGAGAGGTGTATGCTGGAGCGGGTGCCGTGGGGGGTCCCCTCCACTTCCTTCCCCCTGACAGGTTCCCATGCAGGGGCTCAGTGTCCTCCGCCTCACAGCACTTGCCTGGGAGTAGATGCTGCCTTGAGAGTGCAGGCAGGACCGTGTGCCATGTGCAGCACTGCTGTGTGTGCCCATGACAGCATCCTCCTTAGTGGTGGCTTGTGGTGGGAAGGGGTCCCGCCACAGAGTCAGGAGTAAGGCAGGCCTCTCCAGGAACCCTGTGAGCAGGAGAGCAAACCTCCTTTGGGGCAGGCTCCTGGGGCTGTGCACTGTGGACTGGCACTCCATGCGCACCTATGTGCACAGGCTGCTGTGCGCTACCCAGGCTGAGAAGGCCAGGTGAGGAGTGCACAGCCCCTCGCTGCCCGCTGCCTCCACCAGTGCGTGTCTAGGGAAAGTAATAGAACTCACCTGATGGGCCTTCCCCAGATTTGTCCGAGCCCTGGTCAACTTCCTGGGAGGGGGGTACCAGCTCCAGGGCCAGGATGGCTTCCTAGCTGGCAGGCATTGTGTCCACAGTGGCCTCGTCCTCCTCCTGCACCCGCTTCTCCTTGTCCCCAGCCATGCCCTCCAGGTGGTTCATGGTGGGCATCTCTAGCCTTGAGTCCATGACCAGGGTGGGGGGACGGGACTGCCCCCCTCCCAGGATGCAGTGGTGCTTGCCGTAGTAGAGGCAGGTCCGAGGTGCCACACCTGAGCAGGAGCTGGACTTCCGGGCCTTTGTGTAGGCCTGGTGCAATTTTTTGACCTTGATGAGCACCTGTTCCTGTGCTCATGTGGCCCCTGTGGCTCAGGTTTTCCGCCGTCCAGCCCTAAAAATCTGCATTTCTGCATCTAGTGCAGAGATCCTGCTGGTATTCCTCCTCACCCCAGATCTCAAGGAGATCCAGGATCTACGCACCAGACCAGGACGGTGCCCTCCTCTTTCGGCCCCAGGCAGGAGCTTGGGATCTGCCTGAGGCAGTGCTGTCAGCTGTGGGGGGCTCAGCTGGAGCTGTGGCACAGGGAAGACTGTGCAGAGCCCTGCTGTGTGGCACAATGCAAGCAGAGCCTGTTTCATGCCACAAGCGCTTTCCCTTCTGCCTGCCTGCAAGGGAAGGGGAACTATAGAGTTCTGATGAGTGTGGATAGAGAGGCCACCAGGGCAACTGTGTGATTTCCCGGAGGACCCTTATTTTGAAATAACTCCATCTGCACCATCTACCCGTGCCCTATTCTGAAATAGCTATTTCAGAATCAGCATTATTCCTCGTAACATGAGTCTTATATAATCTGGAATAAGATGCTGGAAGAAGACAAAATAATTGGCTTGCTGTCTAGATGCTCACTTTGTTATTTCAAAATAACACTGCTGTGTAGACATACCCTAAAATACCAGAAAAATGCATCTCTTTGACCATAGCACACTCTCAATCCTTAGACCTGCCATGGGCTACAAAAGGGGTCAGAATGAAAAACCTAGATCCATGGCCATCCAAAATGGAACATGGCCATAATTTATAAGGAGCAGTGATGAGGTCATGCATTTCAGCAATAAGTATGCCTCCTGACAAGAGGGGACAGAAGACTTAGAAACAGGGCTCTAGGGCATCTGAGTTATGGGATGCATATTTCCTGGAAACTAACCGTAATGAACATTGGATTGTCTACACTCTGGGCTTCTGGTGTCCCCCCGTCTGATGACAATAAGCAAGGGGGGGGGAGGGAAAGCCCTCTAACAGACCTCCAAGAAGAATCCACTCTCCCAATGGACCACCCATACAATGAGGAACACACATTTAATGACCACCTGTGAAACATTTGGTTTCAGTGAAATGCCCAGCATCACATAAGAATGCTGTGGCAGAGGCAGGAATCAAATCCAGTTCCCGAGGGAAGCATTCACCTCCCTTAATGAGAGACCCTCCTTCTGCAATCCCCAGCAACGAATGAGGCAGAGGGCCTATGGTCACCTGCCTCCTTCCCTGCATAGCCCTAATTCAGAGCACTGTCTGCACTGTGGCCTGAATGAGAGGGGTCCTCTGGAGAAAACAGCATATTCTGTGATTAAAAACTGATTCTTAATGCATATGTAGAAGTGGGCCAAAAATTTGTAACAACAACTTTAATTCTGCCATAGTCTTATTTTTTTATGGAAGTTCCTTACAAATAATGTATCATGCATAATTTCTAGGTTTTTAGAAAAGCAAACTGAACCCCCCGCCCCCCCCAGAAATTCCAAATTGTGAAATTAGGCTACATCTAGACTGCAAAGGAAAGTCGGAAAAAGATACACAAATTGCGAACCACAATTCGCGGATTCTTTTCCGCTTTTCTACAGTACGCCAAATTTAGCAAAAACCTGCTCTTTCAACACATCCCTTCTTCCTCATAAAATGAGGTTTACAGGGATGATGAAAGAGTGTGTCCGCTTTTTCAAATTTTTTTCCAAAAAAGCAGATGCGCTCCTTAGACGCAGCATTGTTTTTCTGGGATACTGCTGGTATCCCGGAAAAACACTGCAGTCTAGACATAGCCCTACTAACAGCATGTGGGTCATCAGCAAGGTTGGAATATAATCTCTGCCACTAGAGCTAGAGCAGTAGTAGGTTATTATCCTCATTGAGGACCAGCACTAGAGAAAAATCAGAAGATTTTGTTGGAGGGTCTGACAGATATTTGCTGACACTAGGCAAATGGCAAAACTTAGGGATACTGTGCCCCATTCTAGGCTCTGAAAAGGAGTGTGTTCTGGTAGTGACAGACCTTCCTTCCCCTGTTCTTTCAAGCCTAACCCCTTATGCCCATTCCCCTCCAACCTGTCCCTGTCCTGGTCCTGTCTCTTCCCCATCCCTTATTCTGAGTCCCAATACCTTCTCCCTGTCGACCCAGTCTCAGTCTCCACTCCTCAGGCATCTAATCCCAAGTCCCAGTCTCCTTGATCAGCCCTTCCTAGACTTCACCTCTGCCAAGTCCTCATTTTCCCCTTTCACTCTGTTGCCCCTCCCCTCTGGGATCCTCAGCTGATCTGTTTCTCACTCCTGCCCTTGCCTGGGGTTGTCTTGTCTGCTCCCAACCCCAGTTTCCCTCCCTGCATGCCTCATCTCAGGGCTTCGCTACATGCACACTTGCTAGGGTGTAAATTGACCCCAAAATAGCCTGCTGCACACCAAATGTCCCTGTGGACCCTATTGCTGTGCACTAACATTTCCCTAGTGCTGTGAAATGGACACAGATCAAAGCTCACTACAGAACTGTTAGTGTGCAGCAATACAGTTCCTGTGGACATTTGGTGCATGGCAGGACAGATTTACAGCCCAGCTTCCCACAGAATGTCCGTGTAAAAGTGCTCTCAGTCTCCTCCATCCCATCCTGGCTGCTTCTTCTGCATCTCTTTGCCCAGTTAGTCTTAGACTCTCCCCATACCCTGGTTCCTAACCTGGTCTCTCTCTTCTCACCCACCTCCAGTTCCTCCCCACTGGTCCCCAGTCCCTGAATTCTTGCTTAGTCAGTCCCCAGCTACCCCAGCTCCAAATTTTCTTACTCACACAGCAATTCCCAGTCCTTATCCCCCAACTCGCTGTTCCAGTTACCCTGTCTAGCCAGTCTGCCTAGCCTAGTCTCTTCCCTCTTCTCAGTCCAAATCTCCTTATCCAGCCAGTCTCCATCTCCCCATTTTTCTCCCTGCACCACTTTCTCTTCCCATTGTGCACCTGTATCCGGTATCAGAATGTCCCACCACCACCTCCATGGGTTCCTTGTCCCAATCTACTCTCCTCTCTCACTCCAGAACACTGGTTCTTTCCCCTTTTGAATTCAATTCAGGTGACTTGCTATCCACACTGCTGGGTGGGGAAAGAGCTAAGAACCCCTCAGGCCAAAGCTGATAGACACAGGAGGGAATTCCCAGGGGTGGAGAAAGACGAGGGAGGAAAAAGGCTTGTTCAGCCGAGTTGCTGAAAGTCCTCAGAGAAGGGAGATCTCTGATCCACTCAGCTCCTGACATGGGGGCCAAGCACAGCGGCTGTTGTAACAGACTGTTTCATGGGAACTGCAGTGCTACCAGTGAAGGGAACTCAACACAAATGGTGCTGTGAATGTAGGGCTGTGGCCCTACAGATAACTATCTCCTTCACTGCACCCTCCCGGTGCATTCCCTGAGCACTGCCAGCCTGTGCACTGACCGCGGCAGGGGGCCTGGGCGAGGAGAATGTTTTGGCAAAGTCTGGCATGAATCCAACCAGGAATGAAAAGTGAAAGCTGGACTAGAAGGAGTTGAGAGAAACAAGGTGGGGAGCATCTGAAGAAGTGGGCTGTGCCCATGAAAGCCCATGGTACCATCCACATGTTTTGTTAGTCTTTAAGGGTTCACCTACATTGCAAGCTTATCTTGGAAAAAGCTATTCCTGAAGACATCTTCCAGAACAGCGTATTTCGAAATAGAGCCTCCACACTGCAGGGAAGCTTCTAAATCAGTCCGAGGCAGGCTCCCCTAATGTGGATGTGCTATCTTGATGTACAGCCCCCGGAGGCCCTGGGGAGGAATAACTTAGCATGGCCCTGAGGAGGAGCTATTTCGACATAGCAGCAGTGGAGCATCCACACACACCCTCTTTCAAAAGAGCTTTTTCGGAAGAGGCTTTATTCCTCGTAGAAGGAGGTTTACCAACATCGGAAAAAGCCCACCGTTATTTTTATTTTCTTTCAAAATAACGCAGTTCCTATGTGGACGCTAGTATTGTTTTTCCGGAATAACGGCTGGTATTCTGGAAAAACGGTGCACTGTAGACACACCCCAAGGTGCTATAACCTTCATTTTGAGAAGCCCTGATCTAGAAAAAGAAGGGTTTCGAGTTCTGGGGCAATCTGCTTGTTGGGGCTGACCCAGAGCTCAGACCATAGAAGTCTGTATACTGGGCCCTGGACAATATACATGAGAAATATAACAGGGAACTGCCCAGTACGGAACCTGGCAGATAATTCTGGGCAATGATCTGAACATTGACTTTTTTTCCTGTGAGCCTGGGAGAGAGGGGCTATGGTTGATCCTACCAAGACAAGTTTCTGAAATACCCTTAATGGCCATCACTTAGTATGTCTACATGTCACCTGATGCTGGGACCCACTTTGGACCCTGAGCTATTCCACTAAAAGTGAAGACAAATTTAAACTGAATACAAAGGACTCCACCTTTGGCAAAATCGATAGAAAGATGGGAAGCCAAACAACAGGGGCAGCTCCCACACAACAGGATACTGCTGTTTATCACCAAAGATGACTGCTGGAAACATCTAAGACTGACCTGTGGGGATGATCAAGCCCACATTGAGACGCTTGTCAGAATTATTGTAGGTGAGAAATTCCATGTAACCAGTTTCTTATTACAGTAAGCTTAGCTGGCATGTTGTGTTTTATTGTGTTCTGTCTGCTGTTACTTATGACCACTTCAGTCTCACTTTTTATACTTAACAAAATCATTTTTGTTCATTAATTAACCCAGTGTAAATAATTGTTAAGGGGAAGCATTTGTGCATATCTCTGCAAGAAAGGGGGTGAAGAACATAAGCTTACCTTGTGGAAAACTTGATACGGTGTAAGACAGATTGATCTGGGGTTCAGGTCCCTTTGGGCCTGAACACCTGGGTGCTGAGGCAAGTCTTTTTTCCTGAGCATTCCCAGAACTGATCTGATCTTGGTGTCTGTATTACATAGCCTGTGACCCCATCTCTGTGCCAGTGCTGGAGAAGGCCAGAGGGCTGGACTCAGTAGGACAGAGGGTAGAGGGGAACTCACAATGGCAGGAAGGTTGGCTTAGTGGTATTTCAGCACATCAGGTGACAGTCACAAGGGTCTCTGTCAGTGTTCCCTCTAGGGTACGGCTAGATTACAAATTTTTTTTGGAAAAAGGTAAACAAAATGCACTCCGCATTTTGTGTGCCTTTTTCTGATTCTTTTGTCAGAAGAGGCTTTTCTGACATTTGGCCCATCTAGACTGGGCCAAATGTCGGAAAAAAGCCCTCTTTCAAAAGCCCCCTTATTCCTTGTAGAACGAGGACTACTGGGGCTTCTGAAAGCGTGTGTTTGCTCTTCTTTAAAAAAAACCAAAACAAACAAACAAACAAAAACAAGCGGAAGAGCAAACACATTCCCTGGATGTGGCAGAATTTTTTCAGGATACCGGAAGTATCCTGGAAAACCCACAGTCTAGCCGTACCCTAAGATTTTCCACCCATGAGCAGAGTGAGTTTTGTCTTGTGCACCAGTATTGAGTTCATGTGCACTTGTTCAGTGTGTGCCACTGTGGTGTCCCAAGTTATTAATAAATATCTTATAATCCTCTCGCTTTTCCCTCTGCTGCCATGTCTCCCACCCTCCCCTTGCCCCCTCTGCTTCCCTGGTGCCCCCACACCCCTCACCCTCCTCTGCTGTCCTGGCTCCTGCCCTTCTCACTCCCCTCAACCCTTTGGGGACCTGCCCCCGTCCCCTGCACCATCCCTTCTCTTCCCCCTGTGTACATGCCTTTTCTAGCCCCACTGATCATCTGTAGCTATCCCTCCCCATCCCTTCTCATAACACCTCCCTCTAACCACCTGCCCTGCCTCTCCCCTCCAGTGTCTGCCCTTCTGCTTCACCCTCAGGCATCTGCACCTTCCCTTACCCCTGTACTTTCCTGGTGCCTCCCACTTCCCTCACTGCCCCTGCACTCCTTGTCCTCTCTCTCTCACCCACTCACCACCCTCTGCCCCAGTTCTCCTCACGCCTCTCTGTGCCTGTAGTGGAGCCTGGACAACCCCATCAATGCAGTGTAATAATGTCTGCATTGTCTAGCGCTGTCTTGACCAGACCAACGATGGCTGTCTTGCCCAAAGTGTGGATTTCTAACAAAGCAAACCTAGACCTGACTCAAGTCTGGTGCATGTAAGCATATATGCCAGGCCGAGGAGGGCGGGGGAGCAGGGGGGAAGCGTTGATAGTCAGGAGTGTTTTAAACAATAGTGTGTAGGGAGTATGGTATAGTGAAACCACACCAAGAATATCGGGAAAAACCTGGTACTGGTACATAACATTTCTAATAAGCAAAAATCACAGGTAGAACCAGAGAACTGTCAATCAAGCCTATCATTTTTGGCAACAGCCTGAATAGCAGGATGTATCCTATACAGGGCCGGCTTTAGGAAGTGCGGGGCCCAATTCGAACAATTTTGATGGGGCCCCACAGAAATTTTGGTTGAGCTGGCTCCTCCTCCGGGGCCAACAGGGGCGGCAGATTTATATAAGTTTTGGTGGTACCCCATTAGGCATACCCCCTGACCACTGTTAACCACACTCTGACCCCCATTAGCCACACCCCGTCTGGAGGCCTCTGGAGGTAACACACTCGGGGCAAGATGGACACATGACCAGAAGTAAAAGGTGTCATGTCACCCCTCTCAAAGGACTTTTCCCACCATCCTCCTACCAACAAGTATTAGTTTGGCCCCCACCAAACCCCCCTCATGCAACTATCCTGCAATTGCATTAACCCAACGTGTGTGACATTAACTCAGGGGCAGAGAGGCTGGGAGAAGTGTTCTCTCTAAGGCTGGGTCTACACTCGCGGCTTCTTGCACAAGTACAGCCATTCTTGCGCAACAACCCACAGAGCAGCCACACTGCCCACCTGCTCTTGTGCAAGGAAATTTACAGTACGGCGTGGTAAGAGAAGGCGTCTTGAGCAAGAGCTACACTCTTTTCTAACAGGTGTAAGCTCTCTTGTGCAAGAGGGCAGTGTGAATGCTCGACAGGGATTTCTTGCGCAAGAAACCCCTATGGCTAAAATGACCATTGGAGCTTTCTTGTACAAGAGAGCATCCACACTGCCATGGATGCTCTTGCGCAAAATCACAGCTCGCACATGGCAGTGTGGACGTGTTCTTGTGCAAGACTTCTTGCACAAGAACTCTTGCGCAAGATATTCTTGCACAAGAAGCTGCCAGTGTAGACATAGCCTAAGAGTTTCCTCCCATGAGCAGAATGAATTTTGTGTTGTGGACCTGTACTGAGTACATGTGGCTTGTTTGGATGTGCCACTGTGGCACCCAAGTTATTAATAAATATTTTATAAACCTCCACCTTTTCTCTGCTGCCATGTCTCCTCCCCTTGCTCCATCAGCTCCCCTGGTGCCTGCTGCCCCCCAACTCCTCACCCTCCTCTGCTGTCCTGACTCCTGCCCTTCTCACGGCCCTCAGCCCTCCTGCAACCTGCCTCCCTCCACCAGCCCTTCTCTCCCCCCCGTGCCCACTCCTCCAGTAGCCCCATTCTGATCACGTGAGCTACCCCTCTTCATCCCCTCTTCTAACACCTCCCTCTACACACCTGCCCTGCCTCTCTCCTCTGGTGCTGGTCCCTCCCCTGCAGGTGACTGCCCTTCTGCTTCACCCCAGAATCCCTTGGCACCTGCATCTTCCCTTAGTCCTGCACCTTCCTGGTGCCTCCCCCTTCCCTTACTGCCCCTGCCCCCTTTGCCCTCTTTTTCCCTGATTCCCTCCCCCTCACCACTCTCTGCCCCGTTCCCCTCCTGCCCCTCTGTGCCCTCACACATGACTTGCTCCATCCCCACCTTTCTCATGCCCACCCCTTCTTTCAAGCCTTCTCCCAGCACCTCTCCCTCTAGCCCCCAATGCCCTTCCCCTCTCCTCTCCTCTCCTCTCCTCTCCCAGCATCACCCTGTCCCCCCTCCCACTGACATCTCCCCTCCTGCCCTTTTCCTCATTGTCTGCACTTGGCCCCCTTGGATTTGTCTCTCCTCCCGCTCCACACAAGCCCCTTCCCCTCCAACCCCCTCCCCCTAGTTTTCCCCCTCCCGTACCTTCTGCCTTCCACTTTGCAGGCCGGAGTCTGCACTCGGGCCCCGGGCTCCAAACCCAGAGCTAGGTCACCCGCCGCCGACCAATTTTAAAGTCCCGGGCTTTGATGTCATGTCACACCCAGGCGTCCTCCCCGCTCACCTGCAATGCCACGCATGGCAGCAGCCGGCAAGGGGGAGCCGCACTGAAAGCTGTGCATGGCAGGGGTGGTCTGGGGCCGAGGGGGACGCTCTGGGGGCGGGGTGGGAGGACGCATGGGGGGCCAACAGGTGGGGGCCGGGGCCCACTCCAGGCAGAGCCGAGGGAGAAACCCAGCTCCACATATTGCTGGAGCAGGACCCCTGGCTCTGAATAGTAACTCGCCGCCCATGTCACCCGGCACACTTCCGGGTTCAGGTCGCGGGGCCCCTTTAGGCGTGGGGCCCCATTCAGGGGAATTGGGTGAATTGGCCTAAAGCTGGCCCCAATCCCATATATGGACATAATAGATATTTTATGCAATACATAATTACAGTAAAACACCAGTAGTCCGGCATCTAATTGTATGACATTCCCGATAGTCTGGCATCAAAATGGCAAGAGCCTAGTGAGTGAGCTTCTGCAAAAAAACGAATCACCAGACAGCAGCGGCAGCAGTTGAGTCAGTTTAAAGTATTAAAAAAAAGAAAACATTACAGTATACTGTATACAGTATGTACAATAAAAAGGGTTAAAACACTTTATATACAGTGTGTGTATATATATATATATATATAACGAGCTTCTAGTACCTCCTGATAGTCTGGAATAGCCGATAATCCAGCAGCACCTAGGTCCCAAAGGTTCTGGATTATAAGAAGTCTACTGTAATTGGTAGACATTACTGGAACGACCAAGGCGAGTATAAACTTAGGTGTAGAAAAGGTAATCAGTGGGAGGGAAGGAGCAGGATTGACCCACAGGTCCTGCTCATTATAACTAGAAGTAATGGACCCTTCACACCAGCTGCAGCAGTGCTTGGTGTCCGGATGGGTGAGAATCAAAGGGACCACGACCTCCTGCCTGGCACTGTAGGCAGCATAAGGGTGAAGTGTAATTATTGTATTATAATAATCTTCTATTAATTGTTTTTGCATTGCTTTGCACTGTATTAATTCCTTTAGAATTTATAGTATTTAAGGTTTAAATTGTTTAGTAATTGTTTTTAAGGCTTGTAAAATTTAACCAACTATGTTAATTGCTTAAACAAGTTTGCAATAAATAAGAAAATGGTTAAGGATCTCTGGTCTGGAGTGTCCTGGTTTCCCTTGGATCTAAAAATTGAACCACAAAACAGTGCCCTCACATATGACGTGCTCCATGCCCTGCCTTCCTCATGTCCATCCCTCCTTTCAACCCGTCTTCTCCTGGCAATCACTCCTCCTCTCTCCTTTTCCTCCCTCTTGCCCCCATTGTCCCTCCCCTTTCCTCTCCCGGCATCACCCTGTTCCCTCCCTTCTCGCACCCCCACTGATACTTTCTCTCCCTTCCCCACTTGTGCCCTTTTCCTTATTGTCTCCTGTTGGCCCCCTGGCATTTGTCTCTACTCCACCTTGCCTCTTGGTGCCTGTTCCTTTCTTCTCCTCCCCTGCACTCCTGCCTTCAGCACAAGCCCTTTCCTCTCCTCATCCCCCTTCCCCTTAGTTCTCTCCCTGCCCCTTCCCTGACCTTCTGCCTTCCACATGGAAAGCAGGTAGTGGGGGCTGGAGCCAGAACTGAGGTAGTATTTTTAGTACCACAGTCCTGGCCCCAGAAGCCCCTGCAGCCCTGGCCCCACCTGCTCCTGGGGCAGGACCGTGTGCCAGGACTGGAGCCGAGGCCACCTGCGGTGCTAGTTTTAGTACCATGGTCTTAGTCACTGGGGGTGGCCCCATCTCCAGGTGGAGTATAATGGCAGCCACATGAGTTCTGTTCTAGGTGGTGCAGCCTCATTGGAGTGTGAGCCTCACCTCGAACGCCCTGGCTTCAAGTGGAGCCAGGGGTCAGTCACCTGCCACCAGGAACCCACCAGGCCACTGTCTGCTGCTGCCACTCACCTTCTGTTCCAGAAGTATGGTGAGCGGTGAGTGCTGTGTATGGCTCTTAAAATGATGTGAGCAGACGTAAAATGTTTACTGCGTGGCTGCCCAGGTTCTCAGCTTAGAGGGAACACTGGTCTCTGTGAGTGAACCTGTCACAGATACTGAATCCTCTTTCAGTGTCCACATGGTAAGAAGGATGTTAAATAATTAGAAAGGAGGCAGAGAAGAGCCACACTTGTAATCTGACGATTATAATCTGACATGCATCTGACGAAGTGGGTCTTTGCCCATGAAAGCTTATGCTCCAATACATGTGTTAGTCTATCAGGTGCAACAGGACTCCTTGT
Organism: Pelochelys cantorii; assembly: GCA_032595735.1. Lineage (NCBI taxonomy): Eukaryota > Metazoa > Chordata > Testudines > Trionychidae > Pelochelys > Pelochelys cantorii. Next base: position 213,129,063 of record CM064326.1, read on the forward strand.
CGCTTTTGCAGAACCAGACTAATATGGCTACCGCTCTGATATTTATAATCTGAGGGCTTGAAAATGAGCTTTGTAGAGAGATATTTAAGGAGGTCAACCTGTTTAGCTTATCAAAAAATGACCAAGAGGTGACTTGATTGCAGTGCACAATAAGTACCTTCATGAGGATAAAACAGAGCATACAAAAGGTCGCTTTAACCTGGGGCAGAAAGGTATAACAAGAATCAGTGGCTGGACGATAAAGCCACATACATTCCTATGAGGAGTAAGGCACACATTTGTCACAGAGATAGTGAGGAAACATTGGAACAAACTACCAAGGGAAAGAAAATTCTCCACTTCCTGAACAAAACTGGATGCCTTCGGGAAGATGTGCTTTGGCCAAACAAAAGTTATTAGACTAAATACAAGAGTAACTCAATGAAATCTACAACCTTTCTTACACAGGAAGTCAGATTAGATGATTTAAAGCTCCCTTCTGGCTCTAAAATATATAAAGCTATTAATCAAAAATAAAATTAGTTTTCAAAGTCAAGCACATTCCCAATGCCAGATCTGTACTTATCTTTGAAACCTTAATTTGACTAAACTTGTAGGTTAATTGTCCAACATCTTAGAATCATAAATTCACAGGGATGAAAGAGACCTCAGGAGGTCATTAAGTCCAGTCTCCTGCCCAAAGAAGGACCAATCCCAACTAAATCAACCCAGCCAGGGCTTTGTCAAACCAGGACTCAGAAACCTCTAGGGATGGAGATTCTACCACCTTTTTAGGTCACCCATTCCAGTGCTTCACCACCCTCCTAGTGAAATAGTTTTTCCTAATATCCAACCTAGACCTCCCCCGCTGTAACTTGAGATCATTGCTCCTCATTTTGCCACCTGTCACTACTGAGAACAACCTCTCTCCATCCTCTTAGGAACCCCCCTTCAGTTAGTTAAAGGCTGCTGTCAAATCCCCCCTCACTCTTCTCTTTTGCATACTAAAAAGTCCAAATTCCTCAGCCTCTCCTCATAGGTCATGTGCTCCAGCACACTAATCATTTTTGTTGCCCTCTGCTGGACTCTCTCCAATGCATCCACATCCTTTCTGTAGTGAAGGGCCCAGAATTGGACTTCCTTAGATCTGCTGGCAACTCTCCTACTAATGCACCATAATATGCCATTAGCCTTCTGGGCTACAAGGGCACCCTGTTGACTCATATCCAGCTTCTCACTTACTGTAATCCCCAAGTCCTTTTCTGCACAACTGTTCCTTAACCAGTCTGTTACTAGGTTTCCTTTCCCATTCAGTAAGGGTCTCACACTTTCCCCCTGGAGAAGCTGTGGACTCCAGGGTGGAGACACCCAACATTGTCCTTGCTGGGGGGCCCGACAATATCACAGGGCCAGGAGCTGGACAAGGCCAGCATAAGCACCCAGCTGAGACAGAACCCCCAAGCTGTCCCCTGATGTGCTGAAATACGACTGAGCCAACCTTCCTGCCATCGTGGGTGCCCCTCCACCCTCTGTCCTATTGAGTCCAGCCCTCTGGCCTTTTCCAGCACTGGCACAGAGATGGGGTCACAGGCTATGTAATACAGACATCGAGATCAGCTCAGCTCTGGAAATGCTTGGGAAAAGTGACTTGCCTCAGCACCCAGGTTCTCAGGCCCAAAGGGACCTGAATCCCAAATAAATCTATCTTACTCCGTCTCTAGTTTTCTACAAGGTAAACTCATGTTGTTCACCCTCTTTCTTGCATTGAGATATGCACAAATGCTTCCCTTTAACAATTATTTACACTGGGTTAATTAATGAACAAAATTGATTTTGTTAAGTATAAAAAGTGGGATTGAAGTGGTTATAAGTAACAGCAGACAGAACAAAATTACAAACAATAGTAATAGCAGACAGAACACAATAAAACACAACACGCCAGCTAAGCTTACTGTAATAAGAAACTGGTTACATGGAATTTCTTACCTTCAGTTATCCTGACATCGTGTGAGTGCCATCACTTTCCTGTTAGGCGGGGGAAGGGGGAGGGGACTAGGCACTGCACACTTAGGCCTTGCTGGCCATGGATTATACAGCAACCTGTGCACGTGGCAGCATGTGCTGTGCCGCTCCTGGGCACATGGCCTAAGCAGGCTGCGGCACATGAGCCTTGGGCTCTTGGCCACAGGGTGTCTGGAGAGACCTGATATGCTCCTGACCCTGGGGTGGGACATGGTGGGACATCCTCCCGCCACAAGTCTCACACACACACACACATTGAGCACTCCCGCACTCGGCACAAGGGCATGGCCACAGTCTCAGGGCAGCTCCCACTCCCAGGGACAGCAGGTCCCACTGGACATGACCTGGCTTCAAGCACATCAGCTCTGATGGCACAGAGAACTGTCGTCCTCCCCCTGCAGAGGAGGCTGGGCTTCAGGTGCTGTGTCCACAGGGACGACTGACCATTTTTCTTTGTTCTCCACAGCCAGACCAGCTGTGACTGGAGGCCACACCACACTACCTGGGACATCCTCCCACACCCAAGTCCTCTGCAGGCCCACCCATCCTCTGGAAGAGTAACAGACATAGCACCTGGGGGTACTGCAAGCCCTGCACCACACCCTAAATTGCTGGGTGGAGGAAGACCTGCAGCTCCGGTGGGAGAGCTGGCAGGAGCTGCTTGTCCTGGGCCGCTCCATCTGCGGCCATCTGCAGACCCCGGTGCAGAGCTTGCTGCCTCCTCTCACTCCAGCCTCTGCTTCCTCCCCAGCTATCACTCCTCCTCCTGCTCCCTCTCCCACCACACCTCTGTGGACACCAAGGCCCCTGCACCCGTGGTGCTGGGAGCCAGAGAGGCTGACGCTGCTCCATGCCTCAGCCCTGAGCCTCTCCTCCCCCTTCCAGCTCCCTCCTCCCAGGTTTTCAACACAAACACCTCCCTTCTTCCACCCTCTTTCCTCCTCTCCCTGGCTTCTTTCCCCAGTCTCACTCAAGTTTCTTTGCCCTCACAGTTTTGTAAAACAAACACAATTAAGTTTGGTTAAAAAAAAAATCTTTATTTGTCAATCTGGAAAGGGGGGAAGGGAGGGGCAAGTGAAGGGATGGCTGTGAGGAGTGAGGCACAAGCCCCCACTGTGGTGGACCAGGGAACAATGCCACTGCTCCCCTGGGTAGAAGCTCTCCCACAGGGCCTCACAGATGTGCACAGCCTCCTGATAGGCCTTCTGGATGGCAACCATGTGCGGCTGCTCGTACATCCTGGTTAAGCGGTCCACCTCCACCTCCCACCCTGGCAGGAAGGCCTCCCCCTTCCTCTCACACATGTTGTGCAGGACACAGCATACAGCTGCCATGTGCAGAATGTTCTGCTCCCTGAGGTCCTGGCGGGTGAGGAGGCATCTAAAAAGCTCCTTCAGCTGGCTGAAGGCACCCTCAAGCACCATGTGGGCCCTGCTGAGCCTGGCATTAAATGCCTGTCATGAAGGGTTGAAGTGCCCGGTATACGGTTTCATGAACCACAGCTGTAGGGTAGGTCACATCCCCTACCAGGCAGTGAGGCATGTCACATCCCCGACCCTGATGTTATGGTCGGGGAAGAAAGTCCCAGTGTGCAGCCTCTGGCACACGCTAGAGTTCCTGAACACACGTTCATCATGTGTTCTGCCCGACCACCCGACACTGATGTCGGTCAGTCATGGCCTGCAGGATCACCAAAAAATATCCCTTGCGGTTGATGTACATGGAGGCCTGGTGATCTGGGGCACGGATAGGGTTGTGTGTCCCATCGATAGCACATCCCACCCCGCAATTGGGGAAGCCCAGGACACCAAACCCCTCAATGATGGCATCGACATCTGCCAGGCGGATGATTCAGTGGAGCAAGACAGTGTTGATCACCCTGACCACCTGCAGAAGGACATACAAAACCTGAGAATCACAGGTATGACAGGGCACCTCAGAGTTCCCCTCTTCCCCCTATACACCCCTGCCCTCTCACTCACCAAGAGCAACTCCCTGCAATCATGGCCACCGCAGGCAGGCCTTTGTGCAGGTGGAACAGAACAAACCCTCCCAGGAGGGGACTTGCACCCCCCCCCCAATTCCCTTTCCCTAGGAAAGCCCATTCCATCCTTCCACCGCCCTCCTGGGACAGTCACCCAAGAATGTCATACCTGCATGAGCACAGCCCTGATGGTGGATCTCCCCATGCCAAACTGGTTCCCCACTGATCAGTAGCTGTTGGGCGTGAAGAGCTTCCCGAGGGAGATGACGACACGCTTCTGGAGGGGAATGGCGGGCCTCATGTGCGTGTCCCGTCACCTCAGGGCAGGGGTGAGCCACTCGCACAGCTTGAGGAAGATGACCTTCATCCTAAAGCTCTGGAGCCATTGTGGGTCTCCCCAGCGCTCCAGGACTATGTGGTCCCACCAGTCAGCACTGGTGTCTAGACGCCAGATGCAGCAGGGCATGACGTACAGACCACGGTGATCGGTGTCTAGGTCCTGTAGCTGCTCTGCCACATAACCCCAGGAGGGTCTAGAACTCCACTGGGCTGCACATTGCCTGCAGATGGCAGACTCTTGTCTCCAAAAGCAAGTCTTCCCCTCGCAGCTCACCTATGGTCAGAGATCCCCTGGTTGTCAGAGGAAATGCTACGTAGAAACAATGAAATCCAACCATAAGACAAATGAGGTAGCTATCACAAGCAAGGAGGAGCAAGCCAGTAATTGATCTCAGTGAGCCACATCCTGCAACAGGCAGTGGCCTTGAGATGCAGCATCTCGCTTTCAAAGCAGAAGGGAGAGAGAGAAGAAAGGAAGAAGAATAAACTTTCTCCCAGAAGGTAGCTGACCTGCCAGGACATGTCAGTACCTATTGCAGGCAGATCTAGGGGTTCAGTACTGGACTCCTGAATGATCTCTGGACCCACATGTAAATCTGGGGCAGAATTGATCTTCATAAGAAGGGATCGCTGATGATAATGAAGTTACTCCTACAACCAGTGAATGTAGGGGCCGATAGGCAACAGCCTCCTTCACTTTTCCATCCTGGTGCATTCCCTGAACACTTCCCAGCCTGTGCACTGACTGCAGCAGGAGGCCTGGGTGATAAGAGTGTCCAACCAGGAATAAGAATCCAACCAGGAATGAGAAGTGAGAGCTGTATGAGAGGGGACTGAGAGAGACAAGGTGGGGGATGTAATGTGTTTTGTTGGCCTCACCTCATAGAATCAGAGAAGATTCATTTCTGTTGGTGAAGCAGACAAGTTTCAAGGCTTCTCCAGAGCTCATATGTAAGCTTAAAAGCTTGTCACTCTTCAACAGCAATGGGTACCATGCAATATATTAGCTCACTCACTTTGTCTGTAATAGCCTGGGACTAGCACAACCACAATGACACTGAACTCTCCACGGGTACATCTTCACTGCAATCCTATTTCTCAAAATAATCCCACATCGACACAGCAAGCCTGTTATCTCAGGCTCACTATTCTGAAATCCCTGTAAACCTCATTCTGTGAGGATTAAGGGATGTTTCAGAATAGCAATTTATTTTGAGTTACGGTGCTGTGTAGATTCACCCTGTTTGTTTAGCCTGGGCTCCCTCTCTCACTGTGCTGTTGTGAGAAGCTACAGGCCCATTCCTGGCTCACACAGGTAGGAATAAACCCCGCTACAGCTAGGGTGAGCCCCAGTACGGCCAATATGCAATATTTTAGTATTGGTGTAAGAATGTAAGTATGATGTATAATTTGATGTATAATGACTTGCTTGTAAGTTCTGTCTGCTTCTATTTCACCCTGTCTCTCATGATAGATCTTTACTGGAAGGCCTGGCTCCCATTAGCATCACAAATTACATTGTACCTCTTGTCTGTATCACAAACTAACTGTGCAAGATTCCTTTCTTTTTGCTATTCTTTTAGTAGCTATTATTAATCTTGTCTGAAACTCTGCACAGTTGTATGAGGTGAGTGGGGGATGTGTAAGTGTGAAGCCATCACAACTGCCCAGGTGGTCAAGAAGAAGTGGGAACCCTGAAGATAATCAGGAAACAGCCGTTGTGTTTAAAGCTGAATTGAATTAGCACCAGTGACAGAATCCTGGACACAGGCAGAGACCCCCCTAGAGTGAGAGACAAGGCAAGGAAACCTGACAGTCCCCATCAAAGGATACCTCTGGAAAACACAGATTAACACCCCCTAAAGATGGGTGGTTGCAGCATCACACTACAAACCCACAGACTCCAATGGAAATGGACATGTATAAAGTGGGGATCTCTTGCCACTAGAACTCTTGCAAGCCAAGCCTCAGAGGATCTCAGAGGAACTCTGACTCCCCACTCAACCTGGCCTGGCCAGCCGGACTTGAGCCACAATGGACTAGGCACCATCTGCAGGACCTGTCTGTGTGTGTGTGAATGCATATGTCCTTTTCATTTTGTATTTCAATGAACACGGTGTATTGCCTTTTCCCCTGAAAAAAATCCCATGTGGTTTTTATAAGCATAACACCCGCTCTCCAGGCAAGCACCCTCCTCTAGTATAAACCCAAAATGATACTGTCTGGTACTGCACATGTAACTGTACAGCATATGCTCATGAAATTTGCCCTCTCCCGCCTTGTGGAGAGGAAATGCAACAACCCCTGCCCATTAGCCTGAGATTTACAACCACTTCACTCCAAACTTCCCAGTTTAGATGCAAAGATACAATACATTTATTATTTACAAAAAGATGTTAAGTGATTATAAGTGATAGCAAACAGATCAAAGCAGATGATCTAGTAACTACAAATGCAAACTAACCCTAAGATCTGAGAAACATGGGAGATGATGTAGTAAATGCTCACCCTGGCTGATAAAGCATACTGGCAGATTCTCAAAACACAGACTGCACTTGCTTTGTGGCTTGGGAGCCCAGGATTTCCATACACAGGCTAGAAAACCCTTTAACCTGGGTCCAGCACTTCCCCTGGTTCAATTTTTGTTCTTTAGGTGCTTGTGTTGACTGATGGAAGAGTGAAGAACAACCAGTGGTGTCACTCCATGCCTGATCTAGCTTTGGCTTATAGTGAGAAACCTTTGTTTCAAACTTGGTTCCCAGACCAGTTTGCAGAAAAACAGCTGATGGATGCCAGAGTCATGTGGCTGGTCACATGCCCTTGCTCACCTTGCTGTGTCACAACAGCCATTATCTACGTGCTATCTGGATGTTTCCAGGGAGAATCACCTGGTGGGGAGGTGAGTTTCTCTTAGGGCCTATTGTTTTTCCTATTCATCCATTACCCTGAACAGGCCCTTTACAACCAGATAATTAGCCTGGAAGCATTTTGCTTAGTGGGTGTTACTCAGGTGTGGCTACATGTGACATGCAGATACATAGTCAATATTCATAACTACAGACACAAAATGAAAATGCCTGCAGTAAGATAATGATATTTATCAAATATAACTTTCCAATGACACCTGACATGCCCCACATTGTACAAAATGTATCATAATTATTTCATAACTAGAATACTTATCTGGCGTTACCTGGGTCCTTCAGGGCAGGGGACTGGTGGTATGGTGAGTGCAGGAGTCAGAGCAGGGAGTTGTGTGTGTGGAGGGGCTCAGGGCAGGATGTGGGGGTGCAGGAGCTATGGCAGGGCACAGGGGCTCAGGGCAGGGGTTACAGGATTCAGTGCAGGGAGATGAGGGCTAATGACTGTGAGATTAGTGTCCATCCCTGGCCACCAGACAAGCTCTTTGGGACAGGTTGTGGTGCCTGGACCTGACTGCTGGTGGGGCTCCTTTGTGGGGGTGGAGGTCTGGGGTTGTGCAGGCCAAACCCAACCCCAATCCCTGGTGGGGCTTCTCCGGGAGAGGTGGGGAGAGAGTCCAGGACTGTGTGGTAATGCTCCTTGGAGGGGTCTGTGCAGCCCAGCCCTGGTCCCCCAGCAGTTCTTCCTCAAGGCAGTGGGGCTGCAGGCTGGCAGGACTCCCTCTGTGTCTGGCACGGTGGCCAAGGTCCGGCAGAGGGATTTGGGGCAGGGGACCCTTTACCTGAGCTAGTGGTCAGCAAAATGGAGAGTCCTGGTCCTAGATGGACACTCTCTTCCTGGTAAGGCCACCCCCGGTGGTCACTCTGCAGTAGCGCTGTCCCCTGCGCTCGCTGTCCCCAGAGGTCACTTTGCAGTATAACTGTCCCTCCTAACAGTCCCCTCCCTTGATATGGAAAACAGATACCAGGTGGAGCCTGTTGTCCTGGCACAGCCGAACCCTGACTATGCTTTAAGATGTGAGAAGAGGAAGCTGCCTGCCAGATTTGGTGGTCGTAGCTCTGACCTTTTAGGAAGGGCTCTTGAATAAAGAGACCAGACAGGAGGATGCTCTCCGCTAAATCTAATTCTGCCCAAGTGGGGAAACTCCACCCACTCCTTGGTCACACTGTGAGGGTTGCTAGGCAGATGACTATCAGGCTCTGAACTTTAGCATGCAGGTAACATTTCCAAAAGGGACTTGGGGGCTTAGGAGCCTAAGCAACGTTTTTCTTTTCCATTTCCTCTCCCTTTGAATGTTTGCACCCATTCAAAGGGGAAGGGGAAAACATGGCATTGAGACAACTGGAAATGTGACAATGAAAACACTCCACACTCTCACGGGGGATGGTGAATGGCCAGCGACACAAACAGGAATAATTACAGCTGAGTCCCAGCAATGATGACAGGACTTGCTCTGGTTGATGTTCCTTTCTCACTAGGATGACAGACACAAGACACCCATTGCCCTCAAGCCCTTCTCTCTCAAGGGGTTTGCCTTTTAGGCCTGAGGTGGCTGATTCTTACCTGAACACGTCACTCCAGCCTCCTGGCTGTGATCACAGTATTTCTCACCCTGTTCCCCTTTCAAACAGTCCCAGAGAGCAGATTTGGTACCATCACAGGAAACGTATCCCAGCCAAATTGGTCCAGATCCTGGCCCAAAATGAGCATTAAGATGGGTGCTGACAGCAGCTCCACATCCCAACTGCTTACAGACAACCGCAGCATTTTCCATGCTGTCCCAGCCTAGATGACAGGCAGTTCCCCACTGGTCCTGGTGTTTAATCTCCACTCTCCCCGCACAGGGGCTGCCTCCGTTCGCCAGCCTCAGCTCCTCATAACCTTCAGGGAGAGAGACAGCGCAGGGTCAGTGCGAGCAGGGGGCCCCTCCCCGGTGTTGTCACAGCAGAGTCTGTGCCTGGCAGCAGGGGTCTGTGCCCAGAGGCAGGGGATGGGACCTACCCAGAGCAGCCTCATGGCACCTCTTGCTCATGTCTCAGGGCTTTACACTCGGGATGTTGCTGCTGCCCCTTCCCCATTTTATCCCCTCTGGTGATCTGGGGTGGTTTTACCTCTCCCGTGAGAACACAACAAAAGGCACCGACTCCTGGAGTTTCCCTCATTCCCAATGGCTCCATCTCCTGTCCCTGTCCCTGGGGCTGCAGTCAGCCACCATCTCCTCACAGTCTGTTGGTGGGTGGGAGTGAGGCTGCCCAGAGGAAACCAGGCTGCCACCAACTTCCATTTTCAATGGGATGGAAGCCAACAGGCAACATGGCTGCCTCTGCATGGCTGAGGGGACTTGACAGACCCAAGTAAGGAGGGTGGGGGGCAGGAAGGGAGCAGAGCACTGGAAAGGCAGGGAGGTAGAATTAAGGGTTGCAAGGGAATGGAGGAGGCAGTGTGGGGGCAGGAGGGAAAAGCAATGAGTGGTGCTGGGTCTGGAGCTGGGGGGCAGGAAGGAAGGGTGGGGAAGGGAGAGGGGTCTGAATGGGGGGCAGGAAGAAGGGATAGGGAGTGAAGACATGGCGGTCTGGAGTAGGGGGCAATGAGGGTGAGAGAGGGCAGGGACTGGATCAGCCCCAATACTGGCCAGTAGGGAAAATCTGAGTTAGCTCTGCCCTCCCAGAGGCTATGTCTACACTGTACACTGATTTCAAAATAACAGAGTGAGAGTCTACACCACAAGCCCATTATTTCAAAATACCTTTGATATAACGGGCTTCTTACTCTGACTCCTGTAACCCTCATTTCACAAGGAGTAAGGGGAGTCGAAGGATGACAGTCTTTCTTCAACTGCCTGCTGTATAGACAGAGTGAAAAGCCAAGTTATTTCGACTCCAGCTATGCAATTATTGTAGCTGAAGTTGCGCAGCTTCACTCAACTTCACCCTGCATTGCAAACGTACCCTAAGAGGCTAGTGCCCGGGGCAGTAGCCACCGGTGTTCACAGCTGTTTCAGTACAAATGAACTCCAAGTACCCTCCTGGATGGCTGCTTGCTCAGTTACTGAGCTGGCTGAAATACCGAGCAGGGAAGGTTTCTTTCTAAGCCAAAAATTCAGACTGGTATTTCTGAGGATCAAGTTCAATGCCAGTTTCTCAGGCTGGTGCAGCAGCACTTTGGGCTCCCCTGATCCAGCTACTGCTGAGCAGTTCAGTGCCCTGTGTGACAGGGTGCGATCACAGAAGACCCTTTGGGGGCTTCCCTAGGTGCTGACAAAGCCACTGCCACTCGTCTTCCTGCTCTCTGGGGCTTCTCACCACCCTCTTCTGCTGGGTCAGCTCCCTGGTCTCCCCCCACCAAGGCCCAGAGCTGAGATGACTGCCCCCGCACCACACTGAGGAGCAGTACAGACACTGAACCTCTGCAGGTCTAAGGAAAATGCAGTTTTGGGCCCAGATTCCTAGAATACCATTCCCCAAATGGGATCAGACCCCACATGAATTATTTGGGTAAGCCCTATTTAACAATGACAGGAGGATGATTGCTCCCCCAGGTAACAATTATTTACACTGGGCTTGATAGCAAATAAAAGTGCTTTTATTAAGTACAAGCAGCAGGATTTAAGTGGTAACAAGTGAGAACAGGCAGAGCAAGTAGATTACAGACTTCAAACCACAGAAAACACCTAGCTAATTCTAACACAAAAACCTCAGTACAAACTTACTAAGAACTCACTACAAACTCACCCTAACACTGTTCCTTTCCCAGCTAAGCCTTCAAACCAGGGAAGTCTCCTTTTCCCTGGGGTCTTTGGTTCCTTCCCTGGGTGTGCCACGCCAGCCAGCCAAAGACGAAGATCTGCTTATTTCCTATTGTTTTAAAGATTCTCGCTTTTGCACTGGAAGTTACCCTTGGGCACAGGGCATAGAACCCTGACTGCCCCTCCCCCCACACATGCTGGATTAAACCCATCCCAGGACTTGGCCCTTGGAGCTTTTGGATTCTGAACCAAACAGATATTTCTGTTGTAACCGAAATTAACAATGTATCCATTGGATTGAACACAGTAAAGTGAGGCCTGGCCAAGGATCTATGCCCCTGGAGAGGGTTGATTCTAGCTGGTGCTTGGTCCCGCCATGAATGCAGGGACTGGACGTGACGTCCTCTCGAGCTTCCTTCCACTTCTGTGACTCACACACTCTTACATCCCACAACACCGACCATTTCCTGAGAAACTGAGCCCCCCAGACACCTACAGAGACTCCTTCCCACCCTTTCTCTTCCCTAGTGCCCCTCCAGAAACCTGGGTTTGGCTGGGTGCCAGGAAAGTCACCACATTCCGATTAGTTTAGATACGATGACAAAGCAAACCCCAGAGTCTTGTGGCCTCCATAGGGAGCATCCTGCCAGCCACCCTTCTCCTTTGCAAAGGTGGGATGCAGCTCAGATGCCCTGCTGACCACTGCCGTGGATGTACGGCCTGGGGAGAGGGGTGATCCAGCAGGCAGGTTGGTCCCAGGCTATTTAGGACTTTCAATCAACACCTCAGTTTCCACCCCAAGATGGCAGTCAGTGCAGGCTCCCAGCGAGCTGCCCCATTCAGTAAGTGACCTGCTGCATTCTCTGAATAGTTTTAAGGTGCAGCCTCATGCAGAGGTCATTGCAAGAGCCTAATCTAAGGTAACCAATGAGGGGTAACAGTGGCAAGGTCCTACCCTGGAAGGGAAAGTGAGAATCTCAGGCCAGACTCAGATGGGAAAAAGCCGACTGTAAAAGTTACCATCGTAGTTCCAGTTCACCCAGCTCCCCTGGGGCAGCACAGAAGAGACTTACCTGCTGTGTCCTGAATTCTGAAAAGAAGAAGCCAGAGCACTGGAGAGCAGAGATGTCCCTTCATTGCCAGCCTGGTTTTCTCCCCTTCCCTTCTTACTGCACTGGCTGCACCAAACATCTGCCAGGGCTCCTCTGTGTCTCACAAGTGACAACAAAGCCGTGGAAGGGGAATATATAGATTCAGAGGCTGCTATCAGCTGGGGGAAGGAGCCAATAGCAAACCCCCCTGCCTTTTTAGTTATTATCAGTGGTTTGATCTGTGACTTTAGGCAGCTCAAACAGCCAGTAAAACTCAAAAGCAAGAAACATCGCCATATATGAGTGATGGGCCCCCTCCTGACGTCAGGTTTGCCAGCGTCTCAGATCATCCGGTTACCCCCAGTCTCCGGTGGGGGAAGAAAAAAGGGCTGTACAAACTGTGTCCGTGCTGTGCCTCACTGGATAGATTCTATATTGTGTTAAACATCATTTGGGAGATGTTAGAGGCTGGGAATTTTCTGAAGGTGGGACGAGACCCCCTGTGTGAAAGGTGATCATTGCAAGGACAACTCCTGGCATAGCACATGTCATATTGGGGAGAAGAACAAGTCAGTAGAACCAGATTGTTCCACTCAGTAAAGGAATTACCCCATCTGTAGTATTGGTAATTCTTAGTGCTTTCTGCAGAGTCCATGGCTACCCTTGGCAGCTGTAGTTTGTGAGGTTTCCTGCCTAGACATGATCCTTAGTGGCAGAGGTGGAGTTCAGGGCTTCTTAAGCAGGCCAATGCCCCTCTCTTGCAGTCGCAGGCTGCCATGCACAAGCCACACCCGTCAATGCTGTCAGTAGGGTAAGGGCTCCTTGGAAACAAATGTGCTTGATTCATGTGATTCAGACAGGAAAGGAAGAGACACAAGGCAAGGGGCACATAGCACAGAACAATGACCAGCTGCTCCACACCTACCTGAACTGTTACAAATATTTTGACTGAGTGAAAGATCTTTAATTCTTTACCTTTGTAAAGAGTTCCCCACCCCCCCACACACACACACACTGCTCTTTCTGTGTGTTCCCAGCCTCAACCTGTTCCTCCTTCAGACCCATCCTTCAGACACAGTTCAGCTGTGATTAGGGCAAAACACTGCGGCATCATAAACCATATTCCACATAGAGATCTTGTTCTGATCCGATTATGACATAACTCTGATGTATTTCAAAGGAGATAGGTCATGTGAGGTACCAGTGAAGAGGTTATGATTTGCTCGGCATGATTATCCTAGTTGTACACATTTAAGATTTTCGCATCTGAAGTGAGGAATATTGTCTCTGCACCTATAAAACATGCATTTACACCTGGGGGAACAGCCATTCTGAAGAATGCAGTCAGACCAGAAGTCTCCTGGGAAGGGCCAATAGGGAGAATAATAGGTCTTAGAAGGTGCTAGTCACTCACTGATAAGCCTTCCAGGTGACGTATCATACAGCCTCTGAACTGTGACTACAGGGTCATGTGACCAAATCATCTGATTTTGGACTCCATGATAATACAAGTATTTTCCACTGTTTGGGGGAGGGGATTAAACTTGGAAACAAAGTGTTCTAGTCATGTGCAAAAATTATTTAAGGCAGAGGAGTAAGATCATCATGGTTTATTCTGCACTAAGGGTACATCTAGACTGCAACTTTACTTCAGGATACCAGAAGTATCCCAAAATAGCAACGCCACATCTTTAAATGTTCCCGCTATTTCCCAAAATAGCGGGCGCACTATTCTGGCATCCCTCTAACCCTCATTCAACAAGGTTTGAGGCAGGGGTGGGCAATAATTTTTTGCCAGGGTCCACTTCCAAAATGTTTGAAGTGCTCCTGGGCTGCACCAGAAGGGGCAGGGCCTCCAAAGGAAGGGGCGGGGCCAGAGTACTTGGGGCTTTGCCACACACAGACCATGATTGGTTTGGGAGTGGGGGAGCCCCTTGGCCCTCTTCCCACTAAGCACCATGCTCCTGGCAGTGGAAAGAGACTTCCCATGCTCCCCAACCCCCAAGCCAATCAGGGCCTGGGGCAGGGGAGCATGTGAAGCCTCCTCCCACCCTGCCAGGAGCGTGCAGCACTTCTGAGTGCCATGCTCTCCTTGCAGGGTGGGGGCGGGGTGGAAGAAACTTAGCGTGTTCCTCCTGCCACTGGGTGAATCAGGGTTTTTGGGGGGTGGGAGAGCGTGCAAAGTCTCCTCCCACCCTGCCAGGAGTGTGCGGCACTTCAAAGCGCAGCGTGTTTCTGGCAGGGCCGAGGAAACTTTGTGCGCTTCCCCCACCCCAGTTCCTGACAGGCATGGGGGTGGGGAAGCCTCAGGGCCTCCATGGTCTAGATCAGCCCACTTGGCAGGCCAGATCCAGCTCATGGAGACACTTTTGCCCACTCCTGGGTTAAGGGATTTGTCGGAATAGCACGTTATGTTGAAATTTGGCACTGTCTATACCGCACCAAATATCAAAATAATCTCTTCCAACCTAGACTTGGGATAAGATAGGCAAATTGCATAGCGTAAATTGCGTAGCTTATTCCAACAGAAGGGTGCTGTCTAGACGCACCCTAACTCTTTGCCCAGCATAGAAGGCTTGCTGGAAATGCCTGAGAAACAAAGAGACTGAGCTGGGGTAAGAGAGAAGATCTGAGTCCATACTACTGGGTGTCGGGCCTTTGAAAGGAATATCTGAATTGTTAAACTGCATTCAAGGCCATCTTGCCATCAAGAGTCTCTGCAAATCTGCCTAGAAGAATGTTTAGGGTGAGAATTTGCTGCTTATAGCCATTTTCTATACTATATTAACTTTGATTGCATGTTGGTTCATTTGCTAGATCAGTGTTTCTCAAAGCATCTCCAGGGGCTCTGCGAGGTTGACAAACTGGAAACATCAATGGGCACAACACATACAATCAGTAGACCACTGGGGCTCCCCATAAGTACAACACATACAATCAGTGGACCACTGGGGCTCTGCATAAATTTTTACGCATGTAAAGGGCTCCAGAGCCCAAAAAGTTTGAAAACCGCTGTGCTAGATAATCTGCTTCAATCTGTTTGCTACCCCTTTTAAGCACTTAAAATTCAATTTTTTCAGTCAATAAACTTGTTTTTTGTTTATCTAAAACCCAGTGTGTGGCATTCATAACTGGAGGTAAAAAGTTACTTCATCTCTCTCCACATTGAGGCAGGGGTTGAATGTCATAAGCTTACACTGTACCATAATTTGTGCAGTGCGAAGTGCTACAATTTTGGGTTTACCTTCTAGAGGGGGAAGTGCATTTGAGTTCTGGGCAAATCCTGAGCTGAACTTTCCCATGCACAGCAGACCTCCCTGTCTGTGTGTAAAGCTGCAGCTGGGAATGTCCCTACCTGTGTGTGTGCTGGTAAAGTGCAGGTTGAAGCCTGGGGGAGCTGGCTGGCCTCAGCAATACAATGTGAAGGGAAACTGGTCAGGCAGACTCAGCGCTACCCTGGGCGAAGAGGCATCTCCCAAGGGGACCCCATCACAAACTCAACGAAGAGTGGCTTGGCAGGTGATGTAGGCACACCCCTTTCTTCCTTCTCCTTCTGCTTAATTTCCTCCCCCTCCCAATCCTATGACTCCCCCGCACTCTGCCACCCTACTTGGGAAACAATAACCAAAGGGAAAAATAAAACCCACCACTCACCATGTGAATTTGATTCTATACTTTTCCCATCTCCAATCCTGCACTTGTTCTTGAGTTGTTGAGACAGGCAGCTTTCTGGAGCTGGGAGCGTGTCTGTGTCCGTCACTTGAATGGGCCTTTGGGTGATACAATAATACACTTGTAATATGAATACTTAATACATCTACTTGTAACAGGGACTTCTCGGTCTCACCACCATCAGCATACCTAGTGCCTTTCTCAAATATATAGTAAATAAAACAAAAGGTTTTTGGAATTGGAACATCAAAAAACTGTGGGAGGGCAGTCTCTTAAATTTGGGAGAATGGCATACTGTTATACAGTGAACGTACAGTGGCTGGCTGCGGTGGAGAGAGTGACTGGTCCCTGGCTCGACGAGTGTGCAGCTGGTGACCTGAGCAAGGCTGGCTTCCTCTGGTGGGGTGAGGCAGCTGTTTGCTTCCGACCTTACATTGCTCGTTAAAGGTTGGGAATGAGATTATGTTTCCCTTTCGTTTCTTTCTAAGCAATTTTCACCATTATGGCTTATCACTAAAATCACTCTCTAGTTAACGAGCTTGTGTCACCGGTAGATCTAAACCAGTGTGTTCGACTGAAGTATTTGGGAAATTTCACTCAAGACAAGGCAGGAGCATAAATTTGACCTTTCCTGGGTCATGGGGTCGGCAGTTCCATTGCACATGTGCTGTGCAAGCAGTTCCATTGAATGTGTGGACTGTCCCTCATGTGAATTTTGGGGAGTCTCAATGGTGGTCCCTGTTCCTAAGCAACATTCATGCTCCCAGAGGGCAGAGGCACTGCCCAGCTCTGCTCCTCACCTGCGTATGCCCCATGTCACAGCAAAAGGCCTGGGACCCATGCTGTGGGGTCACACTGACCATGCCTAGAACAGAACACTGTCTCATTCAATAGCTAGGGATTCTGATGATGTTCTGGCTTGCACAGGGATGTAACAAGGGGAGGGGGGTTTTACATAGCAACCTTGCCCTAGTCCCAGGCTAGAGGCTGAGAGTGATTGCCTTGTGCAAGCCTTACAGTGGAAAGTTGGCCTTGAGCACATCCTCCTGCCCAGAATCCTGCACTTGGGACAGAAGAACCCCGAGCACTGCTACAGGCTGGGGAATGACTGGCGAAGCAGCAGTTCTTCAGAAAAGGACCTGGGGATTACACTGGGTGAGAAGCTGGATATGAGTCAACAATGTGCCCTTGTAGCCAAGAAGGCTAATGGCATATTAGGTTGCATTAGGAGGAGCACTGCCAGCAGATCTAGGGAAGTGATTATTCCCCTTTATTTGGCACTGGTGAGGCCACATCTGGAGTATTTATCATGCCAGAGTGGAGAATAAGACTTGACAAACAAATATTATAGCAGGCAAGTTCTCTGGAGACAAGAGCTGGTCTCCTCTCAGGCCCCTTCACAAGGATGGAGACATTCCATGCTCCCAGGGTGTTTTCTTCTTTTTTGGTTTTCAATCATGGGAGGATGATGGGCCAGTTGCAGGAGTCTGGCAGACGTTATGGGGCAGGCAATGTTTAGGGCGCCTTTCCTAGCTCCTTCCTTAAAACTGGTGAGCAGCGCTAGCCTAAAAAAGGGCTGCTCAGGTATGTAGGATGCTGTTGAATTTCTCTGCATCTTATGGCTGGAGGAGAACAGCCACCAGTCCCAGGGGTGCCTACATGTGGGATGTGGCTGGGACGGCCTGTGGTCATCTCCACTTGAGGCTTCATCATGCCCCCATCCCTGCAGGGCTTGAATTAATGAGATCGGAGAAGACGTCAATGAGAGGAAAGTTGCAAGGAAATCTGTGTGGGGAATCGCTTAATGAGAAAGCCATTGCACAAGAGCCGTCCCACCCTGGATTCCAGCAACATAAGGAATCGTTACAGCTGGGTCCTTCCTTAGCTGCAGTGGGCAACCAGGACATCTTCAGTGCTGTAACATGGCCTCTGCACCCCACAGCACGCTGCTGAATGGCCTTCCTGGCTGTTGAATCTCAGTTTGATTTCCTCTGCCCAGTCTGTCCGAACAGTCTCCCCATGCCAGTGAAAGGCAGTGTCCCTGTCTCGCTGAGGGCTAAAGACCTATCAGCTACCCTCATGTTACATGCACAGGTGGGATGGGGTCACTCTATTTAAGAGACACTAAGTGAACCTGCCCTGGAAACTGCCAGCTCCTGTTTGCTTGGTTGCAGAGTGGACTGGAAAGGGCACCCCAGGACTAGGCCTGCAGAGCCCTGCCTCTGTACTGGGCAACCCAGAGACCCAAACATTTCCTAGTGTCACTGCCTGTGAGCTCCAGCTACTGAAGTCTCGGTCCCTGGGCATCTACAACCTCCCCCTCCCCTGCCAGCCCTAGTCCAACACCCTTTCCCCTAGACACATGCCTCAAGAGTTATTGGGACTCAGCAACTGCTGAAGCACCGACAGCGCTTGCCTCTGAGTCACAGAACACCTGGCATGCTACAGACACCTGAGGGGTTTGATGCACTCACAGCCGCCCAGTAAATACAGGGCTGTTTCCCAGGCCATGTCTGCGCTGTGCTGGCAGTTACAGCACCACTCACAAAGTGTCACAGCAAAAATGCTATTGGGTGTCCACACTGTCAGCCTGTCCCAATGCCCCATGATGCCCCATTTCACATCCCAGCAACCCCTGCACTTCCAGCTGCATTTGGCTCCATCCTTCAATGGCTTCTGTGCTGCGCGTTCTTGGACTGCAGGAACGGATCCCCAGCTGTTGAGGAAAATGCTGACAGCTCTCGCTGACACGTCATGCCTGGCAGTCAAGTTATTCCTGAATCTACACAGTGATAGCGAAGAGTCCATGCAGCATTTGCATGACAGGAGATTTCATGTGGCATTCACAGAGGTGTTAACCACAGTGGGATGTTGATGTTGGACGGGACCCTTTTCAGGGGGATAAGGCAATATGCCACATTTATTGAGAATACAATAGTTAGCATATGCTGTTCAGTCACTCACACACACAAACACCATACACACAACCCTGCCAGACGATGTTATAGTTACCAGTCCAGAGTCTCAGTCATTCAGTTTACTAAATTGCCCGTAACGGGTTAAACCCAGAGGCAGTGGGTATCCAGGAAGTGTTGGCAGGGAGCCAGGAGAGGCAATGGGAAGAAAGTAAGAGATTTGAACTGAGATTTGAGTTGAAAAACAGCTTCTGCCTGCATGTGTCTTTGTGTGAGCTCAGAGCAAGAGCTGGGGGTGAAAGGAAGTGAACCAGAAATCAGAAGTGAAATCATCAGCAATATCCACATCTGGGGAGGACTGAAACTTGGAACAATGGGTATGTAGGGCTTTGTCTTCCCTTCCAGTTTTTTTGGCAGAAAATATGCTAATGAGGGACATCATTGACATATTTTCTGCCATTTCTTTTTCACAAGGGGTATTTGCTCAAAAAGAAGCAGTGTGAATGGGGTTTTTTTTGCACAAAACCCCCGTTTTGCACAAGATCCTTATGCCTGTCTGGGAGAGGTAACTGCAGAGCTAGTGCACTCTCAGTGCGTTGCCAGTGTGGACACCATGAAACTTACAGTGCTGGGGGCTCATTCACTGCACAGTAACTTGCCAATGTAGACTTGGATAATAGTTTGAAGCAGAACTTGTGCAGAGATTAACACATCCCCTTGGATTTGGTGAATTTACTGTGTGAGCTTGCTCTGCTTGTGGGCACAGGCCTTTGTGTTTGAATTGGGGCCCACACACCAACATGGCTGAAGCACACAGGAAGCACACACAAAGCGTCTGGGCTTTTTCCTTCACCCCCTCTTCCCTTCCACTGGGGGACCTAAGGTAAGTACAGTGCCATGCAGGAACACAACAGCAATATTGTGCTATGGAAATGGAGCTCAGTGGATTTATCAATAACCTTTGTGGAAGAGCTGCACATGTTCACAGCATTTTACACAGAGTACATTTACACTTGCCCCCTACTTTGAAGTAGGGAGGCAAATGAAGCATACCGAAGTTGCAAATCAAGCATGGGATTTAAATATCCCGCACTTGATTAGCATATTCGTGGCTGGTCGCCATTTTAAAATGCCGGTCACCCGATGTAACTTGCCACGTGTAGACGCGGTAGTCCGATTTAAATCCCTTCCCTCGAATTAACTGGTACTCCTCCCCAGAGCTGAGATCCCTGCCCCCTCCAAGGAGCAGGACAGACACTGAAACTCTTCAAGTCTAAGGAAACTGCAGTTTAGGGCCCACCTTCCTGGAATACCACTCCCCAAAAGGGATCAGAACCCCAAATTAATTATTGGGTAGCCCCCTTTTACAATGTGCACACTGGTTGCTCCCCCAGGTAACAAATATTTTCACTGGATTTGATAGTAAATAGAAGTGATTGTATTAAGTACAAGCAGTAGGATTTAAGTGGTCGCAAGTGAAAACAAGCAGAGCAAAATAGATTACAAATTTAAAATAACAAAAAACGCTCTGCTAGTTCTAACATACAGTCAAGCTTATTGCAAACTCACCCGCAGGTAGTTCTCATTCCAGCTAGGCCTCCAAACCAGGGAAGTCCCCTTTTCCCTGGAGACTTTAGTTATCACCTTGCGTGTGCCATGCCAGACAAGACCAATCAACAAACAGCCAGTTTCCCATTGTTGTATAGATTCCACTTTAGGCAGGAATTCTATGGCTACATTCCACCCTTACATGGAAAGTTACTTGGTCAGATCCTACCAGTTGAATTGGTCATGTGACTTCCAACCCAGACACTGAGGCATCCCAGCATTGGGAACACCCTTAATGGCTTTCCATTGCACATTTAAATCCATAAAGCATTCCACACTCCATATACCTAACTTAACACCCAAGCCATACCTTCACCAACATAAGATATACAGACCTAGCGGATTATGACTTTAAGATGGATAGGTGACCTGACGTATTTTGTCCAAAGCATCTTCAACTTATGTATATTTGTGCCCATAAGTCCATTTCATAAAGGATGGGGGCAGGGGTCCATCACAAAAAGGATTTAGAAATCTCTGCTCGGAATGATGAGATGAAGTGGATATTAAATGAACCTATTTTTATCCCACTTCCAGGTGTCTTGGGAGGTAATCAGTTTCTCTTTCTCAGTCGAGCAAAACTGTCCTGTTATTGATATCAAACCTGCTTCAGTGCACATCTATGACTACTATGAAACAGGTAGGAAGCCTGCCTCACCCTGAGAAGACACAAAGGCCTGATCCATACCATGGCGGAAGGCTGCCTTAAAATACACAATTCTAACTACGTAAAAAAGTACCTTAAGATGAGTTTTAGCGCTGTCTGCACGGTGGGTGGTTGGTAGGAGAAAAAACTCCCGTAAAAGCCAACAACACAGTTCCCTTAAAGCCTCCACCCAGACACACAAGTCAAATATGATGATAACTGAAAAACTTACCCATCCTATAAGAAAGTTCTCTCAATCCCAAAGGATCAAACACATTGACTTCCAGGTTAATGAATATTTCAGAGCTTACCCCAAGTACATGCTGACAGCCAATTCCTATTAACTCAAGTACTATTTATGAAAAAATAAGAGTATTGCTTAAGAGAGATCAGTATACAGATAGACATCAATACAGTTCTGAGATCAGATTCATGGTAGAAATGATGAGTCTTGTAGATGCAGATTTCTTACAGAATTAGTCCATTCGTCATAGTCCAATGTCCATATTCAAGTTGAGCCACATGAGACTGGAGATCTGTCTGATGACTTAAAGATTCCTCTGATAAAGCATCAAGCAGATCTGAGATAAAAAGTGTCTTTAGGTGAACAATAGGCAACCTTGCAGGGTTATTTCCTAAGCATCACTGGTAATTAACTGTACAGATTAACATAAAACAACTGCCCGTGTTTCATCCTTTCCGTGTGATTGGCTACAGGCTTCAAAGAGAGATGAATATGGTATGGACAAGAACCATATGGTCACATTGTTAACCTCTAACGGTATATATGTAAACACACAAAAACAAACCATTATTTGCCAGTATGTCCCTGGGGGATGAATTTGGCTGATTTAACCTGCAGGTTGATTAACACTTTCTGGCCAGAGGTCACAGTGAGGCTTCAATTTTTACTGATTTTCCCAGCCTTTATTGGATCCTCCAATTCTTGGAGGTTATTAGACAGCACGCTGAGTTCAAGAGGAGACACTGGGAGTTCTCCCTCTCCCCCTACTTCTTGTTTCATTTGAACATGAACAAGGAAGAACAACGGCATCCCCAGGACAACTAGTTACAGTCACTAGAGCAGTGGTTCCCAAACTTTTCAGCATCACACCCCCTTTTGGTTTTTGAGAAACCCTCATGCCCCCCCCAACTCTTCTTTACCATCATCCAACCCCTCTTTTAACAAAAAATTCAATTTGTAATTTAAAATTAAAAATAAACACAAAAACTTGGTATAAAAAGTTATTTTAAATTAAAAATATGCACAAATAGTGTTTCTTGGCACAAAAATTTAATAAAAATGTAATTTAACATAAGAAATAGCAGAAACAAATTGAATTTAATGTGAAGGATGATGCTGCATTTTCTTCACGAGTTGGGAAATCCTAGGTTTGAAAGATGAAAGTGAGCAACGCAAATCATTTTCAACATCTAGTTGATTTCTTTGTTTTGTTTTTAATGTGACTAAACTTGAAAAGCTTTTTTCACAAGGATATGTTGATGAAAATGAAAGAATAATATGTAGCGCTTCTTCTCCAACTTTTGAGTACATTGGGAAATATTTTATCCAAAATTCCTCCAAGCTTGTGTTTTCGAAATTATCATTTGCACTTAAATCATATTTTATTTCCAGTGATTGTTCTTGGAATACTTCTGGCAATGAATCGACATCAACGTTGAACGGATTGCATACTAATTTATGAATGGGATTGCCAGAAAAGTCTGGAAAATAGCAGATGAATTCGTCAGCATGGCAGTCCAGATGAAACACAATTTTGATCTTCACATCCTCTTTGCAAACTTTTTGGAAACCTTCATTTCCATCGAGTGATGAAAACGTTCAAAAAGAAGAAAAGTTACGCATCTGAGCTTGTGTTTGACATTTCCAAAGCTGGATTTCTTCTGTAAATGCTTTGATGGCATCATAGTGTGCTATAATGTTTGCAGCGTTGTTTCCTTGCAGCTTCAAATTGAGGTTGTTCAAAGATTCAAAAATGTCCACCAGGTATGCCAGTGAAAGTTGAAACGCTTGGTCCGTAAATGCATGATATAACTCTTCTTTCTTCTGTTGCTTGAGGAAAATTTCCACTTCATCTTTCAGTTCAAATAATCTCGAAAGCATGTTACCGTTGGACAGCCATTGTACCTCCATGTGAAACAAGAGAGTTCATAGAATCATAGAACCATAGAGCTGAAAGAGAACTCAGGAGGTCATCAAGTCCAGCCCCCTACTCTAGGCAGGTCCAATCCCAACTAGATCAACCCAGTCAGGATTTTGTCAAGCTGAGATTTAAACACCTCTAGGGATGGAGACTCCACTACTTCCCTAGGTAACCCATTCCAGTGTTTCACCACTCTCCTAGTGAAATAGTTTTTCCTAATATCCAACCTGGACCTCTCCCACCACAGATTAAGATCATTGCTCCTTGTTCTGCCATCCATCACTACTGAGAACAGCCTTTCTCCATCCTCTTTGGAACCTCCCTTCAGGAAGCTGAAGGCTGCTATCAAATCCCCCCTCACTCTTCTCTTCTGCAGACTAAATACACCCAACTCCCTCAGCCTCTCCTCATAGGTCATATGCTCCAGCCCCCAAATCATTTTGGTTGCCCTCCACTGCACACTCTCCAATGCACCCACATCCTTTTTGTAGTGGGGGGCCCAGAACTGGACACAATACTCCAGATATGGCCTCACCAAAGCCGAATAAAGGGGAATAATGACATCTCTGGATCTGCTGGCAATGTTCCTCTTAATGCAACCTAATATGCCATTAGCCTTCTTGGCTACAAGGGCACATTGTTGACTCATATCCAGCTTCTCATCCACTGTAATCCCCAGGTCCTTTTCTGCAGAACTACTACTTAACTGGTTGGTCCCCAGCCTGTAAAAATGCTTGGGATTCTTCCGTCCCAAGTGCAGGACTCTGCACTTGTCCTTGTTGAACCTCATCAGATTTCTTGTGGCCCAATCCTCCAATTTGTCTAAGTCACTCTGGACTCTATCTCTGCCCTCCAGCATATATAACTCTCCCCCTAGCTTAGTGTCATCTGCAAACTTGCTGAGGGTGCAATCCATCCCCTCCTCCAGGTCATTAATAAAGATATTGAAAAAAACCGGTCCTAGAACCGAACCTTGGAGCACTCTGCTAGATACCGACCGCCATCCTGACATTGAGCTGTTGATCACTACCCACTGGGCCTGGCCTTCTAGCCAGCTTTCTATCCATCTTACCGTCCGTTTATCCAATCCACATTCCCTTAACTTGCTGGCAAGAATATTGTGGGAGACCGTATCAAAAGCCTTGCTAAAGTCAAGGTAGATCACATCCACTGACTTTCCCATGTCCACAGAGCCAGTTACCTCTGTAGTTATCATAGAAGCTAATCAGATTGGTCAGGCACGACTTGCCCTTTGTGAATCCATGCTGACTATTCCTAATCACTTTCCTCTCCTCCAAGTGCCTCAAGATGGATTCCTTAAGGATCCCTTCCATGATTTTTCCAGGAACCAAGGGAAGACTGACCGTCCTATAGTTTCCTGGATCGTCCTTCTTGCCTTTTTTGAAGATGAGCACTACATTTGCCTTTTTCCAATCATCCGGGATCTCTCCCGATCTCCACGACTTTTCAAAGATAATGGCCAAAGGCTCCTCAATGACATTTGCCAACTCCCTCAGTACCCTCGGATGCATTAAGTCTGGACCCATGGATTTGTGTACGTTTAGCTTTTCTAAATAGTTCCTAATCTGTTCTTTACCCACAAAGGGCTGTCGATCTTCATCCCATCTTGCATCACTTAGCGCATTAGTCCAGGAGCCCACCTTATCCGTGAATACAGAGGCAAAGAAAGCATTGAGCACTTCAGCTTTCCCCACATCATCTGTCACTAGGTTACCTCCTTCATCCAGTAGGGGCCGCACACCCTCTCTGATCACCTTCTTCTTGTTAACATGCTTGTAGAAACCTTTCTTGTTATCCTTCACATCCTTAGCCAGTTGCAATTCCATTTGCACTTTTGCCTTCCTGATAACCCCCCGGCATTCTCAAGCTATACATTTAAACCCCTCCCTGGTCATTTGTCCAAGTTTCCACTTTTTGTAAGCTTCCTTTTTGTGCCATGTTTGCCTCTCTTGCTACACATCGGGTTGGTTTCTTTCTGTGCCTTCAATAAGGCTTCTTTAAAATACTGCCAGCTGTCCTGGACTCCGAAGGTTTGATCAGCTTGGTAAGCCTCTCAGTCACATCCTGAATTCAAGCTCCCGGTAAGCAGCACACCTCTCGAGATTCCAGGTCCGGATGGCAGATGGATGGCTCAGTCCCTCTTAGGAGGGAGTCCCCGACCACCACCACCCATCATATTCTTTTGGGGGTGGTGGTCGTGGAACCCCCATCCCTAGGACTACGCACCCCATGCCTTCCAGTAGATGGTGTTCCCTTGCGGTTTCTTCCTTGTGAGGTCCCTTCCAAAGCATTCACCACTGCAGAGCCTGTGGAGAGAGCCTGAAATCAATTACTTACCTCGATAGCATTGGGGGATTCCCATGCTGGCCTTTTTCCCCTTCTAGAAGTTCCATGCTGCCAGTTCTCTTCCTGGTCCCGTACTGCCCTCTCTGGCTCTTCCACCTGCCGTGCTTGTAGGACTAAATGCTGCCTTCTATCGAGGAAGTCTTCATCCTCTCTGTTAGAGCATAGGGTCGACACTTGGGCCTCCAGTCCTCTAATTTTTTCTTCCAAAATGATGACCAGCTTGCACTTAGTGCAGATGAAATCTGTTCTCTCTTCTGGGAGGAAGACAAAAATGGCACACGCTGTGCAGGTAACAACAGCAGACCTATCACCATCCATCCCTGCTGTCCTGGAGAAAGGATTTAAAAAGAAAGGCAAGAGAACCTCGCGCCCTTCCCTCTCCCCTTCCAAACTCCCTCTCTAAACTCCCTGTTAGCACTCACCTGTTCACAAGCTCCTTGGTCACTTGCACACTGCTTTATAAAGCCCTGGACTACCTGAATGTCCCTCCCCCTACAAAGGTTTTATGATCCGCTCCCAAATCCATGCAAAGAGCAAGAAAATTCTCGTGTTCAAAGCACAGATCTTCACAAAATTGACAACTTTGATGGACAAATTCAGTGAGTCACGTAGGTCATCTGGAAGGGTTTTAGCAGCCAGCGCTTGTCTGTGTATGATGCAGTGAGTTGTGGTTACGGCTGGAATTTTTTTCTTTCACCAGTGTCACAAATCCAGAGTGCCAAGCATTGCTGGAGCACCGTCTGTGCATACACCAACCAGTTTTCCCCATGAAAGTCTGTTTTCTTCAAAAAAGTCAGAAATCAGAAGCCTTTGATGTGGTCATCAATTCCTTCGAAAAAAGCAGTTCTTCTTTCACAGTTCCATTGTTAATTAATCGAATGTAGACAAGCAACTGACAACATTGTGCTACATCAATGGTATCATCGCACTGAATTGCGAAAAAAGGAGAAGCCAACGCTGCCTCCACAACTTGAAGTTTAAGATCTTTCGCCAGCTCATCGATGCAACGTTTCACGGGATTGTCAGAAAGCGAAAGTTCCTATAGTTTTTTCTTGCTTTCGACACCAAGCACAATATCAGCTGTTTTCAACAAGCAAGGCTTCACAAGAGTTTCTCCGATAATGTGCGCTTTCTTGGCTTTAGCGACGGGCAATGACAGTTCATAAGATGCTTCTACCACTTTGGCTGACGCTTGATGAAAAGCTCCAGTAGTGTCTGGCTTCATGTGTTTCAAATGTTGAAGTTTAGCAGCAAAAAACTCTTTTGGTTTCTCTGTCAAAGCGCTGTGGTTCTTTGTCAAGTGCTGCTCACGACGACTAGGTCTCAAGGAGTCATTGCTAAGAACTATGTGGCATACTACGCATTGAGGATGATCAGTCCCATTTTTTCCATAACAGTGAAGCCATACTTAATGTAGTCTTCATCGTACTTCCTTTTCTTAATCGCAGCCATAATATATTAAATTTTAAAAAACTCTATAAAAATAATTTTCCCAATTAAAATAAATTTAATGGACGCAAGTTACTTTGATAAATTATTGTAAATGTTTTTTTTACTACTACTCTTACATACAGACACGTGCTGCCTTATATATACCCCACCACCAGTAACCACACAAGACTGGCTACCTACTCCCACGACAGAACAGTCCCAAACATTCCTGCAAGCATGCTAGAAAGTTTGAAAAAGTTCCATTGCCTTCTACATCATTCTTTGGCCTCCCCCATGAACCAAACCAGTATCCCTACACGTCAAAAGGCAATATATATATATATATATATATTCACATTTCATGGTATGAAATTTGAAAATTAAAATTTTTTTACAGTAGTGTCTCCAATCTTTTTACACCCAAGATCACTTTTTAAATGTCAGGGCAAGCACAAAGATCCCACCCCTTTCTAGAAGCCCCTCCTTCTCCCTTTCCCTTCTCTCCATCATTTGCTGTCCCCAGCCATTACTCACTCTCACTGGGTTGAGACAGGATGTGTGGGCTCTGGGGTGGAAATGAGGATTTGGGAGGGAATTTGGGTGCAGGAAGAGATGGAGAAGAGGCTTCTGGCTCAGGGAGAGGGCTCGAGGCTGGAGAGTGTTGGGGTCAGGCGGAGTGCTGGGGTGTTAAACAACCCAGGAGTTCAGGTTGGAGTGTATGAGGGGCTCAGGACACAGATTTGCAGTGTGTGGATTGAGCAGTAGTGATGTGGCAGAAGACTGAGGATTTGAGACGCTCAGGACAGAGGGTTCCAGTGTATGATAGGCTCAGGATTGAGGTGTGTGTGAGGATGCAGGGGTGTTATGATGCTGTGGCCAGATGGGGGCTTGGACCCGACTGGGGCCTTGTGGGCCAGGCTTCATTTTAAATAATATATTTCCAGCACAAATGTTTCAGTTTTGTCTTTATTTATGGGAAGAGCAGGGAAACTGTTTTGGGTCAGGGGTCACTGACCCCCCAGAAAAATCAGTCAGGGAACACACAAGTGAGATGCAAAAAAACCCCCAAACCCTCCTAGCCCCTCCCCCAAACCCCACTGATGTGGCCGCAACTGAGACACCTCTCTCCCCTGGCACCCCAGCCCCATGGGGGGAGGGTAGATAGGGCCGAGGTTCAAGGCCTCAGGCCAGATTAATTCTTCTGCGGTTTGAGGGTCAGTGGAATTTGTGGGCCCCTCTACACTCTGAGGTGAGGCCAAAAATGAGGGATCCAGTGTGCGGGACAGGGCTGCCAGTCAATGAGATAGGGCTGGGGTGCAGAATCTGGGTGGAAAGTAGGCTACAAGAGCAAGCTGGGGGTAGGTGTCTGGCCAGGAGCTCGGGGACAGGGGCAGGGTCCTGATGGGGCCCTGATCAGGGGACAGGAGGCAGGTAGGGCCCTGGGAAATGTACTCATGGGAGTTTGAGCAGGGGGAGCATGGTACTCGTGGGGGTCTGGGCAGGGTACTCGTGGGGGTCTGGGTAGGGGACAGGGTACTAAGATGGTACCTGGGGGTCTGGTAACCAAGTCTGGGGTCTCAGAAAGCACATGTGCCACTTGTTCCTTAGGCTGCTTCCTGCCTTTGAGCTAGCAGCTGTTTGCAATTCTGCTCCCATTCCAGCCTTTATTCAATGATTATTCAAGGAGGGGAGCTCCCCCACAGCTCCTATTGTCTGGGGGAAATTAGCACCTTTTCAAAGTGGCTCTGGGTCCTGTCTACAGCCCTGGGAGGAGAGAGGGACACAGACCTGGGGAAGCCACCAAGCAAAACAAACAGTTAAAGATGAACTTTGGGTGAGGTAACGCCAGCGCAGGCTCTTTCTTTGGGGGGGGGGGGTGTCACCTCGTGCCCCCCCTGGAATTTCTTCACACACCCCCAGGGGGGCACGCCCCCCAGTTTGGGAACCTATGCACTAGACGGACATTCACCCTTGACCTGGTTCAGTGTGTGACTTTTCCATCATAACAGAGATTTGATGTGATGGTAAAAATAAATCAGCATTTCTGTCTCGTCTGGTCTGGCCTGGCACCCACCCACAGCATCAGAGACTGAGTAGCTACCAACTGAGTACTCATGACTGTGTCAGAGAGACAAAACCAATAGCTTTTATTCGACCAACTTCTGTGGTCTCAGTCATCATTCAGTGCCACGGGCTACAGAGTTACTATTAAAAATCGAAGTCCCATGTTGATTGCCCAGCTTTGGGATAACCACTGGGAACAGCCTCGGCCCAGAGCAGTAGAGATGTCCAGAGGATGGGAGGGAAGATTCTGCTCCCTGTAATTGAGCACTCTGCCAACTGACCAACATAACTAGCCTCAGAAATGGCTTCCATGGTCACTGACACTTCTCCCTTCTCCACATTATCAGTGGGCTCAGTAGAATGCAGCAGGTGTTGATCACGTGATCCATATCCCTCATGGAAAGAAGGCCCTAGACAGCTGGGGAGGCCACAAGAAGATCTGTTAGAAGCTGGTGGGTTTGGAATAGGTACTAAGGACAGAGGTGCCTGCACTGGGGAAGGAGTGAACTGTCACTGGAATAAAATGTTTTCCTCCTTTTCTTTCCCAGATGAGTACACTCTTAGGGCATGTCTACACTACCACCCTAGTTCGAACTAGGGTGGTTAATGTAGGCATTCGAAGTTGCAAATGAAGCCCGGGATTTAAATATCCCGGGCTTCATTTGCATCTTGCCGGGCGGGCCCCATTTTTAAATGCCCTTAGTTCGAACTCCGTGCCCGCGGCTACACGCGGCACGGAGTAGGTAGTTCGAATTAGAATCTCTAATTCGAACTACCGGTACACCTCATTCCATGAGGACACCTCATTCCATGAGGAGTACCGGTAGTTTGAATTAGAGATCCTAATTCGAACTACCTACTCCGTGCCGCGTGTAGCCGCGGGCACGGAGTTCGAACTAAGGGCATTTAAAAATGGCGCCCGCCCGGCAAGATGCAAATGAAGCCCGGGATATTTAAATCCCGGGCTTCATTTGCAACTTCGAATGCCTACATTAACCACCCTAGTTCGAACTAGGGTGGTAGTGTAGACATACCCTTACTGAATACAACACACCCTGCGCCCAGGCTGCTGGTGACAACCTTCTAGGAGTCAGGAGAAGGTAACTGAGAGTAAGAAACACCTGAGAGGTGCAAATGGGGAAAGGAGAGATAAGGAAGTTGCCAGCAAATTAAGGAAATATGGATTGGATAAATAGACTGTAAGATGGATAGAAAGCTGGCTAGACTGTCGGGCCCAACAGCGAGTGATTAAAGGCTCGATGTCAGGTTCATGGTCGGTTTCTAGCCGAGTGTCACAACGATCAGTTCTAGGACCAGTTTTGTTCAACATCTTTATTAATGACCTGGATGAGGGGATGGATTGCACCTTCAGCAAGTTGGCAGATGACACTAAACTAGGAGGAGAGGTAGATACACTGGAGGGCAGGGATAGGGTCCAGAGTGACCTAGACAGATTAGAGGATTGGGCCAAAAGAAATCTGATGAGGTTCAACAAGGACAAGTGTAGAGTCCTGCACTTGGAATGGAAGAATCCCAAGCATTGTTACAGGCTGGGGACCAACCAGCTAAGTTGTAGTTCTGCAGAAAGGACCTGGGGATTACAGTGGATGAGAAGCTGGATGTGAGTCAACAGTATGCCCTTGTAGCCAAGAGGAAGAATGGCATATTAGGTTGCATTAGGAGGAGCATTGCCAGCAAATCGAGAGAAGTGAGTATTCCCCTTTATTCGGCTTTGGTGAGGCCATGTCTGAAATAACGTGTCCAATTCTGCGCCCCACGATAGAAAGGATTTGGACACATTAGAGGGGTCAGCGGAGGGTGACCAAAATGATTAGGGGGCTGCAGGACATGACCTATGAGGAGAGGCTGAGTGATTTGGATTTATTTAGTCTGCAGAAGCGAAGAGTGAGGGGGTATTTGATAGCTGCCTTCGACTTCCTGAAGGGAGGTTCCAAAGAGGATGGAGAAAGGCTGTTTTCAGTAGTGACAGATGGCAGAACAAGGAGCAATGGTCTCAAGTTGCAGTAGGGGAGGTCTAGGTTGGATATTAGGATAAACTATTTCACTAGGAGGGTGATGAAGCACTGGAATCGGTTACCTAGGGAGATGATGGAATCTCCATCCCTAGAGGTTTTTAAGTCTTGGCTTGACAAAGCCCTGGCTGGGTTGATTTAGTTGAGATTGGTCCTGCTTTGGGTAGGGGGCTGGACTTGATGACCTCCCTAGGTCTCTGCCAGCTCTGGGATTCTATGATTCTAAGAGTATCAGAAAGCTGGTTGCTTGGGGAGAGGAAAAAGAAAAATAGAGCTTGCGGTGCTATAAATCCACACACATTGCTGGGGATCACTAAAGCCTGATCTCTGCCAACACTTGCAAGTATCCATCTGGGGATTTTACCTTCACACCCTGCAGATCATTGCCAGAAGTTGCTGGCACAGCCTAGCAAAACTGGCACTTGTGTGATTCGTCCCAGAGACCCTACTCCACACACGGAGCCAGGTCCACACTGTAAACGGGTGTTACTTCTAGAAGACTAGATTCCGGGAAATCACATTTCTGGCAACAGATTCCTCCCGAGGAGTGCTAGGATACACCTGCAGCTGCGACCGCACCAGCCAGGGTCCCGTCTCTCTCCCAGCCAGGACCCCTTCTCCCTCCTCCACTCCCTTAGCCAGCCTGGCCTTTCCTCTCCTCCCCCCCCCCCCACCATCGCTGTGTCCTAACCCTAACCCCCATGGCTGGGCTGTGGCATGTTCTGGGAACTAGTTCAAACCATGGTGGGTCTTCGACTCCCCAGCCCCAGCACTTCCCCTTGCCCCTGGTAACTGGGGAGGGCCTGACCCCAAGGCCTTCCTTCCCCACTGGCCCCTGCGTCCCCTTCCTAGGGACTCTTTGTCTCCCCCACCCACCCCGGTGCCACCCAAGAGGGGAGCCGGGGAATGGCTTTCCCCATTGGCTTCCTGGGAGTGGCCAGACCCAAGCCACATGCAGCCAGGCCCGGCTCCTTCCCCCATCCCCGGCCACCAGGGGCTTGGACCAGGCCCAAGTTGTGCACAGCCAGGCCTGGCCCTCATACACCCATAGCGACCACAGCTCATGGGCTGGCACCTGCTTCTCAGCTGGTTTCCCATCAGCTCCAGGCAGCAATTTGTTAGGTGCTCAGGAGAGTCGCACTGACAGCACCTGTGGAGCTCCTCCCCATTTTAAGCAGTGAGGGAGAGGGGGGGTTACCATAAGAAGAGTCACTTTGGGGAGGTGAATTTTCAGCCTTCCAGCCACGTTCCTTCTGCCCAGGGGAAGAGCAAGGTTCCCTCTTCCCTCCAGATTTAAACCTCTTTCTCTGCAGTTTCCTCTCAGTAGGTGACTGGATTTGCTCAAAGACCTCTCGCAGAATGGCCATTTCTATCAGAGATTTCACAGCTTTGTCCCAGAGACATTGCTTCACACCCTCCTTACACATGCCCAGGAAATGTTGCTGAGCAATGAGATCAAGTGATTGTTCAAAATCTTCAACGTCTTTGTCCCTTAATCTATTGTCTTATCAGGTCACATCCTATGACCCTAGTCATTACTGACAGCAACACCCCTCCTCACATTGTTACAATGTTCCTTCTCTGCCCTGGTGGATCCCACATGTCTAGTCAGACTGCTCACCTCAGAGACTTGCAGAGGCCCAGAGTTTGGCCGTTTTCCCCAAGGGCATGTAATGGGGTTGATTCATTGCTACAGCACCTCCTGCTGGTTAGATAAGGAATTAGCACTGATCATTGAATCTGCTGCCTTCTGGCCTGTCTCTCACCCCGTCCTCGCTCTGTGTCATACCCATCAATAAATCCCTGGCATGGATGAGCTGATTGTGGTGTTCCACTGCATATTCTGGGATGCCCTTAGCCTGGATAGGATGGATTATGGGTGTCTCCTGGACTCTGTGTGTGTTCAGTTTCAGGTCCCGATTAGTGTCTGGTTAGGCTCAACTGGACCCTAACCAAACTTGTCAGCTGTCAAACCAGCTGTATGTCTTGGTGACCAAGCCCTTCTTTGACTCCTCCATCAGAGGGTTACAGGGTTGGTGCTCCAAGAACCAGAATTGTGGCTGGTCCAGTCGGTGTGTGCCAATGACGTTGTCCTCATGGGCCAAAACCCGGGAGACTCGGTGTGGTTGGAAGCTTGCCAGGCCATCTACTCGGCAGCGTCCACTGCCTGGGTCACCTGGGTCAAGAGCTCTGGCCTGCTGGCCGGGGATGGGTAGCAGATGAGCTCCCTCCCACCTGCACTTCAAGCCATCCAGCAGTACATGGGTTCACTGCTCTATCTGGGTATCTACCTTTCTGCCACACCTCCACCTCTGTCCAACAACGGGCAAGGTTTAGAGGCCAGGATGTCTGAGGGGTTGCGGAGATGCACAGGATGCTCTGGTACCTCTCCTGGTGAGGGAGGGCCCTGGTGCTTAACCTGCTGGTCTGGTCCATGCTCTGGAGCCATCTCAACACTTTGGTCCTGACCCCGGTTTCCTGGCCAATCCCCAAAAGCTGGTTCTGGAGTTCTTCTGGCAAAGATGATGTTGGGTCACTGCAGGGAGTCTCCACTTTTGTCTGGAGGAGGAAGGGGAGGCCTGATGTGCTTGTGCACTCAGGTCCATGTTTTCTACCTCCAGGCCCTGAAGAAGCTCCTTTATGGTACAGGAAGTCTGGTGCAGAGCTCATTCGTGTTTGCCTTCCTCTGCCACTTCTGAGTGCTCAGATATGACCAGCTGCTCCAGTATCTCCCTCTGAGAGATCTTCTGAGAGACCTCACCAGGCTGCCAGGCTTCTGCCAGGACCTCCTCCAGACCTGGAAGCTGGTATCGGTGGGGCAGACCTCCTCATGGAACCGCTGCTATCCACTCCCCAGTTCTGTGTGAGTGGTGTATCTGGGGAAGGTGGCGGATGTGATGTACTTTGACTTTAGCAAAGCTTTTGATTCGGTCTCCCACAGTATTCTTGCCAGCAAATTAAAAAATATGGATTGGATAAACAGACTGTAAGGTGGAGAGAAAGCTGGTTAGATCTTCAGGTGCAATGAGTATTGATCAACGGCTCAATGTCTGCAGATCAATATCTGTATCAAGCAGCTATTTAATTCTGGGGTGTCAAGGTTAGACTCAGGACTCACAATTTCATTGACCACTCTGTTTTATTAGCAAAGCGCTTCGCTAATACAACCAGAAGAGTGAGACCCCACAGAAACCCAAGCCACCTTATTTATACAGATATAAGAGGAGAGCAGACAAAGGATTGAAAAAGGGCGTGAACTGACAAGGTTACCTGGGGTCAGTCAAGTACCTCATTTCCTTATTAACTCTTACCAATCTCCTGTTAATGTCCCACTGTCACCCTTAAGTGGAACCATTGTCCTCTGCTTCAACATCCTCCTTCCTGCTTACACACAAACAACTTTACCTTAACATCTCTCTTCCTGCTAGAGGAACAAACAACATTTCTTTAATTCATTCTACTATTACAATATAATTCAGTCTACTTTCACAGGGGGCAGGTGTCTGTTGTGGGGTTAGTCCAGTTAGGGGCTGAAATGGAAGGGGAAATTGGGTTTACATTGAGAATGGAGGCCCAGGGGTTCTGTTGGGTTTGCTGGAGAATAGTCAGTGGGCAGAACCCAACTACAGAAAATCAAAAGGTGGTTTTTATTTGAGTTGGAAAGGGACCCTTGGGAGGTGTTTTCTCAGGGGCCAGGTGATCAGGGTCCTATTGCTCTGGTTAAGCATGAGACCTACTGTCATGACCATGAGGGATGGCCAGCAGCCTGGGGACTACAGGGTTAACTTTGTCCCCTGTATCTAGACAGATATCTGGTCAGCCAATGGTAAGGCAGGTAGGGATTTCAAACTGGGACAAAGGAATTTTTAACTTTTCCCTCCTTTGTCTGGGTGAGAGCAGCTTCTTCCAAGTAACAAGGAGATGGAAAGGCCTCTCTCTCTCCAAGAAAAGTCTCCTCAAAATGTGTAAGTAGAGCAAAGTTAGATCATCCTTCAGGTTTCATTGTTTTTTTGGTTTGGGAATGTGGAAATGATGTCTGTGCTGTTAAAAGTGGGTTTTTCCTTTCTTTTGTAACTAAGTCCTGAGCCCACGGGGGTCCCCCATGAGTATATTAATTGGTGACTTTTAACATCTAGTCATTATGCTAGCAACGGTAGTATTGTTTTGATAATGAACGTTTTTTTTTTAATTAACCTGATATTGGTTCATTTCTGCATCCTGGCCCTGACTACTGTAACCACATCATGTCTATGCTGTTCTGTATCCTGGAGGAGCAATGAACCCTCTCTATTCGACTGGCTGCCGGAGTCCGTTCTTGCTGCTATGGGGCTGCAGGATCAGGGGGAACCGCGACTCGCCGTCACAATGGGATGTAATGTAGTGGGCAGGCCATACACTCTGGGCATTCACTGGTGGCTGTGTTTAGGCTGGGAGTGACCCCTACTGGCTGGTATCTGTAGCACTGCACAGCAGGACACCACTGTGATGGCGAGTTGGGGTTCCCCCGATCCTGTAGCCCTGTAGCAGCAAGAACAGACTCTGCCAGCCAGTAGAATAGAGAGGGATTATTGCTCCTCCAGGATACAGCACCACATAGCCGTGATGTGGTTACAGGAGTCAGGGCCAGGATGCCTCAGACCCCTTGGGTAGGGGGTCCATCATTCTCCCCTAGACCCTCACCCCCAACTTAGGCTGTTTCCTTCATGTTTCCCAGCCAGCAACTGCCCCTTCTTCCGAAACTGCCCTTCTTTTGTTCCATCCCCGCCTTCAACCGGTCAGACAGGTTGGGTCTTTGCCTACCTGTCCTAAGGCAGCTGTCCTGCTGGGCAGTGCTGCATATACCGGCCAGTAGGGGTCACCCCCATCCCAAACACAGCCACCAGTGGATGCCCAGAGTGTATGGCCTGCCCACTACATCACATCATTACTTGGGTGGTGGCAGAGGTTTTTATTCTCCAAAGTCCGGGTATTAGGATTTGGGGGAGGGGGGGAGTATTTGTACCAAGCCAGTAGAGATCAGGTTTTGGGGTGCTTTTGTCAGCCCCCACTTCTGTATTCACCATGCCAGAGTGGGGAACAGCCTTGACACCCACAGAGGCAATGCCCAAGGTCCCCTCTAAGTGCCCAGTAGCATGGCCCTGCAGCTGCTTAAAGAGTCCTACCCAGACAGGGGAGAGACTCATTGTTCTGCCCTCAGCGAGGAGCTGCTGCTCCCTCCCCCAGCCAGGCAGCTACCTGTGGGAGCGGGCTGATTAAACAGATTAGAGGGACCCTTGGTACCACCCCACGTATAGAGCAAGTCCCACACCAGCTGCCTCTGTCTGAGAGGGCACCAGCTCCATTGGTGCAGTTCATGGAGCAGCCGTGAGGAACCAGCCCCCTGCTGGCCGCCAAGGGCACTTGATGACAAGCTGCTCTGGGCAGGAACCCCTGGGCTGCTTGGGAGAGGCTGGGAAATGGGCTGAGCAGCTTTGCTGAGCA
The DNA here is from genome assembly GCA_032595735.1 of Pelochelys cantorii. Classification (NCBI taxonomy): domain Eukaryota; kingdom Metazoa; phylum Chordata; order Testudines; family Trionychidae; genus Pelochelys; species Pelochelys cantorii. The sequence goes on from CM064326.1 coordinate 213,165,527, forward strand.
AGCCTGAGCTCCCCCTGCAAAGTGCAGTCGGTTCCCAACCAAGCCTGTTCCAGGGAATGTGGCTTGTGGGAAGGGCTCTCCAGGGACCCAGTGAGCGTGGCTGCAGAGGCAGTGTCCATACCCCCTCGATGCCCACAGGCTGATTCAAACAGTGTTCTTAGGCGTTGTAGCTCAAACACTCCTGAGTGAGAGAAGTGACACTGGATATGGGAAATAAGGGAAGGGGGAGAAGCCACTTTCTGCCTTGCTCCGGCAGTGCTGGAGCGAGTTGGTCTCATGCTGATGAGTTGCCAGGTGCTGTTGTTTCTGCATGTCCTTCCCGAAGAAGGACAGTGAGTTCTATGGGCCCACGGTGACCAGGCACGAGGAATGGTCGTGCCCAGGGGCCCTGCTCCAGCAAAGCTTGGGGCTGGGTCTCTCCCTCAGGCCTGCCTGACACCCCTCCACATCCCCTAGGCAATTTAAAGGGGCCTCTGTAGCCACCATCCACAGTGCAGCAGGGCCAGAGTGGCTTCCTGACCTCTTGTTATGTGTGACTGCTGGCCCCTGGCGGGCTGTGTGTGTCTGTGTGCTGCCCCCCTGCCCAAGTTCTCTGTGGCCAATGGGAAGCTGTGGGGATGTCTATTTGGGCAGCAGTGCACAGAGATCCCCCACCTCCACCTAGGGCTGTGGCCATAGGGGGTTCCCTGATAAGTACCACACCCCCACCCCCTGCTGCCCCTAAACACCTTCCCAGAATCTGCACTTCCCATCTCCTAGTCCACCCTCACCCCTACCCCCCCGGCCAAACTCCCTCCCAGAGCCTGCACCTTGCACTCGGACCCTTTTCTCACCCAAACTCCCTCCCCAAGCCGTAGGCAGGTGTGTGTGTGTGGGGGGGGGAGGGTGCCCTTGTTCAGACAGTGAAATTAAATCCTGAGTGTGGCACAGACCAAAACATCTGCTGCATCACACTCTTCCCTCCTGGCCTAACATAGCAGAGCCTAGCAGACGGGCGCACACACACGCTCTCGTGCAGGGAGGACGAGCAGTTGCCCAAGACCAGAGCTGAGAGAAGATGAACATTTGTTGGAATTTTTCCACTTTTTTTTTCATTTCAATTAACATTTTTGACAAAAGTAACAGACCTGAGAACTGTCACATCCCCCCCTGCCCCTCAAGGATCTCTGCTGAGGGAAGGAGCAGAGTCATTTCCAGGCAGCACTCTGCACCCCGCCATGACGTTCACGCCAAGCCCCCAAACCAGAGTGCTGGATGCCAGAAGCTGATGGCAGATCGGAGCGCCCAGCCAGGAGGAAATCAGCATCCAATGAAAGCAGAGCTGCTCACACGCCCTTCTAAGCATTTGTCCTGGCCAAGGAAGCTCACGTACAGCAGGGGACACAAGAGTAGCTTCCCCACAACTGTTACCCCAAAAATATTCTCACTGGAGACTACCCAGGGTTACACTAATATGGGTTTATTTCCACTAGGTAAAACTAAAGAGAAGAAAGCAGCCACCAAAGGTTTAAACTAAAGAAGATAGAACTCTCTCTCTCACACACACGCACACACACCCTTCCATTCATTCAGTCATTCACACCTATTCATTCCTACCCTCAGGCAATCACATACTTACACAGACATATGGGTTGCAGAAGGAGCCAAGGCATGTGGATCCTGGAGGGTCTGTCTGCTCCTCATGGCTGGGGAAGCTGGTCAGGAGGAGAGACACTGGAGAGGAGCTTCTCAGGAGCAGGGGAAGGAAAAAGAGAGTCTCACATGTGCTCCTTCTCTTTATATTGTGTCTGAATGGCTTCTGGGACTCATTTACCTCATCATCAGGGAGCATGCCCAGACTTCCCTTTATCCAGCAAGGAGCATGCCCAGACTGTGATGACTCATTGAAATGTGCTCCATTGTTCCAAGCCTTCTTCAAACACAATCTTTCTCCATTCACTCCGCGGGAATGCATCTTAGAGAAAATTACAAGCAAGGTGGCTGAGAGTTACAAAGATTACAAGGTTGCAGCTTACAGTAAGTTTCTGAGAGTTACACAGATTACAAAGTTTGACAAAGATCACAATGAGTTGCAGTTTAAAACCTTAGACCTTACAGTTTGGTGTAGTTTTAGAAAATCCATGTATATAAATCAAGTAAGCTCAGGCAGTGGCTTTTTTATGCAACGACAAGCTGCTCAGTGAAATTACCCAGACCAAGGGAAGCAAAACACCTTCAAAAAGGCTTTAATGAGAAAGGGCAAAAGTTCCCAATGGAGCCGTGTTAGGAACAAAAAGGCAGGAAAGGCCCTGCAACGCTGAGCAATGGGAAGTTACAGAGGAAATCACAGACCCTGCCCGGTCACTCTGCTCCTTGGATCTATACAAAATTGTGATAAAAAAGTGGATTGAAGCAGTTCCAGGCAGGAACTGTCTGACGCCCGTTGGCCCATCAACGTGTGGGGCAGGCAGAGTCTAATCCTACAGCAGTTACATCCTCACAGGATCTTTGCTTTCGGCTCAGCTGTTCCTATGTGGCTGTTGCAGAGACACGATCTCCAACATCATCATAGCCCGCGTCACGAGGAGCCGGGGCCGGGGCGTCGCTCTCTGTCCCAGAGGCCTCTTTGCGTCTGGGCGAGCGCAGACTCCAGTCTGAAAGTAGCAAGGGGGGACCCGTTACAGCCAGTGTGTCCTTCTCCCCCCTGTGGACTCACAGAATCGGTGGGCAACATAGCGCAGGCTGGGAATGACCCCACCTTCCGTTGAGTGGGCTCCTGACAAGTGTGATGTACTGTCTCTCTCTGACCCACACAGGGAGCACTTGGGGCAGAGTGTCTGTGCTGAGACCTGCCTGGGGCAGAGAAGTGGGGGAATGGCAGTGAGCGGGGGACAGTTCCCATTGGGGGCTGCTGGAACCCCTGGCAGCTCATAGAGTCCCCAAGGGACCAACACCAGCAGAGACCTGGTGGCTGGAGAAGGATGGGCCCAGCCCAGGGGACGTGCCTGCATGTTGCAGATCTCACCTGCCCACCCAGGGCCCTTCACACATGAGTCCCACCCATACCAAAGCCAGGTACATTTCACCCTGACCCCATTTCCTCTAAGGGGCCAAGTGGGAGCTCGGCCCTGGGCCCAGCTCTGAGCCTGTGGCCCCAGGGACATTTCTATCCTGAGGGGAGTGATTTCAAACCCGAGGCCAAGCTTGTAACCAGCCCACAGCTGGGCCCTGCCCTTCCCGTTACCATACAGTGACCAACACCTTGTTTGAGGAAGGGCTCTCTGGCCCCCCAGCCTGCCAATGGTCGTGTGTAGCTTTGCTGATCTGGACTGGAGTCAGCGATGCCATTCATGTGGGCAGAGTGAGGGACAGGATGCAGTGTGTGTAGGATCAGGGGCTTGTCTAGGAAACCTTCTCACAGGGAGAAGAGACTCCTCACAGAACTTGCTTTGGCCAGAGTTGCTTCCTTGCTGCAACAGCCCCATTCCCAGCGAGAGACTGTTCCACAAGCACAATCACTGGGAAACAGACATTTCCAGCATCGCCAACCCCAGGTGTTCCAAAAGCAGCCCTCAGACCCCAAATACTCTGAGTTTGTCTAAGGGTACATCTGCACTGCAAGCTTATTTCGGAAACAGCTATTCTGGAAGAGATCTTCTGGAACAGCTCATTTCAAAATAGAGAGTCCACACTACAGGGAAGCCTCAAAATCAGTCCAAGGCAGGTTCCCTCAATGTGGACGCACTATCTCCATGTAGAGCCCCAGGAAGCACTGGGGAGGAATAACTTAGAACGGCTCCGGGGAGGGCCTATTTCGACATTGCAGCAGTGGAGCCTCCACACACCCTCTCTTCCCAAACAGCTTTTTTGGAAGAAGTTTTATTCCTTGTGGAATCAGATTTACCAACATCAGAAAAAGCCCTCTGTTATTTCACAATAACGCAATTGCTGTGAGGACACTGGTATTGTTTCTCCCAAATAACAGCCATTATTCCAGAATACCGGTGCAGTGTAGACACACTCTAAAAACCAAGGAGAGTTTTTCTGAACAAATTTGATTTCTTTGTTCTTTGTTGGCCTGTGGTTTCTGAATCTTTAAGTTAAACTCCAGGAACTGAGGGGTTTTTTGGGGGGTGAGGAGTAGGAAATGTCATGGGACATCAGCAATATTGCACATCCCTGCTCACCTGTCTGTGAACACCTGGCCCTGTCACTGTCCCCATGGGCCCCAGGGACTTCCTGGCCACTCGATCCAGAAACAGGGTCATCTTCAGCATCAGAAGCTTCTCTGGCATCATCATAGCCATCCCCTGGGGCACCTCCAGGGAGAGCAGGGAACTCTGAAATAAAAAGGGGAATGAATGGGAATGAGAAGAGGCTTCCAACTGGACAGCAAAATGCGCTACATGCCAGGTGTTGAGAATGAGTGTGTACTGATGCTTACACCTCAGTTTAGCTCTTTGACGTTATCCTGCCAGACTGCAGAGAACAAAACACCAAAAACTGCATAGCCAATGACCCCCCCCCCACAACTCCCCGCCCAAAAAAACAAACAAAGGAGGCTGTTGGAAGGGAAGTAAAAGGAAAATAGAAAAATAACAAAATCATGGCTCCTTAAGCAAACAATGGGGGAAGATTTTAATTGTGAAATGCCCCTGCCTGGCTAAATCCTGGCTGGTTAATTCCTGGCTGGTTGATTCCTCCCCGGCCTGAGCTTGGAAGGAAAGGGCCGACTAGAAAATGAAGGGCGGGGGGAGCAGCAGTAGCCAAAGGGGATGTTGGCTTCAGGAGGTAAATTCACTGCTCACCTTGACCGCCTGGACTCCAGGGGGTGTCACTTGGTGCTGGTTCCTCCACGTTATCATAATCCCGCTGGGACCCCTCAGGGGAAGCTCCCTCTGTAACAGCAAGCACCACACTTAGCATCTCTTGCACATGCCCTTTTCCCCAGCCAGCTCTAGGTCTCTGTTAAGCATTGCAAGTTGGCCTGTGTCTCATGGGCTTTGTAGGAGAAGTTCCAGGGGAATCCCAGAGAAATGGGAGTGTCATGGATGCCCTATGAGACAGGGAATCTGCCAGCTTCATTTCCTCCCAAATAACTAGGGCGTAGCCCTGCACCACTGCGCCTAATAGTCATCTTGGCATGCCCCTCACTGGGAGTAGGGTCTGTGCTGGTACTGAACTAACCACAGGCTCACTGGAAGATCCCGGCTCCTGCACCAGCACTGACTGTTGTGAACCCACCTGATTTGTGTACAGAGGTTAGATTGTGACTTGGGCTCCATGCTCATGCCAGGGAGGTGTGAGGGAGTGAAGCTCGTGAGGCAGCTAAGATCACGGGGCACGGATCAGGGCCTGTTTAGTGGCAGAGACCAGCTATGAATGTCAGAGTCTTTCATGCCAGGTAAATATTTCCCTGCCCAGTTCCCTGCAGCTCCTCCCCTGGGGAGGGCACCATGAGCCACACAGAGAAGGGGACAGGATTGATCACACGTTTCCATCAGAAGCTGGGACAGAAATAGGTGTAAATTCGATTCCCCTCACAGAGGTGGGGCCTGTCTCTGATGTATCCCTTTCCCCTGTTACCTTGCTCTGATCCAGCATCGTTTTCCCCCTCGCTGTCCCCTGTGTAATATGGCAGCTTCCTCATGGACTCATCTGAATAGGAGCCTGGAGGGATGGGAAGCGGGATGTTACCACAGTGAGAGCAGCTGCGCTGGCCAATGGCCGACAGAGCCAGGCCCTGGGGCAGGATTTATGGTCTTGCTGTGTTGCTCCTTCCAGAGAAGATGCTGAATTCACAGCGACTCTGAGCGGCAAGAGGCTGGCGCAGACTTTCCAAGAGTGACACCTGTTTGTCACAGGAACTGTGGCTTTGGCCTGGATTAAGTGAAACCGGGAAAATGCTGGGACCCCCCTACTGGCCATGACGCGAGGGAAGGGCTGAACGAGTCCTTTAACCTGGGCCTGCTGCCTTCCGCTGTCCTCCTTGGGACCTTTGGCACTAGCTGGGGACAGGTTTTCCCTCCCTGTCACATGACTGCCCCTGTGGTGAGCTGATCGCTCCCCCTGTCCTGCTCTGGGGCCAGACTGGGCCTCACCTCTCTCAGGGTGGGAGGCCGAGTCTGAGAAGGGGTGGGGAACCCAAGGACTGGAAGTGTTCCCTGGCTGGCATGATTCTGGCTGCCCAGGCTCAGGGTCGTCCCCCCAGCTCTAGCCCCTCCCATGTTTCTCACTTGTGTGTGGCCCCCGGCTGCTTTCTCTGTGGGTCAGTGGCCCCGACACAAAACGGTTCCCCACTCCAGCGATGACCAACCCTCCCATTAGCAAAGAGGCCAGGGAGGGTCTCAGCCTGGGGGAGAGGCACTGGCCGTGCTCAGACAGCCTCACACGGTGCTAACCGGAGCAGCATCCTCCCGACTGAGGGGCACTGAGTCAGAAAGGCAGGAGCAGGAGGACACGTTCCTGGCCCGTAACTAGTGACCCCCCCAGGCTCCATGCTGTCCCGAGAGCAGGCGAGCAGGCTCTGCTGGGGAGGAATCGCCTGCGTCTGAGTCCAGTCACTGCCGATCTCCCCACAGGGCCAGGGCCAGCAGCCAGCCCAGACTCACAGGGCTGAAGTCTGAGGAGATTTAGCTCTGGGTCAGGGCTTCAGCCTGCAAAGTGCCTGGAGGTTTGTCCCTGCTAGAAATGACACGCACAGACCTGAGCGACCGAACAGCTGCACCTTTCTCATCAGGTCATAGTCAATCTCCTCGTACACCGCCTCAGAGAAAGGGTCCGAGGATCTTCTGGAGCCTGGAAACAAAGGGCCGGGTTTGCATAGGGTCAGAGAACCCAGAGCTAGGAAATTCTGTGAGACCATCCACCCCCCCACCTCCCGCCCCGGTGCCAATGCAGGACTAGTCCCTCTGGCGCATTCCTACTGCTCTGTCCAGTCCAGATTTCAATGCCCAGGTGATGGGGTCTCTGTCCCTTCGGTGTTTGTTCCATTGGCTGTTTCACTGGCATTAACCTGCTCTTGATATTCAGCCTGACTGGTCCCTTGATAAATGTGCCCTCCCATCCCCGGTACCACCCAAATTCACTGCTCTTCAACCTGGGGGGTTCACTTACTGGTGAAGTGGCACTTGTGCCTGTACTGCCAGAGCCTATGTGGGGAACAGTCGGCTCACGTGTGCAGCGCCTTGGCAATGGGAAGTGCTGTCTACAGGAGGGCCTGTGCGCACTGCCTTCCGGAGGTATGATTGCAGCACCAGTAAACACACCTTACCCCCTCCCCCGCCAATGCAGGACTCATCCCTCTGGTGTATTCCTCCTGCTCTGTCCTGTCTAATTTTCAATGCCCAGCTGATGACGTCTATTTCCCTTTGGAGCTTATTCCATTGGCTATTTCACTGGCATTAATCCTCTGTCACCAAATCCTCTTCATTTTTCCACCTGTGTCACAATGGTCACTTTGGCTGCAGTGGAAAGTTGTTGGTCTTTGATCCTTCGATCATATGCCCTCTGAATGCAAAGTGTTTGTCCTATACGTGGTTTCTGGGGTGAACTGGCTCATGCAATTCAGAATGCCATCAGGGTGAGTCAGAGCTGCCATGGTTCTTGTACATCAACATCTGCTGCTAAATCAATTTTGAAGTCAAGAGCATTTCTCTGAATGTTCAGTTTCACTCCCCAGGCAGGCTCAGTATCTTCACATGTCATCAACCCCAGAAACAATCACTCTTGATTGTCTGTAACTTGAATCAAGTTCCTGATTACTTTGACATGGCACAGAATAGGAAAATGTCCATGTTTCCTGCATTTATTATACCATCAACCTTTCTCTGGACATTCCATATCTCTTGGGATGTGAATTTTGTCCACATCTTTTGCCTTTAGGCTGTTAGGCTTTTATTTATGACTGGAATTTGTCCCTCTTAGCTTGGGAGTTGTCTCTCTTGCCTCAGCAATTACGTTAACGACTTGCATGGCGGCTTGGTGTTTGCCCAAGTTATCTTTGTGACTGTCTTCAGGAAAATAAAAATATTTAAAGATATGCTCTAACTGCTTCCCCTTGTATCAATTAAAGAACATTCCTGCAAAGCTTTAGTTTCCTTAGGGAGTTTTGTAGCAATCTGAGATCTTGCAAACTGCTGCATTCTCATCTGTCAGTTGGGAGGGTTTGTCAAAGCTGAAGTTCTCTAGGGCATTGAAGGGAGGGATGTTGATGAGATCCTGCAATCTTTGTTGTTTTCCTTTTCTGTCCGTATCTTTGTTACTATTTCTTCTGTCAACAACTGCTGCTGCTGTTTTCCTTCTGGCTTTGTTCTCCTCTAGCACTGCTGAACTTCAAAAACCATCCCATGTTCAGATTCCACAGGGTAGGTTGCAGGGTGGTTTTTCGGAGGGGAGCGATGAGGAGTCCTGTGGCACCTTATAGAGAGATTTATTGGAGCATTAGCTTTCGTGGGCAAAGACCCACTTTGTCAGATGACATGCATCCAATTATGCTCCAATAAATCTGTTAGGGTATGTCTACACTACCACCCTAGTTCGAACTAGGGTGGTAGTGTAGACATACCCTAAGGTGTCACAGGACTCCTCATCACTTTTGCAGCTCCAGACTAACACGGCTACCCCTCTGATACTTAGGAGGGGAGGTTTCTGTACCAGATATAAATTGGCTCCAGAGCTTCCTTCCCAGACAGCTACATGTCAGATGTGTTCACAATGAGATCCCTTACTGGCCTGACAACTATGGCCGAGGGGCACTACAATAAATGGCTGCACAATTTATACTGAACTTAACTGCTCTGGCTGAACAATAGAACACAGTTTAGTATTTCATTAAACTTGCCCTGCCCCTTTCCCTCAGCTGCATCACCCCCTACTATTCCAGCCCTATAGCCCCTCATGGCCCCACCAACTCCCCACCCTCAACAGCGATCGCCTTCTCTGCTCCTGCAGGGGCGTTTCACACAGTGACACCATCAGGACCCACCTCTGCGCTGGGCCCTGGCACTTCGCACCTGCGCACCCAGGATGATTAAGACCAGGCAGAGCAGGGCCCCCAGGATAATGCAGATGACCACGGGCACCGTGACTCTCCCACTGTCGGTCACAGAGCGGCGCGGGGGAGCTGGATGGAAAGGAACAGGCCGCAGGGAGAGACAGGTTGGTGACAATCGAGGGGCCCAGGGAATTCCCCCCTTACTCATTACCCAGCCCAGGACCGCAAGGTAATGGGTTTGTACACTCTGTGTTCTGTGGGAGCAGCTCAGAGGCTGCTGCTTAACTCATGGGCCCGGCCCTGTCACTACACAGGAATCCTCCTGCTCAGCAGGCAGAGTCATTGGCCCTGAGATTTCACAGGCTATGGGACAGGGCCCTGCCCTCAGGCTGTGGTTTCCAGCTCCTCCCGTGGGACCCAGCCCCAGGGAAATGCAGCCCTTGGTGGGGGGAGGGGGATTCTTCACCTGGAGTATTCACCGAATCCATCCTCTGTGCCACACCTGCAAGGGGAAAGGGAGGAGAGTTGGGGTGTGGAGTGAGGGGGAGGGGATGTGTTTATAACCAAGGAAATGTCCCCTCAGAGAGTCCCTGAGGGTCTCCAGAAGCCACCCCCACAGACTTGGCACAGGGGGCCTCTGTGGAATGCTCAGGCCTCTAGTGACAAACCAGCATATGGGGCGTGTGACAGATGCAGTGGCTTTGTGGGCTGATATCTGAGTCAGTCTGAACCCAGAAAACTTCCACCCCACAGCAGCCATGATGCTCCTGCACACAGGAGATGGGAGGAACCAGTCTGTGACCAAGGTGGGAGGAGGGGACTGATCCATCCTCCTCCCTGAACCTCACAGCATGTCGCAGAGACATCTGCTGCCACTCACCTGAGCAACTCACGGCAGCATCTTCCTTATGGCCACAGTTGCTGTGACCCCAGGGCTTGGCAGGACAGTCCCAGAGAGATGACTCTGTCCCTCTGCAATGCAGCGTCTCCACCCAGATGGGACCAGTCCCCTCGCCGAATGCAGCCTCACCCGGGGCAGACACGGCCGCTCCACAGCCCAGTTGTTTACACGCCACGTTAGCGTCCGCCAGGTCCCAGGAGTCATCACAGACTGTGCCCCAGGAGCCACAGTACCAAACCTCCACTCGGCCCGAGCACCTGCCCTCTCCTCCCACGAGGCGCAGCTTGTCCTGGTCTGGAAATGCAGAAACCTCCCATGTTACTGGCACAGCGGGGAACCCTCAGGGAGCAAGAGGGGACAGCGAGAGGCAGAGATACCTGTGCAGCTCGTCGAGTTTGGGCATTCAGCAAACAGGGGCCGAGTCGGTTTTGCTATGAAGAGAAAATGCTGAGTGAATGGGCTGAGTTGTGTGTGTGACACGGCAATAGAATTTAACTGTATTTTAAACCCTTAATTTCAGTGCTGCATAAAATGAAATGGGAACTTTGGTAATTTAATAACCTATTAATTTGCTGTTCAGCTGTTACTCAGACACACTGCCAATAGGCACCCAGATTTGTGTCAAATTCCATTTCTGACCCACCCTACATAGCTTGGGTCCATCTCTGAGTAATCATCCCTAAAGGATTAATAGCCACAGAGCTGCCTAATGATGGTCTTTATGGAAAGGCTTTTCTTGGATCCTACACTCGCGTCTCGCACTGTGTAACACTGGTGTCTTTTGTAATTAATGGATTACATTCCATGTTTCCTGTTAATCACACACATGCTTATTTCTATAAAAGTCTGTGAAAATATGTTTGTATCTTGTGCTGAGAATTTAAATATGTCTTCACTGAAATGGGAACAACAAAACTTCTATTAATTAAATAGATCACGAACATGTCTCTTTTCTATATGTGTGTACGCATGCATGAAGATAGATTTACCTGTGCAAGAAATATGAGTCTCTTCTGCTCGGTTGTCACATGACTTTGGATTCCATTGGTCAGATGGGCACTGCCAAAGGGAGCGGTGATGATGACTACATTTTATGTGATCCAACCACTGGGGGCCAGAACCTTCTTCATATTCAGAGACTGTTGCAATCTGCCCTTCATCCCCACAGTTCAGCTGTTTGCAGACAATTGATGGGGTGACTGCAGACATATCATTGTAGCAAACACTGCCCCATGTCCCATTGTAGAAAACCTCCAGCCGCCCAGCACAGTAGGTGTTGCTCACTAGCCGCAGAGCCGTGAAGTCTACAATGGAATACAGAAAAAGGAATGTCAGTGTTTTGATTCTGAAATGAAATGCAGTGTAGAGTCAAGTCCCAGCCATTCTTGACAATCTTGTGTTTCTGTGAAGTTTTTTGATTGAAATACGAACTTTGTTGCACTGTTAAACGTTTGCCACAAATCTTGTCCAAAGTGGGCCAAGTGAGGATTCTGTGAAAATCTTAAAATTCTCTTGCTATGATTATGCCCTTTGCATGTATGTATCAGTTTTGTATTTGAAGTTGTGAGAATTAGTACGTACTTGCATTTTGAATGTTTGTTTCTGGGAAATACCAACAGGAGGCTTGGTCAACATATTGTGAAGGAACTAGACAAGTTGCATAGAAGTATTTGACTGACAATGGGCCTTGGGAGGTGCCAATCCCCATCTGAGGAGGCTTTGTCTGAATGCACAGACTAGCAAGGGAGCAATGCTTCTGCCGATAAAGAACTGAGTGATGTGTGAACAGGTGACTTACCCATGTGACTCCAGAGATGGGGGCCACCCCTCAAGGAAAGGGGAGAGAGTGTTTGGATAAGGACTGGCTAATCTCATAAGAAGGGTTTAACCTAGACTTGATGGAGACAGGTAACTAAAGGCCATAGGTAAGTGAAAAACCTGGAGATGGGTCAGAAACTGGGGAAAGCATGGGCTGTAATAACAGAGATAAAGGGGGGACAAGGCAGATGGGGGGAGAGGTAAATCAAATCCTTATCTTAGCTGCTTGTACACAAAAGCATAGGTCCAGACTTAATGCGTCTGAGAGTACCGAGGGAGTTGGCAAATGTCATTGAGGAGCCTTTGGCCATTATCTTTGAAAAGTCGTGGAGATTGGAAGAGATCCCGGATGATTGGAAAAAGGCAAATGTAGGGCCCATCTTCAAAAAAGGGAAGAAGGATGATTCAGGGAACTATAGGCCAGTCAATCTTACCTCGGTCCCTGGAAAAAAAATGGAGAGGATCCTTAAGGAATCCATTTTGAGGCACTTGGAAGAGGGGAAAGTGATCAAGAATAGTCAGCATGGATTCACAAAGGGCAAGTCATGCCTGACCAATCTGATTAGCTTCTTTGATGAGGTAACTGGCTCTGTAGGCATGGGAAAGTCAGTGGATGTGATATCCCTTGACTTTAGCAAGGCTTTTGATACGTTCTCCCACAATATTCTTGCCAGCAAGTTAAGGGAATGTGGATTAGATAAATGGATGGTAAAATGGATAGAAAGCTGACGAGAAGGTCGGGCCCAGCAGGTAGTGATCAACGGCTCGATGTCAGAATAGCTGTCGGTTTCTAACGGAGTGCCCCAAGGTTCGGTTCTAGGACCGGTTTTGTTCAATATCTTTATTAATTACCTGGATGAGGGGATGGATTGCACCCTCAGCAAGTTTGCAGATGACACTAAGCTAGGGGGAGAGGTAGATATGCTTGAGGGCAGAGATAGGGTCCAGAGTGACTTAGACAAATTGGAGGATTGGGACACAAGAAATCTGATGAGGTTCAACAAGGACAAGTGTAGAGTCCTGCACTTGGGATGGAAGAATCCTAAGCATTGTTACAGGCTGGGGACCAACCAGCTAAGCAGTAGTTCTGCAGAAAAGGACCTGGGGATTACAGTGGATGAGAAGCTGGGTATGAGTCAAAAGTGTGCCCTTGTAGCCAAGAAGGCTAATGGCATATTAGGTTGCATTTGGAGGAGCATTGCCAGCAGATCCAGAGATGTGATTATTCCCTTTTATTCGGCTCTTGTGAGGCCACATCTGAAATATTGTGTCCAGTTCTTGGTCCCCCACTCCAAAAAGAATGTGGACGCATTGGAGGGGGTCCAGCAGAGTGCAACCAAAATGATTAGGGGGCTGGAGCATATGACCTACGAGGAGAGGCTGAGGGAGTTGCGTCTGTTTAGTCTGCAGAAGCAAAGAGTGAGGGGGGATTTGATAGCATCCTTCAACTTCCTGAAGGGAGTTTCCAAAGAGGCTGGAGAAAGGCTGTTCTCAGTAGTGACGGATGGCAGAACAAGGAACAATGGTCTCAAGTTGTGGTGGGAGAGGTCCAGGTTGGATATTAGGAAAAACTATTTCACTAGGAGAGTGGTGAAGCACTGGAATGGGTTACCTAGGGAAGTAGTGGAGTCTCCATCCCTAGAGATTTTTAAGTCTCAGTTTGACAAAGCCCTGGCTGGGCTGATTTAGTTGGGACTGGTCCCGCCTAGGGTAGGGGGCTGGACTTGATGACCTTCTGAGGTCTCTTCCAGCTCTATGGTTCTATGAATCTATGAAATGCAAGAAACATGGGGAATAAGCAGGAAGACCTTGAAATAGTAGTAAATAAAGACAGCTGTGACATAGTTGGTGTCATGGAGACTTGGTGGGATAATACACATTATTGGAATATTGATATAGAAGAGCACAGCTTGCTCAGGAAGGATAAGCAGGGGAAAAGGTAGGAGGTGTTGCCTTATGTATTGAAAATATACACACTTGGGCTCAGGTTGAGATGGACAGAGGAGGCAGACTTGTTGAGAGTTTCTGGGTAAGGTTAGAAGGGATAAAAAATAAGGGAGATGTCATGGTAGGGGTCTCTTATAGACCACTTAAACAGGCAGAAGAGGTAGATAAGGCTTTTTTTAAACACCTAACAAAATCATACAAAGCATAGAACTTGGTGGTGTTGGGGAAATTCAAGTACCCAGGTACATGTTGGGGAAATAACACAGCAGGGCACAGATTATCCAACAAGTTCTTGGAATGTATTGAAGACAATTGTTTTATTTCAGAAAGGGGAGAAAGCTCCAAGGGGGAAGGCTGTTCTAGATGTGATTTTAACACAACTGGCTGAGAATTTGAAAGTGGAAGATAGCTTGGGTGAAAGTGATTATGATTTGAAGGAATGGTCAAAGGGAGAACAGCAAAATAAAGTCAATGAAGTTCAAGAAGTCAGGCAGATATTAGCAAACTCAGGGAGCTGGTAGGTAAGGTCCCATTAGATGCAAGACTAAGAGGAAAAACAACTGAAGATAGTTGGAAGTTTTTCAAAGGGACATTATGTAGACAATAGGGTTTTATATTGTAACTAGCCAATTAGCCCGTCATAAAATGGGATTTTCAGGTCTCTCCTCCACGTCCTATTCCCTTTTTATCTCGGTCTTCTCTCCTGAGCCTCCGGTCTCTCACTTCGTCTCTCTCTCTCTCCCCTCCTCCTTCTGCCTCCCCCGCCCTCTCTCTCAGCTCTCCTCCGTCTCCTGCCTCTCTCTCCATCTCTCTTTCTCTTCTCCTCCTCCTCCTGCCTCTCACTCTCTGTTTCCCTTCTCCTCCTCCTCCTGCATGGGGAGTGCAGAGCCCAAACGGCTGTTTGCCCCTCTTGCTCCTGCACGGCAGCCCAGTTGAGCATCTGCCTATGAACTCGACCTGCCCCCCTGCACCGTTTCCCTTCACCCCAGCACTGATTCTGCAGCCTCCCAGTTGTCCTCCACCTCCCCCTCTCCCTCGTTCCCCCGCCCTCTCCCTGGCCAGGCTCAGTGCCCAGCTCCCACTCACAGGTGCTAGCTGGAGGACTGAGCAGGGGGCAGCCATGGAGCAGGTGGCTAGAGAGAAGTGGCACTTTCCCCTTAAAAGCTCCGCTTCTCTCCAGCTGGCTGTGCAGCTGCTTGTACTCCTCCAGCCCGCTCTTCCCTCCCGGGCCCGCTCCAGGTTGCGAACTCTCCCAGGCTGGTTGGACCAGACATCAGCACAGTAAGGAGGCTCCAGGACCCGCCCCCTGGGCATGTATGTCAGCACCCCGCCCCTGTTCGCCTCCCGCCGTGGCACTCGGCTGACTTCTGCGCCGCTTAGCCGGGCTGCCGCAGGGGAGCAAGCAGCGAAAGCAGCCATTTGGGGTCCACGCTCCCCATGCAGCACCCCTCTCCCCACCCCAGGCTGTTTTATTTTAAAAAATATGGCCACCTGGGAGGGGAGATGGACCTGTGTCAGGGTCTTTACTTTTCTTGTTTACTTCTTCCTTGGAGCTGGGACCACAGCTTCAGGTTTTTCCCCCTCCTTTCTGGCTGCTTTGTTTCTCTGTGCACCCTCTGGTGGCGCCTTGCATTACTGCGCCTTACCAGAGATGGTCTCTGAAGCAGCTCATGCTGGTTTGCTGACCTCTGTGATTAACAGGAGTGAATTTTTTTAACGCATTAGTTCTGCCCTGCATTAATCAACAGCCCTAAGTTTAATAGTTAGTTCAACAACTATAATTCTGCCGGCCACCCTTCTCTGACTAGCAGGAAGGAACGGTCTTTCAGGCCATTGGTAGAGATGCACCAAGCAGACTGTGTCTGTATCTAATGTCAAGGCAGAAAGATATCAGAAGAATCCCTGTGATGCGGTATGATCACTCCTCAGGATAACAAGAATATAGGTTGTGATGTAAAAGAGCTATAATAAATAACTAAAGTTTTGTACTAACAAGAGTCAATATTATAATTAGATTGTATATCTTACAAAGACAATGATATCCTTCTGCCTGTGTGAAGCAATTATGTAGTCCCTGGGGAGGGGAGAGGGAATGAAAGAGTGAATGGGCAAGAAATGTGTTTGGATAGAGAGAGCGAGAGAAAGAAAAATTGAAGGTTACCTCAGTGTCCAGATGGCCAAAGGGGGAGTTAAAAGACTCGTGAGCACCAAGACACGATCTAATGGGCCCTGGGTAAAAGAGACTGGTGTCGTACAGATAAATGGCCTCGGAGTTAAAGGCAAGTAACCCCAACAAAAGCAGATAACATGACATGCTGACATTGAAAAACAACTTCCAGATAAACAGATGTTACACGGGCTGATTATGACTGATTAGAAGCTGACAGTCCACAACACATAGAACTGAATGGGAGAAAAGTCCTATAAAAGATGGGGTGGTTTTCATGGGTCTTCAGGTCTCATCTTGTCAAGCTTGGAGCACCAGTCTGAACTAGCAGAAGCCCTGCTCCGCATTTCCTCACATCAAACACCTGGCTAGTGACTAGATGTGAGAAACAGACTGGTCACTACAACATCAACAAGGCGGTTTAGGGGTGTGTGTGTGTGTGTGTGTGTGTGTGTGTGTGTATAAGAGCACTATATCCATATGCTAGCATAATGTTACATTTTAATGAATGTCGTGTTTTCCCTTATCCCCCTGAAAAAGATCCCATGTGATTATTTAAAGTATAACAATTATTAATGGCACAAAAACACACTATTCCACTGCATAGAAAAGATAGGAAGTATGGCAAGAGACCTCCCTGGCTTAACTAAGAAATCTTGAATGATCTTAAAATCAAAATTTGGAAACTAGGTCAAAGTACAAAGGATGAAGTGGCAGAGGTGCTTAACAACATATTTGCTTTGATTTTCACCAAGAAGGTTGGTGGTGACTGGGTGCTTACAATAATGAATGCTGGAGAAAAAGAGGTAAGTTCAGAAGTTAAAATAGGAAAAGAACAAGTTAAAAATTACACAGAAAAGATAGATGTCTGCAAATCACCAGAGCCTGATGAAATGCATCTTGGAATACTCAAGGAGCTGATTGAGGTGGTATCTGAGCCTTTAGCTATCATTTTTGAAAAGTCATAGAAAACAGGAGAGATTCTGGAAGACTGGAAAAGAGCAAATACAGTACCTATCTATAGAAAGGGAAATAAGAACAAGCCAGGAAACTACAGACCAGTCAGCTTAACTCCTGTGTCAGGAAAAATAATGGAGCAAATAATTAAGGAATCCAATTAGAAACATCTATAACATAATAAGGTGATAAGTAACAGTCAAACATGAATAGAACAAATCATGTCAAACCAACGTGATAGCTTTCTTTGATAGAATAACAAGACTTGTGGATAACGGGCAAATGGCAGATGTGGTACGCCTGGACTTTAGTAAAGAATTTGAAACAGTGTCACCTGACCTTATCAATAAACTAGGGAAATGCAACCTGGATGGAGCTCCTAAAAGAGGAGTGCATAACTGGTTGGATAAGCATTCTCAGAGCGTACTTATGTGTGGTTCACAGTCATGCTGGAAGGACATAACTGGGACTCGCTAGAGATCAGCTTTGGGATCAGTTTTGTTTAGTATCCTCCTCAATGCTAGATGATGGCATAGAGAGTACACTTATAATGTTTGCAGGTGATACCAAGCTGGGAGGGGCTGCAAGTGCTTTGGAGGACAGGATTGTTATTCAAAATGATCTGGGGAAACTGGAGAAATGGACTGAGGTAAATAGCATGACATTCAATAAGGACTAATGCAAAGTCTCTTGGGATGGAAGCAAGAGTGATGCAGCGTGATGTTTGGTGGAAGAGACCAAGTATCACTAACTCCAGTCTGTCTGGGTGCTCAGATAGATTGGGGCATCCAAGGGGACAGTCTGTGACTCCATGGTAAGATTGATATTGTGATCCAGGAGTTCGCATTTGTTACTGGCTGAGTGAAATGTAAGAGTAGAACACAGTTTGGGGTGTTGCCCTGTTTTTCAGTACTAAGTATACTCATTTGTGAGCTACTCCAGGCAGCGTGACAGGGGTCGTGTGATCAAATGGTCTGACCTTCGGTAAAACAGTTACATAGATCCCAGTCACTGGAGTCTAACCTAAGCATATCGTCTAGAAAGGTAGCCAGTCCAGACAGGAAAACTCCAAGAGAAGCAGAGTGCACCATTCCCCTGGCAGTTTGTTCCTGTGCTTAATCACCCTCACATCTAAAAACATGGGTGTCATTTCTAATGTGAATGTGTCTGGTTTCAGCTTCCAGCCACTGACTCTTGTTCTGCCTTTCTGCACTAGATTACAGAGCCCCTTAGAAAGTGGCTTGTTCTCCTCGTGAGGGTGATAATTCACTGTAATCCAGTTACCTTTTGATCATTCTGATAAGCTAAATAGATTCAGCATCTTAAATCTCTTACTGTCAGGCTTTTCTTTAAGTCTTCAAGATAATTTTTGTGGCTCCTCTCTGGTCCCTCTCCACTTGTTCTGGGCACCTGAACTGGTCACAGTATTCCAGATCTGCCTCATCAGCGCCATATTTCACAAGCAAGTGTAATCCCCACTCCCACTCACTAATCCTCTGCCTATATCTCCAGGGTTCCCATTAGCCTGTTTTGCCACCACATGGCCCTGGGTGCTCACATCCAGTTATTTCTCCACTGGGGCCCTGTCCCCCTTTCAATCACTGGTTTCCATGACAGTCTCCTTCAGACACCAGTGAAGCAGCATTCTAAGGCCAGGGAAATCCTGCAATATCTCCAGTGCCTCTGGGTGGGAGCTGAGGACTTTCTAATGGTGACTCTGATAGGTAGTTACACAAGGGAAAGGGAGGCAGAGACTGTCAGTGAGGATGGCATTCTCAGAGATCTCCTTAAACATCTGCCCCCTCCCTTAAATCCCCTGGTAACCAGGCTCCCAGGAGCGCTCCCAGACCAAACCTGAGCAGAGAACTCCTGCATCCTCTTTGTGTCTGCAGTTGTGCTGGCCCCAGGGTGTGAAAGGACAGGCCCAGAGATCAGATTCGTTCCCAGAGCACTTCACATCGTCCAGCCAGATCTGCCCGGACCCTTGCCCATAATGAGCAGAGACAGTTGCATTGAGGGCGCGTCCACATCCCAGCTGTTTGCAAACGACATCGGCGTCTGGCAGGTCCCAGGAATCATCACAGACTGTCCCCCAGGTGCCTTTGTAATAAATCTCCACTCTCCCGGCACAGCGACCCGGCCCATTCGCCAGCCTGATCCGCCTGCTCCCTGAAGGGACAGATCCCAGCGGTTAGTGCGTGTCGCCCTGCTGCCCAGAACATGTGTGTGAGATCGGGAAATGACTCACCAGAGCAAACGACAGCGACATCCTCGGCAATTCCTGCCAGGGCCGTCTCAGATGTGGAGTTGTCACAGCCGGTCAGACGAGTCTCGTTCCCTGCACACTGGACCCTTCTCAGCCCCACGGGGCCCGATCCTCGCTCAGATGAAGGGGGGTTATAAGCTCTCTCAGCCTCCCCACACTGGAGCTGCCTGCAGACCACACTGGCATCGTTCATGTCCCACTGGTCATCCAGCACCCGGTGCCACACACCATGGAGGGAAATCTCCACTCTGCCGTCACACCGGCTCTCTCCACTCAGCAGCCGCAGAGCCCCAGAGAGACCTGGGCCCAGGACAGATGGGAGATGCACTGAATAAGAGTCCCTGTTGTGCACTGCAAACAGTGCGCAGTATGTAAGGGATTATGGACTGTCTCTAAAGAGGAAGGTGTAACCCAGTAATAAGAGCATGTCTCGGTGTTAAAGGGAACAGACTCTGTCAGAAGGAACTTTTTCTTTTCGATCTGTAAGTGGAAGTTTCTTTAAGGGCGGCCATACTCTGGGCATGGTGGAGGGGCTTGCTGGCAGACCCTGGACATGAGTGAGTGAGGACATTCCTGCTGATTTCTGCCTGAGAAACTCTCTGGCTGTGTGTGCTGTTGAAATGGCTGCTGAGGTTTGTAGTCATCTCACCTGGGTTAAATGCCTGGCAGCCAGTGAATGGTGTCTGCACAGGCGCACAGTAGATGAGTGGTGCATGATTTAGGCAAATTTTCCTAAAGGAAGTTTGGCCAGTGGTGATCAACAGCAGCTTATAGTTGATAAATATAGCCAGGCAGCAGATCAGGAAGGACTCACTGAGCTCAGAAGCAGG
This sequence comes from Pelochelys cantorii, assembly GCA_032595735.1. Lineage (NCBI taxonomy): Eukaryota > Metazoa > Chordata > Testudines > Trionychidae > Pelochelys > Pelochelys cantorii. Next base: position 213,185,387 of record CM064326.1, read on the forward strand.
TGGAGTCAGGAGAGACTGATCTGGCCAAAGACGAGCAGCAGGGCCGGTGCAGCGGCTGTGGCTGGCACAGTACGTACTAGCGATGGCAGCCTGACCAGTGCAGAGCACGTGCACAGGATCCAAACAGCCCTTCCCCTTCCCTGGGCAGAGCAGCACAGCTCTGGCCGGCCATGGGGCTCTCCTGCGCCCTTGCACACCACCCAACTCCCTCTCCTGAGCTCCCCACCCCTCCCAACCCCCCTGAAAATGAGTTACGGGATCTGAGCAGTGCTGGGAACATCTGCTCGTAATATAGACACAACACAAAATCTTTCCTGTGAAGTATTTCTAGTCATAGAATCATAGAACACTAGAATTGGAAGGGACCTTGAGAGGTCATTGAGTCCAGTCCCCTGCCCTCATGGCAAGACCAAGTACTGTCTAGACCATCCCTGATAGATGTCTCTTCAACCTGCTCTTAATTTTCTCCAGAGATAGAGATTCCACAACCTCCCGAGGCAATTTATTCCAGTGTTTAACCATGCTGACAATTAGGAAGGTTTTCCTAATGTCCAACTAAACCCTCCCTTGCTGCAATTTAAGCCACATTTCAATTTTTAAATAGATCTGACATATTGTCATGTGGATGTGGAAATAGAATGAGAATTTCTGTTTAGATTCTAACTGAAGTGTTAGTTAGAGTGTTCTTCTGTAAAAAAGTTAGAAAAAAGTTAAAAAGGTGTAAAAAAACCAGGAGGAAAATCCTCTGAGTTTTTTCAACTGGAAAGATGTGAATAATGTTAAAAAAGCCAAGTGAGAGAAAGCGCTTTTCAGTTTGTGCCATGCTACCTAAAATATGCTCGGGAAGTCAAGTGAGAGAAGGGGAATTTGATTTTCAGCAGTTTATAATTCAGTCAAACTTGGATGGAATTTCACTTCACAAAAGGAAGGGACTTCCCTGGTCCCAGCACTGACCCCTTCCCATACCACAAAGGCTGCTGCAATCAATGAAGGCACAAGAGCCTCTCAGAAAGGTGCCGACTGCGGAGAATGTTTGATAATAGAAAGTGTGAAGCAACCACCATATTGGGAGTCACTATAAGCTACCCCCCATTACCATTGGAGAAGGATGGGGACAGTGAATTGGTGACATTTATGAAAACCAAAGAAGAAAGCGCTGCTCTTGCTCCACTGCCCTTTGTAAGGACAGAGTTGCTGATGTTTTTACTGGAGAATCCAGAGCTTCCCTGTCACTGGTATTTTTCTGATACCATTATTTACTTGTATTGTATCTGTAACTTATTAATGATGATGATTGTTATTATTCATTTGGAGTTGAGCTCCCCCTCTCCTCGCTGAGCCCTGAGGTTCCCCTGCTCTGGAGCAGTGTCACACACTGAGGGCAGGTGTCACTAATCCAGCATTGCCCCTGCACTTACCTGAGCAAACCACACCGGCATCGTTGTCGTGTGAGCACGGAGAGGCCCCCAGGGCAGTGACAGGGCAGTACTTCAAATGGGGTTCAGTCCCTTCACAGTGAAATGTGTCTGCCCAGACAGAGCCGGGTCCCTTCCCAAAGTACCCTCCTCCTGGTACCGACACAGCGAATCCGCAGTCGAGCTGACGACAGAGAACGTTGGCAGCTGATAGATCCCAGCGTGAGCCACAGAGGGTTCCCCAGGCACCAAACTCCTGGATCTCCACCCTCCCGGAGCAGGCTGTGCTGCCGTTCACCAGCCGGAACTCTGCGTGCCCAGAGGAGAAGGGAGGAGAAGGGAGAAGGGTTTAGAGAGATGAAGCTATTCTGTAGCAAATAGTTAACAAAAGGAGACTAAGGGGGCATTTGATCCTTGTCTCATTATCTTGGCTTGTTTGGGGTTTTATCCAACCCAGCTCCCTACACAGGCAGATCTCTACCTCACCTCACCCTAATGCAGAATACACAGGAGTGGGATTTTAAAGACATTGTACTGAGTCCTTACGTGAGCACATGACACCAGCATCGTTTGCATGTGAGCACGTCTGATTCTCTCGAGAGACCCGGGGGCAGGAAAACAGGAGAGACTCATTCCCCACACACTGGAATTCTTCAGTCCAGACCGTCCCTTGTCCTTCACCAAAGTGAGCGCCTCCGAGGACCGATGCAGCTATTCCACACTGCAGTTCAGTACAGATGACATCGGCAACTTTGAGATCAAAGTGTGCATCACAGACTGTAGCCAACGTGTCTCCATGTATTATCTCCACGCGTCCTGAGCAGGCACTGTCCCCTCCAACCAGCCTGGGCTTAACATGTCCTGGAAAATCAATGAAGGCTGAAAATTATAAGAGGCCTTTGGTAGTTGGGATGCTTGAGTACCATAAAACAGTGTCTAAATGCTCATTTACTGTTCTGTGGCCTAGCAAAGGCAGCAATAGAAATAAAAGGGCAATTTATAAAATGGGGAAAAGGGGCATTAGAGGAAATCAATCAATATACGTGAGACGACAATATGAAAAAAACTGATAATGGGAGCTAAAGACCCCTAAGTATAAAACTCATGGCTGGCAGGACTATGAGCAATGAGTTTATGAGGAACAAACAAAAAAACAAAAAAACAAACAAAAAAACCCTAACAATGGTGGAGGCCCATTAGAAATGGAGATGGTAAAACTATTAATAATGAACCAGAAAAGGCAGAAGTGCTCAATAAACATTTTTAGTTGTGGATGGCAACAGGGTGTCTGTTCATTTCTTGTGAAGAGGATGAACCACTCTCCAGTCTGTTGGCCCAAAGGAGGATATTAAATTGCATCTACCAGAGTTAAATATTTTTAGTTATATCCACAGACCTGAATAGCTGACAAAACCACAGAATAATAAAAATGTTGGATTGGAAGAATAATATAAATGTTGGATTGGAAGGAACCTCAAGAGGTCAGCTAGTCCATGTCCTCATACCAAGTCAGGCTTAAGTAATCCTAGGCCATCCCTAAAAGTTTTTTGTTTAATTTGTTCTGCAAAGTCACTAGTGATGGCTGTTCCAGCGATGGCTATGTAAGCTATTCCATTGCTTAATGAGGGCTATTGTTAGAAAGCTTTTCCTAATATCGAATCTGAATCTCCTCCCTTGCTGCAATCTAAGGGACAAAGAAAACAATTGACAAACAGGCTTTCACATATGTGCAGACTGTTCTCAGGTCTCTCCTCAATCTTGTCTAGACTGAAAATGTCCAGTTCTTTCCACATTTCATCATAGATCATGTTTTCTAAAATTTTTACTCTGTTGCTCTCCTCCGGACACTCTCCAGTTTGTCTTTATTGTGCTTAAACAGTGATGAACAAAACTGGACACAGCACTCCAGCTGAGGCCTCAGCAATGCTAAGTAGAGTAGGACAATTACCTCCTGTGGCCTACCTATGACTTTCCTGTTAATTCAATTCAGAATGACACTTCCCTTTTTCACAACAGCATCACAACTTAATCTGCGATGCACTATAACCTCTAGATCACTTTCTGCAGTACTGCTGCCTGGTCAGTTGTTCACCTTTTGGGGGTTTTTATTTGATGTTTCCTCCCTAGGACTAGGACTTTATGATTGTTTTTACTGAATTTTAACTTCCTGATTTCAGACTAGTTCTCCCGTTTATCAAGATCATTTTGAATTTTAACCCTGCCTTCCAAAAAGCCTGCAACCCCGCCCAGCTTCAAGCCCTCTTCACATTGTGTGGGCCTATTCTCTCCTCCGTCATCCAAGTCATGTAAGAAAATATTGAGTAGTAAAAGCCCCAGGACAGGGTTTTAATGTATTCATCCACAGGAACACAGCAATCCCAGAGAAAGGGGTTAAAGCAACTGACAGCCTACAGGCCCATGTCTTACCTAAACTTCAGCAATTCTCTGAAAACCTGGGCTGACTCAGTTTATCCCAGGGACTCCTGCTTCTGGGAATTGTGTTTCAGGTTCCTTCCTTGCAGCCCCTGCCCCACCCCCTGTTCATCAGGGTTCCCTTTTAACAATCCCCCAGCTCTCTGTGTAAAATGTCCTACCTGAGGGGCCTCTCCCAAGTTAGGGGGCTTGGCTCATGTCATAACCTGGAGGGCTGAACAGCAGCCTGGTGGCTAAGGGGTTAACCTAGCCAGGTATCTGGTCAACCAATAGTAATGCAGGTAGGGATTTCAAACTGGGACAAAGGAATTTTTATCTTTTCCCTCCTGTGCCAGTGTCAGAGAGGTTTCTTCCAAGTAACAGGGAGATGGGAAGGCCTGTCTCTCTCCAAGAAAAGAAGGGCAAAATTTGGTCAAAGTTTTGAGCCCATGGTGGGTCCCTCATGAGTATATCAATTGGTGGCTCTTACCATCCAGCCACCTCAACTATGTTTGCAACTGTAGTTTTGTTTTGATAATAAAAAAAGTTTGTTTTCTTTTTCTTACTAACCGGTATTGGTTCATTTTTGTGTCCTGAGAGATCTGTTGGTCTGACTAGGAGTCAGCTACCAGAGACTGCAGCTTGTTTTCTCTTTTCTTTTCAAGCTCTTTGGGGAAAAGAGCTTGAGGTACCCCTGAGGTTTTAGGGAGGAGGTTTCCCAAGTGATCTCTTCCCTGGTTTTCTTGGAATATTTGAGTGGTGGCAGTGGATATTCCCCAAACTACAGGTATTAGGATTGGGGGGGAGGGAGTTTTTTGTACCAGAGTCTGTAGAGACAAGGTTTTGGGGTGCTTTTGCACACCCCCACTTCTGCATTTGTCATGGCAGAGTGGGGAACAGCCTTGACAGCTCAGTTTGGCCAGATTCAAAAGTTCAAAGGCCTTGACACCTGTACTGTCAGTTATGTACCAGTGACTGGGTTCTCTGAACCACTCTCTGCCTTCCTGGGGTATGTGGAGAGCTCAGGTGGGGGCTGTCCTTTGAACCCTGGTGGGAAATGTGAAACTAGCAGGAAAAGGAACTGAGGTACAGATAATATTCACAGAAATACAGGTGTGCCCCAAAAGACCCTTGGATGTATCAACAGGGGAGTAGTGAAGAGACCTGACTGAAATGCAGAATTTCCAGTTTACAGGACATTTTACTATTTTAAAGTTTCCTGTGAACTGAAAATCGGGCTTAAATTAGTTTTGGAAACTCTAGACTGTGGTGTATCCAGATTTGCTACCAGGAACTCCAGAGGATGCTGAGTAACACTGACATTCTTGTCAGTTTCATCACTGCTAACACCAAGGCAAGCATGCTAATTTCTCAGTCCACTGCTGGGACTCTGGGGGTATGTTTAAAATATACCCCTCTTATGACAGAGGAATGTAAATTAGATGTATCAAAAGTGCAAATGAATCCTGGATTTGAATTTCCCATGCTTCATTTGCATAATTGCATCATGGGAGTTCTTTTGAAAAAACACTATTTCAAAAGTGAAACCGCAATCTCAAATTCTGGTTTGTCAGATAAGTTCCAACCAGCTCTCATGGGGAGCTGCATCTGGTTTTAGTGCCCACATTCTAAGATGGATGTTAAAAAACTGGTAAGGGCACAGAGAAAGCCCACAATAATGATTCTAGAGCTTGAAAATGTGCCCTGCAGGGAAATATTTTATGGAGCTTATAATAAAGATGACTGAGAAGTGCCTTGACTGCAGAATACAATAAGTACCATCACAGGGACAAGCATGGCAGAATAATGGCCTTCAGAGGCATAAAAAGAACCAGTGGATGGAAAGTAAATGCAGATACATTCCTGTTAGCAGTACAGCACACATTTTTCACAGTGATGGTGAGGAATAAATTACCCAGGGAAGCAGAAGATTCTCCACATTCTGAAATGTTCAGAACAAACTGGTTGCCTTTCTGGAAGATGTGCTTTAGCCAAACACAAGTTATTAGATTCAGTACAGGAGTAATTGAATTACGTTCCCCTAAATTCTATTATTCTATTATATTTAAATAGAATTAAGTTCTATAGCCTTTGTTACCTAGGAGGTCAGACTAGATCATCTAAAACTTCCTTCCAGTCCTAAAATCTTTAAAGCTATGGCCTGGTGTACACTAGCACTTTAGGTCGAATTTAGCTGCATAAGATCAATTTTCTAAACACTACCACACTACCAAGGCCATTCCCCCAAGTTTAAGGGCTGCTGAAGTCTATTTTGGATACTTCTGCTTTTACGAGAAGTGTCACTAATTTTGAGCTTGCATAGACGAATTTATAGTAATGTAGACCCAATGTTGATAAAGTTTATGTTCCTGGCCTCCAAGAGGCATCCCAAAGTGCCTTGCTGTGACCACTCTGGCTGTAACTTGTGCCTCTCCTGCTCTCCTGGTGGACAGAAAAGGACCCAGGAAAGTTTGAGTTCCATTTCCCACATGGTCAGCGTTGCGAGCACACCTCAGAGCAGACAGCACAACTGAGCTGCAAACATGCTGCTTCTACAACCAGCTGCGAGTGATCCTAGAGTGGGACCTCACCAGCTTCCCAAGCCAGACCCTGGAGTCAGTCCAAGACATTTCAGGCAGCAGTGTGAAGCACAGCGTGGTTGTGGAGGAAGAGGAGGAGGAGGGCAACGAAACTATCCAGCCAGTGAGCTGTGAAAGCCAAGAACTTTTCATCACTTGGAGACAATCCCCTTCTCACAGGATGTCTCACAGTCGGGCACTTATCTCGGGGAGGGCACTTCTGGTGAGTTCACAATTTTTTTTCTTGGTACAAGCTGGTTAAGGCAATTGGGTGTGACGTGTGGTGCGCTCTGTGCCTACACAGGGGACCGGAACAGCTTGTGAACATGTCTGGAGGTGGAGCAGGAATCCTCCCGCACATCTCCATGAAGCACTCGGATAAGAACTCTTTGATCCTTCTCACAAGTTTTCTGGGGAGGCCTTCATAGAATCAAAGAGACCTCAGGAGTCATCGAGTCCAGCCCCCTGCCCAAAGCAGGACCAATCCAATTAAAACATCCCAGCCAGGGCTCTGTCAAGCCGGGACTTTGTTAAGCCAAGACTTCCTTATTCCTTTCTCCACCTTAGGCCACCCTCCCACGCCAAGCCAGCAGTAAGTGTCCTGGCATCATTGCATCCCAGAGCATTGCACACAAGGCCCAGGTTTCTGGCCTCATCCAGTCAGCATCAGCTGCTTATCGCTCTGTGATCCAGAGAAGACTGATATCTCACATGGCAACCTGGATGCAGGAGGAGGGGAAGCTGTTAGCTATTAGCTGCTTCCTCTGCTGCTAGCATGGCTCAGCTTCTGGCACCTCCTCCCTTCCTCCCTCCCTCCCACCTGTAGGCTCCTGTGGGAGGGGACAGTAGCACTCTGGCAGGAAGTGGGGTGTGGTGGACAGAGAGGAGGGAAACCCTGTGAGGCATCGCCATACCTCGCTGGCATGACTGGACCCCGCACTCCCTCCTACCTACAGGATCATGCCCTGGCAGGCCCCTCGCCACACCTGCCTCCAAATTGTGTGAGACCTGATGTTCCCTTGACAATGCCGATGTGTGCCTGCTGTACAGTGGTCACTTTAAAGCATCACTTTGGCCTTGCACGGAGCACAAAGGCACATTCCATTGACTTCAGAGAGGCCTTCGCTGTATGTGAACATATGGGGGTTTAGCTCCACAATGTCCCCCCTGTGAGGTGTGCCCTTGTCACTTTTTGTTAGGCGGGAACAGCAGGCAGCTCCCTGCATGCTCCCCCAGCTCCCCCAGCTCCAGCAGCTGTCTGGTTGCACAGATCCACAGGCGAGGACAGGCAGGAGAAGACGTGTTTAAGGAGCGAGTGGAGTGGAGGCAAACACTCCTGAGGAGACGTGAGTGGAGCCATAGGCCCGGACAGTGGAAGGGCAGGAGAGGAGAGTGGGCAGGGAACTGCAGGTAAAGCAACAGGAGAATTTCTGTCCTCCCTGCTGTTGGTAATGGGGCACCTGGTGGTGAGCCTGAAGAAAAACGCACTACAGAGCCCCCCACCCTCCTCACCCAGTTCTGTAACTTCCCCCAAGGGACCCCAGGACATGGGGCAGGGGGATAAAGGGCAGCCTGGCACTCACAGACAGCTGCAGCAGCACAGGAGCCAGCAAACAGAGCTGTAAACAGGGGAGTTTGAGTGGGAGTTTGTAAAGGGAGTTTGGATATTGGGACTTGTTTGGGGTTTGTTTTTGCTGTGGAGGGGGTGTTTTGGTTTGTTTTTGTGTTCACCGGACTAATAGGATTTTGAAGAGAAAGTAGATATAACAGAGACAGTAGTGCCATGACCCAAGTAGTAGAGAACACAAGGAGGATGATTGGATGTGGTAGCTGCGGTATGTACATGATTCTGGAGGGGTTACCCGAAAGGAGTTTTGTTTGCATGAAGTGCCGCCTGATAGAGCTGATGGAGGAAAAAATCCTAGGATTGGAGATGCAGGTGGAAACTTTGGTTGAGTTTAGAAGGGGGTTTGAGCAGATGATGGAGCAAAGGCATGACGTGGCTGAAGGGGAAAGTTTAGATATGCAGATGGAAGCAGGATCAAGCCCCTTAGAGGGGGGACTGCTGGGTGAAGAAAATGGACAGTGGAAGCATGTGACTAAGAGAACCAGGCAGAGGAAAAGATGGGTCAGTGAAGGAAAAATAGAGCTTAAGAATAGGTATGTGGAGTTGGAGAATGAAGAAGGGGTACAACAGGCAGATAATGAAGATGGAAGGGTAAGGAAGAAGAGAAGAGTGGCTAGCCCTATAGATAAAGGGGAAGAGTTAATGGAAACAACACCAATAATGAGCATCAGGAGGATACAGGATGGGTTAAAGAGGATTACAAGGGAAAACAGGAATGGCAAGGACTTGCAGCTAGAGGAAGCTAGAGATAGACCAGATAATCACACTGTCACTAGGAAAAGGCAGGTCTATGTGATTGGGGACTCCTTATTGAGAAGAATAGATAGGCCTGTAACCAGAGCTGATCCAGAGAATAGAAGGGTGTGTTGTCTGCCAGGTGCTAAGATACGGGATGTGGAACTGAGGTTGAAGAGTATTATTAAGGGAGCAGGAAGGAATCCGTTGATCATCTTTCATGTAGGAACAAATGATACGGCTAGATTTTCGCTGGAACGAATTAAGGGCGACTATGCTAGGCTAGGGAGGATGCTTAAGGAAATTGAGGCTCAGGTGATCTTTAGTGGCATCCTGCCTGTTCCTAGAGAAGGGCAACTAAGATGTGACAGGATTATGATGATCAATAGTTGGCTTAGGCAGTGGTGCTATAAGGAGGGCTTTGGGATGTATGGCCACTGGGAGGCATTTATGGACAGAGGACTGTTCTCTCGGGATGGACTTCACCTAAGTAGGGAGGGAAATAGACTTCTAGGATGGAGGTTGGCTCAACTGATAAAGAGAGCTTTAAACTAGGAATTTGGGGGAGATGGTTGGGAGATGTTCAGGTAATCTCTACGCCAGATTTGAACACTGAGGGGGAGGCAAATGAAGTAAAGGATATAGCTGGGGGTAGGAGAATGTACATGAGGAAGGGTAGGGTGGATACTAGTCTAATAGGTCATATTGGAGGTACAACGTCCGTGCCAAATTGGGTAAAGAATGTGAGTGAGGCCAAACAGCAAAAATTAAGATGTTTGTACACCAATGCGAGGAGCCTGGGTAACAAAATGGAGGAACTAGAGTTAATGGTCCAGGAAGTGAAACCAGATATTATAGGAATAACAGAAACATGGTGGAATACTAGGCATGATTGGAGTACAGGTATTGAAGGGTATGTGCTGTTTAGGAAAGACAGAAATAAGGGTAAAGGTGGTGGAGTCGCATTGTATATCAAAGATGAGGTAGATTGTAAAGAAATAAAAAGTGATGGAATGGAGAAGACAGAGTCTGTTTGGGCAAAAATCACATTGGGGAAGAAAACTATCAGATCCTCCCCTGGGATAGTGCTTGGGGTGTGTTATAGACCACCAGGATCCACTTTGGATATGGATAGAGACCTCTTTAATGTTTTTAATGAAGTAAATACTCGTGGAAACTGCATAATCATGGGAGATTTCAACTTTCCAGATATAGATTGGAGAATAAGTGCTAGTAATAATAATAGGGCTCAGAGATTCCTAGAAGTGATAGCTGATGAATTCCTTCATCAAGTAGTTGCTGAACCTACAAGGGGGGATGCTATTTTAGATTTGGTTTTGGTGAGTAGCGAGGACCTCATAGATGAAATGGTTGTAGGGGATAATCTTGGCTCGAGTGATCATGAGCTAATACAGTTCAAATTGAATGGAAGGATAAACAAAAATAAATCTGAGACTAGGGTTTTTGATTTCAAAAGGGCTAACTTTAATAAATTAAGGAAATTAGTTAGGGATGTTGATTGGACTAAAGAAATTATGGATCTTGAGGTGGAGGAGGCCTGGGATTATTTTAAGTTAAAGTTGCAGAAATTGTCAGAAGCCTGTATCCCAAGAAAAGGGAAAAAAATTATAGGCAGGTGTGTTAGACCAAGCTGGATGAGCAAGCATCTTAGAGAGGTGATTATGAAAAAGCAGAAAGCATATAAGGAGTGGAAGATGGGAGGGATAAGTAAAGAAAGTTACCTTATTGAGGTTAGAGCATGTAGGGACAAAGTGAGAGAGGCTAAAAGGCAGGTAGAGTTGGACCTTGCAAAGGGAATTAAAACCAATAGTAAAAGGTTTTATAGCTATATAAATAGGAAAAAAACAAAAAAAGAAGAAGTAGGACCGCTAATTACTAAGGATGGAGTGGAGGTTAAGGATAATCTAGGAATGGCCCAATATCTAAACAAATACTTTGCTTCAGTCTTTAATGAGGCTAGTGAAGAGCTTAGGGATAATGGTAATATAACAAATGGGACTAAGGATATAGAGGTAGATATTACCATATCTGAGGTAAAAGCCAAACTTGAACAGCTTAATGGGAGTAAATCGGGGGGCCCAGATAATCTTCATCCAAGAATATTAAAGGAACTGGCACATGAAATTGCAGGTCCATTAGCAAAAATTTTTAATAAATCTCTAAACTCAGGGGTTGTACCATTTGATTGGAGAATTGCTAATATAGTTCCTATTTTTAAGAGAGGAAAAAAAAGTGACCCGGGTAACTATAGGCCTGTTAGTTTGATATCTGTAGCATGCAAGATCTTGGAAAAAATTTTGAAGGAGAAAGTAGTTAGAGACATTGAGGTTAATGGCAATTGGGATAAGTTGCAACATGGTTTTACAAAAGGTAGATCGTGCCAAACCAATCTGATCTCTTTTTTTGAGAAAGTAACAGATTTTTTAGATAAAGGAAATGCAGTGGATCTAATCTACCTCGATTTTAGTAAGGCATTTGATACTGTACCACATGGGGAATTATTGGTTAAATTGGAAAAAATAGGGATTAATATGAAAGTTGAGAGGTGGATAAGCAACTGGTTAAAGGGGAGACTACAGCGGGTCATATTGAAAGGGGAACTGTCAGGTTGGAGGAAGGTTACTAGCGGAGTTCCTCAGGGATCAGTTTTGGGGCCAATTTTATTTAATCTTTTTATTGCTGACCTTGGCACCAAAAGTGGAAGTGTCCTGATAAAATTTGCAGATGACACAAAGTTGGGAGGTATTGCTAATTCAGAAAAGGATCGGGATATCATACAGAAAGATCTGGATGACCTTGTAAATTGGAGTGATAGCAACAGGATGAAATTTAACAGTGAGAAGTGTAAGGTTATGCATTTAGGGATTAATAACAAGAATTTTAGTTATAAGCTGGGGACACATCAGTTGGAAGTAACGGAGGAGGAGAAGGACCTCGGAGTCCTGGTTGATTATAGGATGACTATGAGCCGCCACTGTGACATGGCTGTGAAAAAGGCTAATATGGTCTTGGGATGTATTAGGCGAGGTATTTCCAGTAGGGATAAGGAGGTGTTAGTGCCATTATACAAGGCATTGGTGAGACCTCATTTGGAATACTGTGTGCAGTTCTGGTCTCCCATGTTTAAGAAGGATGAATTCAAATTAGAACAGGTACAAAGAAGGGCCACTAGGATGATTCGAGGAATGGAGAACCTGTCTTATGAAAGGAGACTCAGGGAGCTTGGCTTGTTTACCTTAACCAAAAGAAGGCTGAGGGGGGATTTGATTGCACTCTTTAAATATATTAGAGGGATAAATACTAGGGAGGGAGAGGAATTATTTAAGCTTAATACCAATGTGGACACAAGAACAAATGGATATAAGCTGGCTAGTAGGAAGTTTAGACTTGAGATTAGACGAAGGTTTCTAACCATTAGAGGAGTGAGGTTCTGGAATGGCCTTCCAAGGGAAGTAGTGGGGGCAAAAGATCTACCTGGCTTCAAAATTAAACTAGATGGGTTTATGAAGGGGATGGTTTGACAAGATAACATGGTCTTGGTAACTAATTGACTAGTCATTATCAGTGGTAAATAGGTCAATGGAGGGATGATAGGGGTTACTATAGAGAACTTTCTGGGTGTCTGGCTGGGGAGTCTTGCCCACATGCTCAGGGTTTAGCTGATCGCCATATTTGGGGTCGGGAAGGAATTTTCCTCCAGGGTAGATTGGCAGAGGCCCTGGAGGTTTTTCGCCTTCCTCTGTAGCATGGGGTACAGATCACAGCTGGAGGATTCTCTGCATCTTGGGGTCTTCAAACTATTTGAAGGCTTCAATATCTGAGAGATAGGGGTGAGGATTATTCTAGAAGTGGGTGGGTGAAATTCTGCGGCCTGCATTGTGCGGGGGGTCAGACTAGATGATCATAATGGTCCCTTCTGACCTTAAAGTCTATGAGTCTATGAGTCTATGAATCTCCAGGGCTTCAGAAGGCCAAAAGCTGTCCCCGTGTTTCTGAGTCCCCCTTTGGGTCCCACCATAGATTTGTTTTCTTTCCCTGATGCCTTCCCTAAATAAAAACACACGGTCTCTGAACAACAGTCCCTTCATAGCTTGTACTGCAGGGGTGGGGCGGGGGACTGTAGGCAAACACACTGAATGCAGGGGCACTTCTTTGAGAGCAATGTGCATGACTCTCAAAACTGGCCGTTCAGAAAACTCTTTCAAAGCCTTCCTGATTGGCACTGCCCCATGCTGTGCTTTCCCTAGTGCCCTGCTACCTGGCTGCTCAAAATCTCTGACTAGGCCTCTGCCTCAGCCCCCCCACCCTGCCAGATAACATCCCCCTTTCTCTTCACAGATATTATGCAGTACTCATCAGGCTGCCACCACAAAGGCAATGTTGCATTCACTCAGGTCTATCCTAGCTGGTAGACTCCTAAACCTTGCCACTAAATGCCGAAAAACCCATTCCACCTCGATTCTGCACTTGCTCAGCCTGTAGCTGAACTGCTCCTCCCAGGGGTCCAGGCTGCCTGTGTACGGCTTCATGAGCCATGAGACCAAGGGGGAGGCTGGGTCACCAAGGATCGCTATTGGCATTTCCACCTCTCCGATTCTAATTTTCCAGTCTGGGAAACAAGTTCCAGCCTCCAGCTTTCTGAAGAGACGGGAGTTCTTACAGATGACACTTGTTTGTATCAGGGTATAAAAGATGGGTCACACAGTGGGGGGGGTGTCTTCTTCTGGTCTTTACAGAGAGCAGAAAGTCGCCACTCGCTGAGTCAAGTCCCAGGGCCTGCACATGCCAGTCGAGCTGTGGACATTGGTTTGGAGAGCTCGCACTGCGCTTTGTCAGCAGCAAACTTGACCAGGCCCTTTTCACTGAACCGCCCCTGTGGTTTTCTCCAGCAGTTCAAGCTGCCCTGCTCCAACAGCTTTGAGCACAGAGCTGGCACCACACACGGAGACCAAACACACTCGGCCAACAACTGACAACAACTGGGAAGCAGGGAAATGCTGTTACCTCCATTTTGCACAGGGGGAACCAAAGCCCAGAGACATTGTGGCCAAAATTATCAAACGCTCCATTGATTTGGGTACCACTTGAGACACCCACGTCCTGGTTTTTTCAGAGAACTTAGCATTATCCCAGTCACGTCAGTTTACAGCCGTGAGCACACTGCACTTCTGCCCATCAAGCCCCACAGTCTCAAGCAGGCAACCCAGAACACGAGGAATGCTTATTGAATGAGCACCTGTGAAACATTTGGTTTCAGTGACTAGGAACTCTGTGGCAGAGGTGGGGCTAGAATCCAGGTTCCCTGGGCAGCATCCGCCTACCTTCACATGAGACCCTCCCCTCTCTTTCTGCAATCTCCTGCTTTAAAGTTTCTGCTACAAATGAGGCAGGGAGCCTACAGACAATCACCTCCATCAGTCCACAGCCTGAGTCAGAGCAGTGACTGTCCTGTGCACTGAATGAAACAAGAGTCCTGTGGAGAAAATAGCAAGTTATCACTTAATGAAAGACTGTGTCTAATAGCTTATGTACATAAGGGACAACACAAAGCTGCCAAGATATGTTTAATTCTGCCATTTTCTTATTGTTTACAACCCAATTCTCCAGTCTTACTGACTAAATAAGATACTGATGAATCTTGTATCTGACGAAGTGGGTCTTTGCCCACGAAAGCTTGTGCTCCAATAAATCTGTTAGTCTACAAGGTACCACCGGACTTCTCATTGTTTATGCAGATTCAGATTAACATGACTACCCCTCTGATACTTCCAATCTTACTGTTATTTGTTCATAATTTCCTCTCTTTTTTTTAAAAAGCAAACTGAAAAAATGGAAATTCCAGGATGCAAAATCATGTTGACAACCACATGGATTATCAACAGGGTTGGAAACTTTAGATCCACCACACAAACCTCTGCCATTTCAGCTAATGGAATATTTAACAGCAATAGTAAGTTGTCATCCACATTATTGATCAACACTAGAAGGGAATAAAAAGATTTTGTGGGAGGGGTTGACAAATATTTGCTGTCAGCAGGGGAAAGGCAGAACTCAGGGATACTGGGTTCCATTCCAGGTTTTGGAGAGGTTTGTGCTCTATTGGTCCCCAGAACCCTATTTCCCTAAGACTAACCACTTCTGCCTCCTCCAATCTGCCCCGTCCCAGTCCTGTCTCTTCCCCTTCCCTTGCTCTGTGTCCCAGTCCCTTCTCCTTGCCTACCCAGTTCCAGTCTCCACTCCTCAGGCTTCTCATCTCAATCCCAGTCTCCCTGCCCAGTGGGTCCTAGACATCACCTTCCCCAGCCACGTCCCCATTTCCAACACCCCCCACTCTCTTTGCTGCCCCTCTACTCGTGGGGTCCTCAGCTGATCTGTTTCTCACTCCTGCCTTTGCCTTGGGTTGTCCTGTCTGCTCCCAACCCCAGTTTCCCTCCCTGGAATTCTCATCCAGTCTCAGGGTTTCCCTATGTGAGCACGTGTTGGGGTATAAATGTACCCCAGAAGAGCCTGCTGTGCACCCAGGGTACGTCAACACCATGCACTTATTTCAAAACAAGCTATTTCAGAACAATAACTCCTGAAATAACTGTTTCGAAATAGCACGTCCACAGTAGAGGGAAGCCTGGAAATTAGTCCAAGGCAGGCTCCCCTAATGTGGACGTCCTACCTCAATTTAGAACCCCAGGAAGCAGTGAGGAGTAATTACGATTGAATGGCCTGGGGTGGAGCTATTTGGACATAGCAGCTGCGGAGTGTCCATACTACAGATATTTCAAAATAGCAATTTAAAAATAAGCATTATTCCTCATCAAATGAGGGTTTATTGTTCTGAAATAAGAAGCCTGTTATTTCTAAATCATTTCAAACTAACGGGCTTCCCGTGTGGACACTCATCTTAGAATCATAGAATCGTAGGGCTTGAAGAGACCTCAGGAGTCATTGAATGCAGCCCCCTGCTCAAAGCAGGACCAATCCCAACTAAATCATCCCAGCCAGGGCTTTGTCAAGCCGGGACTTAAACACCTCTAGGGATGGAGATTCACCCTGTTATTTCAAAACAACACACTAGTGTAGACAAGAGGTCAATATCCATGTGGAACCACCTCCTGTGCACTAACATTTCCCTAATGCTGTGACATGTGCAGCGCTCACTATAGAATGCCCAGTGCACTGCAGCATGATCCACACGGACACTTGCTGCATGGCAGCACAGTGCAGGACAGATTCTCTGCCCAGATTGCCATGAATGGATTGTTCATGTGGATGTGCTCTCAGGCTGTCTGGCTGCTGCTGCTGGTCTCTTTGCCTAGTTAGTTCCTGGTTCCTGATTGCTGATCTGGTCTCTCTCTCCTCACCCACCTGCAGCTCCTCCCCACAAGTTCCCAGTGCTGGACTTCTCACTTAGTCAATCACCAGCTGGATAGAAGGCAGCATTTGATAGGGCAGGCATAGCAGGCTGAAGAGCCAGGGAGGGCTGTACAGAACAGGGAAGAATATTAGTAGCATGTAACCTCCAGGAGAAGACAGACAACTCAGGTATCCCAATCCAGACAGAGGTAAGTGACCGTTTTCAGGCTTTCTGCACAGGCAGTATGGTGAAGAATGCTTGGGCAGGGACCTCTCAGGGAAGGGATCAGGACACCCCATCAACCAGAAGGAAGGAGATGCATAGAACTAGGGATGGGGGTACCACAACTTCCACTTCCAAGAGAAAGAGACAGGTGGTGGTCGGGGATCCCCTTCCACAGGGAACAGAGTCATTCATCTGCCATCCAGACCAGGAAACTCAGGAAGTGTGCTGTTTGCCTGGAGCTAGAATACAGGATGTGACCGAGAGTCTTCCGGGACAGATAACGTCCCAAGACCACTGCCCTGTTCTACTTTTCCATGTAGGAACCAATGATACTGCCAAGAATGACCTGCAGTAATTCACTGCAGATTTTGTGGCACTGGAAGAAGGATTGAGGAGTTTGAGAAGCAAGTTGTATTCTCGCCCATAATCCCTTCTGAAGGATGTACTGAGGCAGAGTGGCTGCCTACTGACCTGGAGGGAGAAGAGCCCCTCCTTGAGCTCTCTTGGGCAGAGCCTGGCCCAACCAATCACCTAACTGGAAGTCAGGGGGCAGGACTAACAGTATAAAAGGCCAGCCCAGGAGCTCAGTCAGGCCCCAATTGCCAGAGGAACCAAACATCTGCCCTGTGCTCCCGAGCTGGGAGGCTGCTGAGGACTTGCTGGAGGCTGAGGACTGGCCTGGACCACCAGGACCCCAGACAGACTGTGACCTGGAGGAACTACCAAGCTGGCCAGAGGTTGTGATGCCTCCTTCTGATCCCTTCCCTCAGAGGTCTCTTCCAATGCCCTGGAAGACCTGCTATGAAGCCAGGGCCTAAGCTGCTCAATCGAATAGATCAGGGGTTGGCAACCTATGGCTTGTGAGCCAAATATATCTCACTAGGGAGCCAGATATGGCTCTTCTGGAGCCCCAGTTCAGCCCCACCTAGTTCGCCCCAGACCAGAGAGCCAGCGCTGTCACTACAGCCTCCCCCCACAAAACTGGAATGCCAGCGCTGGCTTCAGGTGGTGGTGGGGTAAAGTCCTGAGCAACTGCAGCATGCAGGGAACAAGCTCTGTCATGCCTGGCTCTGTGTGTGCTGCCCCTTTCCTTCCCCTGGCGTGTGGGCAACCAGGAACCAAAAATAGCTCAGTGTGGTGACATTTTCTTTCCCCTGGGATACACTTCCTGGTGATTTCCCCTGCGAATCCTTCCTAGCGAATGGGAGCAGTGGGAGGCCGTGTTACACGCGGTGTGAAAGGAAGTAAGTGGCCCTCCCAACCTCATGCCCAGACCCTGCACCCCCCTCCTTCACCCTCTCCCCAGCCTGACATCCTCTTCCCACCCCACTCCTGCCCCATGGCCAGACACCCTGCCCCCCTGTGCCTGGCCAGACACTCTGCCCCAGCCCCCTTCTGCCTTCTGGCAGACACCCTGCCCCCTACCCTCTGGCCAAACACCCTGCCCCAGCCCAATCCTGCCACCTGCCTCCTGCCCCCGGGCCAGACAGACTGGCCCTAGCCGGCTCCTGTCCCCTGAAAGACACCCTGCCCCCATCCCATTCCTGCCCCCTACCTTCTGGCCACACAGCCTGCCTCTTGGCCAAACAGCCTGCCTCCATCCCATTCCTGCCCCCGTACTCTGGCCAGACAGCCTGCCTCCAGCCCACTCCTGCCCCCTGTCCCCAGCCAGACACCCTACTCCCAGACTGCTCCTGCACCCTCCCTTCCACCGGGACCTTGCCTCTTCACTCCCTCCTATGCCCTACCACCTGCCTAAGTCCTGCACCCATATCCCTATCCCATTCACTGGCAGCCTGTCTCACACATAGAACCTTCATTTTTGGCCCCATCCCAGAGAACGAGGGTCCCACAAAATCCACTAACCCTGGAACCCCAGAAGAGTTAATCTGGCCTTAGGCCTTGAACCTCAGTAATCCCTGACCCTCCCCCCCACCATGGGTCTGGAGCACCAGGAGAGTCAGGTGTTTCAGTTGGGGGCCACATCACTGAGGATTGGGAGGGGGGGGGGCTTGGAGGAGTTTTTCTTCTTGCTTCTCACTTGTGTGGTCCCCAGCTGATTTCTCTGTGGGTCAGTGGTCCTGATCCAAACAAAGGGTCCCCACCCCTTCCATGAATAAAGACAATGTTGAAAACATTTGTGCTGAACATAATATCTTACTTAAAAATGAAGCCTGGACAACATGCCCCCAATTGTGGCCCAGTCCCCATCTGGCCGCAGCGTCATAACACTCCTGCACCCTCCCCCAAACACGAACCCTGAGCCCATCATACACCCCCAAATCCCCAGACTCCTGCACCCCCACAGCCCCAGCCCCCGCCATAAGATTGACAGAAGACAGCCTGAATGCTTGGAGCTGGATTTGACCAGCTATGATGTAAACTTCAAAGAAATGTGCAAAAAGATGCAGCATCAGGAAGTCCCATTAAATAAAGTCTGTGAGTACAGTGTTTCATTTATGCTCCTATTAATCATTATGTCAATTATCAATAATATTAAGTGTATATTTTCAGTCAGTCATTCAAATGGGCATCCTGATTCTTATAGGGTATGTCTACACTTGCTCCCTATCTCGAGATAGGGATGCAAATGTAGTATACCAAAATTGCTAATGAAGTGCGGGATTCAAATATCCCACACTTAATTAGCATAATCGCATCTGGGCACCATTTTGAAATCACATTATTGCAAAATAAAACGCCCCACGTAGCAGTGTTATTTCAAGAGAAAACCCTTCTCTTGAAATAACTGTTATTCCTCAACAGTTATTTCGAGAGAAGGGTTCTCTCTCGAAATAACGCTGCTACACGGGGTGATTTATTTCGCAATAACGTGATTTCACAATGGTGCCCAGATGCGATTATGCTACTTAAGCGTGGGATATTTAAATCCCACGCTTCATTAGCAATTTCAGTACACTGCATTTGCATCCCTATCTCGAGATAGGGAGCAAGTGTAGACGTACCCATATAGATGACTAAGGAGGAGTATAAATATGTTGCTTGAGCTTGCAGGGGTGTAATCAGGAAGGCCAAAGAGCAATTGGAATTGCAGCTGGCAAGGGGTGTGAAGGGTAACAAGAAAGGTTTCTCCAGGCATGTTAGCAATAAAAGGGTGTTCAGGGAAAGTGTTTGACTCTTGCTGGATGAGGGAGGTAACGTAGTGACAGATGATGTGGGAAAAGTTGAAGTACTTGATGCTTTTTTTGCCTCTGTCTTCACAGACAAGGTAAGCTCTCAGGCTGCTGCACTGGGCAGCACAGTACGGGAAGGTGGTGGGCAGCCCTCAGTGAAGAAAGAACATGTTAAGAACTATTTAGAAAATCTGGACATGCACAAATCCATGGGAATGCATTTAAAGCATCTGAGGGTGCTGAGGGAGTTGGCTGATGTGAATGCAGAGCCATTGGCCATTATTTCTAAACCTCATGATGATTGGGGGAGGTCCCAGACGACTGGAAAAAGACAGATGTAATGCCCGTCTTTAAAAAAGGGAAGCCTTATCTCAGTCCTTGGAAAAATCATGAAGGGGATCATAGAATCATAGAATCCCAGGACTGGAAGGGAACTCAGAAGGTCATCAAGTCCAGCCCCCTGCCCAAGGCAGGACCAGCTGCAACTAAATCATCCCAGCCAGGGCTTTGTCAAGCTGGGACTTAAAAACCTCTAGGGGTGGAGATTCCACCACCTCCCTAGGTAACCCATTCCAGTGCTTCACCACCCTCCTAGGGAAATAGTTTTTCCTAATATCCAACCTAGACCTCCCCCACTGCAACTTGAGACCATTGCGCCTTGTTCTGCCAAATGGCCTCTGGACTGGTGGAGAGTCACAGCCCACAGCAGCAGCAGGGAAGGAAGGGAGGCTCCCCTGCAGCCTCAGAGGAGCAGGCAGGAGGGGCAGAGGGCAGTGAGTGGTGCGAGCACAGGCCAGAGGGAGCCACCCACCCAGCTCAGAGAAGCAGCGTTTTGAAGGGGAAACCACCACTTCTCTCCAGGTGCCTCTGAACAGCTGCTGCCTGCTCTTCCTGAGTCCCCCAGCCCACACTGGTACCTCCCGTCCTGCCTATTAAGTGGGGGATGGGCACAGTCCATGGGGGCCAGCTAAGAGAGGCAATTGAAGGCTGGAGATGGCAAAGAGCCAGCAGACCAAGGCAGGGCAGCCGGGGGGATGGGGTTGGGAACAGCCAGTGACCATACGAAGCACCCAGCTGCAGGGGCACCATGAAAGTTGGGGCAATCTGGTGCCCAGATGTCATGGTGCCCCACAGAGCTGTGTGTTTTGTGTGTCAGTAGGGACGCTCCTCACCGTATGTAATGGTCAAGAAAGTGTCCCGAGCAAAGAGAACATCCCAGAGTGGAGACACCCTCCCCTCTCTTCTCAGGGACCACAGCAAGGTTGGGCACGAGCCACCCAGGAATCCCCCTTGTTGGGGTACAAGGACTCTGCCATACAGGAGAGTGGAAGGGGAGCCCTCAAGGTTAGGGAGGCCTCTGGGTAAAGGAAGTGGGAGCAGGGACTCACATCCTTTCACTAGCCCATTTCAAAGGGGCAGTGTAGAGTCCTGGTAAGTGTGTCCCAATAGCGGGGCCATTTCCCCACTTACACTGGGTTAGGGAATTTACATCTGCAAGGCCCAATATATTTTAAATCTGTAGAGTTTGAGAGTCCTGGCAATAACGTGTCTTTTTACTAAGGGTTTTTTCCCCTGTCATTTTTATTTATTTTTAAATACTGGGAAAGTGCATGTATACCCTCCACTCCTACCTGTACCGAGAATTCAAGGTTTGTCATTGAAACTCTCAAAATCCAGGAAAGGGTTAAGACTAAACACTAGTCCTAGCTCCAAGTACCAGGGAAGCTGCTAAAACTTTTGGAATGAGAGAAAAATATTCTCTTCTTCCTTGTGCTATTTTCATAAGTCTATATTACTCCTCTGAAATGTTGAGCCAAAAAGTTTAAATAAAAGTTACAATGGCCCCATAGTTACAATGTTAACTACTGAGGCACCACAAATGCCTCCATGCCAGGTCTACAGGGTACCAGAGACTTTGTAATTTTTATTAGTTGTTGGTCCAGAGCATGAAAAGTTACAAACAGTCTGGGGAATGCTCTGGACTAACTCTAATTCTGGTCAAGCTGTAAGACCCTACTATTCTCTGGTCTACTTAGGAAGGGTCTGGATTTTAGCCTAAGAGTAATCCTTTCTAAGGTACCTCAGTGACTTAGGAGTTTGTGCCGTTTACAAAAAAAAGACTCAGGACCAGATTTTAAAGGGCATTCTGTTCCTAGAAAAACAGGCAGGTGCCTAGTGCAATTTTCCAAAGCTGCTGGAAGTTTGGCACCAATACACTATTAATCCCCCTGGGTGCCGATCTGCAGTGTTAGACACTAAATATCCTTTCTAAAACCCTGATCTGGCCTGTAGGCTCTGAGGATCAAATGTTTCACTGACAGTCAATGCAAGTTGGGCACCAAACAACTGCTGGCTTCTTTGGAAATCCCCACAGAGAAATCACATAGAAGCTTTAAACAGAAGCCAGTGGTTCAAGAGAGACAGACACATTATTTGCAGATGGGCAAGTCGGCTAATTCAATGGGATTTCTTCGGTTTTTCCCCTGACAATCAATGAGTTTCCAAAGTACTTTCCTCCATAATGGCAGGTGCCAACCACGGCCACAGGACCCTGTGGGGCAGGCACCGCAAGTGCCTTAATGAACAACCACATCACACGGAAATCTTCAGCAGGAAGCTCCTGGCTGGGTCACGGATCCCTCCCACTTAGCCCCCACCCCGGTCACAGGTACCACAGCTGGGCTGAGACCCTCCCTGTCACTGGCTCACGTTCAGCAAAGGAACCGTAAAATGGGAGCCCCTCAGAGGGCAGGACGAGGTGCTGGAATCATGGTAAATGAGACAATGAAACCACTTCCCAGTCACAGGGGGATGGCCAGTGCCCGGGAGGTGAGCAGTGATAGTTACAGATCAGTATCAGCAACAGTGACAGGACTGGCTCTGGCTTTGGTTCATTTCTCGCTAGGTCACAGGCACAGGACACCCTCTGGGCCCAAGCCCTTTGGTCTCACAGGACTGGCCATTCAGGACTGAGGTGGCTGGTTCTTACCTGAACACGTCACTCCAGCATCCTCTTCATGATAACAGTAATTCACACCCCATCCCCTGTTCCCGCAGTCCGAGAGAGCAGACTCGGTACCATCACAGGCAACTTCATCCAGCCAAATTGGTCCAGATCCTTGTCCAAACTGAGCTCTGCCAGGGACACTGACAGCAGCTCCACATCCCAGCTGCCTGCAAACCACCCCAGCATCTTTAATGTCCCAGCCATCGTCACAGACCGTCCCCCACTGGTCCTGGTGTTTAACCTCCACTCTCCCGGCACAGGGGCTGCCTCCATTCGCCAGCCTGAGCTCGTCAGCACCTTCAAAGAGACACAGAGCAGGGTCAGTGTGAGCAGGGAGCCCCTCCCAGCGTTACCTCAGCAGAGCCGGCGCCCAGCAGCCGGGATCCACCCGCAGAGCCAGGAGACTGGGACATGCCCAGAGCTGCCTTGTGGCTCCGCCCTCTTCCACCTCAGGCCTCACACTTGGGCTGCCAGTGCTGCAGCTCCCGCCGTGTTATCCCCACTCCGGCCAATTGGGGGGCTGCATCTGTCCCAGGAGAACACGACAAACGTGCAAACTCCTGGAGTTTCCCTCATTCCCAGTGGCACCATCTCCTGCCCCGTCACTGGGGCTGCAGCCAGCGAGATGCCGCCCCCTCCCTACAGTCTGTGGGTGTGTGGGAGGGAGGCTGCCCGGAGCTAGGCCGGTTGCCCCCTGGCTCGGTTTGCAATGGGACTGCAGTCCACAGGGAACGTGGCTGCTCCTGTGTGGCTCAGGGACTGGACAGGACCCAGGGACTGTGAGGGGCAGGCCAGGCCCTGTGGCAGGGGGTGGGGAGTAGGAGGGGCAGGGCGCTGGGGCCAGGTGGTAGAGTTGGGGTTTGCAGTGCAATGCAGCACAGGCAGTGTGGGGCAGGAGGGAGAAGTAGTGAGTGGTGGGGGGTCTGAGCTGGGGGATGGGAATGGAAGGTGGGGAAGAGATGGGGTCTGGAAAGGGGGTTCATGAGGAAGGGATGGGGACTGAAAGGGAGGAGGTTTGGAGTGGGCAGGAAGCAGGAGAGGGGAGGGAGCAAGATGGGCGGTGGTGAAGAGAGGGGGCTGGAGCAGGGCTCAGGAGAGAGGAGGGAGAGGGGGTTTTCAGGGTGGGTGGGTAGCAGGAAGATGGGGGGGAAACACATGAGGGAAGGGAGGAGAGGGACTGGAGGGAGGAGACTGGGGGAGTGGAAAGAGAGCTCTCCGGTGAGGTTCTGGAGCAGGGCTCAGGAGGCAAAGGGGGATGGAAAGCAGAGGGGCATTGGGAGGTGCCAGAAGATGGGTGAAGGAGGGGTGGGGGCAAAGGGAGGAGAGGGGAGGGGTGGCTGGAGCAGGAGGCAGGAATGGGGGGTCTGCAGTGGGGTTAGCAAGGAGGGAAGAGGGGCAACTGGAGCAGAAGTCAGGGAGGCGAGACAGGAAGAGGGGAGGGTCTGGAATTGGGGCAGGAGGGAGGGCGGGAGGGGAGTAGAGGGCGGGTGAGTGAGGGGCTCATGACAATGCCCCTGACTTACGGCTACATGCAGGTTACCACTGCGTCCCCAGAACAGGCTCGTTGCAGTGGAGAGCAGCTGACCAAGGGACGGCAGGTCTATGGAGCCTCCATGGAGCTCAGAGAACAGGGCAGTTCACTGCGTTACACCAGAACATGCCCAGACCATCCTGCACCTTCTGCACGTCCCAAAGAAACCCCTTGGGCCTTGTCAGCACTCGGGAAAACGGGCTCTTTTCATGAGAGTCAACCTGGTGTGTTCACTTGTGGCAGGACCCAGAGCCGTGACACTGCTCTAGCTAAGTGTGTGCTCATGGACATGCACACACACATGAACACATGCGCATGCAGACACACGCACACAGAGTCCTGTTTTCCTGCACATAGCAGAAACTAACAACAGCCATGGGTTTCCTTGCTCAGAAACTCCCCAGCCTGCCCCTCCACTGAGCCGCAACAGACTTTGCTTCTTTGCTGCCTTCTAAGATCCTGGTCAGAAACCCTGCTAGTGGCTTCTCCCTCCAACAGACACAGTCCGACTCCAGCACCCTGGCCCATTCCCTGGCCTAGCTCAGCCCTCCCATGACCATGTGCCCTGGGCCTTGGGCAGTAGCCCCCCACTTTGTGCAACTGGGTACCGCTACATAAAGGATCAGCTGAGACTAAAAGAGAGCGCTGGGCACCCCCACTGGCTCTCATGATGTCTGTGATTTTCTGTCAGCCCAAGGCTCTGTGACAGCAGCTGTCAGCACCTTTAAGTGTCACGGCCACATTACACACTGCATCTAGCATGTGCCTGCTCCACTTCTGTGGCCCAGCTTGGAAGAAGGACCTTGCCCAGCTCTCCGAACACTGGGGATCCAGAGCTGGCTGTGGGCATGAAACCCGCGGCTTTGGCCCATCCCTGATATTTTCTTATTTTTTTGCCTGGACCCCACATTGCACAGATTTGTTTTCCCACTATAGGTCAATAATTGTGAAACATGATCTCATGGACAAGATGACGTGGCAGATCAGGGCCCAGGGAGGAATACTGGGGCACCGAGGGAAAAGGAGAAGCAACGACACGGTGATCTTCCCTCCATTGCGTATTTCCCTGCATCTTTGTGTCTAGGTTTCCCACACATGGCAACACCTGCCGATGCCCTGCACTGTCAGGCTGATCCCCAGGCGGCCCCACAGAGTGCTCTGCTGTTCGGCCATGCACAGCTGTGTCGGGGGCTCTAACCCAGTGTGTTACAGCTGAACTGCTTGGGAGTGTCAAAGTCTCTGCCAGACAGCTTGGCTTGCCCCGGATGGGCTGGGTACCAGCCCCCCACTCACTGCACAGGTACTGAGCTGTCTGGGAAACACACCAGAGGGGAGGCTTTTCCCCAAGGCAATCCCTCACACGGGTATTTTGGATGACGTGCTCCACTGCCCTGCCAGACCCATGGATCATTCTCATGCTGCAAACCCCAGGCCAACAGGCTGCCATCGCCAAGCACATCTGGGTCCCACGTGGGATTTTCACCTGAATTTGAATCAGGTTTGGAATCTTTGAACCAGATTCCTCCCCTAAGATGCGCCCGCACACGCGGCTGTCAGCCCTGCTCTGGGCCTCCTGCTACTGTTACATTTGCCTGGAGCTGGGACACAGACCAGAAACCAGCCTGCAGCCCCCTCTGGGCTGGCGGCATGAGAGCAGCCCTGGAACTGGGCAGTGGCAGCCTGGAGGGAATGAAACCAGCGTGGCCATGAGAGGCAGATACAGCACCTCCGCCATGCGGCTCCTGCTGGTCAGGCCTCCCTCGACTCCAGCTGGGAATAGAAATGTCTCTGCTCTAGCAGGAACCCTGGAGGAAGGGAAAAGACTCCTTCAGGACAAATATTCTTTCTGGCACAACTTCCAGTAAACTCGGGCACAGGGCACTTCACCACAACACTCATATACACAACACAACACACACTGGCTTGAGAGAGTGAATGGGGGAAGGAGGAGCCAGGACTTGGCTCTTGTAGCTGTTGGAGTCTGGACCAAACCCACATTTCCGTGGGATCCCACGTGACTGGGGTATTTACTGGGGTAGAATACTAAAGTGGTGCCGAGCCGAGGTTCTAGGCAGCTCGGTGCACTGATACCACGTGCAAATCCCAGCGGCACAAAGTGACCATTTCACAAGGATC
The DNA here is from genome assembly GCA_032595735.1 of Pelochelys cantorii. Lineage (NCBI taxonomy): Eukaryota > Metazoa > Chordata > Testudines > Trionychidae > Pelochelys > Pelochelys cantorii. The sequence continues at coordinate 213,211,557 of CM064326.1, forward strand.
TCAGCCTGCCTGACACATCTGAAAGTCCTTCTCGCCTCCTTCTCTGGTGCAACCCAGTCATGAGTCCTCCCCAAATGCACCACAGGAAAGTGGGGTTTATAATGAGCCAAGTTCATCAGCTCTGGGTTATTTTGGCCCTAATGCTGAAGTAAGTTCCACAGTCCTGTCAGGCACCCACTCCTGACCTTTATAAGAGGGAGATCCAGCTTGGGCTCCCCTGCTGACTACCATTTCAGATTTTTGTGGGAGGGAAAGGTGACTTGTGCATGCTAAGATGAGCAGGGGGAAGAAGAGAGTGAGAGCATGGGTTGGAGGGGTGAGGACTGAAGACAGAGGTTTCAGCAGTGTTACTGGGATACTCAGTACAACCGAAGCAGCAAATGGGGGGGGACCAACCCCATCTGCCCTCTCCCACCCCGCACACACATACATGATCTCTATTCCGGGGCTACTAAGACAAAGGAAAACAACTTTTTGGCAGACAACTTAGCAGTTAGCTGACGGGAGCACTGAATCTAATTCCTATATGAAAGAATGAAATTTAAATAAATTTAGACCCACTCAGCTCTAACAGTAACGTATTCTGACATCTTGTGGCAAGTCACTTAAGGGACACTGGTTAGCCTTACAATTTTAATGTTTATTCTTACTTTGTTCCTAAAAGTAAGACTGTGAAGAAAGCAGACTATGAAGAACTTCAAAAAGATCTCACCAAACTCAGTGATTGGGCAACAAAATGTCAAATGAAATGTAATGTGGATAAGTGTAAAGTAATGCACATTGGAAAAAATAAACCCAACTATACACACAATATGATGGGGGCTAATTTAGCTACAACAAATCAAGAAAGAGATCTTGGAGTTATCGTGGATAGTTCTCTGAAAATTTCCACACAGTGTGCAGTGGCGGTCAAAAAGGCAAATAGGAAGTTAGAAATTATTTAAAAAGGAATAGAAAATAAGATGAAGAATATCTTACTGCCCCTGTATAAAACTATGGTACGCCCACATCTTGAATACCATGTACAGAAGTGGTCTCCTCACCTCAAAAAAGATATTTTGGCATTAGAAAAGGTTCAGAAAAGAGCAACTAAAATGATTAGCGGTTTGGAACGCGTCCCATATGGGGAGAAGCTAAAGAGACTGGGACTGTTCAATTTAGAAAAGAGGAGACTGAGGGGGGATATGATAGAGGTATATAAAAGCAAGAGTGGTGTGGAGAGGGTGAATAAAGAAAAGTTATTTATTAGTTCCCATAGTATAAGAACTAGAGGGCACCAAATGAAGTTAATGGGTAGCAGGTTTAAAACTAATAAAAGAAAGTTCTTCACACAGCACATGATCCCACAGGAAGGCAGGTCTAAGCTCATTTAGGGGTTTATAAATCCCAGGCAACACCCCAACCTCCACCCAGAGATGGTGCCAGTGCAGACTCAGCAGCGCTGCTGTCACATGCTCCCAGTGAGACGCCCTGCTCAATTCGTGAGCCACTGCAATTGCACCAGCTTCATTCTCTGGGTGGCCACATGGAGGTCACTGCAATAGCCCAGTGAGGTAACAAACGCGGGAGGGGGCACAGTGCCAAAGTCGAATCCCCAAAGTTCACAAGCTCTGGGCCAGACACAGATGGGAAAAAGCTGACAGGAAAAGTCACCACCCCAGGTCCAGTTCACCCAGCTCCCCAGGTACAGCACAGAGGAGACTTACCTGCTGTGTCCTGAATTGAGACAAGAAGAAGCCACAGCAGCAGCGTGCAGAGATGTCCCTTCATTGCCAGCCTGACTTGCTGTCCCCCCCCCACTGATCTGGCTGCCACCAAACACCTGCCAGGGATCGTGTATCTCACAAGTGACAACAAAGCCGTGGAAGGGGAATATATAGAGTCAGAGGCTGGTATCAGCTGTGGGAAGGAGCCAATAGCAAACCCACCTGCCTTTTTAGTTATTATCAGTGGTTTGATCTGTGACTTTAGGCAGCTAAACCAGCCAATAACACTCAAAAGCAAGAAACATCACCATATATGAGTGATGAGCCTCCTCCTGACATCAGGTTTGCCAGCGTCTTAGATCATCCGGTTACCCCCCGTCTCCAATGCGGGAGAGAAAAGTGCTGTACAAACTGTGTCCATGCTGCTTCTCACCCTGATAGATTCTACATCGTGTTAAACATTATTTGGGAGACGTTAGAGGCTGGTAGAGGTAGTTTTGGAGGTAGTTTAAACACCCTGGAAGAAATCCCATGTGCCAAAGGGGATCATTACAGCAGAAACTCTTGACTGTAGGGCATGACCACTTGCAGACAAGGACCATTCGCTAGATCCAGGTTGTGCCCCTCAGGGCAGCTGTTGTACAAGCAGAATTGCCCAGCACCATCTGTAATGCTGGTGGCTCTTCTACGAATAGGCCTTGGGTTTTCCTGCCTAAACCATGATCCTTAGGGACATAGACAGAGACTAGGGCTTCTTGAGTGGCCACAGCCCTCTCTCTTGAAGCAGCAGGAAGTCCTGCATTCACCAAGCACATCAATGCTGTCAGGAGTTGGGGGAGGGGGGCTTTTTGGAAGCAAATTTACTCTGTTCTTGGGACACAGGCAAAGGAACAGGCACAGGGCCAAGGTACATGGCACAGAGTAATGACTGGCTAACACCACCCTCACCTCAGGCTCTTCCTAAAGAAACCTGTGACAAGTGCTTTGTCTAAGGGAAACATCTTTGACCCTTTACCTTTACTTCTCTTTCTGTCTGTCTGCAGCTCTACCTGATCCTCCTTCTAACCCCTCCTTCCCACTCAGCTCAGGTGTGATTCCAGCAAAACCCCCAGCAAAGAGTGGCTTAGCAGGTGAAAGGATGTGCCTCTTCCTTCCCTCTTCTTAAGCTATGTCTAGACAGCAGAGCTTTTCCGGGATACCTCCAAGGAACGCGCCCGCTTTTTTGGAACAATTTCAGAAAAAGCAGACACGTTCTTTCGCCATCCCTGTATTCCTTGTTCTACAAGGAAGAAGGGATGTGCCAAAAGAGAAACGTTTCCCAATATTTGGCACTGGGTAGATGGGCCAAATTTCAGAAAATACTCTTTCAAAAGAAAAGCGGAAAAAGGTACACAAATTGCGGTTCACAATTTGTGTATCTTTTTTCTGGCTTTTCTTTACAGTGTAGACCTAGCCTTATTTTACCTTTGCCCCAGCCCCAGCCCTGCCATTCCCCCTCACTCTGCTCTCTGTCTACTTAAAAACAATTATAAGAAAACAGGAAATTGCACCAATCATCTCCATGTGAATTTGTTTCTGTGCTATTTCTCCATTTCCAATGCAGCCTCTGTTCTCAAGTCTTTTTGGGTATGTCTACACTGCCACCCTAGTTCGAACTAGGGTGGCTAATGTAGTCATTCAAACTTGCAAATGAAGCCCGGGATTAAAATATCCCGGGCTTTATTTACATGTTCCCGGTCGCCGCCATTTTTAAATGCCCGGTAGTTCGAACTCCCTGCCCGCGGCACGGGCTAGGCAGTTCGAACTAAAGCCCCTAATTCAGACTACCGTTACTCCTCCTGCAATGAGGAGTAACGGTAGTCCGAATTAGGGGCTTTAGTTCGAACTGCCTAGCCTGTGCCGCGTGTAGCCGCGGGCAGGTTGTTCGAACTACCGGGCATTTAAAAATGGCGGCGCCCGGGAACATGCAAATAAAGCCCGGGATATTTTAATCCCGGGCTTCATTTGCAAGTTTGAATGACTACATTAGCCACCCTAGTTCGAACTAGGGTGGCTAGTGTAGACGTACCCTACGATAGTAAGCTTTCTGGAGATGGGACTGTTTCCTATGTGACCTGAATGGGCTTTTGGGTGCTACAATAATATAAATGTAATTAATAAATAATAATAATAAATCTACTGCTATATTGCCAAAAGACTTAATGAAGAAAGAAGCAGGCTTCAATGGTTAAAAAATAAACTGAACTCTCTTAGGGCATATCTACACTAGGGAATTATTTCTAAATAAGTAAAATCAACATCAGAACTCCCGATTTAACAAAATCGAAATAGCATGTCCACACTACAGGGAAGCATCAAAATTAGTTAGAATTAGTTTGAAATATCACGTCCACACTGATTGGAGCCTGCCTCAGACTTAGAGCCCCCAGAAGCACTCTGGGGATGGCACCAGGAGGGTGGATACTTCCTGTGGCTGCTCGGTCAGGCAAGCTGAGACATGTGTTTTCAGGGGCTCCTCTCTCTATGTTTACGTCTCACACGCTGCTTCTCCACTGCCTTCTCCCTCGCAGGACACCAAAGGGACAGAGTGAACCTTGTGGTGCCACAGCATTCACAGCATGGAGCTGGAGCTACTGCAAGGCAGTACCAGGCTCATGGGCCTCATGCTGCTCCTCATGGCACAGCACTTCCAGACTGCCTGCATGCTGCTCCAGGGGAACATGGACCAGCCCGGACCACAGGCCCTGCTCACCCAGGTCCTGGCGCTCCTGCTGCTGCACATGGCCCTCATTCCCCTGTGTCATTAGTCAGGCGGCATCGTCCCAATGAGCGCCTCACAGGTCTTCTGCTCCATTATGATGATAAACTTTTGGTTGAGTGCGTGTGTGTGTGTGTGTGTTCTCTTGTCTAATGCATTAACCCTGCACAATTAGTTAACAAGACAGACTCCTGACAGAGCCCCCAGAGACCACAAATCAGACAAAGATTGAAAGTACCTGAGTAGGTTTATAGCCAAGTGACAGACAATAACAGTTGTCAGCAAACATACTCGCCGCTGAACCACTACACCTATGTAAGCCGTGACAATGGATCCAACTAAGCGCTCTCGATTCTAGTTCGCCCCCCACAGTCAGTCGACGATCACCCTTTGGGATGCACTTTTATACACAGGTACAAACAAGATACAACCTGTATCAGGTTGCCACCCTCTGTTAGCTAGTTTACCGCCCCATACCTCACACCAGGGGAGTTTCCATTACTATCCGTCATGCTTTCAATTGAGACCCAGTCCTGAACCTGTGTCAGTATATATATTAGTTGTGGGGAGGTGGTTGATAGCAAAATGTTTTTTAACTAGGTGCTCTGTTACGACCCCTCTGGAATGGGTTTTATGGTATGTGCCTAGCACCTTTCGGCGTTCTCTATGCTTGATCCTGCTTGTACTATTTCTCTGTAGCCAAGCCTCTTTCCTGCTTGTAGTTTCACTGAGCCAAAGTCTTGCTCACTAGATTTCAGGCCTGATGATTTTGTTACAGACCCTTATCTTGGCTCTGTGAAATGCCACTTCTGGTGTCAGGAAACTTGGTGGGACTGGCGGGACCGCATCATCCTGCAGCAATGGGATGACCAGCAATAGCTGCAGATCTTCCACATGTGGAAGGCCTCCTTCTTCAAGCTCTGCAAGTGGCTTACCCCTGCCCTCAGGTGAGAGGACACCCAACTGAGACCCGCTATCCCTGTGCAGAAACACGTTGTCATCAGCCCGTGGAAGCTCACCACGCTGGACAGCTACTGCTCCATCGGGAACCAGTTCAGTGCGGGGAAACACACTGTGGATTTCCTGACACCAAACTGGTTACCGACAGAGTGGGATGATTATGATGACCAGTAAGTCAGGACAATGAAACTATTCAACTATTAAAGTTATAGATTTAAAAACACATAAGTCTTAAAACCAAGAGTTGTAACAGAACGGCCTAAGCAGCTCTCTGGATCACTAATGTTAATTTTCAATAACTCTTGGACAACTGGGGAAGTTCCAGAAGACTGGAAGAAATATATGTAAGCATGGTCTCTTCCACTGGCCAACAGGGGAGGAGCGCTGAAACCCTTTACATGGGTCTGTTTCAAACACTGCAAAATGGTCAGAACAGCACAATTATTGGAACACAAAGCTGCATGGCCAGTATCCCTAGTGGTGAAATTGTTCTGTCAGAAGTGTGACCCATCTTCTCCTTCCCTTGGCAGAACATCTTGCCCACTTAGTGCATGGTTTGGTGGGTTGCATGGGGTGGAGGGTTGGCGTTTTTCTTTGACTAGCCAATCCCAGAGGTTTCCAGGCCTGCACTGTCCACAGGATGTGGTACCATGGAGAAGGTCCTTTGAGAACTGGAGCTGACACTTCTCCTTATCCAGCTGGTACTGGAGGTGGAGCCTGCACTGTGCGGCCACCAGATCGATAAGCCAGTCTAGCAGCCACTGGTCCATGTTCCTCTGGCCATGCCTGAGGAATGGGGCCGGCATTCTATCTTCCTGCTGCACATCCCAATCCTCCCCCTTCTGGAACTCCAGGGATCATCAATCTTGTAGCCCACCTCACCCAACAATCCATCCATGTCCCTTTCCTTGTCCCCGACCAAGGAAGGTCCTGTCCCCAAGAGTCCTTGCTGGGAGGCTTCATCCAGCTGAGGTGAAAATGCTGACCAAGAGAGTGAAGGAACCATTTTTGTTGCAGGGCGGGGGACAGATGAGGAACTTCCCCATTTTACATTGTACATCATGGCAATGCCAAGCGGTACTGCTTTTATCACCTTGGAATTGACCAGAGAGAACTGGACTTGCCACAGCCACAGCCATCTTGTGCACCTCCCCCATCATTAACTAAAAGTGAGAACACCACGTGGTGAGGAATAACTTGAGTTTTGCATAAGATACAAAATAGCTGCGGCTTTGCTAATAATGAGAGCAAAAGGGACAGATTCATGAGCGTGAGCATGTGGCCAGCTAACCTCAGACCCGGGTGTGTCTGACTGACAGTCTTGCTGTTGAATGACCTGGAGTTGTTGTCCTGATAAGTAGAATTGTGAGGGGTTTTGCTAGTAGAACTGAGGAGGTGTGTGTGGGGGGGGGGGGAGTGATGGGGTCTGGAAACTCCTTCAATGTCAATGAGAATGACCTCCTTCAGGAGTATTTCAGAGAGGACAGTGGGCTCTGATCTGTAATGCTGGCAAACACCTGCTGAAACCCCTTTACTCCTGAGGAAAATCTGTGCTAAAAAAAAAAAAATCTGCAAAGTATTTTAAAATTGTGCATAATATTATTTGTGAAAACACCACAGTCGTATCCTACCGGTTTCAATTTTTATCCAGGATCTCATAGTTCTGATAGGCAGGGATAAACGTTCACGAATAGGCACACTGTTGTAGTATCTGTTTGGGACCATGTTGCTAAGAGAGTACAGACTTGATTGCCATAATAGATGCATTGGCTTCTACAAGAAAGGCTTGTCTGGTGTCTGGGACAGTGGGAGTATGTCTACACTGCATGCTTATTTCTGAATAAGCTACTCCAGAAGAAATATTCCAGAAAAGCTTATTTCAAAATAGCAAGTCTACATAAAAAATGCTCATCAAAATAGCACTTATCTATTTTGAAATAGAGCATCCACACTGATTGGATGCTGAATCACATTTAAGGCCACCCGGAACCACTTCAGCCAGGGCATCAGGATGCAATTACTTCCTGGAGCTGCTGCCTGAGGCTATCTGAGGCATGTGTTTACAGGGACCCCCCCCGTACAGCCATTTCTCAGGTTCTTCTCCTTTGCCTACCTCCTTGAGGGTCAGCAAAGCCTTTGCTCTGACTGCTGTGGTTGCCCATGCGGACACCTCAGCACTCCAGCCATGGAGACAGAGCTGCCTCTGTGCTCTTGACTGCCCTTATCTCTGCACTATTCTGTGCCGATTAGGCCTCAGTTGGAGTATTGTGTGCACTTCTGGGCACCACATTTCAAGAAAGATGTGGAGACATTGGAGAAGGTCCAGAGAAGAGCAACAAGAATGATTAAAGGTCTAGAAAACATGAGCTACGAGGGAAGACTGAAAGAATTGGGCTTGTTTAGTTTGGAAAGGAGAAGACTGAGGGGACATGATAGCAGTTTTCAAGTACCTAAAAGAGTGTTACAAGGAGGAGGAAGACAAATTGTTCTTCTTGGCCTCTGAGGATAGGACAAGAAGCAATGGACTTAAACTGTAGCAAAGGAGGTTTAAGCTGGACATTAGAAATAACTTCCTACCTCTCAGAATGGTTAAACACTGGAATAAATTGCCTAGGGAGGTTGTGGAATCTCCATCACTGGAAATATTTAAAAGCAGATTAGACACACATCTATCAGGGATGGTATAGACGATACAGGGTCCTGCCATGAGGGCAGGGGATTGGATTCAATGACCTCTTGAGGTCCCTTCCAGTTCTAGTGTTCTATGATTTTATGATCTTCCAGAAAATGGGAACTGGTACTTTCTCCCCCAACCGCACCATCAGGATCGGGGACATGGACATGCCACCATGTTTCCTGGGGGATGAGGTCTACCCTCTGTTTCCCTGGCTCATGAAGCCCTATGCCGGACACCTTGACCACTCAAAGGAACACTTCAATGACAGGCTCAGCACGGCCAGCATGGTGGTGGAGGGCTCCTTTGGGCATCTCAAGGTGAGGTTCTGATGCCTCCTCACCCAGATAGACACTGGGGAGTGGAACATCCCACACATGGTGGCTGCATGTTGTGTGCTTCACAATATTTGAGAGTGGAAGGGGGAGGCCTTCATGCCAGGGTGAGGGGCAGAGGATAGCCAGGTTGACAGGGCCTTTAAGCACAGCTGCCATCCAGCAGGCTCGTCAAGGGGTTATGTGCATCCGGGAGGTCCTGAGTGAGAGTTTTGCACAAGGACCCCAGTGACACTCGCCCCTGGGCCTCTCCACTAAAGGCCTGTGCCTTGCCCCACTGTGCCTTTCCTCCCTCACCCCTCCCTTCCCACCCTCCACCCTCTCCCACTCCCGCATAGACAATAAAACACATTATTTGTTCAGAACAACTGAAAATCATGGTGTTTTTATTTCGGGGTAAAAGTAGCTGGGGAGGGACTAGGGAAAAAACCTGAAAGATGAGAGTGGGGGCAAGGTGGATGAGAACCTTGGAGGGGGAAGGAGGGAGCTACAAGGGGGAGGAGGGGTGAGGAGAGGCTCAGGGCTGGGAGTGGGATTGACGCCTGTCTCGGTTGGTTCCACTGCCTCATGTGTGGGAACCTCAGCAACCATGGCGGGTGATTATGGGGAGAAGCAAGAGGTGGAACTGGGACAGGCTCAGGCATTGGAGGTGGGGCAGGTGCTGCCATGGGAGGAGGGGCAGAATCAGGAGCTGGGGCTGGGGTAGGAACAGCAGCAGGAGCGGGCTCCATGTTGGTGAGGAGAGACTGAACGGCTGCGCACGTGGTATGTCCATATTGCATTAAATCCCATCAGGTCTCTCTGCACAACTTCATGCCCTCCTGGAGCCTCTGGGCCAGCATCTCATGCAGGGCCCAGAGCACAGAGATGTGCTCCCACAGCAGTAACTCCTGCATTTTCCAGTGCCTGCGGGTACCCTGGTGTCGGGTGGATGCCCTGGGTGGTGTTGCCTGCCCCCCTCTCGCAGCTGGTCCGGCTGTGGAGAAAAGAGAGAGGGTCAGTCATCCCTGGAGACACTGTCCCTGAAGCCTTGCACTCATCTGTGAGCCAAGAGTGACAGTTCTGTTGGCAGATGAAGGTGATGTCCTGGGAGCAAGGCCATCTGTGGCCTGGACAGCGGGCCCTTTCCTACAGAGGCCCAGATGTTCCCAGAGGAGCAGGCTCCCACACACACATCCCAGGGACAAGCAGGCATGGGAAGTTGCTGGCCACACGGGGATCCTGCGGGTGGGAGGGAGCTTCGGGTCAGCTGGGCTTGCCTTGGTGCCATGTACATGCCAGGTCCAGCAGTGTTGGTGTCCCCAGGGGAGAGGACTTGTGTCACTGGCTGCTGGGGGAGAGGGGGTCAGGGTGTAAGGGGGAAATGTGTATGAGCAGCAAATGCTCCTGCACGAGGCAGTGCTGTCCCCAGCAGCAGGTGCTGCTTTGAGCTTGCATGCATGCCTGTGTGCCATGTGTGGCACTCCTAAGTGTGTGCGTGGCCATGTCCCCGGCCTCATTCTTGTAGTGGCTTGTGGTGGGAGGGTGTCCCACCTGAAGTGTGGCTGGCCTCCCCGACCCTGTGAGCAAGAGACCCAGGGTGCTCTGGTGCATCCTCCTGGGGCTCTGTGATGCAGACTGGCACTGCACATGCATCCACGTACATGGACTGCAGCGCGATCCCCAGGCTGAGAAGGCTGAACAAGGAGTGTGCCCCAGCCCCTTAGAATCATAGAATCCTAGAGCTGGAAGAGACCTCAGGAGGTCACTGAGTCCAGCCCTCTGCCCAAGGCGGGACCAATCCCAACTAAATCATCCCAGCCAGGGCTGAGACTTAAAAACCTCTAGGGATGGAGATTCCACCACCTCCCTAGGTAACCCATTCCAGTGCTTCCACACCCTCCTAGGGAAATAGTTGTTCTTCATATCTAACCTAGACCTCCCACACTGTAACTTGAGACCGTTGCTCTTTGTTCTGACATCTGTCACCACTAAGAACAGCCTTTCTCCATTCTCTTTGAAACCTCTCTTCAGGAAGTTGAAGGCTGCTATCAAACACCCCTCACTCTCCCCTTACTGCCACCTCCACCCTGTCTGTGTCAGGGACCTAAGGTCACTCACCTGATGTTCCTTCCCTGGACTTGGAGGATGCCTGGGACATATCCATGCCATGGGGTACTGGCCCCAGAGTCACCATGATGATGGTGCTGGCTATGTCGGGGTCCCTTATGCCTCATGCAATGAGGTTTACAGGATTTGTCGGCAAAGTCTTTCCTTGCCAACCGATCCCCATCTTGACTGCTGCTTCGTGCAGACAAACAGCTGAGCCGGCACAACACGGCGGCCATTTTTATTCTAATGAAGCAGGGGATATTTAAATCCCTGCTTCACTGACTATGTCGGTATGTCTAATTTATATGCCTCGGTCGGCAGAGACATGTAGTCTAGACATATCCTAGGTTACCTCCCTCATCCAGTAAGGGTCCCAAACCCTCTCTGATCACCCTCTTCTTGCTAACATGCCTGTAGAAACCTTTCTTGTTACCCTGGTTGGTTCCTTCAGCACTTGTACCAAGAAGTTATCCCCAACATTCTCCAAAAACCTCCTGGATTGTCTGTGTGGTGCTGTGTTTGATCTCCCAACAGATGCCCAGGTGATTAAAGTCTTCCATGAGAACCAGGGCCTGAGATCTTGAAGCTTGTCTCAGTTGTCTGAAGAAAGCCTCATCTACCTCATCCACGTGATCCGGTGGTCTATAGCAGACACCAACCACAACATCACCCCTGTTGCTTCCACCTCTAAACTTAATCCATAGACTCTCAACAGGCTTTCTCCCTCTATATACTGGAGCTCTGAGCAATCATACTGCTCTCTTACATACAGTGCAACCCCTCCTCCTTTTCTTTCCCACCCGTTCTTCCTCAACAGTTTATACCCTTCCATGACAGTGTTCGAGTCATGTGAGTCATCCCACCAATCAAATCATAGTTTTTTGACTGGGCTAGGGTTTCTAATTCTTCCTGTTTGTTTCCCAGGCTTCTTGCATTCATGTACAGACACCTTAGATGACCAATTGATTACCCTACCTTCTTCATTCAAATCAGGTGTTCTCCTTTGTTGCTTGTTCCTCCTTGTGTTTGTTCCCGGTATTCGACTTCCCCACTTAACTCAGGGCTTTGGTCACCTTCCCCCAACAAACCTAGTTTAAAGCCCTCTTCACTAGGTTTGCAAGCCTGACCGCGAAGATGCTCTTTCCTCTTTTGGTTAGGTGGATCCCATCTCTTCCTAACAATCCTCGTGCCCGGAACAGAGACCCACGGTCAAAGAAACCAAAGCCCTCTTTCCGACACCACCTGTTCAACCACACATTTACTTCCTGAATTTGACAATCTCTACCCGGACCTTTTCCTTCAACAGGGAGGATGGACAAGAACACCACTTGCACTTCAAATTCCTTGATCCTTCTTCTCAACGCTACATAATCTGCAGTGACCTGGTCAAGGTCATTCTTGGCCTTATCGTTAGTTCCCACATGGAGAAGCAGGTAGGGGTACCAATCCGAAGGTTTGATCAGTTTTGGAAGAGTCTCGGTCACATCCTGAATTTGAGATCCCGGTAAGCAGTACACTTCTCGCGATTCCAGGTCTGGACGACAGATGGATGACTCCGTCCCTCTTAGGAGGGAGTCCCCTGACCAGCACCACCCATCTTCTTCTTTTGGGGGTGGTGGTCATGGAGCTCCCATCCCTAGGCAATCCCATGTCTTCTGGTAGATGGTGTCCCCTTCTGATTTCTTCCCTGAGATGTCCCTGACAAAGCAGTCTCCACCGCAATGCCTGTGGAGAGAACCTGAAAGCAATTACTTACCTCTAGAGGAATGGGGGATACCTGAGTTAGCCTTCTTCTTCTAGAAGTTACATGCTTCCAGTTCTATTCCTTGTCCTGTACTGATCTCACTGGCTCTTCAGCCTGCTGTGCCTGCAGGATTAAACTCTGCCTTCTATCGAGAAAGTCTTCATCCTGTGTGATGGAACATAGGGTTGATACCTGGCCTCCAGTCATAGAATCATAGAGCTGGAAAAGACCTCAGAAGGTCATCAAGTCCAGCCCCCTGCTCTAGGCAGGACCAATCCCAACTAAATCAACCCAGCCAGGGCTTGGTCAAGTCGAGACTTAAATACCTCTAGGGATGGAGACTCCACTATTTCCCTAGGTAACCCATTCCAGTGCTTCACCACTCTCCTAGTGAAATAGTTTTTCCTAATATCAAACCTGGACCTCTCTCACCGCAACTTGAGACCATTGCTCCTTGTTCTGCCATCTGTCACCACTGAGAAGAGCCTCTCTCCATCCTCTTTGAAAGCTCCCTTCAGGAAGTTGAAGGCTGCTATCAAATCCCCCCACACTCTTCGCTTCTGCAGACTAAACAGACTCAACTCCCTCAGCCTCTCCTCATTGGTCATATGCTCCAGCCCCCTAATCATTTTGGTTGCCCTCCGCTGGACCGTCTCCAATGTGTCCACATCCTTTTTGTAGTGGGAGACCCAGAACTGGACACAGTACTCCAGATGTGGCCTCACCAGAGCCAAATAAAGGGGAATAATGACATCTCTGGATCTGCTGGCAATGCTCCTCTTAATGCAACCTAATATGCCATTAGCCTTCTTGGCTACAAGGGCACACTGTTGACTCATATCCAGCTTCTCATCCACTGCAACCCCCAGGTCCTTTTCTGCAGAACTACTACTTAGCTGGTTGGTCCCCAGCCTGGAACAATGCTTGGGATTCTTCCGTCCCAAGTGCAGGACTCTGCACTTGTCCTTGTTGAACCTCATCAGATTTCTTGTGGCCCAATCCTCCAATTTGTCTAAGTCACTCTGGACTCTATCTCTGCCCTCAACCGTATCTACCTCTCCCCCTAGCTTAGTGTCATCTGCAAACCTGCTGAGGGTGCAATCCATCCCCTCATCCAGGTCATCAATAAAGATATTGAACAAAACCGGTCCTAGAACCGAACCTTGGGGAACTCCGCTAGAAACCAACCGCCATCCTGACATCGAGCTGATGATCACTACCTGCTGGGCCCAGCCTTCTAGACAGCTTTCTATCCATCTTACCATCCATTTATCCAATCCACATTCCCTTAGCTTGCTGGCAAGAATATTGTGGAAGACCATATCAAAAGCCTTGCTAAAGTCAAGATATATCACATCCACTGACTTTCCCATGTCCACAGAGTCAGTTACCTCATCACAGAAGCTAATCAGATTGGTCAGGCATGACTTTCCCTTTGTGAATCCATGATGACTATTCCTAATCACTTTCCCCTCTTCCAAGTGCCTCAAAATGGATTCCTTAAGGATCCCTTCCATGATTTTTCCAGGAACCGACGTAAGACTGACCGGCCTATAGTTCTCTGGATTGTCCTTCTTCCCTTTTTTGAAGATGGACACTACATTTGCCTTTTTCCAATCATCCGGGATCTCTCCTGATCACCACGACTTTTCAAAGATAATGGTCAAAGGCTCCTCAATGACATTTGCCAACTCCCTCAGTACCCTTTGATGCATTAAATCCGGACCCATGGATTTGTGTACGTTTAGCTTTTCTAAATAGTTCCTAATCTGTTCTTTACCCACAAAGGGCTGTCGATCTTCATCCCATCTTGCGTCACTTAGCACATTAGTCCGGGAGTCCTCTAAGTTTTTCTTCCAAAATGGTGACCAGCTTGCACTTAGTGCAGTTGAAATCCCTTCTTTCTTCCAGGAGGAAGACAAACATGGCATATGCTGTGCAGGTAACAACAGCAGACCTATCACTATCCATACCTGCCTTCCCTCTGAGAGAGACCTCAGATATTTTTGAATGTCTCCTTGAAGGGCAGAGAAAAAACAATTAAAGGAAAAGAGCACCAAACACTATGGGGCTCCCCCAGGGTGAACTCCCAGCCTAACTCCCCTGTTGTCTGTTGCCCTGCTCGCTGCTCTCTGCATTCACTCTGGCTGCTTTTTGTATAAGGCTGAGGCTAGGCCTCGCTCAAAACCTTGCCTCAGATGCAATCTGAAGGCCCCCACCTGAGCTCAATAAGTTTTGATTATAGTTTAGTGGAAAGTGTAAAGGTTTTAAAGAATGGCCAGCGTACCTCTCCCCCTTCCCACTCTCCTCCCAAACTCCTTGTTTGCGATCTCCATGGTTGCTGACTCACTGCTTTATAAAGCCCCGCCCCCTGATTAAGGCTCAACCAATGAGCAGAGGCTTCTAGATTTCAAACCCTGATTAGCAGCTGGCAACTTCCAATTGCTGGCCACAGCACATGCAAAAAAAACCCCCCAAAACAAAAAACACACCACCCCAAATGAGCCCTGAGTTGACTGGAATGAGGTTTAACATGTAGTTCGAACTAGGGCTTTAGTTCAAACTACCGGGTCCCTGCCGCGTGTAGACGCGGGAAGTTAGTCCGGACTTGTAAATTTCAAAAATGGCGACCGGCCGGGAAGATGCAAATGAAGCGCGGGATATTTAAATCCCGGGCTTGATTTGCAACTTCGAATGCCTACATTAGCCTCCCTAGTTCGAACTAGGGGGCTAGTGTGGACATTCCCTTAGAGTCAAAATATGAGTTTCTTGGCAGAACTGGTGAGTCTGTTGGCTTGAAAGTCATTCCAGATCACATGCAAAGCTAGGATGAGTCATTCAGTCCTTTGTTCAGAGCTTCAGTTTGTAGAGAACTTATTCCAGAAATGAGAAGCAGGATTGAAGACAAAATGGAGGTGAAGCTGCTGCTTTTTCACATCTATTGCCATGCGGCTTATCCTTCCTTTGTCCCAAACATAAACTTATAGAACATGGGCATGGAAAAGCAGAGCCCCCATCCACAGGCATGACCCTACATGTCCTGCTGCCTAACAGGTGTAACCCTAGTCTCCTCTCACTGGGCTGAGGCTCATTGTGTAGCTGATTCCTTTTCATAGGCCATCAAGCAGGCTGGATAGTTCTGATGCCAATCTGTCTGGAGGTGTCACTCAGAAATACAGCACAAGCTTGAAAAACAGATCAGTCTCACATGTTTATAATTGATGGTACATAGGCAATACAAACATAAATGAGATACTCATGCTTGGCAAATCATAACATTTTCACTGACACCTTACACAGCATAGATGGTAAGATCCATTGCAATTTTATAATATTGATTTCAATAATATCATAAAGTGCCTCACATATTTCACACAGTATACTGCACTCCACTGTTCAGGGAAGGACACTACTACTTGTGCCAAAGATGTTTGCATTCTCCATGCATGGCCAGTTGACTGGTTCCGGGAGTAGCTAATTCTCCATGGACAGTTGAACAAGCCAATACTGCAGGGCTTAATTATCCACTTAAGGGAAAGGGGCCTGTTTGGGTGTGTGTGGTGCTTCTGGAGGCAGCAGTTCCATCGCTGGATCCTTTCTTCTCACAATCAGCCCTTCTGAGAGTCTCAGTGCTCCAAACAAGCTTCAATATTTGTTTGGATCTTACTGAAAATACCATGATGCCAGCCAACACGTTAGCATCTAAACCCAAAGTTTCATTATGAAAGTAAAGAAGAAGTAAAGGACCTCAGAGTAGGGAGCCTGGCCTAGGGGTTATTGTCAAGCACAAGCCAAGGTGCCAAGAGCCAATTTTAAGGCACCAGACGGCATTGGAACGTCTTGATTTCAAAGTTAGGCAAAAATAGTGGAGGGCCGGAACCAAGAGACAGAGCAGGCAGAGTCAGGATGCCAGGTCATTATCAGACGATGGTACCACAAGGCAGGTGTCAAGAGTCAGGCTGAGACAGGCTGCCAGGAGGTCTGGATCAGAAGGCAGACATGGGAACACCAAGGAAGCAATCCATGGCAGGGTGGCACCTAGTTGTTCAGACAACTTCCTGCTTTCTCTTCTGGTGTAAATAGAGGTTTGCAACCAAATCAAGAGCCTCCAATCAGAGAGTAGAGGTGGGTTGTGTGACGGATCCCCCCCTCCCCATGCTTTATGAAATGGACTTATGGACATGAATTTACATTTCTCAGAAGTGCTTTAAGCAAATTATTTCCTGTAGCCCATCAATCTTCATGTCATGATCCTCAGGTTCTGTTTATATCACTTTGGTGTATGTATCATTTGTGTGTGTAAAATTAGACATATGAAGTATGGAATACTTTGTGGGTTTTAAATGTGTGGATGAGAGACATGGAGGGTGTTACCCTGGATGTCTTGATGAGCTACGGTTAAACAATCTATTTTGTCCTTAAGTCTGAGCAGGGGTTGGTAGGGAGTGGCCTCAATGCCTTAATAAAAAGAATAGGAAAGCAGAGGCCTTGGTCTTTTGGCTGGGCTGCACCTGAAGGAAGGAGCTGAAGACCCCAGGCTGGGGAGAGAGCCCTGGTGTGGAGGGGCAGCTGGAAAAGAGGTTTTAGGGTGAGTTTGAGTAAGTTTGCACTGAGATTTCAGTGTGGAATTAGCTAAGCATTTTTGTTTCTTTTGATTTGTAACCTACTTTGCTCTGCCTGTTCTCACTTATTATCACTTAAATCCTACTACTTCCACTTAATAAAATCATTTTTATTTTCTATCAAGCACAGTGTTGTTACCTGGGGGGGGGGGCAACTAGTGTGCACATTCCCCCTTTCATTGTTACAGGTGGCTTACCCTTACCTAATTTTTTGGGGTTTGATCCCAACTGAAGAGTGCAATCTCAGGAGGCTGGGTCCTAAACTGCACTCTCCTCAGACTTAAAGAGGTTCAGTGTCTGTGCTGCTTCTCGGTGGGGGCAGGGATCTCAGCTCGGGGCCTTGGCTGGGGGAGACCAGGGAGCTGGCCCACCAGGACCGGGCCATGAGGAGCCCCAGAGAGCGAGAAAGCAATTGGCAGTGGCTGTGGCCATGTCAGTGCCCCGGGAGTCACCCCGGAGGGGTCGGCTGTGACTGCCCCTGTCACAGGTTGTGACCCCATTAGGCTTCCGGGTCCCTGGTTTCAGGGACTGTCTGCAAGTGGACAAGTGGGAGATTGGAGTGTGGTAACTCCCCAGGCCCCCTACCCTGGGCTGGGTCCAAGCCCCACAGGGCCTGACAGAAAGTCTTGCAGAGATAGGCAGTCCTGGAGCTGCTGCTGCTGCTGAAATCATGATCCTTGCTGTTCTCACACCAAAGGTTAAAGGGAGCACAGCTGCTAGGCTGCTTGGCAGAGCTGGACTGAGCTGTGCAGGAAGTTGAGCAGGTCACATGGGAAATTAAAGGTTAAGTGCCTAGCAAGGGTATATAAAGGAAATGTTACTCACTCTGTGCACTACCTGTGCCCCTTCGAGATGCGTGTCCCTGTGGGCGCTGCACCAGACAGGCGCCTCTCCAACCCTGGGTTGGAGATTTCTATCGAGTAGTGTTTGGTCCACCAGCATGTGTGCCCCAAGCCTCTCCACGGCAGGCACTGGGGCAATATAGAAATGTGTGGGGTGAACTCTCCACAGTCACCCTCTTCAGCAATACCTGAAGCTGAGGGGAGGGAGGGCAGGGAGTGGAGTGCCCATAGAGACACATAGCTCAAAGAACTACGGTTAGGGTATGTCTAGACTGCATCCCTCTGTCGGCAGAGGGATGCAGATTAGGCAGGTCGACATTGCAAATGAGGCAGGGATTTAAATATCCTGTGTCTAATTTGCATAAAAATGGCCATCACGTTTTGCCAACTCAGCACTTTGTCTGCAAAAAGCGGCAGTCTAGAGGGGGATCTGTCGAGAAAGAAAGCCTTTTTCAACAGATCTTGTAAACCTTCTTGCAGGAGGCATAAGGGATCTGTTGAAAAAGGCTTTCTTTCTTGACAGATCCCCCTCTAGACTGCCGCTTTTTGCCGACAAAGTGCTGAGTCGGCAAAACGTGATGGCCATTTTTATGCGAATTAGGCACAGGATATTTAAATCCCTGCCTCATTTGCAGTGTCGACCTGCCTAATCTGCATTCCTCTGCTGACGGAGGGACTCAGTCTAAAAATACCCTTACTGCCCAGGATGAGTCAAGTTTCCTTCTGCGAGAGCTGTTCCTATGGGTGCTCCACTCCAGGTGACTTCCAATCTGCAGCCTGTGAAGGTGGAGGGGCCTTTGGAAGAGGATCCAGAAGTGAAGATAGTACTGCAGAGCCATGGGCCACATTGCACCTGGTTGCCTGGTGCAGAGCACAATGATTCGAAAATGTACAGATTGAAGATCAAATGGTCCTGCAGCACCTTCAAGACTAACAAAATATGCAGATGGGATCGTGAGCTTTCCTGGGCACAACCCATCAACATGTTTTGTTAGTCTCTAAGGTGCTGCAGGACTATTTCTTGTTTTTTATGTTTTCCCAGTTTCAGACTAACACGGCTACCCCCCTGAAACAAATTGAAGATCAATTAGGGGTTCTACATATCAGAAATAAGGATATTCCTCAAAAATACAATACAGCCTCATGAGGGGGCTGAGCACCTGCAGACTCATGGCAGATGTCGATGCAACCTGATCCTCATTTTGGAAGTTGTTAAGTAGACATGGAGGGGGAGGGCTTAGACCTATCTGTGAAGGAGATAAAGAGTCCTAAAAGGCTTAGTATTATCTAAGGATTTCTGCCGAGAACTGTGAGGCTTTGGAAAAATACTGGTAGATGGATCAGTTAAGATGGAAGGCCAAAGTAACCTTGGGCAGAAACATGGGATGTGGCTATAAAGAAATCACCTTATCACAAAAAGAAATGTGATAGAGTGGATCCAACATCAAAAGTCCAATCTCCCCTACCCACCATTTTCACAGACACGTTAAGGAAGCAGGCAGTCAGTGGTTCACAGTGAGGTCTCAAGGTAGCTGAAAACCAGTCTGAGTTCCCAATAAGGACTGAGGTCTCTGACGCAGGGAAAGGCCCTCTATAAATCTGGACTATACTAGGTGAGCAACAGTGGAAAGCCCTTGACTGGGGGTTGAAAGGCTGATATGGCAGCCAGATGTTCCTTGACTGAGCTGATGGACAACTCAGGCATCTTCAGAGCCAAAACATAAATCAGGGGAAGGGGAAACAACTCAGGATTGAGATAATGATGATTGCACGGGTGGATGAACCTCTTCTACTTTTTCAGGTAAATAGTGTGGGTTGATGCAATAACACCTGCTGTATACCCATAGAGCAGGAGTGTATTCCCAAGAAATATCCAGCTACCAGTCTCTGAGACAGAACTTCCAGGTTGGGGTGATGTATATGACCTGCATCCTGAGACAGGAGATTGGGAGTGACTGGGATCTCGATCTGCAGTTGGACAAAGTACAAGTAAAGGTACTAAGCTTGTCCTGGCCAGGTAGGTACCACAAAAATTTCTCTGGCTTTGTCCTCCCTGATCCTGTTCACCACCATTAGAACTAATGAGGTTGTAGTCATGGGAAAAGTGTCTGCTGAGGGCATCAGCAGTGGTGTTTCAGATGCCTGGAAGGTAGGATGCTGAAATCTGTTTGTGGTTGGCTATGCCACAGTTCCAGAGTGTTATAGTTTTGGAGCACAAAGAAGAGGATCTTGTTCCTCCCTGATTGATCATCATTATCTTGATCAGTCTGCCCCGATCAAGGGCAGGAAATGGAGGCAAGTGCTCCAACAGGTTGACGTGGAGACTGGTCTCATAGGCCATCCATCCACTCATAACTGTGACAGTGCCAAGCTGAGCTCTTCACCCCGACAGGATGCACCAGATGTTACACTCACTGAAGGATTTGGGTGACAGAAAGAGAAGTCCACACAACTGGAGTCACTCCTTCCACCACTTCATGAGGTTCTTTATAGAATCCTAGGGCTGGAAGAGACCTCCTAAATCAACCCAGCCAGGGCTTTGTCAAGCCAGGACTTACAAACCACTAGGGATGGAGATTCCACCACCTCCCTAGGGAACCCATTCCAGTGCTTCACCCCTCTCCTAGGGAACAGTTTTTCCTAATATCCAAACTAGACCTCCCCCACTGTAACTTGAGACCACTGCTCCTTCTTCTGCCAACTGCCACTGAGAACAGCTTCTCTCCATCCTCTTTGGAACCTCCCTTCAGGGAGTTGAAGGCTGCTATCAAATCCCCCCTCACTCTTCTCTTCTGCAGACTAAATAAGCCCAAATCCCTTGGCCTCTCCTCGTAAGTCATGTGCTACAGATCCCTAACCATTTTTGTTGCCCCCGATGGACTTTCTTCAATGAGTCTGTAACCCATATACCTAGGGTATGTCTACATTGCATTCCTCCTTCGAGAAAGGAATGCAAATGCAGACAAACGAAATTGCAAACGAAGCATGGATTTGAATTTCCCATGCTTCATTTGCATAATCGTAGCCAACCTCTTTTCTGAAACACCGTATTTCGAGAAAAAAAATGCGGTTCACATGGGGTTATTGCAAAAAGAAAACCTTCCTTCGAAATAACCCTTACTCCTTAAAAAATGAGGTTTAAGGGTTATTTCGAAGGAAGGTTTTCTTTTTGCAATAACCCCATTTTTTTCTCGAAATACGGTATTTCAGAAAAGCAGCAGGCTGCGATTATGCAAATGAAGCATGGGAAAATCAAATCCATGCTTCATTTGCAATTTCATTTGTCTGCATTTGCATTCCTCTCTTGAAGGAGCAATGCAATGTAGACATACCCATAGTGGGTGTGGTTCACTGTCCCATGTAGTGATACTTAGACCACCTAGCGTATGTCTAGACTACATGACTTCCAATTCTGGGCTCCCCCCATTACAGAAAGGATGTGGCTATGTAACCCACCACCATGCAGATGTGAACTTGGGATTTCATATAGGAGGATCTACAGCGTGAGCTATAAAGCCAGCTGATGCTCAGTTTAGGCTGTAGCACTCCCTTGTTCTTATTTCTCACTGTAAGGGTATGTCAAGACTACATGGCTCCGTCGACGGAGCCATGTAGATTAGGTTTCTAGACATAGGGAAATGAAGCAGCGATTTAAATAATCATCGCTTCATTTACATCAAAATGGCTGCTGCGCTGTGCCAATCAGCTGTTTGGCGGCACAGAGAGGTAGTCTGGACGCTCCGTGGTCGACAAAGGAAGCCCTTGTCGACCGCCCCAGTAAACCTCATTCCACGAGGCATAACGGGGTGGTCGATAAGGTCTTCCCTTTCAAAAAGAAACCATTCCTTCAAAATAACCCTTAAACTTCATTTTTTATGTCTAGACTCATGACGGAGCCATGTAGTCTAGACATACCCTTACAGTGAGAAATAAGAACAAGGGAGTGCTACAGTCTAAGCTAAGCACCAACTGGCTTTATAGCTCATACTGTAGATGCTGCTACACTAAGTCCTAGAGTTCCCAAGTTCATATCTGCCTGGTGGTGGGTTATATAGCCACATCCTTTCTGTAATGGGGAGAGCCCAGAATTGGATGTAATACTCCCAACGTGGCCTCAACACAGCTAAATAAAGGAGAATATCTCACTTCTCTAGAGGTGTGTCTACACTGCACCCTTAGGTCATAACAAGCTGTGCAAATTGAGTTAATTTGGAAATAGCTTATTTTTAAATTTGGCATTGTCTACACAGGGTCTAGAGAGGGTCTAGAGTGACCTAGACAAATTGGAGGATTGGGCCAAAAGAAATCTGATGAGGTTCAACAACCTCACTTGTGACAGAAAAATCCCAAGCATTGTTACAGGCTGGGGACTGAATGGCTAAGCAGTAGTTCAGCAGAAAAGGACCTGGGGATTACAGTGGATGAGAAGCTGGATATGAGTCAACAGTGTGCCTTGTAGCCAAGAAAGCTAATGGCATATTAGGGTGCATTAGGAGGAGCATTCCCAGCAGATCTAGGGAAGTGATTATTCCCCTTCATTCGGCTCTGGTGAGGCCACACCTGGAGTATTGTGTCCAGTTCTGGGCCCCCCATTACAGAAAGGATATGGACGCACTGGAGAGGGTCCAGCAGAGGGCAATGAAAATGATGAGGGGACCAGAGCACATGACCTATGAGGAGAGGCTGAGGATTTGGGCTTGTTTAGTCCGTAAAAGAGAAGAGGGAAGGGGGATTTGATAGCAGCCTTCAACTACCTGAAGGGAAGTTCCAAAGAGGGTGGAAAGAGGCTGTTCTCAGTGGTGACAGATGGCAGAATTACCTCATAGGACTCTCACCAGCACCAAGGAGCTTGGTCTCCTCAGAGGGTAAAAACAATAAGACCTTTTCCCCTGGTAGAAAGGTGCGTCCTCCCTTATCTTACTTTTTTTTCCTGGATCCCTTGGGCTACCTGCAGATTCTCTTGGGCAATGGCCCCCACCAATACCAGGTGGTCCTGCAGCTGGAGAACATACTGCAGCACGTTTTGTGTGGCGGGCAGTCTCTGCTCCCACTCATCCCATAACTGATCCAGAAAACCCCAGGGCTGCCGACCGTACAATAATTCAAAAGGGGAAAAGTGGGTTGAGGACTGAGGTACCTCATGAAAGGCCAACAGTAAAGGGAGGTGCATCTGGTCCCATTGCCACAACTCTTCTGGAGAAAATCTATGCAGCATGTCCTTCAGTGTCCGATTAAATCGCTCTATGAGCCCATCAGTTTGGGGATGATACACAGAGGTTTGTATTTTCTTTATGCCTAGCAGGGCACAGACTTGCTGCAGGAGCCTGCAAGTGAAGTTTGTCCCCTGGTCTGTCAGGAGTTCTCATGGCAGTCCTACCTGGGTGAATATCTTCACCATCTCCTCCGCGATAGTTCCAGCATGGGTATATATCGAATCGCATAATCCAACAAAACTAAAATATATTTGTAGCCGGCTGCATTCTTTGGGAGGGACCCAATTAAGTCCATGGCTACCCACTCAAAGGGCGTGCCGATCACCAGGAGGGAGACCAGGGGGGCCTTTGGCCCTCGCGAATTGGTAGTGAGCTGGCAGGTTGGGCATGACATACAGTACTCTTTAACTTCCTTGTAGAGTCCAGGCCAAAAAAACTATGATAATACTCGGGCCAGGGTCTTCTTGTGCCCTAGGTATCCATCAGCCAGGATGTCGTGGGCTAATTGTAGAAATGCCCTCTGATGCCGACTGGGCACGACAAGCTGCCTCTGTTCCTCCTGGGTTTGAGGATCTCAGGTAATGCGATACAGGCAGTCTGAGACCAACTCAAATCGGAACCACCAGAGTGTGCGTTGGGAGTCTTTTGCCACCCCATTGACCTGGGCAACTTGGTCAAAGGCCTGCACCAGGGTAGGATCTTCCCGCTGGTCCCAGCTGAAATTAGCACGGGGGGCCAGTATGGAGATCCTGGGCCCCATTTGTGGGAGGGTTGGGGACCAGTTTTCTACAGTTACC
This sequence comes from Pelochelys cantorii, assembly GCA_032595735.1. Taxonomy (NCBI): domain Eukaryota; kingdom Metazoa; phylum Chordata; order Testudines; family Trionychidae; genus Pelochelys; species Pelochelys cantorii. Next base: position 213,235,299 of record CM064326.1, read on the forward strand.
TCTACCCTGTGCAGCCTCTCAGGTGCCCCTTCTGTCTGGCTAGGGGCCCCCGGGTGGCATCCCCCGTTATCCAGAGGGTCACCCTCAAATGCGTTCTGCGCCTCTGGCCCCTCCAGGCTGACTTCTTGTAAAAAGTTCCCGAAATTGGGCCAATCCCATCCAAGAATAATGGGGTAGGCCAAATTGGGGCTACGCCGACCACCATGTCTTCCATCACCCCTCTTACTGTTATAGGTACCCATATCCGGGGATAGGGACGGACATATCCATGAATACATTGAAGTCTTAGTTCTCCCTCTGTCAGTCGGGCTTCTTGGACAACCCGCTGCTGGATGAGAGTCTGTCCACAACCCGAGTGTATGAGAGCGGTCCAGTCTTGTGACCCAACTTTAAGCAAGGTGGTCAATTTAAGGGGAGATCGGGGTCGAGCACGAGATTCCCCAGCAGAGACCTGCCCAAAGTTACAGTCTGTATCAGCGCAGTCTCGTTGCAAATGTTCCAGCTGACCGCAGGACAAGCAGGGTCCTAATTCAGGCCACTCAATTCAGGGGCTCTCTGTGTGAGGAATGGCGTCTGCTGCCTCGGTTTCTCCCAGGGACTATGTCTGAGGGCCCTGGGCGTGGTCCTCCCTGCCCGTGGTTTTGGGCTCGGCCTTTGAGTCTCCTCTCAGGAGGCTGGCCTTCCCTTCTGGTCCCAGCTGTCACACTCGCTGGGGGAGGTCTCAATTCAGGGTCAGGGTTAACCCTCAGCATCTTCAGACCCACAGGGGCTTCTGCTGTCAAAAAGTCCTCCATCAGGGTAACCGCCCGAGTTAGAGTCGTAGGCCAGTGGTGGGGTACCCAGGCTCTGCCTTGGGGAGGTAAGACATGCATGAACTGTTCAAGGGCTATGTCCTCCATCACATCCTGTATGGTCTGGTTCGCTGGACGTAGCCAGCAACAGGCCAGATCCCGAATTTCTGGGAAATCGTCCTAAGGTGCCACTGAAAGTTCTCTGGGGTGATGTCTAGGGTGTCCAGAATAGTGGCCTTTACCCACACATAGTCTCTGGCTGCCACAGGAGAGAGGCCTTGATAAGCTGTCTGTGCGAGGCCACTCAGGTAGGGGGTGATTATTGCGGCCCATTGTCCCTGGGGCCATCTGGCCATCAAGGCCACACTTTCAAAAGTTTCCAAAAATGCTTCAGGGTTGTCCTCTGGCCTCATCTTGGAGAGGCGGATCAGCGTTGCAGTGGCTGGCAAGTCTCTAGCCCCCGCGGATGAGTTGTCCCCAGGCAAGGGGATTAAATCGGCCAGTCGCTGTTGTTGCTCCCGATGCTGGGCCATCAATTGCTGGAGCAACTGCTCCTGCTGCGTAGCGAGGTATTCTAGCAACAGCTCTTACTGAAGCTGCTGATTCTCAACGAGGAACTTAACAAGTGGCTCCATGGTCCTGGAGTCTGTAGTTACCTAAATCTGAAAACTCCTAACTTCCAACAATCCCCTCACGTCAGGGGGGTGGGTGATGCCCACATTCTCCACCAGGTGTAAAGGATCCTCAGGCAGGCAGGAATGGGGGGGGTGGGGGCACTGACTCATTAGAATGCCCACAAGTCTGTGAGGCACGCCTCGGCCTCGCCATTGGCCGAGCGACAGCCCCCTACAGCCCAGCCTGGGGTCGGGGCACCAGGCAATGGGGGGAAACACAAATAGTTCAAGGGTCACAGTCTAAGACGCAGCCCTGGGTCAGGGCACTAGGCAAGGGGTTGGGTCTCCTCACTCCCGGAGAGCCGACAAGTGCAGGGGGTTTTTACTCCACAGTGGGGAACCTGCCACCCAAAGAAAGGGGTAGCAGGGGGGACGCAAACTCACCCACTCCACTGTGTCTTGGCCCAGGGCTCTGGTAGTGGCAGCCTTGCAGCCATTAGGCTGGCAGGGATCCAGGCTGTTACACACCAACTAGGTCGCGGGTCAGTGGGGGTCCATGCCTCAACTTGCTGCCCACCCGACATCTATCTCCTCAGCTGTCCTGAGTCAGCTATCCCTGGGCCACTTCCCCATTCCCCCTGCAGGCCTACCAGACTCTGGCACTGCTCCTGGGGGTCCACAGACGATGGGGGGGCTGGCAGGGTGTCCGCGGGCTCCAGCTCCTGCAGAGGTCCAGGTGGGACGGACCAGTTGTCTGTGTTCAGTGGGGGTCCTGGAGGGTTCTGCGTGGGTTCAGGCAGTGGCCGGTGTCTCAGCAGCCTGGGCCAGGGCTCCAGGATTGGCAGGGGTCCTGGTGGCCCAACCCAGTTCTCTGGCCAGGGACAGCGTGGCTGAGCCCTTCTCTGCCGGAACCGGGGCCAAGTGTCTGCTCAAGTTGGCTGTCCGGCTCTGACTGATCCCGTAGCTCTTAGTCCTAGACCCGCCCTCTGTCCTCCTGTGGGCAGGGCTAGGTGCAACTGGACCTACCCACCAAGGGGTTTTAGAGGGTGCTTCCTCTTCTGGGTCAGCGGGCGGCCGTGTTGCACCTGCTGATCGAGTGGCAGAATATTCCAGTACTGTCCAGGTCCTGGGCTGAAACCCAGTGGAGTAGGATGTGCACGATTGCCCCTGCCACCTGCTGCCAACCCCACCTTAGGTCAGGAGGCCTGTATTTGTGTTCCACTTGCCAAACCTAGGACGTCAGACTGTTGTACACCCTGCCTGAGTGTCAGAGCCCATAGACTTGTAGGTCTTCCCTGACTGAGGCCTGTTTCCCACTTGTCTCTGCCTATAGGTCAGGGCCTCGGAGACTATTCATCCCTCAATAATACCTGGGGACCTAAGAATGGGAGGGTGTGGCCTCCCTCCGAGACTGACAAGAAGGGACAGCCACTTACTCCTACAGGCTGTGGCTTACGCCTAGATATGTGTTTAAAGGCTTTGAGTCTGAATGGTAGGGGAGGCTGGACAACACCACACAACACTGCAGTAAGAGGACTTAAAACATCCTAGGTCTGAGGCCTGAGTGTGAGGCCTGATGTGAGGACTGAGGCCTAAGTAAAAGTAGTCAAGACTTTACTTATATAAAGCAAAATTGAGCTGTGAAGAGGCAGGCCCTGCTCACAGTATCTGGCAAGAACTGGGCTGATATTGCAGAAATACACATGCCTAAGAGGTAGTAGGCACATTCCAGGAGAATGGTACCAGGATACCTCATGAGGAAATATCTTGGTATCACTCCCATAGATGATATGAACACACTGACCCTGGTTTAGTTTAGGGTTCAGGATCACAGCATGATAGTTTGGGACATTTTGATCAAACCAACATGTTCAAGGTAGTGGGTGGCATTCAGATATGTCAGAAGGCGGCACCCTGACGCAGCAAGAGTGATACGTAACTTGTTTCTATCTGGATATAATGATGTATCTCAGAAGGGCTGCTTTGTCCAGCCGAGAAGGCAGTGGAAAGTCATGCCACTGACTGAGCTGTGTCCATTGTCAAGAGGAACTCACGTATGAGCAGAACTGTAGCTCCAAGGAGCTAGAGAATGTGCTTTGTTTGACAATAAACCTAGCCTGGGGCCTTCACTCCTTATCTGATTGTGTGGCCCTTGGGTTTCTCTCGGGCCCTGGCTATCTGCACAGACCTGGTGCAGAACTCAGAGGTGCTCACACACAGGTGAAAAATTATCAACATTTGACAGAGCAAGATACCTGTCAGGGTACCACACTGGTGATGATAGAGACAACTGCTGGAAAGACTGCAAAGTAGATGATAGCCCTTGCAGAGATTTTGATTCAGTCTCCCACAGTATTCTTGCCAGCAAGTAAAGGGAGTATGGTTTGGATAAATGGACTGTGAGGTGGATAGAAAACTGGCCAGATTGTCAGGTCGAACGGGTAGTGATCAACGGCTCAATATCTGGTTGGCTGTTGGCACTCAAGTGGAGTGCTCCAGGGGTCAGTCATCAGGCCAGTTTTGTTCAAAATCTTTATTAATGACCTGGATGAGAGGAAGGATTGCCCCCTCAGCAAGTTTGCAGATGACACTAAGCTAGGGGGAGAGGTATATTTGTTGGAGGGCAGGGATAGGGTCCAGGGTGACCTAGACAAATTGGAGGACTGGGCCAAAAGAAATATGATGAGGTTCAATAAAGACAAGTGTAGAGTCCTGCACTTGGGACGGAAGAATCCCAAGCATTGTTACAGGTTGGGGACCAACTGGCTAAGTAGCAGTTCTGCAGAAAAGGACCTGGGGATTACAGTGGATGAGAAGCTGGAGATGAGTCAACACTGTGCCCTTGTAGCCAAGAAGGCTAATGGCATATTAGGTTGCATTAGGAGGAGCACTGGCAGCAGATCTAGAGAAGTGATTATTCCCCTTTATTCGGCTCTGGTGAGGCCACATCTGGAGTATTGTGTCCAGTTCTGGGCCCCCCACTATAGAAAGGATTGGAGAGTTACAGTGGGGGAGATCTAGATTGGTAATTAGGAAAAACTATTTCACTAGGAGGGTGGTGAAGCACTGGGTTGGGTTCCCTAGGGAGATGGTAGAATCTCCATCTCTGGAGGTTTTTAAGTCTCAGCTTGACAAAGCCCCGGTTGGGTTGATTTAGTTGGGATTGGTCCTGCTTTGCGCAGGGGGCTGGACTCGATGACCTCCTGAGGTTTCTTCAAGCCCTACGACTCTATGATCCTATGAATGCTGAGTGGAGAAACACCTAAATTCCTTTATAAGTGTAGGCCTAAAAACCACTCATTCACCGCTATTAGTTTTCAGCTGTTCACAGGCTGCTCTGAAATGGTCTATTAGCAAATATAAAAATGTACACAACCTAAGTTTCTTCATGGAGCTGGGTAGAGCAGCTTGAGAATATTTGTCAATCTTTTTCAATATTCAACCAGTTCTACTATGAAGCCTCCATTTTGGAGAAATTAGGTCAAATGAGGTCACCAGTTCTGTTGACTCAAATGTATCCAAAACAATTACCAAAACAAGATCTGGCCATTGAGAGCCACAGCCAACTGTGCGAGGATGATTGTCTTGTGTGTATTGCCATTGGTGTGCACCAGACTACAGTTAAGGTTGCCTGAGCATTTCCATTGAAAAGGGATCCTTTCCATCTGTTTGAGATTTGACCTAGTGCTGAGAATTTTTTAAACTGGGCTTTGCTAATGACCAAATAATTAAAAATATTTTTAGTGTTCAGAAGTCATTAGCCAGTATTAGGATCCCATGTTACACCGAGAGCTATCCACACATGTATGTTAACATATATTCCCTGTCCTGCAAAACATGACAGTCTATAAATATGTGTGAGTGAGAGAGTGCACACACTCCCCAAGAGCCAAATTACTGAGGTTTCACAGATCTGTTTACATCTGTATGCTGTTAGGAGTGCACATGTGTGATTTTCAGCAGCTGTTATCTCTCATAAGGATGTTTATGTGAGCAATAGCTGAGTTTACACAAGGGGAGGAAGGAGCGCCACTGCCTGAGGGGAAATGAGTGGTGGGAGAGAAACCACTTTCTTCCTCACTCAGGCCAGGAGGGAGTTTGAGGCTTGTATAGATGTTGTATAGATGCTGTGGTTTCTGCATTTCTGTCTGCATTTTATAAGGATTAATCTCTGTATCTCACATGACAGAATGTTGGGAGCCTTTTTCTAAACACGCACCTGAGACAAATCTCTCTGGATCAGGGTGTATGTGCATGCCTGCCTGTATACACCAAACAGTCTCTTTCTAAAGCTTCCTCTGATTGTTAGAAATGTACTAACTCCTGCCAGAGCCAAGCCTGCTGGTCTGAAGACAGCAAATACTAAAGACATTTTCTTTTTGTGAAAATATATATTAATTTCACACACTTTATTTTTGTCTCCCTGTTCCATTTGTTTGGTGACTGGACTTTGCTGCATGCTGCCAGGTTGTGTTCCATGACTGGCAAGTGTTCCCACACATACTGGGAGAGTGTGGGATTAGTACGGCTGACCTGCACGTCACACAGGCTGAACTGCTGCTGCTCTGGCTGTGATGAGGATCAGGCACTGCTCAGATAGAGCAGTTGACCCACACTTCCTCCCTCCAATCTTTGGGGCAAGGAAAAGTTTTGGGGCTAGGGCTGGTCTCACTGTAGCTGCTGAGCCTGGGTTTTCAATTACCAAAGGATTCTGGACAGACCTTAAGCATTGTGGAGATGACATCTGCTAGCAGGGTTCCTTGGTGGGCTGTATCCCTTCCCCATCAGCCTCTTCCTTCTCTCCCACTCTCACAACCTCCTCCCGCCCTTTTGCAATCCATAGGGGGTCAATTTGTGACATTTTCAGTATTGCCAACCCCTAAAAATCAAATATCATGAGTCAGACCTCAACAATCATCAGATTGCCTGAAAAAACATGAAGGGTTTTTAAAGAGTATATTGGATTTTTTGCATAACTTTTGTTTGTTGAGCTCCCTTTCTTCATACCCAGCGGGTCTGTGTCCATTGGGCCATGTCATTATGTGGGTTTGTGTATGACAGGAGTGGGGAAACTCAGGCCGGCCTCTGGCTTCCCTGGATCTCACCTCCATGTCTTGGGCCCTCCCCCAGCTTTGGGGAGGCTGTTCTGGCACTCCAGCTCCTTTGCTGTCCTCCCCCCGCCCCTCCCGTGGGGCTAGAGCACACAAAATCTACTCAGATGAGCCCCCTAGGCACTGGGGTGTGAGGGGATGTGGGGAGTTTGCTTCCTTCTCAGTCAGGGGCCATGTTTTTTTGTTTTGTTTTTGTGTGCAGCCCCCGACTGATTTTTCTGTGGGTCAGTGGCCCCCAATCCAAAAAAGGTTCCCCACCTCTGGCTTATGACAACTAGTGTTGCCCTCTCTTCTGAATTTAGTACAATGATTTTGGCTCCTGCTGTAAGAGCTCTCACCCCCACAATTGCCTGCCCCGTGCACAACAAATAACTCCCCTTTCCAGGCCCCATCAATCCTGACCCCACATGAGTTCTGCCCTCCCACCCTGACCTCTGCTTCGCTTGCAGCTCCAGTCCGATGTTGTCCCACTGGAGCAAGCCCAGGCTTAAGTACAGTCTGATACTGCAGCCCCTATGTCTTCAAAGCACTTGTGAAACCCACTAGCAAACTATTAAAGCAGCTGGTTAATCACTTCCTTTCATTGCCTTCTACTGCGCTTTATTCTGAGCTACCACAGGCTATCACCCTGGCATGGGAGTGGAATCTCAAAGGTCCAAGAATTGCCCTTCATTGTCCTCTCCAGGGATTTGTGATTCCCACCTCAGATACAATGACACCATGCAAGACAAGAAGTTAATACTCAGCTAAAGATACAGCACCATCTACTGGTGGAAGTGCTGTTTGCACTACCCATTACAGTATTTTCATTGTCTTTTCTCTAAGGACTTGTCTACATGGCCTTGCAATTTGGACCAGACGGGTGCAAACTGCACTGTGCATTATCATACTACACTGTAACTGCTCATTTATAAACCCTGCGGCTGCAAATAAAAGATACACAAATCGCACTGACATACTCCTGAAACAGGACTACAGTCATGCAAACTATGTAACTTTTAGTTTGCACTCACAGGGTCTACACAGGGCACTTATAGTGTAGCACATTGGCATGCACTGCAATTTACACCCCTATAGTTCAAACTGCAGGGACAGGTAGGCAAGCCCACCACATTTAACCCTAGATTTAGCCTTGCTGGCTTGTTACTATTGTGAGAAACCCAGGCTGGGTAGCTGTAAGACAGGGATCCGATTCCATTTCTGGAAGTTCTTCCGGGTATCGGAAGTGGGTGGGTATATTCAGCCCACAGTGATAAAGGCTTTTTTCCCTATAAGCTGAAAAGCGGCGACCTCAGGACAACTAAGGGCACCTGAGTCTAATTAAGGGCTACCTGAGACTTTTAAAAACTCCTCCTCTGGAGAGAGACAAGCTGCTGCAGGTCTAGGAGCAGGAGGGAGAAAGGCATGGGCAGTTGGTGTAGCTGGGGCTTGGGGAGGCAGGCCCCCAGCTTCACCCCCTCTGCTCAGGCCCTGACCCCTCATGGAGAGGGGAAGGGACATGTGCATGCACCCCAGCCTCCCCAGGAGAGGGAGGAGGGTGCACGGTGTGGCTCCTGCCCCTGGACCACTGCGGGAGGGAGGAGAGATCATAGTGTAGCTCCTGCCTCCCCGGAGCACCACGCAGCAGGCGATCTGGGGACGGAGTGTGGGCAGGGCCGTGCCTGGCAGTTTGGGAAGGCAAAGCCTTCCTCTGCCTAAGCTACCAGATGCCTATGGAGAAAGACTTCTCTGGGTTGGGTGGTTGCTCTCCTCCCTAGAGTGGAAGCTACCTGACTGCCTGTTTATGAGAAGAACTGGCACTTCGGGGCCAAAAACAAAGGCCCCCTACCCTCTAAGCAGGGTAACAAACCCTTTGTTTGTGAACATGTTTCTTTTCGTTTGGCAGGAGGGCAATCCTAGGGCCAACTCTGAGCCCTGCTCGAAAAATATTGAGAAATAAACCGTAAGTGGGAAAATAAACTGTCTGGAGCAGGGCTCATTTACTCTAAGCCCTCTGTGACGGCACGTCGGGGTTCCCCTCGATCCTGCAGCCCTGTAGCAAAAAGAACAGACTCTGCCAGCCAGTAGAATAGAGAGTCTTTATTGCTTCTCCAGGATACAGCACAGCACAGACATGATGTGGCTACAGGAGTCAAGGCCAGGATGCCTCAGACCCCTGAGGTTAGGGGATCCATCGCCCCCTGCCTAAACCCTCAGCCCTCAGCTTCGGTTGTTCCCTTCATGTTTTCCAGCCAGAAACTGCCTCGCTCTCCGACCCTGCCCCCAAACCAGGTGTTCGTCTCTGACTCCCTCCCTTTGTCTCTCCCCCTGGGAAGCGCCTTGTTATCTGGTCAGGCTGGGCCTTGGTATCTGGACTAATACACATGTGGGTGAGTCAGTGGGAATCACACATCACAGAGCAGGGGGACACCCAGTTACAGAGCAGACAGCACCCCCACTACATCACTCCCCCACTAACAGAGAGGTAACAGCGAGACTGCCGGGGTGGAGGAGGTGCTTTGCCACACCATTTAGTGTTCAGTCAGGACCTCCCTTCCTTGTTTTAATGCTCTGATGTCAAGGGATACTTTGAACAAACTAAACTGTGTGTTGGTCCCAGAAACAGGAAGTGGGTCAGACTGATGAGGGGACAGTCACATGGCCTGTCAGGGTGGTTAAACGCTGGAATAAGTTGCCTTGGGGGATTGTGGAATCTCCATCCCTGGAGATATTTAAGAGCAGGTTAGACAGACACCTGTCAGGGATGATCTATATGGTGCGTGGTCCTGCCTTGAGAGCAGGGCACTGGACTTAATGACTCGAGGGGCCCACAATCACTGATTCCAGAGGCTACAGCTGCATCATAGACTCATTGTGTGGGTCCCTTTCTGCCTTAGCTGCATTCGTGTAATTATGATATTCTCTGAACTGAGCACTGACCTAAAGCTGGTACATTTAAGGGACAAGAATCAAGAAGAGGAAGGAGGGGAAGACTCTAGGATGTGGGGCCAACTTTCCCTTTTGTTTGCCCTGTAGTGGACTGAGGTTTTGTAAAGGTGCAGTGAGGTAGACAAGGCAGATAAGGTTCTGTCCTTTAAATGGTGCAGTCCCCTTCTTACCCTCCCCTTATTTGCAAAGGATGCATGTAGGGGGAGGAGAGGGCGGCACTGGCTGAGCTGTGAGGGGGCTGCAGGGCAGGACAGAGGGTCACTGGCAGACCTGTGAAGCAGATAGTTTGCCTTGCCCTCAAGAGTCCACTGATTCACTCAAGAGTTGCACATAACTCCATTGCCCTTAGTTTTTGGGCTGGCCTGTAGCTCGAACCAGAAATTACACACTCATTGCTTTCATAGGCCTACCTATCCACCTAATGGAAAGAGAGCAGCATATTAACCAACTGCCTGGGATTTGTGTAGGCCTGTATCACCAAATGGGCATGTGGTAGGCCTGACTTTAAACCATACCTGCTCTAGTGGAAGGCTTTTCTCGTTCTCCATGTTTTAAAAGCTACAGATTTTGTCCACTGATGTCCAGAACAGTCCCTGAAATTTAGGAATTGATCATCTGGGGAATAAAGTTATTCATGCACTACAAATAGTGAAATGCCATACAGTTTACTAGCAATAAGCATTCTTCAGTTTTGCATTACAAAAGCATGCAGAGAGAACAAGATATCTAGGACCAAGGTAGAAAGTTATTAAGGGGAATGTAACATGCTTTCACTAGCCAGGGTTCTGTGTCGGCGTGTGGAACCAGGCTAGAATGTGGTTTTGCAGATCTGGAGGTGGTATGTGGAGGAGACATACACACTGCGGCTGAATCTCACCAAATTACCAACTGCACACTCACAATGTGCAGTCAGGTTGTAAGTGTAACATTTACAAATAGGCTAGATTAGGAGGGACTGCACAGTGAAATAAACTGACTGTCTCCTTTCCTCAGTTCACGTTCTAGGTTTGGTGTGTGAGGAGAGGAGAAACCACAAGAGCACTTGTAACAGGGCACTGCTCTGATTCTCCAGAATATGCTCAGACCCACTTTCTTTTAGTGTCCAGTCTGTATTTTATTTCAAACACTTCCACCAATACCAGTGGAGGGTAACATCACAGTTTTTAATCCCTATGTCTTTCAGTGACAGTTCCATCTGTCAGGCTCGACACTCTGTCACAGTAATGAAAAGGGGGAATCAGCGGGGGCGGGGGGGAGCCTAGTTTTCTCTCCCAAAAATGTTTATCTCTACAGAATGACAAGAGGCCAGTCCTGAAATGAGGTTCTATGAATTACATGTGGTACCATTGAAACATCAACCTGTTTGATCTCACTCACCCTCTCTCCTTCACTGCAGTAACTCTATAGACCTCATAGCAATGACTCTTGATTTATGCTGGAGTGAGAGAGATCAGAATGTGCCCCATTGTCTTTAATGAAAATTTTGGTTGTGCTAGGAGGGAAAAATCCATACTTAATCCCTCTCCCTTTTGTTGCCTGCTCTACAAAGCACTGTTGCTGCATGAAACTGATGAAACTGTCACAGTAGAATTAAGCACAGACATTTTCATTGTGTTTTCGCCAATATCATGCCCCACAAATTTCACTTTTCTATGAAACTCTCTGAAATGTCTTTTTTGTTTTTGGAGCATCAACACTATGTGAAATTTCAAATCCTGAATCTGCAAGAGTTCAGGTTCTAGAGTCATGTTCAGCTGATGAGTGGGATTTTCAAAAGTGCCCCAGGAGCACGTCCCCCTGATTTTCAATAGCATGTATGTCCTTAAGTTGCTTTTGAAAATCCCCACTTGATTAACTCTTTTTCTGCAGACCTGTAGCTGTTTCCAGAGTGGGAAGTCAGACCGCAGGCTGTGCTGCACTCAGCAAGACATGCTCGTCTGGAAAAGAAGAAACCCAAACACCACATTCAATGAAACCACTGCTGTACCCTCCATATAATTTCCCCCCTGCCCAAATCACAAAGCATTCCCAATGCACAAACACCTCTGAGATGTAAAAGCCTTTGTCATGCTCCCCAGGAGTATCCATGGGTGTGAGGCATCTCGCTACCACCCACTCACAACATAAGGAAAACTCATCTGTGTCTGCTGCGGGTCAGTTCCCCAACAACACTGGCCTCTGGCAACATAAGCACTGCCTGCCTGACCCCTGCACTCTCTATAGTAGTTAATGATAGATACACTCCAACCAGTGTTCCCTCTAAGATTTTCCATCCGTGAGCGGAGTGAGTTTTGTGCACCAATATTGAGGTAATGTGGGCTTATTCGGATGTGTGCCACCATGGCACCCACCAGTATATATATATATATATATATATATACCTAATGTTATGGAAGAAAGAATACTAAAACAGCCCTTTCCCAGTCACTGAGTAAAAAGAGCTGTTAAATCACGACTTTCACCCAAGCACCCTTATTATTATGGCTAACCCTAAGTGCCAGTGTACCGTATTATGCCATCAGTTACAGATAAGGTAAAAAGATATCACCCCCTATACATACATGTAAAGTCTGACTTTACTGTGAAGAAAGTAGCTGTGTTTCTTAAAGACCTGTGCTGTGTTGCTACACATCATAATAAATGGCGGCAGGAATGGTTCCTTGGCAAAGAGCAACTGCTGCTGTTCTCAAGATTGGCAGAACCTGACTTGTCACAAATGAACTGTGCAATACTTTGCAATAGCTAGAGAGATGGTGGCTGCCGAGTTGGAGCCAGGGCTGCAGTGCAGCTGCTCTGGGGCTGGGGCCACCTGCGGTGCATTGTGAATCTATTATAATATGAGGGATTCTGATTATTGTTTCCTTGATCTTTGCTGTAATGTTGTGCTGCTTTCTTTCCTCCTGGATGTTCCTTCATCATCAACAGGAACTGTATTACATTCCATGCTGCCTAAAACTCACTCCTACAGTTTTTAAAAATGGAGATAAGGGAAAATTAGCAGGGAGTAACATACAAAAGATTTTTACACTAGTTTGTTTATGGATAACAAGTAGCCCTGGTCAAAAAATTCTGAACATTTCAGTGGGGGGAAAAAGTTGGGTTTTTTTGCTTTTTTAAGGAAAGGAAACATTTTTCATAGAAAAGGTTTGTTTTGTCAAAGGCCCAGGTTTCCTTCAGATATTGTCAACCAGCCCTGGTAAAGAACAGTTTTGAATCAGGATGGTGAGACCCAGGCTGTGAAATCCATTTCCCCTACTCCAGTCTTGACACCTTTTGTGATTTTCATTATAAGACTTGCATTACTTTTCTTAAAGTCTCACTGGAAACAAGAGTTTGCATCACAATGTCTGCTTTCACCTTTTTTTAAAATTGTATTTGTAGTTCTCACAGTTGCAGAGGAAAGCTAGAAAATGTGAAGCAGGTCCACCCTAAAGGCTCAGATGCCAGATGGTAAATTAATTTTTTCTTGTTTGAGTAATGAATTGTATGTCATCATGGTAAGACTATGGCAAATACTTTGAGAAAAGTGGCAGTGCAAAACAAAGGGAAATAGACACACTTAAACAACTGAGTGACAATGACATTAACAGACCCAGATTTCTTGAAAATGCTGACAATTGTTGAAGACCAGATCATGGAACCATACAAAACCTTTACTCCTTCACTTAGTCTTTTTGATGAGCATATGATCTATGCATACGATGATAACTCTGCACGCTTTTTGCTTACAAAAACATATTTTTAAACAAGTCAGTCTTTTTATTGCAGCAAAAAAAAACCTGGACAAAACAAAAAGGACTTAATGCATTTTCTACACACATACAGTGGCCTTATCTAGTAATTTTTATTCATATGAATAGTTCCACTGAAGGCAACAGGACAACTTATATGTGAAAAGGTTGCAGGATCAAACTACAAGATGTAAATATGAATTAAATAGCTACAGTCTTAATATTGCAGATCATTCGTTTCCTATCTTTGACTGCTCTCAAATCCGTTTTTTGCACTTCTGTAATCATCAATGGATTGTACAATTTCTTCCTGAGTATTCAATACAAATGGCCACTGTTGCACCATGGATTCCTTAATCGGCTCACCAGCGACCAAGACAAGACCAAGCCTTCGGAGCAGCTGCCCAACATGTGGCTCTGGCGCTGACCGGGGCTGGCCCAAGCAGCCACCTCCCGACACGCAACACTGGCTCTGGCTCTGGCTCCAGCCAGAGCCACGCAAGCAACCGCTGCCTCCAGCCACACAGCCCAGCCAGCCAGGCCACAGGTCTCACATGCCACAGCTGGAAATGGGGCTGGTGAGGTTGCCACAGTAGGGATAACCTCACTGTGCCCTGGCTCTATCCAAAGCAAACGGGGGGGCAGGGCAGCTGCTCACCGTCACACAGCCCCATCAGGTCACTACTGCCACCGCCGCTACCACTCACATTCAAGACCAGCAGGGAAGTGAGTGGTGAGCGCTGCTGCACAGCTCTGCGGGCAAGGTGGGCAGGCCTAAAAATTTGTGTGCAGCTGCGCAGGGCGCAGCTTAGAGGGAACACTGACTCCAACCCAAGCCCTCCAAGCATCTACCTGCAGTGGTGAGCCTTGATCCACTGGACACTGGCCCCCTAGCGCTCCAGACCTGCCATTTCCTAAGAGCTGTTCAGCAGAGCTTACCACAAACCAGCGCTGCTTTACACACGACACCCAGATTTATTTAGCGAGAAAGGTTTTAACAAAAAATAGAGGCTCGAGTGATAAAAAGCAATACTGAAAACAAAGTTGCATATAAAATCATAACATGCATTCTAGAGCCTATATTTTCCTTGTCATGCGAGAGAGCAAGAACTCACCCCAAATCATTCCAGCTGTAATACAAGCTAGGCTATGATCTTCCATTCATGATATTACATTCTGATCTCTTGCCTTGTCAGTGGAAAGATGCAGGGTTTGTTTCTATCCCCTGGGTTGAGAATGACCTGTCTTCAGGGCTGATCTATAAACTCATGCGAAGAATCTGACATTTTCAGTAAGTTACTAAATATTTGGCGAAACTCCCTTGAAATCTCCCCATTTTGGATCCATTCCCAAAGCAGAGCTACCTTTGGTCCCATTTGGGTGGAACATGGGTCTAACATCTAACACACAAACTGGGAGTAGGCCTCTGTCAATTGTGTAAGGGACCAACAGCAAAAACCCCAACAACCACCCAGATAAATAAATAGACCGGGATCTCAGCCAGGCATCCTGTATCTTCTATGGTAATTTTAGACAACCACTGACGCTCATATGATGTTGGACACAGGAAATTCTTGCTTAACCAAGAAGGAGAAAGTGATATTCTTCTGTGAGACCTGAGAATGGGAGGACAAAGGCAGGCATTAGATATTTTCTTTTAATATCAATTTCTATCCAACAAAGACCCAGAGATGGGTTCCAAACACATGGGGCTCCCACTTTCCATGGTACCCTCACCCTAGAGAGTCCCTGTTCACCTAATCAGTTTCTTTAAAGTTATCTTCGTACAAGTTTTTGCCCTGAGACTTAACAGTTTAACAAGGCAACTTTTTAAAGCTTGTATACATATATAACAGCAGTAAAATAATACCTCTCTGAATTTATGTTCTCCATATAGAAGAGGACACAATTGTACTTGGTTTTTTTTCCACCTTCATCAGCACACAATCATCCTGAAGCTTTAAACAAGAAAATGGGAAAGAGGTTCCATTATTAATAAGCAATCAACATAAGAGGCATCTCAGATTCTGCAGAAAAGGCCATTATTATCCACCACTTTCTTAACCGGTGGGCGTAGTAGTAGTTCTATTCTTGTAGAACCCTACTGGCATCTAGTGGTCAAGTGGGAATTGCGAAATAATCACTGGGGACAAATTTTCAAACTCATGCCCGTAAAATCCAGAAGCGTAGCGAGGGTGTTATGCGCCCGGGGGCTAAGGCAAAATTGGTGCCCCCTCCTGCCAAATGATGGGGTCCCAAACCCGGCGCATAGCTGAGCTCAACCCTGGGAGGAGTGCGGGGAGCTTGTACCGAGTCTTACCCGACCCTCTCCAGTTTGCGGCTGGGTCCCGCACGCACTAATCCTTTGGCAGAGGTGGAGGGAGTCGGGCGGGGGCAGAAAGGCGGGGAGGAGGTAGCTCCAGCCGGTGGTGGCAGGCAGAGGAGGAGCAGGTGAGCAGAGGGATGACAGGGGGACTGTAGGGGGACTATACAGGCACCTCACTAGTGTGGCACTCAGGGGCCACTTCCCCTTCCCCCTCCCCGTGCCCTCCTCACTACACCACTGTAAATAGTACTCCTCTTAGGATATTTATTGTTTAATGAATTACTTATTTTACTAACTACAGACATATAAATTATATAGTTTTGTGGTTTACGTTCTGTTAAATATTTTTTTCTCTTTAATTTGTTCATATCCTGTTCTCATTAGGTTCATGTCTTTTACATAAAAAATGTCAAATTCTTAAATATGTAAGTTTTATAAAACATGAGATGTTAACGTTATACAACCTAAATATGAATTTCATCACTATATTTCATTCAAGCATTTAAAACCACTGTTATAGCAAATGAGTAATACAATGCTTTAATGAATAAAAGTAAAAAAGATTTTGAGCATTATCAAATTTATTGTAATAGAGAGGTAGCTGTGTTAGTTGAATCTTGGTAAAACAAAAAGAAAAAAAGTTATGTAGCACTTTAAAGACTAACAAGATACCTAATAAATTTATTATAAGTAATCTGTAATGTTTCCTAACTGCCCATTTACCTACCTAGTTAACCTAATTGTTTTTCACATTATCGCACAGCAAAAAACTACACGAGAGTTATCAATGTAAGAGATTAACTTACCTGTTAAAATAACACTCCGAAAAACTTTTAAATAAAACTAACACACAACACACGCCCTCGCTTTCTTGAAGTCACTTGAAGCAATAAGTAGCCTAAGGCTGAGGATACCCTGCAAGCGTGGCTTTCTGTCTGCCATGAGGCCTTTTTCCTTCAGGCTGCCATGAGATTCTATCCTTAAGTAAAGGAGAGAGGTCTCTCTGAGCCACTCTTCCAAATTTTACACGAGCCATTCAACTGAAGCCAGAGATATCAAGATTCAAGGCCAACTTTGCCTTGAGCAGACTGCCTCTCCAGGGGTGCGTCTAGACTATAGGGTTTTGTCGACAAAAGTAGACTTGTCAACAAAACTATACCTGCGTCTACGCTACCGCGGAGTTCTATCGACATAACGTCGACAGAACTTGGCAGTTTTGTTGACGGTGGTAAACCTCATTCTATGAAGAATAACACCTTTTGTCAACAGAGTTCCGTCGACAGAAGGCGTTATTGCATCTACACTGTCCTTTGCATCTACACTCGCATGTCGACAAAGCAGCTTGCTTTGTCGACAGAACTGGATGTAGTCTAGATGCTCTTTGTCGACAGAAGCTTTGTCGACAGTATCTGTCGACAAAGCCTCTGTCAACAAAAGCCTGTAGTCTAGACGTACCCCAGGTGTTCACAAGCACAACATCCAAACATGTATAAGACTTTTAGTTGAGAAAGCCACGTTAATCCCAAGTCTCTGCTATGACTGGGAGATGGAAAATAGGCAACAAAACGTGGGGTGATCTATCACTTCAGTAATGCCAACTCCTTTAGAATTGAGGCTCTGATTATCCAGCACCAGCTGAGGTAGAGCGGGCACTGTGTGCATGTCTGATACATTTTTATCAAAACTCCTGCCTGCCCAGCTTACCAAAGGAGAAAGGAAACAGCGAGGCAAAAAGGAATGGAATAGTACAGAACCTTTTTTATAAGCTTCAGAGGGGCAGCTGAGTTAGTCTGTAACAGGAAAAACTTAACAAACAACAAAACAGTCTAGTAGTACTTTAAAGACTAACAAAACATGTAGATCAGAAGTAGGCAAAAGGGCCTCCATGGATCGGATCCGGTCTGCGGAGGCCCTTCTGCTCCCCTGCCCCCAGGCCAATCAGGGCTTGGGGTGGGAGAGCACATGAAGCTTTCTCTGCTCTGCCCCCACCCAGTGAGCAGCACACGGCACTTCCAAGCACCATGTACTCCTCGCAAGACAGGAGGAGGCTTCCCGCGCTCCCCCGCCCTCAAGCCTTGATTGGCCTGGGGGTGGGGGAGCGCACGAAGCCTCCTCCCGCCTACCAGAGACATGGGTGCCTAGTGGGAAGGAGGAGGCAAAGGGGCTCCCCTACCCCAGACCAATCATGGTCTGGGTAGCCCCACCCCTTCCTGTTTAGTCCCCACCTCTTCTGTGGTGACCCAGGGCTACTTCAAAAAATTCTGAAGTGGCTCCCAGGCAAAAATTATTGCCCACCCCTTATGTAGATGGTATCATGAGCTTTCATGGGTAGAAGTGGGTTGTGCCCACAAAAGCTCATGATACCATCTACATCAGGCATGTCAAACAGGCTTCTGGCAGGCTGCATGTGGCCCAATCAAAATTTTTTGTGGCCTGCCACAACATTTTATAAAAGAATAAAGTGTGGCCCACTGGCCAGTTGGAGCATGTGGCCGAGTGTAGATCACGGCTGACTGGGCTGCTCTGCATAGGCATCAAGTGCCTGCTCATAGCTGGCTGCTCTGCTCACACCTCCCCAGCGCCTGAGGAAGAAATGTGTGGCAGCAGCGACACTGGCTCTGGGACCCAGGCATTAGGTATGGGGGGGAGGGGCTGGGAGTGCCTGGGTCTGGGGAAGGGAGGAGGCATTGTGTTAGAGGGGGGTTCTTTGGGGGAACAGAGGGGAATTCGGTTAGAACGGGGATATGGGAGTGCCTGGCTCTGGGGCAGTGGAGGGGGATATTTTGTTAAATGTTTTGGTTTTTATTTATTTATGTCCAAATAAAATCACAGAATGTATATTCATTTTATATCAAATATATGCCAATTTTTTGCAATTGCACGAATAATTTATATGTTTATGCAAAATCTCAAACTTACAAAGTATCTGAAATTTTTACAGAAGCCTGTTCTATTTGATTGACCATGGTCTATACTTGTTTTTATTTCAACAAAACAAGTTATGTATCATATATAAAATTTAAAAGTACCTTAAATTTATATTTAAATTAAAAATTATTTTATGAGTAAATAACAATTTTACACATCAAATTATTGTACTATATGAAAACAAGACCTGAAAAATATTATAAAATATACCTAAAACATAATCTATAATATTAGATTATAAAATATAATATTTTTATAATTATAATATAATTAATATCAAATATACCTAAAACATAATCTATAATAATAAATAATTACAACTTTCCAATGGAAGTACATTTTCTTTGGTGTCCCTGAAAGCTATCAGTTTTCATTTGTGGCCCTCAGTGGGCTTCAAGTTTGACATGCCTGATCTATACGTTTGTTAGTCTTTAAAATGTAACCAGATTATTATTTTTTTAAGTTTTTCCTTTTGTTATAAAGTATCTTTTATTTACAAAAATTATAAGTAACCCTAATGCACCCACCTCTCCCCCCAGAGCCAGCCCCTCACCAGCGTCCCCCCATCCCAATGCACTCACACCTCCCACAAAGTCAGCCCCCCATCCCAATGCACTCACACCTCCCACAGAGCCAGCCCCCCATCCCAATGCACTCACACAGAGCCAACCCCCCCCATCCCAATGCACTCATACTTCCCACAGAGGCAGCCCCCCCAGTGCCCCATCCCAAAGCACTCACCCCTCCCCCTGAGCCAGACCCCCCAGAGCCCCCATATGAATGAACTCACCCCTCCCCCTGAACGAGCCCCTCCCCCCCCCAGCGCCAGGAGCGCCCCCCATCAAATCCTCCCCTCCCCACGCCGAGCCAGGCATGGGAGGAACGGAACAGCCGGGTAAGGGATTCTAACCTTTACAGTGGCCTCTGCTGCCACCCGGCCCTGCTGCCTCAGCTTGCAGCGTGTAGAGAGCCGGGAGCACTTAGCCAACTCCCAGTCTCTGTTCAAAAGCATCACATGGGCCAGAGCAGTGTGCGCTTCGCTCCCAGCCCAGCCCAGCCCGGTGCCCCCCTGGCATGGCGCCCGGGGGCAAAGGCCCCCCCGCCTCCCCTTCGCTACGCCTCTGGTAAAATCTGGTGTGTATGTCTGTGTACACATGCGTACATGCACACCTAAACTAGTCTGCAGCAGTTTGTCAGGAAATCCACACAAAACTTCAGTATGTTTGTTTCATTAAGTGGGTTACTAATAGTGTTCCCTGCAAGCTGTTTACCTGTATGGCTGCTCAGGAGAGATTCAAATGCCACTCAACTAATTAGCAGAGCAACCATAGCTAAATATTTGTTTCTACTGGTGGTGCACATTCCTGCATTGCTTGGTGCAAATAAAAATGTATTCCACACATGGATGAAAAGATTAGAGGAATACTGGTTTCTGATTTTATCTAATGAAGGAGATGGCAATTTGTCCAAACCAAGTAGACTCTAGAGCAGGAGTGGGGAACCTCAGCCTTGGGGCCAAATGCAGCCCCAGCTTGCCTGCCTCTGGTCCCCGAGGCTCAGGGTCTCCTCTAACACTGGGAAGCCTGTGCTGGTGCTCCAGCCACCCTGCTGCCCCACCGTGGGGTTGGAGCACACAAAATTGCTAGGTTGGGCCCCCCTAGACTCTGTTGTGCAAGGGGAATGTCCAGAGTGTCTTTTTCCTTACTTGGGGGGCACACGAGTGAGGGTTTTTTTCTTTTCACATGTGTGGCCCCCAACTGATTTTTCTGTGGGACAGCAGCACCTGACACAAAACGGGTTCCCCACTCCTGCTCTAGAGAATGCCACATGGCTCAGAACAGTGTCTGGCTGGCCAGGTCCCTCCTCATATCCAGCCCAGGGTATGACGGCGGCCCATTGCCTTCTCTGCTCATGGAGTAGCTTATTCACATCGCTCCCATCCCTTACCTTCTGCAGGGATGATCTGAGAGGGATGAAGCCTGAAAGCACCTTGCCACCAACAATGGCCATGCCCCTGCTGGAGCAATTGTGCTTTCAAGCACAACTGAAATGAGAGAGGCTGGATCAGTCTGGGACACGAATGAGGAGGAAACACAAAGATACATTCTGCTCCACAGCACAAATAGCCTCAAAGACCTCTCTGATTTACCTGTTCCATTGTGATTACTTAATTACATGGAGGAGAGAAGGAGGGGAGTGAAGGGCCCCTTGGAGGGACAGGTAGGGTTGCCAGATGATTGAAACAAAAATACCGAATCTCTCCCAACCCCCCACCCTCCCCAAAAAAAAACCACCAGGAAAAAATTCTGTTGACAGTTCGGTATTTTCAGCTCCTGTCCGGTAAAAAAATTCAGAGAATACCGGACACCTAAAATGTCTGGTATCTTCTGAATTTTTCCCCGGCCAGGAGGTGAAAATGCCGGGCACCTGGCAACCCTACAAACACTCAGCGCCCAGCCTCTCACCCCCCCCCCCCCCGAGCTCCCCCTGGTCCCCAACACCCCCAACCCCAGTCCCCATGCTTACCTGGTTCCCCAAGGCTGCTGGCACAAAATGGCTGCCGGCCAAAAGACCTAGGAGAAGCAATGCTTCCCTTGGGTCTTAGTGCTCAACTGCTCCCTTGTTCCTATACCTGCACTTCAAGGGGACATGCTGTTTTATTTTAATTTTTTTCTTTTTCCTCAACAATTTTGGTCTCCCCCCCCCCCCCCTTTTTTTCCCTTCAACAGAATTTTTTCCTGGTGTTTCTTTTGGGGGGGCTGGTGTTCGGTATTTTTATTTCAACCATCTGGCAACCCTAACCTTGCAAGGCATTGTTGGATGGAATGAGAAAGGTTTAGTTGTGTATCCTAGGCCCTGCATTGCTCATAGCTAGTGAAGAATCGCCTTTAGCTCCAGTCACCGAGGCCTGGGTTTTGGCGGTAAGAAAAGCCAAGAGCTATACTCAGACACAGTACAGTTCTGAGGGGCCATGCAGTTCAGCAGAGTGGCAACAGGGAAGTCCTTGGGTGCCACAGTTTTGTTCCAGTATTTTTACTCTGTAGTCCTGTTTTAAAACCTTCCTCCTGCCCTTTCCTAGTTGGCTGGTTCTTGTCATTCAGAGAGCTGTAGCAATGGTAGGAAATAACCTGGGTGAAAGGAGAAGGTCAAACTGTGCTGCAAAGCTGCTGTACAGGAAGCATTCAGTGTCCACAGAGAGAGATTGAAGCCAGATGCCTACTGGCGTATGAGGATGTTGCTTCTCAGGATTGTCTTCATTACAACAAAGGAAAAATAATCCTGACAATAAAAATCCCAATATTCCTCTCCCTGGGGCAGTTTCTCAAATATCTTTTGGACAAATCTGCCTCTACCTTCTATTTTTCACAGTATCCAGTTCAGATCCAGATTCACTTGGGACTCAAATACTACAATGGTTGTATCAGCAATGGCAACACAATCTACAATCCATTGCTGTTAATGCCCCCCAGAAGCCTCATTGCCTGGGAAAGAGGAAAACAAAAAGAGCACAATAGGGTGCAAATGGCAAAAACGTCAGTTGGAACTGCAGCTATTTCTCTGAACAGCATGACTAGAAGTGATGCTGCATCATGGAGACAACTTGCAGTGGAGTGAAACACCTTGCCCTGGACAGGCAGCGGGGAGAGTTGGGGGGAAAGGAGTTTGCTTTGTGTGCCACTAGGAGATTCTAAAGTTAGGAGATGCTGAAGCTAAATAACTAAAGTTACTTCTCTGAGTGCAGCATTGGTCTGAAGAGTAGTGCTGCCAGGTGTCCGGTTTTGAACCAGATAGTCCAGCATTTGAGCTTTCTATTCAGGAAACAAATTAAGAAAATATAAATGAGAAAATATAAATGTTCAGTATTTTCTAAATAAGATGTTATGTAGATTGTGATGGAATGTCAAGTGTGTCCGGTATTTTTGTTGAAACCATCTGGCAACCCTACCGATGAGGCTTAGGGAAAAAATTCCTTCAAAACAATGAGGGGAACACAGGAACACAATTGTTGAAGGAATGAAAGAGAAAGGAGGAACACAAGAAACAAAGGGAATAAACACCAAACAAAAAGGCCTAAAACAACCAAAAAGAACAAAAGAAACAGAAAGTCTCAGAGGAGTAGCCATGTTAGTTGGGATTGGTCTTGCCTAGAGCACGGGGCTGGACTTGATGACCTTCTGAGGTCTCTTCCAGCTCTATGGTTCTATGATTCTATGGTTAGTCTGTAACTTTAAAAACAACATCCTATTGCACCTTACAGACTAACAAATTATATATATAAAGGATTATGAGCTTTCATGAGTAAAACTCACTTCATCAGAACTCAGTAGAGAGACTAAAAAGTTCACACTGATGTCTAAGACTCTTTGGTCAGGGCCCCTCCCTCCCTGCCTGCCCAACTCTCTCCTCCACTAGTCTTTGGCACCCTTACCTACTGCTTAGTGAGCACAGTTTAGTTGAGGGTGACCCCTCTCAATCAGGCCAGGCCACTACTCACACAACAAAGACAACAATCTTTCCTCACCCCTACACCCAATCTGCAATCCAACACCAGCCAAAACTGATCACCTAGGCACCGTGGTATGCAGCCAAGATTAGCTTTGGAAGCTTTGGTTACATGAAGTCATTTTCCTCAGCTCCTCATTAGATATCAGGAAAGAGTTCATTCAACTTCAAGGGTCACATCCTCAACATCAAGAAAAACTTTAAAAGGACATTCCTTACATACAGCATAGAATACCAACGTTCTGCTAAGTGAGCTATATGAATTCTCTTTCCCTGTGATAACACAGAGATTGTTCACATTCTAGTTGTGACAGAGATTTGCAGCTTTGCATTTTGGGTAAGTGTATTACTCTGCACATAGAACATTGAACACATTTTCCACATTTGTGACATGTTTTTCCAAAGACAGGCAGCCTATAGGTAGGTGTGTCATATCACAGTGTGCACAGTTTTCACGTGAGCAGTTGGTGTATCTGCTTTGCCTCAACTTGATGGTGGCTGGGCCCACCCAGGATGCCCTGAATATTCATTTGTGTAACAGACTCTGCAAAGTTGTCCACATATGACACTGACAACAGTAGACACTCTACTTGCGTCTTTGTGAGGCTCTGCACGTGCTTTCTGCAAGCCCAGTCAGGTTTCCTCAAGACTTCTGTTAGCCCTTGACACCGAACACAGTACTGTATCTGAGAAAATCATTTTTAATATTTCCAAACACTCAATTTCTTGCTCTTTGCCTGAGCTCTTGAACAGCTCTGTCTGTTCTTCCCCTAAGTGTAGGTGAGACCACTACAAACTGGTACAATTCAAACACAACATTTTTCTTAGGGTTGCCAAAATCCCTAAGCATTGTTAAGATCTCATTGAAAGTGGGAGCATTTTCACCTGGCTGCTGGGAGAGTGCTAAAACTTCCAGAACTTCCACTCCCTCTAGGTGCAATAAAGGAGCTACTTTTATGCTTTGTGCTTTTAAAATCTGTTCCTGGAGTTTTCTTATAAATCTGGAAGGTTTGTTCCCATCTCATTCAATTTTCAGCAAAATTTACAAAAGTATAAAAGTGGGGTGGCTTGCAAACATCCCTGTTCAGGATTTTTAAAAAGACAAACAAACAAACAATTTTCTAGTTTAACTGCTTTACTTTTGCCATCACTTTTGCATACTCACTTGTCTTCATATGCTGTGCCTTCTGTTTGGTTTCTGCTGGTCTGTGGATTGCAGCATCTTGTCTGCGTGTGGCAGTTTGCACCATTTACACTGCATCCTGGCAAAAAAATAGCCACTTCCTATAGAATAGAGTCTTCTGACGCCATACAGTGTTGCTAGCACAGTCACGCAGCACAGTCCCTGTCTTTGTGAGGGAGTTGCAGCTTCTGCACGTCAGGAACATAGTTACACAGGCACATGTTTCTTTTTTATTTATACACATAACAAGATGGCTCCTACATGCCAGAGAAACCTGACAAAGTAACAATGGGAGGACATGAAAAGACCCATTTTAAAGAGACAGTACCACAGTCTCAGTTATAGTTCACATACGTGGCTGTGGAGGTAGACTACAGAAAAGTCACCATGAAGTACACAGTAGAGATGTTTTGGGGGTAGCCAAGTTAGTCTGTATAGGATAAATTGAAAAAACAATAAATGGTCTGGTAGCACTTCATAGAAAAGATGAACGTGCAAGAGAGGAAGGACCACACAGTGACACTGTATTTCATTGGCCAACAGATATAACATCTATCCACAGCAACTGGATCATTCCCCTCTCAGCCACTCTTAGCTGTACGTA
Organism: Pelochelys cantorii; assembly: GCA_032595735.1. Classification (NCBI taxonomy): domain Eukaryota; kingdom Metazoa; phylum Chordata; order Testudines; family Trionychidae; genus Pelochelys; species Pelochelys cantorii. The sequence goes on from CM064326.1 coordinate 213,260,018, forward strand.
GCTGGGAGGTAGGGGCAATTAGGACTTAGTGGGAGAACCAGCACTGATGAGAACATGTATTTAAAAATGTTTTCTATTTCAGAGACTACAGAGATAATGTATGGTAGGACTCAGAGAGGTGGTTGGAGTGCCCTTTCCCATGTGCTGTAATAGCAACTCCACTCATTACACAGGAGAAATAACAGTTTATGTTTTTGAGCACTGTTCTGTCTTTTCTTGAATATTTCTGTACTTGACCACAGTATGTGAGGTCAGAGAGAAAAGGGCATGTTCCTCTACTGTCAAAAGTAAAGGGAATGCAGAGACATGGAGCAGGGGTGTGCATTGGGTTCAAAGAAGGAAGGAAGGAATGTGTTTCATTTGAGGAGGATAGGCAGAATTCAGAAATTGAAAGAGTGTATTAAAGGATGTGTGACATTTTGGAGGTGCAGGAAATTCTGGGACACAAGGTACAATTTCAGCATGACTCCGGGTGCCTTTGGAGAGCAATATGAGAGGTTTAATTCTGAAACTTTTTCTAGCAAGTCCAAAGATGTTAGGGGAAGGGATCCAGAGTGACACTAAGGAAGGAAAGCTGAGAGGACACAGCTTAATAGATTTTACATGCTAGATAACCTCTCTCTTTCAAATTACTGTAGCTTGCTACAGAAGAGTGTAACATCTGCCAATCTGCCTCTGAAGCCATCTGTCATGGCTGCTTAGGGTGGTGAATGGATCCAGAGGGGTTCTATATGTGGAGAGGAGCTACCAGAAAGGTAACATGACAGATGCAGAAAAAGATGCAGGATGCTTGAGACTCACAGTTTGCAGTAATAGTGGGAAAGAAGGCCATTCCACTAGATAATTTTTTGGGGGAAAGAAGAAGAATGTAAAGCATTAAATCCATTCAGGCCCTCATGGGAGACACAGCTCCAGTACAAAGGGGCCCTGACTTGGAGTTACCTGTGGAGCAGCTTGCCATGCACAGAAAGCCATCCTACAAACGCATCTCTATCATCCTTCATTACACCCACTTTGTCCCAAAACAAGGGGAATTCATATACAAAACCCTTCACATCCACAAAGGAGAAAAGAAAAACAAAAACCAACCAAACAAAAATGCCTCAAACTCAAACAAGGAAAAGCAAAGTCAAGGTGACACTTTCTACTGAGCGTAGCCATGCAACTGTAATTCTGTGGGAAGATAATGGTACAGGCTCAGCTCCTCCCTAATAAAAATGCCATTTCTTGCGGTATATGTATGAGAAAGATAGAGAAACAGAGCCAACTGGTGATATATCAGAAATACTCAGCCTCTTCCTCACTCATCTCTGTCGTGTTGCTGGACTTTTTCCCCTTCACTTGCTAAATCTAGATCCCCCTCCCCCGCCCCCCATTTTCTGAGAACAAACTTTCGTTGTTTCTGCAATTCAGCTCACAGCGCTGAACACAGGGTGTCACATAACTCACAGGACACAGCTTTCAAGCACTACTATTCCGCTGCCCAATGGTCAGTGTAATCCCCACAACTGCTTTGCGAGGACACATTTTTTAAAAATTCAGCCGAACAGAAATTCAAAGGGCCGCAGAGAGGTTCGGGGAGCTAAAAGAAGAGGCACAACATGGGTTTTGGAAGAGACTGACACAGGAGTGTTTCTGGCAAAGCAATGCAGAGTGAAGCAGCCTCCCGCCCCAGCTGTGCGGATGCCCCCAGTCTTAGCCGGCAGCCCCGGGAGTGTTTGCACGTGATGCGGGCTCCTGTCTGGGTGAGGGAGAGTTCATGCTCCCCAGTCCGCTCGCTTGCCGGAGCGAAAGTGAAAGCGCCCGGCCGGGCCCGCCGCAGGCTCTGCCCCAGCGTGTTTCGGGCGCAGACGCCGGCTGGTTCCGTGTGTCTGTCGGGAGCCCCCGGGGGGACACGATGCACCTCGGGCTCATCCTCACGTGTGGCGCGCTGGCTCTGGGGGCTGGTGAGTGCAGGGGGCGGCGGAGGTGCCGCTTCGGGAGGCCCGGGAGCGAGGGGGGCACGTCTGCTCGCCAGCGGGCGCCCCGAGGGGCAGATGCAGGACACCCGCGGGCGGGGCGGGGCGGAGCTGCGCGAGCAGGAGCCAGAATTCCCCTCCCCCGCCTGCCCAGCGCTCTGGGAGGGAGTTGGGGGCTTGGGCAGGGCGGGGCAATTGGGGAGGCGGGATATGGGGGGGGGGGCATTGGGCACGTGACCAGAAGGGAGGGGCATCCCCTCCTCCGCCCCAGGTCCCGCCGCTCCCCTCCTCTTCCCTGCCCTTGCATTGACCCCCCCTTCCCCCACCCCCTCCCCTGAGCGACTAGTAGGGATGGGGCTGGCACCTGCGCTCACCAGCGGGGGAAACAACCGGCCCCAGCTTGCACTGCTTCCCGCCAGTGGGGGGGGGGGTCAGGCTCTGGGATGGAGGCGGGGTCCTGGGTGCAGGCTTCGGCCGGGGCAGAATGTGGGGGTATATGAAGGGGGGCTGGGGTCAGGCTCTGGGAGGGAGTTTGGGGGCTGGAGGCAGTGAGAGTTTGGGAACAGGAGGGGGTTGGGGAAGAGGGTTTGGGCTCCGAAAGGGGTGGGGTGAATGAGGGGATGGGTGGAGGAGATGAGGGGCACCATGCTTAACAGACACATCCCTCTCTGCATCTTCTCTTGCGGAGATGGGGGGTCTCTTCACACTCCTGCCCGCCCACCGCCTCATGTGCTCCTCTGCCCATGCGTCCACCAGTCCTGCCAGCTGCCCCCAAGCTATTTAAAACGTACCAGGGGTCCCTGCCACCACCACTGGCAGCAACTTCCTGCTCCTCACTCTGCTCAGCTGCTGGTACACCCCTGCACATTGAGACACCTTCCCGCCCCCAGGCTGCAGCGATATATATGCCAGCCTTGCTCTGCCACCGGTGGTTGTGGTAGGGACCCCCATGGCATTTCAAATTGCCTGAACAAATAACGAGAAGTCCTGTGGCACCTTATAGACTAACAGATTTGCTGGAGCATGAGCTTTCGTGGGCAAAGACCCACTTTGTCAGATGCATGTCAGAGTAACATTCTGAACAACTTAAATTGCCTGGGGGCAGCAGGTGGGTCAGTGGCTGCACAGTGAGGAGTATGCAGGTGGCCAGGGCATGCACCTGGTGTGGAGCACACGGGGCAGCAAGTGGGGTTGAGGAGAAAAATAGAGGTTAGATGTGAGGCATCTTGGGACAGATGTTTTGATACACGCTGCCCCAAGTGGCCATGGCCATGCCAGTCAGTGGCCCCGAACTCTGGTGGAGTCTGCCCCCAAGTCAGGAATATTCCTGGTGCTGTGGCACCACTGCTTATGCCTGGAATCTTCCAAAAGGATGATGGCGGAGGGGGTTGGGGGTGGGGAAATAATACCACACTGGGAAGAGGTAGTTCTAGGGAGGTGTTCCGGGAAAGGAGGGGAATCCTATGACAGTAGCATGCCCCTGGGCTCACCTGGATCATCCCCTTTTCCATAGGGCTGCCCTAGCAAAGGGCAAGATTAAGTGCTATTTGTCTCATCTCGATGGGGCAGCAGGTGTTTGTGTGTGCACCCCACCTCTCAGCTGGTTCCTTTCCTTCTCAGCAGAGCTGCCAGGAGAGCCGGCCCCAGGGTTCCAGTTACGCTCTGTGGATGTGGTTTTGGACTGTCATTATATAGAGGAAGCTGTGGGAGGATTTCCGGGTGCCTTTGCAGGATCATTCTCCTCAGACCCTGCCACCCTGGTGCTGAGAGGTGTCAGCATTGCTGATGATGGAAGCTTGGACAGTGTCACCAACTATGAGGTTCCAGGGATAAGTGCTGATTCCACTTCTCCCATCATCTTTGAAGTCTCAGGTGAGTGAGGAACTGGAGATAGGAGACTTGCCATGCTAGCCAGTTATCCATGAGTGAACTGAAATCCGCACAGACTCAAAACACAGAGCTCTGCTGCAAGGGCGCACAGGATGTGATGGACGAAGGGAGTAAAGGATTCTGTGTAAACAGAAACAGTCTCTATCAATTTACTTACAATAGAGGGATAAGGTGAGTGAGATAAAATGTTTTATTGGATCAACTTCTGTTGGTGAAAGGAAAACTTTAGACCTACACAAAAGGGGCTCTTGTACAATTCAAAGTGGAAGAGCCCACATGGAGCCCGGAGTCAGTGGGGGGCCTCCCTGCTGGCCTTGGGCTCCACACAGCTTCAATTACGGATGTTAAGGACTAGTTGAATAGTTGACTATCTGATAAGCAAACGCTTATCAGATAGTCAGTCGACTAGACAATTTCCTCCCCTCCCCCGTGCCTCCCCTGCCCCTTGCTGTCTCTGTCAGAGAGAGGCAACAAAGGGGGGGAAGAGGGAGTACAGTATTTCAAAGTGGCAGTGCCGCACGGAGCCCGTACCTGGGAACTTCCTAGGTGACTTATAGGAAGCAAGATATTCAGCAGCCTCCTCAACACCTGCGAGACTTTGTTATACTTGTAGAAATAGAACTCACAGAATCTCGTAAGGGCGATAAGGCAATATGCTGCATTTATTGTGAAGGCAGAATTCATGTACTACCCCTAGCTACTAAAATTACCCACCACACATACATACCTCATACACACACATATATCTACAGATGAGATATAGTTACTAGCCTCAGTTGCTCATGTTATTCCACTGGCCAGGCGGTCTGTATATGAGGAGGGGAGCTGGGTCGATGCTCCTGGAGAATGATCATAGAATTGAACGACTCAATTCTGTAGTTTTGTACCCGTCTTTTTGTATGTTTTAGTCCATAGATCGTGTGCTGTCCCGCTGCCCCAGGGCACTGTATGACCATGCATCACCAGTTAACCATGCAGCTGGTCTCCAGACAGGCTGGCTTCAAGGACTGTTTGCTGTACTGACACTCACATTCGCACTTTTACATAGTCACACACCTAACTTTAAACTGAGTTAAGGCAGTACCATGTTTAAAATGGGATTTCAGTTACAATATGTAAAAAATGTTCCCAAAAAGTTACAATAACAGATTCTCCAAAGGCAATTCTTAACAGGTTATTTACAAATTAATCCAAAACCCATTAATAAAAATTGGACTGCATTTCATGAGGTTACATAATGTCACATTGGTAGATATAATTTATTAAAATGGCAATTTCATTCTTCAGCCCTACAGCTTGCCCTCCAGATCAGTGAGGGTTTCTTGCTCCAGCCAGTAATTTGTGGCACAATCCCAGCCTCACTCCCTCCTCGTGCAGTGGTTGAGCTTAGCTCTCCTCACCCAAACTCCACAGCTTATAGCAAGGACAGCATTAGACGGTTTGGAGCAGCCGCTCCAGATCCTGTGCTTTGAAGGCGGGGCCCGGGGCCCAGGGTGGCCTGTGCTGTTACTGCAGGGCTAGGCACCAGCAGCCGGGGTTAGGGTTGCCAGGTGTCCAGTATTTAACTGAACGGTTTGGTATTTTCGCCTCCTGTCCAGTAAAAAAATTCAGAAAATACCGGACACCTAAAATGTCCGGTACTTTCTGATTTTTTCTCGGCCAGGAGGCGAAAATCCTGGGTGCTTACCAGATTCCACAGGGGAGCTGTCCGGTCTGGTTTTTTTTTTGCTTAACAACTCTCAGGGTCCTTTCTTCCTTTTTTTTTTTTTTTTTTTTTTGGCTCAACAACTTTGGTCTCCCCGTTTTTTTTGCTCAACAGATGATTTTTCCCGGTGTTTTTTTTTGGGGGGAGAGAAGGTGTTCGGTATTTTTTGTTAAACCATCTGGCAACCCTTTCTGGGGTCACCACACACCTACTCACCAGTGGCAGCAGAAGGTACGGGAAGCAGAGCAGGCCAGCCCAGCCCCAGCACACTTTACTCTGCCATTTTCCAGCTGAGTCACCCCACTTCATCACCTTGGCTCTGCCTCCCTGTGACTTGCATTGGTGTATTTTTGTGATTGGCCACACGTTCTATATTACTGGGTGGAAAAAACTCTTTCCAGGTCTGTAATTGGCAAAGGGGGGATGAACTTGGAGCCTAGTGATTGGCCATGGCTATATCATATTTTGATTGGTTGCTGCCTGCCTGCCTGCCTGGTTTTTTTATTGGTGGGTGAGACCTGTTGCTAGGTGGAGTAGCCAGCACTGGGATTTGTGGAGAGCAGGATAACAAGGCAACTTTAAAGACAGGGTTTAGATGTGAGGCATCTTGGGACAGATGTTTTGGTATGTGCAACCCCAGGTGGTCCTGCCCATGCAGGTTAATGTGTATCCAGGCTTGATTCCTGTGTGTGCACTTGCACCCAGAGATACCAACTGGAACAGCTGCATGGCCGTTTTGCAGTGTGCAACCCTGGAATCCTGAACTCTAGTCCAATACTGCCTTAACCACATGGGCACCTTCCTTCCTCCTTAGACAAGGGCAGAGACACACTCACAGGGAGAAAATGGAAGTGTGACACTTCATGGTGGAGTTGATAGGAGAGAGATGGAGAACAAGTAGGAATAAAAAAGGAAGAAAGTGAGAATGAGGGAAGGGAGAAAGTGAGACTGTGGGAATGGTTAGAGGAGAAAAGCGACAGAAGAGAGATCTCAGCTACAGTGGTAGTGAAAAGGGGGGAGAAGGTAGCAAAGGGAAAGGGAGGGGCATACTTTTCTAATTGTGCCGAAAAAACCAACAAGATTTTTAATGGCAAAGAGGACTTGACAAGAAAAGAGAGAATTTAAGGATGGAGCTGAAAGTGGCGAAAATGGATGGGGATTTGAGGCCTGTGTTGTGGAGCAGAAAGTCCTGAGTTCAAACCTGTTGGTATACGCAGAGAAAAATCATGTGTCATGATGTAATTAAAAAATGTGACCATAGCAGCATAATGACTATGCCTCAAACCAGGAGCAGAACTGATTACCCTGTTCACTAGGCTCTGCAGCTACCTTCCTCACCATGCACCTTTCACGCTGGCTGCACGTTATACATTTAGACTGTCTTGTAAACTTGTTTTAATGGGGTCACCCAGGCTTCTGTTAAACTTTCTGGAGCCTGGGGCTGAAGCCCAAGCCCCTCTTCCCAGGCCAAAGCCTGACCTCCCCCCCCCCAGGGCTGAAGCTGAAGACCAAGGGCTTCAGTCCAGGGTGGTAGAACTCCGGGTTACAGGCCTCCCACCTGGGTCTGAAGCCCTTGGGTTTTGACCCTCCCACTCAGGGCAATGAACTTCAGGTGGGCTCAGGCTTCAGTCCCCCACTCCTGGGGTCATGTAGTAACTTCTGTTGTTAGAAGGGAGTTGTGGTGCAAAGACATTTGAGAACCTCTGCTGTATACGTTCCCTTGCCCTCCTGTCCCACCTGGACACAAAGCGGCAGAACCTGCTGCCTTCCACTGAGGTTGGAGTTCCTTTGTGGAAGAACTTACACTTCACTCGGCGTGCAAGGAAAGGAAAGGGTGTAAGAAGGGGAGTATGACAGTTGCAGGACTACCTGCTCTTCAGTCCCCTTTCTGGTCTCTCAGAGAACCCAGTTCAGGTCTTGAGCCTCTTGTCCTTGCCTGGTTTGGGATAGAATGTTATAATTCTTCCATACGTGGAGCAGGGCTAGGACCACTGACCAATGTATAACAATCGCTTATTATTGTGCAGGTCCAGCTGGGTTTGGGGCACCTGTGTTTCCTTCCCTTGGGAGCCAACAAAGTAGTGACCAATACTATAATCAAATATTTTAAAACAAAATGTTTTTACTTAGCCTTTGAAACAAAGCAGGGGTGGAAGGAGGGAGGATTTTAAAATAACAACCTGCATGCATATCTGTCTTACCTAAATTACCATCATTCCATAAAGGTGACCTAGGTAGATTTAGCTTCTTCAGAGTCGTCGTCCCCCGTCCAGTGGTACCACAGGTTTGAGTGTGTCTCAGTCTGGTTCTCCCTGGTAACTCTGAGGGAATGTCCTTTTAAACCCCACAAGTGTTTTGTTGTCCAAGGTGCTTCTCAAAGTATTGGAAAGCTTGGGCCTCCGCTGGTCATGACAGTTCTGTATGTGATCTGGGAATCAATGCAGAGTTATCAAAGCTAATAGCTCTGGCATCATCTCTTAACTTTTCTCCCATGGTTGCAGTATTTGCAATACAGCGTTAAAAAATCATGAATCAGGTCTCAACATAAATCAGGTCTTGAAGATTGACTTAAAAATCATGAGATTTTCTAATGATAAATGTTAGGTTATTTTTTATCTGCCTTCTGAATTCTGTGCTTTTAGAATGCACCTAAGTCATGTTTTCAAGTTTTGCTTCTCAAACATGAGTGGTAGAAACTTACTTTTTTAATGGAAGCTGGGATCCTCATGCAATGGTTTGATTTCAGCAAGAGCTTTAAGAAAACGTTGGCGATACCAGCAAAGCCGTTAAAGGACCATTTGAGCCACCTTCTCCTGCCTGCCTGGGAGCCCTTAATGAAATACATTCTCACAAAAACCTCTTCACCAGAGCCAAGCCAGTCTACGCTACAGGTTGAACCTCTCTTAACCGGGGACTCTTTTGTCCAGCAACATCCCTGGTCCGGCATCCTGGGATGTCCCAGGACCAGAGTCCCAGTGGAGGGCTGGTGGCTGGGAGCTCTGCAGTGGGGCTAGAGCCCAGTAGCAGGGCTGCCCTCTGACAGTGAGACCGGGAGCCAAGTAGTAGGGCTGCTGCCCAGTGTTAACGCTGAGCGGGGGAGGGGCGGGTGGCAACAGAGCTGGAGCCAAGCAGCAAAACTCCCGCGAGACTGGGAGGCAGCGGAGTCACACGGCAGCAGAGCGAGGAGCCCATCAGCACCACTCGCACCAAGCACTGCAGCTGCCTGGTGGGAGTAGGAGGCAGCGCGTCTGCCCCATGGGGCTGGGAGCCTGACTGTGGAGCCGCCTGGTGGCAGGGCCAGGGACCCAGTCATAGGGCTGCCCAGCAGCGCAGCAAAGAGCCTGGTAGCCCTGCTGCTACCCGGCAGAGCTGCCTGGTGAGGCTGGGGGCAGCGGGGTTGCCCAGCGAGGCTGACACCCAAGCAGGGCTTGTCGCCCAGCTGTGCAACTGGACCCCAGCAGGGCGGCTGCCCCATGGGGATGGAGCCCGACAGTGTAGCTGTGTGTGCCAGTGGCAGGGCTGCCACAGTGGGACCAGGAGCCCTGCGTACGGAGGGGCCAGCAGCAGGGGGAAGCTGGCAGGGAGGCTGGCTGTAAGGTCATGGCTAGGATGGGGGGGCAGTGACAGGGGTGGGCCCAGAAATGACCTTTCCTGGTCTGGCAAAATCCCTCATCCGGGACCAGTCAGGTCCCGAGGGTGCGGGACCAAGGAGGTCCAACCTGTATTAACAGATTGTTAAAAACACTCCAATATTTTGTCACCGGGGTATAGCTGTAGAGAGTACAGGGCAACAAGAAAGACTGGCATGTGCTTCAGTAACAATAAGTGAATTGGCAGGTGGCAAGAACTGCATGGAACAGTTTTCAGGTTAAAGGACAAGCTGGGCTTTAAATCCCTTTTTGTCCTCTCAAGTGCATCCTTCACTTGAAACCTGGCTTTCTTCACCTCTCCCAAGGGCAGGACCGCATAGTCCGGTTTCCCCAACATGTTAACACAACCAGCCCCTCTGGCACCTAGTAGGGATGTGAAGGTTTAACTCAGGGGGGGGAACCTTAGACCCAGGGGCCAGATGCAGTCCCCAGTTTGCCTGGATCTGGCCCCCAGAGCTCAGGGCTCTCCCCGCCCCCCAGTATTGGGGCGCCTCTGCTGTCCCTGCCCAACTGATTTTTCTGTAGGTCAGCAGCCCCCAACCCACAAAAGGTTTCCCACCCCTGGTTTAACTGGTTAACCCATAAGCCTCATTCTTAACAGGTGAGGGTTACTGGTTAAGGTTAACCAATGGGGGCTGGAGCAGTTCCCGCAAGGGGCCTGTCACAGACAGGGGTTACTCTGGCCAGGCTGGAGCAGTCCCTGTCTGCGGCGGTAGGGGCTGCTCCAGCCCAGGGGCAGGTGAGGGGGCCGCTCCAGCTGCTGGAGCAGCTCTCCCACTCACCTCCCATTTAATCAGTTAACCAGTTAAACAGTATGTTTAGCCTGTTAGCCAGTTAAATAGCCACTTAGCAGCTCTTTTCATTCTGCGGTCTCTGACAGTGACGGATTAAAGGTAATTCAAAAGAGGCTTCTAGAAAACAAAACATTGTTTGTTCACCCAAAGATACAGAGCATGCAGTGACAAGTATTCAATGACAGTGGCCTGTATATTGGCTTTTTACCTACATTTTATTCTTTCCTTGCAAGTGTTTGGTAAGTTCCACACAACTCAAAAATCCCGACTCCTGGGCTGGTGACAGCCCCTGCAGCAGCCTATGTTTCTCTTTGGCAGACATTCATCTCTAGCTGTTGCTGCATCCTCAATCCCTCTTCTTTTTTAAGGCTGAGACCTTTAATGTTTCAGCATCCCCTTTGGTCCTAGGTTTAGGCGTGGAAAGAATAAACCTTGCTAGCATGGTTGGCAGGTAGGTATTTTCCGATGTACAGCTCTCCCTACTGTTCCCTTAGGCTACTGTCTGCCACTGTTTTGTTCCCTGCTGTTTTCCCCCAATAGCCTTTCATATTGTCCGTTCTGGCTGCAAAGTTAAAAGTAACAGGTCAATTGAGAAATTCATAACAACAAACCACATGGCTTCTTCATTCACCACAAGAATTTCTTCAAACAAGCTGGGAGACCAATGCTTCATTTAAGGCCCTTGTGTTTGTACAGTTGTAGTTTGCCGCTTTTTACGCTGGGTGTTGACAGAGCCCTTGGTGTGTCTCCAAATTAGGGCCCTATTGAAACTTGATCGTCTTTTTCCTGTTCCATTCATCAAACTACCTAGCTCCTTTTTCTCATTACAGAAACTTTGGTTCCCATCTCTTATGCGGAATCCCTACTGCATGCAGACTGTGCTGGGGAGGAGGTGACCTGTGAGATCTCTCCATACAGCCTACACGTGGCCGATGAGAGGCTCACTCAGGCCTCCTGATTCATGGGGACCCTAAAGCTGTCCAGTGGGATCAGCATAGCCCTGGTGCTGAAGGTCAGAAGCGACAGGGAGGAAGATGAGGGAGTGGCTGTGCTGCACCCAAGGCTGAAGGTCCCTGTAAGCCATGAGGGCACAGTACTGACCACAGGTGAGCAGAGTGAAGAATGAGATGAAAAGACCTGAGTTCTGGAATGCACCTAATACACCAAGGAGTGCTAGGGGAGCCAGACACCCCAGGGCTGAAATCTCCACACCAAGGAGTGCTAGGGGAACAAGAGATCCCAGGAATACCACCTCACTTGTATAGGGACTGAACATAGCAGGATAGATAATCCTTGCCTTCTGGAGGGAAGCTCAAATGCACAGGGCCCCGTGGGCCTTAGTTATCTCCAAATGTAAATTCTGGGCCACCGATGTGCCCTGTTGGTCACTTTGCCCTTCCACTTCTGTGCCCCTTGACTCCCAGTTCTGTCCCTCCTGTTCTCCCTGATTGTCCCCATTATTTGCCACACCCGTGGCAGCCCTGACAAGTGCTGTGTCATCTAAGAGTTTGTTGTAGCAAGCACAGCAATGTGCACGTACTCCCTGTATTCTGCTAATAGCTCTGCAGCCTGCAGGATGGGCTCTTCTTGGGGGCTACGTCTGCACTGCAGGTTTCTTGCACAAGAGCACGTCCACAATGCCATGTGCTTTTGCCGAAGAGAGTGTCCACACAGCCATGGACGCTCTTCCTTAAGAAAGCTCTGACGGCCATTCCATCAGAGCATCTGTGCTTTTTCCGATAGAGATTTCTTGGGCAAGAAACCCGTTGTCCGTCCACACATGCCTTTTTACCAAGAGCTCTTGCACAAAAAGGCTTCTTCCTCGTAGAAAGAGGAATAACTCTTGTGCAAAAGCCCTGTCTTCTGACCATCTACTGTACTTTTTCTTGCGCAAAAACATGCTTATAGTGTGGACGCGCTGCGAGTTTTTGTACAAAAACTCTACAGTGTAGACATAGCCCAAGGGATGAACAGTTCATACCCTTCAATTCAGCCTAGTCAATAAGTGCACAGCATACTTTCTGCCGGTGGGTGGAGCTTATTGTGACCTGATGTGCTGCCAGGGAGTCTTTCATGATCACAGATTTACACACTCTTTCTATCTTTCTCCTCCTCTTTGTTTCTAGTTGAATTCCAGTTGTCATCTCACACCCCTGCTTTGCGTGCCCGACTTGGCAGCTCCGTCAGCCTGGACTGCAGCTTTGCCTTGGCTCCCAGCTCTCCGCTGGCCTCGCTGGAGTGGAGGCTACAGCACCGAGGCAGTGGGCGGAGAGTGTTTCACTACCAGGCAGGGGGCACGGTACAAGCAGAACAGCCAGGGGCCCAGGTGGATGTGGTGCAGCTGCTGGAGACTGGAGATGCATCACTACGGCTACATGGCGTGCGGGTGGGGGATGAAGGGACATACATTTGTTTGGTGTCCACCCCGCAGCACCAGGCCCAGAACATCATCCAGATGCAGTTGGTCGGTGAGGCATTTCTGCTTTATGGATACCTAGTCGGGGCAGTCGGGGGACAGGTCCCATTCACTGGAACCTGACCCTTCCCTGTAAGTCTGCTCCCCTCCTTGCTTTCCCAGGCCCAGCCAGTGGGGGTAAGGCACTTCCTCTGTACGACTCCATCCCTCAAACACACTTTATTACTGGCTGGATTTAATTTCCTGTTTACTCCCCTCCAGAGCCCCCAAGAGTCCGTTTGTTCCTAGAGCTGGTGTCTCGTGAGGGGAATGGAGTCACCACCCTGACCTGCGAGATCTCTGGCTATTACCCCCTGGATGTGTCAGTGACGTGGACGCGGCAGGCTCCTGATGACAAGGACAAGGTCCCTGTCTCAGGCTCAAGCACATACTTCTCCAGCCATAGGCAAGCCCAGGATGGCACGTACAGCATCAATTCCTACCTGAGTATCAACACCGCCACAGAGCTGGGACCTGCCACCTACAGCTGCCATGTCTCGCATCTCGCCCTCGAAGAGCAAATCACAGCTTGTGCCCAGCTCAGAGCACCAGGTAAGTGGGAAAGGAGGGCAAGTGCCCTGAACTGCCTTGGCCTCTCAGCTTTTGCTTCGTCCTCTGATCTCCTAGCTCCAGCTCTTCACCCCTCACTGGGATGTACAATAGCCCTTCCTATTTGGAGCATCTTCCCATTTCTCCCAATTCCCCTGACTGCCCTTGTTCCCCATCCCTTCTTTCCTCCCTGGCTTCTGAGTCTCACTTCCTCAGCTCTTACTGCACCCCCTAAAGCCCTTTGTGAAGTTTGTTCTCTGCATCATGCAGCACCTTGCACTGGTAAGGGGGCAGTGATTTCAGGGGAGCAAAAAATCAGCTCTGGGGCCCCAATCCTGCTCAGCAGAGTCCTTATTGGGAACCTCACAATACATGGTCTTCTTTGCCCCACCCCTTGCCTTCTGCAGTAGGAGCTCAGCACTGGCCCTGCTCCCTGTGCCATGGTTCTGCCCAATGGGCAGCCAACTGCCTGAAAGCACACACTGCCCGCCCCAACCACACACTTCTCCCCCTGATGGGACCTGATGCTGCCCTATGGATTATCACGTCTCCCTAATCCAGTCTTTCCCCTGGAACCTTCCACATCTCTCCTCCCGTAGGGTCCCAGCCTATGCTGCATGTGATGTGTGTGAGGACTTTAAACTCTGAAAAGATTCAGATGTGGTTCAGATACTGACTCCCCTTCTTTTTCCAGCAGAGCAAAAAATATCTAGTGGACTTGTGGGCATCTTCATCGCTACGTTCATCTTCCTTGCTGCTCTCATTGGCCTCCTGCTCAGGAGAAGTAAAACTGGTAAGTGTGTAGAGCACTTCAGCCCTCCCACACCCAGAGCTCCTGTCCTGCTCCCTGCAGTGCCCATCTGTGAGAGGCAGAGACTGGAGTAGCTGGGAGCACCTGCTACAGCCAGGATTCCTGCCACTCTAATGACAGTGCTTCCTGTAGAGAGTAGAATAGCTGGAAACTCCCTCACAACCAGCTCTCCTGACTCCTTCCTTACAGCAGCCTGAGGCCCAGACCGGAGTAGCTAGTGCACATACCTCCTTCCCATTGTGCCTCCTGCAAGGAAGAAGCTAGAACTGGAGTAGTTGGCAGATCATTCCATAGTTAGTGCTCCAGCTTTTCTTCTTACCATGCCTCTTGCTGGGAGGAAGTGGGAGAATCATAAACTCATAGAATCCTAGGGCTGGAAGAGACCTCAGGAGGTCATTGAGTCCAGCCCCCTGCCCAAAGCAGGACCAACCCCAACTAAATCATCCCAGCCAGGGCTTTGTCAAGCTGGGACCTATAAACCTCTAGGGATGGAGATTCCACCACCTCCCTAGGGAACCCATTCCAGTGCTTCACTACCCTCCTAGGGAAATAGTTTTTCCTAATATCCAACCTAGTCCTCCCCCAGCGTCTGTTTCTCATCAGCCCAGTAGCTGCAGAACATGGATCTGGTCACTTTTGTCTCCTGGAATCTCAGTATTTTTCCTTCTTTTCAGTTGATGCAAAATCGGAGGAATCCCTGGAGACTTCAGGGTAAAAGGACAGTCCCTCTGATGGACGCCATCACAGGTGGAGGTTCCACCACTCAGAAGCAAACCTTGAATTATGGAGCTATCACCTGTGCCAGGGACCCTCCTGCAGTTCTGGAGGAAGGGATTGGAGGACCCTTGTGACCCTGGAAAAGTGGAATCAGAGAAAAGTGGGCATCGCCCACATTTCATGTGGGTGACCTCATTGTAACACTTTTCTTCTCACACTTTTAGGTACACAGAGCTAGATCCTCAAAAAGATGTAGGCATTGGTGCTTAAGTCCAACATTTAGGAACCACTGTCATACAATCATAGATGATTAGGGTTGGAAGAGACCTTAGGGTGTCATCTAGTAAAACCCCCTGCTCAACAAAGGACCAACCCAACTAAATCATCCCAGCCAGGGCTTTGTCAAGCCGGGACTTAAAAACCTCTAGGGATGGAGATTCACGACCTCCCTAGGGAACCCATTCTGGTGCTTCACCACCCTGCTAGTGAAATAGTTTTTCCTAATATCCAACCTAGACCTCCCCACTGCAACTTAAGCCCATTACTCCTTGTTCTGCCATCTTTCACTTATGAGAACAACCTCTCTCCATCCTCTTTGGAACCCGCCTTCAGGTAGGTGAAGGCTGCTTTCATCCCTGAGATCCACAAAGCTCCTTTCAACTGGTGACTAACCCGTTAGCTGCCCAAATTTAAATTTTTGCTGGAAAAATCCCTTAAGAATCTAAATTTCTGCTTGTGCGCATACACAGAATCACCTCATTCCTGATACCACTGAGCTGCTTGGTTTCCTGGCTCATGCATAACCTCTGGAAGGATTCTCAGTCAAGGCAATACTCTGCCTTTGTCACCTGCAGGGCCTGATCCCAGAGGCATGCTCAGAGCATACCTCTCAGTTTGGGCCTTGAATAAAGGATTGCTAGGAGCAAGCAGAACAGAAATTTGATGTGTGTGTCTATGTGCATATGTACATGTATGCCATCCCAAGGCATCCTTTTCCTTTAACCCCTCCACTGCTCTGTCTTCTCTAGCATGTCAAATATAAGCTGCTTGTATTCGCCTTCTAGTCCCTTCTTGGCCATTTCCCACCCTCCCTATTTGCTATTGAATTGCGGATGCCCATGATGCCGGCCTCCATTGTCCACAGGTTCAGTTTTCAGACAAGCATCTCTCTACTTTCTCCCATGCTGTTCAGCACACTTGGGAGGAGCTGCCTGTAAACATCCACAAAGCATCCACCTGCAGATACCTCTGCAAAACTCTCCTTTGCTCTGATACCTGTTATGTGTAAACAATGGTTAGAAAGCTGATCATCCTGACCGTTATTGTCTCATTGTTTCCTTATATTCCCTTACAAGTCTCTTGGTTTATGGTTAGACTATAAGCCCTTTGGGGCAGGAACTGTCTTTCTGTTCCATTTGTACAATACCTAGCACAATGGGGTCCTGGCCAATAATGACAGTTATGTAACTAATGCTACAGTATTGTAACTACAATAATGTAACTAATGCTACAGTATTGCTACAGTAATGTAACTAATAACATTATTTGCCTGGTGCCTTGAACACTCTTCTGCAGTGTAGAGGTCCAAGTTTCTATCCCTGTTCTGCCAGAGCTGAAACAGGGACTTGAAATCAAGTCTCACATCCCAGCTGCGTGCTCGAACCACTGGGTTGTTGAGTATTCTGAGGTGGTTATGTCTTAGTCTTCCATACTGAAGCTGTTCCATTTGATATAAATGAAATAGTTTTGAAACAGGGAACCTGACTCTCCCACATCTCAGTAGAATGCCCTGACCACTGAGCTACCGAGTCAGTCTCCTGCTTTTTCTCCTCTCTTGTCCAGTGAATATTTAATTATTTATATGAAGACATGCTTCAACAGGAGAGTCCGTTATATTCCCTGTTAGTATCTTGTTGAAAAGCTGTGTTTGGGAAGTGCAGGGTGGGGAAGGGAATGGGCAAGAGGGAGTGGGGCTCACTCTGTAACTGGCTCAAACAAGACATGCTATTCACTGCACTTCGTGCTAGTTTGAATTTGATTGCTGAATAAAACCCTGTGGTTATTTTTCTAACACATGTCCACTTTAACGCCGAACTCAGCTGAATTGGAAGGGGTCATTATGCCACCACCTCTTAGGAGGGGTGCCAGGTTGGAATTGCAAGGTGACAGATCACAGTAGAGGTTTACTGGTTGTTACAGATCTCTTCTTGGCTCTTTTTGCACATGTGTTCAGGTAAAAAAGAAGTATTTCATTCCCAGCTTCCCTTTGTAAAGGACTGTTGCCTTGAAATGTAACCCCTCGGAAAGAAACTGGGATTAAAGGTAATGATCCCCATATGGCTGTTTCATTCACAGTAGCAGAGAGAAAACTCAGCAAAAGTAAATGAGGGAAGGGCTTCAGGACCAGGAAATATTTACGTACACACACGTACTTTGCGTAGGTGCTCAGCAGCTAGAACTGGATTGCCAAAGTGAGCAATTTTGGCTGGTTTGCGGGGGTACAGATCAATTTAACATTGAACATATTGAAATGTTATCCTTAGTATGGCTACGTCTTCACTGTGAGTTCTTCTGGCAGAAAATATGCTAATGAGGGACTCATTAGCATAAGTCGCAACATCATTAGCATATTTTCTGCCATTTCTTTTTGCACAAGGGGTTTTTACTCAAAAAGAAGCAGTGAGGATGGGTTTTTTTGCTCTTTTGACACTTTAGTATAGTCTAGGTGAGCCCTGACTGAGGGGATCACTCTAAACTGAAACCTACTAACTAAGCAGGGGCTGGGGATGCCACAGCCCAGTGCAAGTTAGAAGGGTAGGGTTAGATGTTCTTATCTGATTTGATTTTCTCTTTAGTGTTGAAAGGGAGAGTTGAGCAAACTCAATTAAGAGTTCTTGTTTCTGTGGCATGATTGCAAGAGTTGAAATCATTGATGAGCAGCAATCAGTTTTACACGTGGTGTGAGGACAGCATTCTAATGAAAGACAAGAGGCAGCAGAAGAGAGGTTTCTCATTGTCCAGGGAAATTGCTAAGTGGTGGAGCCTCGGAACTTCACACAAACTCACTGGTAAAGATAAACAGTAAAACAAGTTTATTGACTTCAAGACAGACAGGCAAAAAGTCAGAGTCGTTACCAAAAGAAATAAAATATCAGCACACAGTCTAAACTCTCAGCCCGTTAGACTGGGCAACAACTAGCCTAAGCAATTGTTCTCACTGGATATTGCAGTTCATAGAACACAGGTTTCACTCTTGAAACTTGGGCCAATCTCCATCGTTGGAGTCTTCAGTCTTCTCAGTTGTCTTTGTTGCCTGCAGCACAGCTGGGGGTTGGGGATGGAAAAGGTGAAGTGTGGGGTCATTGTGTGGTGTTTTGTAACCTTCATCCTAGCATGTGCCTGGAGAACACAAGTGCAGGCATGTCTGGTGGGTGCTGCCAGTCACCCGACAAGCGAGCATTTCCCCTGATGTGGCCTTGTGCAGGGGAGTCATTGCATTGTAGTTCCCTGGCAGGAAGATAGTTGTTGATGTACCATACCCGCCCAGGTGTTGGTTATCCCTAGGTCATTGTCTTTGGGGAGCTAGTATCTTGGTGCTTTCCAAACCCACAGAGTGTTTTAGTGACAGTCATACAACACAATTCTCATAACTTCATAGACATTAATGATATACATGTTTAGATGGAACAGTGGGTTTGAGCAGATCATAACTTTTCCCCCATATCTCACATAGCATGTTTTATGTGAAATATCAGAATTACACATAGATGAAGATTATGGGGGCTACAGGATGCTCCCCTGAGGTGTAGATTGTCCCACATCTTCCTTTTCCCTCTTCTAATCTGCAGAAGCCCCTCTGACACTGGAGGATGTGATGAAGACCCAGCTTTCCACGGTGAGGTATGGAAAGCATGAGACAATCCTTGTCAGCATATACCCTGTGTTTAGCGCAAGGTTGCTATTAAAAAGAACCACTCCCCTTATTTCATTCTAGTGCGAGTAAGAACATAATGAGAATCCCTCGCTATTCAATGAACTGATCTGCTGTTCCAGCCATTGTGATTAGGGCCCTGTGGCATGGGCAAGAGGCCTTGTGATGCAAATTGTGGTAAATTTGTGTTGGGTGGGCAGGTGCTCAATGCTCTGTCCCCCTAGCAACATGGATGCTGCTTTGAGGCCAGGGACCAGCATTAAGCTTCCCAAATTGCTGTATTTGTCCAAGTTGGCTGCAGGGGGCAGAGGACTTGTGGCCTCAAGAACACAGGAAGCCCACGACCCCTTCCCTTTGTGCTGCTGGTGGTAGTTGCCATGGACTTGCAGAATCTGAGGTCAATGCCTATTCCTGCCAGCCAGACCATTGGCATGTTAGGGAAAACATGGTTGAGGGACCCAGAAATTGCCATGGGTTGTAGAGCATGTGCTCTATTGTTTGCAGTATGGGTCCTTGTAATGAGAACTTCCCCTCTCCTCTAGGTGACCCTAGCTGATATTAGTGTTCTGAGCGTAACAGAGGTGGCAAGGGAGCAGATGCTGCAAATGTCTGGATACGGATCTGGACCTTATGCAGTTATTCTGCATACCATAGTGATGCCAGCAGAGTTAATTCTGCAGTGGCATGGGAAAGTGCCCGACCACAGTGGAAGAAATAAGATGGCCCTCCTCAGAAACCTGCAAAGGACTGCAGGGTTTCCTGGGCCATCCTTGTGCACATAAACGTTCCTTTCGGATGGGGGGCACCCTCTGTGTAGCTGTAGCAGCCATTGGGAAGCATATACTCACTACACCTCACTTTTTCTTTGTATTAAACATATAATAGTAAGAGCATGTAAATCCTATAATTGGATTGGAATTGCATATTCACCAGAGGTGTCTTCCCAGCATCATGCTCAGCCACCACACTGTCCTGCAAATGGACCAGGAATGGTCTGCAGCTTGTCACAACAGCACAGTGTGAGAGGGAACCCAAACTAGTGAGTCAGAGGATTCAGTGGACCCCAGTTCCAGCTTGTACCTGGGTGGGGGAGAGACTCGCCACAATGGAATAAGAACTCTAGGGCTGGAAAACACTTTGAGAGGTCCTGTAGTCCATCCCTCCTTGCTGAGGCAGGACTACACAAATATAGACCATCCTTGACAGTAGAGATGGTTGAGTGTACCCTCTGTGACAAAATGGAGATTTTCTGTTGTATTTTTATGAATCCCAGACATGCCTCAGTTTCCTCCTGTACATGCCATTGCTAGCCGGAGTGGAGAAGGGCGTGGGACTTCGTTTCTTCTGGCCCGGGGGGGGCTAAAATTCCGAGGGGGCGGGAGCGGTGGTTGGTCGTGCCTCGAGCTTAGGGTTCTTCCAGCCTGGTTTTCATTTTTATAAATCTTTTTTTTCTTTATTTGTATTTGGTTTTCCCGGGTGAGTTAACTGCATCCACACAAAAAGGGGCTTGGGAAAAAAGTAGGGTTTAACAGCAGAAGAACCCCCCGGGAGGAAGAGAGGGAATAGATCTCACCCTGACCGAGGCGGTCCCTCACGTGGGGGCCGGCCATCCAGGGCAGGGGGGGCACCTGCGGGGGCCCCCCACCCAACCCCTTGTGGGCCCCCGCCCCCGCCGGGCGGTCGCCAGGGGGTTTCCGCAAACCCGCCCCCCCCCCCCACCCCCCCCCACAAACTCCCCCCCCCAATTTTTGGGCTTAATCTCGATGGGGGGACCGGGGTCTGGGAAATGAACCCAGGGGACCGTTTTTTAAAACTTAAAAAATATTCTATTTAAAAAAAATTAAAGGGTTTCTGAACTTGAACTTTTCATTAAGGGGAGGTTTAGGAAGAAAAGCCGACATCAAACGAAAAAGTTTTTTTTTGTTGAATTTTTTGATCAAATTCAAACCGAAATCAAAGCCCATGGGGTTAAAGGGAATCCCCCGAGAAAGATGGGATGAAAGTGGGGGGTTGTTTTCAAAAAAAAGCCCTAGAGGGAAAGAAGTTAAAAAAAGAATACCGCCAAAATTTAATGGGAATGAGGAATGAAGGGGGAAAGGGTCATCAGAAACTGGTATTGAAGGGTGTGCCGGGGGTTTAAAACGCCGTGGGGTTACCTCAACGATTTGATGGGTTGAAGAACGGGCTACTAAGGGAGGGAGGACGGAGGGTTGCAAAAAGAAACGTAAATTCCCCAGGGTCCGGTAGGGAAGCGGTTTAAACTTAAGGAAACATAAAAAGGCTGTGGGAATGTAAAAGATAAGAATGAGGAATATGGGGAGAAATGATAAGGAAAAGTTGTAAAAGGGGGGGGGCTTGGGGACGGAAAATTTTTTTACCAGAGGAGGGGCCTGGGGAAATAATTAAAAACGGCTTAGGGGGGAATGCTTGCTTTAAACGGGCCTGAAAACAACCTTAAAAAAGGGAGACAGACACCCCGAAAAGGCAGACTATGAGGGAAGAAGTAGGACCATTAGAGTATAAAACAGAAAAAAAAATGATTTAAAAGAAATTTAAACGCCTAGCGAAAAAATTTGAAAAAGGGGGGGATGGAGGATAAGTTTTGACAAGGGAAGGGAAAAAAGAAAAAATTCCAAAAGGGAAAATAGGTTAAAAAAAGAATTTACGACTACGTTAGTAAATAGCATCAGGGAGCGGGTAGAGATGGGTGTCATTCCCTTTGGCGACCATTGCCCTAAGGTGAGGGGAAAAATGGGGGTTGTTTAAGGGGGGTTCGGGTTCAGGAAGTGGAAGAGGTTGGGGGGGTTTTACGTAACCGGAGTTTGGGTGCTTTGGGGTGCTCATGATTTTGAGAAAAATTTTTTCCTTTGAGTTTTGAAAAAAAAAGGGCTTTTTAAAAAAACCTTTATCCTCCAAAAAAGGGTTTAAAGTTTTTTCCCCTTTTTACCCCAAAGCACCCAAACCGGTTACGTTCTCAAAACAGCCCTTTTGTGAGGGGGGGGTTTTCCGGCGTGCGGGGTTCCCGTTTTTTTTTTAACATCAAGCTGAGGCCTTAAGGGGTGCCGGGGGGTTTTACGGTTTCAACTTTAGAAAAAATTGAAATGGTTTCAAATTTTAAACCGCATTTAAACCCCTTTCGGGTTTTTTAAAACTCGCCTTTAAATTAAAAGTTTCCAGTTCAATTGAATAGCGATTTTTTTGAAAGTTTCGAAAAGCCCTGGTTGTTTATTACCATTTTTCCGGCCCCTTCCGGGACGTATTTTCCCTTCCCTGTTCCCTGTTAGAAATATACAAGGACAAATCCCTCTTCGGGACTTTAAAATTCGAGAGAGTGGAACAGTATCAGAAAAGAACCACTCCCCTTATTTCATTCTAGTGCGAGTAAGAACATAATGAGAATCCCTCGCTATTCAATGAACTGATCTGCTGTTCCAGCCATTGTGATTAGGGCCCTGTGGCATGGGCAAGAGGCCTTGTGATGCAAATTGTGGTAAATTTGTGTTGGGTGGGCAGGTGCTCAATGCTCTGTCCCCCTAGCAACATGGATGCTGCTTTGAGGCCAGGGACCAGCATTAAGCTTCCCAAATTGCTGTATTTGTCCAAGTTGGCTGCAGGGGGCAGAGGACTTGTGGCCTCAAGAACACAGGAAGCCCACGACCCCTTCCCTTTGTGCTGCTGGTGGTAGTTGCCATGGACTTGCAGAATCTGAGGTCAATGCCTATTCCTGCCAGCCAGACCATTGGCATGTTAGGGAAAACATGGTTGAGGGACCCAGAAATTGCCATGGGTTGTAGAGCATGTGCTCTATTGTTTGCAGTATGGGTCCTTGTAATGAGAACTTCCCCTCTCCTCTAGGTGACCCTAGCTGATATTAGTGTTCTGAGCGTAACAGAGGTGGCAAGGGAGCAGATGCTGCAAATGTCTGGATACGGATCTGGACCTTATGCAGTTATTCTGCATACCATAGTGATGCCAGCAGAGTTAATTCTGCAGTGGCATGGGAAAGTGCCCGACCACAGTGGAAGAAATAAGATGGCCCTCCTCAGAAACCTGCAAAGGACTGCAGGGTTTCCTGGGCCATCCTTGTGCACATAAACGTTCCTTTCGGATGGGGGGCACCCTCTGTGTAGCTGTAGCAGCCATTGGGAAGCATATACTCACTACACCTCACTTTTTCTTTGTATTAAACATATAATAGTAAGAGCATGTAAATCCTATAATTGGATTGGAATTGCATATTCACCAGAGGTGTCTTCCCAGCATCATGCTCAGCCACCACACTGTCCTGCAAATGGACCAGGAATGGTCTGCAGCTTGTCACAACAGCACAGTGTGAGAGGGAACCCAAACTAGTGAGTCAGAGGATTCAGTGGACCCCAGTTCCAGCTTGTACCTGGGTGGGGGAGAGACTCGCCACAATGGAATAAGAACTCTAGGGCTGGAAAACACTTTGAGAGGTCCTGTAGTCCATCCCTCCTTGCTGAGGCAGGACTACACAAATATAGACCATCCTTGACAGTAGAGATGGTTGAGTGTACCCTCTGTGACAAAATGGAGATTTTCTGTTGTATTTTTATGAATCCCAGACATGCCTCAGTTTCCTCCTGTACATGCCATTGCTAGCCAGAGAGTGAAAAGGAGTTATCATTGCTCCTGAAACAGTGCAAGAACTGAGCTAGAGAACAATGTGTCAGGTTACAGGACACCTGGGGATGGGACGAGGAGAAGGGGAGAATTAGTGTCGTTCACTCTGGTTTCGTCTCTGTCAGGATTCAGGGTTCGTCTTGATGGGTTCCTGACAGGTCCTCTATTCTGTCAATGATGATAAACTTCTGGCTGCGTGTGTGTGTGCTCCCCATCTAATGCGTTAACTCTGTGCACTTGAGTTAACACGACGGAATCCCAGAGAGCCCCCAGAGACCACAAATCAGATAAGGATCGAATCACCCGAGCAGGTTTATTGCTAAATGACATACACTAATAGTTGTCAGCAGACAGACTCACCACTGTGCCACTACACCTCATGCAAGCCATGGCAATGTGCTAACACCCATTAAGTGCCATAACACACACACACACACCCGTGGTCAGCCACCAATCACCTTTGGGGTGCACTTTTAGGGTACATCTACATTGCATGCTTCTTTCGGAATAAGCTATTCTGGAAGATACCTTCCGGAATAGCTTATTTCGAAATAGTGCATGTACATGTAAAAAGCACAACAAAACAGCTATTTGCTATTTCGAAATAGAGTGTCCACTCTAATTGGACACTATCTTGCATTTAAGGCCACCCCGAACCAGTTCAGGTGGGGCATTAGGTCAGCAGTGATTTCCTGAAGCTCTTGCCTGAGGCTCTCTGACGCACATGCTTAAAAGGACTCCCCTGTACAGCTGTTTCTCAGGTTCTTCTGCTTGCTTGCCTACCTCTCCAAGGGACAGCAAAGCATTTCCTCTGCATGTTCTGGTTGGCCTGATGGACACCACAGCACTCCCAGTTATGGAGCCGGAGCTGTCTCCGGGAACGCGACAGCTCCGACTGTCGTGCTGCAGTTTCTGCAGCAGTTTCTGCAGGCTGCCCTCCTGGCCCTGCAAGAACATGACCCCGAGCTGCTTGAGGACCCCTCAACATGTGTCTGGGAGCACAGCTCTTCCAGATGCATCCCACTGTGGAGCGCCACTTCTGGTGGCTGGACACCAGTTCTGACTGGCGAGACCGGCTCGTCATGGAGTGATGGGATGACCAGCCGTGGCTCCAGAACTTCCATAGGAGGAAGGAGATGTTCCTGGAGCTGTGTGCTGGTTCACCCCTGCCCTCACACAAAGGGACACGCAGATGAGACCCGCCATCCCCCCCGGAAAAATGGGTTGCCACTGCAGTCTGGAAGCTCAGCATGCTGGACAGTTTCCGACCCGTCGGGAACCAGTTTGGCATGGAGAAGTTGACCATCGGGGCCCTCATCATGCAGGTATAGTGCTTTTGGGCAGCAGTCCTGGGGTGGAAGGTGTGTCCTTGTCCCCAGCCTCCTTCCAGTGGTAGCTTGTGGTGGGAGGGCGTCCCCCTGCAGGGGTCAGAAGTGTGGGCGCCCTCTCCAGAACCTGTGAGCAGGAGCCCAGGGGTGCTCCAGTGCTGCCTCCTGGGCCTGCATGATGCAGGCTGGCGCTGCACGTACATCCATGTCCACAGACTGCAGTCTGAGAGCCAGGCCAAGAAGGCCAAGCAACAATCGCACCACAGCCCCTCAGTGTCCACCGCCCCGACCCTGTCTGTGCCAGATAGCCAAGACCACTCACCTGATGATCCTTCTCCAGCCTTGGAGGTTGCCTGGGAGACATCCAGGCCATGGGATACTGGCTCTAGGGTGAGCGTGGCCACCATGCTGGCCACTTCCTCCTCCTTCTCCCCCTGTTCCTCCTCATCCCCAGCTGAGATCCCGGGAAGTGACTACGTGGATCTCCAGCCCCAAGTCCACCACCAGGAGTGGGGAAGGGGCTGCACTTCCCCCCAGGATGTGGTGCAAGTCTTCGAAATAGGGGCAGGTGTGGGGTTCTGCCCCAGAGTGGAAGCTGTGCTCCCTTGCCCTGGCGTAGGCCTGGCAGAGCTCCTTAACCTTACTCTGGACTTGCTCCTGGTTCCTGATGTGGCCCTTGGTGGCCAGGCTATCAACCATGTGGCATTGTGCTGTCTGGAGCAGAGATCCTGGAGGTTTTCCTCCTCGCCCCACACCTCACGGAGGGCCAGGATCTCTGCCCCAGACCAGGATGGCGTACACCAGTTTCACCACCTGGCAGGCTCCTGGGAGGTGTCAGATTGCTCCCTAGGATGGGTAGGGAGTTCTTGGGGGGCTCAAGCATCAGCCATGCTGGCCAGATGTCAGGCTGTGGTAGCAGCAATGTGGCTGGAGGCTGTGGGGGCCAGCTTCCTGCCACAAATCCTTTCCCTGTGGCTGCAGCTTTAAGGGCTGCAGGGGAAGAGGAACTATAGAGTCCTGAGGAGTGTGAGTGGAGTGGCCAGCAGGGCACCTGTGGGATTTCCTGGAGGCCCCTTATTTTGAAAAAAACTCCCTGTGCCGTGTCCACACAACCCTCTTCCAAAATAGCTATTTCGGAAGAGGCATTATTCCTCGTGCAATGAGCTTTACAAAAGTCAGAAAAAGCCGTCTGTTATTTTGATTTTATTTTGAAATAATGGAATTGCCGTGTAGATGCTCGCATTGTTATTCTGGAAAAATGGTGCAGTGTAGATACATCCTTATAGACACATACAAACAAATTACATCACTTCTGACGTACCAAGTTGCCACCTTCTGTTACCTAGTTACCACCATTTACCTCACAGAAGGGGGGCTTACTTACTATCCTTCATGCTGTCAACTTATGATCTATCATGCTCAACCTAGGTCGGTATGTACATTATTTATGTGGAGGTGGTTTCTTATTGAGATGTTCTACTACTCCCCTCTGGCTTACAGCTTGTTTCTGATCCTTGTACCTGGTGCCTCCCTATGTTCTTCCATGCTTGACCTAATTTACACAATCATACAATTATCAATAGGGCCTCTTTCCTGGCTGCCATGTTTTTATGTTAAAGACCTTTATTTAGGCCTGTTGTTTCCATGTTACTGACCCTCAACTTACTACAGTTAGGCTATGTCTACACTGCACCTCTTTCCTGGGATACCAGAAAAAAAATTCAGAAAAGCGGACATGTTCTTTCTCCATCCCTGTAAATCTCATTGTATGAGGAAGAATGGGTGTGCCGAAAGAGGAGGTTTTTCCAAAATTTGGCTCTGTGTAGACACGCCAAATTTCAGAAAAGTCTCTTCCAAAAAAAAGCAGAAAAAGTTACCTATGACCCTTTAGAATCTCCTCAAACAATAATCTAATTTTTCAGCAGGAAACCCTAAGAAATTCTGCTCCATTCACCACCTTAGAAGGAAGCTAGGATGTGCCAGTACCACAACTGGTGATGATAATTACCTAAGTTGGACATGCTAAGAACAAATATTATAACTCCCATTCATAGAACAGGCATAATTTCAGGTTCAGGTCCAGGCCTCAGGGTTTCCCCAGAAGTGGCAGCAATAGAGTATTCAGTTCTCTTTTGTGCAAGGTTATGGAGCCACCCAGCATCTAGGTCAGTCTGAGAGTTGGAGCCAGATCTCAGGCTTGTTATCCAGCAGCCCTTCCTGCTGTGCTATTTAACAGCCCAACGGAGAGATTCATACTGGGTCTACATCTACACTACTGGCTTTTTGCACAAGAAGCTTTTGTCAGAAGAGATCTTCCGCAAAAACTTCTTGCACAAGAGCGCATCCACACACAAAAGCGCATCAAAAAAGCAATGCACTTTTGTGCAAGAGAGTGTCCAGACTGCCTGGGCACTCTCTCACATATAAAACCACCTGGAACCGGTTCTAGCTGAGCTTTAGGTCACCAGTTGTTCTCGAGTGCTGTTGCCAGAGCCCAGCAGAGAGGCACACTTAAAGGGAACCCCCTGGACAGCCGTTTCTCTGTTTCTGTTGCCTGCTTGTGGACCTCTGTTGAGTTCAGTCCCTACAGTGCCCATTCTGCCTTCCAGTCTATCTTCCTCTCCCAGCTTGCAGTCTTTTCATTAGCTTGTTGCATCTTTGACCCTCTGCCTTTCCCATGCCCATACCTCTCTACCTGCTCTCTCCCATACTCTGTTCATCCCACTGGAGAGGAATCTGAGCTATGAATTTCATACTTGGCTCCATACCTCCACTCCACATCAGTGCAACCCCTGAGTGGGAGCTGCACTCCCTGGCCTTTATGTAGGCCTCCCTCAGCTCCTTGATCTTCATACACACCTGCTCCTGGGTGAGGCTGTGTCCCTTCTGGCCCAGACTGTCAGTCATACAGCTGTAAATGTCAGTGTTCCTGAATCTGGTGTGGAGATCCTGGAGGTTTGACTCTTCTCCCCAGACCTCAATGAGATCCAGGATCTCTGCACCAGACCAAGATAGGGCCCTCCTCCTTTGCCCCCAGGAAGGGGCCTGGGAGCTGGCTTGCAGCCATGGAGGGCTCCGTGGGAGTATGGGGGTTGTTCATGGAGGCAGCGAAAGCTGTGAAGGCTACTGGTTTGTAGCACAGGGCTAGAAAGCCACAAGCCCTTTCCCCTGAGGCTGCAGCTTTAAAGGCTGCAAGGGAAGGGGAACTGTAGAGTCCTGATGAGTGTGGACAGAGTGGCCACCATGCTACCTGTGAGAAGCTCTGGAGGCCACTTATTTCAAAATAACCACAGCTGAGCTGTCTACACACACCCTAGTTTGAAATAGCTATTTTGAAATAGGTGTTATTCCTTGTGAAATGAGGATTACAGATTTCGGAATAAGAAGCCCATGATTTTAAAATTATTTCGAAATAACAGGCTTGCTATGTAGATGCTCATCTTGTTATTTCAAAATAACGTAGCTCTGTGTTTGTTACTGTCAATCATAATGCAGGGAGAGGAGGGGACATGTGGTGCTGTAACTGTCAGCAGGCCATTGACTAAAACTTAGCTATACTGGAAGGAATAGGACCATTAGCTTCAGGTCAGCACAACAAAAGGGGAACACAGTCATGAATCTGTCTTCTTCAGAATCAGGAAGCCACCACTAGAGGGCAATGTAGGAGAAGCAGTGCCTTCTCAGAGCACACACTCCTATTGGTGCAGGACCAGTCTGAGCTGGCTCTGATTTGAAAACCAGTGTCTGTATTAGGGCCTCAGGCCCCAATGCAGGCTGCCAAATGCCAGGGCCTATCCCAAGCTCTCATTACCAGTTGCAGCAATGGTCTCACAGGCCTGAAAAAGGGAACTGCAAACAGTTCTCAAAATAGCATTTGCGTCTGACCTCTTTGAACATAAATGTGGGATGTGCACAATAGGGTATGGATGGGAACTGGGCAACTACGTATTTACTGGAATCCAGTTGAATCTGCCCATTCTTTTCAAACATTACAAAATATAACCTGCCCTTGTGAGATTCAGAGAAACCCTGACGCTCTGCTACAGAACATGAATAAACACAGAGCTACAGTAGAGGCTGGAAGACAACACAAGTATCATGGGATCCAAAAAGGGCATTAAAGGTTACTGACTGGTGTGGTCTGTTATGGCGCAGGGCTAAGAGATGTCTTTTTATTATTCTTCCATGCATGGAGAGGCAAGAAGCTCCTCTCTGGTCATATTCCCACCTCCCGCCTCCCTCAGCTTGGAGAGAGCAGGGAAGGGCAGGGATCTTATCCCTCCCTGACAGACCCCCAAACCCTGCCCACAGAACTATCAGCTGGTCCAAAGAATTGTTTACCAGCCTCAATAGAGCCTGGAAGAATTTGGGCAGTGAGATCTTGTGACGGACCAGGCCGGGTCTGGGCACAGCTGAAGGCGTCCACTCAGGGCGAATTGCTCAAACTCGGGGCTCCTTACAGCCTCAGACTGGAGACCTTCCCAAATAGGCCACAAACCAGTCACACCGAATGCTTCAGCTGCCAAACTGGCCAGCCAGAAGCCTCACTAGCAAAACCCCTCCGATACCCCAGCTCTTCCCCTCTGATACCCCAGCTTCCCCAATCAGCCCCAGACCTAACACACAGGTGAGGGGTTTTAGAACCCAATCTCACCTTCCCTGAACAGGTTCTTCTGATCCCAAGAAACCAGCCACAGTTCCCAAGTGAATTTACACTCTGGATTTTACCTACAAGACCACGCTGAGCCAATCCTTTAGAATCTACAGTCTAAGGGTGTGTCTAGACTGCATCTCTCTGCTGACAGAGAGATGCAGATTAGGCACATCGAAATTGCTAATGAAGCAGGGATTTAAATATCCCGCACTTCATTAGCATAAAAGTGGCTGCTGCTTTTTATCCGCACGGAGCTTTGTCAGAGAAAAGCGGCAGTCTAGAGGCTGATCTTTCAAAAAATAAAGTCTTTTTCAAAAGATCCATTTCACGAGGGATAAGGGATCTTTCGAAAAAGGCTTTATTTTTCGAAAGATCAGCCTCTAGACTGCTGCTTTTCTCCGACAAAGCTCTGTGCTGAAAAAAAGTGGTGGCCATTTTTATGCTAATGAAGCACGGGATATTTAAATCCCCCTTCATTAGCAATTTCGATACATCTATTTTACATACCTTTTCCGAAAAAGGGATGTAGTCTATATGTACCCTAAAGGTTTATTACTAAAAGAAAGAAAAGCACGAGAGTAAGGTTGTTAAAGAAAATACATTACATGCATTGAATCATCCAGTTCTCAATGCAGGCTCTTAGCAGAGATGTTATAAACTGCTATCTTAAAAGTCTCTGGTGTACATCCTATGTCAGGATGGGTCCACGGTTCTTTCCGGCTCGTTGCTCCCTGCAAGGCTGTATCTGGGATCAGGAGCTAAACTGAAGACAAGATGGAGGCTGCCACATGGCACTTATATACCTCTCCTGGCATCTTCCTGGCCAGAGCAGGTCACTGCAAGTCACATGGTCCATTGACCTATCCTTGTGTCCCAAGTCAGCAACCATTATTCTGGCTGGCTTGCAGATATCCAGACATTCCTCAGGTGTGTCTCTGGCACTTAGAGATCTATTGTCTCTGGAGCCTTGCTAATTAGCATAGCCACTGGCTGAACATTCTTTGCCCATTGCTGTATTGGCCCGTGCACAGTGGACCACTGAGAAGGACTGTGGTGAGCTGTCCCAGGGTACCCAGCCTTTGCAGCTTTCTGGGCGGATAAGAGAAAACTTCCTGTGCTGATTCAGAGTTCTCCCCTCTCACCAAGATGGCGTCTGAGTGGGGAAACATCCTGTTGTTCTTTGCCAAGGAGCTCATGCTGTGGCAGTTTGGCCTTTATGAGCTGAGGGTGGCAAAGTGCTAGAGAGGCATGCGTCTGAGCTGTTTCCTCCAAGGCCACCTTTTTGTTTGGTACCACAGTGCTGTAATTTATTGATTCAAAATTTCCTCTAAACTTCTTTCAGTTAGGCTACACACCTACACAAAACTCTTTCAGGCTGGATTTTACCTCACATTGTCTCCTTCCCTGCATGCTTTTCCATTGTATGTCCCCAATGTTGTATTCCTGGTTAACTTGCAGCTCTCTCTGGGAACCTTGTGTCGTTATGGCCAATGTGGTGCTCTTTGCTACACAAAAGAGACAGGATTCAGCTGCACTGCATTCTAAGGAAATTCTTTTTTCAGATTGACGGAAATGGCCAAGATCCTTTAATTCAGTCCAGCTCCCAGACTAATGCAGCCTGTGCTGCCCAGAGTTCCCACCCAGGGTCGCCCTAACATTGGCCTGGACAGAGTCCAGGAGAGGGTTGCTACCTAAACTATAGTATGAGAGATGGTCACTCAGAATGTAATCAGAAAGCATTAAGAACAGCCTCTAGCAGGATGAGCAGGAAGCCCACTGATGGTCGCATCTGAAGAAGGAAGCTCCATGACAAACCCTACCACCAATATACCACTGCAGTTCTCATTCCATTCAGGAAGCCTGAACAGTCTGGTTCCACAAAGGGAGCAAGGGTTGTTCTCTTCTCTTTGGGATACAACTGCCCCCAGTGCGATACAACTGCCCCCAGCTCTGAGGTTTTAGTGGAATGGCTATGATTGGATTAACATGGTTCAGTTGTAGAGGTTTCTTTTTTCATGATATTTGCTTTCTTACTTAGTGTGTCAAATGAGCGGCATTCAAGCCTTACTTTTATTTGCCTGATAAAACAGAATCATTTTTCACACTGTTCTGCCCTGCACCCAAGAGGGTGGTTACATGATGATCCGATACTGATGTGAACCTGACATCAGAACCGGACGCATCACTCATATATGGGCACAGTTGGAGTTTTAAAATTGTATTGGATGTTTTAGCTGCATAAAGTTTTAGATAAACCCTTGGATAATGTCTAAAAAGGTGAATGTTGTTTCTATTGGTTCCTTCTGGCAGCTAATGTCAGCCTCTGAATCTATATATTTCCCTTCCACTGCTTTGTTATCACTTGTCACACACAGAGCAGCCCTGGCAGAGTGTTTTGGTGCAGCCAGTGCAGTATCAGGAGGGGACAGCAAATCAGGCTGGAAATGAAGGGACATCTCTACACTCTGGTACTTTGGTTTTTCCTCTTTCTTCAGGACACCATAGGTGAGTGCCTGCTTTATGTCACTAGATGAGTTGACAGAGAAGAACTAGGAAAAGAGTTTTGAATCGACTAGAAATGGGGTGTTCATTCAGAAGACAATGAAATAAAGGACAAGAAAGCAGTTAAGTTAGAGTAAATTTGTGTTTCTGATTATCTTCTGTTTGTTATTCTGAGAGAAGGTTTATATATTGTAATAATCATAGCGTTGACACTGTCACAGACTGTATGTACATTATAAAACACCCAATTCTAATGGCTTCAATGCTTAGAAATTCCTGATAAACTAACCACATGACAAGCAAAGTGGGATTCTGTATTGTGACCTCCAGCCTCATCCACCTGTCCAACTCTGTTCCTGTGAATGGAACCTGTGAATAACTCCAGATATACTCTTCATGCAATTTAAATTAACATTGCTTCCCAGTGTGCATCAAACATGCTAGTATCTTCAGTAGGGTTTGAATGATGCACTTGTCAGATCATTGAACTCTCCAGAAGGAGCCCATTTCTGTGAGTTGCTGTCTGAGATGCTGCTGTTCGGCTGTTCTATAGCTGCAGTGTGAACTTGAAGATGAAAGTTGTATGTTAGAAACTTCAAATATTTAGCTAGAGACAAACTGTGGTATCACAGCTGGTATTTGCAGATCACAGATAGCTCTGCAGGGTTTCTGAGCCACAGAGTATAAGAGCTGAGCATTCCAGAGCAAGAACATTTTCTGGAGTGTGGGTTTGTACCTGAACTTGCCAAGAAATTCAAACAGAAGTAGCTGGAATTTGGTCTTATGATAAAGCTGAACTTTACCAGAGTGAAACTACAGAGAATTCCACTGGGGTTCCTAGGCAACAAATTGGCCTGTTGTGGACTGTGTGTAGCTATGGGGTCCTGTTCTCCATGCAGGGCAAAGAGATTCCCATTACCTGCAATGGGTGTCCTACACTGCAAGGAGAGAAGGTGACCATGGAATCCACTGGTGAAAAATTTTAATAGAGGCTGGTTACAAAATTGTTTCATTGCCTTTAATTTGACTCTGTGTGGAAAAGGAATGTCTCATCATACCTAACAGACCATGAGTAAAAGTATCAGCATAAGTTAAATGTAGCTTAGAATGGCTCCTGAGTTCCCTGCCACCCTCCCTCAATAATGGGGCACTTTACAAATCTACAAATGGATACCTATGTAGGAGCTGGATTCTGACTCCACCCAAAAGTTTCATAGTGCTGAAACCAAAACTTGAAGCAGGATAATGTTTTCACCGTTGATTGTCAAAACTTCAGAAAAATTTTTAAAAAGTAGCAAAATAAGAATAGTTTTATAAAATTGTTACCCATGTTTCATCCTTCCATTGCTAAGCCCTCTGTGGCAGGAGCAGGCTCAATGAGGCCAGAATATTCAGAGAGATGACTCCTGCAAGTAAGAGTCCAGGAGTGCTCTACAGTCTAGATTTAATTTTTTTAAAAAAGAGACAGAAGAAGGAAAGGGACACAAATACAGTCAGGGACTATAGCACCAAAGAGTTTTAAAAAACAATAGGATCCACTTAAAATCAATCTATTACTCTATAGGACAGTGTTTCCCAATTTTATGTGGCCATAGAACCCTTTAAAAAAAAAACGGCCGGGGGAAACTGGTCAACCAAAAAAAAAAAGGGGGAAAAACTGTCAAGCAAAAAAACAAAAAAAAAAAAAGCACACCCCTAAGACTGTAGCAGCTGGCAGCCCCTTGAAAATGGCGGCCCCCGGTAAGCACCCAACTCGCCCACCCCTAAGACTGGCTCTGGGGATGGAGCGATCAGGGTCTCGTGGAACCCGTACTTTCACTTTGCAGAACCCCAGGGTTCCGCAGAGCACTATTTGGGAAACACTGCTATAGGAGCTAATGTAACCTCCTTTCCAACAAGCACTTAAACACAGGCCTAATGTTAAGCATATGAGTTAGCTCACATGATTAAGTGCTGTTGCTTGTTCAGGGCCATAAAAAGCACAAGGTAGCTGTAACACAATGGTTGCTGCTCCAACCAGAGAGCAAACATGCTGCAGTAGCTATGCCCTGCAGGGAACGACTCTAAGAAGAAATTATAATAATCAGTCCCCAGTCAGCACTGTGGTGAGAACAGCATGGAACATATGAGCACACAGCCGGTGTCCTCTGTGCAATATGTAGGTTGTATGGTGAAAGCCCTGCACTGGGAATCTGGCAATAAGAGTTTGTTCTTGACCTGCCACAGATTTAGTGTGAATCTTGGGGCTTTTCACCTCCTTTCTCAGTTCGTCAAGTTCCCCTTCTGTGCATGATTGTGGGGATAGAATGTGGAGCTAAAACTTACCAAACATTAAAAAAACCCTTTAAATAAATTAAAATTAACAAAGTAAACTCTTTTGTCCCAAGCCGAACAAGTGGGTTGCCGCAGAGGGTGTGTCTAAACTACAGGGTTTTGTCGACAAAAGTGGACTTTTGTCGACAAAACTATACCTGCGTCTACACTACCGCCGAGTTCTGTCAGCATAATGTCGTCAGAACTCAGCAGTTTTCTCGATGGCGGTAAACCTCATTCCACGAGGAATAACGCCTTTTATCGACAGAGTTCTGTCGACAGAAGGCGTTATTGCATCTACGCTGTCCTTTGCGTCTACACTCTCATGTCGACAAAATGGTTTGCTTTGTCGACAGAACTGGATGTAGTCTAGATGCTCTTTGTCGACAGAAGCTTTGTCGACAGTATCTGTCGACAAAGCCTCTGTTGACAAAAGCCTGTAGTCTAGACATACCCAGAGAGAGGAAGGATTAGAAGAGATCCCATGTTTCTTAATCTGATGCAGTGCCAGAGAATGAATCCCCTCACAAAGGGGGCATTGTGATGGTTCCAGAGCTCCTGAACTGTGCTAATAGTTACTCTCTCTTTGGGAGTGGGTTTGTTTTCACCATGAGATTATATGGAACAGTGCCCTCACAGCCCTCTTTCACCAAAATACAAATATAATTGCAAACAGTGGGAGGTCTATGCCCTGAGGGTTCTGATGTCCCCTGACACCCATGATGGAGTTCCAGACCCTGTTACTGGATGGGGAATGTGCTGTATAAAAACTGAGCACAAAATACTCATCACAGGTAATTCTGCATCTACACTTTATGATAAGCAGGTAAATGCAGACAGGGAGAAACAGTTTCTCTGGTTCCTTATGAGAATCATTTCAAGATTTGAAGCAGGTTCAGAATCTGGAAGGAGCATCAGGGAGGGAAGCAGCAGGGAAGCATGTGTGGGATGTGGGAGAGGATGAAGGGCGGTACTGACTGGAAGAGCAGCACCAATCATGAGGAGAGGGAGAGCAGGCTAGTTGGATATGTCTGGTATCCCTGTTACGTTCACAACATAAACATGGAGACATTAGACAGACATATGAAATATATTGTAACCTTCCGAAAAGAGTAATTACTTTATTATTTAGAATGCAGAACCCTAACACACAAGAACCCCAAAACGAGAGACAAAGCAGGCTGCTCCCCAAGGCACATTGATTTAGCCATGCTCTCTGCAGCCTGAGGGTTGAAAATCCAGATCGCTGCTTCCTCAGGAAGCATTCAGTGCCCAGGCTGCAAACAGAACCAGGAAACCCCTTACTCTTAAAGTAACAGCTTGTCATTTTAACAGTTTTCATTACCCCACACTCTTCCAGGCAGCAGAGGCTTCTGGAGATGGGGAAGGAGCTGGAGCCAAAGGGAAGTTGTGAGGGAACCTGTTTTCCAGTGATTTACAGAGGTGGAAGGTGGAAGGAAAGAGGATGTGGGACTGATGATGGAAGGAAGAAGTCTCAAAGGACATTGCAGTGACAATGCTCAGCATTCACCAGTCCAAAGAGCTGAGAGGGGAGGAAACACCTTGTGCTGCCTCCGCAGTGACAGGGGAGCTGTAGTAAACCCCAGTGCACTCGTGTGGTACTGTCCTGGCCAGAGGGGAGAGCGCCCTGCTCACACTGACTCTGCTCTGTGTCTCTTTGAAGGTGCTGATGAGCTGAGACTGGTGAATGGAGGCAGCCCCTGTGCCGGGAGAGTGGAGGTTAAACACCAGGACCAGTGGGGGACGGTCTGTGATAATCAATGGGACATGGAAGATGCTGAGGTGGTTTGTAAGCAGCTGGGATGTGGAACTGCTGTCAGCGCCCGGGCTAATGCTTATTTTGGAGAAGGATCTGGACCAACTTGGCTGATTTTAGTTGATTGTGATGGTGAAGAATCAGCTCTCTGGGACTGCAAACATGCAGGATGGGGTGTATTGACCTGCCGTCATTCTTTTGATACCGGAGTGACCTGCTCAGGTAAGAACTCAGCCAACCTGTTCCTGTAGGAATCTCCCCATGAAGGAGAAGGGACTTACCCAAAAATGTGTGACATTCCTGGTGTCTCAGAACTGGAACTTGCCCTGGGGGATCAAGGTAGAGCTGGTCTGTGTCTCCCTGAGCTCCCCAGGGCAGACTGTGAATGAGCATCCTCTGGGAAGCTGGGGTAGTTGTTGTGGCCTAAGGGTGCGGTGTGTTGGCTCCATTAGCAGTCTGTATTGGTAGGTGCCTGTGCAAAATAGCCCAGTGTCTCCCCAGGGCATCAGCAGCTGCAGCAGCAGTGGCCCTGCCTGTGGCTGCTGGAGCTGGGATGGAGCCAGGGATGGGGAATGCTGTGGAGCTTTCCCCAGAGTTTCCTGAGGCAGCAAGAGAGGAGCCCTGAGC
Source organism: Pelochelys cantorii (assembly GCA_032595735.1). Taxonomy (NCBI): domain Eukaryota; kingdom Metazoa; phylum Chordata; order Testudines; family Trionychidae; genus Pelochelys; species Pelochelys cantorii. The sequence goes on from CM064326.1 coordinate 213,296,323, forward strand.
CTGACCATGGCCAGGTGGAGGGGCCAAAACAGCTGTAGGTAGGCGCAAGGGACAAAAACTGGCTACACAGCTCCACAAGGCTGCCCTCCTTCCCCATACCCCCCACAGGGTCAGGCAGGAAACTCCCCTCTTTGTTCCACAGCCTGCCTGGTTGCTTTCCCAGGTAGGGTGGGCTAGATTTACCCACCAAGGTACTGTCAAGGATCCCTCTGCACTTTGCATTTGGGCAGTAGATGCATCTGTATATCCTGGCTTCATCAAAGGTTGTGCACTGATAGAAACAGCCCTGACACAAGTATTACTAAGCCCTGGTCTACACTACAGAGTTAGGTCAATATAAGCAGCCTTAAGCCAAACTAACTTTGTAAGCGACAATACTACAATGTAGCTCCTGCTGATAAGGGCCATCCTTAGTAGTTCTGGTGCCTTAGGCATCCCCCAGTGGGAAGGGCTGTGTTCAGGGGCTATGGGGGGAAGACTTAGACTTGCAGGGAGCAGGAGCAGAGCTGGGAAGCAGCATGGGTCAGGCCCACCCCCACACTCACTGGCAGCAGTGGGAAGCAGGGTGACCCTGCCCCATTCCACTCCACTTCCCCAACTCCCAGCCACATCGCTCAGGATAGCGGCCTTGGGGGAAGGAGTAGAACTGTCCCCTTGTCACTTTATTGGATTTTAGTAGGAAAATGCAGATCATTGTTGCACCCTTTCTTGTGTGTTTGCTCCAAATTCTGTGCAAAGTGGGCCAAGTGAGGTGTCTAATGAAAGCTTGTGCTGTGCTGATTCTGTGCTGCTCATATACATGTATGATTTTTTAATGAAAAAATTATGAATATGGGCTCTGAACTTGTATTTGAAATGTTTTCTGTCTTGTAGACAGCAGCAGGCGTCAACCAGCTATGGGGAGGGGTGGTTACTCAGTGAATAGCTATGCTGCCTGACCATCTGTGTGGACAATGGGCCTTAAGTGTTGCCAATAAACACCTGAGGAATTCTCCTGGGAATCTGCAGCCCAGCAGGCACACCATGGCTTTTTGCATAAGCAGGGCATGAATAGGTTGATCATGTGATCAGCTCCATTTTGGGAGGTACCATCACTCAGGAGAACAATGGATTTCCCTCCACATGGGTAAGATTAATAAAGGATCCTGGCGGATCCTCCATGTTGGTCTTCGCTCCTGCCCTTCCCTCCAAAAGCACCTTTGCTAAGGACAGAAGGCCCAGAAGGATTTCTTGACCCATCCTAACATAGGATGTGCTCCAGAGACTTTTAAGCTAGCAGTTTATAACATCTCTGCTAAAAGCCTGCATCAAGAATTTGGTGATTGATGTATGGAAGGTGCTTTCTTTAACAATCCTACTTTCAACCTTTTCTTTCTTTTTATAAATAAACCTTTTGGTTTTAGAGTCTAGAGGATTGCCCAGCGTGCTCTTTTGGGTAAGAGCTGAATATGTATTGACCTGGGACAGTGGCTGGTCCTTTGGGATCAGTAGAACCTGTTCAGAGTTGGGGAGATGGGTTTTCCTAACCTCTCAGGGTGTGTCTAGACTACAGGGTTTTGTCGACAAAAGTCCACTTTTGTCGACAAAACTATACCTGTGTCTACACTGCCTCTGAGTTCTGTCGATATAATGTCGACAGAACTCAGCAGTTTTGTCGATGGCTGTAAACCTCATTCTATGAGGAATAACGCCTTTTGTCGCCAGAGTTCTGTCGACAGAAGGCGTTATTACATCTACACTTTCCTTTGTGTCTACACTATCATGTGGACAAAGCAGCTTGCTTTGTCCACAGAACTGGATGTAGTCTAGATGCTCTTTGTTGACAGAAGCTTTGTCAACAGTATCTGTCGACAAAACTTCTGTCTACAAAAGCCTGTAGTCTAGCCGTACCCTCACTGTGTAAGTTGTGGTGCTGGTTGTGGCATAGCCACATAGGTAAAGCCAGAGTGCCTAAGGGGATTTGCTTGCATAACTTCTTGCTGCCCAGAGTGGCAGCTGGAGTGCTCTGTGTGACTGGTTTGGTGCCTTACAGAGGAGGACCTCCAGTCTTGGGCTGTTCTAAGCAATTCACCCTGATTTGACCCTCACAGTGGTGCCCCCCAGACCACCTATTACATTATACCCCTACAGTCACCAGTTGGGGGAAGTGGACTGATCTGGCCACAACCTGATCCGCTTTCCCAACTCCCAGCTCAGGGGAGGGACGTTGGGGGAATGCCCCTCACATTCACCAGTGGCAGGAAGCAGAACAACATGTCTGGGAGCTGGGGGTGCAGAACAGGCTGGAGCTGGGTCACTGCCAGTGAGTCCAGGGCAGGAGGGGTCAGATCAGTGACAGGAAGAGGTAGGTAGGAGCAAAGCAGGGGCAGGAGTTTAAGGGAAGGGTTTGAGTGTGGGTAAGGCAGCAATTTTTCTTGGGCAAGGTAGGAGTTTTTGTAGGGACTGGACAATAGTTCGAGGAGAACACTGGATTTGTTTATGGGCAAACAGAGGCGAGACAACAGAGACTGATCATGCCTGGCTATGGGTGATGTTCTTTGAAGGAGCTCACAATGCAAATAGGCAGTTTCAGTATTTTGGATGTCAATAGGATCCATTACTAGAATTGGTCTGATAATGACTAATTTGGGTGTGAGCAGGCCTGGGTTCATTAGTTTCTGGAGCAGAGATTTCCATCAGTCAGTGCTTCTCTGCTTTTGGTATCCAATAGTTCAGTGCGGTTCCTGCTTTGGAAAAGCTGGTCTCCATTCCGTATGCTAATGGAGATGTCTCTCTGTTCAATCTTCAATGCAGATGAGGCTGGGGTGTTTCCTTAATTCTGTCACCCGGTCTGGAGGAGTTTAGGTGGGTCTTCCCTTGCCTTTTTGTTGCTTTGTCTTTGAGGCCTGGGGAAAGAGGGATGTTCTTCCATGAGTGTCACTCCCTGGCTCCTCAAGATCACAGGGCTGACAGGTGGCCATGCTCTGGTTCCCCAAGAACACAGAGCTGGTAGGTAATAGGATTTAATTACTGCAGTGGCTGTTAGATCAACTTAATTTTGTAGTATGGATTTGCCCTGAACAGCAATAGTGCCTCTTTGTTCTGATTATCTCTGTTTGTACCTCTCTGCTAGTGACTAATCATCGCCATTGGTGAGCTCATACATGAGCACTGGGATCAGTGTTCGGTGTGACTCCCCCTCCCACCTCTGCCACTTACTTACTATCCTCAGTGACAGGCTCTCCAGAAACTATGGAGAGAGTTCATCCCTCCCCTGTGCCCTATGAACCCCAACTATGTCAGCACAAAAGAGCCATAGTAACCATAAGCCGCCACTCTTCCCTCAGTAATACGCTTAGCCAAGTGGTGGCCTTCTCAAAAGACCCTAAAGTGGAGTAACTCCCAGCACATGGAGGTACATTGGCTGCCCACTCAGGACATGTCTACACTGCAATGTTATTTTGAAACATTCTGCACAGCATACCCCCACCACAAGCCCTTTATTTCAAAATAATTTCAAAATAATGGGCTTCTTATTTCAACTTTTGTCACCCTCATTTCATGAGGAGTAAGGGATGTCGAAGGAAGAGTGTTCTTTCTTCAACTTCCTGAAGTATAGACAGCGGCTAAAGACGAGTTAAGCTACTTCGACTTTAGCAACGCAATTAACTTAGCTGAAGTTGCGTAGCTAACTTGACTTTGTCCCACAGTACAGACATAACCTCAGTTCCTGTGCCAGGTTCAACACTGGTGCAAGTATCTACTGGGGCCATGAGTCTCTCTCTGAGCTTAATTCTGAGTTTTCCATGTAGCCACAGTTTCTTGGCTGATCCCCACGTATGTGACTGAGGCTATGTCTACACTACAAAGATCTATCAGAAAAAGGTACTCAGATTTTTGGAAGAGGTTTTCCAACATTTGGCCTGTCTACACTGGGCCAAATTTTGGAAAAGCCTCCTCTTTTGGAACAGCCCTTCTTCCTTGTGGGAGGAGGAAGACAGGGCTTCTGAAAGGGCGTGTCTGCTGTTCCACAAAAAAAAGCAGAAGAGCCAATGCATTCCCTGGTGTAAACATAGCCCCATAGTGTAAACATAGCTTGAGTTGTACCATCCTTATTTCCACTGTTTCTATACCAGAAATTCATAAGTACAGAGAGGGGCTCCTTTGCATAATAGGAGGACCAAAAGCGGGAGCCTTGCAGCGACATCCCCCTCCCCCCATTCCCTGATGGCTTTGTTCTTGTCTCTGCAGCAGCATTTTGGGGATTGTGAACTTCTGGGCCTGTCGGTACTGCTAGGGGGATCTAAGGAGTATCCAAAGAGCGCAAAGGAACTTGACCAGCTATCTGGGAACTAGGCACAAGCATTTACAAAGCAAATGCTGACTAAACATGAAGTGGAAACCTACTTGTGTGAGAAACCCTCACACCATACATCCAGTTCCAGTGTACCAGGTTTTGAGGGATGTAACCAGTAATCCCTCTATTTGTTTCCATTGATGTACAGAATAAATGTTGTTACATGCATTAAGGTAATGTGCAGATGTGAGCCACAAACAGAAACAAAAAACCTAGACATAATATATGGTGTTAAAAAGTTTCCATAAGGATAATTTCTCCAGCCACAGTGGCGTAGTGAGAGAGAGGCGGGGGCAGTTGCCCCCGGGTGCCATGCTAGGGGGCGCCAATTTAGTCCCCCTCCGATCCCCCTATCATCCCTTGGCTCGTCTGCTCTTCTTCTGCCCACTGCCGCCAGCTGGAGCCTCTTCCCTTCCTCTCCACCCCCAACCCGAGCCTCCACCATCTCTGCTGGTGGGTTAGTGCATGCGGAGGCCCGGCCCCAAACTGAAGGGGGCGGGGGAAGATGCAGTACAATCTCTCCCCCTTCTTCCCAGGGTCAGACTTAGCTGTGCACCAGGTTCCGGGCCCGGCCATGCAGCAGCAGCAGCAGGGCAGAGGCCCAAATTTTGCCTTTGCCCCGGGCGCATAACACCCTCGCTACACCTGTCTCCAGCCAGGACAGGTTAGTCATTTTAGAACTCAAGTACTCAAAGAATTAAATTTAAGTGTATGAGAGAAATACAAATTATGAAATGCATAGAACTGAAATAGCACACTTTGGGTACTTGTCTACACAGCAGCGTTATTTCAGAATAACTGACATTATTCCGAAATAAGATAGTGAGCATCTACACTACAAGCATTTATTTCAAAATAATATTGAGCTGGCGGATGACTTACTCCAATTTCTGTAACTCTCATTCTTTCTTTGACTGCCTGCTGTGTAAATGTGCCCTTAGAAATAAAAAAATTACAAAGATTATTTGTTCATTTCAAAAACTAAAAGTAACAATAGTGCATGTGTTAGGTGAGTATGAAATACTTTGTGTGCATGTGCAATTTTATATGTGTTTGTGACACGGACAGGGTTTGTGCTGGCTGCTAGGAAAGTCTCTGAGAGTTGCCATGTGCTGTCTCTTTAAGGTACTGTCACTGAGGGCATGTCTACACAGCAGGGCTAAAGCCAAAATAAGCTGTGCAACTCAAGCTATGTCAATTGTGTAGCTTAAGTCAAAATAGACTATTTCGGTTTTTAGTGCTGTCTACACAGCAGGAAGTCCAAGTTAGAGCACTCTTCCTTCGCTTTCCCTTACTCCTCATGCTGTGAGGGTTACAGGAGTCGGAGTAAGCAGTCCTCCAGCATGACATTATTTCTACATTATGTTGAAATAACTGTTTGTAGTGTAGACATGGACTATGTTATTTCGGAATAACATCAGGTATTACAAAATAACACTGCTGTGTAGATATAGCTTGACTATTGGAAGACTTGTTCAGACCTCAGAAACTTTCCTGCTCCTAAGCCCTGTCATCCCTCCCCTGTTCTCAGGAGACACAGTACATGGGCAGGAGTGTGTAAGCAACTTCCTTACCCACCCTGCTCTACACAGCCATCAGGGGGCCCAGGAGCAGCTGGCCAGGGGCTCCAAGACAAAGGGCAGGATCAACATAGCTGCGAAGCGGTAGGGGGCACTTGAACACACACTGGGTGTATGGTTCTGCTAGTTTAGTGTACAGCACTTGAATCACCCCGGGTGGCTGTACAACTGTGCAGATTAAAATTCACTAACAGAAATCTTCATTAACACAGAGTTCAGGCTGCCAAGAGGTAGCTTGTGTCCTTCCAGGACTTCAAATTGGGCATTACATAGGAAAGGTAAATGCCAACATAGCCTTCATGTTGCACACTTACACACACACACACACACATGGAATTTGACTAGATATTGACACTGGGAATTATTTCCATGTACTCCAGCTGCATTTGCTGTGTTAGAGGTAAATGTACTGAATGGTGGCAGCATCAGCTTGGCAGTGCTGTGAACTGTGATATAAAAAGATCAAAGTCTGACCTCCTTCCCAGCATGTGATCAAAGGGAAGAGTTGCCTGTGTACTCTGTAGGAGGGTCCAGTATCCCTCATTTCAGCACTATGTTCTGTAGGATATGCCAGTGGTGGAACACAGGCAACTTCTTGCCATACAGATTGCAGCAGTGAGGTGGGAGAAGAAAGCAGTCTGTGTGTTTAATGATGGGTTTCCCTAGATTTCTGGGACTCTATATGCTAGTAACTCAGGAAGAGGCACTGTCCCTGGGAGCGCCTCTTACACTAAGCTAGGGGGAGATGTAGATACACTGGACGGCAGGGATAGGGACCAGAGTGAACTAGACAGATTAGAGGATTGGGCCACAAGAAATCTGATGAGGGTCAGCAAGGACAAGTGTAGAGTCCTGCACTTTGAACGGAAGAATCCCAAGCATTGTTACAGGCTGGAGACCAGAGGTATGTCGAGACTACATGGCTCCATCGACGGAGCCATGTAGATGAGTTTACTAGACATAGGAAAAAGAAGTGGCGATTTAAATAATCACCACTTCATTTACATCAAAATGGCCACTGCGCTGTGCTGATCAGCTGTTTGGCGGCACAGTGGGGCAGTCTGGACGTGCCACGGTCGACAAGGGAAGCCTTTGTCGACCGCTCTGTTATGCCTCGGCATTACTCTCCATCCCTGCTATGGGGCCTGGGTATTTGGCCCCACCTATTCGGGCCTGCACACTTCCTCTCCCTGGCTGCTCCACATGGGCTCATGGAGATTCCCACCCCCTACTGTGAGGCTCCTATGGTCCTACCAATTTCCCCTTTCCCCTTCCACTTCACCCAGAGTGTGGGGATTCGCTTTGTCCCCTGCACCTACTCACAGGAACTAGGGATGCCTTTCTTTCCTTCTCCCCACACTGCTCCTCTTAGGGCCTGGACACTTAGGCTACGTCTAAACTTGCACCCTAGTTCGACCTAGGGATGCAAATGTAGGTGACCGAAATAGTAAACGAAGCTGGGATTTAAATATCCTGTGCTTCATTAGCATAATCTCGCCTGCGTGCTGTTTCGGAACCCATCTGTTTCGAAACAGGAAGTGCACTCCGGGCTCCGTTAGTTCGAATCAAACCCCTTGGTTCGAACTAACATTACTTCTATAACTGTTGATATATGAAATGTAATATCTCTCTCTGTCCATCTGTTTGTGCAAGAATTCCTCCTAAACAATAACAGCTAGTAACGTTAGTTCGAACCAAGGGGTTTGATTCAAACTAACGCGGCCTGGAGCGCACTTCCTGTTTCGAAACAGCTTGGTTCCGAAACAGCATGCAGGCGAGATTATGCTAATGAAGCGTGGGATATTTAAATCCCCACTTCATTTACTATTTCAGTTGCCTACATTTGCATCCCTAGTTCAAACTAGGGTGCAAGTGTAGATGTACCCTTCCCTTTCCCTGCTGCTCCACACAGGCGCGTGGACATTCCTTCATCCTCCTCTGAGGCTCCTATAGGGCCTAACAGTTTTCCTCTCCTCCTGCCACTTCACCCAGAGTGTGGGGATTCCCTGTCCCCTCACCCCCGCTCCAATTAACCTGGGGCCTGGGGAGTCCCTTCCCCTTCCCTTCCTCCCTCCCCCACACAGCTCCTCTCAGAACCTGGAGGTTCCCTTCCTCCCTACCACATGGCTCCTCACAGAGCCAGACCATACCCTACTTCCCCCCACCCCGCATGCCACTCCTCTTTTTAGTTCCCAATAAAATCCAACCAACCATTTCTAGAGTTACACACCCAAGCAATCCTCGGTAAATCTGCTAGTTTATATGTAATTGTGATATTGCATATAAGGCATGCTATATACAGCATCAGAAGAAATGGTATAATCTGCTGAAACCCACTGTTCTAGCTAAATATATATATCATTAATGGCTATGAAATGATAAATATTGTATGGTTTTCACTAATATATGTTGAGATACTAGCTCTCGGGGTAGCCAATTGCCAGGTGGGTGCACAACAGACCTCACCAGCCATTGTCTAGTAGAGGAGTTACAATTCAATTACTCACTCACCGGAGAAACACTGGGGGTATTGCTTCACTGAGGGTCTCAGCAGTGCCCAGCAGACATGGCTAGACTTGTGTTTTCCCAAGTACATGGTTTAAGGGAAGGGGTGGGCAATAAGTTTTGAAGGGGGGGCCACTTCACGAATTTCAAAAGTGTCCACGGGCCAACCTGGAAGGGGCAGGATGTCAGGCAGAAGGGGTGAGGCCATTGGGTGGAAGGGGCAGTCCCTGTGCTGTGAAAAGATGCTCATATGTTTTTTACACAACAAAGTAATTAAATTTTAATAATAATTAACTGCATAGAACATTACCCAAAGATTATCATAGAAGGCAACACTTGTAAACTTTGTAATAACACTAATATTTTGAGAACACTTGTAACATTTGTAATAACAACAACACTACCGCTAAACTTTCAGTTACACCAGTGGTGGGCAGTATCCGATCTGCGGAGCAGACACGGTTCACCAGGGTTAGCCCTGGCAGGCTACCAATGCTTTATTTACATGCACCTCCACTGGTACAGCTGCTTGAACCTCCCATTCACTGTGGAACAACATCTCCAGCCAATGGGCGCTACGTGAATTGAGACACCACCTCCTACATCTCACATGGGCTGGGAATGGTGATCCACAGCCAACAGGAGATTTATATGGCCATATCTGCAGAGGCACAGGTTAATAAGCACTAGCAGAAGCCACATCCGACTTATTTTCTGTTTTTCCTGGCTGAGGTGTCTGTCAGAACACACAGCTCGGGCTGGCTGGGGCAGGGGCAGAATGGAGCATCCTGAGCAGACTTTAAAATGGCCACCTTAAAAGGGTATCCCAAAAGGGCAACTTTTTAAAATTTTTTGGTCAACAACTTTTCCCCTGGAGTATTGGCGCCATTTTTTTACACTGGTCCTGGAATTTAAAGGGACTGTGGCTGTTCTTCTGGTCCTGGTCAGTTCCCTTTTTTTTTTTTTTTTTGCTCAACAAGTTTTGCTGCTACTTTTGGGGGGGGGGTGTGAGGGTTTCTCAAAACTCAAAAAAGGGGGCGTGATGCTGAAAAGTTTGGGAACCACTGGTGCATTGCCGGAGATGCAGGATCCCTTTCAGCAGTTTCTATTTAAAGGGCTTTCCTGGGGAAGGCACAAGCCCTTTAAATAGAAACAGCTAAGAGGGATCACAGACTGGCAATGCACTAGAGGCATGGGGAGCTGCGAGCCCTCTCAGCTGTTTCTATTTAAAGGGTGTGTACCTTCCTGGCAGCTGCTAGGCAAGGTGCGGGAAAGACATGATCCCTTTAAATAGAAGCAGTTTGAAGGGCTCACGCCCATCTCCCACTCAGAGGCAATGAGCTGGGGACGTAACCTGAAATTGCCTCGCAGGCTGTATCAAAGCCCTAGGCAGGCCGGATCCGGCCCACTGAGAGGCTTTTGCTCACCCCTGATTAAGGGTATAAAATAGAACACAGCAGCCCCACTGGATATTGCAATTCATAGGACACAGGTTTCACACTTGAAACCTGGGCCAGTCCCTTTGTTGGAGTCTTTTGTCTTCTGAGTGTCCTTGTTATTTGCCACATAGTTGGAGAAAGGAGAAAGGTCAAGTATGGGGTGGCTGTGCTCTGTTTATACCCTTAATCTAGGTCTGGGCAAAATACGGCCCGTGGGCTGCATCCAACCCATCAAGTCACCAGATCCTGCCCACGAACATAGTAGGGAGCCCTAGGCAGGCTCCCCTGCTTGCCCTAAAGGCCCACACACCTCTCAGAAAAGTGGCTGTGGGGCCATTTATCTTTCCAAAACTGTGATCCCGAAGGAGAAGGAAAAGGGGAAGGTTTCAGGCACTGCCCCCACTTCCAGCACAATCCCACTGGCCGGTTTCTGGCCAGAAATTGGCCAATCAGAGCTTCCTGTTTGAATAACAGGTAGTCAAGAAGCACCATACCCTCAACTCAGTTATTCACACAAGAATACAGCTGGTGAGGCAGGCTGGCTAGGAAATGTTTTAAGCTCTGCAAGCATTGAGCTCTGCAGACAAGCACGCTGATTTGGCTGCTGGCTGGTAAGTTTCCTGGCCAGAGCCCATCTCTGGCACCCTTGCCCCTTCCTTCCCCAACCCTCTGCTCCCCGCCACACACTCCAAACCCTCTGCCCGCTCCCAGATCTGGCACTTCAAACCCCTCCTAACCTAAGTTATATCCCAAACCCCTGCACCCCAGTCTGCTGCCCTAGGTCACCCAAACTCCCTCCCAGACTCCACTATCTGTCCTGCACCCCGATCCCTGACCCCAAGCTCCCTTCTGCACCCAACCTCCATCACAGACCTTATACCTCCTCCATTAATATCATGGAAGAGTGTGGACCTTGACCGCTTTCCAAAATCTTGAAGTGACCTGTCAAAAATCATTGCCACCTGTTGTGTGTTTTGGCTTTTGGATACAAGAAGAGCCAGTAAAAACACCTCAGATAAACTCTTGTTAACTTTATTATGCACAGAATAGTAAAGAAGGTTATACAGATTTGTTCAATACACAGGATAGTTAGCACAGACAATAATATAACACCTACACCTAGAATACTTGATTTTAAGGCTAGAGATATACATGTACTTATTTCAATAAATCACACACAGTTCCACTGCTAAGACCGTAAGATGATCAGATGATTGTCAGACAGGAGGTCGTGGCCTTGTTGTTTCCCCACACACAGAAGCATCCACAATGCATCAGTCAGTAGAAACAGGCAAGCTTCTAGTTGCAGCGACTAAGGTAGTGGGGACTCCTTGCCCAATCCCTCCCACTGATTACCTTGTCTACACCTACTTTTGTAGCAAAGCAAAACTTGACTTGGTCATTCTAGTAAAATCTACCAATTAATTATGTATTGTATATACCCCTCTTTTGGACATGTCCTGCTAGTCAAAGGAGTAGTAACGGTAGTTCGAATTAAGAGCGTTAATTCGAACTACCTAGCCTGTGCCACGTGTAGCCGCGGGCAGGTAGTTCGAGCTACCGGGGATTTAAAAATGGCGGCACCCAGAACATGCAAATGAAGGCCGGGATATTTAAATCCCGGGCTTCATTTGCAAGTTCGAATGACTACATTAGCCACTCTAGTTCGAACTAGGGTGGCTAGTGTAGCCATACCCAAAGTTATTTGCCATTACATGTCTGTATTAAGTCCTGCCTAAGGGCCATGTGCTCCATTCCTCTTTTACAGACCTTCTATATTTTGAGTGGTACATATGCATGTGGGGAGAAGAGCAGGTGGGCTTTGTGGACATAAGTTTTTAAAAATTTCTGGGTTTGGAGTTGTTGGGAGGCTAAATAGATGACACTTTTCTAGTGTGGATGGAGCAATGGCAGGAGCAGATTAGTGACTGCATGTGCCCCTCTGTAGGCTTTCCTGACTACAGCTGAGTGAATAATTAATTTTTCAGTTCACTGAAATCTCATAAAAGAATTGATTAGTTTAGAGCCAAACTCAATGTTTTTGTTTCTTTCAGAAATAAAACATAAAAAAAATCTTTCTGGTCTAATGACAGATTTGAGAAGACATTTAAAAAGGAACATTTTGAGCAGTAAGGGAGAATTTAGTTATTCATTCATCTGCAGTCAGGGCAGCTTGCAGAGATGCATGTGCCATACCTAACCTGTGGGAGCTGTTTCACTGACACAGCACCAGGTCCCGTGTCCCCTCGCCTTCATTTTTTCTGACAGTGCCATGCAAATTTCTTCACTCTGATGACTCTTATGCAGAGGGAACTAGACATGATTGTCTTCGGAGAAGGAGGCAAATCTAGGGCCACTACATGGTTCATATGCAGGAGTGCCATTTCAGATTTTGGTGGGAGGGGCTGACCTGTGCGTGCTGTGATGGGGGGAGTAAAAGTGTGTGTGGGGGGGGAGGGATAGACTGAGGACAAAGGCTTGAGCAGTGTTACTGAGCATGTTCAGTACAAGCCAAGCACCAGATGGGGACGGGGGGAACCATCCCCATCTGCCCTCCTCCAACACAAACATATCATCTCTATCCAGGGGTTACCAAGGCACTGGAAAACTCTACTTTTTTTGGCAGACAACTAAGCAGTTAGCTGACAGGAGCACTCTAATTCCTATATAAAAGAAAGAAAAGTAAATTAATATTAGACACACTAAGCTCTAATATTAACATGACATCTTTTAATGTCTATTCTTACTTTGTTATTAACTCTGTTGGGCGAGACAGACCCTGTCAGACTCCTGGGCTCTATCTCAGTTCTGGAAGGAGAGTGGATTACAGAAAGGGGGCAGATAGATTTCAACATTTCAGCTCTATATAAGAACATAAGAATGGCTATACTGGGTCAGACCGATGGTCCTTCTAGCCCAGTATCCTGCTGTCCAACAGTGGCCAATGCCAGGTGCTTCAGAAGGAATAAACAGAGAGGCAATCATCATGATCCATCCCCCTGTTGCCCATTCTCAGCTTCTGGCAGACAAAAGCTAGGGACACCATCCCTGCCCATTCTGGCTAGTAGCCATTGATGGACCTATCCTGCCTGAACTTATTTTGTTCTTATTGGAACCCTATTCTGGTTTGGGCCTTTCCACCATCTCCTGGAAAAGAGTGCCCAAAGCTTGACTGTGAAAAAATAATGTTTTATATTAGTTTTAAATTTGCTGCCTATACAGTTAATTGGGGCCAGCTTCTTGTGTTATGTTGGTGAAGGAATAAATAACATTTCCTTATTCTATTTTTCCACGCTGTTCATGGTTTTGTAGATATTTAACATATCCCCCATCCGCTAGTCATTTATTTTCCAAGATGAAAAGTCCCAGTTCATCTCTCCTCCTATGGAAGCTGTTCCTTACCCATAACCATTTCTGTTGCCCTTTCTGTACTTTTTCCAAATCCAACAGATCTTTTTGAGAAGGGGTGCATATAGTATTCAAGATGTGGGCATACAACTTTATATAGAGGCAATATGGTATTTTGTCTTATTATCTATTCCTTTCCTAATGATTCCCAATATTCTGTTAGTTTTTTAGTTTTTAGACTGACACTGCACAGTGAGCAGATGTTTTCAGGGAACTATCCACAATGATTCCAAGATCTCTTTTTTAAGTGGAAGCTGCTGTTTTGTATGTATAGTTGGGATTATATTTATCCATGTGCATTACTTTGTACTTATCAACACTGAATTCCATCTACACTATGTTGCCCAATCACTCAGTTTTGTGAGATTCCTTTGTAACTCTTTGCAGGCAACTTTGGATTAGGCCCTGTTCACCCCTTTTTCAAAAACATTTATGAGAAGTTTAACAGCAGTGGTCCAAATGCAAATCCCAGCAGCACAGCACTAGGGGCGGCCCGAGGCAGGCTGTCGGCAGCTGGCACCCCAGGCAGAATGCGCGATCAGCGCCCCCACCTCCACAGCCCTCAATGGCGTGCCGTCATCATTGGGCACCCCGTTTAATGCAGTGCCCTAGGCGACAGCCTAGTCAGCCTATATGCATGGGCCGCCCCTGCATAGCACTCATTCCTACTCTTTCCCCACCATCTTTTAAGTGGAGTCCCCAGCAATGTTTTCATGATGATTGAACAATCCTTGAATTACTGGAATGTCCAGCCTCTTGTTGTTCTTAATCACCCTGCCTCCCTCTTTTTATAAAAAACTCCCTTACCCAAAGTCAAAGCTATAAGTAGCTCAAACTCTGTTGCATTTAAGACCGGTCTCTGGAGTCAGGAAATCGTTATTTCAGAATAGGCATTATTCCTCATAGAATGAGATTTACAGAAGTTGGAATAAACCTTCCGTTATTTTGAAATTATTTTGAAATAATGGAATTGCTATGTAGATGCTTGCATAGTTATTTCAGAAGAACAGCCGTTATTCCGAAATAACTTTGTTGTGTAGAAACATACTTAGAGTTAACAAAGGGTGTGTCTAGACTACACTGTTTTTTCGAAAAAAGTTGGCCTTTTTCGAAAAAACTTCGCCCGTGTATACACTACTGCCATGTTCTTTCAACAGTACATCAAAAGAACGCGGCAGTTTTGTTGACAGCGGTAAACCTCATTTTACGAGGTTTCAACAGTGTTCTGTAGAAAAAAGGCGTGTGTGGACGCAGGGGTGGTTTTTTTTTTTTTTTAAACAGACCTCCAGGGAAAAGCTCCTGGTGGACAGTCCTTCCTCAGGGAAAACCTCTATTATTCCTGTCTGTAGCCATTTTTTAAAGGCACAGACACCCTGGGCAGCCATTCTGACAGGAAGCTGGCCACAGACCAAGCCTGTCAGCACACAGCTCTCCCTGCCTCCCTGCCACGTGGGTCATGTCTCAACCCCAACACACCCAAGACCCCCAAGGAGCTGCCAAGGAGCCATCTTAGCTGCTCTACAAGGGAAAGAAGAGAGCTCCAGCCTGGTCAGGGCCAGAGGTCCTGACCAGGGCTGGACTAAGGGGTGGGTGAGCCGGGCAGCTGCCCGGGGCACCAATCGATAGGGGGCACCTGATGGCAGCTGTAAGGGGCGGAGTGAGGCCAGGAGCCCTCCATCACCTCCCCTCCATTGCCCCCCCTGCCCTCTCCTGTTACAGTCCCCCTACCCCTCACGGTCTTCCCCCCAGAGGGACTTACCTCCATCAACACGGCGCCAACAGTGGATCTCCCCATGCCAAACTGGTGTCCCACCGACCGGTAGCTGTCAGCAGTAGCCAGCTTTCAGAGGGCAATAACCACCCTCTTCTCCAATGGGATGGCAGGGCGCAGGTGGGTATCCTGTCATTGCAGGGTGGGGATGAGCCAGGAACAGAGCCCCTGGAAGGTGGACTTCCGCATCCTGAAGTTTCGGAGCCAAGCCTGGTCGTCCCACTGCTCCATTACGAGCCAGTCCCACCAGTTTGTACTTGTCTCCAGCCTCCAAAATCGCCTCTCATGGAAAAAGTTCGGTGGCAAGAACAGTGTTGCTGCATCCCGAACGAAGGACTCCAGGCTGGGTTCAGAATCCGGACCTGGCATTAACAGCATGAAGGTCTCATGGAGTTGCAGCAGCACTTGAAGCACTATGGTGTGGGGCCATTGCCTGCCCAGGGGCAGCTCCGGCTCCATGGCAAAAAAACCACCAAAACCAAGCAGGAAAAAAAATGCTGTGGTGTCCCACAAAGCAGGGCACTCAGAGCAAGCACTGCAGAAGCTTTGCTGTCCCTGTAGGAGGTAGGCAAGCCAGCTGCAGGAGCAGAGCAACGGCTGTTCAGGAGGATCCCTTAAAGCACGCGTTTCTGCAAAGAGCATACAGCAGGACCCGGAGGTAAAGGCTGCCCCTATGCCCTGGCACAACTGCTCTCTTTTGAAAAAGCGGATCGATAAATCGTTCCGCTTAGTGCGATCTAGACGTGCTTTTTCGAAAGAGGCGTGTAGTCTAGACGTACCCAAACTGATTGTGCAGTGGAGTTCTCCAATGAGGATTAGTTTCAGCAACCTAAGATGTCAAATAAGTTGCTCAAAGAACAGGATTCATGTAAACACAAGGCATTTTAAGGTGAACTAATTGCACCTTATGTGAAATAACATCCCCTGTAGTTAAGCCATAAGAGTACCTGAGAAGCGCTTCACTCTGGATCTATGTTCTGTATATCAGGCTCTATTGGTGTGAGACTGACACACAAGGTCCTAACTACAAGCAGTCCAACACTCTGGTGCTGTGCAGAACTTTCCCTGCTACTTCCCCACTAGTATTCTGTCTAATCTGTTCTAGTCCATCTTTAAACTAGACCATCTAGTCCACTCCCAGGCTATATCTACACTGGTGGCTTCTTGCACCAGAAATATGCAAATGAGGCTAAGCGTAGAATATCTCTGAGCCTCATTTGCATACCTAATGAGCCGCCATTTTTGCAGAAGAGGCTCTTGCACCAGAAGGAGCATCTACACTGCCCCTTCTTGTGCAAGAAAAACCCTCTTGTGCATTGCCATTATTCCTAAAACTAATCAAATTATTTAAATCCCTGCTTCTTTGCCTATGCTGGGTAAAGGAGCCGTCGAAGGAGCCATGTAGTCTAGACATACCCCTGGATAGAGCCTCTCCCAGGCATCATCACTGAATAATTTCCTTTCTTTGAACTTTCTCCAGTTTTTCAATAGCCTTTCTGTAATGAAGGGATATGAATACAACAATCTAACTGAGGCTGTACTGAGACCATGTAAACACTAATGAAGTCTCACCTGCTCACACACTCTGCTTTGGGCTACCTGTTCACTTCTGTGAATTATCTTGTTGGTGAATCCCCCTCCCCTTTGTCACACTTTGCCCTCTTATTC
Organism: Pelochelys cantorii; assembly: GCA_032595735.1. Taxonomy (NCBI): domain Eukaryota; kingdom Metazoa; phylum Chordata; order Testudines; family Trionychidae; genus Pelochelys; species Pelochelys cantorii. The sequence goes on from CM064326.1 coordinate 213,313,030, forward strand.
AGATTCTCTCTCATCACTAGAACACAAGAATTGGTATATGATGTGAAAGGCTGCAGATTATTTAATATCTTTGCTGTTCAGAGAAGGTGCCCTTTTTTTCATCCCCAGAAAGGCTCAGGGAAAGTTATGGAGTGTCAGAATAACTAACACTCACTGATGGATGTATTGACTTTCTAGGTCGCATTGAGATCCAGCTGGCTGGAGGGACCACTGCCTGCTCTGGACGTGTTGAAGTTAAACATGGAAAAACGTGGGAGACAGTCTGTGATTCACACTTGGATTTCAATGCTGCATCTGTTATCTGCAATGAATTAGGGTGTGGACAGGCTGTAGCTGCTATAGGAGCTGCACATTTTGGAGAAGGACATGACCTGATCTGGAAAGAAGAGTTTCAATGTGTGGGGAATGAGAATTTCCTTTCAAACTGTCCCAGGATCTCTCATCCTAATAAGACTTGTTCTCACAAAGATGATGTCAGCGTATTGTGTTCAGGTAAGAATTCAAACTGCTGACATTAATGTATGTCTAACTTGGGTCCTACAGCTGTGGGAAAACTGGAGTATCAGTGGGGCTTCTCATGTCATCATACCAGCTCCTCTGAGGTTTGTGTAGGCAGAAAAATCCCATGATTCTGATTAGCTTGTGAGCTCTACAAACACTGCAACACTGCCTTTCCCTGGTGGCTTGGAAGACACCAACAACCACCCCAAGCCCCAGGCTGAGGAGCTGCCATCTGATCCCCTACGTCTCTCACCACCATTGCTCTCATCTGCAGCGCCCTCAGTTTCCCTGCACAACACATCCCCCTATATTCCTCTCAACCTCCCTTCTCCCTCCAACAGATCTCTACCCCACCTATCTCTCTGCCCCGTCTTCCAGCTGTCTCACATCATTTTCAACACCATTCCACTGAAACCTTAACATTCTCTCCTTCCCCCCCCCACCCCGCTGCCTCCATGTTCTGTTCCCCTCATTCTCTGCACCCTATTTTCACAGGGTCTGTGCTGCCTCCCATAACCCCTGGGTCCTGTTCATCCTGCCCCCACCCTCAAACCATATAAGGGCAGCCATGTTTCCTGAGGGCTTCAGTATCCTTGAAAACAGTGGGAGGTGGCAGCCAACTTTACTCACTCCCACACATCAACAGACTGTAGGGAGATGGTGGCATCTCACTGGCTTCAGTAGATGGCACAATTTGGAATAAAGGAAACTCCATGAGTTGAAAATGTTCTCTCTCTCTCTAAATATATATATATATACAAATTAGAATGCAAGTCTGTTTGTTTAAGAACTTCTTCTAAACTGTAAGAGCTAGGGTCACCAAATTTGCTATGCAACTTTCTCTTCTCCTAACTAAAGCAAGGTCATGGTTTGGTTGTGCCAGGACAACCAGAAGCCCAAGGAAAGGGTCTGTTTTCCATAACGTGGAAAGGGAAGGGCTACTGTTCAGAGGGATACAATACAGAGAGAGGATATGGAGGCAGCAAGTGCAGGGGAGAGCTACCCTGCAGAGTGTCTACTGTGGGAAGCTGTACCACCAAGGGGGTGGCCAGCAGGGCTAGAGCTCTGCCATCTTACCTGTCAGCACACTGCATAAATAACCCATGGCTACAGTGTTGGAGGGGGAAGGAAGAAAAATGCCCCTGGCAGCTGAGGGGAGAAAAAAGTCCCCTGGTGGCCAGGGTGGGTGGAGGGGGAGAAAAATGCCTGTGGCGGCTGTGGAGGGAGGGTATTACTGTGGGGATAGAAAATGCCCGGTGGTGGGAAGGAGGAGTGGGCTGGGGGGGAGAGAAAATGCCCCTGGCAGCTGGAGGGTGGAGCTGGGGAAGAGAAAAGGCCCTACCTGGATGAGATCATCCACCCTGAGCCCTTCCTCACCCCAACGCTCACTCTTTCACCCCCTACCCCCAGCCTCCTGCTCTGTCCCCAACATCCACAAGGCCACACCACCAGCCTCCTTCCCTAAAGGACCTGGGCAGTGCCAAGAAAGTCTACTAGTAATTTATAAGTTGGATGGTGATTGACCACGAGTCTGGATGATGATGGTTGAACCTCGGGATGTGCTGAGCCAAAGGAGCACTCAGCCATGCTTGTAGTTATTCCCAGCACTTCATGCTGACTCAGCAGGCATTGTAGGCTTTAGAGTAACTCAGAGTAACATTGTTGGGTTATTCTTATTTGTGTAACAAAGCTGGCTTTCTGGCTGCTTGTCAGGGCTAAGGTGTTGTGAGGACAAAAATTTAAATGGATGAGCTGAAAAAGCACAGTGCCTTTTGCAGAATCACCACTAACAGCAGAGCCTGGAAAGGATACCTCTCTGTGTACCAGTGAGATGTGGAAGTACCATCGCTGAGGTACAAACAAATTAAACCATAGAATCCTAGGGCTGGAAGATACCTCAGGAGGTCATCAAGTCCAGCCCCCTGCCCAAAGCAGGACCAACCCCAACTAAATCATCCCGGCCAGGGCTTTGTCAAAGGATCTCAAAGGATGGAGATTCCATCACCTCCCTGTTTCCCTCCTAGGGAAACAGATTTTCCTAATATCCAACCTAGTGCTCTCCTACTGTAATTTGAGACCTTTCCTCCTTGTTCTGCCATCCGTCACTACTGTGAACAGCCTTTCTCCACCCTCTTTGGAACCTCTTTCACATAGTTGAAGGCTGCTATCAAATCCCCCCTCACGCTTCTCTTCTGCAGATTAAATAAGCCCAGATCCCTCAGTTTCTCCTCACAGGTCATGTGCTCCAGCCCCCTAATCATTTTAGTTGACCTCCACTGGACCCTCCCCAATGTGTCCACATTCTTTCTATAGTGGGGGGTCAAGCATTGGAGGCCATACTCCAGATGTGGCCTTACCAGTGCTAAATGAAGTGGAATAATCACTTCCTCTAGATCTGCTGTAAACGCTTCTAATCCACCCTACTATGCCATTAGCCTTCTTGGCTACAAGGGCATACTGTTGATTCATATCCAGCTTCTCATCCAGTATAATCCCCAGGTCCTTTTCTGCAGAACTGCTGCTTAGCCAGTTGGACCCCAGCTTGTAGCAGTGCTCACGATTCTTGTTGAACCTCATCAAATTTGTTTTGGCCCAATCCTCCAATTTATCTAGGTCACTCTGAATCCTATCATGCAATAGAATTACATTATACTAAGCTAGGGGGAGAGGTAGATAGGTTGGCAGGGTCCAGAGTGACCTGGACAGATTAGAGGATTAGGTGAAAAGAATCTGATGAGGTTCAATAAAGACAAGTGTAAAGTCCTGCACTTGGGATGGAAGAATCCCAAACATTGTTCCAGGCTGGGGACCAACTGGCTAAGCAGCAGTTCTGCAGAAAAGGACCTGGGGATTACAGTGGATGAGAAGCTGGAGATGAGTCAACAGTGTGCCCTGGTGGACAAGAAGGCTAATGGCATATTGGGGTACATTAGGAGGAGCATTGCCAGCAGATCCAGAGAAGTGATTATTCCCCTTTATTCGGCTCTGGTGAGGCCACATCTGGAGTATTGCATCCAGTTCTGGACCCCCCCACTACAGAAAGGATGTGGACACATTGGAGAGGGTCCAGCGGAGGGCAACCAGAATGATTAGCGGGCTGGAGCACATGACCTGTGAGGCGAGGCTGAGGGATTTGGGCTTATTTAGTCTGCACACGTCCACCCTGATTGAGTTCATCTCATTAACACTGGTCTTCCATGTTGTAATGTAACACTCCCATCTTTATATGTATGTTTAATTTTCTGCCAAACTGATATTTCCAGTTGATGCATCTGATGAAGTGAGCTCCAGTCCACAAAAGCTTATTCCCAAATAAAATTGTTCATTTTTAAAGTGCCACAGGACTACTTGTTGTTTTTGCTGAAATAGGCTAACATGGCTTCTTCTCCGACTTTCAAGTGTCTGAGATCCCTGTGCAATGATCTGAGCCCTGGTTTGATCTCTCTCTGTGTTCAAAAATTGCCAGAATCTGTCAACTTTAACTTTTTTTTCCCCTGTGTGTTGTATCTTGGAAACTTTTCAGCCCAATGAACCCAAATTTGGATCACTAATGCAACCCTGTGCAGTAACACCTGTACTGTAAGAGCCCAACTATTGTGTCTGAACATCCTGATTTAAGAAAGTGACCAGTAAATTATCCCAAGTCACTGGGGGCTCTTTTGTTACATTTCTGTAGGCAATTGTATAAGAGAAATGTCCCTCTGATCTCTTCCTTTCTCTTTGTTCTCAGGGTACAGCGGGTACAGGCTGGCAAACGGCAGCACAGGATGTTCAGGGAGAGTGGAGCTTGACCATGGAGGCACCTGGGGAACCCTCTGTGACCCCCACTGGGATTTTCAGGCTGCCCACACCCTCTGCCAGCAGTTCAACTGTGGATTTGCCCTGTCGATACCAGCGGGGCAGCTTTTTGGGGCAGGAGACGGGCCTGCCTGGAACGGCACTTTTGGCTGTGAGAGGAATGTATCCTGCTTGAGACACTACCCTGTTACTGGGCTTGGTGCAACCGAGTGTCCTGCTGGGAGTGAAGCCAGCGTGGTGTGTGCAGGTGGGCTGCAGTGGGAAACTGGGGAACACTTGTCAGCCAGATTTTCAGTGTGTAAATCGGCCAAGCGCCATTGAGCTAAGTGAGGCTTTGCTCATTTAGACCATCTGGCAAGCTGGCCCATAAACTGTCACCCGGCCCCTGCACCAGCCAAGTCTGCTGGATCTGATCCCTCTGAAGGGTTTGTGGGGCTTTGAGTATGAAATGTGCCAAGTAACCAAATGCTGGTCTCTTGTCGGCCCTCACACTTCCATGGATGGAGTGTCCCTTTGTGAATGTGCTAGATGTAAGCGGGGGAATGGTCCCGCTATTGTGGGGAACTTTCCTGGCTTCTACACTACCCCGGTGAAATGAACCAGCGAAAGGATCTGAGTCCCCGCTCCCACTTCTTTTACCCAACGGCCTCCCTGACCCTGAGGGCTCCCCTTCCACTCTCCTGAGTAGCAGAGACCTTGAAACCCCAACAAGGCTGGGCCCAGGTTTTCTGGGGCTGAATCCCCGGCCTTGTAGTCACTTAGGGCAGGGGCTAGGGTGTCCCCACTCCGGGGTGCTCTTTTCACACTGGATGCTTTCTTGACCCAGTGATCATTACATACAGTTCAAAGCAAATACAATTTATTAAACAGCAACTGATTAAAAAGAAAAGATTAAGGAAAAAATGAGAGAGGTTAAAAGAGAACACATAGCCCCACTTTGTGGCAAGGGGACATCACAAACAACAGTTTGCAGAGTGTAAGGACAGTTCACGGTCTGTTCCTTATAGGTCCCAGGGCTCTCTCTCAGGTCCTGGCTGTGCTGCAGGGGGGCTGCAGGTTGGACACGCTTGCTCTGGCAGTGACCACACGACTTCAGGCTCTAGGTGGCAGGACCCCTCTCCCAGTTGGAGTTACAATCCCTCTCCAAGTCTGGCCTGCAAGGCCTCTTGGCTGGTGGCGTCTCCCTGCCCAGAGCCTCTTTTACCCTCTTTGCTGGTCCCAGCTGCTCACCACACCCAGCTCCAGACTGTGCTGCTTTGCCAGCCTCCAGCTCCTTGTGTTGCTCCTCTCACCCCTTTGGCTCTGGTCACTACAGGTCTGTCTCTTAGCACAGGGTCTCAGCTGTGTGAGCCTCTGGCTCTGTCACTGCAGGTCTGCCTCTCAGCACAGCTTGCTCTTCTTGCTGCTCTTCTTAGCTCTCTCTCCTTTTTTCTGAGAGACCCAGAAAATTCCAGCTCACACGGAGGACGGGACCTGGCCTCCTAATTTCCTCATTGGCCTGTCCAACCTGTCAACTGGGCTGACCTGGAGAGTTGGCCTCTTCCCATTGTCCCTGGGGTTTGTCAGTCTCAGGCCCCTGATTTCTCATGGACCCTTCCCCTTTTGGTACTGGGAGCTGGCCAACCAAAAACTCCCACTGAGTTTTAGTAAGGAGCTAACAGTCCCCAATACATAGAGGAGAAATGCCCCATGGCCCCACAGAGGCATTTCTAGCATTAAATAACAAGAAAAATCCCAGCTTGCTTTCCACTCCCCTCCCTGTCCTTGCTATTAACACTGATCCCTGCACCGCCTTGACTCTCACTTTCCCTTGTGCCCAGGGTGCCTCGGAGGCAGGTTAGTGAGCGGCACTGAGTGCTCTGGAAGAGTGGAGATCCAATATGGAGACACATGGGGAAGCCTCTGTGGTTCCCACTGGGATTTGCAAGCTGCCAACGTCCTCTGCCATCAGCTGAACTGTGGCGTTGCTGAGTCGATCCCGACAGGAGTGCATTTCGGGGAAGGGAGCGGCACCGTATGGAACGAGGCTTTTCATTGTGAAGGGACTGAATCCTGCCTGTGGGACTGTCCTCACAGAACCCTGGGCAACCCGACCTGTTCCCCCGGGGACACGGCCATGGTTATTTGCTCCGGTAAGTGTCATACAGAAGTGAGCATGTGAGTTCCAGTGCAGTGTACTGACCAGATTAGGATCTTCATGGGTCGTCCCATTGACTACAGCGCTCAGGTAAGTAGGGATATTGGAATGTTGCTCTTTCTTTAAATTCTCCTATCGGAGACCCATCTGGCTGTAGTGAGAAGGGTGGTGAGGTAGATCCTGGCACAAGGATAGGGTGAACTGGAGAGAACAGCTCTGTGCCATAAGCCTGAGCTTTGTAATCCAGATTCCCTCAACCTCAGCAGGGCTGACTCAGCCCTTCATCAGATTGAGGTTGATGTTTCGGAAGCAATCTATAGGCAGAGATCTCATCTAACTGTGGAGCCGTTACAGCCCCATTCCACCTTCTGGAAAATAGGTGTTTGCCCTGCTATTCCTGAGCAAAGTGCCCCCTCGTGCATTCCAGGCTCTGAGCTAGTGGGCCACAGACCCACAACTGCAAAGGGTGTGTGCAGATTCACAGCGTAGTAATACCCTCAACACTTTATGTAAATAGTCATGTCTTTGCCAAAGATCCCATAAGCAGGACCAATGCCAACTAAATCATCCCAGCCAGGGCTTTGTCAAGCTGAGACTTAAAAACCTCTAGGGATGGAGATTCCACCACCTCCCTAGGGAACCCATTCCAGTGCTTCACCACCCTCCTAGGGAAATAGTTTTTCCTAATATCCAACCTAGACCTCTCCCACTGTAACTTGAGACCATTGCTCCTTGTTCTGCCATCTGTCACTACTGAGAACAGCCTCTCTCCATCCTCTTTGGAACCTCCCTTCAGGAAGTTGAAGGCTGCTAGCAAATCCCCCCTCACTCTTCTCTTCTGCAGACTAAATAAGCCCAAATCCCTCAGCCTCTCCCCATAGGTCATATGTTCCAGCCCGCTAATCATTTTGGTCGCCCTCTGCTGGACCCTCTCCAATGTGTCCACATCCTTTCTGTAATTGGGTGCCCAGAACTGGACACAATAATCCAGATGTGGCCTCATAAGAGCCGAATAAAGGGGAATAATCACATCTCTGGATCTGCTGGCAATGCTCCTCTTAACGCAACCTAATATGCCATTAGCCTTCTTGGCTACAAGGGCGCACTGTTGACTCATCTCCAGCTTCTCATCCACTGTAATCCCCAGGTCCTTTTTTGCAGAACTGCTACTTAACCAGTCAGTCCCCAGCCTGTAACAATGCTTGGGATTCTGTCCTTGTTGAACCTCATCAGATTTCTTTTCGTCCAATCCTCTAATCTGTCCAGGTCACTCTGGACCCTATCCCTGCCCTCCAGCATATCTACCTCTCCCCCTTGCTTAGTGTCATATGCAAACTTGCTGAGGGTGCAATCTATCCCCTCATCCAGGCCATTAATAAAGATATTGAACAAAACTGGTCCTAGAACCGATCCTTGGGGCACTCTGCTAGAAACCGACGGCCAACCTGACATTGAGCCATTGATCACTATCCGCTGGGCCTGATCTTCTAGCCAGCTTTCTATCCATCTTACCGTCCATTTATCCAATCCATACTTCCTTAACTTGCTGGCAAGAATATTGTGGGAGACTGTATCAAAAGCTTTCCCACTTTACAGGAAAGAGTTCAGATGCCCCAGATCTCTGCTCCTTAGCCAGCTGGGATCTTTAACAAATGTCCTGTCCTCTGTTGGCAGAGGGATGTAAATTAGACACATCGAAAGTGCAAATGAAGCTGAGATTTAAATATCCTGTGCTTCATTTGCATAATGGCAGCCACTGCTTTTTTTCAAAACGGGGCTTTTCAAAAATAAAGGCAGTTTAGACGGGGCATTTTCAACAGAAATGCCCCATTTCGAAAGATCCTGTACTCCTCGGCTTCATTTGCACTTTCAATGTGTCTAATTTACATCCCTCTGCCCACAGAGGGGTGTAGTTTAGATATACCCTTAATGAGAGCAGCTGGTGCTTTGATGAAGCACCTCTACACAGCAAACACAAATACTCAAGGGGTCCTTTACTCTATAGGTTTTTTCAAAAATCTTCCCCTCTCTGACTTCAAATCTTTGGAGAAGTCGGAAAAAGAACCCTGGCCAGAGGTAATTGATGGCAAGTTATCTGATGGCTACCCATAGTGGCTTAGGCCCATCTCTGGTTTCCTTATACAGCCTTCCCCATTTTTGCTTCTGTGACAAACATTCAAGTATAAGGTTTCAGCCTAACATGTTCCTTATTTCAGCTCACACAGCAAAACACATCCCCCTTCTCCCCCTGGTCTTTTCTTAGGGTATGTCTACACTACAGCATTAATTTGAGTTAACTTAATTCGAAAAAGTTAATTCGAATTAAGCTAATTCGAAATTATGCATCTATACACAAAAACTATTTCGAAATAGGATTTTCCTATTTCGAAATAGCGCGTCCACACTGAGTGGACCCTGAACTGAAGTTAAGGCTGGCCGGAACCAGTGCGGGCAGGGCATCAGGTTAGGACTTAGTATGTGGGGCTGCTGCCTGGGGCTAACTGAGCTCCGTGCTCAAAGGGACCCTATCCACACCCCGGACAGACAGTTCTCAGGGTTCTCCATTTGCTTGTCTACCTCAATGAGGGACAGCGAAGCAGTCCTGTCTTGGAGTGCCCTGAGTGCCTGCACTCGGGACAACACAGCACTCAGCCACATGGAGCCAGAGCTGCCCCTGGGTACGCCGGTGTGTCTCGTGGGGTCGTTGCCATCAGTCCGGCTGCACTTGCTTCAGGCTGCCATCCGGGGGATCCATCGGGGGGCTGTCAGGATCCTGGAGGCCCTGCAGGAGTGCATCCACCCCGAGGAGCCCTCAGACCAACCCCGGTCCTCCCCACCGGGGGCTCGTGCCCCATTCCTCCCTCACATCCTTCCACTTACCCCTCCCTAGCCCCCCTTCCTGATGTCAAACAAAAGACACGTATGTTCAAAAATAGAAACTGGGTTTATTGAACAAAACGGGGGGGGGGGATGAACCTCTGGGGAGACTGGGAAAAGGAGCTGGGAGAGGGGAAGAGAGAGGGTGGGAGAGGGGAGGGGAAACCTGGGAGGAGGGAGCTGGAAGGGGGAAGCAAGGGGAAGAAGGGGGAGGGGAAGCTCAGGGCCCAGGGGTTGGGGTCTCGCCGGACCAACTTGATTTTCATGCAAACCTGCTCCTGGGTTCGCATGTGGCCTTTGGTGGCCAGGCTGGCAGCTATCCTGCCATAGAGGGCCGCATTCTTCCCTCTAGTGTGGAGATCATGGACGTTGGGGGCATCCCCCCCAAACCTGAATAAGGTCCATGATCTCCACCCTGAACCAGGAAGGCGCCCACCTTCTCCAGCCCCTGTCAGGCTCCTGGGAGCTGGCAGACTGCTCCTGGGGAGTGGTGGAGGGCTGGCTGCCAGTGGCTTGCTGGCTCATGTTTTGGGGCCACTGGGTCAGGGGCCCCGGTGGCCACTGCTGGCTCTGGGCTGGCAGGCTTGGAGCTGGCACAGGCACTGTGGCCAGTGTCTACCCCTTTAATGGCTCTGGGGCTGGGGGAAAGGAGAGTAAGTTTTCCTGGTTGTGTCCAGAGTGGCCACCAGGGCTCCCTGGGAAGGGCTGGATGCCCCCTATTTTGAATTAAGTGTCTACAGAGCACTTCATTCGAAATAGCTATTTCGAATTTGGTGTTACTCCTCGTAGAATGAGGTCTACCAAATTCGAATTAAGTGCTCCGCTTTTTAGAATTAATTTTGAAATAGCAGTTTGCATGTATAGACGCTATTAAAGTTAATTTGAAATAACAGCTGTTATTTCGAATTCACTTTGCAGTGTAGACATACCCTTAGAATGATGTCTAAGTCTGCAATATGGTCATGACTTGTAGGGTGTGTCAGCTGGATTCTTCAAAGCTAAAATAATGGCAGCATCTGAGGCCGGGCCTATACTACCACTTACATTGCAGTAACTTATGTCTCAGAAAGATGTGAAAAATCTACCCTTCCCACCCACAATGACATGTTAGACTAACCTAAATGCCCGTGTGGGCAATGCTGTATTGGCAATATAGCTACTGCCTTCCTGTCAGCTTAGAGAGGGCGCATTAGAGCTGCACCTCTGTAAGCTCTCTTATGTGTCCATAGCCTCCCTACTTCAAATACTGCAAAACTTTGTCAGCAACCAACCAGTGTGAGGAAACAGAAATCTGTAGCCTGTATTTAAAGTGGTGCCGGGACTGGGATCAGCATCTAAAATATCTATTCTGTAGATTGCTATCAAGTCTTCTCTCTCCAGGGCACTGCCCTCTCCCCATAAATCTGAACATAAGTTGGAGCACATAAATCAGGTAAGAATTCACAAATCCTCACCTTACTGTGTTCTGCACTGGTCTGTCTCTCTGAGAGAGATCACAATTTAGAGCAGTCAGCTGATAGCTACATGTACATTTCACAGACTCTGGATATGTCTAGACTACATCCCTTTTTCGATAAAGGGATGTAAATTAGACCTATTGATATTGCAAATGAAGCCGGGATTTAAATTTCCCGCGTTTCGTTTGCATAAAGATGGCTACCGCTTTTTTTTCGAAACAGGGCTTTTTTGAAAAAAAATGGCAGTATAGACGGGAATCTTTTGAAAATAAAACCCTTTTTCAAAAGATAGCTTATTCTTCGTAAAATGAGGTTTACAGGATGTGATGTAGTGTGGGTACCTTGTTGGTTGCTATGCTGGGCAGTGGGTTGTCAGTGACCTCCACTGGCTGCTGTCTGCAGCACGGCCCAGCAGGGCAGGGGATGAGTCATTATGCAAGAGGGCTTCAAAACTCGTCAGACAGGTATCTCCCATAGAGCAGAACAATGGAAGGGAAGGGGGCGAGGCCAGACCTGGCTGGGGGCAGGGCTGGAAGTGAGGGAGTTAATTTCTGTCTGGGATCATGGAGGAGACAGCCTAGGGCCCAGAGGGGCTGGAATTTAGGGGCCCAGCATCCCCCATCTCAAGGGGGGCTGAGGCATCCTAGGCCCGGTTCCTGTAACCAGATGACATCTGTGCTGTGCTGTATCCTGGAGAAGCAATAAACTCCCTCTATTCTACTGGCTGGTGGAGTCTGTCTGTGCCATTACGGGGGTGCAGGCATCGGGGGACCCCGATGCGCCGCCACACAGGATCTTTTGAAAAAGGGTTTTATTTCTGAAAGACCCCTGTCTAGACTGCCATTTTTTTTCAAAACAGACCCATTTCGAAAAAGAGCGGCAGCCACCATTATGCAAATGAAACGTGGGAAATTTAAACCCCAGCATCATTTGCAATATCGATATATCTAATTTACATCCCTTTATTGAAAAAAGGATGTAGTCTAGACATATCCTCTGTGTCTATGGTAACAGATACTGCCCCCATCTTGCTATCCCTCTAGGTCCATAGAACAACAGCCTTGTGATGGGGGGCAGTGACAGATGACCCCGTGGGGATGCTTCCCGGGTGCTGACACAGCCACTGCCACTCGCCTCCTTGCTCTCTGGGGCTTCTCACCACCCTGTGCTGCTGGGACAGCTCCCTGGTCTGCCCCAGCCAAGGCACTGAGCTGAGATCACTGCCCCTCCCCCCAAGGGGCCCTGGGAGCTGGCGAGCCACCCAGTTAGGCTGTGTGGCAGGGTAGGAGGAGCCAGGAGTGGCACGTGACTCAGTTGGACTGTGAGGGATGGCCGAGAGCTGATGCACAGCTCATCTGGGCTCTGGGTGAGGGGTGGCCAGGGAGCTGGCTCATGGCTCAGGTGGACTGTGAAGGGGGGAGCAGGGAGCTGGCACACATCTTAGCTGGGCTGTGGGGGATACCAGGAAGCCTGGTGGGGGTGCGACAGGAAGGGGCAGCAGCAGGGGGCCTGAAATGACCTCCCTGCTCTTAGGGTTGCCAGATGGTTTAACCAAAAATACCGAATAGCCCCCCCCCCTCCCCCGCAAAAAAAAAAACGGGGAAAAATTATGTTGAAAAAACGGGGAGCAACCAAAGTTGTTGAGCAAAAAAAAGGACCCAGAGAGTTATTAAGCAAAAAAAATTTTAAAAACAGCATGGCCCCTTTAAGAACAGGAGGGGCTGGGCTCTGCCTCTCCTAACAGCCTGCTGGCATACCATGACCATCTTGCCTCCCTTCCTGCTCCAAGCCAGACAGCTCCCCTGCAGAACCAGGTAAGCTGCATGTGTGTGTGTGTGCGGGGGCCCAATTGCCTAGTATGTGTAGAGTTGCCAGGTGTCCGGTATTGACCAGACAGTCTGGTATTTTTGCCCCTTGGCTGGGAAAAAATCAGAAAATACCGGACATTTTAAGTGTCTGGTATTTTCTGAAATTTTTTACCAGACAGGAGCCAAAAATACCAGACTGTTTGGGTCAATACCAGACACCTGGCAACCCTACCTACTCTGGAAAAATGTCTCATCTGGGACCAGTCAGGTACCAAGGGCGCTGGGCCAGGGAGGTCCAGCCTGTACAAGCAGTAGGATTTAAGTGATTCCAAATGAAAACAGGCAGAGCAAAGTAGATTACAAATTTAAAATAACAGAAAACACTTAATTAATTCTAACACATACTCAAGCTTATCACAAAATCACCCTAAAATTCTTCTTATTACAGCTAAGCCTCCAAACCATGGAAGCCCCTTTTCTCTGGGGGTCTCTGGTTCAGTCTCTTGGGAGTGCCATGACAGCCAAAGACAAAGAACTGGAAAACTTTGCATCTTAAATAGCCCCCCTTTCAGGTGGGAATTCTTTGTTTTACAGTCTCCCCTTCCATGGAAAATTACCAGGTCAGCCCCTACTGGTTGGAGAGGTCACATGACTTCCTAAGACCAACCACTGCTAAGACTTTAAAGGACAAAAAAGTCCGTTTACAGGTGATCACCCAGACATTGAGGGAAACACCCTTGATAGCTTCCATTTGCACATTTAAACCAATACACCACTCCCTACTTCATATGTCTAACTTTATATACAAGAGTGATACATACACCAAAATAAGATATACACACCCAGTGGATTATGACATGAAGATGGAGAGGTTACATAAGGTATTTTGTCCAAAGCATCTTCAAGTGAGGCATATTTGTACCCAATTAATCAATTTCATAAAGCATTTGGGTGGAGCATTGCAAACCTAATGCCTGGCTTCCCTAGAAAATAGAGCTGGCATAGCACTGACCTGTATCCAGTGTTCCCTGTAACCTGAGTGTGTTCAGCAGCCCCCTAGGAGAGATTCAGGTGCCACCCAGCAGATTAACAGAGCACCCACATTGCCCACAACCAGTAGCATGTGCTTTTATTGGTGGTGTACATCCACACATACTTCAGAGCATGTAACAAAATGTATTCCACACGCAGATGGAAACAGTTAGAGGGAATATTGCCGGTATCTGCAGTGGTACAGGGATTAGGGCTAGCCCTCACAGCAGACACATCTCTCTGTGACACATTGATCAACTGGTTGAGTCCTCGGGGCTATCTTCAACTTGGTCTACACTAAAAGTTATGAAAAAACCCTTAAACAGCAAGTGATCCTACGATGCCTTAGAGACTAACCAAACATGTGGATGGTATCATGAGTTTTCGTGGGCACAACCCACTTCTTCAGATGATGAGCTGGGGCAAGAGACACTGGATCTGGAACCCTATTTTTGCAGTCCCCATCTAAGTATTGGACACTTACCACCTACTCTATTAACCTCATTTAGCATGGACACTTTAAGTGGCAGGTTTTTTTCTTTTTTTCTCCACCTGTGTCCCCTTTTCTTGGGTTTCTGTGTCCCTTTGTGCTTTTTGCTCCACTCATCCTCTGAAGAAGTGGGTTGTGCCCACAAAAGCTCATGGTACCATCTATATAGTTTTGTTAATCTTTAAGGTGCTACAGGACCATTTGTTTTGTTTTTTTGTTAAGTTACAGACTAACATGGCTACCCCTCTGAGACTTTTAAACATGCAAGGCCCTGCATTCAGCCATATGGAATGGAAATCCATCAACTGTACAAGGAAACTCACACAGATCCAATCAGACATCATCTTCCTATCCAAGTGCAAACAGATGAACATCATACCCAATGGACTAAAGGAGAAAAATCCACTACAATATACATACCCCTCCACAGACTGTATATAGTAAGATATTATGCCACACACTCTCAGAGAAGCTGAGGAACCACCTAACCAGCATACTATACAACAAACAGAAGAAAATCAAGGAGGAGCTCTCAACTCTAGAGACTCTCATAAAAAATCAAGCTTCCACAGGAACTTCCTCTTGGCTGGACTTTTCCAAAACCCAACAAGCCACCTACAATGCTCAGTTCACCTCCTTTCAGAAGAACGAGGACAATAAACTATCCAAACTCCTACACGCCTCAGGATATTCAACTCCAGGACCTTCAACTCACCTCAAAACATTGTCAGCCTATCCAACCACACTCGTAGCCTGGTGGAAGAATCTGTCCTATCTTGAGGTCTCTTTTCTGCCTCACCACTCCCACAAATATGATTCAGTTTTGTGGTGAACTGGAAGCCTATTTTCACCACCTCCAGCTAAAGGAATATTTCCAACACACCACTGAACAACACACTGACTCTCCAGCTCCTTTCCCTCCCCCCCGCCAGCTCCACAAGAGGAAGGCCTCTGTGTGGACCCCTCCTGACAGTTGTAACAAGAGTCTTGACTTCTACATCAATTGCTTCTGCAAACGTGCACAGGCTGACACTGTCAGCAAAGAACAACCTGGAACATATAACCTCAGCCATGCAGAACGCAATGCTACACACAGCCTCAAAAACAATTCTAACATCATCATCAAAGAGGCTGACAAAGGGGGTGCTTTAATCATCATGAACAGAACAGATTACGATCAGGAGGCTGCCAGACAAACCACCACCACCAGATTCTATGGAGTTCTTTCCTCTGAGTCCACTGAACAATGCCAAAAGGAACTATACCATCTGCTCTAGAAACTCCCTGCTACAACTCAGAACCAAATCTGCACAAACACATCCCAAATCCACCACTGGGAGTTTTCTATCTGCTACCCAAGATCCACAACATGGAAATCCTGGACATGCTATTGTCTCAGGCACTGGCACACTTACTGCAGGATTATCCAGCTATGCTGACTCCCTCCTCTCTCCCCTCAGTCCCTATGCTGCCAGCACTCCTAGACACCACTGACTTCCTGAGGAAACTACAGAATATCAGTAATGTTCCTGAAAACACCATCCTGGCCACCATGGACATGGAAGCTCTTTACACCAACATTCCACATGTCGATGGATTACTGGCTGTCAGGAACACCATTCCTGATGACACCACTGCACGGCTGGTGACTGAGCTCTACGACTTTGTCCTCACCCACAGCTATTTCCAGTTTGGGGACAATTTATACCTTCAAGTCAGTGGCACAGCTATGGGCACCTGCATGGCCCCGCAATGACACCTTTATGGCTGATCTCACACATTTCCTCAGCTCTCGCCCCCTAGTACCCTTACTCTACTTATGCTACATTTATGACATCTTCATCATATGGACCCACAAGAAGGAGACCCTTGAAGAATTTCACAGGGATTTCAACAACTTCCACCCCACCATCAACCTTAGCCTGGACCAGTCCACATGAGAGATCCACTTCCTTGACACAACGGTACAATTACATGACGGATACATTTCCACCACCTTATACCAGAAACCTACCAACCGTTACACTTACCTTCATGCCTCTAGCTTCCATCCAGACCACATCACACAATCAATTGTTTACAGCCAGGCCCCAAAATACAACCAGATTTGTTCTAATCCCACAGAGATAGACATATACCTGCAGGATCTATACCAGGTGTTCTTAAAACTTAAATACCCGCCCAGGGAACTGAAAAAACAGATTGACAGAGCCAGACAAGAACCCAGACATCAACTTCTTCAAGACAGGCCCAACAAAGAAAACAACAGAACACCACTTGTCATCACTTACAGCCCCCAACTTAAACCCCTCCAGCACATTATCAACAATCTGCAGCCTATCCTGGAAAATGACCCCTCACTTTCACAGGCCTTGGGTACAAGCCAGTCCTCACCTACAGACAACTCCCTAACCTCAAACAAATTCTTTCCAGTAACCACGCAGCACATCTCTACCATACTCACCCAGAGGCCCACCCCTGCAATCAACTTCAGTGCCAACTCTGTCCACACATCTATACATGTGATATCATCACAGGACCTAACCACATAAACCGCCACATCAGAGGCTCATACAACTGTACATACACTAATGTGATTTATGCTGCCAAGTGCCAGCAATGCCCCTCTGCCATGGTTGTTGGCAAAACTGGACAGTCTCTACGGCAAAGGATCAATGGACACAATTCAGATATTCAAAATGGTAACACACAGAAACCTGTTGAAGAACATTTTAACCTCCCCAGGCTCTCATTCATGGATTTAAAAGTGGTCATTCTCTTGCAGAGTAATTTTAGGAACCAATTAGAGAGAGAAACTATGTCTACACTACAGGCTTCTTGCTCAAAAAGCTTTTTGCGGAGAGGGATCACATGATGATTCCCTGTTGTGTTCACTGCCTCTGGGGCATCTGGCATTGCCACTGCCAGCAGACAGGACACTGGGCTAGGTGGACCTTTGGTCTGACCCAGTATGGCTGTTGTTCTTTTGTTCTTATAAGCTATGTGCCCTGGCAGTGGTGGATCTGAAAATTAGGCATGTGAGGGGGAGTTGTTCCCTCACAAAGTGGGGAGCTCAGGGAGCTCACTGCAGTCCACTATCCAGATGTCTGTGGTAAATCATAGCTCCTCTCACAGCACCGCCTATATCAGTGTGCTTGGTGAGCACTGAGCGCTTTTGCATAGGGATTTTTGGTAACCAAGGGCCTGATTTGCCACAAGCTCCTGAACATCCTCTGTTCACATTGAGTTCAGAGAAGAGGAGAAATACCAGAGGTGCCCAACTCTTGTGTTATGTTCTAGTGTGCACTTGATCTCAGATGGGGGGGACTGGCTGGTAGGGGAGCGGGGGCGGGGGCTGGAGAAGAGAATCATCTGGCAGGGAGCGGGGCTGACCTGGGCTCACGAAGATCCCAGGGTGCTGCTCGTCCCACGCACAGTTTCGGCAGAGCGCATGGGTGAATTTGGTGACTGGGATTCCATCCCACCCTGCCCCCATCCCCTTCCTCCCCCGTCTTCTGCGTAGTTGCATATTGCCTGACTGGTAGACATGCTCACGCAGCATGAGCGTGTCTACCAGCCAGGCAGTACGCAACTATGTACTGATACTCCTAATAATAAAACTAACTTATTTAGAAAATACCGGACATTTCTATGTCCGGTATTTTCTCAATTTGTTTCCTAGACAGAAAGCTCAAATACTGGACTGCCCGATTCAAAACCGGACACCTGGCAACCCTAGGTGGGGTCTCCCCCCCCATCCCAGCCCGGGGCTGATCCCCCCCTTGAGCTTCGGGGCTGACCCCCACCCCTGAGCCCTATGCCACCTGTAATTGGGGGCTGAGGCTACCCCCCCCAAACTCTGCACTGCCCATGGCAGAGTCTACCCCCCTCTGGCCCTGTGCTGCCTGCAGCTGGGGCTGAGCTAAAAAAGGACTCTTTTGAATAGGATACAAATATATTGATTATATAGAAGAATTTAAGTTCAACTTTCATGATAGAATTTGCACTACAGTACTTCAGTGAGGTGAGCTGAAGGGGTTTATTACAGTGAAATGTTTTGTAATAAAAAATAAAGTGAGCACTATACACTTTGTATTCTGTGTTGTAATTGAAATCAATACATTAGAAGATCTAGAAAACTTCCAAAAATATTTAAATAGATCGTATTCTTACTATTGTTTTACAGTGTGATTAATCGTGCGATTAATTTTTTAATTGCTTGACAGCCCTGCTAATAATCTAAAACTCAGTCTAGTAAGATACAGGGTTTGTTCAAGACGGCTTCTCTTACCCAAAGTCTTCCAGCAAGATGGTGGCTGACCCCCATCTCTGTCAGATCTCCTCCAGAATCTACAAAATGCCAGTTCCTTGTTTTCTTAGGTGAAAGCAATAGGTTGGGAGGTTGCCCTTTTCCTTTGTACTCCAGAGAACCTTTGAAATGGATTCTTCTAAAAGTTTCCCCTCAAAGTAAAGTTTATAAAAACTGTGAGGAAGGTGACATTGAGATTGGTGGGGAAGGAGGTGGCGAACTCATCAGATGGTTTCACAAAAAATACCGACCCTCCCCCCAATAAAAAAGGCTGCAGGAAAAGTTGTTCAGCAAAAAATAAAAATTAAAAAAGCAGAAAAAAAAAGCCAGGGTCATTAGAAGAACTGGGCTGTGCCCACAAAAGCTCATAATCCCATCTACATATTTTGTTAGTCTATAAAGTGCTACCAGACCATTTGTCGTTTTTTAAGTTTATAATGTCCCTTAGCTGACTTGCCACAAGATGTCAGAATATGTTAGTGTTAGAGCTGAGAGAGTCAAATATTTATTTCATTTTCTTTCTTTTATATAGGAATTAGACACAGTGCTCCTGTCAGCTAACTGCTAAACTGACTGCCAAAAAAGCCAAGTTTTCCAGTGCCTTAGTAGCCCTGGGATAGAGATGATGTGGGGTACGGGGGAGGCGGAAGGAATTGGTTCCCCCTCCATTTCGTGCTTGGCTTGTACTGAGCACGCTCAATAATAACACTGCTGAAGCTGCTGTCCTCCTTCTGCCCTCCCATGTTCTCACTCTCTCCCCCCTCCCATCACGGCATGCACAGGTGCCTCCCCCCAACCAAAATCTGAAATGGTCAAAATCTGGGGGCATTGGATGGGCCTGCAGTGGGGAGTAGGGGCAGTGGGCCTGCAGGCGGGAGCAGGGCCAAAAGTTGGGAGAGAAGCCTTGATCTCCTCTAGCCTGGAAAACTCTGTTGTTCGGGAATACTCAGGACCTGAGGGTCCCAGACCAGGGAGGTCCCGCCTGTATAGAGACAAATGAATCCATTGAAAGAGCTTGTTTCCTGGCTCACTGCACAGTGGTGAGAGTTATCTTCCACTTGGCACAGAAACCTGTGTTGCAGTTCACACCTGTCGATTGTTTCTCACTCAGTATCAGCAGGGACTGATATTCAGTGTGTTTCCCGTCTCTCCTGGGCCCAGGTCTCTCTGGGGCACTGCGGCTGCTGAGTGGAGAGGGCCGGTGCAATGGCAGAGTGGAGATTTCCCTCCATGGTGTGTGGAGCCGGGTGCTGGATGACCAGTGGGACATGAACGATGCCAGCGTGGTCTGCAGGCAGCTCCAGTGCGGAGAGGCTGAGAGAGCTTATACCCCTTCTATATCTCAGCAAGGAAAAGGCCCTGTGGGGCTGAGAAGGGTCCAGTGTGCAGGGAATGAGACTCGTCTGACTAACTGTGACATCTCCACGTCAAAGACACCCCAGGCAGAAGCTGCTGAGGACGTCGGTGTCGTTTGCTCAGGTGACTAAATGTGAAAACTCACAAACATCCTCTTGGTTCAATGGAAACATGACACATCTGAGGGCCTGCCTCCACCCCACTTTGTGCTGGGTTCTCATCAGTCATTGAAACGATGTGGATCTGAGATTCAAACTTTGGCCCACTTCTATAGTATCCTACTATGTGCAGAAGAAAGCATAGCCACGTTATATAAATAATGCCCTGTACCAATGCCACTCTCTCTCTCTCTCTACTTGAAATGTGTATATCATAGCACTCCTGAACACATTTTCATGGAAACTTTGTGCAAATGAAAAATCTTTACAATGACATACCTTTTCACAAAATGTTGTTTTCATACAAAATGTTCAGATTTTTGTGGAAAAGCCCAAATTTGCTTCCAAAAGAGGAAAAAATATTCATGTTCATCCGACTAGTTTGTGGGGGAAAGAATGAATTTCCTGAGTAGCTGTAGTAGAGAGAGGGGCTTCTTAATGCTAAAACATGCTGTCTTGACTCAGAAAAAAACACTAAGGAAAGGATGGCAGCCCTTTAACCAAGAGTGCCATGGATAGCAGCTCTGGGATAGATCCCCAAAGGGACTTGGCATTGCAAAGCCTGACTCCTAAGTGCCTTGCCGCCCAATACAATCCTCAGCCCTGAGTCACGTGCCCAGCTCCGGGTACAATGCCTTGGGAGAGCTGGGCACCTCTGCATAGGAAGCCACCTATATTTGCCAGAAGTGAAATACTAGGGAAGAGGATAGGCCTAGATACCCAAAGCTTGTTAGATGTCTGTTTGCCATTGACCTAATTCTTAGGCTTCTTACACACAGGCCAGAGGATGGCACCTATCTTTGCTCAGAATTCTCAGTCATGAACCCATTCCTGGGGATACATGTGTGAGCCAGCTCAGCTCTTTCTGTCCTCTCCCCATGTTACCCAGTGGTTAAGGATGTGGGAAGGATGTGGGAAATCTATGTTCAAATCCCTGATTTGGAGCAGGGACATAAACACAGGTGGGTGTCCTAATACAGGTTAAACAGGCTGAGTCTCTCCTGCTGGAAATGTTCAACTTTGTATAAATCAGTCACTGAATGAGATGAAAAAACAAAACAGTATCTGGGCATTCACCTGGGATGTGGGAGAGTCACATCCCTGATTCAATGCATATTTAATGATCTATACATTCTGTATTTGGACACTTAGGAAATATATCAGAGTTGCTGTTATAATATGACATTTTAAAATCCTAAACCTCGTGTAATTTTCTTTCATTTACGGGAAATGGAAAAAAAACAATCTGTGATGAGATTTATTTTTTTATTGCACAGAATTGTTCTCATGTTCTTTTGTGATGGTTTACCGGTATTTAATTACTTTAAGATTACACAACAAAATTATACATGGTATAATAACACTGGCACCATTTAAGAAACAGAATTTTAATGTGTCCGTATGTCATGTATTGTAATATTAGTGCACTGAAATAATTTTTCATGCCCATACCTGCAGGATCCTGACAATGCATTAAGGGCCCATTGCTGCTCCCATGGTATCAGTGGGAGTTTCACAATTGATTTCTGCAGAAATAGAATTCGGCTCTGTGCCTGGGACATTATTGCAGACATATGCATCCAATTTCCCTTTCTTTCTCTTTATTTTTAAAATAAATAGCTACCAAGTCTGGGGTTTTTCTAATCTGGCATCTCCCCAATTCTGCAGGTTGCACTTCTATAAATAGGCGCTCTCTTGCCCAGGCCTCAGATGTTGAAGGATCAGAGAATCCCAGTATGCAGTGAAAGGGAGAGGATGGAGGGACCCAGGAGCAGGTGCAGGGGGCAGGCAGGGAGTTCAGCGCATGGCCCAGCTGGGTTTGGGGGCAGGAGGAAACCAGGAAGGCCAGCATGCATATCCACTGGGCTGGGGGCAGAGCTGGAATGTCTGGGGTGAGGGTGTGGAGGGGGGTTGGGAAGTCTGGTGCGCGTTCCCCAGCCGGGCTGCTGGGGAACTGGGAAATCCCATGAGGCAGCAGGGCAGGGGTGCGGTTGGCAGCAGTGGGCCCAGAAATGACCTTCCCTGGTCCAGCAAAGTCCCTCATCTGGGACCAGTCAGGTCCCAAGGGTGCTGGACCAGGAGGTCCAACCTGTATAGCAATTAAAACAAAATTAGCTGTTTGTCATATTCATTAAACAACTTGATATTTATCATTTAAGAAGTATTTGAAAATAGTAAAGGTTTGCAGTAAGGGCTGATTCTGCAAACCCTAAGCTTCACAGGTAGCTCTCACCCAGCTGACGAATCCCAAATACCAATTACTCAGATGTGTAAGGCATTTTGAATTAGGTCCAAACATTCACTTGGTATGTATCAAAACTCTTTTGTAGCAAAGTTTTCCTCATTTCCTTACCCAACAGGGTTCTTTTCTTTTCCTGTGTTTCTTCTTAAAGACAGATTTATAAGAGCATTTCAGTATCTCAGCCACTGTACCAGCATCACTGATAGCTGTTCAACTATCACACTGCACACTAACCGCTGGGATCTGTCCCCGCAGGGAGCAGTCGGATCAGGCTGGCGAATGGGCCGGGTCGCTGTGCCGGGAGAGTGGAGATTAATTACAGTGGCACCTGGGGAACAGTCTGTGATGATTCCTGGGACCTGCCGGATGCTGATGTCGTTTGCAAACAGCTGGGATGTGGACGCGCCCTCAATGCAACTGTCTCTGCTCATTACGGGCAAGGGTCCGGGCAGATCTGGCTGGATGATGTGAAGTGCTCTGGGAACGAATCTGAACTCTGGGCCTGTCCTTTCATGTCCTGGGGCCAGCACAACTGCAGACACAAAGAGGACGCAGGAGTTCTCTGCTCAGGTCTGGTCTGGGAGCGCTCCTGGGAGCCTGGTTACCAGGGGATTTGAGGAGACAGCTGGGAATGGTAGAAACTCTCTCTTGCCATCTCTGTGTCTCTCTTAACTACCTACTGGGATCATGCTTAGAAAGTTGCCATTTCCCATTAGTTCTCATTCCATTTGTGTCTCCCGTGGTGGGAGGGGCAGTCACAGCTGTCACTGGACTATCTGTGTGTGTAACGACCATGAAGGGGGCACTTTCCAGACGTGCCCATTGCCTTTCTAATGGGCACATGGTGGCCAGAAGAGTCTCTGATTCTTGCAGCGACTCTTGCAGGTACTGGCCTGTGCAGATCAATGTTCATGGTTACGGGGATTTCTCTCTTCTCACCCCAGTTACGTTCAGAATCAGACCATTTAAACTGCACGTCTACGCGTTTCTTCTAGAGTTCACAGACCTGCGGCTGGTGAGCAGCAGTGACTGTGCCGGGCGGCTGGAGGTTTTCTACAATGGGACGTGGGGCAGCGTTTGCTCCAATCAGATGTCTGGAGTCACCCCGTCAATCATCTGCAAGCAGCTGAACTGTGGGGATGGAGGATATACTGAGACAGGCCCTGTGTATGGAGAAGGTTCTGGTCCCACATGGCTGGACCATGTTACATGCCATGAGCAACACAGCTCCCTTTGGCAGTGCCCCTCCCGCCCGTGGGAACAGCAGTCGTGTGATGATCGTGCAGAAGAGACTCACATCACTTGCACTGGTAATTCTGACACGCTCCGCACCGACACGCACCTTCTGCACGTCTGACACAACAGAAGGGCCTGAGAGCAGTTTTGCATGTCTTCACTTTTCAGCACAGACACTTTCACACTCACAGCACCTGGTGAAGTGGGTTTGAGTTTAGTTTCAGCAGTGACAGGCACCGTTTCACTGACCATTGCAGGAATGAGAATACGGCCCGTGGGAAAGCAGCAGGGGCGTTAGTTAGTGAAAGGCATTGGGTGGCCCAGAGCAGTCACCCAGGGGAGCCCCCAAATATCTTTGTGAGCGAGCCCCAGGTGGGAATTTGTGTGGCTGCCTGTGTGGGGTGAACAGTCAGAGATGAGCCCAGTGCCAGTGACCAGGACGTGGCAGTTGTGGTGAGTGGTTAGAACAGGAGTGGGGAGCCAGAACTAGAGACACAAGTCACAGACAAATTGAGGACATGCCTACACAGCACCCTAAACTCGAAATAAGATACGAATCTTAGTTCAAATCTATTTTGAAATTTGGCACATCTACACAGTGCCAAATTTCAAACAAACATGCTATTTCAAGCCATCCCTTATCCCTAATTTAACAAGGTTTACCGGGATGGTGAAATAGCATGCCCACTATTTAAAAAAATATTTCAAAATAAGAGGTGGCTTGTGTAGACGTGGGGTAGCTATTTCGGGATACCTCTGGTATCCCAAATAGCCATGCAGTTTAGATGTCTGCTCAGAGGCCAGAGCCAGTCAGAAATCAGGAATAGGAACCAAGGGGAAGGGCTGAGTTACCTGGAGTGAGGTCAGAGGGGGTGAGTCTGTGGCCAAGGAAAAAGCAGGGCTGGGAAGGAGGCAGGAGCACGAAGAATTGCAGCTGTGAGCACTTGCTGAATGGCTGCTGTGGCTGCTAGACTTGCCCCTTCCCACCCATCAGGCAGGATGGTCAATCAGACACCTACTGCAGACCATTGATAGATTGCCTGGAGACGGGCTGTGCTCCAGGCTCTGCTTCCCACCAGCCAGGCTGTGAGCAGTCCCCAAGTGGGTGTCTGTGTCTGTGAACGAGTGTGGTGATAGTGGGTTTCAGATCGACAGTCCCACACTGGCCCAGTGCTGACCCCGCTCTTTTCTTGTCCCTGCATCCCCACAATAACCTGGTTGAGTTCCAGCTGGCCATTGGCTTCCACCTTCCAACCTTGGAAGGGGCAGGAGTGACCGTCCATGGGAATACTGGGACAGACTCAGACATCCACCAACTGTCACACCAGCAGGGAGCTGCTTAGAGATTTCAGAAGCCAGGGGAGTGGCTGAATAATAAATCCATTAGCTAGGAAAAAACTAGAGTGTAGATTTAAGTTTATAAACTTGCTGAATGTGGGGGGTTTCATGTACAGACCCACCCTGCTCACTCCTACATCACACGTGCTCCTCAGTCCGTTCACTGCATCCTTTGCTGTCTGCAGGGCAAAAAGTGAAACCGTCTCAGCCCCTGCTAGTTGAATGCCCGAACGCGACGAGCTGCACAGGTATCTCTGCCTCTCACTGTCACCTCTTGCTCCCTGAGGGTTCCCCGCTGTGCCAGTAACATGGGAGGTTTCTGCATTTCCAGACCGGGACAAGCTGCGCCTCGTGGGAGGAGAGGGCAGGTGCTCGGGCCGAGTGGAGGTTTGGTACCGTGGCTCCTGGGGCACAGTCTGTGATGACTCCTGGGACCTGGCGGATGCTAACGTGGCGTGTAAACAACTGGGCTGTGGAGCGGCCATGTCTGCCCCGGGCGAGGCTGCATTCGGCGAGGGGACTGGTCCCATCTGGGTGGAGACGCTGCATTGCAGAAGGACAGAGTCATCTCTCTGGGACTGTCGGGCCAAGCCCTGGGGTGACAGCAACTGTGGCCATAAGGAAGATGCTGCCGTGAGTTGCTCAGGTAAGTGGCAGCAGACGTCTCTGAGACATGCTGTGAGGTTCAGGGAGGAGGATGGACCCAACTGCCCCCCTTGCTCACAGATTGGGCCCTCCCATCTCCTGTGCACTGGAGCATCATGGCTGCTGTGGGTAGAAACTTTGTGGGGCGGGCTGGCTCAGGCTTCGGCCCAGGGAGCCGCAGGGTCCATCATAGGCCCCAGGGGCACAAGTGCTGGTTTGTTACCAGTGTCTCAGCACAGGGGCACTTGGGCCCTAACTCCCCGGTGTGCAGGCACCGCGCTGCTGGGGGGCATCTGTGGGAAAGAGAATAGGTGATGTCTGGACACTCCCGGGGACTTGCTCCCCCAGGCAACAAGCACATTCCCCTCCCCCACCACCGGACTCCAACTCTGCTCCCTTTCCCTACGCAGGTGTGACAGTGACAGCAGATCCACTGGCTGGAGCAGGTAACACCCCACCTCTTCCCACAGGAGTCACAGCGCCCGGGGGCCAGGGCTGCAGGGGGGAGCTGAAGCTGCAGCCTGAGGCCCAAGGGCTCCTGCCCAGACCGGTGAAATCGAAGGGCCGGGGACACCGGGGTGGGAGCTGCAGGCCCCATGGAACTGGAGGTCTCATGTCAGACGATTGCAGCTGGGTCGGGGCCCATGATGAAATAGCAGCCTGGTGCCCTGAAGTTAGAGTCACCATGTGTCAGGTCCCAAACTAGGGACCCTGGGAAGCAGAGGGGGATTGGGAGCTGGAGGGGGAGGGGCGGTATGGTTGGGCAGTGCCGAGGGGTGTGAGAGTGGGGGTGGCACTGGCAGGGAGCTGGAGGGGAAAAGGGAAGCTGGGGGGCACTATAATTGGGTGGTGCTCGGGCAGATGTGAGGTAGGGAGGTTGAGGGGAGAGGGCAGGCTGGTGGGGGAGGGGCGTACAGCTGGGCAGTGCCAGGGAGGAGGTGAGCACTGGGGTTGGCACTGGCGGAGAGCTGGAGAGGGAGGGGCAGTATAGTTGGGTGGTGCTGGTGGGGTGTGGGGGTGGCACTGGTGGGGAGCTGGAGCGAGTATTTGGGGGAGTTTGAAGGGGAGGGGTGGTATAATTGGGTGGTGCTGGTGGGGTATGAGAATGGGGGTGTCACTGGTGGGGTGTTGGTGGGGTGTGAGAGGGGACAGAGTATTTGGGGGGAGTTGGAAGGAGGGGCAGTATAGTTGGGCAGTGCTGTGGGGAGTGAACACTGGGGTTTGGACTGGTGGGGTGTTGGTGGGGTGTGAGAGTGGAGTTGGCACTGGCAGGTAGCTGTAGGGAGGATTTGGGGGAAGCTGGAGGGGTTCCTGTATGTTCACTCTCGATGTAGGGGGCAGTGTCGTTTCCTGTCCCAGCAGGACACAGGGCACAGTGCTGGCCTGTCAGTGCCTTCCTGTGGGCTTCCCCCCTCCCCAGGGCTGGGATGGGGAGCTCAGGTGTCCAGGACCCAGCAGCTGCAGGGAAGAAAGCAGTGAGCTGTGACTGCAGGGGAGGGACCGACCCAGACGTGGAGGCAGCTGGCTCTCACCTGGAGTCTGCTCTCAGAAATTAGGACTTTTCTTCCTCTTTGGAGAATCTTCCTGGTGAGAGGATCAAAAAAGATTCACGTCCAGGGAAATCCAGGTGTGCGGTGACTCTGCCTGCAGCCCTAGCACTGAGCGACTGGGGAGTTCCCGCCCCCCGACTCTCACCAATCCATCCCTCCCTGTGGCCTGTTCCTTTCCATCCAGCTCCCCCACGCCGCCCTGCGACCAACAGTGGGAGAGTCACGGTGCCCGTGGTCGTCTGCATTATCCTGGGGGCCCTGCTCTGCCTGGTCTTAATCATCCTGGGTGCGCAGGTGCGAAGTGCCAGGGCCCAGCGCAGAGGTGGGTCTTGATGGGTGTCACTGTCTGAAATACCCCTGCAGGAGCAGAGGAGGCGAT
This sequence comes from Pelochelys cantorii, assembly GCA_032595735.1. NCBI lineage: Eukaryota > Metazoa > Chordata > Testudines > Trionychidae > Pelochelys > Pelochelys cantorii. The sequence goes on from CM064326.1 coordinate 213,340,343, forward strand.
CGCTGTGGAGGGTGGGGAGTTGGTGGGGCTGTGAGGGGCCATAGGGCTGGTATAGCAGGGGGAGATGCAGCTGAGGGAAAGGAGCACTGAAAGAGTAATGAAATGCTAAACTGTGTTCTATTGTTCAGCCAGAGCAGTTAAGTTCAGTATAAATTGTGTAGCCATTTATTTTAGTGCCCCTCAGCCATAGCTGTCAGGCCAGTAATGGCACGTCTACACAGCAAGGATAAAGCCAAAATAAACGACACAACTCGAGCTACGTCAATTGTGTGGATGAAGTCGAAATAGCTTATTTTGACTTTAGGCGCTGTCTGCACAGCAGGAAGTCTGAGTTGGAGCACTCTTCCTCCCACTTCTCTTACTCCTTGTACAATGAGGCTTACCGGAGTCGGAGTAAGGAGTCCTCCAGCTCAACATTATTTCAACATTATGCCAAAATAACTGCTTGCTGTGTAGACATGGACTATGCTATTTCAGAATAACATCATTTATTCCAAAGTAACGCTGCTGTGTAGACATAACCTAGGGGATCTCCATAGAACCATAGAGCTGGAAGAGACCTCAGAAGGGCATCAAGTTCAGCCCCCTGCCCTAGGCAGGACCAATCCCAACTAAATCAACCCAGCCAGGGCTTTGTCAAGCCGAGACTTAAAAATCTCTAGGGATGGAGACGCCACTACTTCCCTAGGTAACCCATTCCAGTGCTTCACCACTCTCCTAGTGAAATAGTTTTTTTCTAATATCCAACCTGGACCACTCCCACCCCAACTTGAGACCATTGCTCCTTGTTCTGCCATCTGTCACTACTGAGAACAGCCTTTCTCCATCCTCTTTGGAACCTCCCTTCAGGAAGTTGAAGGCTGCTATCCAATCCCCCCTCACTCTTCTCTTCTGCAGACTAAACAGACCCAACTCCCTCAGCCTCTCCTCGTAGGTCATATGCTCCAGCCCCCTAATCATTTTTGTTGCCCTCCGCTGGACCCTCTCCAATGCATCCACATCCTCTTTGTAGTGGGGGCCCAGAACTGGACACAATACTCCAGATGTGGCCTCACAAGAGCCGAATAAAGGGGAATAATCACATCTCTGGCTCTGCTGGCAATGCTCCTCCTAATGCAACCTAATATGCCATTAGCCTTCTTGGCTACAAGGGTACACTGTTGACTCATATCCAGCTTCTCATCCACTGTAACCCCCAGGTCCTTTTCTGCAGAACTACTACTTAGCTGGTTGGTCAATGTTTGGAACTCTTCCATCCCAAGTGCAGGACTCTGCACTTGTCCTTGTTGAACCTCATCAAATTTCTTGTGGCCCAATCCTCCAATTTGTCTAAGTCACTCTGGACCCTATTTCTGCCCTCGAGTGGATCTACCTCTCCCCCTAGCTTAGTGTCATCTTCAAACTTACTGAGGGTATAATCCATCCCCTCATCCAGGTCATTAATAAAGATATTGAACAAAACCAGTCCTAGAACTGAATCTTGGGGCACTCTGCTAGAAACCGACCGCCATCCTGACATCGAGCCATTGATCACTACCCGCTGGGCCCGACCTTCTAGCCAGCTTTCTATCCATCTTACCGTCCATTTATGCAATCCACATTCCCTTAACTTGCTGGCAAGAATATTGTGGGAGACCGTATCAAAAGCTTTGCTAACGTCAAAGTATATCACATCCACTAACTTTCCCATGTCCACAGAGCCAGTTACCTCATCATAGAAACTAATCTCATTGGGTATGTCTAGACTACATGCCTCTGCTGACAGAGGCATGTAAATTAGACATACCGACATAGTCAATGAAGCAGGGATTTAAATATCCCCAGCTTCATTAGAATAAAAATGGCCGCCGTGTTGTGCCGGCTCAGCTGTTTGTCAGCTCAAAGCATCAGTAAAGACGGGGATCGGTTGACAAGGAAAACCATTGTTGACCGATCCCTTATGCCTCGTGAAAAGAGGTTTACAGGATCGGTCAACAACGGCTTTCCTTGTCTACCGATCCCCGTCTTGACTGCCACTTTGAGGCGACAAACAGCTCAAAGTGCCCCTGAAAAAAACCAGTCTAGACCCGGATCTGTCAAAAATAAAGCCTTTTTTTACAGATCCTGTAAACCTCAGACAGTAACAGGCTGAGAGTCCATTGAGGAAAGTGCAAGAAAGTCGATGGGAGGGGAAGAGCCTGAACAGAGAGATTCAGGGGTGGGGGGTAACAAGGAAGGAGACATGCTGGAAAGGAGCTTGGGTGAGAGAGGCCAGAGAGATCAGACAATCCTATTGATGCTGGGCACTCGGGTGTGTTTGCCCTGCAGTCAGAGGTGTGAGTGCAGCACCTGCAGACACACCTGAGCTAGCACTCACCAAGCGAGGTGGCAGCCAGCTGGCGTAACAGTGGCAATGTCGCTCTGTAGCACTGGGTGGTGACGTGGGCTGGACCCTGGAGTGGGCGACCAGGGTCCTGGGTGTGTCTGTCCGGGCAAGGCCGGCGTGTGCTGCGGTGTCTGCTGGGGCAGCTACACCCTACCCAGGCCCAAGCTAGCTGAGGTGTGTTTACTGGTGCTGCAATCACACCTCCGGATGGTAGTGAGCACAGGTCCCCCTGCAGACAGCACTTCCCGTTGCCAAGGCGCTGCACACACGAGCCGGCTGTTCCCCACACAGGCTCTGGCAGTACAGGCACAAGTTCCACTTTGCCTGTCGGTGAAGGCCCCAGGCTGGAGAGCAGTGAATTTGGATGGTGGGGGATAGGGGCGCATTTATGAAGGGACCAGTCAGGCTGAATATCAAGAGCAGGTTAATGCCAGTGAAACAGCCAGTGGAACAAACACCGAAGGGACAGAGACCCCATCACCTGGGCATTGAAATCTGGACTGGACAGAGCAGTAGGAATGCGCCGGAGGGATGAGTCCTGCATTGGCACCGAAGAGGGGTGGGGGTTGAATGGTCTCATAGGGTTTCCCAGCCCTGGGTTCTCTGACCCTATGCAAACCCGGCCCTTTGTTTCCAGGCTCCAGAAGATCCTCGGACCCTTTCTCTGAGGCGGTGTACGAGGAGATTGACTATGACCTGATGAGAAAGGTGCAGCTGTTCGGTCGCTCAGGTCTGTGCATACTGGCTTCCTTTGTTGCCTGCGCCGCGTCTAGACTGCTGCGCAGTGCTGGATCAGCTGTGCTGGATCAGCACAGCGTGGCGGCCATTTTTATTTTAATGAAGCATGGATTATTTAAATCCCTATTTCTTTGACTATGCCGAATAAACTATTTTACATGGCTCCGTCGACGGAGCCATGTAGTCTAGACGTAGCCACTGCGATAACATCCCACTTCCCATCCCTGCAGGCTCCTATTCAGATGAGTCCATGAGGAAGCTGCCGTATTACACTGCGGACAGCGAGGGGGAAAACGATGCTGGATCAGAGCAAGGTAACAGGGGAAAGGGATACATCAGAGACAGGCCCCACCTTTGTGAGGGGAATCGAATTTATACCTATTTCTGTCCCAGCTTTGGATGGAAACGTGTGATCAATCCTGCCCCCTTCTCTGTGTGGCTCATGGTGCTCTCCCCAGGAGAGGAGCTGCAGGGAACTAGGCAGGGAAATATTTACCTGGCATGGAAGACTCTGACGTTCATAGCTGGTCTGTGCCACTAAACAGGCCCTGATCTGTGCTCCATTTTGGACACATGGGGGGGCAGCAGCCGTGCGCTCTGAGACACCGCTAGCTTTTCATCCCATTTCCAGACGCTAAGGGAGTGAGGGGAAAGTGCTTGTATTCCATGCATGCCTCAGACACCTGCCTGGTGAGCTCCCTTCAGCAGGGCTCCCTTCACCAGCCAGGTCTTAGAGACATGCACGGAGTGCAAGCCCTTTCTCTTCATTTCCTTGGTATTCAGGGCACGGGATGAAAAGGTCCTGGAGCGCACAGCTGCTGCCCCCACTATGCGCCTGAAATGGTGCCTTGAGGATTTCTCACTAATAGCACTTGGTTTAAAAGTAACCCTTGGATCTTAGCTACCTCATGCCTCCCTGGCATGAGCATGGAGCCCAAGCCACAATCTAGCATCTGTACACAAATCAGGTGGGTTCACAACAGTCAGTTCTGGTGCAGCAGCTGGGATCTTCCACTGAGCCCATGGTTATCTCAGTACCGGCACAGACCCTGCTCCCAGTGAGGGGCATGCCAAGGTGACTACTGGACGCAGCGGTGCAGGGCTGCACCCTGGTTATTTGGGAGGAAATGAAGCTGGCAGAATCCCTATCTCACAGGATGTCCATGATGCTCCCTTTTCTCCGGGATTCCCCCTGGGACTTCTCCTACAGAGCCCATGAGAAAGAGGACAAGCTCCAAGGCAACCAATGCTTAATGGAGACCTAAAGCTGGCTGGGAAAGGGTCATGTTCAGCAGATGCTAAGTGTGGGGTTTGCTGTTACAGAGGGAGCTTCCCTTGTGGGGTCCCAGCTGGATTATGATAACGTGGAGGAACCAGCATCGAGTGACACCCCCCGGATTCTGGGCGGTCAAGGTGAGCAGTGAATCAACCTCCTCAAGCCAACGTCCCCCTTGGCTACTGCTGCTCCCCCCGCCCTTCGTTTTCTAGTCTGCTCTTTCATCCTGAGCTCAGGGCCAGGAGGCATTAGCTAGCCAGGAATTAACCAGCCAGGATTTAGCCAGGCAGGGGCATTTTACAATTAAAATCTCCCCCCATCGTTTGCTTAAGGGGCCATGTTATTGTCATTTTTCTGTTTGCTCTTTGCTTCCCTTCCAACAGCCTCCTTTGTTTGGTTGGTTGTTTTTTGTTTTTGTTTTCTGCAATCTGGCAACAATACACACAACTCCCTCATTGTCCACACCTGCACTTGGCTCATTTTGCTATTCAGTGGGAAGCCTCTTCTCATTCCCATTCATTCCCCTCTTTATTTTAGAGGTCCCTGCTCTGCCTGGAGGTGCCCCAGGGGACAGCTATGATGATGCCAGAGAAGCTTCTGATGCTGATGATGACCCTGGTTCTAGACCAAAGGCCCCAGAAGTCACTGGGGCCCATGGGGACAGTAACAGATCCAGGTGTTCACAGACAGGTGAGCAGGGAGGAACAATGTTGCTGATTCTCACAATGTTTGCACAAGTCTCATGACATTTCCTACTCCCACCCTTAAAATCTCAGATCCTGGAATTTAACTTAAAGATTCAGAAACCACAAGCCAACAGAGAAAAAAGACATCAAATTTCTTTAAAAAAAAAACCCTCCTGGTTACTGAGACAAACTCTGCACATTTGGGGTCTGGGGGCTGATTTTGGAACACCTGGGGTTGGCGATACTGGAAATGTCTGTTTCCCAGTGACTGTGCCCATGGAACCATCTTTCGCTTGGAATGGGGCTGTTGCCGCAAGGAAGTAACTCTGGCCAAAGCAAGTTCTGTGAGGAGTCTCTTCTCCCTGTGAGAAGGTTTCCTAGACAAGCCCCTGATCCTGTCCCTCACTCTGCCCACATGAATGGCATCGCTGACTCCAGTCCAGATCAGCAAAGCTACACATGACCATTGGCAGGCTGGGGGACCAGAGACTCCTTCCCCAAACAAGGTGTCGGTGCCCTGCATGGTAACGGGAAGGGCAGGGCCCTGCTATGGGCTGCTTATGGTCTTGTCCTTGGGTTTGAGATCAGTCCCCTCAGGATGGAAATATCCCTGGGGCCACAGGCTCAGAGCTGGGCCCAGGGCCGAGCTCCCACTTGGCTCCTCAGAGGAAATGGGGTCAGGGTGAAATGTGCCTGGCTTTGGTCTGGGTGGGACTCATGTGTGAAGGGCCCTGGGTGGGCAGTGAGATCTACAACATGCAGGCACGTCCCCTGGGCTGGGCCCATCCTGCTCCAGCCACCAGGTCTCTGCTGGTGTTGGTCCCTTGAGGACTCTATGAGCTTCCAGGGGTTCCAGCAGCCCCCAATGGGAACTGTCTCCTGCTCACTGCCATCCCCCCACTTCTCTGCCCCAGGGAGGTCTCAGCAGAGAGACTCTGCCCCATGCGCTCCCTGTGTGGGTCAGAGAGAGACAGCGCATCACACTTGTCAGGGGCCCACTCAGCGGAAGGGGGGGGTCACTCCCATCCTGCGCTGTGTTGCCCACCCGTTCTGTGCGTGCGCAGGCAGGGAGAAGGGACACACTGGCTGTAATGGACCTCCCTTGCTACTTTCAGCCTGGAGTCTGCACTCGCCCAGATGCGAAGGGGCCTCTGGGGTGCAGAGCGCCACTCCAGCCCCGGCTCCTCGTGACGCGGGCTATGACGATGTTGGAGATGGTGTCTCTGGAACAGCCACATAGGAACAGCTGAGCCCAGAGCAATGTGAGGATGTAACTGCTGTAGGATTAGATTCTGCCTGCCCCACACGTTCATGGGCCAACTGGCATCAGACAGTCCCTGCCTGGAACTACTTCAATCCGCTTTTTTATCGCAATTTTGTTTGGATCCAAGGAGCAGAGCGACTGAGCAGGGTCTGTGATTTCCTCTGTAACGTCCCATCGCTCAGCGTCGCGGGGCCTTTGCTGCCTTTTTGTTCCTAACACGGCTCCAGTGGGAACTTTTGCCCTTTCTTATTAAAGCCTTTTGGACGGTCTGTTCTGGGTGGAGGCTTCTCTCGTGTGGTGTTGGGTGGTACCCAGAGGACTGGCAGGGAGAGAGATGGAGACTGAAGCACGGTGTTGAGCGCGAATGCGCCTTTGGGCTGTGGTAATAGTGAGAAACCAGCAACAGCAGAGCCCTGGCTCCAGGGAGGGCCCTGCCCCCAATCCAGGCTCCAGACTTCCCTCAGGAGTCCAGGAGGAGAAACGGGGGGTGCTTTACAGGTACCTTAGTGTACATCTACACCGCAATGCTATTTCCGGATACCAGAATATCTTGGTCTGTGCCACTCTCAGAATTTACTTTCACTGCCTGAACAAGTGCATCTCCCCCCCCCCCGCCCCCCCCCCCCCCACACACAGACACACCTGTCTGAGGTTCGAGGAGGGAGTTTGGGTGGGGAAAGGTTCTGGGTGCAGGGTGCAGGCTCTGGGAGGGAGTTTGGGTACAGGAGGGGTGGGGTGTCAGGCTTTGGGAAGGAATGTGCATGTGGGAGGCAGTCTGATATAGAGTCCATGTGTTGGGTGCATGCTCTGGGCTCGGGCAGGGGTTGAGGGTGGAGGAGGGGGGTGAGAGGTGCAGATTCTGGGTGTGTATTTTGGGGGCAAGAGGGTGTGGGGATGTGGCACTTATTGGGGCACCCTCTCTGGCAGCAGCCCATAGGCGGAGGTGGGGGATATCCATGTGCTGTTCCCCACAGAGACATCCCACAGCTTCTCATTGGCCACAGGTCACTTGGGGTGGGACAGCACACAGACACACACAGCCTGCCAGGGGCTACAGGGTTGTGCCGGCAGTCACACGTAACAAGTGGTTTGGAAGCCACTCTGGCCCTGCTGCACTGTGGATGGTGGTACTGGAGCCCCCAAACCCCTTTAAATTGCCCAGGGGATGCACAGGGGTGTCAGACAGGCCTGAGGGAGAGACCCAGCCCCAAGCTTTGCTGGAGCAGGACCTCTGGGAAGGACCATTCCTGGTGGCTGGGCACTCTGGGCCCATAGAACTCACTGTCCTTGTTCAGGCAGGGAGAATAAAGCCCCCGATGTTCCCCTCAGCTGCCGAACATGCAGAAACCAGAGCACCTGACAACTCATCAGCACGAGACGGACTTACTCCAGCACTGCTGGAGCCAGGCATAAAGTGGCTTCTGCCCCTTCCCCCATTCAGTGTCACTTCCCGTAAGGGGTGTGTGAGCTACAATGCCCAAGTGCGCTGTTTGAATCACCTGTGGGCATCAAGGGGGTACGGCCACTGCCCCTGCAGCCATGCTCACTGGGTCCCTGGAGAGCCCTTCCCATGAGCCACGTGCCCCAGGAACACGCTGAGTGGGAACAGGCTGTGCTTTGCAGGGGGAGCTGCAGGCTTGCTCAGCCTCTCCTGGCCTCTTCTAAGCAGCCCAGGGGTTCCTGCCAGGAGCAGCTTGTCATCAAGTGCCTTTGGCGGCCAGCAGGGGGCTGGTTCCTCACGGCTGCTCCATGAACTGCACCAATGGAGCTGGCACCCTCTCATGTAACTAACATTCAGCTTCCTCTCCGCGGGCCAGAAGCAGCTGGTATGGGACTTGCGCTATATGTGGGGGTGTTACGTCTGTGGTCTCATGCTTAACCAGAGCAATAGGACCCCGATCACCTGCCCCCTGAGAGGATATCTCCCAAGAGTTCATTTCCAACTTAAATAAAACCACCTTTTGATTTTCTGTACTTGGGTTCTGCTCACTGACCCGTTCTCCAGCAAATCCAACAAACCCCTGGGTCTCCATTCTGAACGGGAACCCAATTTCCCCTTCCATTTTGGCCCCTAACTGGACCAATCCCACAAAAGTCACCTGGCCCCAGAATTAAATACCTGCAGGTTCCATTTGTTTCTGGAGTCCCACAGAAGGAACCCAGAATTGTGCTATCCTGGCTTGCAGCTCCCCCATCTCCTCAGCAGCTGTCTCCCCAGTTCTAGTCTTCAAAGCCAGACGTGTACTGAGACTAGTTCTCCTGCGCAGTGTCCTGGCCCTGCCTCTTCTCCAGGAAGCAGTTGCTCTGTGTGGGGCCTTGCGTAACACAGTAGTCACAGCTGATCCTGTATCAATTGACCTTTGCAGTACATGTTTTCAGTGGAACATCCCAAAAACAGGGGGATTCAATCCCGGGTGGTTACTGTCCTGTGGAGGCTCCCCCCCTAGTGGGTGAAAGATCCTTTAGACCCTTGGTTGGTTTCCCCCCAGGTCTCTATGGTGGGTATTTGGTATCAGCTCCATCCCCCCTTTATCCTGGCTCTCTCCTACTGGGTAACAGAAATTCTTCCTCTTTGATGATGTGCATGTCATATCACCTTTGATGGCCAAGTTACTAGTAGCTAGATAATTGCTCAGAGAGGGTGTATGGAGACCTCTCCACCAGACCTCAGCCCAGGGCCCTGTGTAGATCAACCTCTAACCAGGGGAGATAGGTCTCTCCCTTCTGGCAGGGAAGGAGGGTTTCAAGAGCCATTTCCCTGTGTAACGTCCTACCAATGTAGCAGTGCATGGGATTCTTCCATCCTAAGTGTAGGACTCTGAACTTGTCCTTATTGAACCTCATCAGATTTCTTTTGGCGCAATCCTTCAATTTGTCTAGGTCACTCTGGACCCTATCCCTGCCCTCCAGCATATCTACCTCTCCCCCTATCTTAGTGTCATCCGCAAACTTACTGAGAGTGCAACCTATCCCCTCATCCAGGTTATTAAATATGTTAAACAAAACCTGTCTTAAAACCAACCCCTGGGGCACTCTACTTGACACCAACTGCCAACCAGACATCGAGCCATTGATCAATACTCATTGCACCTGAAGTTCTAGTCAGCTGTCTATCCAACGTTATAGTTCATTTATTCAATCCATACTTCTTTAGCTTGCTGGCAAGAATACTGTGGGAGACCGACTCAAAAGCTTTGCTAAAGTCAAGGTACCACTACCTTCCCCAGATACACCACTCACACAGAACTGGCGAGTGTGTAGCAGGGGTTCCATGAGGAGGTCTGCCCCACTGATACCAGCTTCGAGGTCTGGTGCAGGTCCTGGTAGAAGCCTGGCAGCCTGGTGAGGTCTCTCAGAAGATCTCTCAGAGGGAGATACTGGAGCAGCCTGTCATATCTGAGATCTCAGAAGTGGCACAGGAAGGCGTACACCAATGAGCTCTGCACCAGTCTTCCTGCACCATACAGGAGCCTCTACGGGGTCTGAAGGTGGAAAACATGGACCCGAGTGCCCAAGCACATTAGGCCCTGCCCTTCATCTGCCAGGCAAAGGCGGAGAACCCCTGCAGAGACCCAACATCATCTTTGCCAGAAGAACTCCAGAACCAGCTTCTGGGGGTTGGCCAGGAAACTGGGGTCGGAACCAGAGTATTGAGATGGATCCCTCACTGGGAGAGGTACCAGAGCATCCTGTCCATCTCCACAACCTCTCAGACATCCTGGCCTCCAAACCCTACAGGTGTTGGACAGAGGTGGAGGTGTGGTGGAAAGGCTGACACCCAGATAGAGCAGTAATCCCATGCTCTGCTGGATGGCTTGAAGTACAGGTGGGAGGGAGCTCACCTGCCATCCATCTTGACCCAGGTGACCTGGGCAGAGGAGGCTGCCGAGAAGATGGCCTGGCAAGCTTCCAACCACACTGAGTCTGCCAGGTTCTGGCCCACAAGGAGAACATCACTGGCAGATGCTGACCAGACCAGCTGCAGCTCTGGTTCTTGGAACACCAACCCCATCGCCCTCTGATGGAGGAGTCAAGGAAGGGCTTGGTTACCAACACATACAGCTGGCCTGACAGCCAACACCCCGATGTACCCCCCACCTGAAGCTGATAGTTTGGGTCAGAGTACAATTGAGCATGAGTAATCACGCCCTGGAAGCGTATAGCATCTGGAGAAAGCCCACTAACTGGGGCCTAAAGATGAACACACACAGGGGCTAATGTCTACAATGGCAGCTTCTTCTGGAAGAACTCTTTTGCGGAAGAGTTCTTGTGCAAAAACTCTTCCACAAGAGAGTGTCTACACTGGCATGTGCTTTTGCGCAAGAGCATCCATGCCAGTGTAGTTGCTCTCTTCCACAAGAAAGCTCTGATGGCCATTTTAACCATAGGGGGCTTCTTGCGCAAGAAATTCATGTTGCCTGTCTACACTGGCTTCTTCTGGAAGAGCTCTTGCGCAAGAGGGCTTATTCCTCGTGAGGAAAGGAATAACTCTTCCGGAAGAAGCCCTGTTTTACAACACTATACTGTAAATTTACTTCTGGAAGAATGCTCGTGCAGTGTAGACAGCCAGCAAGTTTTTGTGGCAGAACGGCTGTTCTTCTGGAAGAAGCTGCCAGGGTAGACGCTGCCAGGGTGGCTATGTCTAGACTGGCATGATTTTCCGCAAATGCTTTTAACGGAAAAGTTTTTCCGTTAAAAGCATTTGCGGAAAAGAGTGTCTAGATTGGCACGGATGCTTTTGCGCAAAAGCACTTTTTGTGGAAAAGCATCCGTGCCAATCTAGATGCGGTTTTGCGCAAGAAAGCCCTGATGGCCATTTTCGCCATCGGGGCTTTTTTGCGCAAAACAGTCCTCCCCTGTCTACACTGGCCCTCTTGCGCAAAAGCATTTGCGCAAGAGGGCTTATCCCTGAGCGGGAGCATCATTGTATTCGCTCAAGAACACTGTCAATCATACATTAGATCGTCAGTGTTCTTGCACAAATTCAAGCGGCCAGTGTAGACAGCTGGCAAGTTTTTCTGCAAAAGCGGCTGCTTTTGCGGAAAAACTTGCCAGTCTAGATGCAGCCGGTGTGTCTAGACTACAGGGTTTTGTTGACAAAAGTGGCCTTTTGTCGACAAAACTATACCTGCATCTACACTACCGCCGCATTATGTCGACAGTAAGTCAACACACTGCGGCAGTTTTGTCAACGGCGGTAAACCTCCTTTTATGAGGAATAACACCTTTGTCGACAGAGTTCTGTCAACAAAAGGTAAGTGTGGCCGCAGGGAGCCAGTTTTGTCGACAAAAGAGGCCTCCAGGAAGAAGCCCTAGTGGACAGTCTAGCCATTACAGGTACAGCACTTCTGCGGTTCCTGGCTGCAGCCTCTTAAAGGCACAGGCACCCAGACAAGCCTTGCTGTCCGGCAGCTAGCCAGAGCAGCTGTGCCAGTCATGGCCTAGCCTCAAGGCCCCCCTGGTCCTTCTCGGGACAGAGACTAATCCCCACCCAGGGGCATCAAAAGGCGGCACCAGCCTGGTCTGGCCCCAAAATAAAAAACCTGCTGGAGCTCTGGTCCCAGGAAGAAGCCCTGCAGGCCCTGCAAACACATCACAGGAATGCGGACATTTACGAGCACCTGGCCCAGGGCGCTGCACCTCTCACCCCCCCACCTCCACCCTCACCCTCTGCCTCAGCCCAGAGCATGCACCAGCAGCGGTGGCCGGGCCAGGCTGGGCAGCGCATGCGCCCACGCCAGCAGCGGGCCCACGCCCTGGAGTGGCACCGCGCGCCTGGGCCCGGGGCACCAAAATGGCTCGGGCCGGCCCTGGGACTGGCCACCAAAGGGCATTAACCCTGCACCATGGCACAAATCAGGGCCAAGGTTAAGGAGCTGTGGCAGGGATATGCCATGGCCCGGGACCAGAGCTCCTGCTCCAGGGCAGCCCCGAGACCTGCCCTTACTATGCGGAGTTGGAGCAGATCCTGGGCGGTGGGGAAGCTCAGACTCCACTGTGTGTGGTGGAGTCCGGGTTACCCCACCACATCGTGGACCAACCCCTCCTGAGGGAGGAAGGCCAGGCAGGAGAGGCGGGAGAACTGTACCAGGAGGTGGAGGAGGAAGAGGAGGCAGCAGAGACCCAGATCCCAGAGGCCTCCCAGGCGTCTGTGGACATCGGGGAGGGAAAATCAGGTGAGTGCTTTGAGGGGTCACCACAAACGGGCGGGTTGGCAGTGCGGGGGGGGGGGGTGCTGTGAGGCTTTCCAGCTGCTGCCCAACTCACATGCGGTGTCACATGTAACACTCCTGAGTCTCCTGTCCAAAGGCGAGCCCCTGACAGCCACGGCATGCCCTCGGAGACAGCAGGGGTGCACACAGACAGTGATTGTCTCCTCTTTTCCTCCACAGCTGGACCCTCTACCCAACAGGGGAGCACCACACCCGCCCCGCCACCATCCCGGACCCGTGGCACCCGTAGGCACTGGAGGGTCTACACGGACCTGCTAAGGGAGCATGTTGAGTCCCTGCAGGACCTCAACAGGACCCTCCAGCAAAGGATGCAGGCAGAGGCTGAGTGGCGCACCAGGCTGCTGGAGGAGCTGGTCCAGCAGTGCACAGAGATCTGTGCCACAGTGAGGAAGCTCTTCACCTTGCCTGCCCCTGTCACGGGCACCGCTCCTCCTGCACGCCAGGCCCCTGCTCCCCCAGCCCTTCTAGCCCCCTCTTCCCCCACTTCCTCCCCAACCCCCTCTTCCCCCCCTGTTCCTCCAGCCCTCCCGCCCCCACAGCCCCTCCTGCTCCCGAGCCCTCACAGGCCCAACAGCTGCCCTCCCCTCCTGCTCAGGCCAGGACTAGGTCTCACTCCACCCAATCCCAAGGCCATGGCGATGCCAGGACAGAGGATGGTGGCAGGACCCTGCGCTCAGGGAAGCAGCAGCCCTCTTGAGCCCCCCCATCCCTGCTCCAGGTTTTCAGCCCCCCCCTCCTGCCTCCAGGTTTTCAGTCCCCTACCATCCCAGTTAAAGCACATTTCAGTCATGTTACAAAATCTTTATTTTTGACAGACACATTTACTCTGTGGATAAACAGGTGAACAGTTAAAACAGAAACTTTTTCTTTACTGCTAGTGTTTGTAATAAAGCAAATTTCTGTGTACAAAGAAAAGTGGGTCTTCTCTGTGTTCTGAATGGGAAGAGAGTGAGGGTAGTGGAGGGAAAGGTAGGGGTGGGCCAGGCCAACCCTCCCATGGGGGAGGCCCTGGGGAGAGTCAGTGGGCTCCTTCTAAGAATCTCTTCCTCAGGGCCTCTCGGCTTTGCACACCAGCCTGGTGAGCCTGGTGGATGGCAGCCATCCAGGGCTGCTGAAATGGCCTCTCCTTGCCATCAGCACCTGTCCCCCACCCCGGCAGGAAGGCCTCCCCTTTCCTCTCCGCCAGGTTATGGAGGGCGCAACATGCGGCCACCACCTCTGGGATGTTGCCTTCACCCATCTCCAGGCATGTGAGGAGGCAACGGAACCTCCCTTTCAAACAGCCGAAGACGCATTCCACCTGGATGCGAGCCTGGCTAAGATGCATGTTGAAAAGCTCCTTGCTTGCATCCAGGTGGCCGGTGTAGGGCTTCATGAGCCATGGCATCCGGGGGTAGGCCGTGTCAGTCACTATGCACACTGGCATCTGCACGTCGCTGAGCGCGAGGTGTCGCCGGGGGAAAAATGTTCCTGCCTGCAACCTGCGGTACAGGTAGGAGTTGCGGAATATGCGGGCATCATGTGCCCGCCCCAACCACCCGACACAAATGTCCGTAAAGTGTCCTGGGTGGTCAATGAAGGCCTGCAGCACCGTGCAATAGTAGCCCTTCCTGTTTATAAACTGGGCTGCTCGATGGGGTGGTGTGCGGATTGGGATGTGTGTCCCAGCGAGGGCTCCTCCGCAGTTCGGGAATCCAAGGGCGGCAAACCCGGTGACGATGTTGTCCAGGTCCCCGAGACGGACGAGCCTCTTCAACAGCTCTGCACTGATGGCCCTCACCACCTGCAGCACAAGACGAATAGACAGACAGAAACCAGGGAGTTAGACAGGTTACCTAAGCGCTTGGGGGGGACCCTTCCCCCCCTCCCACCCCACCACTCCTCTTGTCAGGACACCCCCTTCCCCCTCGTCAGTGTAGGGGTGGCCGAGGAGTTTCTCCGCAATGGCTTTATCATCCTTGATTGCTCCTTTTATATCTCGATCGTCTAGGGGACCCACAGGTTTTTTAGCAGGCTTCCTGCTTCTAATGTACTTAAAAAACATTTTGTTATTTCTTTTTGAGTTTTTGGCTAGCTGGTCCTCAAAATCTTTTTTTGCTTTTCTTATTACATTTTTACACTTGATTTGACAGTGTTTATGTTCCTTTCTATTTATCTCACTAGGATTGGACTTCCACTTCTTGAAAGATGCCTTTTTGTCCCTCACTGCTTCTTTTACATGGTGGTTAAGCCACGGTGACTCTTTTTTAGGTCTCTTGCTATGTTCTTTAATTTGGGGTATACATTTAAGTTGGGCCTCTATTTGGTGTCTTTAAAAAGTTTCCATGCAGCTTGCAGGGATTTGGCTCTGGTCACTGTTCCTTTTAATTTCTGTTTAACTAACCTCCTCATTTTTGTGTAATTCCCCTTTTTGAAATTAAATGCCAGAGTTCTGGACTGCTGAGGTGTTCTTCCCACCACAGGAATGTTACATGTTATTATATTATGGTCACTATTCCCAAGCGGTCCTGTAACGCTTATCTCCTGGAACTGATCCGGCGCTCCGCTCAGGACTAAATCGAGAATTGCCTCTCCCCTTGTGGGTTCCTGTACCAGCTGCTCCAAGAAGCAGCCATTTAAGCCATTGAGAAATTTTATCTCTGCTTCTCTTCCTGAGGTGACATGTACCCAGTCAACATGGGGATAATTAAAATCCCCCATTATTATAGAGTTCTTTATTTTGGTAGCCTCTCTAATCTCCCTCAGCATTTCAATGTCAGTATCGCTGTCCTGGTCAGGTGGTCGATAATATATCCCTACTGCTAATTTCTTATTATTGGAGCATGGAATTACTATCCATAGCGATTCTATTGAACATGTTGATTCATTTAATATTTTTATTTCATTTGATTCTACATTATCTTTCACATACAGTGCCACTCCGCCACCCATATGGCCTGCTCTGTCCTTCCGATATATTTTATATCCCGGTATGATTGTGTCCCACAGATTTTCCTCATACCACCAGGTTTCAGTGATGCCTATTATGTCAATCTCCTCCTTTAATATGAGGTTCTCTAGTTCACCCATCTTATTAGTCAGACTCCTCGCATTTGTGTAGAAGCACTTTAAAAATTTGCCACTGCTTATTTGTCTGCCCTTCCCTGATGCATTGGATTCCTTTATATGTGGTTGTTTGTCTGCTCTGGCCCATGATTTGTCCTCTCCCCTCCTCTCTTTCTGACTACAGCTTAGAGAACCTCTATCAATGGATTCTCCTCTAAGAGAAGTCT
The DNA here is from genome assembly GCA_032595735.1 of Pelochelys cantorii. Lineage (NCBI taxonomy): Eukaryota > Metazoa > Chordata > Testudines > Trionychidae > Pelochelys > Pelochelys cantorii. Next base: position 213,356,177 of record CM064326.1, read on the forward strand.
CCATCCGATTTACGTACATCTCTGCACCAATCAGCTTTCCGCCATCTCCTAGTTTAAAAACTGCTCTACGGCCTTTTTAATGTTTAGTGCCAGCAGTCTGGTTCCACCCTGGTTTAGGTGTAGCCCATCCTTCCTGTATAGGCTCCCCCTCTCCCAAAAGTGTCCCCAGTTCCTAATAAATCTAAACCCCTATTCCCTACACCATCGTCTCATCCACCCATTGAGACTCTGAAGCTCTGCCTGCCTACCTGGAAGCTGAGCTCAGCTCTTCATCCCAGATGCAGCATTGTAGGGGTCAACGAGCTGGAAAGAACTGTGGACCCATCCTGACATAGGATGTACACCAAGGACTTTTAAGCCAGCAGTTATAACATCTCTGCTGCGAGCCTGCACCGAGAACTGGGAGATTCGATGCATGTAATGTATGATACTTTAACAACCTTACTCTCATGCTTTGCTTTCTTTTAGTAATAAACTTTTAGATTTTAGATTCTAAAGGATTGGCTCAGCATGATTTGTGGGTAAGATCCAGAGTGTAAATTGACCTGGGATCAATGGCTGGTTTCTTGGAACCAGACAGAACTTGTTCGGGGAAGGTGAGATTGGGTTCGAAAACCCCTCACCTGTGTATGAAGCCCAGGGCCATCTGGGGCACGGATATGGCTGGGGTGTTGGAGGGGTTTTGCTTGTGAAGCTTCTGGCCGGCCAGGCAGGCAGCTGAAGCGCTCTGTGGGACTGGTTTGTGGCCTGTTTGGGAAGGTCTCCAGTCTGGGGGCTAAAAAGAGCCCCAAATTTGAGCAATTCACCCTGAGCAGACGCCCTCAGCTCTGCCCAGACCTGGCCCGGTCCTTCACACAAGCTTCCAACCACACTGAGTCTCCCGGGTTCTGGCCCACAAGGAGAACATCATTGGCAGATGCCGACCAGGACGAGCCAAGACATACAGCTGGCCTGACAGCCAACACCCCTGATGCACCCCTCACCTGAAGCTGATCGTTTGGGTCGGGGGTCCAGTTGAGTGTGACTAGTCACTCCGTGGAAGCATATAGCATGTGCAGAAATCCCACTAACTGGAGCCTGAAGCTGAACACACACAGAGTGTCCAGGAGACACCCATAATCCACCCAGTCGAATCTCTTTTTCCTGGTCCAGGAACAGAAGGGCGAATGAGAGACCTGATCCCCAAAAGGTCCCAGACCAGATACAGATTATTAAAGATGGAGTGACCCAGGCCAGTGTAAATATGGTTTGGGCAGACCACATCATAGAATCAAAGAACACTAGAACTGGAAAGGACCTCGAGGGATCATCTCGTCCAGTCCCCTGCCCTCATACCAGGACCAAGCACTGTCTAGATCATCCCTGATAGATATCTGTCAAACCCTTCTTAAATATCTCCAGTAATGGAGATTCCACAACCCCATAAAGCAACTTATTTCCGGCTGCGTCTAGACTGGCATGATTTTGCGGAAATACTTTTAAAGGAAAAGTTTTTCCGTTAAAAGTATTTCTGCAAAAGAGCGTCTAGATTGGCACTGATGCTTTTGCGCAAAAAGTGCTTTTGCGCAAAAGCATCCATGGCCAGTATAGACGCGACTTTGCGCACGAAAGCTCCGGCGGCCATTTTCGCCATTGGGGCTTTCTTACGCAAAAAATTCCTTCCCTGTCTACACTGGCCCTCTTGCACAAGAACACTTGCGCAAGAGGGCTTTTTCCCGAGCGGGAGCATCAAAGTATTTGCGCAAGAACACTGACAATCTTACATTAGATCGTCAGTGTTCTTGCGCAAATTCAAGCGGCCATTGTAGACAGCTGGCAAGTTTTTGCACAAAAGCGGCTGCCTTTGCACAAAATCTTGCCAGTCTAGATGCACCCCTCAGTGTTTAACCACCCTGACATTAAGGAAGCTTTTCCTAATGTCGAACCTAATTCTCCCTTGCTGCAGTTTAAGCCCATTGCTTCTTGTCCTATCCTCAGGGGCCAAGGAGAACAATTTGTCTCCCTCCTCCTTACAACACCCTTTCAGATACCTGAAAACCGCTATCATGTCCCCTCTCAGTCTTCTCTTTTCCAGACTAAACAAGCCCAATTCTTTCAGTCTTCCCTCATAGTTCATGTTCTCTAGACCTTTAATCATTTTTGTTGCTCTTCTCTGGACCTTCTCCAATTTCTCCACATCTTTCTTGAAATGTGGTGCCCAGAACTGGACACAATACTCCAACTGAAGCCTAATCAGCGCAGAGTAGAGCAGAAGACTGACTTCTCATGTCTTGCTCACAACACTCCTGTTAATGCATCCCAGAATCATGTCTGCTTTTTTTTGCAACAGTTTCATACTGTTGACTCATGTTTAGCTTGTGGTCCACTATGACCCCTAACTCCCTTTCTGCAGCACTCCTTCCTAGACAGTCGCTTCCCATTCTGTATGTGTGAGACTGATTGTTCCTTCTTAAGTGGAGCACTTTGTATTTGTCCTTATTAAAGCTGCTAGTATGAACCCTAGCCAGAGTGAGATGGCCTTCACTACAAGTTTGTAGTCTGTGCTAAGGAGTAAGATGGTTCGAAAGGTTGTGGAGTTCCTCCTCTGAAAATAAGGAGGCACAGTTTACCTGATGACAGAGGTAGGACCTTGCTCCATAAGGACCCATATATTGACAAGGTCCAGGATGAGGGCATCCCAGAAAATGCAGTTGAACGCTTGTCCATGACCACGGGTTTATTGATGGGCATGACAATGTGAAGAGGGGGGTTGCAGTCAGTAATGACTAGGTTCATAGGATGTGGCCTGATAAGAAAATGGATTAAGGGACAAAGGCGTTGAAGATTTTGAACAATCACTTGTTCTCACTCCTCCGGAACATTTCCTGGGCATGTGCAAGGAGGGTGTGAAGCAATGTCTCTGGGACAAAGCTGTGAAATCTGCGACAGAAATGGCCATTCTGGGAGAGATCTTTGAGCAAATCCAGTCACCTACTGAGAGGAAACTGCAGAGAAAGAGGTTTAAACCTGGAGGGAACAGGGGACCTTGCTCTTCCCCTGGGAAGAAGGAACGTGGCTGGAAGGCTGAAAACTCACCTCCCCAGTGTGACTCCTCTCCTGGTAACCCCCCTCACAAACTGCTTAAAAGGGGGAGGAGCCCCACAGGTGCTGTCAGTGCAACTCTCCTGAGCACCTAACAAATTGCTACCCTGAGCTGATGGGAAACTAGCTGAGAAGCAACTGCCAGCCAATGGGCTGTGGTGGCTGTGGGAGGATGATTTTCTGTGTGACCAGAACTCTCCCTCAGCCAGGAACATTGGAGAAAGGGCGTTGGCTTCACTTCATTGCAATTAACCAGCCCACACACCCTGTGATTAAAAATGTGGTATTTATTAAATGGCCCGAGCCCAGCTCAGTCACTGAGAGCAGGGGGGATCCAGCATTACATTTTCACAGATGTCACTTCTCCTAGTCATAGAGGGGAGGTAAAAGAGACTAATTTAAATCTATAGACCTTTTCATGCAGAAATCATTTTTCACCCTACAAATTATTATTTTGGAGGAATCTGCTGCCAGAAATGTGATTTCCTAGAATCTAGACTTCTACAAGTAACACCCATGCTCCCCGGCTGGAGTAGGGTTTCTGGGACAATCACACCAGTACCAGTTTTGTGAGGCTGTACCAGCAACTTCTGGCAATGATCTTCAGGGTGTGAAGGTAAAATCCCCAGATGGATCCTTCCAAGTGTTGGCAGAGATCAGGCTTACCAGCTCTCTGGTACTCTTCTTTTCCCATTTGCACCCCTCAGGCATTTCTTACTCTCAGTTACCTTCTCCTGACTCCTAGCAGGTTGTCACCAGCAGCCTGGGCGCAGGGTGTGTTGTATTCAGCAAGATCGTACTCATCTGGGAAAGCAAAGGAGGAAAACATTCTATTCTAGTGACAATTTGCTGCATTCCACTGAGCCCACTGACAATGTGAAGAAGGGAGGAGTATCAGTGACCACAGAAGCCATTTCTGATGCTGGTTATGTCAGTCAGATGGCAGTCAGAGGGAGCAGATTCTTCCCTTTCATCCTCTGGACCTCTCTACTGCTCTGGGCAGAGGCTGTTCCCAGCGGTTATCCCAAAGCTGGGCAACCAACATGGGACTTCAATGTGTAATAGTAACACTGTAGCCCTTGGCACTGCATGATGACTAAGACCACAGTAGTTGGTCAAATAACAGCTATTGCCTCACCCACTTTGTGTCTCTGACAGAGCCATGAGTACTCAGTTGGTGGCTACTCAGGCCCTGATACTGTGGGCGGGTGCCAGGCCAGACCAGACAGAAATGCTGATTTATTTTTACCATCACATGAAATCTCTGTTATGATGGAAAAGTCACACACTGAACCAGGTCAAGGGCAAAGGTCCCTCTAGTGACTGTAACAAGTAGTCCTGGGGGTGCTGTTGTTCTTCCTTTTTTGCATTCAAATGAAACACTTTTAAGAAGTGGAAGTCCAATCCTAGTGAGATAAATAGAAAGGAACATAAACACTGTCAAATCAAGTGTAAAAATGTAATAAGAAAAGCAAAACAAGATTTTGAGGAACAGCTAGCCAAAAACTCAAAAAGAAATAACAAAATGTTTTTTAAGTACATTAGAAGCAGGAAGCCTGCTAAAAAACCTGTGGGTCCCTTAGACGATCGAACTACAAAAGGCGCAATCAAGGACGACAAAGCCATTGCGGAGAAACTAAATGATTTCTTTGCTTCAGTCTTCACGGCTGAGGACGTTGGGGAGATTCCCAAATCTGCACTGTCCTTTGTGGGTGATGAATCTGAGGAACTGTCCCGGATTGAAGTGTCATTAGAGGAGGTTTTGGAACAAATAGAAAAACTTAATGTTAACAAATCTCCGGGACCGGATGGCATTCATCCAAGGGTTCTAAAAGAACTCAAATGGGAAATTGCTGAACTATTATCTGTGGTTTGTAACCTATCCCTTAAATCGGCTTCTGTACCTAATGACTGGAAAGTAGCCAATGTGACACCAATATTTAAAAAGGGCTCTAGAGGCGATCCGGGCAATTACAGACGGGTAAGTCTAACTTCAGTACCGGGCAAATTAGTCAAAACAATAGTAAAGAATAAAATTGTGAGGCACGTAGAAGAACATAATTTGTTGGACAAAAGTCAACATGGCTTCTCTAAAGGGAAATCATGTCTTACTAATCTATTAGAGTTCTTTGAAGGAGTTAACAAACATGCGGACAAGGGGGATCCAGTAGATATAGTATACTTAGATTTTCAGAAAGCCTTTGACAAGGTCCCTCACCAAAGGCTCTTGTGTAAATTACATGGCCATGGGATAAGAGGGAAGGTGCTTTCTTGGATTGAGAACTGGTTAAAAGACAGGAAACAAAGGGTAGGAATAAATGGTAAATTTTCAGAATGGAGAGGGGTAACTAGTGGTGTCCCCCAAGGGTCGGTCCTAGGACCGATTCTGTTCAACTTATTCATAAATGATCTGGAGAAAGGGGTAAGCAGTGAGGTGGTAAAGTTTGCAGATGATACCAAACTGATTTGGATAGTCAAGACAGAAGCAGACTGTGAGGGACTCCAAGAAGATCTCACCAAACTGACTGATTGGGCAACAAAATGGCAAATGAAATTTAATGTGGATAAGTGTAAAGTAATGCACATCGGGAAAAATAACCCCAACTATATGTACAGTATGATGGGGGCTAATTTGGCTACGACAAATCAGGAAAGAGATCTTGGAGTTATCGTGGACAGTTCTCTGAAAACTTCCACGCAGTGTGCAGTGGCGGTCAAAAAGGCAAATAGGATGCTCGGAATTATTAAGAAAGGGATAGAAAATAAGACCCAGAATATCTTACTGCCCCTGTATAAAACTATGGTACGCCCACATCTTGAATACTGTGTACAGATGTGGTCTCCTCACCTCAAAAAAGATATTTTGGCCTTGGAAAGGGTTCAGAAAAGGGCAACTAAAATGATTAGGGGTTTGGAACGGGCCCCATATGAGGAGAGGTTAAAGCGACTGGGACTTTTCAGTTTAGAAAAGAGGAGACTGAGGGGGGATATGATAGAGTTATATAAAATCATGAGTGGTGTGGAGAGGGCCGATAAAGAAAAGTTATTTATTAGTTCCCTAAATAGAAGAACTAGAGGACACCAAATGAAATTAATGGGTAGCAGGTTTAAAACTAATAAAAGAAAGTTCTTCTTCACACAGCGTGTAGTCAGCCTGTGGAACTCCTTGCCAGAGGAGGCTGTGAAGGCTAGGACTATAATAGAGTTTAAAGAGAAGCTAGATAATTTCATGGAGGTTAGGTCCATAAAAGGCTATTAGCCAGGGGATAAAATGGTGTCCTTGGCCTCTGTTTGTCAGAGGCTGGAGTGGGATGGCAGGAGACAAATCGCTTGATCATTGTCTTCGGTCCACCCTCTCTGGGGCACCTGGTGCTGGCCACTGTCGGCAGAGAGGCTACTGGGCTAGATGGACCTTTGGTCTGACCCAGTACGGCCATTCTTATGTTCTTATGTAAGAAGTAGGGGGAGAGAGAGAACTCCCAGTGTCACCTCTTGGGCCCAGCGTGCTGTCTAATAACCCAGCATTGTTACAGGCTGCGGACCAACTAGCTAAGTAGCAGTTCTGCAGAAAAGGACCTGGGGATTACAGTGGACAAGAAGCTGTATATGAGTCAACAGTGTGCCCTTGTAGCCAAGAAGGCTAATGGCATATTAGGGTACGTCTACACTAGCCCCCTAGATCAATCTAGGGAGGCTAATGAGGGCGACCGGAATTGCAAATCAAGCCCGGGATTTAAATATCCCGCGCTTGATTTGCATGTTCCCGGCCGGTCGCCATTTTAGAAATTGACTAGCCCGAAGTAACAGCCCACGTCTACATGCGGCAGTGAAACGGGATTCCGATTTAAAGCCCCTAATTCAAATTAGCTGGTAAACCTCATTGCAGGAGGAATACCAGCTAATTCGAGTTAGGGCTTTAAATCAGAATCCCGATTCACTGCCGCGTGTAGACGTGGGCAGTTACTTCGGGCTAGTCAATTTCTAAAATGACGACCAGCCGGGAACATGCAAATCAAGCACGGGATATTTAAATCCCGGGCTTGATTTGCAATTCCGGTCACCCTCATTAGCCTCCCTAGATCGATCTAGGGGGCTAGTGTAGATGTACCCTCAGGTTGCATTAAGAGGAACATTGCCAGCAGATCCAGAGATGTGACTAGTCCCTTTTATTCAGCTCTGATGAGGCCACATCTGGAGTATTGTGTCCAGTTCTGGGCCCCCAATTACAGGAAGGATGTGGACGCATTGGAGAGGGTCCAGTAGAGGGTGACCATAATGATTAAGGGGCTAGAGTATATGACCTATAAGGAGAGGCTGAGGGAGTTGGGTCTATTTAGTCTGCAGAAGAGAAGAGTGAGGGGGGATTTGATAGCAGCCTTCAACTTCCTGAAGGAGGGTTCCAAAGAGGCTGGAGAAAGGCTGTTCACAGTAGTGACGGATGGCAGGACAAGGAAAAATGGTCTCAAGTTGCGGTGGGAGAGGTCCAGATTGGTTATTAGGAAAAGCTATTTCACGAAGAGGGTGGTGAAGTAGTGGAATGGGTTACCTAGGAAGTAGTGGAGTCTCCATCCCTAGAGGTTTTTAAGCTTCAGCTTGACAAAGCCCTGGCTGGGTTGATTTAGTTGGGATTGGTCCTGCCTTGGGCAGGGGGCTGGATTTGATGGCCTCCTGAGGTCTCTTCCAGCTCTGTGATTCTATGATTATAGAAGCTGGCTTGGTACATCTAAGTATTGGAACAGCCACCAGCTTTGGGGAGTGACTGCCCCATTCTTTGCAGTTTGGTCCTATTTGAGTAATCTCAGCTTCCTTTCCCGGGGATGGGTGGGGGGTGTCACACTCAGTTTCCATGCATTGTTCCTGAAATTGGGAGGGGGAGGGCAAATGCTGAAAAGGAGAGAGGGTTGCATCTGAGCACTTGGGGAGAGGGGTCAGATTTTGCAGTTAATCAGCAGCTTGAGTTGTGCTAAAGCTTAATTCATGAGGGCCACATCTTGCTGCAGGTGGCTGATCTTCCGGTGTTTGATTTAGTGGGTCTAGTAAAGACCCACCTATCCAAACGCTGAGGGTGCCCATTTGAACACTGCTACTCCTCTCAAGGAGTACGAGAAGTCAGTGGGAGTTTTTTCTCCCACCAACTTCGCACTGCGAGGACTGCGCTGAAGCTCATTTTAACATATATTTTTTTCATAGCTAGAATTGTGAATTTGAAGGAGACCTTCCCCCATACTATGGACTTGGCCTACGTCTCTTCTCAGGCTCAGGCAGGCCTCCTACCTGTTTCGTAGTAGTCATAGATGTGCACCGAAGCAGGTTTGATATCAGTAACAGGAAAGCTTTGCTCAACTGAGAAAGAGAAACTGATTGCTTCCCGAGTCACCTGGAAATGGGATGGAAACAGCCATCAGACTTGGGTTCATTTAATATCCACTTCATCACATCATTCTGAACAGAGATTTCTAAGTCCCTTTGTCTCTTCTCTCCACCATAAACAGTTTTTAGTTTCTGTCAAATGCTCCCTCTCTTATTTTTCAAGCCCCTCTCTAAAGCGCTCTGTTTAAATAAACTGTCTGCTCTTGGGGGCAGGGACGGAGGTTTATCTCTGTGGAAAATGCTGTGAAAATGTGCGGCTCTTCCATAAAGGTTAGTGATAAATCCAGAGCTCCTTTTCCATGGCACAAGATTGCTGTTGTGTTCCTGCACTGCACTGTACTCATTTGTAGGTCTCAGAGCAAAAAATATGCAACGTAACTGCCATTATTCTAACTGGATTTATGTAGTGTGGCTAGGTAATTTGAATAGCCCACCCTACTGGTTATATGCAATGGTAACAAACATGAAATATCCATGTAGAAAACAATAAACAGGCTTGCTGATGATGTGTGGTTTTATTTCTGTAGGAATGTAGTTTAAGATTTTACACAAACTATAAAGAAAAAAAAAGAAAAAAGCCACATTCTTCCCCAGACTTACATTCCATAAGCAGAAGAAGACATGGTTGTTCTTGGTGTCCACCTGCATTGCATTCTCCTGAAGCTTTAAACAAGGCAAAAAGTATCAACTTTCAACACAAGAGACATCTCCAAACCTACACTCATTTGTAGCTAAGGACCTGCAGGGATCACAGCTTGTCTGTAGTGCCACAGTGACATCTAGTGGGCACAATTGGTAATTACAAATGATATGTATTGCAAACGTCCAAAGGGTGCAAAACAATCATGATAATAAAACACAGAACTTTTCAAAATTCAACCTTTTTTTTGCATTTTATTAGGTATTCAAAATTTTAATCTAAAATTGTCCATGTTACCATTTTTAATGAAAAGAGTAATGTCTCTAACACTAGGTACTTGTTTAAGCAAAATTAATAGACAAAATGTTTTCAGTGCTAAAAAAATAACAACTTTCTTTCAACTAAGCTCAGGTAGAAAGTGTGAAGAATGTAAAAATTCCATACAAAGTACTGCTAAAAAACAAGTTCTGGGTTTCATACCCAACCCCAATATAATAAATGTGATGTGAATGCCCACTCATGCTCAGAGAAAAGCAGAGCAGGATTGAACAGGCTCTGAAAAGAACTGCTTTTCACCACATCCCACCCTCTCCTTTCACGTCTCTGGCAGTTAAGTTGCACAGTTTGACGTTCACAAATATTTCTGTGGTATATGCCAACCATAGCTGCTGTTGAAAGACATTCGGGGGAGACGGGCCTGAGTTTGAAAACCCACTGTCAGATCAGATTTGAGTGTTTGATCTCAGGATCTGAGCCCATCACTAGATTCATTCAGGTATCCCACTTGATGTCTTTGTGAGAAATGACTTTGCAGTTACCCACCAGGCTAATACAAGCAACAGACTGGTAACCATACCATCACTGGCAGGGGGCGGTGTGTGTGTGTGTGCCTATCTCTCTGTCTATGTAAGCATATGCTATCTGCTTTCCCATTGTATTCTCAATAATCACACCGCATTGCCTTTTCCACCTATAAAGATCCTGTGTCATTCTTAGGGTATGTCTACACTACGGAGTGTTTTTTTTTTGTAAACGACCATTTTTCCGACAAAACTTGCATTATGTCCACACTGGAATCATGTCCTTTTGAAAGAAAATTGAAAGAACTCAGGGGTTTTTCCGACATTGGTAAACCTCTTTCTATGAGGAAGAAGCCTTTTTCCGAGAGAGCTCTTTTAGAAAAAGGCGCATGTGGATGGGGAAGAGGGAGTTCTTTCGCAAGAAGAGGAAAGAGGAAAAAGCACAGGTGCCCTGGTGGCTACTCCGTCCATAGCAATCACAGCTTACATGCGAGAGAGCGTCCATTCAGTGTGGACACTATCTTTTGAAAAAGCAGATGCTTTTTCGATGAGTTTTTGAAGTGTGGACTCTCTCTTGCGCAAGAATTTTTTTTGGAAGATCTCTTCTGGAAAAGCTTCTTCCGAAAGAAGCCTGCAGTCTACACGTAGCCTTATAAGCATAACACAGTGTTCTCCAGGACCAGGGTAAGTAATATCCCTGAGCTCTCCCTCACAGTTTAGAAAGGCAGCAAGCCACTCCCTGGTATCAAAACGGTTGAGAAACATTTCCATAGTGTGCGTGGCTGGGAGCTGAAACTAAGTAAGTCCAGGCTACCAACAGGGTGCACATTTTGAACAGCAAGGGATATGAACCATTGAACCCCCTTCCCAAGACATGTACTGCAACCCCCACCTTGTGGAGGCTTTAACTTGAGATTTAGTGATTTTCTAAGACACAAGCTTTAGCTCAACTGCAAGTTATGGCTTTGCTACAGGACTGCCAGGTGACGTTTTCTGGCTTGTGTTATGCAGGTTGTCAGACTGGATCATCTCAGTGGTCCCTTATCCTGTAATCTCTGAATTATAACCTGGGGGTTGAGTCTATATAAAACAGAGGTGGGTAGGGAGATATCGGTTCTTCCAGGCTTATTAAACTGTGCTGCATACATTGGCATCATCCTATGGCAAGGCCTGGGGACCACATACCCCATGTGGATGATGAGGCACAGTTCCCAAGGCCAAGCACACTTACCCTCTCCAGGGGTGACTACCCTACTCGAGCACAGAGCGTCCGTGGCTAGACCCTGGGAACAAATGAGCTGCGTCTAGATTGGCATGATTTTCCGGAAATGCTTTTAACGGAAAAGTTTTCCGTTAAAAGCATTTGCGGAAAAGAGCGTCTAGATTGGCACGGACGCTTTTCCGCAAAAGCACTTTTTGCGGAAAAGCGTCCCTGGCCAATCTAGACGCGCTTTTGCGCAAGAAAGCCCCGATCACCATTTTAGCCATCAGAGCTTTTTTGCGCAAAACAATTCTGGGTTGTCTACACTGGCCCTCTTGCGCAAAAGCATTTGCGCAAGAGGGCTTTTGCCCGAACGGGAGCAGCATAGTATTTGCGCAAGAACACTGATGATCATACATGAGATGGTCAGTGTTCTTGCGGAAATTCAAGCGTCCAGTGTAGACAGCTGGCAAGTTTTTCCAGAAAAGCGGCTGATTTTCCGGAAAAACTGACCAGTCTAGACACAGCCATGGTTTAGCAGAATTCTCCATGTGGCTTAGGACATCGGTTTGATACTCAGCACCTCTCCTTCTCCAGCTCCTAATGTAATGGCCTCTAACCCTGGCTGCCCTTTGGGTGACTTACTGAAACACCCTATTCCCATACCTCCTGCAAGGACAACCTGATAGGGATAAAGTCCGAGAGCATCTTGACATCGATCAGGGACATGTTGGAGGCACTGCACTTCCCAGCATAACTGAAACAGGAGAGACTGGGTCAGTCTGGATCATGACTGGGGAGGAAACACAATGACACATGCAGAAATCTCAGTGTGCTGTGTGGCCCTTCCTGCCCCTGCAGTTCCACCAGCGGGTGGAGAAGTTAGCAGTAGGAGTCAGTGTCATTCCGCAGAAGGCCCTGCATGCCTTCCTGCAGCCACACAATGGGATGTTAACGGGTCCCTTTTTCAATCCCTCCCCTAAGATATTACCTTTTGTGGCCTCCAGAGAGCCAGCGCAGTGGCATGAGCTTACCTGGCAGAGAGGACAAGGTCAAACTTGGGCAGGAAGCTGCCTGCACAGGAACCATTCACTGTCCGCACGGAGAGAGAGAACCCAGAGGCCTTTTGGGGAAGGTGGATGTTGTATCTCAGGGTTGTCTAGAGGAGAAAGAAACTGTCATGTAGCAAAGTAGCCTGGGCAGCCCCTGCTGTGATGCTGCAGCACTGCTGAAAGGAAGCAAGGGGAGAGTTAAGAACTGAAAGGGCTAGAAGTCTGGGGGTGGGAGTCTTGTTTACCTGCAGAAAGACACAGCCACTGCCTTTCACTTCTACGCTGTATGTGCCAGGGAGGCTGGGCAGGGACATCTGCTGCAGCTGTAAGCGGTTCTTGTTGTCCACCTGGAAAACCTTCTTCGGAAGATCCGGGGAGCTGATCGTGACCGTGTTTCGACCGTCTTTTGAGAAAGTCAGATACGCGTAGTGGGCCAGTGCTTGCAGAGCAACAACAGTGTCCTGAAAAATACCAGGCCCCTTCTTAGAGAGCTACTCTGCTGGGGCACAGTGTTTGAGATGAGAACCGCTCCTATGCCCCAGAGAGCCCAGCACCTCCCGTTCTGAGAGGGGGAGCAAAGGCGAGTCTGTGGCTTGAATTGAATTAGGACACCTGCACCCTACTGCTGATTGCCACTGACTTGCTGTGAGAACTCAGGCAAATCACCACCTCCTTCCATGTGAATAAGTTACCAGGACACCTGTAGCAGAACTCGCCGTGCCCTGGCGTAGGAGAATGGACATAAGGAAGAAGGGAAGAGTGAATACTAGTCTAATAGGTCATATTGGAGGTACAATGTCTGTGCCAAATGGGGTAAAGAATGTGAGAGGTGGATAAGGAACTGGTTAAAGGGGAGACTGCAGCAGGTGATACTGAAAGGTGAATTGTCAGGCTGGAGGGAGGTACAAGAACAAATGGATATAAGCTGGCTATCAGGAAGTTTAGACTTGAAATTAGACGAAGGTTTCTAACCATCAGAGGAGTGAAGTTCTGGAACAGCCTTCCAAGGGAAGCAGTGCAGGCAAAAGACCTATCTGGTTTCAAGATTAAGTTAGATGGGTTTATGAAGGGGATGGTTTGATGGGATAACATGATTTTGGCAATTAATTGACCTTTCATTATCAGTGGTAAATAGGCCAATGGCGGGATGATAGGAGTTACTATAGAGAACTTTTTTCTGGGTGTGTGGTTGGTGAGTCTTGCCCACATGCTCAGGGTTCTGCTGATCGCCATATTTGGGGTCGGGAAGGAATTTTCCTCCAGGGTAGATTGGCAGAGGCCCTGGAGGTTTTTCACCTTCCTCCGTAGCATGGAGCACGGATCACTTGCTGGAGGATTCTCTGCATCTTGGGGTCTTTAAACACCCAAGGGGACTTCAATATCTGAGATATAGGTGAGAGGATTATTCCAGGAGTGGATGGGTGAGATTCTGTGGCCTGCATTGTGCAGGGGGTCGGACTAGATGATCATAATGGTCCCTTCTGACCTTAAAGTCTATGAGTCTGGCAATTAGTTACAGCAGCACAAGCCACCCAGATGCACTAACAACAAAGGAATATGAATTTAGGCAGCTGGTGAATCAGATGGCTCCTTCCCCACTCTGGCACAATAAATGCAGAAGTGGGGGCCAGCAAAAGTACCCCAAAACCTTATCTACCAGGCTTTGGTGTAAAACTTCCCCCCAAAATATTAACAACCTAGATTTTGGGGATAAAAACTCTGCTGCCACCACGGAACTAATGATAAGAAAATCAGGGGAGAGATCACTTGGGAAATCTCACCTCTAAAATACAAACCAGGACACAACCATTAACCAATACCGGGTTAATAAAAAGAAAAGAGAAAGAACTTTTATTATCACCACAATATTCCTGTTGCAAGCATAATGACTAGATGGCAAAGTAATAAAGTAATACTCATGGAGAAACTCCATCATAGACCTAGAACTTAGTTACAAAGGAAAGCCAAAACATTTTTTAAAAGTACACAGATGTCAGATCCCATTTCCCAAACCATAAAACAATGAAACCTGACGGATTTATCTAAATTTGACCCTACTTACAGAAGAGCGAAGAATTGTTTCTTGGAGAGAGAGACATGTCTGTCTCCTTCAGTAGCTGGAGAGGAACTGCCCAGGGAAAAGGGAGAGGGAAAAACCAAAAATTCCTTTGTCCCAGTTTGAAATTCCTACCTACATTCCTATTGGCCAACTCTACCTGAGTTAGGTGTAGTTAACCCCTTAGTCCCCAGACTGCTGACCATCTCTTATGATCATGACAGCATCCCACTCCCTCACTTCCTGGACCCTGCCCTCCACCTGATCCAAACCTCCTGTCAGGTACATCGCTTTTGCACCTGATTTGGGCTATTTTGCACCTAGAGGAGAAGGAAGTTTCAGAATCTCAGAGTCCTCTCTGGAAGCTCCCTCCAAGCAGTGGAGGGGCAGGGGACTCAGCTTGAGGGTTTTGACTGGTTTCAGGATCTATCCCTTTGAACAGAAAGCAATAGTCACCTGTGTGGAGGAGAAGCCTCCGTATGGATTCTGCTGCTTAGCGACCCACTGCACGATCTGAGCTGCATACGATAGCTCCTTCTGTGTCAGGGTGGGTCTCTGGAGCAGCGCCAGCAGCACATAGCAGGTCATCTCAATCTCAGCAGAGGCCGCACGGGAGTTGAAGGAGGGGAATATTTCTGCCAGGGGCTTGTCTTTCCGCTCCCAGTATATGGAGCCACCTGAGAGGAGAAAGGATATTGTGAGAAGCCCAATCAAGAACCTTGTAGTTAATGTGCAATGCTGCCCTGTGGGGACCTTGCTCCCAACCCTCTTTCACACAGGGCTAGGAGGTCTGGGAAGTTGTGGAGGGCAACTTCATTTCCCAGTAGCTACACTTTTGTGCTACAAGAGACTCAAGATGCATTTCCAGAGAAATGGAAACGAAAGGAAAGGAAAGGAAAGGAAAGGAAAGGAAAGGAAAGGAAAGGAAAGGAAAGGAAAGCTGCAAGAACATCCCACCTTAATTTCCCCTTCTGCGTAGGCCACAAGGTAAAGAGATATTCACAGAATTCATATTCCACTTTGAAGAGAAGCCCAATCAAGGCTGCGGTGGAATAAGAAGTAACAGAGGCCAGACATTAAAGGCTGATGTTTTTCGTACTGCAGGCTATTTGCCCAAACCACTCTCAATGGGAAAACTCAAATGACACTCACCAACTTTTTTAGCCGATTTGTCCAGCTTATCCAAAAAAAATCTCCATTTCTCCTTGTTACCCGCTAAGCCATACGTATAAGCCAGGAGAGCTTGGTCATAAGTGTTATCCACATTCCTGGAAGATGCTGCATCCAAGCAGGACAGGCCATTGTGGACCACTGGGTGCTATCAATACAAATGTGTGTGAGAGCTGTTTGGAATACAGCTTAGTGCAACAACTTCTTAAAGACGTCAACCTCTCTTTAGTCATTCATCACTAGACTCTCATGCTGTGCATGGCATGGTCCCTCTCACAGGGTTGCAGTGTGCAGGAAGATCTCTTTAAGAGGAGGTCTTTTCTGGAAAGTGACCATGAGGAAATGGCACCTTCTTACTCTACATATCTGCTGGACTAGACCTGTGTGGACCAGAGTTTCATTCCTCGTTCTGTTTCTTTCCAGCTTAGTGATTTAGTCACTTTGCTTTTCTGGGCCTCCATTTCTACATCTGCACAAAGATGATACTGCCCTCCTTTGTCAAATGGTTGGGGATCAACTGATGGAAGGTGCTAGATGTGAGCTAGATATTATTTATTATTATTACTCTTATTTACTTGCTGACTTTAATGACAAATAATTTTTCACTTCTGTCAGATATGTGGATTATTCCAACTCTGGGAGAATGAGCTGGACTCAGTTCTAGTTCATACAACAATAAGGGACTTGTTAACTATCCTCCAACTGCACAATCACAGATACATTAAGTGAATATTAAGAAGGTGATAATGGGATTGCACAGGTGTAACTAAAGACGCAGCTTAATCCTGGAGAATGTTTTATTGCTGTCTATCTTGGGCTCTGATCTTGTCTCCACCATCGTATCTGAGTGCCTCTCTATCTTTAAGGTATTTAGTCTTACAACACTTCAAAGAGCAAAAGGAAGCTCCATTCATGGATCAATGACTGGTTAAAAGACAGGTGAATACATCATTTTCAGAATGCAGAGAAGTAAATAGCAGTGTCCCCCAGGGATCTTGTACTGGGACCAGTGCTATTCAACATATACATCCATTATATGGAAAAGGGGATAAAAGTGAGGGGCAAAATTTGCAGATAGAATCCTAGAACACTAGAACTGGAAGGGACCTTGAGAAGTCATTGAGTCCAGTCCTCTGCCCTCACGGCAGGACCAAGCACTGTCTGGATCATCCCTGACAGATGTCTGCTAACCAGCTCTTAAATATCTCCAGTGATGGATATTCCACAACCCGCCCCTCCCCCCCAGCAATTTATTCCAGTGTTTAACCACCCTGACAGGCAGGAAGTTTTTCCTGATGTGCATCCTAAACCTCCCTTGCTGCAATTTAAGCCTATTGCTTCTTTTCCTATCCTCAGAAGCCAAGGAGAACAATTTTTCTCCCTCCTCCTTATAACACCCTTTTAGATACTTGAAAACCACTATCATGTCCCCTCTCAGTCTTCTCTTTTCTAAACTAAACAAACCCAGTTCTTTCAGTCTTCCCTCATAGGTCATGTTTTCTAGACCTTTACTCATGATATAGAATTACTGAGGATAGTTAAATCCAAAACAGATAGTGAAAAATAACAAAGTAATCTTCCAAAACTGGATGTGTGAGCAACAAAATGGCAGATGAAATTCAGGGTTTATAAATGCAAAATAATGCATATTGGAAAATATGATCTTAAGAATACATATAAAATGATTGGGCCTAAAATAGCAGTTATCACACAAGAAAAATCTTGGAGTCATTATGGGGAGTTCTCTGAAAACATCTGCTCAATGTGCAGCAACAGTTGAACAAACTGACAATGTTAGCAACCATTAGGAAAGAGTTGATGAGATAAAAAATATCATAATGCCACTATATAACGTCGTGGTATGTCCACATCTCATACTGTGTGCTGTTTTGGGTGCCCCCTCTCAAAATATATATATCAGAAATGGAAAAACTACAGAGAAGAGCAACAAAAACGATTAGAGGTATGGAACTGCTTTCATATGAGGAAACATTGAAAAGACTGTTCAGCTCGGAAAAGAGACAGCTAAGGGGGCCTATGATAGATGACCATAAAATCATC
This sequence comes from Pelochelys cantorii, assembly GCA_032595735.1. Lineage (NCBI taxonomy): Eukaryota > Metazoa > Chordata > Testudines > Trionychidae > Pelochelys > Pelochelys cantorii. The sequence continues at coordinate 213,373,608 of CM064326.1, forward strand.
AATGGTGTAAAGAAAGTGAATAGGAAAGTGTTATTTACCCTGTCACATAACACAAGAATGAGGAATCACAAAAGGAAATTAATAGGCATCGGGTTTCAAACAAACAAAAGGAAGTATTTCTTCACACAACACACAGTCAACCTGTGGAACTCCTTGCCAGGGGATGTTGTGAAAGTCAAAAGCGTATCTATGTCCAACAAAGAATTACATAAGTTCATGGAGAATAGGTCCATATGTGAGTATTAGTCAAGGTGGTTAGGAATTCAACTTTGTGCTCCAAGTGTCCCGAAACCTCTGACTGCCAGAAGCAGTAACTGGATGACAGGGGAAGAACTGCCTGAAAGTTGCCCTGTTCTGTTCATTCTCTCTGTAGCATCTGGCACTGGACATTGTTAGAAGGCAGGATACTGACCATTAATCAGACCCAGTATTGCCATTCTTCTGTCATCATCATCATGCCCATTTTAGAAGAGAAACAGAACAATGAAGTTATTTGCAGGAAATCTGTAGCAGAGCACGGCACTGAGGTTGGGCCTCCCATGTCCCGGGCTAGCACCCACACCATGTCTTTCCTCTCTATTGCAGTCATGATATTGACACATGAAAACGCAGCTTGAGGCTAAGGCCCTAGAGTGACTTTGCAGGGGAGAAGCTAGAGCAGTTCTCTAGTGTGCACTGACCAAATCTGAGCCGGAGTCTGCCTTTAAGGAACTCTGCTTTCTAACACAACTGGGATACTGTTGACAGCTAAGACTGGTTAATGACAGGTGGGTCCATAACCGCCGTTAGACTGGGGATGCAAGACATGACTAGCTGATACCATGCATGAAGTGCCCAGTGCATTTGCAAAGCCATTGACACATAATAATTCCGATACATCATTGGATACAATATCTGATATGGCCAGATACAAGCTTAGTGTGCAAAAGCAAGTGTTTAAGGCATCAGTGAAGAGTAGAAAGGAGGCACAGATTTGCATTTCCATGCTTTTTGTGATGTATGCCTGGCCAGTCTAATAATGCAAGGTAGAACTTAATTCTTACTGAGCTGGGGTGTCCGGCCTTGAGCAATGCCGCAGTAACATAGGCTGTGAGTGAAAGTCCATCTTCTGTTTCACCCTGAGCAGAATACAAAGAGGTCATTATAAAGCAAAATGTATACAAGTGAAATACTCAGCTACCAGCAAGATTAGGCCAAGCATTGAATGTTCATACAAAGACATAGGGTCAAATTCTCCCTTCAGGTGCCCCAATATAAAGGCAGAAGGATTTTAGTAAGTTTACTCAGAGCTTACACTTGGATAATAAAGCAGAAGATGTCCCTGTACTCCTTAGTTATAAATGCGTATATGCAGCATTGAGGACTAAGACTAAAACTCTTTGGCTCATGAACCCATCCATTTCTATTGCATCATCTATCAGTACTAGTAGGATTTAGAGTCTGTCTGTGGAATGGTGCTGGAGGTAGCTTATCCCAATGACATTTTCGAACATCTGGGGATTAGAACGCCATGGGGCAGAGGTTGGACAGTTATATCCCAGTGGTAGGACTGGAAGCTTGGGAGAAAGCTGAGATCACTCACATTCAAGGCATTATTGAAATGCTTCCCAGCGTTTAGGAAGCAGCCATCTGCATTCTGTTTACTCGCCAGCCAGTTCAGGGCTTGAGATAGGACATTATCATCAATATAGATGTAGCGTTTGGCTTCTTCAAAAGACTTGTATACGAAAGCAGTGAGCCTGCAAGGGAAGCAGACAGCAGGAATGAGGAGCAGGAAACAGACAGTCTCTCTTTTCTGCTACCACTTTCCATATAGGGGTTGCTGGAGGAGGCCCATCAAACAGAATCCAGAGCACAATCTGGTCTCATATAAACCTCCCCTCCATGATTTTCCCCAAAACCATCCTCTGGTGAGCAGTGCTACATGGAGAAATCTGCACACAGGACAATCAGCTGGGACTGAAGGAACTTTGAGTAGAGGCCCCATGTTTCAAGGTCCATTTTCCACCCCCCCAGAACTCTCCCTTAACAAAGCCGTTCCTAGAACAAAGACATGAACACCAGTATGTTCCCTGCTGGGCAGTCAGAGGCAGTGGCCCACACCCCACATAAGAACATAAGAACATAAGAACATAAGAACGGCCGTACCAGGTCAGACCAAAGGTCCATCTAGCCCAGTATCCTGTCTGCCGACAGTGGCCAGCACCAGGTGCCCCAGAGGGGGTGGACCGAAGACAATGATCAAGCGCTTTGTCTCCTGCCATCCCTCTCCAGCCTCTGTCAAACAGAGGCCAAGGACACCATTTTATCCCCTGGCTAATAGCCTTTTATGGACCTAACCTCCATGAAATTATCTAGCTTCTCTTTAAACTCTGTTATAGTCCTAGCCTTCACAGCCTCCTCTGGCAAGGAGTTCCACATGCTGACTACACGCTGTGTGAAGAAGAACTTTCGCTTATTAGTTTTAAACCTGCTACCCATTAATTTCATTTGGTGTCCTCTAGTTCTTCTATTTAGGGAACTAATAAATAACTTTTCTTTATCGGCCCTCTCCATACCACTCATGATTTTATACACCTCTATCATATCCCCCCTCAGTCTCCTCTTTTCTAAACTGAAAAGTCCCAGTCGCTTTAACCTCTCCTCATATGGGACCCGTTCCAAACCCCTAATCAATTTAGTTGCCCTTTTCTGAACCCTTTCCAAGGCCAAAATATCTTTTTTGAGGTGAGGAGACCACATCTGTACACAGTATTCAAGATGTGGGCGTACCATAGTTTTATACAGGGGCAGTAAGATATTCCGGGTCTTATTTTCTATCCCTTTCTTAATAATACCTAGCATCCTATTTGCCTTTTTGACCGCCGCTGCACACTGTGTGGAAGTTTTCAGAGAACTGTCCACGATAACTCCAAGATCTCTTTCCTGATTTGTCGTAGCCAAATTAGCCCCCATCATACTGTACGTATAGTTGGGGTTATTTTTCCCAATGTGCATTACTTTACACTTATCCACATTAAATTTCATTTGCCATTTTGTTGCCCAATCACTCAGTTTGGTGAGATCTTCTTGGAGTCCCTTACAGTCTGCTTCTGTCTTGACTATCCTAAACAGTTTGGTATCATCCGCAAACTTTACCACCTCACTGCTTACCCCTTTCTCCAGATCATTTATGAATAAGTTGAACAGGATTGGTCCTAGGACTGACCCTTGGGGGACACCACTAGTTACCCCTCTCCACTCTGAAAATTTACCATTTATTCCTACCCTTTGTTTCCTGTCTTTTAACCAGTTCTCAATCCAAGAAAGGACCTTCCCTCTTATCCCATGGCCATGTAATTTACACAAGAGCCTTTGGTGAGGGACCTTGTCAAAGGCTTTCTGGAAATCTAAGTATACTATATCTACTGGATCCCCCTTGTCCGCATGTTTGTTAACCCCTTCAAAGAACTCTAATAGATTAGTAAGACAGGATTTCCCTTTACAAAACACATGTTGACTTTTGTCCAACAAATTATGTTCTTCTACATGCTTCACAATTTTATTCTTTACTATTGTTTCGACTAATTTGCCCGGTACTGAAGTTAGACTTACCGGTCTGTAATTGCCCGGATCGCCTCTAGAGCCCTTTTTAAATATTGGTGTCACGTTGGCTACCTTCCAGTCATTAGGTACGGAAGCCGATTTAAGGGATAGGTTACAAACCACAGATAATAGTTCAGCAATTTCCCATTTGAGTTCTTTTAGAACCCTTGGATGAATGCCATCCGGTCCCGGAGATTTGTTAACATTAAGTTTTTCTATTTGTTCCAAAACCTCCTCTAATGACACTTCAATCCGGGACAGTTCCTCAGATTCATTACCCACAAAGGACGGTGCAGATTTGGGAATCTCCCCAACGTCCTCAGCCGTGAAGACTGAAGCAAAGAAATCATTTAGTTTCTCCGCAATGGCTTTATCGTCCTTGATTGCGCCTTTTATAGTTCGATCGTCTAGGGGACCCACAGGTTTTTTAGCAGGCTTCCTGCTTCTAATGTACTTAAAAAACATTTTGTTATTTCTTTTTGAGTTTTTGGCTAGCTGTTCCTCAAAATCTTTTTTTGCTTTTCTTATTACATTTTTACACTTGATTTGACAGTGTTTATGTTCCTTTCTATTTATCTCACTAGGATTGGACTTCCACTTCTTAAAAGATGCCTTTTTGTCCCTCACTGCTTCTTTTACATGGTGGTTAAGCCACGGTGACTCTTTTTTAGGTCTCTTGCTATGTTTTTTAATTTGGGGTATACATTTAAGTTGGGCCTCTATTATGGTGTCTTTAAGAAGTTTCCATGCAGCTTGCAGGGATTTGGCTCTAGTCACTGTGCCTTTTAATTTCTGTTTAACTAACCTCCTCATTTTTGTGTAATTCCCCTTTTTGAAATTAAATGCCAGGGTGCTGGTCTGCTGAGGTGTTCTTCCCACCACAGGAATGTTGAATGTTATTATATTATGGTCACTATTCCCAAGCGGTCCTGTAACGGTTATTTCCTGGACCTGATCCTGCGCTCCACTCAGGACTAAATCGAGAATTGCCTCTCCCCTTGTGGGTTCCTGCACTAGCTGCTCCAAGAAGCAGTCATTTAAGCCATTGAGAAATTTTATCTCCGCTTCTCTTCCTGAGGTGACATGTATCCAGTCAATATGGGGGTAATTAAAATCCCCCATTATTATAGAGTTCTTTGTTTTGGTAGCCTCTCTAATCTCCCTCAGAAAGGACATATAGAAAGGCAGGAGGTCCCCAGTTACTCAGCTGCAAAAGCTGCAGGATTGACAGGCAGCCATGCAGATGGGATTGATAAACCCTACCGAGTGATGTTCTCTGTTCATGTCCAGAACAGGTACACCTCACACTGAAATGGTGTACCGAGCTAGCCATTCCCCTCACCTGCATACTCTACCCGGACTGCACTGAAATCTGGAGGTGAAAGGCTACCTTTGCCATTGCCCAATTCCCTCAAGCAACACAGCCCACCTGAACTGGGGGGAAGTGGAATGATGCTGTAGAGGTGAAAGGCTCTATCTCCCATTTCCTAGTCCCAGGCCATCTGTTTCTCCCCAGCCTCAGGAGGACTGTAAGCAGTGCCATAGAGGTGAAAGGCTCCACAGAGCCCTGAACCAGTCAGTCTTCCTGCTGGCACTTCCCTCCCTGACCACAGAATCCGGCTGTAAAAGTATTCCTGTTCCAGCCCACAAACAGCTTCTTTCCCTATCCCAGGACCCTACACAGCTTCCCAGCACTTACCAGGTGCTTCCTTCCTCATCACTGTTCCCAAAGGAACTGAAGGACCCATCCCAGCGTTTGTAGAACAGCTGCCTCTGGTAGCCTGGAGCCAAAACACAGAGGACATACTCTCAGTGGACTTTTTATTGCTTTGATACATTGAAGCTGAAGAGTTTTGGATTGAATAATAAAGGCAGTTTGGGTAACTGATCTCACTGGTTAATTGCTTGTGCCCTGCAATGTACCATCACACATATCTCTGGGGCTATCTGAATCTATTGTTTTAGTTGGGATTGGTCCAGCTCTGGGCAGGGGGCTGGACTCAATGATCTCTTCCAGCCCTAGGATTCTATCTAAGTCATCAGTAAGTATGGGATGGACACTGGGACTAGAATGGCATTTTAGCACACTCAGCCACAGGATTAGATGAAGAAATCTTAGTATTTCTCACCGCTGACTAAGTAGCCAATGCCTTTGGATTTGGTCTCCTCACTCAGCTGTCCCGTCTTATTCAGATAGTCCAGGATGTAGAAATTGGGGGCAAACAGGGCCATGTTCTGCTCCCCGCAGCCATAGGGCATCCGGAGGAGATTCTCCAGGTTCCTCATGGCCATGCCCAGGAGATCCCCTGAGCAACAGAAGACAGAGGGAGGGAGTGGAACTGTTAGCTAGTATTTAACACGTTACATGATACACTGTTTTATTCCCCCAAATTATGCATTTGCAGAGGAAGACAGAGAAGTTTCAGTGAAGACCACAAAGGTTGGATGAAAAAGGAGAAATTCCCACATCTCTCCACACGGGTAGTTTCTTAGGCCATTTATTTTTACAATACAGAGCTGCAGACAAATGAGACAAATAAGAAAGATCTAAGGAAATGGAAATCAATAGTAAAGAATATTTGAGCGTCAGTACTGAGTTACATGCTCAGAAATAGCTGTTCTCCTTTTAACAAGCAGGTTCCATTCTAGGGTCCTCATTCTGTATATGCTGCAATTTTAAAGTGATTGACTTCCAATGAGTTGCATGGGCACATCTGAGTGCAGCATTTGGCTTAGGAATATGTCACTGCTTCAGTCTGGTCACTGGGGCCAGCCGTACTCCAACTCACATTGAGCCAGAAAAAGACTGAGCCACAGTTCAAAATTAAGCTAATTAATTCCAGATCAACAGTCCTCATCGGTCAGTATTTCCATTACCCTGTACCTTGTATTGTTGTGAGAGTTGCTCAGATCCTAGAAATCCTTTTCAATGGGAAATTCTGAAATACCAATTTTCTTTTCATTCCAAATTGGAATGAAAAAATATTGAAATTTCAACATTTCCCACAACTCGAAAGTTTTGTTTCAGGAAAAAAAATCACATTTTTTTCAACATCATCAAAGCATTCTTCTCATTTTAACAAGGCTGATCTTTGCTGAATTGACATTTTTTTGAAAATTTTTCGGCAAAAATATGATACATCCCAACAGAATGGTTTGGTGTAGTTGACTCAGCACCTTCCAACAGAAAAACCATTTTGTTGGAAAAATTTGGACAAGCTCTTAGTTATTTACAGCTGTGCAAAATGGGTGTGAAACACTAACAGCTCCAAGTGACAGGATTATACAATCACTCTACACTCCCGTAGCACTGGACCAGTGACAAGATAAGATTGAAGCCAGGGGAATATCAAGCCCTTTATTGTTAGTATGAACATTAAACCTACCAAGGACAGAAAAAAAAGCTCTGGCAGATCCCTGCACCAAGTTTGCTGGGAGCTTTGGAGAGATGCTTTCAGAGACAGTGCTGCCTGTTGATAAAATATAACAACAATAAATAGTACCTATTTTCCAACAATTATCACAGAATTTAAGCATCACATCTTCCAAGCATTATTATTCTCAATCCAGATGGGGGAAGCATGGGAAAATTAGGTAATACATTTTATATGGTGACTTAGTTGCAAAGCGGAGAATCGGGACTGCCAGTCCAGTGCCACAGCCACATGACTATGGGTTCTCCCAATATAACAAACAGGGTGTCTAGGTAGGTCTGCGCTGCATCGAGAGATGTGACTGCCACATAGACAGACGAACCAAAGTAGCTTTGTTCCAGTTAACTAGAGTAACAATAGTAGCAAAGTGGCAGCAGCGCAGGCTGTAAAAGACCCTGCATAGGTACTTGAGTGGCCAGCCAAGGCTGCCAGGGCTCCACTACTATTGCTATTTAATGCAGCGAAATTAAACTAGCTTGGTCAGTCTCCAGACGCTACACACACCCTCCTCATTTTCATGCAGATACATTCTATGGCATGCAGTTGAGTGGTGTTAATCTAGTCATGAGAGGGTGGCTCTGCACCATCCCACTAGCCATTACCAGGCAAGGGCTGTCCTACTGCCTGAGGGCCTGGATGTGAAACCCACCATGCTGGTTCAATGATCCAACAGGAGCGATATGTGAAAAGCAACCAACCAACCACAGGTGAAAAATATTGCTTCAGCTCCCTCAGTTTCAAAGAACCAAGGATTATTCATAGTATCATAGAACTGGAAGGAACCTTGAGAGGCGTTCAAGTCTAGGCCCTTGCAGGGCAGAGAAGGGTCTTGGTTAAAACAGTCTTCATCTGGATGTCTCTCACTTGCTGAATTTAACAAGAGGAAATTGGAGAGATGCCCTTACTTTTGGTACAAATGAGGGAACTCTGGGTTTCTTCCTTTCTGATGCCTTCAGGCTGGTCCACAGCAGGGAAGTGCAGAGGGAGGAAGAGAAGAGGAATAGACAACGATGAACAAAATAATTCTGGAAAGCACATCTTTGTAGCAGCCAGTATTGCCCAGGGACATCTGAGGGAAGGTGACTGCCCTTCCAATCTGGGGGATGGGGAATCACTCCCTCCTTCTCTTGGTAGCCAACTGCCTTGGCTCTTTGTGTGCCATTCCTCTCCTCCAGGAAAGCAGCAGGGAAGCGGGCAGGAGATATTCACAGCTGAGGAGGAGAGCTGGGCACAGTTCTAGCTTTCTCTCGTACAGCGGCTGCCAGACACTTCACATGACAAGTTCTGCCCCTTTCTCTTCACCCTTGCAGCATTCTTACAGAAATGGGCCAAAGGTGTCAAATGTATCAAAAAGAACTTCCCCAAAGTCTGAGATCATCTCTTCCCCACAGACTTCACTAGGCTTCCGCAGGTATAAAAAAAAAGGCAAATTGGCCCCTTGAGTGTCTGGTTCCAGACATGGCTGCAGTAATATGCCGGATGCCATCAACTAACGCAAACTCTGTTCTCAGTTACAGATGGACTGATGGCCACTCTGCACCACCCTGGCTATGTGCCTGCAGCCATATCTCATCACCCTCTGTTGGGGGACAGGGGACAGCCAAAGAAGATACTCAGGTAGAAAGGCTTGTGGTTTTGGTGATGAAGGTGCCTGGCTCTGGCTCTGCTGACTATAGGAGGTGGTTTCTTTAGACATGCGTGGATGTACAGCTTGAATGACAGCGAATCCAAGCAAGTGAGGCCTGTCACAAAATATCAGGGATGGTAAAATTCCAGCAGAGGCCATTTTGGTACAGTGTTTGGCAACTAGTTTGGAGAGAGTGGGTTGAACTTTGATGCCATAACTGCTGTGTGGATTGCAGCCTGGCCCACTACGTCCTCTGATAAGTAACAGAGGGGAAGCCGTGTTAGTCTGAATCCACATAAACAATGAGGAGTCCTGTGGCACCTTATAGACTAACAGATTCATTGGAGCATAAGCTTTCATGGACAAAGACCCACTTTGTCAGATGCATCTGTCGAAGAGGGTCTTTGCCCACGAAAGCTTATGCTCCAATAAATCTGTTAGTTGATAAGGTGCCACAGGACTTCTCATTGTTACTTCCTCTGAGTATCACATGTATTCCATGGGCTTCCCAGGACAGCGTTTGGGTCAGTCTCAGGGACTCTCTTAAACTGCCTTTATGTATAGCTTAGCACTAGACAGGTGAGAAAAATAGAGCTTGTGTTAGACCCGGAGTTGGTGCTTTCACTAGATGCTTTGAGAGGGAGAGGTTCGTTAAGCATAGACACTATAACTGACTATTCTTTTCCCATTTTTTCTCCTCTCCTTTCCTTCCACATCCCCTCTCTTTCTCTGCTATTTATTTGGAACCTGGACCCCCTTAACTCCATTCATCTGAAGAAGTGGGCTGTGCCCATGAAAGCTCATGATCCAGCTACATGTTTTCTTGGTCTAAGGTGCTGCAGGATTCTTCATTGTTTTTTAAGGTTTTTCAATTACAAATTAACACAGCTCCCCCTCTGAGACTAGTGAGGGAGAGTCAAATAAAATTTAAAGAGAAGCATACCCCAGAGACACCATTTTTTATTATACCTCAACTAACAACAAGTTGATGACTGTGTCCACGCGTTCTAGTCTTTGCTCCTGAGATGCATCGCTCGACCTTGCTTCAGCAGTAACGGTAAAGCTCACATTGCCTGAAAGAAACCCCCGATTTCAAGAAAGAAAATTAATTTAATGACAATGTAATTGTAGGCTTTTAAATTCACTTCTCCTTGGCTGGCCTGAAGGAATTCTGGGAAATTCCCTCCCTTCCAAAGCAGCCAATAGTGTGAATCAATTCTGCTCATTGCTTTTATTGTTGCAGTTCATCACAGATAGAATAAACTACTATTGGTGAATCTTGTCTCTAACACTTACAGGGCAACTTGGCAGAACTTCACCTAACCCCTTGCAAGTACCAGTAATGTGGAAATTGGAAGACGATGCCAAAAGCTTTGTAATCAGTACAAAATGTAACTTAACAAAAATCCTATTACTCTGGAGACACAAGCTTTTCTATTGTTACCTTTGCAGATAGAAATCTATTACAAGCCTGCACTTTACCATGCTGTAATTTTGGATAGAAATATTATTTTGGCTTTTGAGAGTTCACGATTACACTATAGAGTCGGTAAAATTCTTTACACACCAGGCTTTTTGAATGCAAGTTTGAAGTAAAATGATCTGTTGTTTATATTTTTTGGATTTTAAAAAAGACCCTTGTATAAAATTTGGACCACAATGGTGATCTCTTTGGGGGAAGTCTTTGTAAGTTAAAAAATCATGTTACACTTCCAACGTTCTACACATAACGAATCTCCAAACCGTTTAACGTAAAGGCTACTTTTGGAAAGAAAATATTGAAAACTTAGAGGCAGATTCTTAGCTTGGACTTTACTTTAGTCAATGGAGCCAATTTATATCATGATCTAGCCCAATATTTCTGGCACACTTTGTTGTTATTGAATGATTTCTGATTTTGGTTGCTTGCATGTAAATTTTCTATTTCCAGACCATGCTCATGAAAGCTTTATACACCTGTGGGTTTCAGTGAGCTAAGAGTGTTTAAAGAGCATGTAAAATTCTTTGTTAACAAGGAGCAAGTTCCCAGGTTTGGGCAGAGGTGGGGATTATGTACAGAAATCCTAGGCAAGTAGAATCCTGCAGATGTGTCACATAAAATCAGATCAGCTGAATGGTCTTTCCTGAAGCATCAGAGGAATGAACTGTCAGGAACAAAAAGAGGTAGAACACAGGGGCTTACTTCACTGTCACGTGCCTGCAAAGACTGAAGCAGGGGAGATCAGCAGAGCTGCTTCAGTGAAGTCTTGTATGACTAGCAGAACTTCCCAGCAGTTCCTGTCTATAGGTCAGCAGGTGGGTGACTGGATAAATCAGCAGTGGCCTTGAGAATGACAACGGCAGAGAAGCTTACCCAGTTTTTGGGGGATAATAGTCCAGGAGGAGGTTTTCCTCTCGTTGGCACACACCCTTGCAGTGTTGCCTCCTGGGGAAACAGGCTCTATCTTGTAATCCTTGGACTCTTCCAGGATGGTACTGACCTGAGAGAGGGAGACAAAATAATATTGCACTGGTTGTCCCGAGTGCCAGCATGAGGCACAAGAGGAAGGGCTGTTGGTCTCCTCCAGAGACTGATTCTGCCGTGTACCCACTGAGCCATCCTGGGGCAGAGAGGTACAACACAGGTAGGAGGGATGGGACATTCTTCAGAGGCAATAATAAACCCTGTCTCTGGCCCTTAGGCACATCTACAGACACCATTCAAGTAGAAAGTGAACTGTACTTTTCAGAATGACTTATTCCAGTACCCTGGCCAATGTCCTCTGATGGTCGTCCACATGGTGAGGCAATACCTGGCAAGCCATGGTATGAATCTACAGCACACTAGCATGCTAGGCACTAACTGTCTGCATGGGCCATGCTGCCATGAAAATTCCATCTTGTGCTTTGATGTACTCCTGTTTCAAACAGCAAATGCCAAAGGACAGACTCCTGCAAAGAGGACTATAGCAGGACATAGATACCTCTCAGAATGAGTTCTCAGTTATGATACAGTCCATTTGCACTGAAGGATAGAGCATCAGTCAATAGACTGACCCAGCGTAAGCCCTTTCCCTCCCCCCCCCCCCCCCACACCCCATCACCGTGTGGGAAGCCAATGCAAAGACGGCAGAGTAGTTGGAATAGGACTGGGAATAGAACTGCTGCTGCTCCTTTCTGCTCTAGCTGCAAGAGGTAACACATGCTGGAAACACAACTGATAGCAGCTCAGGAAGGACAGGGTAAGGCCATACTGTACCTCGATGCATTTGTCCAAATAGTTGAAGACATTGGCTATTAAATTAAACTTTTCCCCTCGGACAATGGAGTAGGGCATGGTCAGATCAACAAAGAAGGGCTGGAAGGCTGTGAGGGAGGTAGAGGGGGCTATGCCAAACCCAGCCTCCTTTTCCAGGCAGAAGGCGCTGACTTTCCATTCTGTGATGGTGTCAGGGATGGTGAATGAGACACTGGCCTTTCCACTGGAACTAAAAGTGCAAGAGACAAAGTGAGAAAAGAATCGGATCATTCTCCGGATATTTTCCAGCGAATCAATAGGAGAGACTCTGAAACCATGTTCTCCTTTCTCACTTCACAGGATACCCCACTCCCTGCTCAGAAAATGTGGTTAGGTTGGAGGTAGAGCTGAAATTCATAATTGTGACCACAATGTTAGAGCCCTTGTAAGGATGCTGAAGTTGCTCTTTTTTAAAAAATTGGAAAAGTAGGGATTTTTCTTAAAGAAACACAAAAGAATGCTGTAGTTCTGTAACACACAAAATATCCAAACCCACAAATCAGACATGGCACTTTACAGTTGACATTCCACATAGATTAAGCCACAGAAATACACACAATCAAGATCAAAAGCTTTTAGGCACTTTTCCTTGCCTTGTTGCAGATTCTATTGGCAGCCATGGGAGAATGCTGAAAGAAACCCAGAGTTTTTTTGGCTGTTGAAAATTAAAAAAATATTTCCTGCCCCTTTTTGTCCTCTAAACAGAAAACCCCTTTGATGCCACAAAGTTCCAGCAGTGAACGATCAGGTTCCAGGGGCTTGGAGCTGGGTAATATGAGAGTTCATAGAGGCCTAGAAAGTAGCCACATTACATAATCTTCCTTGTGACCTCCAGCAAGTACTGGGCAGTGACTCAGAGACTCTCTTAAAGATGGATTGAGCTCTTGAGGCAGGAAAGAAGCAGCCTCCTTGCCTAGGGGGGTTGACTCATCCTAAGTGGCTGGGGTTCCAATGTCTTGGCTAGATGGGGAGATTGCACCTCTCCTCCTGTGGTTTGTTGAGTTTCTTATTAACCTGGAACCTTTTAGGGGAAATGACGTATTTGCTGATGATTCACCTAATCAGAAGTTGTTACAAAGGCAGCAGTCTCCAAGACCTCAGCTTCCCCTCCACCTTCCCTTTTGGAGGTGGCCAGTGAGACTCTGCTGCCCTCTATCGTAGGATAAGCACTGAACCTGGAGATCGAAATGGCGGAAAACGACACAGAAAATCTTTCTGTGTAGAGTGAAAGGGACTCGCTTGGTAACAGCTACACTGACAGTGTCCCTTGGGTTTGTCTGTATGTTAACCCCCTCCAGTAGATTGGTGAGGCATGATTTCCCTTCACAGAAACCATGTTGGCTGTTCCACAACAAACTATGCTCATCTCTGCGTCTGACCATTTTGTTCTTTACTAGAGTTTCAACTAATTTGCCCAGTACTGATGTTAGATTTACTGGCCTGTAATTGCCAGGATCATCCCTAGAGACCTTTTTACATATGGGCATCATGTTAGCCATCCTCCAGTCATTTGGTGAAGACACTGATTTAAAGGATAGGCTACAAACCACCATTAGTAGTTTTACAATGTCTAGTAGCTCTTGTCTTTATACTCCAAGACAGCTCACAGTGGACTGTGCAGCCATTAGAATGACTACAGAACTGGTGGTCAGAGATGTTGCATTTGAATTAGAGAACGGGAATGGGAATCTCCAGCCCTTGAAAGATGATCAGCTAAGTTCTGTACATTGCTGCCTAAACAGGTTCTGAAGTCAAACACTGTTCCATGAGGTCCTTCCCCTCATGCAAGAGCTTTCTGCATCTTTCCAATTTTCTTTCCAAATCTCGCTACTCCTCCTCTTTCATAGGAATCTCATAATGATTATGATAATTCACGATCACTTTCATTGGATGGCAAATTTGGTTGACATCAAACCCCAAATAACCTGAAGAAGAAACCTGTGTGGTTTTACAAACAATGACAGAACAGAAGAACACTCACTCAGTGGAAACTTCATTCCAAATCCAGGTCTCTGGGAAGAATTTTCGAACTGTCTTTTGCACATCAGGGTCCTTTTTAGTCATTCCGCCACCTAGTGCTAAAGAGAGGAGTTGTATTTATAGTAAAAGTATCATATAGGGAGGGAAGGATGAAGATATCTAATGGGATGTGCCTGGAATCCACTGGGCATGTCTGAGTTGAGGCAATACAGGGTTTTTTCCCCCATAGGATTTCTCTTACTAAGAAAATGCTGTCTTTCTTGCTGGAAAATTCTAAAAAAATCAGCAAGTATGGGAGGGGGGAAAACTACTTTCTGTTTTCTACCAAGCAATGGTTGCCCCCATTTTGGCAGTCTTTTTTATTGGTTTCCAGATGGAAAACAGGAAGGTTTGGAAAGTATATTTTTCTTATACTTTCTGAATATTTTCTACTTTTTTCCTGTTGGAAAGTTAGCCGTGTCCACTGACTAGTTAGAGTAATTGGAGGGACATATTTCCTGTGATCTAAGACAGGCCCTGTTCTGTAGCAAAAAGTGAGGCAAGGGCTGTAGAGATGACTTCTGACCCTGCATTCTCTACCAAGACCCTATGGGACTATACAAGTCTCTGATCAGTATTTAGAAGTGGGACAGTGACTAACAGTTGCCTCTGATTATCATCCCCATGGGAAGGCTACTGCATTTCAGTTGGTTAAAGCACAGAACTGGAAGTGGATCTCTATGTCCTGGTCCCAGCTCTGCCATTCACCTGCTTGTAATATTGAATAAGTGACAGAATCATAGAACTCTAGCTTAGAAGGGACTACAGGGGTCACCTGCTTTTACCTCCTGCCAAGATGTAGGGTTTCTTGAGTCATATAGGACTGAACGGTCAACATGGATTCACCAAAGGCAAATCGTGCCTGGCCAATCTGATTGCCTTCTATGGTGAGTTAACTGGCTCTGTAGACATGGAGAAGGCAGTGGACATAATGCACTTTGACTTTAGAAAAGCTTTTGATACAGTCTCCCACAGTATTCTTGCCAGCAAAATTTAAAAAAGCATTGATCAGATAAATGGACTGTAAGGTGGATAGAAAGCTGGCTAGATTAGCAGGCTCCATGGTAGTGATCATAGCCTCCATGCCTGGTTGGCAATCCATAACAATTGGAGTGACCCAAGGGTTGGTTCTGGGGCCAGTTTTGTTCAACATCTTTATTAATTACCAGGATGCTGGAGGGCAGGGATAGGGTCCAGAGTGACCTAGACAAATTGGAGGGTTGGGCCAAAAGAAATCTGATGAGGTTTAACAAGGACAAGTGGAGAGTCCTGCCCTTGGGACAGAAGAATCCCAAGCATTGCTACAGTCTGGGGGCTGACTGGCTAAGCAGCAATTTGGCAGAAAAGGACCTGGGGATTACAGTGGATGAGAAGCTGGATGAGAGTCTATAATGTGCCCTTGTAGCCAAGAAGGCTAATGGCATATTAGGTTGCATTAGGAGGAGTATTTCCAGCAGATCCAGAGAAGTGATTATTCCTCTTTATTCGGCTCTGGTGAGGCCACATCTGGAGTATTGTGTCCAGTTCTGGGCCCCCCCTACTGCAGAAAGGATATGGACTCATTGGAGGGGGTCCAGCAGAGGTCAACCAAAATGATTAGGGGGCTGGAGCATATGACCTATGAGAGGCAGAGGCATCTGGGCTCATTTAGTCTGCAAAAGAGAAGAGTGAGGGGAGATTTGATAACAGCTTTCAACTTCCTGAAGAGAGTTTCCAAAGAGGATGGAGAAAGGCTGTTCTCAGTGATGACAGATGGCAGAACAAGGAGCAATGGTCTCAAGTTGCAGTGGCGGAGGTCTAGTTTGGATATTAGGAAAAACTATTTCACTAGGAGGGTGCTGAAGTATTGGAATAGGTAACTAGGGAGGTGGTGGAATCTCCATCCCTAGCGGTTGTTAAGTCCCACCTTGACAAAGCCCTGGCTGGGATGATTGAATTGGGATTGGTCCTGCTTTAATCAGGGAGTTGGACTTAATGACCTTCTGAGGTCTTGTCCAACCCTATGATTCTATTATTTAATTTGTCTGTAGCTCAGCTGTGGTACTTCCACATCTCCCTGGTACACAGAGAAGGATAATGGTAAAACTTTGCAAAATGCTTTGAGCCTCAGAGCTGTAAAATGCCATGTGAATGCTAAGTACTATAGGGTATGGCATTTAAATTATTAAAAGCCCTATTTTATTTTCTGACATTTCCTTGCTCAGATTTTTAAGTCAGTAGTGAGCTTGGGATAGGCTCTGGAACAAAGAACACTAGAATCTACCCCAGAGAATCTTAGAAATCTTTATCGTCTCCTGAAAAGAGGCAGCATTGCAAAGCTGCCCTCGTTTCCCCTGCACACAAAGTGAATCAGACTCCATTCAGGTGTTTTTGCCATTCATTTCAGAAAAAAGGCAAGGAGGCACCCACTGAGGCACACAGACATGAAGACTTGGTCCTCTAGAAGCTGGGCCATGGATTGGCTGGTTCATACATGCAGAAGACATGGTTGAGGTACAGGCAGATTGGAACTGGAAGGCAAAAGACTGTCTCCAATTTCCAAAGCCACCCCCTTTTCATTCCTTACACATTACCTGCTGCCTCATAACGAGGAGCTGCACCATACATGGGCCGGAAATATGTCGAGCATCGGTCATCATACAGACAGAGGACTGGCTTCCGTATTGTAGAATTAGTAAACACCTTTAAGCCCATGTCCTTAAAATAAATAACAAAACAATTAATCATATTGCTCAGTGTATGAATATACAATCAAACAACTTCATTTGTCCCACATCCTGTTCCTTAGTAGCAGTGCAGCCCATTCATGCCACACGTTTCCTCTGCTCCAGTGACACTGCAGTATCATGGGGAAGCATGGCATAAATGTAGATTTAAGGGCTGTTTGAAAAACAGAGCTGGCTGCATAGTAGTTGATGAGCAAAAAGTGGGATGAATTTAAGTCTTTTAATTCACAAATCATTCCCAAACCACTCCACACTTCTGTCATTGTATTCAACATCAGTAAGCATTTGTATTAATAAATGATTAATGTGTTCATAAAACTTTAATCGATTATTATAAATTGTTAGAGTTAAACAGGTAAATAAATTGCTTGTAACCTTGGATTTTAAGCACTTAAAGAACCTTCTTCTGTTGTTCTCATAACCATACATGACTTACTGCTCATGTCTATCACATGCTTAATAATATCAATTAATCATTTATCAATCTTTTAAAATCATCTACACATGAAACCTTAATAGAATCTGTGACAAAATCTTGCTGAAAATGCCTCCATGCCACCCTCTGGACATGGAACGCCCCTGCTGGGCTAATACCAGGAATGAAATCCTGGGCTCACTGCAGTCAGTGGTAAAACTCTCATTGACTTCCGTGGGGTTCAGATTTCAACCTGGGTCATTACTTTTGTCATCCAATTCCTTCCTCAAGGCCCTCAGTTACCATGAAGTCAACAATGCATTAGCCTGCTAGTAACCACTAACTATTACAGCATCTATGGGTGGTTTACGTGTACTAAATAGAAGCTACAACTGGAACCAACAGGTATCTCCCTGCCCATTCCACTTGTGTGCTGCACACTTTTCCCTTATCTTTTTCCTTTTTTGTAAGAATAAAAGAATGGCCATATCTAGTATATAAAGGAGAACATTTGTAAGTTTGTGTGTTAATAACTTGGGCACTATAAGACCTACCGCAACCAAACTTTGCATGGGGTAACCTTTCCTTCAGGAGAAGGGTTTAAGGTACTCTTGGCAGTGCAGGGAGAAGTGGCTTCCTGGGGGAAGTGGCAGGGACAGTCATTCACTAAGGCCAGCGGCGGAGGTGTGAGGGGAGGGGCAGCGCTCTGAGCGGCAGCTGCCCCACTCGCCTCTACCAGGCCGTTCCACTACACAGGCGCCTCCGGGGTGGGGGAGCCCCCTCCTCCCTCTGATGTCATTCATCCCAGGCCCCTCCCCTCCGGCGGCGGCCGAGGGTTGCCGAGCGGCGGGCTGGAGCTCGCAGCCGCCTCTAGGGGACGGATGTGGGCACAGCAGGATGAGCCCAGCGGGGAGGTGGTGGCGGCGGTGCTAGGAGCAGCTCAGGGTCCAGCGCAGCTTCCTGGTTGCTTGGCGGGGAGCCTGGCACCTGCTCGCCACAGCCCGCGGGCGAGGGGAGTCCCCGGTGCAGCCCCATGGTGCAGCAGGTAGCGGGGCGAAAGTTTCGGGGGGGGCGGTGGGGTCGTTGCCCCCCGCGGCACCTGCAGCCCTGGGTGTGAGCTGGGCCATCCCGCCTACCCTAGGTCCCGTGCTCACCCCCTCCTGCCCCTCACACAGGGCACCCCAGGCAGTACCCCACCACCCGCCCTGAACAACACTGGGTAACTCCAGCTAGTTGGATCCATATTGCCCAATATCCTGTCTCCAATACTGACCTATACCAGAGCTTCAGGGGAGTGACTAGAACAGGTCAATTATAGCTGATCTGTTCCATCTTCTTCTGTTAGCTTCTGAGAGTTGAAGCTTTAGGGCTTTCACCTGCACTGAGTTGTGTCCCTGACCATCCTACTAATAGCCATTGATAAACCTATCCTCCATCAGATCCAGTTCTTTTTGGAATGCAGTTGTATTTTTAGTCATCACAGCATCCTTTGACAATGAGGTCCACAGGTTAATTGTGTGCTGTGTGAAAAAAAAAAAACCACTTCTTCTTGTTTGTATTAAACTTGCTGTTTAGAATTTCATCAGAAGGCCCCTGATTTGTGTTGTGTGAAGGATGTAAGTAACTCTTCCCTATTCACTTTCTCTACACAGTTTATGATTTTATAGATTTCTGTCATATCTTTTTCTAAACTGAAAAGTCATAATCTTTTTACTCTCTCCTCAGACAGAAGCTGTTCCATACCATTGATCATCTTTGTTGCCCATCTGAATCTTTTCCATTTCCTAAGTGACCAGAAAGGGACACAATATTCAAGGTGGGGGTGGATCACAGATGTACGTAGTTATACCATGGTATTTGCTGTCTTGTCTTCTATCCAAAGGTTCCTAATATCCTGTTACCCTTTTTGACAACTGCTGCACATGAGTGGAACTTGTCAGTTGCTTTGAGACTGCAAGCTCCTAGGAACAGTGAGTGTGTCTTCTTTAAGAACTGCCCTACCCTGCTGTGTGCTCAACCACAATAAGTATAACTGAGTATAATTCAGGAGACTGTCTAAACAACAGTCACCACAAGGGCAGAATGGGGGACCCCTTGAGACATGACAAACTTTCCCAGTGAATCCACCTTCCCCCGAGAGTGGAGAGACATTGCCTGAGCAAGGCTTTAAGATCAGAGACATGTTCTTCTACACCTTCATTTTCCCATCCCCCAGCTTTGCCTTTTCTGGAGCCAATACAATAGCCACAATATTTGGGGAATATTAAGAATACGTACCCTGAAAACCTCATAGACGTCCCTGTCACAAGCAACACTCACAGGCACATAGTATAAGCCGTTGAAAAAGGTTTCTTTGACTGGGATGCACGGCTCTATGTAGCCATCTTCCAGGTTGTACCCGTTGTAGTAATAGCCATAAAAGTCATACACACGGAGCAGGTTGTACACCTGGTGGGAGAGGATGAAAACTGGTGAGCACAAGAAAATGTCTCAAAAGGTATAAATTCCTGTGTCATCAGTAAGAAAACTGTCCTGGGACACTTCAGATTGAGTTAGATTCACATGCTCAGCCTCTGAATACAGGGTGGACTAACAGTGACTTTGGAAATCTGCAAGAAAGAAAACACAGTGAAGAAGAAACCACCTGATTATGCAACCCTCTGCTTTAATGTGCACAGTGCTAATTTGCTCCAACTTGATGAGAAAACCACCTCTGTTATAGTAGGGGGTCTCTGAAAAGTGACTCTATAAAAGTGGTAGCCAGGGCTCTGTTTATGGTTTCCCAACAATTCCAGATTCTTTTCTCAGATTGCCAGCACCACACACTTTCTCTGGGATCTGAGCATCAAAATGGATTCTCTCTTTCTTGAACTTCCTCTCCAGTAATATAGACAGTGCAGGCCCTTGGTGACATCTGTGCAGGCCCATTGCTTGTGGTAGTTATGCACTGCTCTGACTGGTTGGAACTCAGCAAACAATTCTGTCATGTGACATCTACACTGCAGCGCTATGTTGGGATACCTCTAGTATCCCCAAATAGCTATTCTGCCTCTTTTGAGCGCGCCCGTTATTTTGAAATATAACAGGCTTGCTATTCCGATGCCCCTGCAAACCTCATTGCATGAGGAGTAAGGGATCTTATGGACTAGCAGGTTTTTTCAAAATAAGGCTATGTCTAAACTACACTCCTCTCTCGGCAGAGTGATGTAAATTAGACGTTTTGAAAGTGCAAATGAAGCAGAGATTTAAATATCCAGCATGAAATTTGCATAATCGTGTCATGGCGCTGTTTTGAACAAGCGCCATTTCGAAAGTGAAACTGTGGTTTAGACGCATTTTTTTCAACAACAGGGTGCTTTTTCAAAAGATCCTGTACTTTAGAGTACAGGATCTTTTGAAAAAATGCCCTGTTGTCAAAAAACAGCGTTTAAACCACGGTTTCAGTTTCAAAATGGCGCTTGTTCGAAACAGCACCATGATGCGATTATGCAAATGAAGCGCGGGATATTTAATTCCCTGCTTCATTTGCACTTTTGAAACATCTAATTTACATCCCACTGCTGACAGAGGGGTATAGTTTAGACATAGCCTAAAAGTGCTGTGCAGACAGGACCAAATTTCGAAATAAGCTATTTCAAAATTGACGCAAAATAAGTTATGCAATTTGCGTAGCTTATTTCAATCTCTGGGTGCAGTGTAGATGCCCTCTTGATGATGTTCAAGAAGGAATTGACTCCATCACCTTCACTGTGAGCTGTGCTGGCACTGCAGGGTGCATGGGAGCAAAACTCAGCAAACATGTTTTTCTTATTGAAGTGACTAGATATAAACCTGAACATTTCTGCACAAGGAGCCCGATTCAAAGGCCCCTGACATTAACTGAAAGGTTCAAGTGACTGCTAGGGATCAGGCTCAACAAGCAAGCCCACTTGAGAAAAAAGATGCCATTCTTACACAATTACTTACTTCCCTAGACTATACCAATTTTAATTGCATTAAGTGACCCAAGTGAAGTAGATTTCAGGTATTACCACATAACAACAGGAACACCTCCCTCTTATACTGTGCTTTTCATCAGTAGCGCTATGTCTAGACTTCAAGTTTTTGTCGGAAAATGGTATTCAAAATGTGCTTCGTGTTTTGTGCGTACCTTTTTCAGATTCTTTTGTTGGGAGAGGCTTTTCTGACATTTGGCCTGTTTACACTGGGCAAATGTCTGAAAAAAACCCTCTTTTGGAAGATCCCTTCTGCCTCGTGGAATGAGGAAGACAGGGCTTCTGAAAGAGCGTGTTTGTTCTTCCGCAAAAAAAAAGTGGAAGAGCAGAAGTGTTCCCTGGATGCAGCAGAGTTTTTGGAATACTGGAGGTATCCTGAAACCCACCCACCCCCCGCAGTCTAGATGTACCCCAGGTTTCAAAGCACTTAAAGGGAAATTAGTGTCATTGTGCCCATTGCACAGATGACATGACAGAGGCACTGAGACTTGCTCAAAGTCACCCCACAGTCCAATGGCAGGAATAGAACCTCGGGGTTAGAAGTTCACTGCTGCAGCCAGCAGACTACCTATGAATTGAGAAGAGACAGCCACAAGTTGCAAAACAGTAATAAAAATGTTGTAATAAAAGCTACAGCACAAGTGAAGATTTCTCTTTGTGCCTGGAAGTACGTGGCCCAAGCTACATCCTATCATACCAGCGTGCAGTTGCTGGAGAGGGGCTCTTTGGAAGCACAGTGATGAAGCTGAACTCAGAATTGTTTCGTGGCACTTCCCTGTCATGCTAAGATACAATCCCCCCACCCTGCACCCTGGGGAAGCACAATATTCTGCACATCTGTGGGTAAAGACAAGAGAAGATTTGCAGCAAGGCTTACAGAGTCAGCAGACAGCTCTTGTTCGGGTCTCAGGAGCAATACGCTCTGATCCACAGCCCGCAAGGCACAGCAGGAGTTGGCAGCAGCCTCAAGATGGAGGCTGACGTTAGAGGCTGGGAGCCCTTGCCTCTCAGAGAGCTGCAGCTGGACCTGGAATTGAGCAGAGAAATGAGAGCCTCTCCAGAGAATCATATTAAAGTGTAAATGTCAAGCTCATGGAGAACTGATGAGCAGGCCTCTCCATCAAACACAATCTCCCAGAGTCCCTCTTCTAGGGCCCTGCAAAGCATCCCTGTTCCTCTCTCCCCCTACTTTATGGGCAGCCCTCACTGTGCCTGACATTCATCCATGTCCCTCACACAAGCCTCCCCTGCTTCCCATGTGAGTCCTCAGCATTCACTTGTTCAGTCTCCCAGATATATTTGCACTTTCTTTTCTTTCTGGAGCCTGAGTGCAGGGCTGGAGTCCTGTCTTCTCTGTGCCCTAAGCCTGTGGTGACTGGGCTGGGCCTTCACAAGACAGCAGAGCTCTCACCTTATTCTTGAAGCACTTCTCAATCTGGAGCCTGGTGCTGTCAGCCACCAGCTCGCCCCCAGGGTGCACAGTGTAGACCAGTATCTGGGCAGTGGGAGCCAGGTCCTCACTGGCAGACAGTGGGATGAAGAACGTGTCATAGGGAGCTGCAGGAGGAACATGGAGCCAGCAGTAAGAAAAGCCAAGAGAAGAGACAGCAGGAATCAGGGTGTTAGAGGATGAACTGACATTTTTTGCATGCAGGCTAAAAGCTCTTTAAAATAAGACTGCTGGCTGTTGGGAGACCCAGCTCTTAGCAGCCTTCAAACAGCTTCTGTCAGGGAAATACCAGCTGCCAGCATGAAGATGCTGAGCAGCAGGCACCTTGCAGGATGATAGCTGAGCTGCAGTCAGATAGGAATTCTCTTAGCTTCAGTTCTGAGTAGCAAAATGTGTGTGTGTGGGGGGGGGGGCGGGAGGGGTGCTAAGTCTGGTGCACCCTGGGAATGAGAATACTGTCCACAGAGATTGAACTCAGGCCCTTCAGCTCCCAGCAGACCAAGACTCTACCTCTAGGAGAAGTTCCTTAGCTGGCTGAGATATGGTAGCTGGCTACGATGGTCACGAAAGGGAAATAGTCTTATTTGCACTAGACTAATGTATTACACCAGCACCTAGAGGATAAGACGGGGTGAGAAACACACAACACAGGTGTTTCTGTTACACCAGGAGAAAAAAAGCAGACTGAGGAGCTTCAAAAAGATCTCACCAAACTAAGTGATTGTGCAACAAAATGGCAAATGAAATGTAATGTGGATAAATGTAAAGTAATGAACATTGGAAAAAATAATCCCATCTATACATACAATATGATGGGGACTAATTTGGCTACAACTACTCACGGGACAGATCTTGGAGTCATCGTGGATAATTAGCTGAAAACATCCACCCAGACTATGTCTAGACTACAGAGTTTTGTCGGAAAAACAGCTGTTTTTCCAACAAAACTTAAGTTACGTCCACACTGAAAGCACGTTCTTTCAACAGGAAATCAAAAGACCAGAGGGCTTTTTGCACAATTGGTAATCCTCATTCTGCAAGGAAGAAGCCTTTTCGTGGAAGAGCTCTTTCACAAAAAGGCATGTATGGATGGGGAAGAGGAGTTTTTCGGAAGAAGAGGGAAGAGGAAAAAGCACATGTGCCCTAGTAGCCATTCTGTCCATAGCAATCACTGCTTACATGCAAGATAGTGTCCAGACTGTCTGGATGCTATCTTCTGAAAAAGCGCATCACTTTTTCAATGTGCTTTTGCAGTGTGGACGCTCTCTTTCACAAGAAGTATTTTTGGAAGATCTCTTCTGAAAAAAGCTTCTTGTGCAAGAAGCCTGTAATCAAGACGTAGCCTCTGTGTGCGGTGGCAATCAAAAAAGGAAACAGAATGTTAGGAATAATTGAAAAAGGGATAGAGAATAAGACAGAAAATATCTTATTGCCTCTATAAAAAACCATGGTACACCCACATCTTGAATACTGCATACAGATGTGGTCACCTCATCTCAAAAAGTATATATTGGCACTGGAAAAGGCTCAGAAAAAGACAATAAAAATGATTAGGGGTTTGCAACGGGTCCCATATGAAAAGACATTAAAAAGACTTGGACTTTTCATCTTAGAAAAGAGAAGACAGGGGCGGGGGGAGGGGGAAAATATGATAGAGGTCTACGAAATCATGACTGGTGTGGAAAAAGTGACAAAGGAAGTTATTTACTTATTCCCACAATATAAGAACTAGGGGTCACCAAATGAAATTAATAGGCAGCAGGTTTAAAACAAACAAAAGGAAGTTTTTCTTCACCTGGAGCACAGTCAATCTGTGGAACTCCTTGCCAGAGGATGAGGTGAAGGCTAGGACTTCAACAGGGTTCAAAGAAGAAGCTATTAGTCAGGATGGGAGGAATGGTGTCCCTAGCCTCTGTTTGTCAAGGAAATGGGAGATAGGGGAGGGTCATGTGAGGATTACCTGTTGTGATCCCTCCCTCAGGGGCATCTGGTATTGGCCACTGTTGGCAGACAGGATACTGGGCTAGATGGACCTTTGGTCTGATCCAGTATGGCCATTCTTATTTTCTAAAACATTCACACACTTAATGTCGACAAGAGACAGATCAGTCTCCAATCCGGGATCAGAAACAATACCATGGGATTTAGATGATCATTCACACCTTTCAGATTATGAATGGTGAGGAGTCCTAGTGAACACTTTGTAAATTCCCGTTGAAGAGAAATCAAAGAGAAGGAAGGAACAAATTCACATTGTGTGGCACTCCCAGCTAATCATTCAGTTTAGGAGCAATGTGATTAATCTGGCTTTGATGCCAAAGGATGGACCACATGCTTTGTGACTTATGTGGGAGATAGGCCTAGTAACTAACATCTTATGGAAACAGATTCCAACCAACTACTGTACTCCATTTTTAGCCCATTTCACTCAATATGCATATTCTTTGGTGTTCACATCTTTGTTTTCCAACTCTGACATCTCAGACTCACCACTGCTGATGCTGACTTCCTGTTGGCCGTTGAGAACAATTTTGCCTTTAGCCATTACCTGGGCACAAAGAGATACCAAAAGGCAGGATCAGTAAAGTCCAAATTGTCTCAATGGGCTGGTACATATCTACTTTTCATTAATGATCAGTATGGTAAAATTTGGGGCTCACTAAAATGAAGGATGGATAGTCTCATAGGAGTCAGACATACCTGTAGGCAGACCCTATGCTAGTTTCCCCCCCATTCCTCACACACAGCTCTAGCAATGTCCCTCAGTCCGACCCTGCAACTCCTCTCTTTCTGCTATTCCAGCCCTGGGATCCCCTCACAGCCCTGTCAGTGCCCCTCAGTCCTGCCCTGTGCACTAGGGACTGAGGAAGAGTCCCTCTAGTGGTTATTTTCTGCTCTTCACTGCCTCATTCTCACAGTGCCTTGAGATAAGATCAATGTTTAATTCATTCCAGAAGTAAATGGGCAGAGCCCTGCTGGAACCCATTGACAAGACAATGGATCCATTCTGATTTTTCACCACTGCCTGGTGAAGGTTACATATTTCTGACTTGATCTATAATCATCCTCGGCTAAAAGTAAAGAGGCTTATAAGGAAGCAGAGTAGGCACCCAACATTTACCAGGTAGTAGAAGTTCACATGGCTGGCATCCCCATATCCCTCTTTATTCAAAACGTACTGCACCATGATCCTCCTCTCCTGGCCACAGCTCAGCACCTCTGGGACCTGCTCAAGCTTCACAAAGCTATTTGTGCGGGAGTAGAAGCGCTGGACATAGTGGGAGGTCTCGGGTGTGTAAGGGTCCATCAGGCCAAGGTCTCGACAGTCATCTATGGCATATGTGGCCTGGCACGAAACAAAGAAAAAAGCAAACAGAAGATTTTATGAAGAGGAATTAAAGCGTCAAAAGGCACCTGGGGCAGAAATGTTCATTGGCAGCTGTTGCTCAGAGACGCTGTGTAAAGCAATGGGAATGGGCTTTAGGGACTAGTCAGTCTAATAGCACAACCAGTATTTGGAGTATGAGCTTGTGTGCACATTCCCACACAGCAAGTCTGGCCCAGCTAGGCTGCATGCTGAACTAGGCTAACCCTGTGCAGGCCTCTCTGGTGTGCATGGGCAGGCAGGTCACTAGCTACACTTGTAGGGCTGGAAACCACTGCATGTGCTGTTAGGGGACTCTGCAGAGCTAGCATGGCACCAGTTCCAGATAGACTGGCTTTGCTGCTACCTCTCTTCTCCCCTTGCCGGGGCAAAGTAAAGGACAGAGTGAGCATGTACCTAGGGATGTGTGTCTAGAGCAGTCCCGTAGGGAGGGAGAGAGGCCACAGTAACACCACAGTTGGTTTGGAGATCAGTGCACCCAGGTTGGACGGGGCAAGACGAAGAGGCAGGGGGCAGGTTCTGCACTGAGAAGGCAGGAAGAAACTGGGGTTGCTTGAGCCCCACCACATCTTAGTGACGCAGTCTGTCACTCTCAGCATGCATGCCACCTGCTAGCCAGCTGCTCTTGCAGCATCCAGAGGTATTTGTGACAAAGTGACCAAATCCAGCAAGAACCTCTGTCCCCTGCATGGCTACTTTGCATTTTAGTTTCTTTGTTGCAACTTGACTCAGGATCAAATTGGGATAACACCAAAATTAGAGGAGGCACCAACCACATAGGCAGGGCCAATACCAAACTGCAGAGCAAGCTGGAAAGATTGGAGCTGGGTGGTTAGGCAGCAGGCACTGAGGGGGTATTTCATCCCAGTGACAGCAGAGCTCTGTGCCCAGGGAAAGGAAACAATTAGAAGACAGATACACAATGGGGGAGCCAGACAGCTGAAACCACCATATGAAAGTGAGTTGATTATCATCTTCTCTGATGAATGTTGTCCTTATGTCATCCTTTGAGAGAAACACGTCCACGGTTGCTGAGGGATCCATATTGGGAAACCAAATGAAAACGAGCCCACTGAGTTCCTCTAAAAACAGTTTTCCCTTTCTTCTCCTCTGGTACTCTTCCCATGGAGGCAGGTGTCCCTGGAGAGACTAGCTACTTCCCCACACACTGGACTCACCAGAACAATATTTCCCATGCGAATACCAGCTTGGATCTCCCTCCTCCCATGAGTGAATGACCCTGTGGGGAATGGAGCCTTTCTCCGTAGTTCTCTCAGTTACTTACTCGCAACGTAAAGCTGGCCTCAAAGAGCGTGGAGGTGTCGATGGAAAACCAAGCAGTGCCATTCTCGTTTGTGATATAGTTAGCCACGTATGACTCGTTGAGTGTTAGCCTGATGGTCTCATTGGCAGCAGGGACGCCATCCTCTTTTTCCATCTGAATCTAAACAAATAAAGATGCCCAGGGAGTTCAGAAAACGTACATGACAGGTAAGGCCCCACTTATTGAGTGCAGGCTACAGGGAAGAGAGCAGGTGTTGTCATCAGATAGTGAAATGTATTTGAAATACATGCTCAAGGTATTTTGTATTGTTTCTCTGAAGCACAGGGAGGGAAAATTCCCTGTGGAGCTTCCTGGGGGGGACAAAGGAGGAATAGCCCTGCTGTGGAGGGGAGAAGGAAGGGTTTATATACAGGATCAGGTCTGAACTATTCTCAGGGAAGCCCCCCCCCCTCCCCACCATGACTCTTCAATGATGGTCAGTTCACAGCCCCCAAAAATGTTAAATGCTCCCAAGTGGGAAACAAAATTCAAATCCTCACCTCAGGCTCTTGTTCCCTGGGCTGGCCAGGAAGGGCCTTTGCAGGCTGCTGATCTGTGAAACCTGCAGTGCTCAGGCGACTTGGAGCCCTTCCTGCCCAGTATAAATACTTTCTTCTCTGGCCCCCAAAAGTCTTGTGTCATTTTGTCTGCACAGATCCCCTCGCAGTGACAGGTTCCCAGGGGGAATAGGGGTCGCTTCTGTGATGCCAGACTTTGCCTAGCACATTCTCTCTTTGCTGTCCTACCTCTCCATAGAAAGGGATTCCCCTCTTGTAGTAGGTGTCCACGTTCTTAAACCACAGTGACTCCCTTGCCTGGTAGATGGAAATGTAGTCAGTGCCTGTGATCTGCACCCCTGAAGGAGGGAGAGAGAGAAGAGACAGGAATCAGAGTTGGGGCGAGATATGGCTGAAAGGAAACTGCCCTGAATGATCACATGCAGACCCAGCACTTGGATAGGACAACTACTCTTATAAAGTCATTCACTTGATGGTGAACTGAGTCTCATGCTGGGACATCAGTGATTCCCATTCAATAGAACCAGCTCTCCCTGTGGCGTCCCAAAGGCAGCCTGCAACCCCTGCCCTTACCCCTGCCATATTCCAGTCTCCCTTCCCAGCAGCGTTACCTGTTCCAGCCTCTGTGAGAGTTGCCTCCACTTCAAGGTACCCAAACATCCTGGCATGATAAAGCTTGAATGTTTTGGTGCTGATGACGTTCGTTATGCAGCCATCTGTCCCCAGCTGAAAAGTGAATGGACAACCCAATCAGCATGACGGGAAAGAGCCCAGTTCTCTGAACGGTCAGGCAGCTGCTCTTTGGCCTCCTCTGTGAGGCTCTGCAGACCTTAGCACTTCTGCTCTCGCTTCTCCACCTGCCTCCTTGCACTTGTCTTAGTGCTTTCCTGTTGCTCCATAGCAAGCTAGCCCTTCACCATCATCTGCCCTGAAACCCTCCTTCTGTCCCCCATTCCCTGATCTCAGGTAAGGACATAATTTTAGTAGTTCTCTATTCCTTGATGGAATCTTCTAGGGCAGACAACCTGAATTTCTAAAGTTTAAAAAAAAGAGAAAGAAGATGCAGAATAAATGCTTTTGGGAAAAAGAACAAAAAAATCTCACTCTGTTGGCCGTCCTTACAAATCATAACGTTCATAAGACAAAAAACAAAAAGGCATAAGGACAATTTTTATGGCCTTTGCTAGATGCCTTCCATACATAAACAAGAGCAACAAGACTCTGTTGACCTAAGACAGGGGTGGCCAACCTGTGGCTCTTCTGAAGTTAATATGCAGCTCCTTGCTCAGGCACCGACTCCAGGGCTGCAGCTACAGGTGCCAACTTTCCAGTGCTCAACTCCTGGCTCTGCCTCCTCCTCCAAGTGTATTGCACCCTCACTCCTTCCCTCCCCCACAGAGCCTCCTGAGTGCCATGAAATAGCGGATTGCAGTGGGCAGGAGGTGTGGAGAAGGAAGAGGAGGCGCTGATCTGTGGGGCTGCTGGTGGGCAAAAGATGCTGGAGAATGGAGAGGAGGCACCTGATGGGAGCTACTGTAGCTCTTTGGCAATGTCCATTGGTAAACAGTGGCTCCTTCAGGCTCAGGTTGGCCACATCTGATCCAAGAGAAGAGGTGACTGTTTTTGTCCTACCCTCTTCCCTGAAGTGGAATTATTTCTCTTTGAGTTAACAGGCTAACAGTTTTGGTGTTAAATCTGATAAAACACAATTCAGCTGCTAGCACTCCCATTCCTAGGGTAGGGTGCTGTAAATTTATACTCTTTGCTGAAGAAAAACACATGCTGTACATCTAGACTGCTCCCTCTTGCACAAGAAAATATGCAGATAAGGTGAAGCGGTGAATATCGCTGGGCCTCATTTGCATACTTAATGCCATTTTAGCTCAAGTGGCTTTTGTGCAAGAGCCATTCTACTGCTTTTTTTTTCCAGGAATAATGGCTCTTGTACAGGAGTGGCTTTTTGCACAAAAAGGAACTGTGTAGATGACTCCTTTTTGCGCAAAAGCCCCTTGCACAAAATAGTGGCTCAGTAAGTACGCAAATGAGGTTGTAGTGATATTCACCATTTCACCTAATTTGCATATTTTCTTGCACAAGAGGGGGCAGTCTAGATGTAAGCATAGGGTATGTCTACCCTGCAGCCTTGGATCGAAATAAGCTATGCAATTTCAGTTAATTTTGAAATAGCATCAAATTAGGAAATAAGCTGTCTACACAGCACCAAATTTCAAAATAAAGTGCTATTCCAAAATGTCCCTTAGTCCTCATGGAACGAGGTTAACAGGGACGTCAGAATAGCGAGCTCATTATATTTCAAAATAATGGGCTTGCTTAAAAAATGCAGAATCACTATTTCAGGATAGCAGAAGTATCTCAAAATAGTGCCGCTGTAGCCCAGTGTCTTGGTCCCCACTCAATAAAACAGGATATAACATTTGAGGCTGCACATGAAAAATAGTCATTGGATTTGTCTGCACAGTCACTCCACTTGCAGTCTAGCCCACCTCTCTGTGGTTCCCATATGTAATGGGCCAAATTAATCAACAGTGTATTAAAAAATCCTTCCCATCCAAAGGCCTCCAACCATGCCCATGAGATATTGGGAAAATATGCCTGTTTCTGGCAGTGCCTCTAGCCCCGGCTCAAGAAATAGGAAATGTAGACAATAAAACCTCCAAATGCCATGTAAAGTCCTAGGCGATACCATTTAGAAGAAAAAAGCCGGCCGTGCCAGCATGTGTCTTACCTGCCCAGTAACAGCTTCACAGATTCCTTTGGGGCTTTCATTACACCGGTCGTAATAGTGCTTTCTGCACACACTGAGCTGGACTCTCCCTTGCACAGGCTGGCCATAGGTATAGCTAGAGGAGAAGTACAAAAATGAATCAGTTCACAGCCCCATTGCCAGGGCATCAGGAAACCAGCATAGGCTGAACCACATTTTGGACTAGAAGCCACCTAAAATCCAGATAAGGCTACTTCTGCTGAACTCAGCTTCAGACATCTTTCCCGCCCCATTCCCTGCCTCTCATGGAAATGCCATTACTGCCTTACACAGCGTGTGTCCCATGAAGGTGTCCAGTAGGCACTATTACACAGGATTGCATGACACTTCCCCCTGGTCATTGCATGATGTGATTAAATGGGAATTTCCTCTAATACCTTTTCATTAATCCCATGTTTGCCACAGTTTCCTCCTGCCCATGTCATTGCTGTCCAGTGGGGGCTAACACGTTATCTGTTCTGGTAGTGCAAAGGATGGAGAGGTGAAAAGCAGGGAATAAAGAGCTCATTTTGGGGAGCGGCTGTGCTGCGCCCACCTGCGACTGATGAGGTGTGTCTATACTACATGGCTTTTAGCAACAGGTCTGTGTGGATGCAGGCATATCACTAAAAGTCAGACAGTGTAAGCCATGTTTGTCTGCAGTTATGGGGACAAAAACCTTCCACTCCCTATGTCCAGTGTTTGCTTTGTGGGCAGGAGGGCTCCTGCAGACAAAACACTGTTTACACTAGTACTTTGTTATTGTGTGTGGTGGGGGGGATGACAAAAGCTTTGTTACTCAATTGCTAGCATAGACAAAGTCTGACTAAGACACAGAGAGCCAGAATCAGAATCAAAAATAGATTTCACAGCAGCTTGGCCAGCTAATAGCGTTTTGGCCCGAGGGATTATGCCTTAGGCTATATCTACACTAGCACTTTTGTGGGTAAAATTTTCAGGGGTATGAATAAACACACCCATAACTGACATATGTTTCACTGAGGCTATGTCTACACTACAAGGTTTTTGCACAAAAAGCCGTGGAGTGTCCACACTTCAAGTGCATTTTTGCACTAGAAAATTTACAATAAAATGGCAAAATAGAGGGCTTTTTGTGGTGTAGGTAAACCTCCTTTTACGAGGTATAACTCCTTTTCGCACTAAAGCTGTTGCGTAAAAAGGCACATGTGGAGGCTCTGCAGAGGTTTCTTGTGCAAAAAGAGCCTATCTGAAAAAGCACAGGTGCTCTGATGGCCATTCTGTGCAGAACATTCTTGCGCAGGAGTGTTCATGCAGTGTGAGCGCTCTCTTGCGCAAAAGCACATCCCTTTTGTGATGCGCTTTGAGGTGTGGATATGTTTTGGCGCAAGCTGTTTTTGCACAAGAACTCTACTGCAAAAGGCTTCTTGTGCCAAACCCCACAGTGTAGACAAAGCCTGAGGATGCATCTACACAGCAAAGTTATTTTGTAATAACACCCATTATTCCATAATAACTATGTTCATGTCCACACAACAATAATGTTATTTAGAAATAATTTCAAAATAATGGGAGGATTATATTCTGATTTCTGCAAACCTAATTCTATGAAGAATAACACCTATTCCAAAGTAGCTATTTCAGAATAGGAGCTGTGTAGATGCTCCACTTCCACTATTTCAAAATAGCCCCTCAACAGGGCCATTCTAAGTTATTCCTCCCCAATGCCTACTGGGGCTCTACATCGAGATAGCATGTCTACCTTAGGGAAGCCTGCCTCAGACTAATTTTGAGGCTTCCCTGCAGTGTAGATGTGCTATTTCGAAATAAGCTATTTCAGAATAACTATTCCAGAATAGCTTATTTTGAGATAACTGTGCAGTGTAGACATAGCCTGAGATAAGCACCCGTGTGGATAGTGCTGTAGCAGTGAGAGATACTCTTCTGCTTATGCAGCCACTGCTGCTTGTTGGGGGTGCTTTAATTATGCTGTGCAAGAGTGCTCTCCTGTAGGCATAGAGCAGGATCTCCTATAGCAGCCCCAGTGTAGCTCCATCAGTCCAACTGTGCTGCTATAAGGTCTGTAGTGTACACACCATCTTACCCTTCATTCCTCTGTACCAACATATGGACTTCCAATATGCTGATCCATAAAACTTATGCTGTTTCGGAAAGGCTGCCTGGTGTCATTGCAGTGCTTGCTGAGATGCATTGCACACTGACGTGTACAAATTGGATAGATGTCTGTCTCAGCCTCGCTGGGCAGCGCTCATGGTATTAAGCAGGAGTGCTGGAGCCCAGAGGCTGAGTCTCAGATGTGGCGAGGTTGCAGGGACTCTCCCAAAGGAAGAGTGGGCACACCAAAGGGATTCTTCCAAGACACTTCAAAAAGATTGAGGGGTAGCACTGATCTTGTGAATCCACGACAGCAAACCTTAATGTGAGGCATGCTAATGTATTGACTTACATACCTCTCCTTCCTGCTTTCTTTGCTTTCTTTCCCCTCCTATAGGTCTCTATAATGATCAAAGCCAGTGCCTGGGTGTCTTCAGACTGTGCAAACATTAACATTCACAGCCTTAGCTGCATAATGCAGGTGAATATCATATACATAGTAGCCCAATGTCTGTGATTCTGTAACGCTGAAATGCTGGCAGTTGCCTCTGGGTTGCGCTGTTGCCTGAGTCACGTCCTTCGCCTCCCGCCGTGGTGCTCAGCTGACTTCTGTGCCGCTCAGCCGGGCCGCCGCGGGGGAGCCCGAACGGCCGCTTGCTCCACTTGCTCCCCCGCAGCGGCCCAGCTGAGTGGCACAGACGTCAGCCGAGCACCACGGCGGGAGGCGAAGGGGGGCGGGGCGGTGACATGCGGTGTGATAGTGGCTCCAGGCCCCGTCCCCTGGCCATGAATGTCACCACCCCGTCCCCCTTCACCTCCCGCAGTGGCACTCAGCTGACTTCTGCGCTGCTCAGCCGGGCCACCGCGCGGGAGCAAGTGGCACAAGCGAACGTTGGGGCTCTGCACACCCCATGCAGCACAGGGAGCGTGGTCCCCCGAGTGAGAGGCAGGAGGGGGTGGAAAAGAGGAAGAGAGAAATGGAGAGAGAGGGAGGAGAGCTGAGAGAGAGAGAGAGAGGGGGAGGCAGTAGGAGGAGGAGGAGAGAGAGAGATGTGGAGGAGACACCCGAAAATTCCATCTTATTGGCTATTGGCTAGTTATTAATATCATGCTACAGTGAGTGAAAGTGAGATCAGGGTAAGTGTCTTGCAATGAATCATGACTAGAGTCAGGATAGAATTCCCAGACTATACTACATGTCTGAATTTACACTCTTTCCTGCCAGCTACTTACACAGCACAAACATTCACTTTGAGTTCTTGATCCAAGAAAGAGACGCTCTTTGGTACTTTTAGCTTCACTTCAAACTTTGGCATCACTGAAAATGAAAGGTAAATATAATTGCTAAGTGACATCTTAGGGCTGTGGGTGGGGGAAGGGGAGAAGAAATAGGGAAACCTAATTACACCAGTATTTGAGGGGTATTAACACCAAAGTGAGAGGAATTGTTCAAAGGAATACAGGCAGGCAAACTGGGGATGATGCTTTTAGATTTAATAATAGGAGAAATTCTTCTTTACAAGGAGCTGTATTATCACTTTTATTATAATACTTATATAGCATATTTATCTGTAGATCTCAACGCATTTAACAGATGATAAGTGTCACTCACTACCCTCATTTGATAGGTGGGGAAACTGAGGAACAGCAAGATTTTTTTTTAATGACTGCCCAAAGTCACCTATCAAGACAGTGGCAGACCTGGGAATAAAACCAAGATGTTTTCAGGGTAGTGCTAATCCACTAGCCCATGCTGGTCCATTTGGAAAGTGAAGAGAATAGTGTCCCAAGGGAACTGGACACCCCAGTAGGGGTGGGAAAGGAGCTCTCCCTTCTACCATAGGAAGCTTGGGATTATCAAAGCTCTGCCCAACAAGCTCACAGCAGACATCCTGCCAGGGAAAGTATTAGTGACAAGATGAGGGATGGCAAATTCATAAGAAAACAAATCAAAGGAGTTGTTCCACATGCAAAATTACAGACACCAGAGAGATCACTGGGCACTGATGGCTTTTATTGTTCTATCTGTGTACAGGATCCTTCCACACTGCTTACTCATTGCCGCCAGCTATTAGTCTATTAAATAATAATTCTAACTTAATATAACCAATGAAATAGCTTTAGACTTCTAGAGTACAGTATATGCCTTGCATGCAATACCTATCTCACACAGTCATATGAGGTTAAACTTAATTTTATTTCCTATTGTATAAATGGAGAAACTGAGGCAAAAAGAGGTGACATGACTTGACCAAAGTTACACAGCAACTTAGTGACAAAGCCAGAAGAAAACCCCCAGACTTCCGATTCCTGGTCTTCTGCCCTGATCACTAGGCCATATACTTCAGTATCTAGCAGGATGGCCATCACTAATCCATCTCCTCCATTGCCTCAGTCTCTCCTCCCTGCCTCCATGCCTTGCCTTAGCTTTCTTAACCAGTGAGTTCAATAAGAAAAAAGGTATCCTCCAGTGCTTAAGGTCTGCTCTGCCTCATGCCTGTTTTTGACAAACAGCTCATCACAGACTCTGGCTCTTGGCTATGAATCTTGGCCATATAAAAGGTATTAACGAGTGCAGATGAGAGCCACTGCAGGTGCTTACCATATTCTTCCACAGAGAACCAATGATACGTTCTGTCACCTGAATTCCTCTCAGCGATGATTTCATAACTCCCCAGCATTGGCTCTTGGATTAACGAGAATGAGAGACTGACAATGCCATGCTTAGATTTTTTATTCAGCCACTGAAAAATCCGGTTGTTCTGGGGATCCTAGTGAGTGTGGAGAGAGAAATATGAATTTTTTTTTTTGCCTCTCTTCACAGACAAGCTCAGCTCCCAGACTGCTGCACTAGGCAACACAGTCTGAGAAGGAGGTTGACATCTTCGGTGGACAAAGAACAGGTTAAGAACTGTTTAGAAAAGCTAAACATACACAGATCCATGGGGCTGGCTTTCATGCATCCAAGGGTATTGAGGCAGTTGGCAAATGTCACTGCAGAGCCATTGGCCATTATCTTTGAAAACTTGTGGAGAGCAGGAGAGGTCCCAGATGGCTGGAAAAAGGCAAATGTAGTGGCCATCTTTAAAAAGGGGAAAAAAGACAATCCAAGGAACTATAGACCAGTCAACCTTACCTCAGTCCCCGGAAAAATCATAGAGAGGATCCTCAAGGAATCCATTTTGAGGCACTTAGAAGAGGGGGAAGTGATTGGGAACAGTAAACATGGATTCACCAAGGACAAGTCATGTCTGACCAATCTGATTACCTTCTATGATGAGGTAAGTGGCTCTGTGGATCTGGGGAAAGGAGTGGAAGTGATATACTTTGACTTTAGCAAAGCTTTTGATACGGTCTCCCACCATATTCTGGCCAGCAAGTTAAGGAAGCATGGATTGGATAAATGGACTGTTAAGATGGACAGAGAGCTGGCTAGACTGTTGGGCCCAACAGGTAGTGATCAACAGCTCAATGTCTGGCTGGAAGTCAGTTTCAAGCAGAGTGCCCCAAGGATCAGTTCTAGGGCCAGTTTTGTTCAACATCTTTATTAATGACCTGGCTGAGGGGATGGATTGCACCCTCAGCAAGTTTACTGATGACGCAAGGCTAGTGGGAGAGGTAGATATGCTGGAGGGCAGGGATAGGGTCCACTGTGATCTAGGTAGATTAGAGGATTGGGCCACAAGAAATCTGATGGGGTTCAACAAGGACAAGCGTAGAGTCCTGCACTTGCGACAGAAGAATCCCAAGCATTGTTACAGGCTGGGGACCAACTGGCTAAGTAGCAGTTTGGCAGAAAAGGACCTGGGGATTACAGTGGATGAAAAGCTGGATATGAATCAACAAGGTGCCCTTGTAACCAAGAAGGCTAATGGCACATGAGGTTGCATTAGGAGGAGCATTGCCAGCAGATCTAGAGAAATGATTATTCCCCTTTATTCGGCTCTGGTGAGGCCACATCTGGAGTACTGTGTCCAGATCTGGGCCCCCCAACCCCCACTGCAGAAAGAATGTGTACACACTGGAGAGGGTCCAGTGGAGGGCAACCAAAATGATTAGGGGGTGGAGCACATGACCTATAAGGAGAGGCTGAGGGATTTGGGATTATTTAGTCTGTAGAATAGAAGAGTGAGGGGGGATTTGATATCAGCCTTTTACTACAGGAAAGAGGGGGAGTTCCAAAGAGGATGGAGAGAGACTGTTCTCCGTGGTGACAGATGGCAGAACAAGGAGCAATGGTCTCAAGTTACAGTAGGAGAGGTCTAGGTTGGATATTAGGAAAAACTATTTCCCTAGGAGGGTGATGAAGCACTGGGATGGGTTATCTAGGGAAGTGGTGGAATCTCCATCCCTAGAGGTTTTTAAGTCTCGGCTTGACAAAGCTCTTGCTGGGATGATTTAGTTGGGATTGGTATTGCCTTGGGCAGGGGGCTGGACTTGATGACTCCTGAGGTCTCACCCTAGGATTCTATGAATGTTTTATTATCTTCTTCCAGGCCCTTCCACTTTTCTCCCACAGCATTATTCCCACAGCAGATTTTTTAGAACAAAATACCATCCTGATTTTAAAATTGCCAGTGATGGAGAACCTATCATGATTCTTGCTAATTTGACCAAACATTGAATTATTCATGCACTTAAAAGACACACCTTATTTACAGTCTGATTTATCCAGCTTCAGCTTCTAGTCACTGGATCCTGTCATACCTCTGTCTGATAGACTGAAGAGCTCATTATAAAGTATTTTGTTCCCTATGGGTATGTCTATGCAGCAGAATTATTTCAGAATAACGGATGTTATTTCCAAATAACAAAATGCACATCTATATAGCAAGCTATTATTTTGAAATAATGTCGAGCTGGAGGACCTCTTACCCCAACTCATGGTAACCCTCATTTCACAAGAAGTAAGAGAAGTCAGAGGAAGAGTGCTCCTCCTTCAACTTACTGCTGTGTAGACAGCACTGAAGTTGAATTAAGCTATTTTGACTTCAACTATGCAATTGACGTAGCTGAAGTCAAGTAGCTTAATTCGACTTTTATCCTGATGTGTAGACATGCCCTATGTAGATACTTAGACTTTAATCTCTGAACCTTCTCTTTGTTAAAAGTTAAATAGTTGAGCTCCTTGAATCTAACACTAAAAGGCAGGATTTGTAATCCTCTAATCATGCCAGATGCCCCTTCTCTGCACTTCTTCCAGTTACTGATCTTCTTTTTGATTTGTGAGTACCAGAACTGGACACAGTATTCCAGCAGCAGTCATACCAGTGACAAATACAGAGACAAAATAATCTCTCTGCTCTTGTTCAAGATTCCCTATTTATGCACTGTTACAATGTCACACTGGAAACTCATTATTCACCGTAGTCCCCACATTTTCATCAGAGTCACTGCCTCCCAGAATAGTTTCCTGTCCTATAAATAGGGCCCACATTCTTTGACCCTATTTACAGTTAGCTGTATTAAAACACACACTGTTTGCTTGTGCCCAGTTTATCAAGTGATCCAGATTTTTCTGATTCAGTAATCTGTCTTCTTCATTATTTACCACCCTCCCAAATTTTGTGTCATTTGCAAGTGTTATGAATGATGATTTAATGCTGCCATCCATGTCTTTGGAATCGTCCCTGCTAGATGTTGATTCCCTATTTACAATTAGATTTTGAGACCTATCAGTTGGCCAGTTTTTAATCCATTTAATGTGTGCTATGTTAATTTCATTTTGCTCTAGTTTTATAGTAAAAAAGAAGGGAGAACAGATGGGAGAACAGAGCCACTGGTGTTCATTCAAACGTTACACATAGTCTGTGACAGGAAGAGGGGGCAAAGAATCTAAATTTCCTGACTCTCAGTCATCTCCTATAACCACAGCTCTTCCCCCGAACAGTGAGGAAGCTCATGCACCATCATATAAATGAAAAACCCTTCTCCCTTCTTTGATTCTAATCAGATGTTCTTGTATATAAGAAAATCAGAGAGGAGCCTCGCCTATTCAGGTAGCATCATGCCATGATAGTACTAATGCAGCCATGAAGGGGATGGTTTTTCTTCCCTTCCTGGAACCCTTTATTGACAATTTGCTCCAATGCATAGTGCCTGTCACTCATTCTAAACATATTCTGCCCTTGTTCCAACTGCACTGGGATCGTGAGAAGAATACATTCTTAGGGTGACAATTTCTCAAGTAAACATTCCGATTCTGGAAACTGAGGCGATGTCTAGACTATGGGGGTTTTGTGGGCTACCGGAGGTATCTGGAAAAACTCTGCCACGTCCAGGGAATGTGTCTCTCTTTCGCTTTTTTTTTTTTTTGGTGGAAGAGCAGACATGCTCTTTCGGAAGCCCTGTCTTCCTCCTCCCATGAGGAAGAAGGGTTCTTCCAAAAGAGGAGATTTTTCCTAAATTTGGCCCAGGGTAGATAGCCAAATTTCAGAAAAACCGCTTCCAACAAAGGTATCAGAAAAAGGTATGCAAATTGTGGAGCGCAATTTGTGTACCTTTTTCCAATAAAACCCCGTAGAGCAGACATAGCATGAAAGAACTCTGTCTAGAAATAAGCCATATGGTACAGTATCATGCATATCTTACCTGAAGGACGATCAGGGGATACTGAAAAAGAGAAAGGGCAAAAAGAAGATCAGAGCTGAAGGAAATTAGTTACTGAATTACACTGGATGGTAAGGCAAGATGGTAGCTGTTCCTTTTCTGGGGACACAAGGTTTGGTTTAAGTCTTATGATAAGAACAATCCTGATATCAACTGTCTGTGAAGATGACAATCAAAAAAATCTCTTGATGTGGGGACTAGGGAGATGACAGATCAGTTCCTAGGGCAATGGTCACCGAACAGTCGATCGGGATCTACCAGTAGATCTTGGAGCCTCTGATAGGGGATCCTGACTGGTTTGGCCAAGAGGCTATCAAGTACCAGCACTTCAGCTGCCCCTCCCCCTGCTGTTGTGCACCTCCTGCCCTTTGCCTTGGAGCTGCCTCCACCCACCCTCAGGAGCCTCCTGTTTGCTGTTCAGAGCAGGGGAGGGAAAGGAGGGTGCTGATGTCAGGGTGCCCCCTCTCTCACCCTGTATTCTATCTCCACAGAATGGAGAGGGGCACAACAGGGCTTGGGATGGAGGAAATTTGCTGGCTGTTTTTGGGAGTGGTGCAGGGCCAGGGCAGGCGTGAGCTGCCTTACCCCCCTGCACCACCTCCCAGGAGCCACCTGAGGGAAGCAGTGTCCAGCTAAAGCCTGCATCCTGAACCCTGGCCCAGTCATAAACCCCCTCCTGCAACCCAATCATCTGCCTTAGTCCTGAGCCCTTGCTAGATCCACCTCCCTCACAGAATCTTACCCTGAACCCCCGCCTGCAGCCCAACCCCTGCCCCAAACTCAGTTCAGAGCCTCTCACACTCCAAATCGCTTCACTCAAGACCAGAGCCTGTGCTCCAGCCCTCTGTCCCTGCCTGATGAAAGGGAGGGAGGGAGGACGGAGTGAGCAGGGGCGGGGCCTCCGAGAAAGGGCACGAAGCAGGCGGGGCAGAGTATTTGGGTTTGAGGTAGATCCTCGATTGCACTTAAATTCAAAAAGTGATCCCATGCTTAAAACGGTTGGAGACCACTGGTCTAGGGAAATCCCAGACTCTTTCACCTATATAAAGGTGGGGCAATGACCAGTGATGTGAATTAGGGATGTAAAAGTGTAATCGATTAACTGATAAGGAAAAGCTTATCAGTTAATGCTATAGACGACACACATTCCACCCCCTTACCACCATTTGCCAGTAAATTTTTTAGCAGGCTGGGCAGCAGCCCAGCTCAGTCTTGGCTTGTGATGGGTCTGGGACCTACCCCCTGCTGCGGCTCTGCATTTAGCGTATTACGAGCCGGGCGGACAGGTAGCCCAGCTCAGTTCTGGCTCATGCTGGGTCCGGGAGCTAGGAGCACCCCCTAGACTGGGGTTGCTGCCACCCTGCATTGGTGCCTTTTTATCACAGACAGCAGCAGAGGGCAGCAGCAGTCCACAAAGAGAGCTGGTTTTTAAACTGGCTCCCTCGCGGACCAGCTTCCACCCGGAACCCTGCGCTGCTGCCTCTGATAGTGGCAGGGGTCTTCTCCGGACTGAGGCCAGAGTGCACTGGCTGCCAGCCCTGCCCCTGGGGACTGTAGAATAATCGACTAACTGATAAGAATTCATGAGGTTACTCAACTATTCAATTAACCGATATTTACCATCCCTAAAGTGAATCCAAGAAGCATCTTCACTTTAGAGACATCAGGCGATCTACTGAGCCCAATGTCACTATATAAAGGACAGATAG
This sequence comes from Pelochelys cantorii, assembly GCA_032595735.1. Taxonomy (NCBI): domain Eukaryota; kingdom Metazoa; phylum Chordata; order Testudines; family Trionychidae; genus Pelochelys; species Pelochelys cantorii. Next base: position 213,414,539 of record CM064326.1, read on the forward strand.
TGATTGATTAAGGCCAGATCTACACTAGACTCAGAAGCTTGGCTTAAGATATGCAACTCCAGCTATGTAGAATAAGCAGCTGGAGTGGACTTATCTTATGCCAAGAGTGGTGCCGTCCCCACAATGGGAGCGAGGGGGAGCCAATGTCCCTATTGGCTTCCCTTGCTCCTTGCAAGAGCAGGAGTACCAGCTGCTGGCAGGGGCACCCTCTAGCCTTAACTAGAATTGATAAATCCAACTCTGGAAGATTGATCGTAGCAGTGACAATCCTCCATGGAGTGAAGACAAGAGCTAAGTGAATCTAGAACAGGTTCTTAACAAATATTGATTCCCCATCACACTCACCGTCTCCTGAACAGGTTTGAAATCATTATCCAAAGAGACAACTCGGAACTTCACTGAAAAGAAAAGTGATGGTCAGAAGAGAAAAAAAACAGAACAACTTTACCAGCAGAATATCATATTCTAATGGATGTTTTGAAACTAAGCTTCTTCGGATACATCACTGAAGGTAAATTTGAAGTGTTAAAGAGAAGGCGAGTTATTTTAGAAGCAAAAAAGCATATGACTATCTTTCTAAGGGTACATCTAGACTGCAGAATTTTTCCGGGATACTGGAAAAGCTCTGCCGCATCCAAGGAATGCGACTGGTTTTCCGAAAAAAATTTGGAAAAGCAGACGCATGTTTTTGGCATCCCTATAAACTTCGTTCTATGAGGAAGAAGGGATGCTCCAAATGAGGCTTTTTTTCTGACATTTGGCCCAGTGTAGACGGTCCAAATGTTGGAAAAACCTCTTTCAGAAGAAAAGCAGAAAAAGATATAAAAATTGTGGTTCACGAATTGCATATCTTTTTCCCGCTTTTCTATGGAGTCTAGACACAGCCTAACTGGTAAAAAACTACTATCAACTAAACTATTTCCCACATGAATCAGCTGCGGTCAAATATATCTAATAAGTACACAGACATGATCATATTCATCTCTGAGCTCCTGCTCCATTATACCAGGGTGATTTTCCCCACATATTTCTTGCGCTTCCTGAACTTAAATCTTCGAGCAGTGGAAAGAGAAATCTACAAATAAAATAATCCTAAATTTGAAAGTTTGGAAGAAGAGAGAATAATAGACTTTCTTCCACCCTAAGGCTATGTCTAGACTACAAAGATAAATCAGAAAAAGAAATGCAATTTGTGGTATGCAAATTGCGTATCTTTTTCAGATTTACTTCCAAAAGAGGCTTTTCTGACATTTGACCCATCTACACAGGGTCAAATATCAGAAAAAAAGCCTCTTTCAGAACATCCCTTCTTCCTTGTAAAATGAGGTTTACAGTGATGCTGACAAAACGTGACTGCTTTTCTGACATTTTTTTTTTTTGAAAAGTGGATGCATTCTTTGGACATGGCAGAGCTTTTCTGGGATACCAGAGGTATCCAGGAAAAACTCTACAGTCTAGACATACCCTAAACCAATTGGCGGACTATACAAACTGTTTATCGTGCATTATTTTATTTGTTCTATATTTTATTGTCATATGTAGCAACAATGATGACCCCTTCATTTACATAAAAGCATATATTAACTGCACGTTAGTGTGATGGGGTGCACTCTCCACACAGGCTCAATCAGCCAATTTGGCTGCAAAGGGCGGAGAATCAGGCTGTGTGGAGGGAGCTAATTAAGAGGAAGCTCACATGTGAGGAAATAGACAAGGCTTCTATGAAGCCTGGGAGTTGCTGGCAGAAGAGGACTGCTGGGAAGCAGGCTGCACTCATACCCTGTGAGAAGGGAGGTAAGGAAGGTGTGTCTGAAGGCTACAGAGGCAGATAGCCTACAGCTAGCCCTTGAGAGGTAGGAGTTGGGAGGATGGCAAACCCAAAGGAGGTAGAAGCCAGACAAGAACAAAAGGCTCAAGGAAAGAGTCAGCGAGGTCCAATGGGGCCGGGGGAGGGGAAGGAACAGACCTGAACTGCTGATTTAAAGGGTCCCTGAGGTGGAACCCATAGCAGAGGGCAGGCACAAGGGAAGAGTAACTGGCTGGACAGGAAATATGGAAACTGCCTGAGCCTGCAGATAAAGAGATTTTGGTACTATGGAAAGGGAGGGCCAAGTCCCAAGGAGACAGCAGCTGTTCCTGAAGTGGGAGTGAGAGAGAGGCTGCAGACGGAGGGAAAAGGGAGGGAGTTTTGCAGTTGCAGGAAGGGGTGTCATCTGTGCAGAGCTAATCCCCAGAATGGCCAGGAGGAGGCACCATCCTCCAGTGACAAGAGCATTTCAAATATGGCAGAATATTTTTATTAGGAACATTAAAAATAAATGCTGCTTGTGTTAAGACACACCACGGATTCCTACCCCAAAGTTATTGTCAGAAAATATGAAGCATCTGAAAATATCTCATTACAATGAAAATTGCTCAGGAAGAAACCTACAAGGACCGGCAGGTCCTTTTTCTATCTATCTTAGGAAAATACATGGCCCCAGCCACTATAGTATTAGAGCATCTTACAATCTTTAATGTATTGATCCTCACAACACCCCTGTAAGATAGAGTAGTGCTGTCATCCATACACAGATGGGAACTGAGGCCCAGACAGGCTGAGTGATTTGCCCAAGGTCAGCTAAGGGGTCTGTTGCAGAGCACGGAGTTGAACCAGCATCTCCCAAATCCAGGACTAACACTCTAACTACTAGACAATCCTTTCTCTCTAGCAGCAGCAAAGTTTTGGAATACTCTAATAATATAGAAATGGAAAAACCCATCTCTCACTGCTTGCTGTCTTTAGGCCATGCTCCAAAACATATCTCTTCACCAGAGCATTTCCCAAAGGAAAAGAGTAGAAGAAAACCCAATTGGGTGATCAGTGGTGGAAACCACAGAGTAAGAGAGAGAATTGATTCTCTCTTCTGGACACATCTCACTGTCCTTATTCTATATTTATTTTGTGTCCTGTAAATCTTGTACAGCACCTAGATATTACTGTGCTAACTAGTGTAGAAATGATAAATGGATCAGAATCTCAGGCTCAGAGAAGCATAAACAACAAAAGAGCTTGATACTCCTTAAGGGACGGATTTCTGTAGATCCACAAAGTCACATCTCTCAGAGGAAACTAATTTAATCAGGAACATATGCATTAAAAGTCTATGGATGAGTTACTTTCTCCACTTTTGATGGTCCCTATCTGGGGCTATACCCAGAGCCCCTCAGGAACTGATTATGGATATCCTGTTCTAGTTCTTCTTCTTAGCACAGAGATTCCACCCTAGCTCCCCTGCCACCTGTCAGCCACACTCCCAGTTCAGTAAGTAACTCATACTCCCCACTCACCTGTTTGTGCCGGCTTGTAGATAGGTTTGTCTGTCTGGATGAAGACCACATTGTCCAGGTTCTGAATCGCCACCAATCTTCTCTCTGACAGATGGACTGTGTGGCCTTTGGCAGAGAAATTGATGAAAGCCAAAGGCTCAGAGGTGGCGAGAGAAACCTGGGAAGAAGCAAACCACCAAAGACAGAAAGACCCATGTGATAGGTTCCCAAGTGAGGGTCCTGGTGAGTTTGGGGGGATAGGGTGTCATGGGAGACTGTTTTATTGTCAGACAATCTCTAAGAGTGTGTCTACACTGCTGTTGAGGTGTAATTTCCAGCTCCAGCAAACGGACACACACTAGGGCTGCTGTAATAAAAATAGTGTAACTGTAGCAGTACAAGCAGTGGGCAGGACTAGCTGCCCCAAACCTGGAGTCTCAACTGGCATTGTACTCAGTCCAAATGTTTCTCATACCACTGCTGCCTCACTGCTATTTTTAGTGTGCTAACTCCATCAAAGCTGTGTATATGTGTGTGTGTGTCTGTGTGCGTGAGCATTTATCAGAGCTACTATTTACACCTCCTGCTCCATGTCCCCTTACAGTTTATGCTATAGATTTGTACTAGTTTTGTCCCCTGGCTGTAGACTCCACAGAGGGTTGGAATCCAAACACAGAACAGTTAGAATGACCATTTCCTAATCTTGCAAAGGCTACTACGTATTGACCTTATTGATGGTGCTGGGCTGTCAGGCTACTAGCAAGTTCTTAACTGCTTCTCCTGCTGTGTATTGGATCATTTAACCATGGGATCTTCTGTGGCTTTTAGACACAGCCTTGTATGGTAATGAGAAAGAAGACTAGTGTGTTCCAACTGGGTTATGGGCTACACTGGGCCAAATCTACCTACCTTCTGGGATAAGAATGGCCATCTGGGTCAGACCAAAGGTCCATCTAACTAAGTATCCGGTCTTCCAATAGCAGCCAGTGCTGCTTCGAAAGAACCGTTCTTCCTAAAAAAAATGAGGTTTACATGGTTCTTTCGAAAAGGGGTTTTTTTTTCCCCAAAAGAACTGGGTCTAGACTACTTTCTTTTTAGAAAGAACCTCTTTTGAAAAAGCGATTGGAAGAAGATATGCAAATTTGCATCGAATCTGTATATCTTCTTTCGAAAGTGAAAGCAAGTCTAGACGTGCCCCAAGTGTTCTCTCCCTTGTCACCCATTCCCCGCTTCTGACAAACAGAGGTTAGGGACACTATTCCTATCATCCTGACTAATCATAATTGATGGACCTATCCTCCATAAATGTATCTAGTTCTTTTTTTAACCCTGTTAAAATACTGGCAAAAAAAAGTGGAAGAGCAAAAGTGTTCCCTGGATGCAGAGGAGTTTTTCCGGGATACCTCCCATATCCTGGAAAACCCCTGCAGTCTAGACATAGCCTGGGAGTGCAGATGTAACGTCCACCTCCAGCATGCTAAATATAGCAGATTAGCTTCAGTCATGGCAGAAGGGGCTGGACACCCAAGTAGTTCCTGAAAGTTCAGACCAGATTGTGCTCTGGGCTGCTATACCCTTCTGCCCCTTGTGCTGCTGCAGCTACACTGCCATTTTTAGTGTATTTGCTCACTCAGGACTAGTGTGGGTATATCTCCTCAAGCGGGAACTTACACCACCAGCTTCCTTTTCATTCCCCACCCTCATTCTGCTTGAGCCGTTCTCTCCTTCAGCTTCAAGAGTGGGATCAGTTTGGACCATAGGAAGGATGCATCCAACTTTGTTTCTCTTAGGTTGAACTAAAATATGAACATGTTACCTGGAATTTGCTGCACTGGAAGTAATTCTTCTCTGTCACGCGTATCTCCAGCAGTGTGGTGTTGATGCCTTGATACTGCAAGTCAACTTTCAGGGACAGCGGCTCACTGAGGTTGTAGAGCTGCACACACAGGCTCTGCTGAGACAGGCTCTGCAGCACCGAAGGCACCATGAGGACATACTGACTACAGACAAACAAAGCCAGCCAGGTCAGTCAGCAGAAAGGAGACAATCCACAGCAACATTAATTTGGAGGAAAACTCATGGCTATTGAGAATCCTGATCCAAAGCTTTTGAAACTAGTGGGAAGACTCCCCATTTAATGAGGTTTGGCTCAGGCCCTAAGTGAGCACAAGATATTTTCCCTCAAGCTATTCCACTATCTGATTGTTCCTGCCCTCCCCCCATCCAACTTCTAACTTGAAGTGCAGAGATTAGCTGGGGGGATATTAAGCATACTTATCTGGCCCTCATCTCCACTGTGTATGAGCACCTTATGTTCTCTAAGGCTACATTTACACTGTAGCGCTATTTCAGGATACAAGAGTTATCCCGAAATAGCTATTCCCCGTCTTATTTCAAAATATAACAGTCTCGCTATTCTGACGTCCCTGTAAATCTCATTCCACAGGGATTAAGGGATATTTCAGAATAGCAATTTAATTTGAAATAAGGGCTGTGTAGACAGCGTCACATTTCGAAATAAGCTATTTTGAAATAACACTGAAATAAGACACGCAATTTGCATGCTCATGCTGCTATTTCAACCTATGGTGCAATGTAGATGCACTCTAATGGGTTTATATCTTCACACTCTGTGACAGAAGGAATAGCTGTTATCACAGAGAGGCTAAATGGCCTTAAGGTCACTATGTCTGTGGCAGAACAGGGAAATGAACCCATATCCTTATCTAGTGCCCTACCATCAGTCCCTCCCATGACAGAGAGCTCTGTTTCTGTGGCTTAGTCAGATATGAGCTTATTCCCTAAGATTATCAGTAAAAGTACCAGTTAGTGCTAACTGTGGAGGTAGATCTGGACATATTTCTATTGAGAAAGGAACTGCCACGTTTCAATGTATTGGCCATAATATGCAGGAAATGCACTTCAGTTTTGGCATGCAACGCTTGGCTATTCCAGGAGGAAAGAGCACCCAGCTCAGCCTGCATTTCTGTCACACTCTGTCCTTTCCCTACCCCTTTCACTTTGTTGCTTCCTTTATCTCCTTCTGCCACTGTGCCTTAAAAAAAAAAGTCTCTCAGCTCGCTAATGGTTGGCACAGTTTCCCTCTCCCTGGGACCTCACTCTAGCCCTTCAAGCCCCTGCTGTGTATGGTTAGGCTGCTAGCCTTCTTTCTGCTCTCCTGGTTCTTTCATTAAAATAAAAGACAAAACTGAGAAACTGGACATGCAACCTAAAATGAATCACTTCACATTTTTTTGTAATCCTGGCCCTGCCCTTCCCTCCCACGTCTTTCCTTGTTTTCATCTTTACCTGTGCTTGCCTGGTGTAGACTGTGCAATCCTCAGAGAACAGACCAGGAGTAACATTTTCAAAGATGCCTAAGTGACATAGACCCATGAACTTTCATAGGGTGCTGTGCTCCTAAGTACCTAGGACCCGTGGGTCCTAAGTCACTGAGGTGATTTTGAAATTTTACCCCAAGTCTTCAATTTCTGTAAAACCCTGAGCACTGTTATGAAGCTATATAATCAACAAATAATACCACTAGCCTCCAGCACAGCTCTGAGAGGCCTCTACATGGCCTCTTACTAGCCTAGTCCCACCACTGCCCCAGCTGTGCCAGTGCACACTCTCCTGCCCACCAGTACAGTTTGCTTATGTAGTCCTAGGTCTCTGCTGCTGCCCCTCAGTCCTCATCTGCACCAGTCCCCATTATTATAGTCTGGAATTCCTGCTAAACAAATCAGATTTCATACTAATTTTGTGAAAACAAGATTTATTCCACACTGAAACATCGCCCAAATTCATTTTAGCCACCTCTTCAACTGCCATTTGAACCTAAATCTCCGGAGACAAATGTCCTGGCACATCATACCACAATGCCCCCAGAACAACTGAAATAATAGAAAAGTAATGAGATATTAGATAATAAAAGCAAATAATATGTGATTGCTTACGGTCCATGAGACTCTGCAGCAATCAAGTGAAAGACAAGGCAACTCAGAAAAACCTTTGACCACATCATCGTCCACAGAGATGAAGAGAGAAAGTTTAAGGTGGAGCCTCTCCCAGGGAGAGTGCATAGGTTCTGGCTTTTAAATGCTTGCGACTGTCTCCTCCTCCTCACTCATATTCCAATGAAAAGACAAAGAAATAAAATTCACATAGATTAATTTCCCTCTAGCTTGTTTTCTTCACACCCTTTCAGGTGTTGCTTCATAACTGTAGTTTAGGGACGTTCCAGTGTTGCCAGTGAATTCATTTTTACCAGCCAAGCCACTTCCTGATCTTGATGGTTCACTTATGCTTGCCTCTCTGATTTTCTCTGTGATAGGACTTGTCATCAGCTGAAAAGATGCTGCAGCTCATTAACACATATCATTGCTCAAGTCCTTGTGTGCTCATCGGGTACAATCCAAAGAAAATCACAGAACAGATTTGCTAGTAAAATAAAATGTTGATTTTACATATATTATGTATAATTTATATTTTAGAATATTTTTGGCATTTTGAAGCAAAATCACTTGATGTTTTCAAACAAAGGCATTTCAATGTTTCCAAACAGAAATTTTTCAGAATGTTCCTTCTTCAAGAAATAACTAACTCTGATCTTTTCATTTCAATTCAGAACAAAAACAAACTTCAAAATATTAGAATTCCACAGAACAGAATTTCCATTTTCCAACCAGCTGTAATATTCAGCACATCTTGGCACTCTCAGAGCAAGGGGGAATAATATCTAGAGCAAAGGACCCTGAAGGGAACATGCCCTACTGACAGCCCCTTCTAATTTATAGCTAGGCAGAATGGGGGCTCCTAGCTCAAGCTCCTCAGCTTACAGCAACTACCAGGGTATCATATGGGGAGAGATACGGTTTCTGAGGTAGCCAAGATACAAAGCAATGAGGGCTTTGTAAATTAAAAGAAACCAACACATTCAGCTTCACCCAGAAATAAACTGGAAGCCAGCACAGGTTGTGGCATAGTGTTGAATAGTGGGGAACAGTTATGCACATTTATTATTTCTATCCTTGGCTTCAATTCATTCATGAAACTTGTTTTTATCTGTTTGGAGCATTTTCTCAATGTTTCCATCACCACAATATCTGGAAGACACACAGATGAGCAAGAAGAGGATTGTTTGTCTAAAAAGGGACCAAACTTTCTCCCCCCATCACACTGCACCAGTTTCCTAAGTGGGAACATTCTTGGAGATTGCCGTACTGCTGAGTACTGCTGATGTGCCCTCCAGGGGAGACGGTACAGACCATGATTGAAGAAAGGTTCTGTGCAGAGAATGAACTGTGTCTGAAAGGTGGCAAGATGCAGGCCCACTCTGCTCTCTGATGTCTGTCCAAGCAAGAAATGTTGCCCCAATGCATTGCCACTGTACCTGCACAGGTATGGGAAGCATGGGTCTGGCATGCCTGGTGTTAAAGTATAGACTCATAGAATCCTAGGGGTGGAAGAGACCTCAGGAGTCATCAAGTCCAGCCCCCTGCCCAAGGCAGGACCAATCCCAACTAAATCAACCCAGCCAGGGCTTTGTCAAGCCAGGACTTAAAAACCTCTGGGGATGGAGATTCCACCACCTCCCTAGGTAACCCATTCCAGTGCTTTCCCACCCTCCTAGTGAAATAGTTTTTCCTAAAATCCAACCTAGACCTCTCCCACTGCAACTTGATGGACACTGATGCATATGGTGTCATCAGTTAGGTGCAAGATCTATTGATGTTAGAGAGAGATACAGAGGAACATGTAAGAACCGACAGAAAAGTACTGAGAAGACTATGAAACTGTGGGGGTGAAAAGGAGGTAAAAAAACCTGTACTTTCTTCCAGGACAATACAAGAAAAGACAAGCCATTCTGGATGTAGCTGTCTGTACCCCTAGATTTTTAAAAGCTTGAATTCTTTTCTGGCAATATTAATTACTGACCAGGAAAGAGTCTTTCCAAATATATCAAAATTCATCAACCCAGTGTTAGGATTATTAAAATGCATGAACTGGGCCTAAAAAAGGGGGCAAAATATGACTATTAATGATGCAGAAAGAAAACTAAATACATCCAGGGTACTGGTACATTTAATGCCAAAACTTCCCCCGTGTTATTAAGCCATGTCAGTCTACCAGGACATTCAAAATTAAAAATTAAAAATATTTTTAAGTATTTTATTTAAAAAACACACACATAGAAATGAGAGAGAAAAGCCCAGAATGTATGCTTCCACACTATTATGAAAAGCCAAGAGGAATTTCACAGAGAGGAAGAAGAGGCATTAGACTCTAATTTGGAGTAATTAATTTAATTAATCCATAAAAATTCCCTACAAAAATACAGGACCAAAAGGCTAGTGTTGTACCTATAGCAGAGCAACTGTAACACAAAGCTGAACTTTGGTCTTCATTGCATGAGTGCCATGTCAGATACAATGTCCAGAGGAACATGCTGACACTGAGGCTATGTCTACACTGCACAGTTATTTCAGAATAAGCTATTCTGGAATAGTTATTCCGAAATAGTTTATTTTGAAATAGCACATCTACACTGCAGGGAAGCCTCAAAATTAGTCCAAGGCAGGCTTCCCTAATGTAGATGTGCTATCTCGATTTAGAGCCCCAGGAAGAATAACTGAGAATGGCCCTGGTGAGGGGCTATTTTGAAATAGCAGCAGTGGAGTGTCTACACACGCCTTATTTCGAAATAGCCATTTTGGAATAGGCTTTATTCCTCGTAGAATGAGGTTTACAAAAGTCAGAATAAGCCGTCCGTTATTTTGAAATTATTTTGAAATACAGTAATGGAATTGCTGTGTAGATGCTCCGATAGTTATTTCAGAATAACGGTCATTATTCCGAAATAACTTTGCTGTGTAGACATACCCTGAGGTTCTATTCCAGTTGTTTCTGAAAGCAGATGGGGCAGGGAGAGGCTTTGACTTGAAATGGTGCAGGAAATAGACACTGGAGTTCTCAGGAATGTACTGGGATCAGGAATTACCTGGTTAGATGTAAAAGGAGAGCTAAGGCTGAATTATATTGCCTTGCTGTTATGCAGAGATCCAGAAAAGGCCCTAAGACTGAAGATGATGCAAATACATTTACTGATATAAAAATTGCCCTGCTATTTAATACTTTATTTGCCTCTACCTAAGGGTAGAGTTGAAGAACAAGTGTCATTTGCCCTTTCTGATTGATACCTTTAGACAGACTATAAATGCAAACCTCCTAAAAGACCAAATGTGTATAAGTTAATGAATTGTGGGAGAAGAGTGTGGTGCATGAAGCTATGTAACTGAAGGGAAAATCTGTCATCATGTCATCTGGGTACTGTACCTTTCGCTGTTGTTGCTGTGTGGGCTGGTGGGAAGCAAGCTGCCCTCTTTTGTTTCTGTTCAGAGGCAGGATGTTACTGTTATTTATAGCTTTTGCTCAATCTTTCCATGAGTTTTCATATTTGTGTTTTCTCCACTTGCTGCTTTTGTGTATCTAAAATGCAAAGACCTCATCTGAGAAATTCATGTGTTGCTTTTTTGTAACATTTGCCTTTATTTTAAGAATAGCAGAATTTGCTCACTCACTGTGTCTCATTATAAAAAAGAAAAGGGGAGAAAAAATTATCGAAGAATCCATTCTCTATAGCTGCAGTAAATATGTCAGAATATGGAATAAAACTGAAAAAAAAATTCTAGCTACACAAGCCTAGAGCTTAGAATGTACCAAGTTTCTATACTGGAAATAAGACATTCTCTCCCTTTGAAAAAGGTCTTTGTTCCTTCCATGTTGTTCCTCATTTCTACAGAAGGATAATTTATTCCACAAAACATAGGCAGAACTTCAGTGATGAACCTGGGAGAGGGAATCATATATAATTAATCTACTCTCTTGTTCCTTTCATGGCTCCCTCATAGAATTTGCACAGTACTTAGAGCTGAAAGCACTTTCCAAAACATGACCTCAACTGAGCTAAGAATGTCTCTTCATGGCTTATCTATAATATAGGGCTAGTAAATATTTGTTTTTAAAGGTATAAATAAGTACAGTATAACCCTCTAAATTGCTCTGGTACTCTGCTAGGATCCTACAGCTCAGCCCATGTGCTTCAGCATTATCAGGATATAACAGAAAATAATGGGTAAGACAGGACAAATATTTGTTAACATTTGAGACATCCTCACTAGGAAAAAGGTGTCTTAATTATAGTTTATTAATATTAAGTAACATTTTAGTGAAAAAAGGCCATTTGTAGTTTACTGCTAACTCATATGAAAACTCTAGGCTACCCCCAAAGTTTTTAATTTCACCTGCTAATGTACATGAAAACTACAGATTGCCTTGCGTTCACTAAGCTTTTAACCTCATAAATCTGACAAAGTGCTTTTTACCCACAAAAACTTATACCAAAATAAATCCGTTATTTATTTAAGGTTCCACGGGACTGCTCATTCTTTTAACCTTGTGTTTAACTTATTGAAATTAAGAACACACTTTTTTTCCATCATTAAAAAATGCCTTTGAGAGACGATTATAAAATATTTTCCTTGCTCTTAGGAAAAAAATTAAGTCCCTCTGCTCTTGCCTTGTCTAGACTTCTTTTTTGTGAATACTTTGTACACTTCAAGACAAAACTTGTCAGATTTAGTAGAGATCTGTTGGAAGAGCTGCTACATAGCACCCTTCATATATCAGAAAATAATGTCTTCACCTTCCTGAAAGGATTGGTTTTTGTGAATCATGTGTCAATGGAGCCACAGATTCCTCATTCTGTTCCCTACCTGTGATGAAATGCCTGAACTATATGACCTGGGACTCTTACACAATGTACAGCCTCGATCTGTGTTGAAGCAAGACCCTGTTTTCTTTGCTGGGGTGTGGGAAAGATACCACAACTGGCAGTTCCAGAATTGTAGAGGTTGTGCCCGAACTGACAGATTACTAGGGGAGATGCAGGTGCCTAAAAGTAGGTTTTTAGAATCTAAGAAATCTGAAGATGATCAGAGCTTAAGAAAAACAGGCCACTTTGTTTACGGGCAAAAATAGGTGCTCTGGCTGGATTATTTTGCTTCATTAATTCTAAGGTTAAAATTGTCAAGAGTGGCCCACTATTTTGGGTGTTCAATTTAAGACAAAAAACCTACTTTCAAAAGATGTTGACCTCAACAGAAGTTGCAGGTACTCAGCACCTCTGAAAAATCAGGTTTCTCAAAGTGGGCATCCAACATAACAGTCTGTAATATTTAGAAATAGCGTACTATCCCTTTAAATAGTTTATTATCCCTCTAATTGCCTTTGATGCTCCAGAAAGCTTGCAATAAACACAGGGCCCATGTGACTCTTTCACAATACAATTCATAGATCCTAAGATCAGGAGGGACTATTGTGATCATGTAGTCTGACTTCCTATTTATCACAGTACATAAGCTAACTGAAACATATGATATTTATTGAGAGGCTGCAATCTGACTTGAGAAGGGGTTAAGACGCAGAGATCAGGAGTTAGTTTTTAAACACACAACACACGTTTGTGGTGTTCAGATTAAGAGTGTTGGGTTCAATTCATTATGAAGATAAATAATGTGTATACATTACATCTTTATGGGCAACATTCCATAAAAATCCATTCAAGCAACAAAAGACCCAGGCCATAAATACACTGCACCTCTAGGCCCCATTCCTAGATTCTGCAAGCTAAGGGTGGTGCATGAGCCAGGAGAGCCTGTCTCCAGCCTGCTCTCTCACAGCTTGCTTGGCAAGCACCAACTAGAGTAAAATCTGCCATTGTGGCAGAAAGGAACAAGATGGTGCCATTTGTATATAATCATTTTCTTCTGCTATAACCACTTGATACTGCAATTATCCATTGTTATCAGTGCAACAGCTCTCTGTGTGGATTCTTGTGTTAGTACCCTTTGATCCTTATCTGCTTCTTTTTAACTATCCAATCTTCAGGTGCTTATAGGCACCAGTTCTGCCTATTTGTTTTTCCCTTTGATATTTTCAGACCCTCTGCTCCTTGTTTCCCACCCCCTTCTATTTTTTCCTTTCCCTTCTCCCCTATTGATTTTGGATCTGCACATCCTAAACTCATAACTCCGGTCATCTGAAGAAGTGGGCTATGCCCACAAAAGCTCATTATCCCATCTACATGTTTTGTTAGTCTTTAAAGTGCTACCAGACCATTTGTTGTTTTTTAAGTTTATCCTGTATAGACTAACTCAGCTACCCCCTGAAACATCAGTGCAAATGTTATTCATCTGATCAATGGATGGGGTAATGCTCACACCTTCTGCCTCTCCTTCAACTCTCTTCTCCCTAACGAAGCCAAGGAAATAGCTGTACAACCCTCTCGGCTTTGCTATGGTGCCCAGGAAGGCTCTGGGAAGGCCAGCACTTCAAGGGCCTGGTTTCAGTCTCAATTTATTGGCAGAATGAGTGAGTTTTGGAAACGTCACTGATTTTAGGGGCACTCTTCTGTCAGTGTGGCTGTCTTTATGCCCTCCCTTTCTCTTAGAAGGGCAAGATATTCTTGCAGGGGTCCGGGTTATCTGAGCTGAACCGTTTACTCACATTGCTCTATTTGCTCTGCTCCATAGCTTGTTGCTCATCAATGGACCCGCATTGCATCCCAGCTCTAAGACATGACATTTATCACATTTTGGGCTTTATTCTGTACTGCTTGGGTACCTGTGAAATGCAGTTGTGATCAGTAAACTCCTGTCACAGCTTACCCAGAGAAAGGCCTGCAATGCATTGTCTGGGAGCAGCTTTTTTGGATGTTACACAGCCCTGGTCAGCAGTCTAAAGGTGAGTGCAGACATCTTTCCAGGATAGTATGACCATCCTATATATCCAGCTTTCCTCTCTTCCCCCTTCCAACCTATCACTTCCTTCCCTTTCTCCAGCCAGCATTTTACTCTGTTACTTTTCCAGCTGTCTAGCTGACTATAGGATGTGATGTAGTCAGAAAGGTCTCTTTCCCAGAGCAGGGAAGATATCTATATCCCAGTGTGAAGCCAGTTATACCACCCCTGCTCCAACACTATGTGCTAGTTTAATGAGAGCTAGAGGAGCACTTGTACAAGGCCTTCCCAAGAAGGCTCTCGAAAAACAGTTAAGGCTCACAACCCTTCTGGGGGGTAGGGAAATGTCCTGTTTTACAGATTAGGAAACCATTCCCCGCGAGGGGAAATGATTTGGTCATGAGTGTGTCACAGCCTGGAACAAAGCATAAGCCTGACTCTGCCTCATGTTTTAATCACAAAAAGTTGCCCCTCCTTTGCTGCTATGAAGAAAGGTGCTGCTAACACTCAGCAAATCTCCACTGCAAAATTAAGTCAACCTAAGTCAGCCACCACAGCAGCTGAATCAGTTTTACATGTCAACACTATACTCCTGCCAGTAGCTCGCGTCCTTACTAAGAGCACTTACACATATTTAACTGCCAATGCGGGGCACTGTGGAACAGTTTCTGAAAGGAAGCAAGAGTTGATGTAAGCAATGCAGTATCAACACTGGCATTGCATCAACCTAACTACATCAACGTAAGCACCATGGGTGGCGAGTTATATGGGCTCGTGGTGCCCATGCTCCAGCAATATTCAGAGCCGGGGGCCTCCCCCAGCCCTGCCTGGAGTGGGTCCCGGCCCCCACCTGCCGGCCCCCCAGCATGTCCTCCAACCCCGGCCCCAGAGCGTCCCCCCTGGCCCCATCCCTGCCATGCACAGCTTTCAGTCTGGCTCCCCCTTGCCGGCGCGCACTGCCAGCTGCTGCTGCCAATGCATGGCATTTACAGGTGAGCGCGGAGATGCCCGGGCATGACATGATGTCATGGCCCGGGACTTTAAAACTCCTTGGTGCAGAATTGCGCCGCACAGCCTAGCTCCGGGTTCGGAGTCCGGGGACTTCTGGGGCCCAAGCGCAGACTCCGGCCCCGCAAAGTGGAAGGCAGAAGGTAAAGTAGGAGGGGGAGGGGGAGGGGGAGGGGCTTATGCAGAGGGGGAGGGGGAAAATAGGGGAACGGGTGGGAGAGGAAGGGGCTTGTGAGGAGGGGGAGGGGGAAAATAGGGAAGGGGTGGGAGAGGAAGGGGCTTGTGTGGAGGGGGAGGGGGGGAGGAAGAAAGGGGAAGGCAACAAGGGACAGAGTGGAGGAGAGACAAATGACAGGGGGCCAAGTGCAGACAATGAGGAAAAGGGCAGGAGGGGAGGTGTCAGTGGGAGGGGGAAGATGGTGATGCTGGGAGAGGAGAGGGGAAGGGCATTGGGGGCTAGAGGGGGAGGGGGAGGTGCTGGGAGAAGGCTTGAAAGAAGGAGTGAGCATGAGAAATGTGGGGATGGAGCAAGTCATGTGTGAGGGCACAGAGGGGCATGACGGGAATGGGGGCAGAGAGTAGTGAGAGGGTGGGCATCAGGGAAAAAGAGGGCAAAGAGGGCAGGGGCAGTAAGGGAAGGGGGAGGCACCAGGAGGGTGCAGGGCTAAGGGAAGGTGCAGGTGCCAGGGGATTCTGGGGGTGAAGCAGAAGGTCAGACACCTGCAGGGGAGGGAGCAGCACCAGAGGAGAGAGGCAGGGCAGGTGTGTAGAGGGAGGTGTTCGAAGAGGGGATGAGGAGGGGTAGCTCACATGATCATAGTGGGGCTACTGGAGGAGTGGGCACAGGGGGGAGAGAAGGGCTGGTGGAGGGGGGCAGGTCTCAGGAGGGCTGAGGGACGTGAGAAGGGCAGGAGTCAGGACAGCAGAGGAGGGTGAGGAGTTGGGCGGGCAGCAGGCACCAGGGAAGCTGATGGAGCAAGGGGAGGAGACATGGCAGCAGAGAAAAAAAGGTAAAGGTTTATAAAATAATTATTAATAACTTGGGTGCCAC
Organism: Pelochelys cantorii; assembly: GCA_032595735.1. Taxonomy (NCBI): domain Eukaryota; kingdom Metazoa; phylum Chordata; order Testudines; family Trionychidae; genus Pelochelys; species Pelochelys cantorii. Next base: position 213,430,706 of record CM064326.1, read on the forward strand.
AGTGGCACATCAAAACAAGCCACATGAACTCAGTACTGGTGCACAACACAAAATCCATTCTGCTCATGGTAGGAAACTCTTAGGCTATGTCTACACTGGCGGCATCTTGCGCAAGGGTTCTCGTGCAAGAAGTATTGCTCAGGAACACGTCCACACTGCCATGTGTGAGCTGTGCTTTTGAGCAAGAGCATCCATGGCAGTGTGGATGCTCTCTTGTGCAAGAAAGCTCCGATAGCCATTTTAGCCAATGGGGTTTCTTACCGAGCATCCACACTGCCCTCTTGCACCAGAGAGCTTACACCTGTTAGAAAAGAGCGTAGCTCTTGCGCAAGACACGCTCTCTTACCACGCCGTACTGTACATTTCCTTGCGCAAGAGCAGGCGGGCAGTGTGGATACTCTGTGGGTTCTTGCGCAAGAATTGCTGTACTTGCACAAGAACGGCTGTACTTGCACAAGAAGCCGCGAGCGTAGACATAGCCTTAGAGGGAATGCTTCCCCCAGCCTCTCTGCCCCGAGTTAATGTCACACACATTGGGTTAATGCAACTGCAGGATAGTTGCATGAGGGGGGGTTTGGTGGGGGCCAAACTAATCACTGTTGGTAGGAGGATGGTGGGAAAAGTCCTTTGAGAGGGGTGACATGACACCTTTTACTTCTGGTCATGTGTCCATCTTGCACTGAGCGTGTTACCTCCAGAGGTCTGGTTAACAGGGGTCAGGGGGTGTGGTTAATGGGGGTCGGGGCATGGTTAACAGAGGTCGGGGGTGTGGCTAATGGGGCACTACCAAAAATTATACAAACCTGCTGCCCCTGGTAAGCTCACATGGAAGTGATGAATGTGCATTTACACTAGTAAATGCTTACACAGTTTGGTGGATGTGAGCTGCCAAATATCAACCTATCCCTGAAATATAGACTAATCTTCTGAGAAGCAAGAAGCTCAGTCATTGCTGTGTAGCAGCAGCACTAGCACCAGTGAGCCCCATTTAGTGAAGGTGTGGTGGGGAAAAGCGTTGATATCAATAAGCACCTTAGGAGTTGGCAAAGTGTGAAAATTAAGGAGAAATCTTAACACACACCTCAGAGCCTGGAAGAGATGGGAGGTGGCAAAAATGGAAGTGTGGTAGGTGTTAGATGAGAGGACCTTACTGACCTCAAATAGACTTAATTTTTACCCGTCTTCAAACTTTCTGGGCTTATTAGCTTATTGGGTTACAAACGGGAGCAAAAAGAATATCTGTGAGGCAGGATTGACCTGCAGAGTCTGCATTCAGACATGAGCTCCTGCAATATTTTGGGAAGTTTGACTCCAAAATTCTCATTCACATAAACCTTACATAGGACACAGAAGCCGAAACTAGATGAGAAGTCCAAAACATAGCTGAAGAGCTGTAGTAATTTCAAGGGAATTAGCTGTTCTCTCTTGCTAGAGTTACAACCAGTATTTCAATTATTGTTTTTGATTTTCATTTGGCACAGGTGTAGCAAGGCTAACTACCTCCTTTGTAATAGTTATAGATAAGCACTTAAGCTAAACTAATGTGACATTCTTGCTCAACTGAGAACAAGAACATCAAGATTAAAGAAGCCCAAATCCCGCAACCTCTCTTCATAATCCATGTACTCCAGCCCCTTAATCATTTTTGTTTCCTGCTGCTAGACCCTCTCCAGTGCATCCACATCCTGTCTGTAATGGGAGGGAGGTCAGAATTAGACGCAGTATTCCAGCTGTGGCCTCACCCGTGCCAATTAAAGAGGAATAATCATTTCCCTAGATCTGCTGGAAATGCTCCTCCTAATGTACCATTAGCCTTCTAGGCTACAAGGGCACACTGTTGACTCATATCCAGCTTCTCATCCACTGTAATCCCCAGGTCCTTTTCTGCCAAACTGCTGCTTAGCCATTCAGTCCCCAGCCTGTAACAATGCTTGGGATTCTTCCGTGCCAAGTGCAGGACTCTACACTTGTCCTTGTTGAACCTCATCAGATTTCTTTTGGCCCAATCCTCCAATTTGTCTAGGTTACTCTGGACCCTGTCCCTACTGTGACGGACCGCCCCCCATGCTTTATGAAATTGTCTTGTGGATACACATATGTATAACTCAAAGATTCTTTGGACAAAAAGGTCTTAATGTCACAATCTGCTGAACTGAAGTGATTCTGGGTCTGCATTGCTCCTCGGTGGGGCAGAGGGGGTGATCTGTCTCAACTCTGTGCTTTGGCTGGGGGTGACCAGGGAGCTGGCCCAGCAGGACAGGGTGGTGAGAAGCACCAGAGAGCAAGGAGGCGAGTGTCAGTGACTTTGTCAGCACACCAAAAGTAGCCCCAAAGGGACTTCTGTGACTACACCAATCCCACGCACTCTTCAGCATAGCTACCTCTTCCTCCTAGCTTAGTGTTATTCACAGACTTTTGGAGGGTGCAATCCATCTCCTCATCCAAACCATTAATGAAAATATTGAACAAAACTGGTTCAGGACCAATCTGTGAGGCACTCTGCGTGATACCGGCTGCCAACTAGACATCACGTCATTTAACCCAGTGATTTAGCCAGCTTTCTATACACCTTACATTCCATATACCCAAGCCATACCAATTTAACTTGCTGGAGGGAATAATATGGGAGCTCATATAAAAAACTTTGCTAAAATCAAGCTATATCATGTTCACTGCTTTCCCCAGATCCACAGAGCCAGTTATCTCATCTCAGAAGAAATGACTTCTTCCTGTGAGACTTGAAATCAGAAGGAAGGAACTGCATCAAAACTGCCTATCATCATCAACAACAACAACAACATAGAATCATAGAGCTGGAAGAGACCTCAGGAGGTCATTCAGTCCAGCCCCCTGCCCAAGGCAGGACCAATCCCAACTAAATCAACCCAACCAGGGCTTTGTTAAGCTGAGACTTAAAAACCTCTAGGGATGGACATTCCACCCCCTCCCTAGGTAACCCATTCCAGTGCTTCACCACCCTCCTAGTGAAATAGTTTTTCCTAATATCCAACCTAGACATCTCTCACTGTAACCTGAGACCATTGCTCCTTGTTCTGCCATCTGTCACTACTGTGAACAGCCTCTCTCCATCCTCTTTGGAACCTCCCATCAGGAAGTTGAAGGCTGCTAGCAAATCCCCCCTCACGCTTCTCTTCTGCAGATAAGCCCAAATCCCTCAGTCTCTCCTCTTAGATCATGCGCTCCAGCCCCCTAATCATTTTGGTCGCCCTCCACTGGACCCTCTCCAATGTGTCCACATGCTTTCTATAGAGTGGACCCCAGAACTGGACACAATAGTCCAGATATGGCCTCACCAGAGCTGAATAAAGGGGAATAATCACTTTTCTAGATCTGCTGGCAATGTTCCTCCTAATGCAACCTAATATGCCATTCACCTTCTTGGCTACAAGTGCACACTGTTGACTCATATCCAGCTTCTCATCCACTGTAATCCCTAGATCCTTTTCTGCAGAACTGCTGCTTAGCCATTCAGTCACCAGTCTGTAACAATGCTTGGGATTCTTCCATCCCAAGTGAAGGACTCTGCACTTGTCCTTGTTGAACCACATCAGATTTATTTTGGCCCAATCCTCTAATCTGTCTAGGTCACTCTGGACCCTATCCCTGCCCTCCAGCATATCTACCTCTCCCCCATCTTAGGGTACGTCTAGACTACAGGCTTTTGTCGACAGAAGTTTTGTCAACAGATACTGTCGACAAAGCTTCTGTCGACAAAGAGTGTCTAGACTACATCCAGTTCTGTCGACAAAGCAAGCCGTTTTGTCGACAGAACAGTGTAGACGCAAAGGACAGTGTAGATGCAATAACGCCTTCTGTCGACAGAACTCTGTCGACAAAAGGCATTATTCCTTGTAGAACAAGGTTTACAGCCGTCAACAAAACTGCTGAGTTCTGTTGACGTTATGTCGACAGAACTCAGTGGCAGTGTAGATGCAGGTATAGTTTTGTCGACAAAAGTCCACTTTTGTTGACAAAACCCTGTAGTCTAGACACACCCTTAGTGTCATCTGCAAACTTGCTGAGGGTGCAATCCATCCCCTCATCCAGGTCATTAATAAAGATGTTGAACAAAACTGGTCCTAGAACCCATCCTTGGGACACTCCTCTAGAAACTGACCACCAACCTGATATCGAGCCGTTGATCACTATCCAGCTTTCATCCATCTTACAGTCCATTTATCCAATCCATATTCCCTTAACTTGATGGCAAGAATATTATGGGAGACGGTATCAAAAGCTTTGCAAAAGTCAAGATATATCACATCCACAGACTTCCCCATATCCAGAGCCAGTTACCTCATCATAGAAACGAATCAGATTGGTCAGGCATGACTTGCCCTTTGTGAATCCATGTTGACTATTGCTGATCACTTTCCCCTCTTCCAAGGGTTTCAAAATGGATTCTTTGAGGATTCCCTTCATGTTGAGCCCAACAACCATGGGCTGAACACCCGTTGGTGTCCGATGCCTCTCTCACTATTTCCTTCCATCTTTCCCCATCCAGTGCGGAGTGGCTTAGTTTCTGTAGACTAGCTCCGCACCAATGTACTGTATCATCTTCCCATTCTCTGTGCGGTCTGCCTCTCCTATTTGGACCATCCATTATACCAAATACCAAGGTCTTGACTTTTCACTCATCGTTCATTCTGCAGATATGCCCGAATTGCTGTATCTTCCATTGTATAACCTTCTGTGGTAGGTTCTTTTTTGGCTGTATCTTCCTATATAATTCCTCATTGGTGACCTTCTGCATCCATCCTATTCTCAGGATCTTTCTATAACAACTCCTCTCAAACACCAATATCCTTCTCTTCGAATCTTTCATTATCACCCATGTCTTACATCCATACAACATATTGCTGAATACACGTTTTCAAGATGTTCAGCTTCATTCCTAAGCTAATCGCTTTGCTTTTCTTATCCATCGCCTTCAAACTCACTCTTGCTTTTGCTATTCTAGTCACCATTTCCTTCTTGCAGTCTAGATCATTTGTCATTTTGCTCCCCAGATACGTGAACCTCTCCACATTCTGTAGTTCGATCCCATCTACACTGATCTTCCTTCCTATTTCCTTATCTCTGAATACCATTGTCTTCATTTTATCGATATTCACAATCAGTCCATACTGCTTCCTTTCCTCATTTAGCATCTGCACTGTTCTTGCTAGCTTCTCTTCATCTTCCTCGATGATAACTATATCATCCGTGAACCTCAAGTTATTAATTCTCATCCAATGCACCGATATCCCTTCATGAACAAGGAGAAGGTTGTGAAGAAATGGACGAGATATTGTACTGATCTGTACAAAGCACAGTTGGACCTGAGTGTCTCAGAAAGACTGACTGAAGAACTGAAAGAGATATCACTACCGAGCATCGAGAGTGATATTTTGAAGGGAGAAGCAGAAAGAGCAGTGAAGCATCTAAAGAACAAGAGCCCTGGAAATGATAAGATCATGGGAGAGATGATCAACTATGGCGGAGAAAGTATGATTCAAGAAATACTATACTATAGCAGTGTTTCCCAAATGGTGCTCCACAGAACTCTGGGGTTCCGCGAAAAAATTCTGCTCCCCTGCCCCCTGCAGAACCTATACGCAGCTCCCATTTGGGGCTTTGCTGGCGAGGACAGGCTTCTGGGGGCATGCAGCTTTGGCCGCTCCACCACCCACTGCAGCTGCCCCGCCCCCGCGCACAGCATGGCCCCTCCTTACCCTGCAGGACTGCCCTGTCCCGGTGCCTTGCAGCCTCCTCCTCCTCCTGTGCAGGCAGCTGCTTTTACAGCAGCTGCTGCTGCTGGGAGTGGGAGGGGTAGCTGGAGCCAAGGAGCTGCTCTCGGACCGTGGCATTTTAAAACTGCCGCCTGTGTGGAACCTGGCTCGGGCTCTGCAGCCCCCTCCCCCCCCCGGGGTGTGCTTGGGCTCTGCTGCCCCCCATGTGCTGCTGCTCTCTCTCCCCTGCGCCCCTCCCAGCCTGCTGGGGAAGTGGCAGAGTTTGATCTGGCGGGGAAAGTCAGGGTTTCTACTCTCCCCCTTTCCTCCCGCACTGCCAGCGGAGAGCATGACCTGGTGCTGCAGCTGCACTGGGTTCCCCGCTGCATGGGCGGGGAGGGAGGGGAGGACTGAGCTTCCTCCCTGCGCCCTCTCCCAGGAACAAAAGTGTGCTGCCTGGAGGCTTTCCCTGCTACAGCAGGGTGCCAAGCCAGGTAAGCGTCCGACCCCACGCCCATATCCCCCTCACTCCCCTCCCCCTGCCAAGAGCCCGCATTCCCAGCTTGCTCTGACACCCTGCCCCAAGTCCCCTCTTGTACCCTACCTCCTGGCCAGGCACTCTGCCCCAAGACCCCTTTTGTACCCTCCCTCCTGGCCAGACAGCCTGCCCCAAGACCCTCCTGTACCCTCCCTCCTGGCCAGGCACCCTGCCCCAAGACCCCCTCCTGGCCAGACAGCTCTGCCCCAAGCTTTCTCCTGAACTCTTCATCCTGGCCAGGACATTGCAGATCATCTTTGTGATTTATACACAAACATCATGAAGTATTTTCCAACCATAAATGACAACAATAACTGGATTTGAAATCCATTAAGTATAACATGAAAGCCAGTCAGTTTTTCTATGCAAGATTATGAAAACCTAATTGAAATAATTTCAGACGGCCAATTAATACAAAAATTTAAAAAAGTTTCTCTGATTACATTTTGGGGTGGTTTATGTCAAGAATATTCAGCTTTATCAAGACGTGCAATTCATCAGTTAACATTCACCAGCACATACTTGTGTGAAACCGGGTTCTCAAATTATGCAGCAACAAAAACAAAATACAGAAATTGACTGAATGCAGTGCCAGATATGCAAATCCAACTTTTTAGTATTAAACAAAATATAAAAAGAATTTGCCAAGAAAAGAAGAAAAACCACTCTTCACATTGAAAACTGCCAATATAATTCATATTAGTTTTTGAGCTTTATTTTTTTGTACACATTAAATGTGTACAAAGTGTGACTTTTGTTTTTAAATATGTGCAATTAAACTAAATGTTGATCTCATGACCTTATTTAGCATTTGTTCATTATTATTATCCTTACTTATTTGAGGTCTACTTTTTCAGCTCCATATACCAGACTGGGGGGTCTGTGGGTGTGTGTGTGTATGTTGTGGCTTTTTTTTCTTGACAAATTTTCCCTAGGGGTTCCTCAAAATTCTTCCGAGTTTAAAAGGGTTCCATGGCCAAATAAAATTGGGAAATACTGCAATATAGCATGGAAAGAAGGGAAGGCACCTAAGGAACGGACAAGATCCATGCTAGTGACAATACACAGGAAAGGAAGCACATTGGAGTGCAAGAACTACAGAACGATTGCGCTAACGAGTCATCTAAGCAAGGTGCTGATGATGATATTGATGGAGAGATTCATATCGCAGATAGAAAAACATCTAGTGGATGAGCAAGCGGGATTCAGGAAAGATAGAAGTACCATACAGCAGATATTGGCACTAAGACTGATAGTGGAAAAAGCTCAACGAAAGAATAAGAACATCTATAATTGCTTCGTCGATTTTCAGAAGACATTTGACAGTATAGATCAGAAAGTGACTTGGGCGGTGTTGGAGTCGTATGAAGTGGATAGCAGATTGATATGGTTGTTGGAGGATATCAACGACAATGCAGAGACAGTGGTGAGAATGTGCGGAGAGTTGGGAAGTTGGTTTAGAATGTGTAGAGGTATGAGATAAGGAGATCCAACATCGCTGAGTATCTTCATCACGCACCTAAAGAGAGCGATGGACAAAACTTCTTAGGATACAGATAATTTTCCACTGGGATGAACAGACTGAATCCCAAGCTGAAGTTAGGGTTCAAACAAATTGATCTCTCCTTAGATAACACCATTGCTGCCAATGAGATCCTTTTTCACACACTTAACTATACCTGCTAATGCTTCTCTTCTCAAAAGAATTGCAAAAAAAATCATGCTAACCAAACCCAAATAAGATATGCTATAAAATAAAGTGATTTTCTCACAACTTATACTCTCCTGCTAGAAGAGATAAACTTACAATCCTCTTAAAGCTATACAATTAAAGACAAGATTTTGCAATACTAATAACAAGCATTAAATTCAGATCCCCAAGAAACAGTCCTCAAACATTCTGAGTTTACCCTGTTTATACTCAGGCTTTGGGTTTAGTTTGTTTGAGTTTGAGAATCTTCTTTAGCTTGGTTTATGTCCCATGTATGTGCATTTTCTGCAGACATTCATTTCAGTGCCTTTTAACCTCACAAGTCATCACAGATAGGGTATGTCTACACTTGCACCCTAGTTCGAACTAGGGATGCAAATGCAGGCATTTGAAATTGCTCATAAAGTGGGGATTTAAATGTCCTGCGCTTCATTAGCATGATCTCGCCGGCGCATTACTCCGAATGCCAGCTGTTCCGAAAGTGAAAGTACTCGCCAGGACACGTTAGTTCGAACCTTGGTTTGGTTTGAACTAACGTTACTCCTCAAAAAATGAGGAGTAACGTTAGTTCAAACTAAGGGGTTTGGTTCAAACTAACGCGTCCCGGTGCGCACTTCCTGGTTCGAATCAGCTGTCATTTGAACTAGCGCGCCGGTGAGATCATGCTAATGAAGCACTGAATATTTAAATCCCCACTTCACTGACGATTTTGAATGCCTGCATTTGCATCCCTAGTTAGAACTAGGGTTCAAGTGTAGACATATCCATACTGAGTTCACTCCCTAGTGGCACTGGCCACTGTAAGACAACAGGATACTCAGCAAGGTGGACCATTGGTCCGACTGAGTAGAGCCATTCTCATATTCTTGAAGAATTTGTGAATACCCGTTGTTATGGGCTCGGTCACCACATAATTATGAAGGTTTTAATTTTCCAGTACATCATGTTGAGGCTGTACGTGTGTGTGTGTGGCACTCCTCTCTTTGCACAGTCTGCTTAAGGACAAATTACAATCATCACTTGGGGGTCCCTTGGACCACTCCTGTCTCCTACCATATACCTCGGAGGTCACAAAGTGCTCCACAAGAAGCAGGGAGGGGCGAGGAGGAGGCAGAGCCTCCCACAGTATGTAGACAGAGCAAACTGTGCCCCACATTGGAGCGTAGCCATCAGTATATTCCCCCTTGGCCTCTTCCAGGGCAGTGCAGAGCTTCCCTTCCCCCAGCTGTGCTCAAATTGCACAATTCATCAGATGATTCGTGTTTTCAGTGTCTGACAATTGCTGGTTATGTATTATGCAATTGGTAATTAAAGTTTCCAGTGTGACCTGCTTAACTGCCTGAGATAGGGAGTCAAGGTGGGAGAGGTAGTATCTTTTGTTGTACCAGCATCTGTTCGTGAAAGTGACAAGCATTCAAGCTTGCATAGAGCTCTTTTTGAAACAGGGAGTGGCAGAGCTGGGTGGGTCATAAAGGAACCTGTCCTAGCAAAAGAAGCTGCAGGGGAAGGAGAGATGTCACTGCTCAGATTGCTAGGTACAATGGAGCAGTTGCTGAGTATTTCTACATTGTTGCTGGGCTCAAGCCTCCTAGCTCGGATAGACAAACCCATACTAGTGGGGCTAGAATCAGCACATTAAACCTACTATGTTGATGTTCTAGCCCAAGCAGGAGCTCTGAAGCCCACCTGAATCCTTGGGTTTGAGATGCTGAAATCCATCAAAGCATCCACATTGCTATAGCGTGCTAATTTGAGCCCCACTTGTGTGGACCTGGCTACTCAGCTAGGAAACTCATTCCAAGCTGTAGCACTGAAAGGCCCATAGATGGGGTATATGACAGGGTGCGGTCCCCTTCCTTCTCCTCTCTCTACATGGGCTATTCAGAGACCTCCAATTGCTAAACACCATTGTCCAGTTTATTTACATAACTTACCTTTGCCGATCCATACTCGCCATCATTTACAGTATTTGTTGTACCTCAGCCCTTTACAAAGGAGTAGAGAGCAATGGTCTGATGAGCCAGAGACTCTTCCTCCCTATGCCTTCCTCTACTTTGTGGAAATAGGCTCACTAGCTCCTTTATTCTCTCCAGCCCTTTCTAGTCTGCTTATTCCCCCCACAATTAGGGGTGGGGGGAATTAATTGGCATTTAATCAGAGTGCTGTCTTAGCAGTTGGTTCACAGTATTGTTTGCCTCTTGAGCTTTTCTTGAGTAGGTCCTGCAGGAAGGTCCTCCCTACCCACCGTTCACCCCTGGCCTTCCAGATCTTTTCACTGGGCCTCATGAGCCTCTCCGGATGTTCTTCCTGAATACCTCGAGCCATCTGAACAACCTGCAACTGGTTTGCTTCTGAACCACAACCACGGCACCTCTGAACACATCCATGCTTCGTATCATTTCCTCACCCTTGTGTCCCACCCCAGGACCTATTGCCACCTACTGAGGTAAGGAACTCCAGTGGGCCAGTCTGTATTCTTCCTTGATCTCACAGCTCACCTTCATGGAGCCATGAGCACAGATGTGTACACAGTGTGGTTCACTCCTGCCCTGATGTCTGTCCCCTTGGCAGCATGAAGTAGACCCTTACTGCACCATAACCGGGATTCAGGGAAGTCAGCTGTGGTCACTCAGTTAAGATGAACTGCAAAGAATGGGGGAGCCACTTCCTAATGCTGGTGATCATGCCAATATTTAGATTTACCAAGCCAGCACAAAATAAGCCTCTATGATACTTACTGGTTACCCAGAAGCCAACAACACAGTTCCCTTAAACTAAACAACCCAGCCTTAGTCTTCCAAACCGTGTCAAATATAGTTCTACCAATCCAAAAAGATCACACACATTCCATTCTAGGTCAATGACTATTTCAGTTCTTATCCTAAATACATGCTTGCAGACAATTTTTATTAAGTAAACTAAAATTAATTTTAAGAGGAGAGTATTGGTTAAAAGATCAATATACATAAAAACACGGGTACAGCTCTGTGATCAGATTCATTGTAGAGATGGTGAACTTTGCAGTGGCAAAAAGTTCTTTTAGAGTTTGATCCATAGGTTGTAGTCCAATATCCAACATCATATCCATGTGTACCAGCTTAGGACTAAATTCTCAATCCTTATGGCTCAGACTTCCCCTGCATGAGCAGATCTAAGATGACAGGTTCAGGAACCAGTAGTCTTATATAATTTTCTGGCAGCCTCTTGACCATACAGTCCTGGGTGAACAATAGGCTTTTGATGTCACCTTCTGTTTCCCAAACATCATGGTAATTAACATAAGGTAATTTATACATTGAACAATTTATCACAAACTGTCAAGAGAAATATAGTCAATGCAATTATTTTCCCCAAGAATCATTTAAATGTTAATATTCCCCTTAATCTCCTAATCCACAACTATAGTAATAGACAGGAACTGTCTATTTACCTGGCCAACTTCGAACAAGCTTCTGAACCTACCCTGTTTTTCCTGGCATTCACTATTGTAGGAATTCATCTCCTTGGTGAAAACCAAAACAAAGAAGTTATTAAGCACCTCTGCCATTTCCTCATTTCCTATTATGGTTTTTCCCTCCCTACTTTTTGGGTATGTCTACACTAGCTCGTTAGTTCGAGCTAGGAAGGCAAATGAGGGCAACTGGAGTTGCAAATGAAGCCCGGGATTTAAATATCCCGGGCTTCATTTGCATGTTCCCGGGCACGCCATTTTTAAATCCCCCTTAGCCCAAACTAACTGCCCGCAGCTACACGTGGCAGTTAAACGTTAATTCAAACTAACTCCTTAGTTCGAATTAACTGTTACTCCTCGTGGAATGAGGAGTAACAGTTAATTCGAACTAAGGAGTTAGTTTGAATTAACCTTTAACTGCCGCATCTAGCCGCGAGCATTTAGTTCGAACTATGGGGCATTTAAAAATGGCACCCGCCCGGGAACATGCAAATGAAGCCCGGGATATTTAAATCCCGGGCTTCATTTGCAAGTTCGAATGCCTACATTAGCCACCCTAGTTCGAACTAGGGAGCTAGGGTAGACATACCCTGAGAGACACTGCACTTACAGACAACCACAGCAGATTGTATTCCATGACTGATCTCCCAGCTTAAAGTGAACAGATGTCCCACATTTATAGGGACAGTCTCAAAGTTTGGGACTCTGTATTATATAGGCACTATTAACCCCTACCCCTTGTCCTGATTTTTCCTCTCATGAACCATCAAGAAAGGGGCTCCAGACAATAGCCCCCAGTTCTCCAGTCTTGTATCCCAGAACTGTACTCTCTTCCATGGTCCTTACTGACAAGGAAATGCTTGACCACTGTACATTCACAACCTAGTTTACCACTCCCTGAGCATGGAATGGACACACACTAGCCTTTGTAAACTGAGCTGAGACTTCCCAAGTACTTCAGTCAAAATACACTGGTTTAGATAATCTAAGAAAGATACGGATTAACGACAGATAGATTTAGGCACACAGGCAGAGGTGACAGGAAGGAGGTGCTCCCCGGTGCTCTGCTCCAGCAAGAGCCACCTGCACTCCAGCAAGAGCTGGTGGGGCCACTTGAGCAGGCTGGGACACTTCCACTCTGATGCAGGCTGTGCTGGTGACAGCAGCCAGGTGGGGCAGGCAGCAGGCTAAAGGGGTCAGCATGCCAGGGACCTGTGGCAGCTGAGGAAGGAATGACCCTCCCACAGCCTAAAATAAGCCCACCTTCCAACCGGATGGACCCACTGAGCGCCAGCCCCAACCCTGCCATAGGCAGCGCAACATCAACTTGGCTTCTGCTCATCCAGCTGTGGCAGCCTTGATCCGGGCCTGGCCATTTGGTTGCAGTGGCCTGACTCTGGTGTTGCTCCTGCTGCGGTGTGCGTGAGAGAAAATCGGCTTGCGTCCGGCCACAGTGGTCTGTCCCCAGCTCTGATCCGGCTGGTCACGCCCTCACTCCTGCCGCAGCCAGGGGAGCAGAATTGGTGAACCTGGCCCAAAGCCCATCCAACCGCTGTGGCTTTGATCCTGATCTGGCCATGGCAGCCAGACCTCAGCTTTGATCCCTGGCCGCATCTGCAGTGGCAGGGGCTGGCGGAGGTCCCCTTCAGGCCACATAAGCCTGGCCCCAGCCCTGATCCTGAAGGAGGCCCCAGGGGCCTAGCCCCCAACTGGCCACAGCAGTGCCCAGGGGCGGACTGGCTCGGCGGGATACCGGGAATTTCCCAGTGGGCCGTCATCCGAATGGCCTACTGCTGGAGGAGGAGGGGGATAAAGCTGGGAAGCCACTCCTGGGAGCTGCTGCCAGAGTCCTGGCAGAGACAGTGCAGAGCCCGTCTGGAGCGCTGCATAACTGGGTATGTTTGGGCTCTGCCAGTGCGCTCTCTGCATGGCCCTTTCTCCCTCCCACCCCTTCCCAGTGGAGTGGCAGTGCACGGACCTGCTTACACAGCTGTGCTCCGCATGGCGGGTCTGGGAGGGTCAGGGCTTCCCCCATGTTCCTGCTAATGGGAACCAAAGCTGGTGCAGGAACCTCAGTAAAATTAGCACCTTGCAGCCCAGCTCCAGGCCCGGCAAGTGGTCTGAAACCCTGGAAGCAGCTGGGGCCAGGGCTGCGGGGACTTCTGGGGCCTGATCAAAGACTCCAGCCCCACAAACTGGAAGGCAGAAGGTGGGGGAGGGGAAGTGGGAAAACTAGGGGGAAGGGGGTGGGAGAGGAAGGGGCTTGTGCTGAGGGGAGGGGGCAGTGCAGAAGAAGAAAGGGGAAGGCACCAAGGGACAGGGTGGAGGAGAGACAAATACCAGGGGGCCAAGTGGAGACAATGAGGAAAATGGCAGGAGGGGAGGTGTCAGTGGGAGGGGGAAGGGGACAGGGTGATGCTGGAAGAGGAGAGGATAAGGGCATTGGGGGCAAGAGGGGGGAGGAGGAGGTGCTGGGAGAAGGCTTGAAAGGAGGGGTGGGCATGAGGAAGGCAGGGATGGACCGAGTCATGTGTGAGGGCACAGAGGGGCATGAGGGGAACGGGAGCAGAGGGTGGTGAGGGAGTGGGCATCAGGGAAAAAGAGGGCAAGGGGGGCAGGGGCAGTGAGGAAAGGAGGCACCAGGAGGGTGCAGGGGTAATGGAAGGTGCAGGTGCCCGGGGATTCTGGGGGTGAAGCAGAAAGGCAGACACCTGCAGGGGAGAGACCAGCACCAGAGGAGAGTGGCAGGGCAGGTGTGTAGAGGGAGGTGTTAGGAGAGGGGATAAAGCGGGGTAGCTACACATGATCAGAGTGGGGCTACTGGAGGAGTGGGCACTGGGGGGAGAGAAGGGCTGGTGCAGGAGGGCAGGTCCCATGTGGGCTGAGGGCAGTGAGAAGGGGAGGAGTCAGGATAGCAGAGGAGGTTGAGGGGTTGGGGGGCAGCAGGCACCAAGGGAGCTGATGGAGCAAGGGGAGGAGACATGGGCAGCAGCAGGAAAAGGTAGAGGTTTATAAGATATTTATTAATAACTTGGGTGCCACAGTGGCACATCCAAACAAGCCACATGAACTCAGTACTGGTGCACAACACGAAATTCACTTCCCCCAGCCTCTCCACCTCCTCCCTTCCTGTCCCCGAGTTAATGTGACACACATTGGGTTAATGCAATTGCAGGATAGTTGCATGAGGGAGGTTCGGTGGGGACCAAACTCATGCCTATTGGTAGGAGGATGGTGGGAAAAGTCCTTAGAGGGGGGGTCACATATCACCTTTTACTTCTGGTCATGTGTCCATCTTGACCCCGAGAGTGTTACCTCCAGAGGCGAGGCTAATGGGAGTCAGGGGGTGTGGCTAATAGGGGTCAGGGGCATGGTTAACAAGGGGCCAGGGGTGTGGCTAATGTGTTCCTAATTTTGGTTCAGAAAATATGGTCACCATAACCGTAATATCCACTATAAAGCTTCTAAGAGTACACAGTGGTTGGATGAGAAAGTGCCGACGTGTGCATATTGTAGTTGTTGCTGTCCATACATTCCATAAGTCTTGTGGCGTGGCACAGTGTGTGACGTCACTGTACACGGTTGTTGTTGACAATATCAATTGGTGATTGTACGTTGTTCCGGTTCCGGTTGTGGGTCTGTCGACGTCCTTTGCAACCACCGCAAACATCACCGCCGTTCCCATCAACCTGGTGTTATTTACAAGAAGAATTATAGCAGTATATAAGACAAGTACAACAAAAATAATGTAAAATATGCCAAAAAGAAAAGTGCAAGGTTGTTGGGAGAAGTTAAAAAAGAAAAAACAGGCTATCTTACAAGCCGAAGTGAAAAAATGTCAGAAATTAACAGACATATTTTCAAAAACCACTTCTCAATCAGATGATTCTTCCATTGTGACCAGCCAGTCTTCCCTGTCGCCATCACTGAATTTAAATGTTGCTACACACATCGTTGGTACTGGTACTTCTCAATTTGACAAAACGTAAACATTCGATTCTACAACTATATCTGCACAGTCTCCATGTTCTGCATTGCCGTCATCAGAATCACTGATAAATAAGAATTCAGACTCTACTCTCAAAGTTATTCCTGCCATTCCATCGACTTCACAATCTCCTGATAATTTAATCAGGGCTGGACTAAGGGGTGGGCGGGCCGGGCAGCTGCCCGGAGCGCCAACCGATGGGGGGCACCTGATGGCAGCTGTAAGGGGGGCGCAGCGTCCCTTATAGCTGCCATCAGGCGCCGCGTGCCCGGCTCCCGCAGGGCCAGTCCCCTCCATCCCTGCGGCGCTGACCAGCAGCACCCTTCCCCCCCACGGCCGCGGGGCCCTGCATGGCCAGGCGTGGCCCGCCCCGGGCTGCATGCTAGCAGCGGTGGCCGGGTCGGGCTGGGCAGCGCATGCACCATGTGCCCCGGAGGCAGGCCCCGGGCTGCATGCCAGCGACTCTGGCCAGGCTGGGCTGGGCAGCGCATGCGCCATGCGCCCCGGGGGGCAGGCCCGTGCACCCTAGGGGGGGGCGGGCCCGCGCCGTGCGCCCAGGGGCAGCGCTGCACTCCCGGGCCTGGGGCGCCAAAATGGCTCGGGCCGGCCCTGAATTCAATTCTCGAACCTGAACAATTGTTGAACTTACAATCCTTTACTGGTAACCCTCATGATTTCGTTTCTGTCATGCTGTCGACCTCTTCCTCAGATGAATATGGGGATAATGAATCTGAAAGTATTTATTTCTTATGCCCAAAACAAGAAAATCTAAATCATTTTCTCAAGTTTCATCCAAAACAGCCCAATTTTAAAGAAAAATTAAATTACAAAAAGATGGTTTTGACAAGATGGTTTACGTCATCATTGCTTGATGTATAATACTGAAATAGAAAATTTATTTTGCTTTTTCTGCCTTGCATTTAGCAACGATTCGGATAATTCTACATTTATCAGTGGATTTGATGTAAATCACACTAAACACATTTACCAAAGAATCTTAGAACATGAAATGTCTTCACTTCATGCAAATTCTACTGAAACATACATTTTAAAAACTAACAAAAGAGATCTGTTAAGTTTATTTACAAGAAAGAAATTTGAAAACTCACAACACAATCGTCAAATTATGCAAAGGATAATTGAAACGATAAAACTAATCGGAAGGCGAGGGCTCAGCTACAGAGGAAGTGCAAATGAGACAGCATACACATTACTCAAGGAAAATGTTGATTACGGTAACTTATTGGAGTTACTTTTACTTATTAGTAAATTTGATCCGATATTGAAAGTACATATTGATGAGGTAGTAGAAAAAAGCAAACAACGTCATGACACAAATGTGAATAAAAAGGGGCGAGGAAATCTGCAGATATTGTTGTCCAAAACAACTGCAAATGCAGTTATTGATTCCATCACACTCACCTTAAAGAAAATGCTAGCTGATGAAATTAGAGATGCAGAAATGTTCAGCATACAAATAGATACAATGGGGGATATTAATGTTCATGATCAATGTTCGATTATTATAAGATATGTGACAATACTATCCACGAACATTTAGTGGCGGTAATCAACTGTTCGTCAACAACTGGAAACGTATTGTGCGATTTAGTTTGCAAAGCTTTAAAAAACCTGAATATTGATATAAGAAAATGTATCGGTAACGCTACTGATGGAGCAGCCAATATGCAAGCTGAATATAATGGGTTTTCTGTGTGGCTTGACAATGCTACACCTGGCCAAATGCATGTGTGGTGCTAAGCACATGTTTTGAACATAATTATAAGTGAAATAACACAGATTATGGTGGAAACTTTCTCTCTTCGGGATTATTAACACCTGTGCAGTTTTTCTCAGAGAATGGTACCTACGCATGAACGTGTGGCGTGAATTTAGTAAGATGAAGTATATTTCAGATCTTGGAGATATTCGCTGGTGGGTGAAAGACAGAGCTTTAAGAAAATTTTTTGGCCATTTTAACACTACAGATGTTACATTTTCTTGTGGTATGTTACAAACATTTTACAAAATTTCAGAATCCATTAAATTTAACAAAGATGTGCATCACAAAGCCAAAACTATTTTGGATTCTCTGACTTGTTTTGAAACAATAGTAACAGCACAACTATTTTTACAGATTTTGGAGCATACTTCTCCTTTATCGGAGTATTTACAGTCGAATAACACGTACATTATAAAAGCATATCAGATGATTGAAAGTACATCTGAAGAATTCTCTAAAATATCGAGAAATTTTGAACAAGTCCTTATTGCAGCTACAAAATTTGTAACATCAGCAAATGAAGAATTAGAAATCAGAAATGTAGATATGTTCGTTGAAACAGATTTTAAAGAAAAACAGACTAGAATACAGAAAAAGTTACCTGGGGAATTTGGTTTGAATGAAACACAACGAAATGCAAAAGAAACTTATTGCATAAATGTGTATAATGTTACAATGGATAGAGTAATCAGCGGTTTCAATATGAAGTATCTAAAACACCGCAATCTTTACGCAGAATTTTCTTATTTGGATCTGAAGATTTTTGAAAATATTCTAAACAATCTCCCCGAAAATGCATTTGAAAAATTAAGTGAGTTGTTAAAAAAAATTAGCAACACTATCTCAAAAGAAATACTGCACGCAGAGATGATGGATTTTGCAAGGAAATGGAGCAAATTCAGGTAAACTCTTACGGAAAATGTCTTAAATAACACTATTGAGAATAGTGACGATTGCGACGAAACTGGCCAATCTAGACGCGCTTTTGCGCAAGAAAGCCCCGATCGCCATTTTAGCCATCGGGGCTTTTTTGCGCAAAACAAAACGGAGCTGTCTACACTGGCCCTTTTGCGCAAAAGGACTTTTGCCCGAATGGGAGCGTCAAAGTATTTGCGCAAGAAGTACTGATTTCTTACATTAGAATGTCAGCGCTCTTGCGCAAATTCAAGCGGCCAGTGTAGACAGCTGGCAAGTTTTTGTGCAAAAACTGGCCAGTCTAGACACAGCCTAGGTGTCCAACCAACTCACCAGTGTCAGCAACTGTTTAGCAGACTATAGTTTGAAAACTAGAAGCCCATATCGCCATATCTTTTCTAAGACAAGTCCCTATTTGTTAGAGTTTCAACTGAAACCTTGAAACATGACAACCCAACAGTGATTAATACAGCAGTAC
Organism: Pelochelys cantorii; assembly: GCA_032595735.1. NCBI lineage: Eukaryota > Metazoa > Chordata > Testudines > Trionychidae > Pelochelys > Pelochelys cantorii. The sequence goes on from CM064326.1 coordinate 213,449,302, forward strand.
CTGCTTATGCTTGCAGAGATCCTGCTATAGCTCTGGGGTATTTAAATGACAATTATGATAGTGTATGATGCTGACATTTAAAATATTTCAGGGCTCATCAAAGCAGGGTGGAGTGCAGAAGTATCATAAGAAAGATCTACAAAATTTATTTTGCAAATGATTCTTATTTTGGGGAGGAACCTGTTTGTATTCAAGAGAATGTGTACTTCATTCCATTACCCTTAATGAAAAAACCGGCTGTGCCCACGAAAGCTCATGATCCCATCTACATATTTTGTTAGTCTACAAAGTACTACCAGACCATTTGTTGTTTTTTAAGTTTATCCTTACTCTTACAGTTTCTTAATTTCAGAATTATTCTGTCCTTCTGAGGTCCATGGCAGGAGAGTTAGTTGAAGTAGTTAGGTGTTGTCTTGAGGGAGTTTTCCCATAAACCAGGAACAAGTGAAAGGATTGTTTCAATAAAGGTAGTTGAACATGCAGACTAGACGGTCTGTGCCTGCTGACAACCCCTCAATTAATTTATTGAGAAACCTTTTGTTATCTTAATCATTCTGCCTCCCTCCTTTATCAATAAACTCCCTGCCCCAAAGGCAAAACTGGGAGCAGCACAAGCTCTTTTGCAATTAAGAACTCAGTCTGGGGGTAGGCCGGGCATGCACTTTAAGCAGATCCTAAGTAAGAAATTCAGTGTTTCAAACGGGGGGGGGGAGTAGAGTCCCCCCTGCTCCACTTAAACGGCTCTCCCCCAGTACAATAAAATACATATTAATACAATAACATGTAATGAAAGTATACTCCCCTGGAGCACCAAACAGATGGAAATTACTCTGCTAACTGGCTTATACCTAGCAATTTACACCACCGCTTTAGTTTAGGCCGCCACTGCACTTAGCCCTGTGACGTTCATGCACCATTCAGCGAAGAACAGGGTGGGCCGCTTGGCTGGTTCCATGCACTTGCAAAGAGCACGTGCCGCTGGATCTCAAGGAGGCAAACCGGTCGCTGCACAGCGGGTCACGTGTGTTGAGAGCGATTCCCCCCCATCCATCCATGGACAACCCCAACGCCCCGCTGCCTCGTTACCTTCCCACGGAGCTTTGGCTCCGCCAAAGGCCAATGACGCAGCTCGCGCGGGGGCGGGCGCTACCCATGGCCCCCGGCGGTTTTGCAAGGCGGCTGCAGGCAGCGGAGCTGGCGCGAGGCCTGGGACGACGCCGTGGCCAGGGGGGAAGGCGGGAGGGGGCCGGGGGCTCTGGCGCTCATACAAGGCAAAGCCCCAAACTCGGGGCCGCCCCTGGCCCCAGCCCCCGAGTCCGGGCTCAGGCCTAACGGTCGCTGTTCATCATCACGGAGCAGCCCCGCCTCTGGTCGCCCAGCGCCCCTCATCCGCGCCCCCTCCCCACTGGATCCGTCCCGGTGGCGGGGGGAAGTGGGCGGCCATGACAGCTACCGAGGCGGAACTGCCCATGGCTGTGCCACGGGGGGACACGAAGGAAACAGGCGCCAAGAGGAGCAGCGGCGCTTTGTCTCCCAAACCATTCCTGGCTTTCCCACGTGGCCCCGCCCCTTTCCTGGCATCACAGGAGCCGAACCTCACGCGCGCTGCTCCCGCCGCTCACGTGACCAAGCGGGGCCAATCGCCGGGAGCAGAGTCTGCAGCGGAGGCGGGGTAAATGCGAGGTAGGTGAGAGAGGAGCGGGAAGCGCCCCCGCCAAACTGTCGTCACCAGCGTTGCGGGTGCGAGGCTAGAGGGGATTGGTTGCGAAATCTGGCGGGGCGGGGCTCTGTGCTTCATAGCCGCTGCCCCGTGAGCCCCGCCCCCAGAGCCGCGGGCTCAGTAATGCGCTTGGAAGGCGGCCGGCCTGGCACAGCGGGGTCACGTGCGCTGCGAATGATTCTCCCCATTGACCAGTCTGCGCCTCCCCAGCCCCCCGCTGCCCCCAGCTCAGTGGGGGGATGGGAGGGGAGCTGGAGGCCAAGGCCCAGAGAGCCGCCCTGGGCATTGGGGGGGTGGGAGTAAGAGGGGCACAGGACACAGATTTGCAGCATGTGGATTGTGCGCTGGTGTTGTGGCAGGAGACTGGGGATGAGAGAGGCTCAGGCCGGGGTTCAGGTGTCTGAGGGGCTCAGGGTTGGGGTGTGTGTGGGGATGCAGTGGTGTTATGATGCTGCAGCCAGATGGGGGCTTGGCCCCAAGTGGGGGCTTGAAGCCTGGTCAACATTTTTAATAAAATACAGCCAGTCCCCGAGTTGCAAACGGTCAAGTTACAACCGTTCACATTTACAACCAAAGTGGTTGTAAATGCAGTCCCCAAGTTATGAACACGATCTGCGCTTACAAACAGCGTGGTCGCCATGTAACTCAATGGGGTCCGAGTTACGAACGCTTGGAGTTACGGCCAAGTGTTTGGTCCGTACAGGGCAGGCTCGAGCCATTCCTGTGCCCTGGGCAGCGGGCACGCAATGCATGCGCGGGCCCGCCCCCAGGCGCACGGTGCATATGCGGCCCTGTCCCTGGCGCGCTGCACCCCTTACAGCTGCCGTCAGGCGCCCCCCCCCATAGGTTGACACCCCGGGCAGCTGCCCGGCTAGCCTCCCCTCCCCCCCCCCCCTTAATCCGGCCCTGGGTCCATAACTTGTTTGTAACTTGGGGAGAGGCTGTATGTCCAACACAAATGTTTCAGCATTGCCTTTATTTATGGGAGGGACAGGGAACCTGTTTTGGGTCAGGGACCACACAAGTGAGATGCAAAAAACCAACCCCTCCAAGCCCCTCTGATGTGGCCCCTAACTGAGACACCTCCTTCCCCTGGCACCCCAGCCCCATGGGGGGAGGGTAGGTAGGACTGAGGTTCAAGGCCTCAGGCCAGATTAACTCTTCCGGGATTCCAGAGTAAGTGGAATTTGTGGGCCCCTCTACACTCTGAGGTGGAGCCAAAAATGAGGTGTGTGGGACAGGGGATCCAGTGTGCCAGTGAGTGGGATAGGGATGGGGTGCAAAATCTGTGTGGAAAATAGGGTGCAGGAGCAAGCTGGGATGGGTGTTTGGCCAGGAGGGAAGGTTCAGGAGCAGGGTGCTGGTGGGTTTCCGGCTAGGAGGCAGAGTGCTGGTGGGTGTCTGGCTCCGAGTCAGAAGCAGGGTGCTGGATGGGGTCTGGTCAGGGTACTTGTGGGGGTCTGAGCAGGGTTCTCAGGGGGGTCTGGACAAGGGGAGGGGACAGCTAGGCTGGTACCTGGGGGTTCCGCAGCTGTGTGCCAGGTCCAGGGTCTCAGGAAGCGTGTGCGCTGCTTCCCCTCCCCAAAGGGGAGAGTGGGAGTCCCGGGTCCATACCACCAATGCCTGAGCACCCTTCACTGGCAGGGAACTGGTGAGATATGGCAAGCTGATCCTAGTAGGCAAGCCATAGAGAAAGGTGAATGTCCTGAATGTCCCTGCCAATTTGTCCTGAGGGAAAATTTTTTCCTGACCCAAATCTAGTCATACATTTGACCCTAAGCATGTGAGCAAAGCACACTACCCAAGCATCTAAAAATGGTTGTGCCAGCTCAGAGCATCAGTCCATTATCAGGTGTGGCCACCCCTTGATGCTTTAGGGAAAGAGTATAAATATGGCCAACTGTACATTGGGGGGGAAATCCTCCTGACCCTTCCTACAGCAATTTGACTACAGCAGTTGTCTTAATGCAGAGCTGCAAGGATGATGAGTATGTTGAAGGCAAAGAAGAGCTTTCTGTTTTTTCTCATTAGCAAACCCTACAAGATATTGACAACTGATTGGGGGAGAACTGCTTTTAAAGAAAAAAATATTGGGTTAACTCTGAAGACACACAACTTTAAAAATGGGATGTTTGTGGTGTGTTGTATGTTTCTCAGAGTGGGAAACATTTTTTTTCCTGGAAATTTTGTTCCAAAGCCCCAGCCCTACAACTCTTACCCCTATGGAATAGTTCCATTGAAGCCAGAGGGACCAATCACATGAGGGAGAGCTGCAAGAGCAAGCCATGCTTAGACTGTAAACTTCAGGGCAGGTGATATCTTCCTATTACATGTTTGTACAGTGCCTAGAACAAGAAGAATAATAAATCCAGGAGACCTGATCCATTGTGGATCCCTGCAATGCAGCAGATACCAATGAGAAACTCCCATTTTTCTGGGTCTTGCAAAAATTCTTTTAATACTGTTGGCTAATTTTGGTCTATATCAGGGGTTCCCAAACTTTTTGACACAGGGACCAGTAAATCCATTCATGAGCTTTTGGAGGACTGGTAACATTTATTTGCATATTTGCATATTCATTAAGCAAATGATGACTATTCAAATAAGTTGTTTCTGGTCCTCCCAAAGCCCCCAGTGCCAGCGTTAGCAAAGCTTCTGATATAGTTACCCACAATATTCTTGCCAGCAAGTTAAGAGAATATGGATTTGATAAATGGACTGTAAGATGGATAGAAAGATGGCTAGATCAGGGTTTCCCAAACTTTTTACTTTAGTTGGAACCCGGTTTTTTTTCAGTACTGTTTTTTGCAGCCCAAAAATATAAATATGTATGAAAAATGAATACATTTTCAGTATTTCACCCTGCTGCATCCTCCTCCCAGCCTGGGCCAGGGCTTGGGGCACCCGGCGCCACATGGGCACTCCAGGAGGCGGGAGCAGGAGCAGATTGGGGGTAGGGTATCTGGCTAGGAGGGAGGGTGCAAGGAAGGGTAGGGTTGTCAGGTGTCCTGTTTTGTACCCAACAGTCTGTTTTTTCAGGGTTTTGTCCAGGAAAAAAATTGAGAAATTACCAGACATATAAAATGCCTGGTATTTTCTAATTAGGTAAGTTTTATTATAATTAGGTGTATCAGTCCTTAGCTGTGAACTGCCTGGCTGGTAGATGTGCTCACGCTGCCTGAGTGTGTCTACCTGCCAGGCAGTTCGCAACTACTCCAGGGAGGGAATGTGGGGTGGGGGGCAAAATGGAATCCCCAGCCAGACTCACTCGTCTGCCAGAGTCTGCATGTGCCCAAATCAGTCCCACTCCCCCCCCCCCCTTCTCCTCCCGATCTCCCCAGTCCAGCCCTGCTGCCCCCGTCCAGCCCTGCTTCCGGCGGCCGGTTCCCCCTGACCCCCACCAATCTCCCCCGGTCAGCCCCACTCCCCCGACCAGCCCCGCTGCCCCCGTCCAGCCCTGCTTCCGGCAGTTGGTTCTCCCGTCCTCCTCCTCCTGATCTCCCCCATCCAGCCCTGGTTCCGCCGCCTGCCCTCCCCGATCTCCGCTGGACAGCCCCGCTGTCCCCAACCCTGCTTCCGCCGCCCGCCCACCCCCCATCTCCGCGGGACAGCCCCGCTGCCCCCAACCCTGGTTCCGCCGCCCGCCCGGAACTCCACGGGACAGCCCTGCTGCCTCCAACCCTGCTTCTGCTGGCCACCCACCCACATCTCCACGGGACAGCTCTGCTACCTCCAACCCTGCTTTCGCTGGCCGCCAGCCTGCCAGCCCCGATCTTCGCGGGACAGCCCCGCTGCCCCCAACCCTGCTTCCGCCCGCCTCCCCCCATCTCTGCGGGACAGTCCTGCTGCCCCCAACCCTGCTTCCCGGTGGCCGGTTTCCCCACACACACACCTCCTCCAGCCCGCCCCGCTCTGCTCCCCTCCTGGCAGCCACACTGAGGCCTGGTATTTTTTTCCCGTGGCCCGGTATTAGGCCGCGGCCCATAGTTTGGGAAACACTGGTCTATATCATCAATCCCCATTCATGAGGAAATCCCACTTACTAAACCCAAGCTTAACTACCATCAGTCATAATCCAGTCAGATGGGAATCTTCCTCAGATGTGCAATATTGACATCCTCACAAATCCCAACCACACCAAAGTATCAGTATGTTCCAGGCTAGGGAGCAGTTATTGGAATGATGCCAGCACAAACTTGGCATAATCTTCTCGTACATCCAGTTCTGAGACCAGTTACTGAGCTCACATTGTTTAACTTTCCTGACATTTGAAACCAGAAGCTTGCTCAATTCCTGTTGCTAGTTGGAAAAGCTGAAATTATGCTCCCAACCTTGCATTATGGTCATAGCTTTCTTTGTTCAGACCTAATAGTCAGGTGTAAAGACAAGGCTGTAGGAGCTGTCCCATGGAGCAATTACAACATAATCCCCAAATGTTCCCTACCATAAGCCATGAAAAGCACATAAAAAACCTCCCCCCTAGCCAGGTTCATATTGTTCCTGCCCAGCTGAAGTCTACAGAAGTGCCCTTCTACACCAACAGAATACCTCCACTGCTGGGAGAGGCTTAGGGCTTATGTTGGTGCAATAAGGGCAATGCAGTATCTGTATAGACACTGCAGGCTACTTACATTGGCTATAGGGTGTCATTCTTGGCAATTTCATACTCCCTGCTGGAGCTGTGAAATTGATAAGAAAGCTGGGCTCACACCTCCAGCTGTCAACACAGAGTGGGTGGGGGGCTGCCCCCTCTAGCTTCTTGTCCCCAGAAGCTTGGGCTCTGCACTTTCTGTTCCTCACTGAAAGCTCATCTATGCTGAGGCTCCAGTCTCCCTCTGGAAGTCTAGCTGCACCCAGGCGCACAGCTCCATCGGTGGCTCCCAGGCTCCTGGCAAGAAGCAGGGAGCTGAGACCCCAGTACGGCAGTGGGGAGCAGAGAGTCAAGAGCTTGGGGGACATCTGGAGCCTGGAGCTGAAAGGCTCTCAGCCCCCCACCCCTTTTGAGTCTATGGATGCACTCCTGGATGCAGATCGCTGACGGGAGGGAAGTGTGAACATTGATCACTGAGATAATTACTGTGCTGGCTGTATGTTGATCTCTAAATTTGTGAGAGATTATGGAATACATCTCCCTGACTGCTGCTTCAGTGCAGCGGGGAATTGCTCCTGCTCAGACGTGTCATCCTCTCTGGGTGGTGTGGAAGAATTGCGTGGTAAAACCCACAATAACGCAGCTGCTGTGAGATTTATTTTGACATTGAAGTCTATTTATGTGTGTGCTGTCCAAGGTTCCCTCTAAGCTGCACGGCATCATGGTCCAGCAGCTGCTTAATCAACCCTGCCCACCCAGTGGCTCAGGGCTATGCACATGGAGCTGCCTGGCTGGGGCGGTGGAGGGGTACACTTCCCCCTCAGCGACAGCAGCAGCTCCCTGATGAGGACACAGTAGTGAGTCTCTCTCAGCTGATAGGGAGGGGACTCTCAGCTTAGAGGGAACCTTGATTCTGTTTCTATTTTTTCGGTGTTCAACATGCTGCTGGATTTAGTGTTGGAAATACATCCCTGGGTTGCAGAAACTGCTAAGGGAGAAAGAGGAGTTATTGGCACAGGGGAGAGGTCAGGTTTTTGTCAGCATGAGAGGCAGTTGGAATTGTGTGGTACAAATGCCTGAGGCACAATTTTCAAAGCATCTAAGTAAATTTGGATTGTAAATTTTGCTGTCAAAAATAGACATGTGGGAGTCTAAGATGTTGTGTGCCACATTAGAGCACAGGAGGGATCAAGGGGCCACCAATGCCAGAGGCCTTTGCAATCACAAGAAGCTGATAAGGTTAGAGATTCCTTGACAATCTGACTTAAGGGGAAATCCCTTCCTGATCTCAGCCTTGGCAGCTAGTATGACCCTGAGACTGTGAGCAAGAGAAACCAGCCAGGCATCTATGAAATATGATTCTCTGTATGACCTCATAGCGCTCTTGCACCCTTGTCTAATGTCTCACTTCTCAATGTGGCCCTGTCCTCAACACTCCCACCCAACAGATGTCCGACTGGAATATCCTTCCTGACCCCTAAAAGTGACCATCCCAGCCCTGAGACTTGAGGTTTGATACTAGCTATTGCTTTAATGGAGAGCTGCAAACATTAAGAAAATGGTGCTGGCAATCTGGCTCTCCCCATGGCCTACGAAGGAAAGGGATGAACAGAGGGATTCATAGATTCTAAGTCATAGCAATAGGCTCAAGTAAATAATTAGCGTAGCCACCATGGGGTACATCTAGACTACATGGCTCCATCGACGGAGCCATGTAGTCTAGACCTACCCCATGATATAGGGAAAATACAAGAATAAAGAGTATATGTCATATTTGAAGGTGCAAATAAGTGACGGTCACATCAATACCACCCTATACCAAAAGCCTACCAACCGCTATGCTTACCTGCATGCCTCCAGCTTCCATCCCGGACACACCACACGATCCATTGTTTATAGCCAAGCACTGAGGTACAACCACAGCTCCAACCCCTCAGACAGAGACCTACACCTACAAGATCTTTAACAAGCATTCTGTAAACTACGATACCCACACGAGGAAGTGAGGAGACAGATTGACAGAGCCAGACGTGTACCCAGAAGCCTCCTGCTACGGGACAAGCCCAGGAAAGAAACCAACAGAATGCTACTGGCCATCACCTACAGTCCTCAGCTAAAACCTCTCCAACGCATCATTAGTGATCTACAACCCATCCTGGACAATGATCCATCACTTATTTGCACCGTGGTGTCCAGGAAATGGACCTCCTGTGTAGACTGGTCCATGCTGAGGCTGATGGTGGGGTGGAAGCTGTTGAAATCGTGGTGAAATTCTTCCAGAGTCTCCTTCCCAGGCGTCCAGATGATGAAGATGTCATCGATGTACAACCCATCGATGTACAACCCATCCTGGACAATGTTCCCTCGCTTTCACAGGCCTTGGGTGGCAGGCCAGTCCTTGCCCATCAACAACCCGCCAACCTGAAGCACATTCTCACCAGCAACTACACACCGCACCAGAATAACTCTAACTCAGGAACCAATCCATGCAACAAACCTCGGTGCCAACTCTGCCCACATATATACACCAGCAACACCATCACAGGACCTAACCAGATCAGCCATACTGTCACTGGTTCATTCTCCTGCACATCTACTAACGTAATATATGCCATCATGTGCCAACAATGCCCCACCGCTATATACATCGGCCAAACTGGACAGTCCCTACGTAAAAGAATCAATGGACACAAATCAGATATTAGGAATGGCAACATACAAAAACCTGTAGGGGAACACTTCAATCTCCCTGGACACACAATTGCAGATCTAAAGGTAGCCATCCTGCAGCAAAAAAACTTCAGGACCAGACTTCAAAGAGAAACTGCTGAGCTACAATTCATCTTCAAGTTTGACACAATCAACTCAGGATTAAACAAAGACTGTGAATGGCTCGCTAACTACAAAAGCAGCTTCTCCTCTCTTGGAATTCACACCTCCAGATCAGCTACCAGAAGTGGGCCTCATCCTCCCTGATTGGATCCACCTCGTCATCTCCAGCCTGATTCTGGCCTGCATATTTATAGCTGCCTCTGGAAATTTCCACTACATGCATCTGACGAAGTGGGTCTTTGCCCACGAAAGCTTATGCTCCAACACTTCAGTTAGTCTATAAGGTGCCACAGGACTCCTCGCCGCTTTTGCTATACAATTTGCGCAGCTTGAATTGCATAGCTTATTTCAAGCTAAGTGTGCAGTGTAGATGCACCTTAGAGACTAACACATATATTAGATCATGAGCTTTCATGGGTAAAATCCACTTCATCGGATGAGTTGGAGTGTTTATTACGTATGACCACACATGCAAGGCTGAGCCATACACACATTGCTTCTACGGCTGATGTCTGGCAACTTCTAGAACATAACGAGCATGTCAGAAGGGCTCATAAAGTATGGAAAGAGATAATGCCATGCACTACAAGAACCAATGTTTTTTCAGGCCAAGGAGAAGCAGCAATATTTAAGCCATGTTGAAGTGTATCCAAACCAACCACACAAAACAGAACAAGAGACTTTAAAAAAGTCTGTGTTTGCCTTTGAACTAGGTTATTTGAGCTCTACTGTAGATATAACTGAGACATCTACTAAATGTTTTTGACAGAATAAAATGGTTAGTGAAGAATCTTATCAACCAATGAAACCTACAAGGAGTGACAATGAATTGAACAAGGGTAAAGTTTGTGGGTAAAGTTTGTGGAAGTTTGCAAGCCTGAAAACAGACAAGTATTTTGCTTAGCTGTGATTTCTGCCATTTTACAAGAGGGAGAGGTCTCAGTGAATGATGGATGGGCCTCATTTTGACAGTGCCTATTAAGAGAAAACCCTCTGAGGGGTTTGTCATTTCCTTTCTGGCATGGGAACAATGCAGATTACAGCAAACTCAAATGACTTACTTTCCTGCCAGGCAGGAATAAATCAATGGCATTTGAATATATGTTACAAATCATAAGACTTTGTTTGCTGTGACATTTACAGGAGAAGTTTGAGGGGATTGACAGAGCAGTGTGGGAAACCCAGGACTGGAATAGCAGAAAGAGGAGCAGGTGGTACAAGATACTGGCAGAGCTGATGAATTTTGGGAAGTGTTATCTGCTTATACTGGTTGTGGATTTGGCCCACTGAGTCAGGACACTTCCCAGCCTCAAAGGACTGATTCAACCTTTGCGTTATTACTTACAGGTATTTCTACAGCCCTCCTTCTTCCTGCAGTGCTTGAGCACCCGGCAATAGTAAAGACACATCATTACCTCTGGTGGGCAGAGTTCTCCTTCCCACTGCTACTGTCTAGTCAATGGCAGATCAGCTACTGACTCAATGGGGCCCATACTCGTGGGCCTTGGACAGCTGGGGTGTCCCCAGAAAAATGAGCATCTTTGTACCCCAGCCCATTCTTCCTGCCCAATACTCCTCCGGGGAGCGGGGTTAAGGTGCAGGGAGTTGCCCTGCTCCTCTTGTTCAACTGGCAGCTGGCACGACAAGCTTCCTCACCCTTAGCCCGCTCTTGAGCGGGAGCGTTGGGCAGTCAGAGCCGAGCAAGCCCCTGTGCTCTGAAGCCATTTCTCTGGTAGTAGAGCTGGGGAGCAGAGAGGACTGCAGGCAGGAAAGGTGAGGAGCTAAGTTCCCTATAAACTGTGCAGCTGCCTTAGTGCTGTGCAGTGCTCAAGGAAGCTGCACAGGCCAGGTGCAGCATCCACCACACCCAGAGTCCCAAACTAGGCTACCCTCCTACCTGCCATGGCCAAAACTGCTGGGCCCAGGCCAAGATCCTACCACAGGCAGTCAGCCCTGACCTGGCTCCTGCCACAGCAGCACAGCCTTGGCCCCCAACTGGCTGTGATGGCCTGGCACTGGTGATTGGCCCAGCCTCCATCTGACCCTGGTATCCTGGCTCCAGCCCCTATCCAGGCCTATCCCTGTTCACCATCCAACCTTCTCCCACATCCAGTCAAGGCCTTCACCTGGCCCTGGCCCCCATTTTGCCCCAAACTCCATCCAACTTCAACCCTGTCCCCCATCTGACTGCGTCCCATCCCCCATCCCACCTGGGTTTCTTCAGTTGGATGTCCCATTGAGTACAGAAAGCACAGTGGGACACAGCTCCAGAGGCAGTAACTGAGACAACCAGGCCCCTGATTTATTGGTGCTTTGCAGATGAGATTGAAGACCTTGAACAGGCCCCAGAATTCAATTTGCTATCAGTGCAGAATGTGGAGTTCCAGTGTGATGGTTTCAGCCAGTGCTACTTGCATGTCAGGTCACAACATGCTGCACCAGGTATGTCCCTTAGCATCAGTCCTTGGCAGAGTAAGTGGAAATCATTTAATCTGGAGGAGACACGTGCCTTGATCACACTTGTGGTTTGGAAAAAGCTTGTTAAAGGGATTAACAAAGGCTGCAGTTTATAAACCTCCCCTGGAGATTGTCTGGTGGACCCGACAGCTTCTTTGAGACCAGGCCAACTAGGGCTGCTGGCTGTAAATTGTTTTGTCCAAGCTGCCATACCACTCATCCCTTCCAACCCTTAGAATGTGTTCCTAACTCCAGAGCAGCCCCTGATAGGTGCAAGTTGCACCACTTGCCAATTTGATTTGTATTCCCGTTTTAGTTGCTGTTCCCTGGGGCATTCATTCCAATACTACTCTTGTCATACAGGGGATGCCAGAAATCCATGGCTTTGCTCAACAGTTTCTCATTCGCTTCATTTGCTATATCCAGTTTCTCTCCAGGAATCTGAACCATCTTGTAATGACTTTATCCACTGAATTCAATTGAAGTCAATGCATGTCCTTCCACTCACTTACACTGAGAACTGCAAGTGCTGAGCTGTAGCAATCAGCCATCTGCTTCCAGTGCATGTAAAAGATCCATGTGCTACACTCCATATGCACTATGAGAGGTGAGCTTAGAACCTTTGCCCAGACATTTCTGCACCACTGGTTTCTACCACTTGGAATAAAGGGGATTTAAACTCACAAAGTGATAGAATTTAAAGCCAGAAGGGACCACTGGATCATCTAATCCAGGCCTGGGCAAAATACACCCCATGGGCTGCATCCGGCCTGCTAAGCCACCAGATCCAGCCTGCAGAGGCAGTGGGGAGCCCCAGGCAGGTTCCTCTGCTTGCTCCGTAGCCCCGTATGCCATGGGGCACTTTCTCTTTATGAATCTGGAGGGGAGGGGGGAAGATTCAGACATTGCTCCCGCTCCCAGCACAATCCCATTGGCCGGTTTCTGTCCAGTTACTCACTCACTCAAGCACATGGCTGAGCAGGCAGAAACATTTTAAACTCTGCAAGCCTTTGGCTCTGTAGGCAGACAAGAAGGCTGGTTTGGCTGCTGGCTGGTAAATCTCTTGGCCAGAGCCTGCCTCTGGCACCCAAGTCCCTCCCTTTCCCAACCCTCTGCCTCCTACTCCTGCCCTGCTACTTCACATGCACCCATACCCACTCCCAGATCTGGCACCCCAATCTCCTGCCAAAGATCACAATCCCCTCCTACTCCCTCCCAGACTCCATTCTCCTGCCTGCACCCCAATCCCTTACTCCAAGCTCCCTTCTGCACTCAGTCTCCATCCCAGACTCTGAACCCCTCCATTAATACCAATAAAGAGTGCAGCCCTCAACCACTTTCCAAAATCTTGGAGTGGCCCCCCCCCCCATCAAAAATTATTGCCCACCCCGATCAAATCTGATCTCTTCTCTATCTCTAGCCACCAACATAAGACACCACTCACACACTAATCCCAAAACCAACACCTAGTATTGAAGCCTTCAGCAGGCTGGAATACTACATGCCACAGACAGAGAATAGGAGGAACTGAGGTGAACCAATACCCGAGGCCCTTGCAATAGCAGGGAAATGACTATGTGAGATATACCCAGATAATCCTGGCAATTGTCCTGCATCAGCAGGCTGAAGAAGGCGGCCAAAAATTCTCAAGTCTTCTGCCAATCTGACTTGGGAAAAAATTCCTTTCTGACCCCCACACGTGGTGATCAGTTAGGGCACATCTCCACAGCAGGGCTATACTCAAAATAAACTACGCAACTTGAGCTACGCTGATTGTGTCACTTAAGTCAAAATAGCTTATTTCAACTTTTAGTGCTGTCTACACAGCAGTTATTTTGAGATAGAGCACTCTACTTCCCTTACTCCTCATACAATGAGGGTTACAGGAGTCAGTCCTCCATCTTGACATCATTTCAACATCGTGTCGAAATAACTGCATGTGTGTAGATGCGGATTATGTTATTTTGGAATAACGTCAGTTATTCCAAAATACGCTGCTGTATAGAAATAACCTTAGAGCCCAGTGTTTCTCAACTCATGGCTACCCAATCAGCTCACAGCTGCAGCCCCTGTGACACCCTATATATTGCGTGGATGTGAGCCACGTAACACATAGACAGCTGCATATGTAGACCACAAAAGTAAATAGCTTGAGAACCATTGAGCTAGATCCTGGGAATGTGCACAGAACCAGTCAGCTAAATACGAGAGAGAGAGAGAGAGAACCCAGTGCCACCTCAGAACCCTGGCCCTCCCCACACAGAGTTCCACTGCCATCTGGGGCCATCTTTGTGCCTCAGAGAAAGGATTCCAGCAACCGCCCATTCACCCCACTGGATTCCCTACTGTAGGGAGGAATCCTTTCCTAACCCCTGGAGGTAGCTGGCTGAGGCCATAAAGCACCAGCTTTTAAGAACATAAGACATAAACTGGAAGAGAACCCCAGGGCTGCTGAGCCCAGCTCCCCACCATCACAAGCAATTCCATCATACAACTGCAGTCCTATATTTGTCCCACTCTCTCTTAAATCTAAATTGTTCTCTCACACAACTCCTATTATGAGGTTATTCCAGAGCCTCACTCTTCTGATGGTTAGAAGCTGCCCTTCTAATTTACAGACTGAATTTACTCATAGCTGGTTGATATCCATTTCTTCTTGTCTCTTCATCTTTCCTGATGTTTACCTCCTGATGTGTTTACAGAGAGCAATCATATCCCCTCCCACCCATCTTTTGCTCTTCCAGGTCCTTTCATAAAATAGGCGCTCCATTTGCTAGTCATCATCTTAGTTCTTTTCTGCATCTCTTCTAATTTGATTCAGAGGGGTAGCTGTGTTAGTCTGTAACTGAAACAACAACAAATAGTCCTGCAGCACCTTAGGTTGCGTCTATACAACAGGGCTTAACTCGACATAAGCAACGCAAATTGAGCTATGTCAATTGCTTAGCTTATTTCAAAATAACTTACTCTGTAGTTTGGAGCGTCTGCATAGCATTTATTTTGAAATGGAGCACTCTTCCTCTGACTTCCCTTATTGCTCATACAATGAGGTTTACAGGAGTCGGAGTAAGAAGTCCTCCAGCTTGACAGTATTTCGAAATAACTATCTCCTGTGTAGACGTGGACTATGTTATTTCAAAATAACTCCATTTATTTCAAAATAATGTTGCTGTGTAGATGTACCCCTAGAGACTAACAAAACATGTAGATGGTATCATGAGCTTTCATGGACACAGCCCACTTCTTCAGATGAATGGAGTTAAAGGGTCCAGGGTACAAATAAATTAGCAAATTGGAGAAATGGTCTGAAGTAAATAGGATGAAATTCAATAAGGACAAATGCCAAGTACTCCACTTAGGAAGGAACAATTAGCTGCACATATACAAAATGGGAAATGACATATACAAAATGCCTAGGAATGAGTACTGTAGAAAAAGATCTGGGAGTTATGATGGACCAGAAGCTGAATAAAATCATCAGTGGAACACTACTGTAAAAAAACCGAACATCTTTCTGGGATGTTTTAACAGGAATGTCATAAGCAAGACATGAGAAATAATTCTTGATGTTCCATCTCTGACCAACACTGGGCTTAGTGCTATTTTGAGATCACGCTAAGGCAGGGCTACTCAACTTGGGAAGCCCCGGAGGCTACAGTAATACTCATAGCACATGCCGTGGGCTGCAACTTAAGTGTGGTTGCATATACATGCAAATATATATTTGCTTAATGACTTCTTTGTTTCGGTCTTCACCGAGAAGTCTGAAGGAATGCCTAAGATAGGGAATGCTAGTGGGAAGGGGGTAGGTTTAGAAGATAAAATAAAAAAAACACGTTAAAAATCACCTAGAAAAGTTAGATGCCTGCAAGTCACCAGGGCCTGACGAAATGCATCCTAGAATACTCAAGGAGCTGATAGAGGAGGTATCTGAGCCTCTAGCTATCATCTTTGGAAAATCATGGGAGACAGGAGAGATTCCAGAAGACTGGAAAAGGGCAAATATAATGCCTATTTATAAAAAGGGAAATAAGAACAACCCAGGAAACTACAAACCAGTTAGTTTAACTTCTGTGCCAGGGAAGATAATGGAGCAGGTAATTAAGGAAATCATCTGTAAATACTTGGAAGGTGGCAAGGTGATAGGGAACAGCCAGCATGGATTTGTAAGGAACAAATCATGTCAAACCAATCTGATAGCTTTCTTTGATAGGATAACGAGTCTTGTGGATAAGGGAGAAGCGGTAGATGTGGTATACCTAGACTTTAGTAAGGAGTTTGATACTGTCTCACATGATATTCTTATCAATAAACTAGGCAAATACAACTTAGATGGGGCTACTATAAGGTGGGTGCATAACTGGCTGGATAACTGTACTCAGAGAGTAGTTATTAATGGTTCACAATCCTGCTGGAAAGGTATAAAAAGTGGGGTTCTGCAGGGGTCTGTTTTGGGACCGGCTCGCTTCAATATCTTCATCAACTATTTAAATATTGGCATAGAAAGTATGCTTATTAAGTTTGCAGATGATACCAAGCTGGGAGGGGTTGCGACTAATCTGGAGGATATGGTCATAATTCAAAATGATCTGGACAAATTAGAGAAATGGTCTGAGGTAAACAGGATGAAGTTTAATAAAGACAAATGCAAAGTGATCCACTTAGGAAGGAACAATCAGTTTCACACATACAGAATGGGAAGCGACTGTCTAGGAAGGAGTATGGCAGAAAGGGATCTAGGGGTTATATTGGACCACAAGCTAAATATGAGTCAGCAGTGTGATGCTGTTGCAAAAAAAAAGCAAACATCATTCTGGGATGCATTAACAGGTGTGTTGTGAGCAAGACACAAGAAGTCATTCTTCTGCTCTATTCTGCACTGGTTAGGCCTCAGTTGGAGTATTGTGTCCAGTTCTGGGCACCGCATTTCAAGAAGGATGTGGAGAAATTGGAGAGAATCCAGAGAAGAGCAACAAGAATGATTAAAGGTCTAGAGAACATGACCTATGAAGGAAGGCTGAAAGAATTGGGTTTGTTTAGTTTAGGTAAGAGAAGATTGAGGGGGGACATGATAACAATTTTCAGATATCTAAAAGGGTGTCATAAGGAGGAGGGAGAAAACTTGTTCATCTTGGCCTCTGAAGATAGAAGCAGCAGCAATGGGCTTAAACTGCAGCAAGGGAGGTTTAGGTTGGACATTAGGAAAAAGATCCTAACTGTCAGGGTAGTCAAACACTGGAATAAATTGCCCAGGGAGGTTGTGGAATCTCCATCTCTGGAGATATTTAAGAGTAGGTTAGATAAATGTCTATCAGGGATGGTCTAGACAGTATTTGGTCCTGCTATGAGGGCAGGGGACTGGACTCGATGACCTCTCGAGGTCCCTTCCAGTCCTAGTATTCTATGATTCTGTATATGCAAATATCCATTCTTTCATACTGACAGGCATAAATACAAAAATTAAGGTAAGTCTACACAATATGCAGGCCCCATTTAAGTCAGCTGTGCTGATATTAATACAGTACAATATTTACCCAATTTCCACCCATGTGACAGCACTTTTAATGAGCAATGACAGTCCAGGAATTTAGCTACTAAAACACACATCAACAGAAGACCATTATATTGACTACTTTTTTGTTTTGCCTTCCATCCGCAGGCTGCGTGTTGAGTAGCCCTGCCCTAAGATGTGGTTGTATTTATTGTCTTATTGGGTTCTGGGGAGCTGGATGAGCTTGCACTGCTAACGGATCCTCTTCCAGCCTGTGGGGAGTATCCACTGAGCCCAAGAACTCAAATAATTACAGGGAAAATAGAAAATATAACAAGTGCAGGTATGAAGGTCAAAGGTTCGAAACAAGAGAACCCAAAGGGAGTACCAGGCAGAGACTTCTGGGCAGCACTAACTTCTCCGTAAAGGCATCAAAGGAGCCAGCGGATGCCACCCAGGGGAAATCTGCCCAGATATGTGAATGCAGGGAAGATGAAAAATAAGCCCACACTCACAGAGAACCCCCTCAGCCAACATCCTCTCCCTGGTATTATAGATGGCCACTTCGGCCATTGCTAGGATGAGGTTGACAAGAAAGTCCTGTGCCTTTGGGGGCCACGGATAGGATGTCTACATATGAGAAGGTAGGAGGAAAAGTGAAGCCAAAACATAAAAGAAGATCCAGGAGGAGCCAGAATGGGATGCAACTAGGTGCACTCAAGGTAGATATGCAACAAGGTCCTGCCATGAGGGCAGGGGACTGGACTTGATGACCTCTCGAGGACCCTTCCAGTCCTAGTATTCTATGAAGGTCTCCCTCACTCCACAAAAGGGACAGGCATTAGGGAGAGGTGTGAATGCCTGTGCTTACGACTCCAGGAGGGAGCTGCCAAGCAATATCCCTTACAGACCACGGTACCAGGGTGGAGTAAAGGTTGGCTAACCAGAGTTCCTCATCATCATGAGGTGGCAATAGGTCCCACTATTTAGCATTGGGATGGGACACAAAGGTGAGGAAATGGAGAGTATAGAGCATGAACGAGTACAGATGTGCCCTCAGCAAACAGGCTGCAGGTCAGGCTGTACTTATTATAGCAAGTCGGAAAATGTTTGATCAGTTCATAATCTACTCAGCTTACAAAGCACCTACCAAGCTTTGTCTTGGCCTGCATAGCTTAGAACAATTAAAGAACTCTAGTAGGCTTGACTGGAGAAACCTATCAACCAAACAGGACTTCGCATATAAGTGCCAAGGCTAAGCATTGTTCCACAGACACCTGGGTCAAAGCAAGCATTTCGACCTGCCCATTGTTTAAACAAGTTGTTACACTTGTTATCTGCCTAAATGAGGTTTTATAGGAAGCTGTAGGAGTGAAAGTTTCCGATCACACCATTGAATTCCAATTAATTTCTGTGCCTCTAATGGTGAAGTACTAATCCTCCTGGAAATGAAGCAATTATCACATTTAGCCAAAAGATGTTAGGTCAAGATTTTTAAAGGTATTTGGTCATTGCTGTGGTGCTCAGCATTGAAATGGCTAACTCAGGGTTGGGGAACCTGAGGCCTGGGGGGCGGATGTGGCCCTCGGCTTGCCTGAATCCAGCCCCTGAGCCTCAGGGCTCTATCCCTAGCATTGGGGAGCCCATGCTGGTGCTTCAGCCCCCCTGCCACCCTACCATGGGGCTGGAGCACACAAGGTCTACTAACTTGAGCCCTGCTAGGCTCTGGTGTGCAAAGGGAATGAGAGGAGTGTTTTTCTCCTCAGTTGGGGGCTACTTCAGTGAGAGTTTGTTTGTTTGGGGTTCTCACTTGTGTGTGGCCCCTGACTGATTTTTCTGTGGTTCAGCGGCCCCCAACCCAAAAAAAGCCCATCCTGGCCCAGCTGTTTAAAGAGCCTAAATCTCATTTTCAAACAGGATTTAGGCACTTAAGAGCCAAAATCCATTACAGGCCAGTACTAATAAGCTAACCTGAAGATCTAGTATAGTCTAAGGTACGCTCAAGAATCAACAACCGACACCAAACTGTCACTAAAACAGAAGGATAAAAAACAATAAAACGCTGTGTCTAGACTGGCCAGTTTTTCTGGAAAATCAGCCGCTTTTCTGGAAAAACTTGCCAGCTGTCTACAACTGGCTGCTTGAATTTGTGCAAGAACACTGCCGATCTAATGTATGATCGTCAGTGTTCTTGCGCAAATACTATGACGCTCCCGTTTGGGCAAAAGCATTTGCGGAAAATCATGCCAGTCTAGACGCAGCCTAGGTGATGGAAAAGGGACATGTAAGAACTCAGGCTGTGGTCAGAACCTTTCTGTTACTGGGTTGTCAGAAACACTGAAATTCTATATTTGCTGCAAAATGACTCCACAAAGTAATTCTGGGCCTCTGGGTCAGTAAAAACTCCATACATACCACCATCCACCTTCAAAAGTTTGACAGGAAAAGAACTAAATTTCAGCTGCTACCTCTTGGCTATGCACTGTGTAACATGGAGCAGTAACTCCAAAATGGGGACATTGCCACAAATATTTTTTCACATAAATACTGTAAGTGAAATAGGGTGTGGTTTTTAGCAATTGTTGACCATTCAACTGCAGAGACTTTGCACTGAAAACACAAGTGTGTATTTTTGTAACTTTTCATATGAAAATAATCCTTTAGCCAAAAAAAATTGTGTCAAGTGAAATTTTGAGGATGAAGTGTGTAGCCTGTTCTGAAGGAGAACAATCCTGCAGTGAGGAAGGGTCCTGGGTCCCAGGCTCCTGTTCAGTTTGCAATCTCACAGTTTAGGTACTGCATGAACAGGCTCTGCTTGCCCTTGCTCTTGCTAAGCTTTGGGCTTTAGTCACTCAGCTAAAAAGGCATTGGGGTAGATACCTGCTGATTAGTCTGGGCTCCATAAACAGTTCCTTCTTCTTCTCTCTCAGCTCCCTGCAGGGAAGGCTTTTTGAAAGGCCCTGTGGCAGCCTCAAGTAAGATCAGCTGGCCCTTAATTGAGGTATAGCAGCCCCATGGCTGCTGCTCCCACTCTGCCTGTGATAACTCCTGATCAGCTGTGCGAGGCTGCCCTGAAGTAACCCTTTCCTGATTAGCCAGGGCTGCTTCTGCTGTTTAGAGCTGCCTCTCTCACCTTCTAATCTAGCCCTCTAGCCTGACCCTGTCATAACAGGGAGATCTTCTGCAGTATCTACTGGCACTAGAGCTGGTCAAGTATAGAACCATTCCAATGTGGTTCCAATTGGAAGATGTTTAATCCCATTTTTTAGATAACTGGAGCACAGGAATCACAGCATCAAGGAGCTATTTTCCACTTTTGCGTCTTTTATGAGGTGAGGTGGAGAAAGCTGGGCTTTTTGTCTTCTTTCAAAACAAAAGGAGGAGGGGAGTCCAGTTAAAGAGCAGGGACCCTATTTTCCTTTTGCAAGAGCTGATTCACTTCCATTGGAATTACTTATATCATAACTGGGGAAAACTGAGACCCAGGAGTGCTAGGGATTGGGTGGAAGCACATCATTTGGGTAATGGATAAAGCCTCAAAGAATACGCTGCTGCAGATGTCTAGCGTTGGGTCTTACAGGGAGAGGCCCTAAGTATGAGTGATCTAGATCTCTTTTTACCTCTGATTTCCTTATTCTTTAGTCTCATCATCATCATCTTCAAAAGTCAAGATGGTGGTGCAATGCGGGTGATGTGAAGTAAAGGAGATATGCTCTACTCTGTTTGCTTTCCATTTCCAGGACAGTGAACATAAATGCCAGCAAGGGTTAAGCATCAAAAGATGCATGTAATTTTAATCCACTGCAAGCAGCTTGTCATCTTGTAAATTCCTCCAGAACCAAGGGGGGAAAACACTTGAGCCTCAAACTAGTTTGACAGGCTTTTTCTGCTTTGGGTCATTTCCTGCTTCCCTGTGCCAACCATCAGTTTCAGAAGCAAGCCAAGTCACTGAAGACATTTTGCCTGGATGATCAGAGAATTGCAAGAAAGTGATGTAACTTGGAGGACAGGGAGCTAGAATGGATTGTGACAGGTTCTGGGGAGGGTCTTGGAAAAGTGGGATGGACTAGGATCTCCACCCCTTGCTAGGCTTATAAATCTATGAGCTGGTCAGGCAAGAGCAAGGGAGTTGTGGGAGAGTTGAGGAACAGGTTCTTTCACTTTCCGACTTTGTGTGAGGAATGTCCATGGGCTATTAAAGTCTCAGACTACGTGCTGTCTCTTGGGTGCCTGTGTCCGCATTTCCCTTGTCTCTGTGGGAAAAGATGTGGCTGAGGTTTTTTCTGAGCACCCTTCTCCTTCACTTATCAGCTGCATCTCCTCCTGAACTGTAAGAAATTCCACCTTCTTTACTAACAATATGTATTTGCTGGGAATCGTTCATGTATTAAAGGCTTGGAGGCACAGTTAGATGCTGCTGCTGCCGCCACCTTTTATATCAGGGGTCTAGGTTGAATTCTAACTTAGGTTACAGGTTAAACGGGTTGAATGCTTCTCATGTTAGCACAAGAGAGGCATTTTATACCTTGCTAAACTACCACAAACTCGAACAGGTTTGAGCTTGTATGTTAGGAAAGGGAAAAGTAATAGCAACGTGCAGTGTGACATGTGGCCTTCCAGGATTCATAGCATGGGGGGCTGCAGAGCAGGACTGAGGGGCATTGGAAGAGTTGTGTGGGCAGCCCAGGAACAGCAAAGGGGCTGCAAGAGATTGTTGGCAATTGGCAGAGCTGTCTGGGTTCTAGGTTAGATCTGAATCTATCATGAAAAAAGCTTTTGTGCCTCAAAAACCGTTGTTAAACCTCTGCCAAACAGGCTTTTCCTTCCTAGTCCCTTGAATTAATCTGTGGTGTTTGATTTCTATAGTCAGTACAGCCTGATGGTGCCCTCAGTGCTGCAGAGCAACTCTCCAGATCAGGCCTGCCTCCAGATCCACAACCTCAATGAGTCGGTGTCCGTGAGCATCTCCCTAGAGTACAGCAGTGCCAACACCACTATTCTTGAGCAATCTGTGAAAGGAAATTACTTCTTCAAGTGCATCAGATTCATGGTACAGACTTTAAGTCGCATTCTAATCAAGAAAGAAAAAGCAATCCAGGAAAGCATGCATGATCATAGAAGTGATCTTACAGAGTTAGCAATGGGAGAGGGAAAGTTAATGTAGAGGGAGAGTGAGGGAGAAATAAGAGCTGTAAAGGGCTGAGAAGGAGACAGTTGGTAGGGGAACTCAGGCGGGGGTGCATGGCTAGTACACTTCATCCTGCAGGCAGGCAGGTCTTGGAGAGAATGCTCCTCCCTGAACATTCTCCCCCTAATGTTTTGCATCTTTCCTAGGCTCCTCGTGCCACCGCTTCCCCCTTGGCTTTCGTCACTTTCTCTGCCAAAGGCGCCACAGTCAGGCTGGCAGAGAGGAGGTCGGTGGCAATTCAGAATGTGGAGAGCATTGTCTTTGTCCAGACAGACAAACCTATCTACAAGCCAGGACAGACAGGTGAATGTGGATGCTGCCTTACTTAATTTCTTTCCCTCAGGGAACCAATATCCTGAGCTAGACTGAGAGAGACTTGCTCTTCACAATGCAAGGCAGAGCAGGCAATGCTGTGCATTTGGGTTGACTGCTCAGCATCCTGTTTGCTGGTGCTGAGGAATCTACCCTTAGACACAGGATGACTGTCAAATCCCAACTCATTCCCCAGGCTTTATTCATTCTTTCCAAAGTCACTCCCTTTGTCCCCTGCTCTAACAAGAACTGGAGCTCTTGTTATGGCTCCCAGGCACTCATAGCCCTGAAGAGACCCATGTCTGTGGCCATGGCTGGGCTTCCAAGCTTTAAAGATGTGGCTGGCGCCCAGCATGAGAGTCTGTGAGGGAAGATCCTCACGAAGAATTACCTGCTATGCAGACACTGCGGAATCACTTCTGAGTCAGGCAAACTGCTCTCATGAGGGATGGCTGCTTCTTAATGACACATGGCACAAAGCCCTGTGCGGACACTAACCAAATTAATGGGAACACACCCCTATATGGGGGGGGACATTTTTGCAGTGTAGAAATAGAGATTTGCCTAAAGCCACACCAGGTTTCAGCAACAACTCAGGCTGCCTGACTCCCAACCCAACCTATTCCTTCAGACCACACTCCCTTTCTGTCAGCTGGCAGGGGTGGGGAACCTCAGACCTGGGGGCCGGATGCAGCCCCTGGCTTGCCTGGATTCATCCCCTAAGGCTCATGCACCCTCCAGAATTGGGGAGCCCATGCTGGCACTCCAGAGTCATCTCTCTGCCCCACAGCAGGGCTGGAGCACACAAAATCTACTAGGCTGATCCCACCTGGGCTCTGGTGTGCAAGGGAAATGTGGGGAGAGTCTTTCTCTTCAGTCGGGGGCCACATCAGTGAGGATTTGGGTTTTTTATTTTGCTTCTCACCTGTGCGCAGCCCCTGACTGATTCATCTGCCTCCAACCCAAAAAAGGCTTCAGCAGGCCAGATAAACCCCTTGAAGAGCATTGCCTGCTGTTAGGCCCATGGAAGGTTGACCATGGAAAGTCTCTCACAGGAAAGGCTGAAGCCAGAACCCTCTCTCCTGTGGGCACAGACCTGAGCAGTGGTTAACCTGTTCCCTTTCCAAGAGGGCAGTGCTGGAAAACCAGCTGAAGAGGGGGTGTGGACCAAACTGGAGCTCAGAAGATAGACGAGAACTAATGGTAAATTCTTTCCCATGTCTTTTCAGTGCTGTTGCGAGTTGTCGCTATCGATACCCAATTTAAGCCTGTTCAGGAGACGGTGAGTGTGGACAGAGACCAGAATTATCCAGAATTATCCCACCTCCTCCTCAGCCCCCACCCAACCTTAAAATAAGCACTTATTGAGGACAGAATTGGAGATGAATTTCTGCAGAAATCAAAGGAGAAATATTCGTTTGAACTGGAACCTGCACGTAAAAAGTCCTGGCCTAAGTGCAGCAGCCATGCAGAGCACGCTAGTGTGTAGGCAGCTGTGTTCCTGGCACAGGAGTTGGTCAAGGCACTTCAAGGAGAGTCTGTGCCTTGCAATGTCAGGTGATCCTTACGGCTCTGACAAGCAAGGTCACTTGGCCCACACAAGCTGTTCCCATGCAGAGTGCGCTGCCCACGGCAACAGGTTCCCTAGCCATCCGCAAGGGAAGAGAATCTAGACACTGCCAACCAACAGACTGTCTGTCTTGGGGATATGATACTTACTGCAGCACATGGAGGTGTCCTGGCTGTCTTCTTGACTGGGGCTTCCTGCCCCTTATTCTTACCTCCTACCTGTGCAGAAGAGAGCAGGATTTTGTCCTGTTGAAAGGTGCTAGATAATCTGAGATTGTGGATGGATGAGACAAAAGAGGTATGATTCTGATTTTAGGTGCAACATTTTAATGGCAACTGTACTGCTCCTGTTTGCACCTGTATAATGGAGATCAGAATCTGTTGTAGATTGTCCTTATGCCCTCATCTCCTCTACCTTTTCTATGTTATCTTTGGTATTTAGGGCCAAATGATCGATTCTTATCCATGTGAAATTCCCATTAAACTCAGTGAAAATCCTGTTCAAATACTCACTATAGATTTGAGACCTTAATATTTAAAATTGTGTTTTAAATTGTTATTTATTCAATTCTGAAGAATCTGGTGGTGTTTCCTCACATACTTATAATCTCTTTCCCTCGTCTCTCTTTCACAGTACCCCTTGATCACCATTCAGGTAAGAGATTTGTTTTTTAAAATGTCACATACAAAGGGGAAACCCTGAGTGTGTATGTATGAGAGACATGTGACTGGCCATATTCTGCTCTCGGATCCAGTAACAGAACTGCACAGTATGTCTATCGAATCCAGGGGAGCATGTCCAGCTTTACAAGCAGAGCTCAGCCCAACAACAGTTAAAGTTGTTCTGTTCAAATGGTATTTCTGTTTCACTCCTTCCTATCAAGAGTTCCAATTGCTTTGGATTATTTGCGTAACTTGCCCCTGCTGAAAAGCAAGGAACAACTGTAGCTAATGGATGCAATTACTAGCTGCCTTGGACCATGAAGAGTTTTAGCAATTATACAGCATGTTGTGTTTTTGTTAATAAGCAAGAAAGTTTCAGTTCCCTTCTTACCAGGCATCTCTGCAAGAATTTACTTTTCCAGTGCAGCCCAACCATCAGCTGTCGCATACAGTGAAATTTAAACATTACAGAGTTGGACATTGTTCACTAATAAGGCAATTGCAAGAAAGCCTTTATTTTAACCAGTCTAGAATGAGGTATTTAAAAAAAGGCTGTTGGAGCCCAAATCAGTGAGAGGGGGAGAGTATTAGAATGTCCTCCTGATCCTGTCTCTTCCCTCCTTTTCAATTTGGGAGGTGGGGGGGGGGGACTGGGACAATGTAGGGGCAGTGTTGTGGAAAGGGTTTGTGGGATGAAACAGGTTGAAAGGAAAGGGTAAAGAAGGGGGATCTTTCTTCCCTTCCCATTCTTCATATCAGCATGGAACACTGGAACCTCCTGCAGTATAGGACAGGGTGTGAGAGACCAGGGTTTATCATTTGGTAAAATGAGATAACTCAGGGCAGAGAGTTGAGTGTGTGTGCGGAGGGATGCAGGAATCAGGATTGGGGGTGTAAGGAGGGGCTCAGGGCAGCAGGCTGGGGATATGTGGGTGAAGGAATCAGGGTAGGGGGTGTGAGGCAGGGCTCAGGACAGAGAGTTTGGGGGGGGACGCAGAATCAGGGTAGGGGGTGTGAGGAGAAGCTTAGGACAGAAGGCAACAGGCTGGGGGCCCCGGGCAGGCACTTGGAATATGTGTGTTTGTTTAGGGGCAGTGTGCGGGGGGGGGGGAGGGTTGAAATCCCACCCCCTGAGATTCGTACCAGGATGCTGCTTGCTGTCCCCTTCCCCACTCTCAGGGAGCGAGAGGGAAGCACACAGTGTGTATCACTCCCTCCTCAGCCCCTGCCCTCCCCTGCCAGGAGGGAGAGGAATTGCGGCATGCTGTGTGCTTTCCTCTTGGTCCCTGGGAGTGACAGGAAGGAAACAACAGCAAGCAGTATCCTGGTGTGAATCTCGGGTGGCGGAGGGCTTCAGCCCCCCAAATGATGCTGTGGGGAGTTGGGGTTGGGGCAGCCCCACACTGGGGAGGGGAAGCTCCCCCAGCCAACCCCTTTAAACTGCCTGCTTCTGCTTGGCATGGCTTCAGGGCTCTCCTGCAGGCTGCAGACTAGGAACATGCTATGCCTCCTCCTGCCGCTGAGCACCCCACTCTGCTGACTGCTTCTTACTGGAGTGGATCAAAGCCTGTAGGCCATTTACGCTGTGGGGGATTCTATCCTGGTAAACAATTATTCTGAAAAATATATGAGACTTCTGAATAATCAGCTGACTAGCACCCCCCCAATGCAATCCTGTGGCCGGAAGAGCTAATGAGATGTACCAACAGAGGAATCTTGAGTAAAAGTAGAGAGGTTGTTTTGCCTTTGTATTTGCCATTGATGTGACCTTTGCTGGAATACTGTGTCTAGTTCCAGTGCCCAAAATTCAAAAAGGATGTTGATAAATTGGGAAGGGTTCAGACAAGAGTCACAAGAATGATTGAAGAGAACGTCGCAGAGCTCATTCTATTTAAATTCATAAAGAGAACGTTAAGGGGGGGGACTTCATTACAGTCTATAAGTACCTACTTGGGAAACAGCTGTTTAATAATGGTCCCTTCAATCTAGTGGAAAAGGTGTAGCATGATCCAATGGGTGGAAGTTGAAGTTAGACACATTCAGATTAAAAATAAGGGGTATAACGGTGAGAATAGTGAATCACTGGAACAATTAATGAGGTGTCATGGTGGATTATCTATCACTATCAATTGTTAAATCAGATTGGATGTTTGTCTAAAAATACGGCGTAGGAATTATTTTGGATAAAAGTGTTTTGCCCATGTTACACAGAAGTCAGCCTAGATGATCACAATGGTCCCTTCTGGCCTTTGAATCTATAAAGCTATGAAACTGGTGAAGGTAGGGGAAGTCAGGCTAAATTCAACATGCACCAAGATCGTCAGATGGCAAAAACCAGAATACTTAGGCCTGGTCTATACTCCGGCTGATGCTCACGTAACATTGCTCAGGGGTATGAAAAAGACACAGCCTTGAGCGATATAAGTCACATCAACCTAGGCGCTGTCCAAACCGGGACTTTGTCAGCAGGAGGCCACTCTGCCACTGATACATCTGCCTTGCACAGAGGTGGAGTCATTAGAGAGCTCGCTCCTGTTGACACAGAGCATTTTCACCGGGTGTGCTACAGCAGGCCATATGCAGCTGCACTGCTGTAGCACTATAGTGAAGACTTGGCCTCTGATATTTACTATAGACAGTTATTTAGCACCGATTAGTGTCACGTAGGTATGACAACAACCTACCTTGTGTCTTTGATTCCTGTTGCACATGCTAATAGCAACACATAAACCTGTGTGTCCGCAAGAGCCAGGCTACCCATTCTGGGAAACATGGGTCAGAAGGAGCTCAATAGCACACCAGGCTTCCTTTCAGAAAAGGAAACAAGCTGGGCCTGTGCCTTTTGTCCTGCTCCCTCTGCCCGCTAGGATCCACAGGGCAATCGGATCTTCCAGTGGCTGAATGTGACATCTCGGAAAGCCATTGTCCAGCTCACATTCCAGCTCATCGAAGAGCCAATGCTGGGCAGCTACCAAACCATTGTGGGAAAGAAGTCCGGCGCTAGCATTCATTACTCGTTCACTGTTGATGAATATGGTAAGCACCTGCTGTTGCTATCATTTCTACTGGGAAACCAAAGTTGGAGTAGGCCCCATCTGTCATACTTGTACCTTTTTGGGGGAGTGGCAATGTGGGTCTATTTCAGATGCAGAACTGTGTGTGGGTTTCCTGACCCCACTGTGAATAGACCAAGTCTGCTATGTCCTCACTGGAGTCTAGAGACCTTAGCTGGGGCCCAGACTCATCTCATCCCTGTGGTTTGGGCATGTGGGTAACTGTCTAACAAGACACATTTGTTCTTGAGTGTCCTGCAAGCCCAGACTTCCCACTAAACTCCGTCCCCAAGCATGGCTCTTTCTAGGGCTTGTCTCTAGGACAGCCTCCACCAAACTGGAGCCATCAGAAGTCACCCTGGATCTGCATACAGATTTGAGCTCCCAAGTCAGGGTTGATTCAACGGAACAGCCGTGCATTCCTTTCTCCTCTTCCCTCCCTGCTCATGCTCCTGCTTACAAAGTTGTAGTGATGGCTGCTGCTGCAGGGCCAGCTCCTCCCCCTTACTCTGCCTTCCCAGCGCAGCTGGGGGCTACTGTCCCACAGGGCTGGCTCGAGCCATTCCTGCGCCCCGGGCAGCGGGCGCGTAACACATGCACGGCTCCGCCCCCGGGCGCATGGCGCATGCAAGGCCCCGCCCCACAGCGCACCGCTCACCTTACAGCTGCCATCAGGTGCCCCGGGGCCGGGGGCTGTGCGGCACCTGATGGCAGCTGTAAGGGGCGCCATGCAGCCCCCGGGCGCGCGGTGCCTGATGGCAGCTCTAAGGGGTGCCGCGCGGCTGGGCATGCGGCGCCCCTTACAGCTGCCATCAGGTGCCCCCCATAGGTTGGTGCCCAGGGCAGCTGCCCGGCTAGCCCCCCCTTAATCCGGCCCTGCTGTCCCAACTCACCGTCTGGCCACCTAGGGCCCCTCCTGCTCGGTACTGTCCAGTGGGGTGCACCACCAGCCCTCCTGGGCAATGTAAAAGGGCCTGCATCTCCCAGCCCCCACTACTGTGGCAGAAGCCAGAGGACCCTGGGCAATTCCACCCTTTGACCCCCTTGTCAGTGGGCATGGGTATGGCTAGGCTGTGCAACTCCCCCTCTAGCTCTGTCCTGCTGGGTCTTCACTCTCTTGTTACCCCAGCTAGCTTCGACCTACCTGTGCTGCAAGCGCATGACTGCAGCATGTGCAGTATGTCTCTAGGTATTGTTCCACCTTTGAACTACACTTGTCTTCTCTTTCTCTCCCTACCCCGCCCTCCCTCCCCCCGACACATTTAGACACTAGTTGCCTTTACTTAATGTGCTGTTTGAGAACTTGAAGAAAAAATAGTAAAAAGCCGAAGAAGGGAAGATCAACATCTCCTTTAGGTGCAGGCTGTGGAAAGAGTCCTCCAAGGCGGGTCATGAAGATTAAGTTGCAAAGATTAAAAGTTGGCACCAGGAACTAACCTTTATCCTAGCAGCACCCACGAGCTTTCTCCAAACACAGTGTGGAGTCTAAACACTGCTTGTTTTATGGCTTGTGCTTCCTTAAGTAGCATCCCAGAGCAAATCCATTACTTGTCTCTGTCAGGTTTACTGATAACTGATGGAGCATTTAACCACCATGATTCCCAAGTGTTGGATCATTTTCCTGGTCCCCTTCACCAACCCAATTCAGAGCACTCTAGTTCCTGCCTGCCGCATGTTAGTAGTAACTAAACAATGGGAGGATCCATTTCTCAGCTAGGAGCTAATGTGCCTTTTCCCCCCCATACTAGTGCTACCAAAGTTTGAAGTTATGGTCCATGCACCAAAAAGTGTCACAGTGCTGACTCACGATTTCACAGTGAAAGTTTGTGGTGTGTAAGTATCTGACCCAGCGCTGCAGAGAGAACGGGGCAGGGTGAGACCTTCACGGAAAGAGGCAAGAGGGCAGACATCAGTGGGAGCCATCAGGGGTGAGGACAAAGCAATCAAGCCATCAGAATGGGCCGATCAATACTGGCTTTGGGGATAGCGGCCTCCATTTTTTTGTGTTCCTCTGAGTGGTGGGTAGGTGGAATTGTATTGTTTGCACAGGTGTATGGTGGGTTGTACACAACATTATCTGCTTCCTTAAGGGGCCCCCTAGGATGGGCTCACCCAAGTCAGTAGCATGGAGTGAAATCCCACTAAGGGCTGCAGCAACCAAGCGGGCCCCGGGTCCCTGAGCTGGGGCTGTCCAGTGTGGTGAGAACAGTTGGTCTCAGTCCTTGAAAGGGGCAGAGCAAGGCGATTATTACGTTGAATCTAAAGGTGAAATCCCAGGCCCACTGTCAACAATGGGAGTTGATTTCCCTTCCTGTGCCTCAGGGAGTCAGCTCCATCCCAGGACATCAGTGAACTCCCTCCCTCCCACCCCCCAGGAGAAATTGGCCCCCAGCGTTGGTAGCAGTGATTATTAAATGTGAGGTTTGAAAAGTAAGGGCAGGGGTTAACTTCCCCCAAGGCAAAGCTCAGGGAGTTGCTTAGATCATGGGTTTGGCTCAGATGTGTCTCCATTGCAAAGGAAATGCATCTGTCATTACAGGATTGCAAAGAGGACAGCTTAAGACCTGGACAATGGTACACCCACTTCCTGTACCTCTCAGGAAAGAGATTAGAGCACAGGGAGCTTTAGAGTTGGTCTGTGCAGAATTGCACTGCGCCGCAAAAGAACATCAAGTGTCTATAAAACAATGTTTGCCAATGTGGGGGATGCTGACCTAGACTGAATCAGCATGGCCAGAGAAATATCCTGGCCTCCCAGTTTGTGTCTGCCTATACTCTGCAACATGCAAGTCTAATGGCAAATAGGTCTATGATAGCCAGCCACCTTTTTTCTCTGCTTCTCTTAAGGTCCTGGCTCACATGTAAAGCCTGGCAGAATAGCTCAGTCTGAATTTTCCCAGTAAAAGCTGGCAATTCAATGATAACACAACATTGATTAAACAATGTCGGTTTTGCAGAATTGTTTCTGATGAAGCCAACCCTCCCCCTCGATCCCTAGTTCACACAATGATATGAAGAAATTAAAACATTTTGTTTTGACATTTTGGAAATGAAACATTTCTATTTTTTAATTCAAAACAATGCTTTGTTTAGAAATTTCCTTTTCTTTTCTTTTTAAATTTGAGCAAATTCTTGAAATTTAAAAAAGTCGACTTTTCAATTCTCCCACAATGTGAAAATGTTCCTTATTTCAACCAAACATGGATTTTTTTCCCCAATTTTTTGGCATGGCTGGAAAACCAAAAAGTCCCTTTATCATCCAGCTCTCCTCCCATGAGGGTGACAACTGGCTAATGCAGCAACTCTACCATCTCTGCTCCACTGGTGTGGCTCTCAGCTCAGCCTCCAGTGGCCCCAGTGTCATGAGGGTGTTGGGAGCTGCTGGGGGATGGCAGAGACAGGAAGGGAGTTGGACTGAACAAGCAAGAAAGCAAAGAAAATGTGAAATACAGTGCAAAGGGAAAAAGCCGATGAAAATGAGCAATGAGACAGAAAAGCGGCAGAACAAAGGAGTGAAGATAGCAGATGCATGAGGACAGGGAGGGGAAGGGCTGAGAATCACTGCTCTGAGAGCAACTTGGAAGCTCCTTCATCGGCCCAGACAGGAAATGACAGGCTGCTTTCTTACAGCAAATGAGTATGGGGCAATGGAGATATGGGGGAATAAACTCGCTGCAATGTCCCCAGACAGTGAGAGGTGTCACCAGTTTACAGACATTGCCATGAAAATCCTCGCCTTTGCTGCTTATAGATAATGAAGCTTTCTGCAGTATGCAGACATCTAGGCAGAAAGCACACACGATTGCTCCCCTCTGTGGGCTCTTAGGTGGTGGGGGGGGTTCTGGACCTGTAGCTGTATGTTCACTCAGGTAAGCCTCTTGTGTCCCCAATTCACTGTTCTGTCTTCTCCTCCTCCAGGTACACTTATGGCCAGCCGGTTGAGGGCAGAGTTCAGCTCAGCGTGTGCAGGGATTTCAGTTTGTATGGGAGCTGCAAGAGAGATCCACTTTGTCAATCTGTCACCAAAGCTGTATGATACTCAAACGCTATTTAGCAAAGATTCCATCCTTCCCTCTTCCTTCCTGCTGCTCCGCTCTTTCTCCCCTTCATTCCTCCCTTGTAATGCAAAGAGCACAGGACTCGGACTCAGAAGACCTGAGTGCTCATCCCTGCTCTGCCACTGGCCTGCTACGCCTCTTTGCCTTTCTTTGCCTCCATTTCCCCATCCATAAGGTGGGGATAATGACATGGGTCTCCTTTTCAATCTGGTTTGATACCTGTGGGAAAAAGTGCTAGAGAAGAGCTTAATAACAACAATACTATTGTCTTTTCCTCCTTTTCCCAATCCCCTCTTGATCTTTGAACTTAAATTGTATTTGAACTAGTTTTAAACCTTTCCCCCAACATTGTGAGAGGGGTCTGAGTCCTTTGGGCGGGTGGATAGCTTGAAGATAGTATCATACAGCAAGACATTTGGGATGGAGTATCTGGCTACACAGAACTTACTGTCTGAATAGCTATCTAATATGCCAGTGTCTATAGGGCTCCAGGCACCATGGAGATTAGTCACAATCTGGAGAGAAGTACTTTCAGATCAGGGAGGGAAAAGTCTTTCATTGGAACAGTATTGGGGATGGTTTTATGCACCAGTTTAAATATTCAGTATTAGCTCCCATGCAGCTCGGGGGACTAGAACCTGTGTCATGGGGGCAAGAGATGTTGACCAGGAAACTGGCTTCTATTCAGCTCTTGGAAAAGTACTATATGGTTCATCCCCTTCAGGAAGAGGAGATGAACCTCTCCCTGAAAAGACCAGACCTTTAATGTAGCATAGTCCTCCAGCCTGCATTGCTGTCCTGCAGTGCTAGCTCTCACTGCCTTCCTCCATATAGACTCTCACAGTGCAGTTGGTCCAGGCACTGGACACAGCCCCAGGGATTCAGCAATGGATATGAGCCCAAGTCTTAGCAAGGAATCTGTACCCAGCTCCCTCCAACCCAGAGACCAGCTATGCCAGGCACAAGTATGATCATAATGGCCTTTCATATGAATACTTTCAGAGGGATAGCTGAGTTAGACTGTAACAGGAAAAACTTTAAAGAACAACAAATAGTCTCGTAGCACCTTAGAAACTAACAAAACATGTAGATGGTATCATGAGCTTTCGTGGGCACAACCCACTCCTTCAGATAACCTGAGTGTTGGAAGGCCAGATCCAAGAATAAATAAGGGAAAAGGTGGGGAAGGGGAGACAGTGAGTAGATTGTTCAAGTAGTTACAAGAAGCTGATAAGAACAATTAGCACCTCCATCCGTTGGTTAAATCATTAGGATGTGGTAGGTAGTGTGTGAACCAGCTGATGTCCCTGTTCATACCATTAAGCATAAGAATTAAACTTGTAAATGAAGTTAAGTTCCAACCCTTCCCTGTGTATTTGGTTTGTGGAGCTGGCCTGACAACACGGTGACTTGGAGATCCATTAATGTGTGCCCGGGCAGGGTTAAAGTGTTCTCCAACAGGTTTCATTCATATTTCTTATAAATACTGTTACTTTGGCTCAAGGGACACCCTCTTTGCCCCCTTTGGCAAAGCAGATCCCCCGCTCTCCTGACCCTGCAGAAAACTGGGCTCTTTCCCGGCTCAGTGACTGTGTCCTTCCCTTTTCAGATGGGGAAGGATGGCTGCATTTCCCAGGTCTTCAGCTCCAAGATCTTTGAGCTTAATCGCACTGGGTACCAGATGAGCCTTGTTGTGAAAGCAATTGTGACTGAGAAAGGAACAGGTAACACCTTCCAATGAGTCAGAAAGGAGATGGGGTGGGAGGGAGGCACAGTGATGGAAAAGGGTGTTGGTGAGAGAGACAGCTTTGGTGCTCTGTTGAATCTTTGGCTGCCTAGCACAAGGTTCAGTTCCCAGAGAAGATCCACTTTATAAATGCAGTGGCTAGTGATCCCCAAGGCAAATGCTTAGTTGGTTAATTTGACTCTGTTTAAACAATGTTTAAATCAAGACTGACTAATTGTTGTCTCATCTTCCCCCCCTGGGCCTGTCTTGCAGGTGTGCGGCTTACAGGCTCTGCTTACATATCCGTATTTCAAGTGCTGGGCAGTGTACGATTTGAGAATATGGATCAATCCTACAAAAGGGGAATTCCTTACTTTGGACAGGTAGGCCAGCAGCGAGGGACCGTCTGGGTCAAATTGCTATATCCTGGGTGATAGGAGGGGTCTGTTAGCTAGGAGAGCTGTGTGTTAGGGTCCAGCAATGGCACCAAGTCTTTCACTACGTGAGGTTTTCTTCTGACACAGCTTTATTCTCTCTATTTACACTGCAGTTTAGAACAAAAAAATTACTTTCATAAACAACATGTGTCCATTCTGGCTACAACTCGGTTCTTCAATGGCTGCTGGAAGGGCCACTGCTGCCTGTCCCAGTGCCCTCCCTCTTCCTGCTCTGATGCCTCCTTGCAGCTTGGGGAGCTTGCCCAAAAGGAAGAACCCCTGATGATCAATGAGTTTGTGGCTTTACTCTGAGTTCTTGCCTCTGTTGAGGGGAAATGTTTGTGTTTGTGTTTTTAATAAGCACGTATGAATTAACATGCTTTGAACTGCATGTTCAGTGTGAGCTGAGTTACCCCCACTCACGCAGGTTTGGCTATGACCAGTTAACTTGAGCTAATTGAAGCTGTTTTTGTTTTAATATTAGAAAATGACCGTGTTTGTTTTAATGGCATTTTTTGTTTCTTGACCAAAATATGTCACTTAGCAATTTTTCATCTAAAATGTTTTATTTTGTTATGGGGAGGGGGGGAACAGCCCCATTTAAAAAATTTCCTTTTCTTCAGTTGGAAGAAGGGGGAATTAAAAAGTAAGACACAGCTTGTCTCTCTTTAGTGTTTTCACCGGGAAAAGGTCAGTGTAACAGTCTCAGGATGTGTCTACAGAGCAACGTAAGCCTGGGCTTGAGTCTGGGCTCAAGCCAAGCACCTCTTGCATCCATGCCAATTGTGCTGACCTAAGGCTCTGACCCAGAGCATCAGGATCATGCAGGCTTGAGGGTCTGAGCCAATGTTATGCTGGAACCTAGAGTCCAAGCTCTATTGCTTTCCTGTGCACAGGTGGCCCTGGCTTGACTTGGATCCCAGAAGTCCTCCAGATATACCCCAGAATTCAAGGCAGCAGAGGAACAGCACTGCAGGCAGCCAACATGGCTGCTGGAAGGGCCATTACTGCCTCTCCCAGTGCCCTTCCCCTTCCTGCTCCAGCGCCTCCTTGCAGCATGCAGAGCTTGCCCTAAACAGGGAGCAAAGCTGATGGGGCAGTGGCTTCCATTTGTCCGGGTGTTAGGGGTCATCCCTTCCTCATCCATGCTGAGTTGGGAGCCCTGCTGCTTCCGCTCCCTGCAGGGTGGCACTTGCTCCTTGCTTCACTCGCTGGCTCTTTCTCCTTAGCCCCCGCAACCTCCTTCAGGCTGCGTATGCAGAGGTACCTGGGCACTGCCTGCTCCTCTCCTTCTCCCAAGGCTTCACCCCTTGGCCTGTCCACAGGCTGGGCCATGCTAAGAGCTATCCAGGGAGCCCAGACTGCTGTGGGGAGCCCAGAACCTGCCCTGAGCAGTGTGCCCTGGGTCAGGGACTTCTGTCTCAAGTTACAGTGGGGGAGGTCTAGGTTGGATATTAGGAAAAACTATTTCCCTAGGAGGATGGTGAAGCACTGGAATGGGTTACCTAGAGAGGGGGTGGAATCACCCAGCTTGACAAAGCCCTTGCTGGGATGATTTAGTTGGGGATGGTCCTGCTTTGGGCAGGGAGTTGGACTAGATGACTCATGAGATCTCTGCCAGCCGTAGGATTCTAACCCAATCCCTTACCCAAGGAAGGTGGAGGGCCTTGGGCTCCCCACAGCTGCCTGGCTTTTTCCACAGCCCACGACAGTGAATCCCAAGCTGTGGAGTGCACTGCTTCAGGGAGACACAGAAGAACATTTGGGGGGCAGTGGTGCCTGGGTTAGCCCTCACAAGGAGTGGGGAGGGAGTGCCACCGATCCCTGTTCTGCCCCCAGGTTTTCTCCAGCCCCAGCCATGGCTATGCTACTGACCATACCCCAGCCGCAGCTCCAGCCCTGTTCCTGGCCATAGCCCGCTCCTGGCCCCAGAATGCAGCCCTCAGCCTCACTGTAGCCCCCGGATCCTGCTCCCGGCTCTGAGCCTTGCTTCCAAAGGGGCACAAACGAGGTATGAGGGTGGGGGCCATCACTGAAAACATTTGAGGACCCCTGATCTGTGGTATCCATATGCCTCATTTTGCCCCAGATGTCCTAATTTTTTTTTTTTTAATCTGGGTATTTGTCCAATTTGCTCTTGTGATCAATTGATCATCGGTTGGAAAGAGCAAATAATACAAATGCCATCTTTGCCAAAAGGGAGCAGGAGGCTGAGCAGTGGGACTCTGGGGGTAAGAGCTGGGGGTGAGCGCCCTGCACAGGAACAGAGGGGGCTTGGGCAAGTGGCTTAGGCTGGCTTCATGTGGCGATGATAGGGCAAGGGAGAGGGGGCTCAGCCAGCTCTGCACAGGGCTGGCTGGGGAGGGAATATACCCCTTCATTCTCAACAGAGGCTCATCTGTCTTCCAGTCTGGCTGGGGGCAGGACTTCAGCAGGAAGAGGAGGAGCATGGCTGAGAAATGAGGGGGAGAAGGAGCAGCAGGGGCCAAGGCCAGAGTCCTGGTGCTTCTGTGGAGCCCCCAAATCCTCAGCCTAGGTGTAGAAAGCTTCATTCTCAGATTAGATGGCAAGTCAGTGTAAAGCCTTCTCAGATTGTGTAGCCGTTCTACTGAGACAGCTGTGGGTAGGAAACAGGGAGCACAGTAGCGTTTTCCCACAATGCACCACATATCTAGGGCTACAAATGTTGACATTGGAGTGGCAGGCTAAGCACTCTGGGATGTATTTCACTCAGGTCAGTGGATTGCAGAGTGGACAGCAGAGCTCTAGGTTTGAGCACCAGTCAGAAAATTCTTAAGCGAGGGTTAAAATGCACTGTAGATGCTCAAGCCCAATACTCTCTGAAATAGGTCAGCTTGCTGTGTAGACATATCTGTGAGTGAGCGAGAAAGTGTTGCTTTCTCTGCAGCTCTTACCCTTCTCTTTTAAAAGTTCAAGTACTATCCCTCCCCCCCCCCACACACACATACTTTTTTTCCAGTGGGGGGAATGAAAAAGAGGCAGAATTCCAGCTTACCCCATCAACGCCATGAAATCAACTTTACCAAACAAAATGAAGATAAGACACCCCCCCAAGCAAACACCAATCCCAATTGAAATTTTGAAAGTTCCAAATTAGTCATGTTTTCAACTGCTTTTTTCCTAACTTTTTGAAAAATGAACATTTCATCAAACCAATTTTTGTGTAAAAAAAAAAAAAATTAGTTTTGACAAAATCCAATTTTCAGTGAAAAAACTTGTCAAAAAGCTTCAACCAACTCTATTGCTAATACATTTTTAAACACAACTGCCTGTCCACAGTAAGGGCAACACTGAGTTTATAATCAAGTAATGTTTTCTAAAGTAATGCTATTTCCTAGTAAAGACAAAAGTCCGATTGAGTCTTTGGTTCATTACTTTACTCTCCAAGGATTCTGAACAGGGAGTTAGCTTGTTACCTGCCAGTAATATATGGACTTAGATCTTGACATCCTGGCAATAGATTATAATGAAATGAAAATGTTGACCATGCTATTAATTCTGGGTATCCTGGCTCCCATTGAATGGCATTGCTCCCTGAAAAAGAACCACTCTAGTATTGCTCTTTAACACAGAGAGTTCTATTCCTAGGCTCCACAATTCTGTTCCTAAGCTCCTGGAATCTAGTTGATGGAGTACAAGATTATGAGACTCTACATTTCCCAAAGAGCTCACAGTCTAATACATGCATAGCAAGGAGGTGGGATTAGAATGAGGGCACATTGTGGCTGGAAGCTGGAGTGGGTTAAAACAACAGAGCTGAGAGATGAAAGTGTGCAACAAATGGAGAGGAGTCCTTGAGGTAGGAAAAAGCAGATGGACGAGAAGAGTGTGCCCTTAAACAGGGAATGGGTAGTGGGGACAGATAAGACAAGTGATGAGGAGGAAACTATGTGTCTTGGCACTTGTAAGAGGTGATGTAAGTAAAGGAGTGCACTATAGAGTGTACTCAGTCCCACACATGCTGAGATGGCTGCCATTTTAGCTCTTGGATATGCATTTCTGGGGCTAGGATTGTATACGATGGAAAAAGAAACACAGGCAAAACATGCTTGAGTGGCTTAGGAACTGATCATTGGTCTTCTACCTCTCTGAGACCTTGGCATTCCCCTTTCCTTTAGATCAAACTGGTAAATGAGGATGACTTACCCATTGCAAACGAGGTTGTCCAGTTGCTCCTCAATGACAAGAATGTGGGCAACTACACCACAGACGGAAACGGCACCATTGAGTTTTCAGTGGACACTTCTGAATTGTTCAATCCCCAGTTTAGCCTGAGGGTGAGTATCTGAAGAGCTAGTGGGGACAGGGTTGTACTCCCGCGAGAGGCACTCTTCTGGGGAGAAGGAAATCTGTTCTTTCCCTGTTGGATAGAACCCCATCCAAAGATGATGGGATGGGGTTTCCATCCTGATGATGGGCCGTGCTCTGGCTTCTTCCAGGCACCATGATCCAAAGCACCTTATGAAAGAGTGAGTTCAATGTATAAACAAGGCCAGTTAAATAGCTCAATTACTGCAATGATTATAAAAGTAAATGCAACGGCTTTTGTGTGGTCTCCAGTATCCCAGGCATTACTTGACATTGGCAAGAGAGGACATGCTGGCCAGAAGCAGTGAGGCAAACTGTTGGGATGAGACTAAACGAGGGAATGGATGGATTTAGCCTTTTTGACCTTTTCTATTTTTCTTTTTCCTTTGGAACTTGTCTACGGAATGACTGTGACTTGCACAGACTTGCTTTTCTTTTGTACCTTTGGCACGTCTCTGCTTTCTCCATCACCTCTCTCTGGGTTGCCCAAGATGGTCAGCTGACACTCCCTTTACCTGGGCAGCTGGATTCAGATGAAACACCTTACCAAGGGCTTGTGCAGTTCAGTCTCTGATTTGTGGCAGTGACTTGCTGTTTCAATGCCTCCCAGTGAAACCTCAGTCTCTTCTTTCCTCTCTTACCATTTTTCCTGCCAGGCAATATATAAAACCAGTGAGAACTGCAACATTGTTGGCTGGTTGGTACCCTTCTATCCTGAGGCCTATTACTATGTTCAGCGCTTCTATTCCCGGACTAACAGCTTTGTGAAGATCAAACTGGAGCCAGAGAAGCTGAGGTGTGGCCAGAAGAGGTCCATCACCGTGTACTATGTCCTGAACAAAAAAGGGTATGGGAAGCTCACTCACGTGAAGTTCTACTATGTGGTAAGTATCAGGTGGTTTCTCTGTTCCTAAAATAACTTGGTCTGGGATTTGCCCAGCCAAACCCCAAACACTGCTATCTCAGTGATTGATCTAACAGGATCCTTTCAAGGCTAGTTTCTTCCTTGATTCACATTGTTGCACAATCTGGCAAACAGGACTACAAAAGCAGGGGCAAGACTGGGGTGGTTTGGCAGAACCGTCTGTGTTTGGGAAATCTAATCTGTCTTATCTTGGACATGCATTACCTGACGTCATATTGAGTCAGATACTACAATCCTAATAATGTATTTCCCATTCTCTGATCATCTCCTTGAATGGGTTGTTCCCACCTCCCCTCCTGTCCCCTATCTCATGGTATCTTTCTGTGCACAGGTGATGGCGAAAGGCAAGATTGTCCTCAGTGGCCAACAGCATGTCAACACCAGTCGTGGTAGGTATGGGCTTTGGTGCAAAGATAATGAGAAATAGAGAACAAGGCAGAGCTGGTGGGATCTGAGCAGCAGGCAGGACTAGTACAGCATCTTTCCCCACGTGCGTGCGCGTGTGTGTGAGTGAGAGTGAGGGAGTCAGGCTGGTAACCACAACTTAGAAGACCCCTATAGAATTAAGAGTGGCTGTCTATTCCATCAAACTTTCCAAAGAGGCAGTGGGGGAAAACAGCCTGTGTCATCTCTGGGAAGTAAAGGCCTATGGAGATCCTCCCAGAAGAAAACTGGAGCAAATGGACTTGCTGAGACGATGCAGAGTGTAGCTAAGGGAATAAAGCGATGGCACATATCTTGTGAGATGTCTGCCATTGGGATGTTGAATCTGAATTCTGATCTGGAATCTGACTGGATTTGGGATACACTTGCAGACCCTAATTCTAATTTTGGTGGCATCTGGATCACCACCACACCAGTCCATCACCAAGGTATTTCCTCTCTGCACCATCTCTGTCTCCTGACATTTTACACACATGCCAGCGAGGATGGCCGTTTCTAGAACAGTTCTTTGTGATTCGCTTTTGATTGTCCCTTTCTCCCAGCAGCTCTAAAAGGCACTTTCTCCATCCCACTTGCTGTCAGTGAGAAGATTGCTCCTACTGCCCGGATGTTGGTCTACACTGTGCACCCATCCAAGGAGCTAGTGGCTGACAGTGCCAGATTCCAGATTGAGAAGTGCTTCAAGAATAAGGTGAGTGAACATGGGATGTCTCTATGCTGTATAACTTTTATCCTATGAGGACTTTTATTTCTGCCTGACCCCACGCCCCCAAATCTCTCCTTCAGTCTTCCTTTCCCATTCCTTGTGCTCCTTCTGATCTCTTACTGTGACATTCGTCTACTTTTCCTCTCAGCCTCATGACTGTGCTGTTCCACTCTGCTTATAAGTAGCTCTCATTTTCTGCCCCCAAGTGCCCATTCTCTCTTAACATCCACTTTTTCGGAATCCTTCCTAAACTGATCTTCACCTCCCTGTCCTCAGCTCTTACCCCACATCTTATTTATCCAATAGATAATTCTCCCGGGTAGGGAACATGTATTACTCTGCTGGCTACATCTCCAGGTACTCGCTGAATTTCAATGCCATGATAGAATTTGAAATCCTTTCCTTTATTCCTCTAGCTGCTCTGGCTGCTCAGGACTCTTCGGGGGGGGGGGGGGCCAGGGAGGGCAGTAGTCTTCTTCTGAAGACATATAAAACATAAAAGTGGCAACAGGCAAGTGGTAGGAACTGGAATACATTGGATGGCAGGTAATGTATGGGCTGCTAGAGATGAGCCTTCCTGGTCACAGTCCCGCGCCTTTTGCCCAAGGCCCCTCACCTTCTGTGCCCACCAGAGTCCAGCCCCCTCAAAGTGTGCACTGGCCTTTGCCCCCTATCCCAGGATAGCACCCCCAGCCCAGGATAGCACAGCCCCAGTCTCCCCAGGCCCCAGAGCTCTGGAGTGCCAGTGGGCAGTGGGGCCCCAGCCTGTCTTGAAGCTCCAGAGAGCAGGCGAGCAGCGTGGCCCCAGCTCCCTAGGCCTTGCCGGCCCGCTGAACCTCTGGCAAGGAAACCTCCTCCTTCCCCCACAACCAAGTCTTGCCCTCCCAGTGCTGGGGCCGCTCTGGCCACCCAGCACTGGGGCTGAAGTGGTGCAGCACGACCCCAGCGTGCCTGTCCCAGCCTCTGGCACC
The DNA here is from genome assembly GCA_032595735.1 of Pelochelys cantorii. Classification (NCBI taxonomy): domain Eukaryota; kingdom Metazoa; phylum Chordata; order Testudines; family Trionychidae; genus Pelochelys; species Pelochelys cantorii. Next base: position 213,490,774 of record CM064326.1, read on the forward strand.
ACAACAGCAGGTTGAGGAGGGGGTCTGGAGCATGAGTGGTGCCAGGTGTGGCAGTTTGGGAAGGCAGTGCCTTCCCCTGCCTGTGCTATCTGCTGCCCATGCCTAAGACAGGGACTCCTAGGAGGTTCTGTCTGATGATGAGGCCTTCATCCTGCAGGGAGAAGAATGAGGAGGGCAATGGGTGGAGGCCTGTCCATCTTGCCACAGGACTGGCTCTCACACACAGATTTCACCCATCTGACACCTCTGCTCAATTCCAGGTTCGGCTGCAGTTTTCTGTGAAGCAAGGGCTCCCCGCCTCTAATGTCAGCCTCCATGTGGAGGCGGCAGCCAACTCCCAGTGTGCGCTGCTGGCTGTGGATGAGAGCGTGCTGCTCCTGAAGCCTGAGCAAGAGCTGTCTGCTGAGACTGTAAGCCTTCAAGTCATCTGCCTGGGGTTGTGCAGGACCATGTGCTGCTTCCTTTCACGCTCACTCTTCTCCTGTCCCTCCTCACTCTTCTCCTGTCCCATGCAGCTCTGCTGCCATCTGCTCCATGCCTGATATTTCCCAGTTCTGTGGCTTGATCCCTTACTTCTCTCCCCTGTAAAAACAGTCCATAAGAGGCAAAAGACCCCCACCATCCCCTAGTGGGCAGAGCCTCATGCTCCCACTCTTCTCCACTGGCCACTCTGGGCAACAGATAAAAGACTATTTAGGGATGTTATATTCACAATGGCAGGACCTGATAACATTCATTGTACGGTACTGAAGGCTCTAGCTGAGGCAATCTTTGAGTCATTAGCAATTATCTTGGAGAACTCATGGAAGACATGGCAGGACCCAGAGGAGTGGAGAAGGGCAAATATAGTATTTATCTTTAAAAAGGGGAACCACAACAACTCCCAACAACCCCTTTTGTACCTTAGGAACCACCCCAGCAGGAAAGCATGAAACATGATCCCAAAGGGTAACAGAATCTTTCTGGAGGCTGCGGTAGATGATTATGAGCCTGCCATGAATGATCATGAGTCAGCAGTGTGACACCCCTAATACAGGCAGCTGTCTCCTGAGAGCTGTTGCTCCTTTCTAGATACCACACATCAGACCACAGCAAGGCTGACTGAAGAGAGTTCAGGGGGGGACAAGGCAAAGGAGGAGAGACCCGGACTGGTGTCCCAACCCTAGCAGCAGCCATTGGTTACTTGTGCAGATCTCTCCCCCCACACAGGTTTTGTGTTTGTTTTCCCCTTCAATAGGTGTACAACCTACTTCCCTTTCAAGACTTATCTGGTTACCACTTCAGTGGGCTGAACCTGGAAGACGACAGCAGAGAGCCATGTGTCCCAGCTGACAACATCTTTTACAATGGCTTGTATTACATGCCTGTATCCTCTGACTTCGGCCCAGATGTCTATCTGTATTTCAAGGCAAGCTGGCTGGAATTTCTTTAACTAAGCCCACAGTTGGCTGTTACCTAGTTTAGAGTGGAAGAGAAAAGCTGGGAAGGGGGATAGATGAAATGTAAGTGCTCTTCCTGGTTTTCTCCCTTGCAAGTCATGAAATGCAGCAGCAGGCACCTTGTGTTGGCTGTATATCCTGTTCCCCAGACATGTCCACATGCTCTTCATCTCAGTGGCAGGGAAAGTGGTTTAGCTATTCAGGAATTTTTTGATGAAATTTTTTCCCTCAGAAAATGCCAGTTTGTAAAACTGAAATTTTAAAGTGGAAAGGACTGGTTTTGACAAAACTGTCGTTGGGACGGTTTCTCATATCGTGCATGGAATTTTTCGTGAAAACTAGAAAGAGAGGCCCACCTCAGCGTAGCCGGGTATGACAGGGCCCCAAATTGCCAACGAGATTAAAAGGAACTGGGATGTCTGGGTATTGAGAACAAAGGTGAAGACTATGGAAGAGCTAGCTCTCCTGATGCAGATGGAACAGCTCCTAGAGGGCCTTCCCAGAGAGCTCCAGAGATACATCCAAGATGGGAACCCTAGGATATAAGAGAGGCAGGAGATATAGGAGCCAGGTGGATGGAAGTGATGGAGGAAAATAAAACTAACAGCCAGGCAAGGGAGTACCAGAAGGGACACCCAGAGATGGCATCCCACAACGGGGGCCATCCAAGAATCCACCTCTCAGGGAAGGGCCCTATCTACCTCAAGGGAGGCCACAGACTTCCTCTCACTCCCTACCCCATTCTCTGGCCACCCACCTCGCTCCAGTGACACGCCAAACATGCCATGTTTTAAATGTAATGAACCTGGGGGGAGGGAGCACGGTAGTCCTGTCTGGGTTTAAATCATTCTGTGTGTGTCAGCACTTGGTGTTAATTCTTCCACACAAAGAAAGCAGGCAGGGAACCTATATACAATTCAAATTTCAAGCCTCTGTCTTGATTAGCTCTCCCTGTCCCTGGCTGACACCTTTGCTAGGTACCTGAGTTAATCCCTTAGTCACCGGGTGCTGGTCAGCACTCCCTCTGTTCATGATGGGGTAAAGAGTGTAGGGTAAACAAGGGGGATGAAATTTGCAGATGATACAAAATTACTCAAAACAGTTAAGTCCAAAGCTGTCTGCAGGGAGTTACAAAGGGATCTCACAAAATTGGGTGACTGGGCAGCACAAGGGCAGATGGAATTCAGTGTTGATAAGTACAAAGTAATGCGCATGGAAATATATAATCTCAACTAGGCATATAAAATAATAGGACCTAAATTTACTTATTACCTCTCAAAAAAGAGTTCTTGGAATCATTGTGGGTAGTTCTCTCTAAACATCTGTCCAATGTGCAATGCCAGTCTAAAAAGCTGACAGAGCATTGAGACTCATTAGGAAAGGAACAGATAGTAAGAGAAAAAATATCTTCTTGCCTTTATATAAATTCATGGTACACTCACAGGGTGAATATTGCATGCAGATCTGGTTGCCTCATCTAAAAAAAAATTATTGGATTTGGAAAAGCTATAGAAATGCCAGAGAGACCTAGAGGGCAGAAGCGAGCGAAGCTGGTACTAGGATGGGGGAGGGAGGGAAATAGTACCAGTAAGAAGAGCTTGGCGGTTAGATGGGCACTGGTCACTTGTGGTATTATCCACTCTCTTGTAACTGAAAGGCTGTGGATGGGGAAGGAGGGCAGGTTGGAATAAAGCTGTACTAGGAAACAGACATAGTTGATGTGTTTTTGTTTTGATTTTGAAGGAGATGGGCATGAAGGTTTTAACCAATTCTCATCTACGTCAGCCTGTCGTATGTGGAAGTGTCAGACCAACCCCCGATTTCCTTAGCCGTCCTGGTTTTGGGGAGAGTTTGTCCACACCCATGGCTACTGCCAAATTGTCAGGTAATACAGGTTGTACTGCCCTTAACTGTATCTCCTCGCTCCGGCAACATCCGTGGTCCAGCACCGACCACCCATGTTCCTGGGCTCTGTGGTCCAGGAACAGGGAGGTCTGGCGGCGGGGCAGGACCACCATAGGGGGCACCGGTGACTCAGCCAGGAGCCCCGGTGTGTGTGGGCAGCAGGGCATGGGCGGCACAGCAGGGAACTCTGGCCCCAGCTGCGGAGCTCTGCCCCGGCTGCACAGCTCTGGCCCCATCTGCAGAGCAAGGTGGCTATGGAGCTCTGTTCTGGCTGTGGAGCCATGGCCCTAGCCACAGTGCCAGGCAGCTACTGAGCTCTGGTCCAGCTGTGGAGCTCAGGCCGTGGTGCTCTGGCAGCATCTAAAGAGCCCCAGGGGGCTGGGGCAGCAGCGGGGGCAGGCTGGTGCCCTAACCCGGTGACAGTCTGAGTCAGGAGAGGAGGGACCTCCCCTGGTCTGGCAAATCCCCTCGTTTGGGGCCAGTCAGGTCCCGAGGGTGCCAGACTAGCGAGGTCCAACCTGCAGCGGGTGGCAGGAAAAGTGTTTTTTTTTTTCTGTATGGATCTGTGAGATTAGAACACTTATGGGGAGAAGGGGCTTTGTTTGGAGGGGACCTAGGAGTCTGTGTACATGTTAGCATTCATGAATACACACATCTTTATCTGGGCACGAAGGGCACAGGATTTCAGGTAATGCTGGAGGAATCCTGGCACCTCTAAGCCATGGCTTCCAATCCACTCTGAGAGCACAGAACAAAATATAGCCATTTCGGACCAGCTGGCTATTGGTTCCAGTGTGAACAGTTTGTAGAGAGAGGCCGCATGGCACTGGGGTTACAGCACAGAGCTGGGGGCTCTGGGGCAATCTACACCAGTGAGACAGTGGTCTGCCTTATAAATCTGGGTGCCTAAAAGTGCTCTGCTACTGGGCTCCCCTACCTGGACACTCTGTGCTATGTGTCGGATAAAGCATGCACTGACCATCTGTGTGTTGAGCAACCCTGGTTCAGCAGCTCGGATTCCAGCAGCCTGCTTGTCATAGTACAGCCACGCTGGTACCCACCAGCCTAGGCTGCTACTAGCAAGTGGCCTCAGCATATTCCCAGTCCTGACTTTTCCCAAAACCATACACCCTGAAGTGTACACCCTCTGCTGAACCGCTCAGAGCTATCAGAAGGCTCATTTCTTCCTTTAAAGAAACAGTCCTAGGAGCCTGCCATGTTGACTGGAGTTAACAGTTGCTCAGTTCAGCCATGGCAGTGGGCTGGTTTTCATTAAAACAAGTTTATTAACAATTGGACATAGCTTAAGAGATGCCAAGTAAAAGAAATAAAGGCAGTGATGGCTACAAGCAAATTAAAGTGAAAACATGCACCTAAAAGTCTAAAACTCATCTAGCAAGGCACTGCCTCTGTTTAAGATGGTTTTCCTCACCAACTGCTCTTAGTCCAGCTTAGCTGACTGTTTCTGTCAGGACCTTCCATAGAACTGTGAGGGGCTGGTTTCTCTTGTCCTAGGTGTAGGATAAAGATGAAGTCTCTTTCTGTCCCTTATTTTCAAAGAATTGTCTCTGTTCTCAAAGACAATATATAGTCTCCTGTGTCTCTCTGGGAGGTAGGAGCCATGATAATTCACCCCCTCTCAAGTTCAGGCTCACAACATCCCTTGCTGCTTGATAGCTTTGTTCATGGCTAACATATAAATCGAGGTAAACACACATTTCTTGGTCTGGGACAGACCTGCATAAACACCTTTCCTAGGCGTGGCTGTTTCTACACAGCTTCTAGTAACATTTTACAGAATCTTTTCATAACGTCACATAGAGGGTTAACACATGCATTTTGCAATGGCATCAACGTGTGCTATGTCTTTTCAAGCAATACCTCACAAAGTATATATAGAACGAGCATCCTTGCATTAGTGTACGGGATAAGAACCCGGGGCACTTCGGGTCACACTCAGGCTTTACTTCAGGCTCTGCCATTGATTCCCTGGGTAAGTATGGGCAAGTCAACTAGGGTTTGCAACACCTACTTCCTGGGAATGTTGTAGGGACTGATACAAGAAAGATCTGTAGACCTCCGGTAGAAAGGGCTACATAAATGCAACGACTTGCCACAGTTGTCCAAACATACCCCCAGCTCCACAGCTGGTTCTGATTCAACAGGTCTCATAACTTGAAAACCACATTGAAAAGAAAAGTTTTGCAATTGTTAATGTTTCATTTAATCATTCTAAAATTTAAAAAAAACAATTTTTTCCAATTTGAAATTACTTTTTGTTGCAAAATTTAACAAAATTATACTGAAAGGATTAAAAAGAGGGAAAAGGTCAAAATTGAAAAAAGACATTTTGCAGTTATTGAAATGAATTATTAATGAATCAGTTTGTCCTGAACCAATTTTTTTCAGTTCATGAATATTTTTGAGATTTCAACTTTTTATTCCATTTTGAGATGAATCTTGTCCTGGCCTTTGAATGTGATCCTGAATTAGGGGTAAGTACTGTATGATTTAGTATGTGAAGATTTTATTCTTTGTTCTTAATAAAAGAGATTTTTTTTCCCAAAAGTTGATCGTTTAAAAATATTTACGGGATGGGAAAACTGTTTGCTTCCCATCAGTTTAGCATTGGCTGGACTGTATGAAATGGATCTCAATCCAATTCTGGATGACATAGGTAGCCACATTCAAAAATGCGCATCACAACTGGAACTCAGTAGATGACAAAGATTGAATTTCCTGCTTTCCCTAAAGGTCTTCTCTCCTGAGCAAGTCAGAGGCAAGTTGGTATGGAGATAGGGACAGTGATTCGCCTGCCATTGGCCCAGCTTTACCAGGTTTGGGGATAAACACTGTGATATCAATTTGATCCATAATGTGAATGCATGGCCACTCTGCCACTATGCCTTTGCTAAATGCTCTGGGTTTAACCAGGCTCCGCATTTCCCCCTTAACAGAAACTGTCTCTGCAGACGATTCTCAAGACAGAATCATAACAGAGATTATTCGGAAATACTTCCCAGAGACATGGATTTGGGATCTAGTTTTACTAAAGTGAGTTCTGCTTATTCATCTCCCCATCTTCTTTTGAAGGGCCCACCATTGCCTCGAGAGGAACCCTTTCTATAGCCATTTGCATGTTTTTCTTTTCCCCTCCCCTCCTCATCCATCCATGGTAATATTGTTCAAGTCTGTCAGAGCATGTTCCTAAATAAAGTACTCAGCAGGTGAGGCTCTGCCATTGAGAGGGAGAAATATCATGTGTTGAAGGCCTGGAGTAGGAGTCAAGAACTCTATAACCTGTTCCATGTTCTGCCACCAACTTGTTCTGTTACCTCAGGAAAGTGGCATGAGAATTTTCTAGAGGTTTCTCTTCAGAGAATTTGAGTGATGAGTTTTGGGCACTCAGGTACCAAGGGGAATTCTCCAAGCAGAACATGGGCAGTGCTCACTCTGCTGAATCTTTGAAAATTGGTTTTCTCTACTGAGTACCGCATATGTGTTTTGCCCCATTCCCTCTAGTTCCATTGGTGAGGCCAATATCGTATTCACCATCCCTGACACCATCACCAAATGGAAAGCCAGTGTCTTCTGTTTGGAGAAGGAGGCTGGATTTGGAATCTCTGCACCCACCTTCCTGACAGCCTTCCAGCCTTTCTTTGTTGATCTGACCCTGCCCTTCTCCATCATCCGGGGGGAAGACTTCCTCCTTAGAGCCAACATCTTCAACTACCTGGACAAATGCATCATGGTATGTCCTCTTCTCCTCTCACTGATTAAATGTGTCCTCCCAACCTGGATGGGGCTTTCGAGACCTCCTGCTTGTCTGGCTAAGACAAGCAACATTGTAAATTTGTTAAAACCTATCTATATTGTGGCAAGTCAGTATGGTTACACCAATCCCTCTGAGCCACTATAAAGCAGACACAAAACATGTTGAATTGTGTCCTGAGAATGTCCTTGGGGAGCTGAAGAGACCAGAAATGTGGGTGTGTACCTATAGTAACTCCTTGCTCAACCTTGTAGTTATGTTCCTGAAAAATGTTACTTTAAGCTAAACAATATTAAACAAAACCAATTTCCCCCTAAAACTGTAACTAAGGGTGTTACATTAGACCAAAGGCAGTATATTCATCTAATATATATTTTAGAGCAGTGTTTCTCAACCAGTGGTACGAGTACCCTTTAGGGCTACTCAAGAGAATTTGTTTGTCTGTGTGTCTGTCTGTCCATCTATAAGTCTGTTTGTTCAAGAACTCCTCCTAAATGGTAAGAGCTAGTTAGCACCCCTAACTTTGATATGCAGCTTCCTCTTATCGTAACTTAAGTAAGGTCAGGGTTCGGTTGTGCCAGGACAATGGGACGTGAATGGAATGTGATTGTTTCACAACAAACAGAAAGAGAGGGGTGTGAGCATTTATACTTCCGAATGACCACAAGGGGGCAGCAAGCATCCCAGCCACAGGTAACAGATGCTGGTCAGCGCTACAGCTCCTACCACCCTGGCCTGCCTTGAGGAGCAGCTGCTGGTTGTCATGTGGCCCAGCCCCTACCCTTGGGTCTACCTCAGGGAGAAGCCATTGGGTGGTCAGTGCACAGCAAGCAGGAGGCTTGCTGGATTAGCTCTAAGGCAGATGGCAGAAGCAGCACAGCAGTGGAGGGCAGGGGCACAGCTGACCTGCAGCTGCCCAACCATATACCTTACATGGAACTTGGGGGAGCTGCCAACCTACCCTGGCTGCAAACCCTCACAGGGCCAGTCTGCTTTTCTAGAAAGTCCTACAAGTGGTGGACAAATAGGCAGCCAAACAAGTTTGTAAGGGAGCATTGCACAACTTTAAGTGAGCATGTGCTCTAATAGATAAGCAACGTAACCACATTAACCAGGACATTTAGGAGTTCCTATAAGCATCATTCATGCTTTAGGGTTACTCACAACCCTTTTGACTTCAGTGGTAGCTGCAGAGGCAGAACCTGGGCCTCCCACAGTATAAATTAGGAGGTGGAGGGAAGTTGAGTCTGGTCAGATTCAAACTCCTGCCTGGAAACAGGGCACAGGGACATCAGAGGAGTGTTTGCCCAGGCAGAGGCTCTAGCCAGCTTCTGAAGCCTAAGGCAAATAGCCTGCACTTCATGTGTACCATTCTGCAGCATGAGGCAGAGCTTTCTGCCCTTGAGGACAGGAGGTGTAGAGCTGTGTTTGAATGTGCTTTTTTTTCCAGCTAACCACAGAGGGATTCTGCCTCACTATCCTCCAGGCAGAACACTTCCAATAACTGTGGAGTGCAGCACACTCCTCAACAGGATGCACACAGCTTAAAGGGGCATGTGAACAATACTTGTACCTTCTTGTATTTTGACTTTTATCCCTAGTTATGGTTTTTTTTATGCTTGATTTTAATATTATATCATGAGATCTCAATATATCCTCTTTGGTGGAGGTTTCCTAGGATAACTGGAGAACTTCAGCAAAAACTCCAGTCATCTGAAGAAGTGGGCTGTGCCCACGAAAGCTCGTAATACCATCTACATGTTTTGTTGGTCTATAAAGTGCTACCAGACCATTTATTATTATTATTTAGTATGTACTTTGTTAGCCTTTAAAGAGGTGTGTTTGAATCTTTCAGAAAAAGACTTTTTTCCTGTTTAAGTGTCTGAGTTAAATAGATAACAGACAAAAAGACACCAGAGGTTTAAATAATTTGACTAAAAACCCCTTCTGTTCTCCACATCTTGTGATGTCACAATCTCTTTCCAGTTTTCCTAGTAGTCCTGCAACAAAACACAGAAATCTAGAAAATAATTCAGAAAAATGTTTGGAAGAAAAAGTAACAACCCTTTGTGGCCTTCAATATATCCTATCAAATGGGAGGGGAGGGAAATGCAGGCAATGGTTTCCTATGCAAGTCACCTTGTGTACTGAGTGAGAGCATGGGTACTGCTCAGAATATTGGGTTACCTACTGCAATGTTATAGTTCATTCCCTATGGATAGCTACTAGAAACAGGAAAAAGAGAGCTTTAACTGAGTGAAGAGTGGTCCATCCAATACCATGGCATCCCTTGTCCCACTACTGTCCCGGAGCTCTGGCATTGGATATCCGTTGGAGACAGAAGGGAGTTCCTATGTCTGATATAGCCTGTACCACATCATTATTTCTCTCCACTCTCAGGTTAGTATTTTGCTGGCCAGTTCCCAAGATTACCAAGCTCAGCTCCTCTCCCCAAAGGGAGATGATGGATGTGTGTGCGCCAATGAGAGGAAAACCTATGTCTGGAATATTATCTCCAAAAAACTTGGTAAGTGTCTGCACAGCTTTCTCTCCCAGGACTGAGGCTAGTCTAGTCACTTGTCAGCAAAAGTCCAAACCTAAATAGTCCATCTCATGAGCACATAGAACTTGGAGCTACATTGACCCAACCTTGTTTGGGAGATGCACTATGGAGAGCTGCATTGCCCTGCCCCTCTCCATTTATAGAGCTCAGAGCTTCATCACCCTATGGCTGCTCATTTGTGATAATGATAATCACACCAGCTGATCAGCAACATTCGGAACTGCAGCTTTGTCACATGAAGAGGGCAGTTGCCAGAAGAAATTTGCTAACTTCAGCCATCACACTGGGCAATGGAGGTAACTGTTTTCTCTTTATGGGGTGTTGTTCTTCCAGGTGACGTGACATTCAGTGTTACTGCTGAGACCAAGCAGAATGCTAGCAAGTGTGAGAACAGAACATCTGGGAGGCCAGAGTCAGGGTGGAAGGATACCCTGATCAGAACCCTGCTGGTTGAGGTACAATGAAAAACTCCCTGTTTCTGTGTCTGAATATCTTTTCCTTCCCTGAAAAGTGAAGCAAGTATCTGAGGGTATGTCTACACTAGCTTGTTAGTTTGAGCTAGGTAGGCAAATGAGGGCAACAGGAGTTGCAAATGAAGCCCGGGATTTAAATATCCCGGGCTTCATTTGCATGTTCCCGGGCGCCGCCATTTTTAAATCCCCCTTAGCCCGAACTCCGTGCCCGCGGCTACACGTGGCACGGACTAGGTAGTTCGAATTAAAGGATCTCTAATTCGAACTACCTAGTCCGTACTGCGTGTAGCCACAGACACGGAGCTCGGACTAAGGGGGATTTAAAAATGGCGGCGCCCGGGAACATGAAATGAAGCCCGGGATATTTAAATCCCGGGCTTCATTTGCAACTCCGGTTGCCCTCATTTGCCTACCTAGCTCAAACTAACGAGCTAGTGTGGACATACACTGAAAGCAAATCAGAATACTTCAGGTGTCCTAAAGTGCACTTACTTCACGGCCACCTTGGTTAGTGAAGGGAATAAGTCTGGCAAGCCGAGACAGGAGGCAGAGGCTAGAGCCTGCTTTATTTTCTTAAATGCTTCTTCCTGGGGTTCCCCCCATGGTACCAGCTCGTTAACAGGTTTCCCTCCTCTAGTGAGGGTCTGGATTGTTTCCACTATATCTGAGTATTCAGGAATGTATGCTCTGCAGTAGTTTAGGAGACCCAGAATTTTGCGGACCTCCTTAACAGTTCATGGTCTCGGTAATTCTTGAATGGTTTGCTTTCTGTCCACAGTAAGAGCCTTCTGGCCCTGCGATATTTCATGCCCTAAGTATAGGACTCTGTGTTGCTGTAGCTGAGCCTTTTTGGCACTTAGTTTGAATCCGGCTCCTTGGAGTTGAAGTAATAGCCGGTTCAGGGTTTTTAAGTGATCCATCTCATTTGAGCTGGCTATTAGCAGGTCGTCCACATATTGCAATATTACTGTGTCTCGTTCCATCCAGACCTGCTCCAAGGTTTTTGCCATAGCTTTACAAAAGATTGAGGGTGACCCGTGGTATCCTTGTGGTACACAAGTCCACGTATACTGCTGCTCCCCAAGGGTAAATGCAAATTTGTCCTGGCTCTCCTTAGCAAGGGAAATGCTCCAAAATCCATTTGCTACATCCAGGACTGTAAATACCGAATGAGTTGGGCTCAGTAAGTTAAGAATAGTGGTGGGACTTGCCACAATTGGGTGAGCTTTGGGGGTCACTCTGTTCAAGTGGGTATAATCTATGGTTAATTTCCACGTCCCATTGGGCTTTTGGACAGGCCATATTGGGGAATTTGTGGTAGAGGTGGTCCTCCGGACCACTCCTCTATGTTCCAGATCTTTGACTATACCCTTGACAGCCTCTAAGGCTTCTGGTTTAATTGGGTACTTCCTGTGGGCTTTATGTAAAGGTCCTTCTATGACTACAGGCTCCATATTTACTAGCCCGCAGTCCTGTTTATCAGTGGCCCAAACCCTGGGGTGCAGGGAGCAGAGGGTTTCTATTAAGCTCTCCCCCCACTCAGGGGTAGTGATCTCACTACAAGAGATCAGGGCAATGTCTCGGGGTGGTTCTATTCGTTGGGCTTCCCCCAAAGTCCATTCGGGGTTAATGATTCCCTGGAGCTCTGTAAGGAGATCTATGCCGCAGATTGTGTCCCTGTGTTCGGGACAAACCCAAATTTGGCTTACAGTGAATACATCTTCAAATTCAATTTCTACCAGTTGACTTAGGGTGGCTTTTATTTTACCTCCCCCCACACCCTTAAGCCAAATATGTTGGCATGTGAGGGGCAGGTTTTGGCTGGTTATCAAGACTGAGGCTCTGGTGTCAATTAACATTTTGCATGGTCGACCCCCCACTCGTGCATTAAACATCCTTGGGTCGCCCGCAGTTCCAGCCACAGAGGCCACTGCTACCTGATTGCCGGCAAAGATCTTAAGAATCTCCTGGAGTTGCTTGGCAGCTTTCTCCTGCTCCTGCATGCCGCTCTGTTGCTCCTGGGGGCTAGGAGCAACAGGTTTGTTCTGCTTGTTTGGCCATTGGCCTGCCTTTCCCCTTCCGGGGTGGAAACACTCTTCTTTAGTATGGCCGATCTTTTTGCAGTGGGTGCAATGTTTGGGCTTCTTTTTATGCCAACGGACCCGTGCCATGTGCCCTGGCTTCCCACAGGTGTAGCAGAGAATAGCTTTGATGGCATTAATTGCGGCTTCTTCTTCTACTGCACTGACAGAAGCTGCCTTTTTCTTCCTGTTCTCTAAATTGGTAGCCCACTTCATTATGTCCGCATAGGTGTTTCCGACTGAAATGCCTAGGGCCAATATGGCTTGATGGTCAGTGGACATCCCTTCCTTCACAATTTGGAGGAACACCTCGTGATCTCTGTGTTATGCCATCTAGCCCAGAATACAAACGGAAGGCATTCCATTTTCTTTCAGCGTATGATATGGTGGACTCTCCCTTCTGTTGGGTGACTAAGCCCAGTGCTCCCCAGTTGGTGGTGCAAGCTCCTAAGGCTGTGGCGAGGGTGGTTTTAAGCCCATCTAAGTCGCCTGCCTCTCTGTTCTCCATCTGTTCCCCAGGGTTGAAGGGGTCAGGGACAGTGTCCTCGGCCCAGCACCCAGATCTCCACCTTTCTTCTAAATTCTCCCACACTTTGGGGCATTTACACTTTTCCAGGATGTGCATATCCTTCTTGTGTAAACCATGCATTTCCCCTAAGCTGTCCAGCTTATCCCAAAATTTGGTGTTTTTATGATCTCGCTTTAGATCGGGCAGGTCTGTTACTAGGGCCTGTTTCTTCAGGGGGGTGAATGGACGATACACCAAGGTGGTTTTGGAGTGGAATCCCTGTGTTACGTTTCCATCCTCGTCAACATTCCTTATTCTCCTGGTTTGTATCTTAATCGGGGCCATATGGACAATCTGGTCCCTTTCGGGTATTGTCTGTGCCTTCTCTTTTTCCTCAACAGCATGTGGCAATGGCCCGTATGGGGCTGAGCATAGAGAAGGGTAGAGGGGGTGATGATGTGCTGCTGGATTCCCTCCTAAGTTTAAGAGTGGTGGCGCAGTTGGTATGGGCCCTGGAGGTTTTTCGCCTTCCTCTGTAGCATGGGGCACGGATCACTTGCTGGAGGATTCTCTGCATCTTGGAGTCCTTAAACCATTTGAGGACTTTAATATCTGAGAGATAAGTGAGAGGATTATTCTAGGAGAGGGTGGGTGAGATTCTGTGGCCTGCATTATGCAGGAGGTCAGACTAGATGATCATAATGGTCCCTTCTGACCTTAAAGTCTATGGGTACGTCTACACTAGCTCGTTAGTTCGAGCTAGGTAGGGTAATGAGGGCAACCGGAGTTGCAAATGAAGCCCAGGATTTTACTCCACGAGGAGTAACAGTAGTTCAAATTAGGATCTTTAATTCGAACTACCTAGTCCGTGCCGCGTGTAGCTGCGGGCACAGAGTTCGGACTAAGGGGGATTTAAAAATGGCGGCGCCCGGGAACATGCAAATGAAGACCGGGATATTTAAATCCCGGGCTTCATTTGCAACTCCGGTTGCCCTCATTACCCTACCTAGCTCGAACTAACAAGCTAGTGTAGACATACCCTATGAGTCTATGAGCTGAGAGGTTCTTTTCTCTCCCTTGTAATACATTCTCTTGGCACAGAGGTGCTGCTGCTTGTGGTTTACATTCCTCACTGTGGGGTGGATTTTTGCTCTTTTGAGCTTCAATATCATCCCTCAGGGCCTTAATTTCTTTCTCTTTTAATGCAAGGATATCTAGCAATGTTATTACTGCCTTCTCGATTTTGCCACTCTTTTGTTCGGTCCACCACTTGATCAAATCCTTCTCTGGTGCAGCTGCAGTATAGCCTGCCTTTTTGACAGACACTTGCTGAATCTGTGCGTGTTTGTTTTCTAAATATTCCAGTGGGCCAGCTTTTGCTCCTGCCTGTGATGTCATGGCTTCTGTCTGGCTTAGCCCTCAATCCTTCCTTCCTTTTAATTTTGTTTTCTTCTTTCTGGGGATGTACGTCTCCCCCTTCTTTTCTTTTCTTTTTTTGTTTTTGTTTTCCAACCTTGATTACGTGGGCACAGGTTCCCTCCCCCTCCGGATCAAGTGTTGGGGTTCTACGGAGGTTGCGTGCAGCTTTCCTTCCTTGGATGTCACAGCCACTGACACCTCACTCACCGGGAATCTTGGGAATCTCTCCCTCCCTTTCTCTGCATACAGTTTTGCTGTCCTGTGTCCCAAAGGACACGCCCACAGATCAGCTTTCTAACACTTCTGTATACAGTTTATACTGTCGTGGTTCTTGTGCCTTTGGCACCCTTCCCACTGCCAACTGGAATGGGGACTTGCACTATTTGAGGGTGCATATGTCACGTGCCTGTCGGGGTGCTTCCGTCAGGTCTTTCAATGTTACGTGCAATGAGGGAGTGGACCACCAGTTCATACTGCCTGCCGCCTTGCGTACCCAGTCAATTCTGAGCTTAACGTATGGCTCAATAACTCCCTGGTGGTTTATCCAGTCTCTCCATAACAGCCCCTTAGCTCAAACAGTACACTGCCCTCTTGTGCTTGTCCCCACACGGGTCCCCCCTCAGGACTGCCTCTTATGCTTGGCTTACACACGTCCAGGTGTCTCGTGCCTCAAATGGGAATGGAACCAGGATGTGTCTGAAGGGAATGAGAGACTTCAAACCCTGGCCTAATGAGGTGGTAAAATAAACATACTCACCTCTCTTTGGGTATCAGTCTCCAATTCCTGATCAGCTCACAAGCCTGGATCCCGGACGAGCCCCCTACTGTAGGGAATAAGTCTGGACACTCTGAATGCAGGTGAAAACAAGTCAGAGGATATATTACACACTCAACACTGGTGGAGTGACAACCAGGGGTTAACCTGGTGAACACTGGTTAAACAAAACATTACAATAGGTTATATAGGTGGCAGATGGACGGAGGAGAAGCAATTTGATAAGTTCTAACAGCAAGACAAAATGAGCATGTAAGCCAATAACCTATGAAAGATTACATAACATCTCCGCCCATCACCAATTAAACATCTTATCAATAATACAGGTAGTTATTCCTAACAAGCTAAATAAGCCAACATAAAAAAGACAGACATTTCAATAGCAACTTTGTCTATTGGAGTTATGATGCGTCTACTACGGGAGGATACTGCCTCGCGTTGGTGTGGTCCTTGGGTTCCAGGCCCATTATCTAGGATTAAAGGAAGACAGTGAGCACAAATCACACTTCTTAACCTTAACAAAGTTTGTTTTGGTACCAGCCAGTGTCTTATCGGAGTAAGGCCCTCTTGGAATGTGGTTGCCAAGGTGACCAGGGTCATGTTAATGGCCTGTGCCGTGTGTTCCCAGGCCTGTCTCAAATTTAGGATTGAATAGAGGTACTTAGCAAAATACCATGGACTGCCTCAGTTTACCCTACAGTTAGGCACAAGTTTTCAGTTTAGGAGTGATGCCACTGCCATCCAGATGATGTTGGGAGGATGAGTGTTCAGTAAATGTGATGGTCTGTGTGTAAGCCAGCTGTCACAGCTCAATTCCCTAATCTGAGTGTAGATATGGGGGCTGGCTAGCACAATAAACTCTGTAAGAACCTGTCTCTAACTCCCAGAGACAAACTTGTCCAGTCTCAGTTTCCCTGAGATCTAAGTGACCCAAGTGTAATTTAAAAAATATAAAATACTTTTCCAGGGAAGAGATCATTTGGGAATCCCCTCCCTGAGGCAGTTCTCCACCCCCCACTCCAACCTCTATTACGCTTGGAGTTGGGAAAACAGATGGAATCTGCAGAGAACAATGGGGCTCTACTCCTTCCAGGAAACATGGGCGCATAGGTTTAAGGACACAAAAAAATCAACCAATACCAGTTAATCAAAACAAAAAGGAAAAACACTTTTATTATCAAAACAAGACTATTGTTGCAAGCATAATAAATGACTGGGTGTTAAAAGCTATGCAGTGAAATAGACTTAGGGGAAATCCCTAGGTTGTAATCCTTAGTTACAGAAGAAAAAAACAATTAACCAGCTCAGACATGATTTCCAAACCCGCAAACAAGGAAAACAATAAAACCTGATGGATTATCTGTAAGCATCCTACTTACAGATGCTGCAGTGGCATTTCAAAGGGGCAGCACTGCAGCTGAGCCGGGGATCAACTGTGTGGTGCTGCCCCTTGAAACTCCGCCTCGGCATTTCAAAGTGGCAGCGCCGCACGAAGCTCAGTAGGGGCTCCGTGCAGTGCTGCTGCTTTGAAGTACCCTCTCTTTCCCTCCCCCCCCACCCCGCCCCTCAGCTGCCTCTGATAGAGGCAACAAGGTGGGGGGGAATCGACTAGTTGACTCGACTATCAGATAAGCATTTGCTTATCTGATAGTCGACTAGTCGACCAGTCCTTAACATCCTTACTAAGTGTAGGAGGCTTTGACGCAGTCTCCAGGGAACCAGAGGTTGGTGAATCTCTTCTTGTCTCTGGGGTCCACTACCACCTGATATAGACAGCCCTTCCAGATCTCAAACCATGACCTTGGCAGGTGTCTTGTTGCACCAGTTTCTTCTGGATCAGGGTCTTGGCCTACTCTCAAGCTCGACTCAAAGTTTGGTCCTCCCTTTGTTCCTGCAGGAAGTCTATGTCCCTTTCCAGCTCAATCTAATGGGTTCACATCCAGGCTAGAGTTTGCTGCCGATCCCAGGAGGTTAGATGGCCCTTCTTTGGGATCCATTTCAAGGGGACACCCCTGTAATCTCTTCTGGAGCCCGGGGTTGACATTTTCTTGAAGGCCAGTATTCATAGTTCCACACAACCTCTTTAAAACATGGGCCAATCTCAGCCTAACACCACAGGGTAGGTCAGTCTTTCCAACCACAGATCTCAAACCTTACCCGGGCAGTTGGACAGGGATGTATTTCCCCATGAATGCGCTTGAAGTTGATTGTATTCTCAGAGATCCTGAGTCTATGGACTAGGCCCTCCTCTATAATGATCTGACTGCAGCCAGAGTCTACCAGGATCTACTCCTTTCGCTCTCACTAGAATCACTAATTTTCCCGGACCAGGTTTCCGTGCTCAGTGGCCTGTGACCGAGACTTGGCCATAGTTACAGTCCATATACAGGCACTCTTTCTGAAAGTGTCCATCTTGGCCACATCCCCAACAACAGTCCCAGGACCCTGTAGGCCTTGGTTCTTCCTTAGGCAGGCCTCTTTCTCCTCTTGGATACCTTTCCTTTCCTGCAGGGCCTTGGGAAACTAGTTGTTGGTACTCCAACTTGGAGGGTTTGGCATGTGCTGGGAAAGCTGTACGTGGGAACCTTAGCAGCTCCATCTTCTGTGGTTTCATCTGTCCCAGACCCTTTTGTTTCCTTGGGCTTTCCGAGCACTGGGGTTGGGTTCCGGTCTCTTCTGCCACTAGGTAATCCTCCATTACGCCCACTGCAGCTGCCAGCATTGCTGGCTGGTGGTGTTCAACCCATTCTTTGCTCCTACAAGAAGCACCTGTACAAACTGCTCAAGGGCCACCAACTCTGTCACCTGGGGTCCAGTTAATCCCTCCAGGATCAATCACTTGCAGCAGTGGTCCCAGATACATTGGGCCACAGTCTGTGACTGAGCCCCTGCAGGGTACACTTCTTTGCACAACCTTTAACAGTACGCCTCAGGGCTAATACTGGTACTGTCCTATATGGCCGCTTTCATTCATACATAATCCAGGGCATCTTGGGAACCAAGGCTGCAGTAGGAGTAGGACATCTGCGCCTGTCCTGTTAAGTATGGAGCCAGCAGGAGGCCATAGTGACCTGTTCAAAGGTTACTACAAAATGGTCTCCTGGGTCTCTGACTAGGTTACCTCTGGAACTCCTGTGGCAGGTCCTTCCTCTCCAGTGTCCAGCCTAGACTGAGCTGAGCTGCTCCTTTTTATACTGCTCCAGCACCTGGAGCATGCCCAGTCTGGCTGGAGGGGTGGGACTTCCTTTGCTTAGTGTTTTAATCCTTCTGGACCCATGTGGGGTATGCACACCCTGTCAGAGGTGGAGATTAGGAACAACTTCCTAACTGTCAGATGGTTAAGCACTGGAATCAATTGCCTAGGAAGGCTGTGGAATCTCCAACACTGGAGATGTTAAGAGTAGGTTAGATAAATATCTGTCAGGGATGATCTAGATGGTGCTTGGTGCTGCCGTGAGGGCAGGGGACTGGATTTGTTGGCCTCTTAAGGTTCCTTCCAGTTCTAATGTTCTGTGATTCTATTTTCTTCTGTAATATTCATTCTGATGTGCAGTATGTGTCTCCTCTCTCCACTCCACAAACCAGCCTGAAGGCATCGAAAAGACAGTGACCCAGAGCAACCTCATCTGCACAAAAGGTAAGGGCATCTCTCCAAATTCCATACCTGTTGATTGGGACCAAAGCTCTTTCCCATGGTACTAATTAATTTTTTTTAAATCCCTGAGTCAGCTCCCTGTCACTGTACCACAGGTACCTAGCTGTGTAAGGAAGGATCACCTGAGTGGTAGGGTGCTAGTCTAGCACTTGGACAATGAGGGTTCAATTTCCTGCAATACTAATAACCTCCTGTGTAACCTTGAGCCACTCATTTAGGGTATGTCTCTGCTGCATGCTAAGCCAGACTCAGGGTTGGCCTTACCATGAGGCGAACTGAGGCGGCCATCTCAGGTGCCAGACTGTGGGGGGGCGCCACTAGGACCAGAGTGTAGAAAATTGTGTCTGCTGCTGGTGCACATGTATTCTCTCTGCTCTAGATACACAGAGATGGTAGAGTGCTGTGCTGGAGGAAGGAGGGCACAAGAGACATAACAGGCAAGCAGGAGAAAAGGGGTATGGGGGCATCATTTGAGCTCCCCACCTCAGGTGCCAAAATGTTGTGGGCCGGCCCTGGCCAGACTCTGTCTCAGGTTGAGTGCAAGCCCCAGCATGCAAGCCACTCTGATTTGGATCAGCAAGCACTCATGGCCTGGCTCCTAGTAGTCTGCTTGGGGGTGGATAAGAGCCTGAGTCCTGCTGTGACTTAGGTCCAAGCCCTGCTGTTCCACACTGTGGGTACAGCTCAAGTTGCAGACTCAGGTCAGAAGCTCAGAGTAGTGCAATATGGATGTGTTAGCACAGTTGTGAGACTAGCATCTGGCAACTGGAACCCCAGGTTTACAATGCAGGGTGAATGTTTAAACATGGTCCCACAGATCTGGATTTAGCCTTCAATGTGGCCAGACTCTTTGTGTCTCTGTGCCTCTGTACCTGTAGTGCAGTGGTCACCAACCACTAGACCGGGATCTACCCATAGTTCTTGGAGCCTCTGACAGGTGATCCTGACTGGTTTGGCCAGGAAGCTATCAAGCACTGGCACTTCAATTGCTCCTGCCTCTATTGTCCAATTGCTCCTTTTCTTGGAGCTGCTCTCCTGGGAGCCTCCTGCTTGCTGTGCAGGGTGTGGGAGGAAGAAGGGGGTTGCTGATGTCAGGGTGGCCCTCCCCCCCACTTCTGTACCGTGTCTCCACACAGAGAGAAGGGGATGGAGGGAGCTTGGCAATGCAAATCTCTGTCACTCTCATACTGTGTGTGTGTGTGTCACTCTCACAAACACACACACTGTCCTTCCCTCTCATATCCCAATCCAACACATCTGTGGGGGGTTGTTGTTACTTCTGTTACTGCTTGCAAAGTGGGTTAGTTTGGGTTTCAGACTGGTCCGTGCATTTCATCATTTTCATTTCTCTCTTACGCTTACATTTAATTCTTTGAGCAGTGAGTTCTAAAATGCTGAACCTGTCACGGCTGGAGTCATTATCCCCGTGGTAACTGCTGCTCCTGGATGTGGCTGGCATGTCCCTGCAGCCCCTGAGAGAGGCAGAGCAGGGGGTCTCCACATTCTGTCCTTGCCTGCAGATACCGCTCCTGCAGCTCCCAGTGATCAGTAATGGGGAGCTGTGGTCAGTAGAAGCTGTGGGCTCAGTGCCTGTAGATGAGGGCAGCACAGGGCACATGGAGCCATTGCTATGCATGCCAGATGCTTTCAGGAGTGGTGCAGGGCCAGGGCAGGAGTGAGCCTGACTTAACCCCACTGCTCCACCACCCGGAAGCCATCTCAGTGAAACAGTGCCCAGCCAGAGCCTGCTTCCTGAACCCCTGTCCCAGCCCTGAACCTCCTCCTACACCCAACCTCCTGCCCCAGACTTGAGTCCCCCTGCACATAAACTGCTTATCAGATCTTGCTCCCTGAACCCCCTTCTGGATCCCAATCCCCCCAGCTGGGCAAATCCTGGAGCCCCTCCCACACTCCAAACCTGTTGACCCAAGATCGGAGGCTGCACCCCAACCCTCTACCCAGCTTGGTGAAAGTGAATGAGATTCGGGGAGGAAGGGGGATGGGTGAGCAGGGTGAGGCCTCAGAAGGGGTGGAGCAGGGGCAGAGCCTCAAAGAAGAGGCGGGAAGGAAGTGGGGCAAGGGTATTGGGGTTTGAGGCAGATCTTACATTGCACTTAAATTAAAAAAAAGTGATCTTGTGGTTAAAAAGGTTGGAGACCACTGCTCTAGTGGTATGGTAGCGCTTGTTAATAGTATAAAGGGCCATATAATTACCTAAGATACAAAGTTCACAGGTCTATTTCAGGCATGTCGTGGGCCCTCTGCCAGCATATTTGAATGATGGCCTCCCCTCAGAGTTTAATTTTTCAGTTTCCCTCTCCCAGCGAGGCTAGGAAATGGGGCTGGTACTGGAGAGACAGACAGGACACAGTAAAGCCTTGGAACAGATTTCGCCATGAAGAATAGTCAGTAGCCAAGCTGATGTGGAGGCCCTGGGAAACCATTTGCTAATGAAGGGAGCAGACAAAGAGGACTCTGAGCTTCACCAATGCTCCACATCAAGTGTCTTGCTGAAAAGGTTCCTTCAACCTGGGTTCAAGGCCACCACAAGTACCATCACAGCCTGTGAGCACTGACCTCCCCTAGCTAGGATGACTTCAGTGAATTGTGGTAACTTACATCAGCTGAGGATTTGCCTCATTTTGTCCAGCTTTAGCTGTAGTTGTTTTACTGTGTCTCCTCCTCTCCTTACGATTGATACGCCGTTCCCCATTGTCGGTGTCCTATGATGTTCATTCGTTTTAATGTTTTACACAAAGCAGTTAGTTGCTAAATAAAAGTTCCTGTATAAATTATCAATTTTAATCCTATATTTTCCTCACAGATTCCACAGCCACTGAACCAATATCTCTGAAACTACCTGAAAACCTGGTGGAAGGGTCAGCCAGAGCCTCTTGCTCTGTGACTGGTAAATCTATAAAGTTTAGTGTTGAGATTCTTGCATCTTAAGATAAACAAACTTCTCAGCAAGAAGGCTTATTCCTGCCTCTTAGAAATTCACCATCTAGTTTTTCAGTGCTAGGAGACACCTTCTTCACCAGAAGGGAGAAACCCAGGTTCTGAATGTTGGTGATGCTCCTTTAGACCTTTCTTTTGGTATAGAGGGTTTATTGGTACTTGTTAGGATCAACTCATTTCTTTGCCACTCATAACTAATGCACCCAGCCTAAACTCATGCCAATAAAACATTTACCTCCCCATCATCCCATATATCAAGCTGTATTACTCACAACTGATAAAGCCATAAATGAGTTGTGCTGAGTTGGAGAGCATAGCAAGCAGGGGGCACAGCCCCCTCGTAAGCTAAATTAAAATTCTTTTGTATCCCTCTGTGAGTTAAACTATCCAGACAGTGAAAGAGGAACTAAAATAATTTATTTTGAAATAAATTGCATTGCAGTTCTAAGGCCTGATACCCAGGGATGTACCAAGCCAGAGATGCAATTTCTGGGTGTCCCAAAGAGGAGCCAGGAATCTCTGCACTGAAATGCCATGAAGGAGGGTTCCTAAAGTTTTTCATAGCGGGAATATAATAGAGAATGACTGCTGGACCCTTCTGTCCCCTACCTGATTAATGATCACCCAGATACTCTTCACTTCAGTCCATCCCTGTGACAACTGGAGCAGTTTCTTACATGGAAAGGTATAGAATCATAGAATCATAGAATGCTAGAACTTGAAGGGACCCCAGGAGGTCATCGAGTCCAGTCCCCTGCCTTCACGGCAGGACCCAGTACCATCTAGATCATCCCTGATAGATGCTTGTCTAACCTGCTCTTAAATATCTCCAGTGATGGGGATTCCACAACCCCTCTAGGCAACTTATTCCAGCGTTTAACCCCCCTGACAATTAGAAAGTTTTTCCTAATGTCCAACCTAAACCTCCCTTGCTGCAGTTTAAGCCCATTGCTTCTTATCCTATCCTCAGAGGCCAAGGAGAACAATTTTTCTCCTTCCACCTTGTAACACCCTTTTAGATACCTGAAAACCTCTATCATGTCCCCGCTCAGTCTTCTCCTTTCCAAACTAAACAAGCCCAATTCTTTCAGTTTTCCTTCATAGGTCACATTCGCTAGACCTTTAATCATTCTTGTTGTTCTTTTTTGGACCTTCTCCAGTTTCTCCACATCTTTCTCGAAATGCGGTGCCCAGAACTGGATACAGTACTCCAATTGAGGCCTAATCAGCGTAGAGTGGAAGAATGACTTCTCGTGTTTTGCTCACAACACTCCTGTTAATGCATCCCAGAATCATGTTTGCTTTTTTTGTAACAGTGTCACACTGTTGACTCATGTTTAGCTTGTGGTCCACTATGACGCCTAGATCCTTTTCTGCAGTACTCCTTCCTAGACATTCGCCTCCCATTCTATATGTGTGAGACTGATTGTTCCTTCTTAAGTGGAGTACTTTGCATTTATCCTTATTAAACTTCATCCTATTTACCTTGGACCATTTATCCAGTTTGTCCAGATCATTTTGAATTATGACCCTATCCTCCAAAGCAGTTGCAACCCCTCCCAGCTTGGTATCATCCACAGATGTAATAATCATACTCTCTATGCCAATATATATCTAAATAGTTGATGAAGATATTGAACAGAACCAGTCCCAAAACAGACCCCTGCAGATCCCCACTTGTTATGCCTTTCCAGCAGGATTGTGAACCGTTAATAACTACTCTCTGAGAACGGTTATCCAGTCAGTTATAACCCGCCTTATAGTAGCCCTATCTACGTTTTATTTGCCTAGTTTATTGATAAGATCATGCGAGACCGTATCCAATGCCTTACTAAAGTCTAGGTATACCACGTCCACCGCTTCTCCCTTATCCACAAGACTCGTTATCCTATCAAAGAAAGGTATCAGATTGGTTTGACATGACTTGTTCTTTACAAATCCATGCTGGCTGTTACCTATCACCTTATTATCTTCCAGGTGTTTGCAGATGAATTCCTTAATTACTTGCTGGCACTATATTTGCCTTTTCCAGTCTTCTGGAATATCTCCTGTCTTCCATGGTTTTTCAAAGATGATAGATAAAAGCTCAGATACCTCCTCTATTAGCTCCTTGAGTGTTCTAGGATACATTTAATCAGGCCCTGGTGACTAGCAGACATCTAACTTTTCTAAGTGATTTTTAACTTGTTCTTTTTTTATTTTATCTTCTACACCTTCCCACTAGCATTCACTATGTTAGGCATTCCTTCATCATCAGACTTCTCGGTGAAGACCAAAACAAAGAAGTCATTAAGCACCTCTGCCATTTCCAAGTTTCCTGTTACTGTTTCTCCCTCCTCACTGGGCTATGGGCTTACCCTATCCTTGGTCTTCCTCTTGCTTCTAATATATTTATAGAATGTCTTTTTGTTTCCCTTTATGTTCATAGCTAGTCTGAGCTTTTTTTGTGCATTTGCCTTTCTAATCTCGCCCCTGCATACCTGTATTGTTTGCTTATATTCATCCTTTATAATTTGTCCTAGTTTCCACTTTTTAGATGACTCCTTTTTTATTTTTAGATCATGCAGGATCTCCTCGTTAAGCCAAGGTGGCCTTTTTCTATACTTTCTATCTTTCCTACACAGTGGAAGTGCTTGCTTTTGGGCCCTTAATAATGTCCCTTTGAAAAACTGCCAACTCTCTTGAGTTGTTTTTATCCTTAGTCTTGCTTCGCATGGGACCTTATCTACAAGCTCTCTGAGCTTACCATTGGGGTAACATTGGGGAAAGAATTTGATGCATTTCAGCTCTTTCTTAATGTGATTCAACATCTGGAAATGAGGAAATGTTATAACCACCCAGTTTTTTATGGAGGATAGCTTTGGAGATAAGATATTGGAAACTTCTGTTCTAAAGTACCCATTTCTAGCCCTGTTAAGTTAGGAGTTCTTAAAAACCTGTCACTGGTCCAGGCTTTTTGCCCAGGCTGTTACAAGTGTAACTTTCTAGTGAAAAGGAAGAAACCTTTTCTGTTGAGGAGCTTTTTGCTCTCTTTTAAAAAAAAATAAAAAGCAGCTGGTTAGTGCTTTGCAGGCGTTCGCCACATTCAAAGTATTTCTGATGCAGATTAGATGGCAAAGTGCATGTGAGGCAGCCAACAGAGCATGATATGCACAAGTCTCTTGTTTGGCGTTTTTTGGCATTTCTCTACTTTAGAACAGAACAAATCTGTTCTCCTGTGCCTGCCAAGAACTACTGCCTCACTGAGAACACGGCAAAGCCAGGGTAGAATCTCTGCAAGAGGGGTTAATTCTAGAATCTCAGCCAGGGACTTGAGGGTACCTGCCTAGTGGACTAGTGTTACTTTTCTGCAGTAGAGCCTCTGATGTAGGCTCTGTGTGATTCTCACTCTCTGGGTCTCCATTCCCAGGAGATATCATGGGCACGGCCATGCAGAACCTGCAACAGCTCCTCCAGATGCCTTTCGGCTGCGGGGAGCAGAACATGGTCCTGTTTGCCCCCAACATCTACGTCCTAAACTATCTGAATAAGACGGGGCAGCTGAGTGAGGAGACCAAATCCAAGGCCATCGGCTACTTAGTCAGCGGTGAGGCATCTCTCCTTAATTTGTGACACCCTCCTCCCTCCATTGAGCATATGCTATAAAGTTACCATGGTAGCGTCGCATTTTTCTTTTAACTAAGCACACTGAACCATGCGACTGCCTTGTAATGCCTGCTGACCTGCTTCCTTCTGCAGACCAGTTAGTAGTTCTGCTTGAAACTGTTTCTTTCACTATCTTGCTACTTCAGTCCCCTCCCCACCCACTGCTCCTTTTAGGTCTTTTCTTCCTGCCCCTTCCAAAAGACTAGTTTTGTTGTCAGTCCCTAATGCCCACACTTCCCTTGCTCCTTTCCCACAGGCTTCGATGCCAAGTCAATGGTCTTCTGCTCCTTTCAGCCCCTCGGGCTCATTCTAAGAGATTTGATGTCCCCGTCTTACCCTCCAATTGGGGTTCTGGGTTTATTTGATGGTAAATTAAAATGGGATTTTATTGGTTTTAATCAGCAAACATGCCCTCCTCCTTGTGTGTTTTCAGGGTACCAGAAACAGCTGTCATACAAACACCCAGATGGATCCTACAGTATCTTTGGGACCAGAGATAAAGAAGGAAACACATGGTGAGAGCTGGGAAGATGGCCGAGGCCTGGGCTGGTAATAAAACTATGAGCTGCAGTTGAAAGACACTTTTACTAAATAAATAAAAAACACCTGTAAAGAACATGGACTAGAACTCTGCAAGCCTAAGAATAAATAGCTCTGTTGGTGAAACTAAGGCAGAATTTAATTGCTACTGATGTAGGTCCCTTTTTTTCTCTGTAAATTCACCGGTTATACACACAAACACAGAGCCAGTGTTTTACAGAGAGATAAAAGAAAAGTTCAATCCCATCTTCTGTGACTCATTCCACTCCTGGTCTGTGTGTAGGGGAGCAGAGGGACCTCTTTTGAGTTTTGCTGCTTTAGACTCCTATTGACTGCTCACTCATATCTGTGTTGTGCAGGCTCACCGCCTTCGTGTACAAGTCATTTGATCAAGCCTCTCCCTATATCTATATCGACAACAGTGTCCAATCCCAAACGCTGATCTGGCTGTCAAGCAAACAGAAGTCGAATGGCTGCTTCCAAAGTGTTGGGAAACTCTTCAACAATGCCTTGAAGGTGACATATTTCTGTTCCCTGCCAAACTTCCTCTCTTTTCATGGGAAAAGCACTGTCTTAATGCTGCCAAACTGCATCCTCACTCCTAAATTTCCTGGCATCTCACTCAGGACACCCGCACACACCCCTGTTCACTGGTAGGAGCAGAGCGACATGGCTGGGGGTGCATCTGGGGCTTTGCTTCCTCTGCTGCTGCTGCTGGTGAGTGTAGGGGGGCAGTCCCACATGCCAGCACCAGCCCCCTGCCCCACTAGTCTCCCAGGCTGAGTTGCTGTGGGGAGGGAGCTAGGGGAAGAGGAGGGGAGAGGGCAGGACAGGGGCAAGGAAAGGCAGGGCCTGGGCAGAACGGGGTTGTCCTGGCCCTTCTCTGGGCTGGGGGGTGGGGGGGCAGTCCCATGGTCGGTGACTCCTCCATATTTCCCCTCACCAGTTGTCCCTACCCAGTACCCAAACTTCCTCCCAGAATTTTAGACATGTCGGGGGGAAAAGGGACTTCCAGGGAAGGGGTGCAAACTCTAGGCATTTTGGGCACAACCAACATTTCTGCAAACCTGCTGCCTGGGAAGCCGCTTCAAAGAAAGAAAGAAGCAGGGCAAGTCTGATGTGCCCAGCAAATCCTTGTGACCAGTTTGAGAGCTGCTATCCTGAACTTTCTGCCCAGGCTTCACAGAACACCACCACACTATGGGAACCTCTCTGGTGTAGGACATCACCTCCTCCATGGGGAGAAGGCCAGACATCCCTCCCCCTCAAACTGACTAGTTCTGTTGTGTTTCATTCAGGGAGGAGTTGATGACCAGCTTTCACTCACAGCCTACATCACCACGGCTTTGCTTGAGGCTGGGCACCCCAGTGTGGTAAGGCTTTCTTCCCTGTGCTTACCCTTCAGCACCTGGTTTCAGTGAATTGGCTTGGCCCCACAATCTCTTACAAGTTGCCTGGGTGCTGGAAGTGATGCCCCTCAGGCATGTGTCTGCATGGAATGTGTATGCATTCATTGCTGTTCATAACAACAGATCTATAAACCCTCGTTATCAATCGGAAATTCCACTGCAATCAGAGGGCACTGCCTGGGTGGGGCTAGTGGAGTGTACAGCTCAGCATAACTGCTGATTAAATGAAAGGTCAGACATGCCTACAAACTCATCCGGCACTTGTTTGTGTGGTATATCTCAGCCTCAAACGTGAGTCACTCAGACCCAGGAGAAAGTTCAGGGCAGGCCTAGGACATGTCCAAATGGTTTGCATGTTGGTGTAAAACCAGGACAATACCATAGCTGTCAATGGATTGATACTAGAGGCCCTGAGAGCAGAATCTGACCCATACTATTAAGTCTTTGTCCATGACTACAGAGTGTGATATTACCAGAGGAAGCTTAATAACTTCTCGTCAAACTAAGCAAGCAGTGACTGGAGGAGCAGGGGCAGAATGGGCTTTCATTTATACTCCCTTTTTAATGTCAATAATGAAACCAAAGGCAGCCTGCTTTATGGCGTTTCCCTACTCCAGTGTTTCTCAAAGTGGGCCTGGGCCACACTGCTTCCTGCATCTCCCCTTGGCTGCAAACTGCCAACCGCAGCGCTCCATGGCTGTGGAGCCATTAGGTCAACAAACCAAAGCGATCCATTTGCAGCTTTCTAAATGTGGCCTGCGACCCGCTTTGAGAAACACTGCCCTCGTCTGACAGTTCCTGAAAATCTTCCTCCTGCTGCAGTCCTTTTGGACCTAGAAGGTACCATGTTCACTACTGTGATGGTGGCCAGATAAATTCAGCCTGGAATGTTCTGGAACAGAAATATTTGCCTGGATGAAGATGTATGTCCCATATGGACACAGAGATCTAATGTATTTCTTTATAGCACCCTGTGGTCCGAAATGGTCTGTTTTGCTTAGAGGCTGCATCTGAAGAAGAAATCAGCAACGTTTACACCCAAGCACTCCTGGCCTATATCTTCTGCCTTGTTGGCAATGGGGGGAAATGTGACTTTTTCTTGAAGGAGCTGGAAAAATCTGCTAAGAAAGTTGGTGAGTGTCACCTAAATATTCTGGGACATTTGCACAGATGGTAGATGGGTTTACCTACATGGTAGATAGGCCTACTGCCACCTTAAATTCTTTTGCTCAGATCTAGAAATAATGGTAACCAATTTTGGCCATGGAAATTGTATAATGGAGTTTTGCTTGTTAGAAAGAAATAGGGAGATAGGCAGGACCATAGGTAGGCCTGTTGAAATGTGAGGATCTATGGTTTTATTTTTAACACACAACCCAAATTAACCCTCCTCTCTACATATTCATAGATCCTTTGATTGTCATGCCTACCTCCCAACTTCAACCAGACCTCCCAAGCTTCCCTCCTCCTCTGCAAATAGGTGCAGGCAGATGTCCAGTACTATGATACTTTTGACACCAAACATTTTCATTATCAATGATGAGAACTTACCGGGTCTGAATCTCACCTCCCTTTCACTGGTGCAAATCAAGGGTAGCTGGGAGGAAAGAAATGGGAGCAGTGTCTGTCCCTTGCTTTAGGTCTAGCATTTCCTTTCAGTCTCTCTGACTATAGACAGCGTGACAGCTTGTGGCACACACATTATATTTGCAGTCTAATCCCAATGTCCACAGGACTTGATAGGTGAGTAACTTCTCCTGCAGAGCAGTGTTCTGGAATCCTTCATTCAATTTTGGTCTCGAAAAGGAATGAACAGAAATGCAGTGGGTTCAGAGATGCAAGGAGGAATACAATGATTTCCATTAGAAAATAGATTGAAATCCCCTCAAGTATTTAAACTAGAGACAAAAAGAGGAGAAATAAAAGACTAGTACAGAGGTAGATTGTGTGTTCCTGTTCTGCCTTTTTCATAAAACCACACAAAGGGACTACTCCATGGAATGAAAAGGCAGCACATTTAGAATAAATAAAAGGAAAGACTTATTACTGTAACACATAAATAGTACATTGCTACTAGAGCTCACTGAGGCCTAAAACTTATGAGAATATCCACAGTTACAGTAGGATTTAAAAAAAAATTAAGGGATTAAATTGTCATATCAGGGCATGAGACAACCCATATTCAAGGAAGATCAGAAAGAAACTTCCTCACAGGCAGCTTATTCCATAACAGTCTGTGTTTCCATTTCTTGTACCTTCCTCTGAAGTAGCTGGTACTGGCCACAGCGAGAGACTGGATATTGGATGAGCTGGATCAGTGGATGGGTATGGCATAACAGTACCTCTGGCCAGAGCTTCAGCCAAACATCAAAAGACTTAACCCATGACCAGAAAATAGAGAGTTTCACTAATTTTGTTTTGGATAGGTGAAGTATCCCTGTACCAAGCAATCTCCCTCAGAGTCCCACGTCCGGCTTCCTTTGACTCCCTTCTCCTGCTCGCCTCAGGAAGGTGCTGTGATCAGGAATGTAGCACAGAGGGGTGCATTTCAGATTCTGATCGGCGGGATGACCTATGCATGCTGTGGTGGGGGTGGAGAAAGGGAGAGCATGTGGAATCAGACTGGGGACAGTGGTGTCCACAGTGTTACTGAGCCTGCTCAGTATAAGTCAAGGAGCAAATTGCAGGGGGGGTGACTTCATCTGCTCTCCCCCACACACATATCACCTCTTTCCAGGAGCTACTAAGGCACTGGAAACTCTAGATTTTGGGCAGATAACTTAGCAATTAGCTGACAGGAGCACTGTATCTAATTCCCATAGAAAAGAAAGAACATAAAATACATGTTAGATCTAATACTAGCATTTTCTGACTGCTTGTAGCAAGTCACCTAAGGGACACTGGTTAGCTTTAAAACTTTCAGATGGAGTCTCCATCCCTAGAGGTGTTTAAGTCTTGGCTTGACAAAGCCTGGCTGGGTTGATTTAGTTGGCATTGGTCCTGCCAAGAGCAGGGGGCTGGACTTGATAACCTTCTGAGGTCTCTTCCAGCTCTATGGTTCTATGATTCTATGAATTCTGACTTTGTTATTAACTCTGCAGAGAGAAAGAGAGACAACTGACAGGACTTTTGGGCTCTATCTCAGCTCTGGAAAGGGAGTGGGATCTAGTGGATTACAGTGCGGGGCAGATACATATATACATGGCTCTATATAAGAATCTCAGAATGGCCATACTGGTCAGACCAGTGATCTACTTACTCCAGTATCCTATAGCCAATGCCAGGTGCTTCAGAAGGAATAAGCAGAAGAGGCAAACATCAAATGACCTGTTTGAGGATGGGCTGCACCCTCAGCAAGTTCGCAGAGGCCATTAAGGCTATGTCTACACAGCAGCGTTATTTCAGAATAACTGACGTTATTCCGAAATAACATAGTCTGCATTTACACTGCAAGCCTTTATTTTGGCATAATGTCAAAACAATGTAAAGCTGGAGGACTGCTTACTCAGACTCCTGTAACCCTCATTGTACGAGGAGTAAGGAATGTCACAGGAAGAGTGCTCTACCTCGGACTTCCTGCTGTGTAGATAGCACCAAAAACCAAAACAAGCTGTTTCGATTTAGGCGATGCAATTGATGGAGCTCAAGTTGCATAGCTTATTTCTGCATTAGCCCTGCCGAGCACATGTGTCCTTAGCTAGGAGGAGAGGTAGATACATTGGAGGACAGGGATAGGGTCCAAAGTGACCTGAAAAAAATAGAGAATTAGGCCAAAAGAAATCTGATGAGGTTCAACAAGGACAAGTTCAGAGTCCTGCACTTGGGATGGAAGAATCCCAAGTACTCTTACAGGCTGGGGACCAACTGGCTAAACAGCAGTTCAGCAGAAAAAGACCTGGGGATTACAGTGGGAATCCCAAGTACTCTTACAGGCTGGGGAGAAGCTGTATATGAGTTAACAGTGTGCCCTTGTAGCCAAAAAGGCTAATGGCATATTAGGGGGTGCATTGGGAGGAGCATTGCCAGCAGATCTAGAGAAGTGATTATTCCCCTTTATTTGTCACTAGTGAGGCCACATCTGGAGTATTGCATCCAATTCTGTGCCCCCGATTACACAAAGGATGTGGACACATTGGAGAGAGTCCAGTGGATGGCAACAAAAATGATTAGGGGGATGGAACACATGACTTCTGAGGAGATGCTAAGGGATTTGGGCTTAGTCTACAGAAGAGAAGAGTGAGGGGGGATTTGGTAGCTGCTTTCAGCTACTTGGAGAGGGTTCCAAAGAGGATGGAGAGATGCTGTTCTCAGTGGTGACAGATGGCAGAATAAGGAGCAATGATCTCAAGTTGCAGCAGGGGAGGTCTATGTTGGATATTAGGAAAAACTATTTTCCTAGGAGGGTGGGGAAGCACTGGAATGGGTTACCTAGGGAGATGGTGGAATCTCCATCCCTAGAGGTTTTTAAGTCCTGGCTTGACAAAGCCCTGGCTGGGATGATTTAGTTGGGGTTGGTCCTGCTTTGAGCGGGGGCCTGGACTTGATGACCTACTGAGGTCTTTTCCAGCCCTGGGATTCTATGAAATCATCCATCTCCTGTTGCCCATTCCAGCTTCTGGCCAACTGAGGCGAGGGACAACATCCCTGCTCATCCTAGCTAGTAGCCATTGATGGACCTAGCCTCCTTGAATTTCTTTTGTTCTTATTGGAGCCCTGCTATAGTTTGGGCTTTTCCACCAACCCGTCACAAATTGTTCCACACACTGACCATGAAGAAATCATGTGTTTTGTTTGTTTTAAATCTGCTGCCTATAAATTTCATTGAGTGACCTTGTGTTTTTAGTTAAGCAGTAAATAATAGTTTCTTATTCTATTTTTCCACACAATTCATGATTTTTCTAGCCCTCTAATATATCCTCCCCAACCTTTATTCATTTATTTTCTATGCTGAAAAATTCCAAGCTTTTTAATCACTCATCATGGAGGCTGTTCCTTTCCCCCAGTCATTTCCGTTGCCCTTTCTGTACCTTTTCAAATCCCATATACCTTTCTTTAGATGTGGTGACCAGATCTGCATACAGTATTAAAGATGTGGGCATGCCATGACTATATAGAAGCAATATGGTTGTCTTATTATCTGTTCCTTTCTAATATTTGTGGTTAGCTGTTTAGCCTGCCATGGCACCCAGAGCAGATGTTTTCAGGGAACTATCCACAATGATCCCAAGATCTCTTTCTTGAGAGGTAACAAACTAATTTAGATCCCATCATTTTGTATGTATAGTTGGGATTATATTTTCCCATGCACATTTTTTTTGCACTTATCAACACTGAATTCCATCTGCCTTTGTGTTGCCCAATCTCTCAGTTTTGTGAGATCCCTTTGTAACTCCCTGCAGTCAGCTTTGGACTTACGTATTTTGAGTAATTTTTTACCATCTGCAAATTTTGCCACTTTTCTGTTTACCCCTTTTATGAGATAATATATGAGTAAATTGAACAGCAGTGGTCCAAAGGCAGGCCCCTGAAGCACACTATTTATTCATACTCTTTTTCCCTGTTTTTAGAGTGGAGTACCAGCAATGTTTCATGATCATCTAATGAACCCTCAATTACTTGAATGAAAAGCCTTTTGTTATCTTAATCACCATGCCTCCTTCTGTTTATAAACAAACACTATCCCCAAAGGCAAAGATGGGAGCAGCATAAGCTCTGTCTTTGGGCTAGGGCAGTGTTTCTCAGCCAGTGGTATGAGTACCCTTAGGGGTACTTGAGACACATCAAGGGGGTATGTCAGCACAAATGAAATTTGGAGAAAACTCAATTTTTGTTTCAAATTTTACAGCACTTTATTATTTTTTTACTTTTTACACCCAAAAATTTCATCGCTCGCCTGGCTATGATTAAGTTGTTTAAACAAATGTGTTGCAATAGTAGAAAAAAACTGTGTGTGTGTCTGAAAACTGTAGGTACTGGGGGTACTTCTAATTTTATTTTTTTTAAAGGAGGAACTTATAATTTTTTTGTTGAAAAATGGGTACCTTATAAAAAAAGGTTGAGAAACACTGGGCTAGGTGTTGTACCATGCAAACAAGGTACTTCAACAGGATTTGATTTACCAAAAGTGAAACCTCTTTACAAAGCTGCTGCACACCTCTGTAGCTCTCACTCAGCCCTAGCTAATCTTCTCCCTCCTCCTTCCTGTTTCCTGTGCTTCCAGACTCCCAACAACCAGTGCTCCCAGTTCTAATAATTAGCAGCATCTAAAACACCACACTAGGTCATGTACTTTAAGTAGGCCTCAAGAACGAAATCCAGGGGTTCAAATTTTAGGGGGGGCCACAGACCCCCTCTGGCCCCTCAAAAATGGTGCCCTTGCACATGGTTTACCAGATCTAGTCTTTGTAGTTCTCCCAGTCCCAGAGAGAGCTATGAAACAGATTTTGCCCTCCTGTACATCTGTAAATCAGAAGTAATTGGATTTATTGGAACTGACAAAAGTACAGAAAAAGGCAACAAAAATGATAACGGGGTATGGAGTGACTTCCACATGAGGTGATCTATGGTCAGCTTGGACAAAAGAACACTGAGGTGAGCTGTGTTAAAGATCCATAAAATGATGACTGGTGTGGAGAAAGTGAATAGGAAAGAGTTATTTACTTCTTTGTATAACACAAGAACCAGGGATCACCCAAAGAAATTAATTCACACAATACACAGTCAACCTGTGGAACTCTTGGCTAGGGCATGTTGTGGAGCCCAAAATACAATGAAAAAGTAGTAGGAGCAGTTTATCAATGGCTGCTAGCCAAGATAAGCCAGGACGCAACTCTAGGCTCTGAATGCCCCTGAAACTCTGACTGCTTGAAGCTGGGACTGGAAGACAGGGGATAGCTCACTCAATAATTGCTCGGCTCCCTTTATTCCCTCTGAAGCACTTGGCACCAGACACTCGCAGAAGACAGGATACTGGGCTATACAGACCATTGGTTTGACTCTGTAAGGTCTTTTTTATGTTCCTATGTTCAGTCAAGTTTCCCTGAAGTTACACCTGCCAAAACCTTACCCACGTGTTACTTGGCTTTCAGGCACATCTGCAGGGGACCTGACAGCCTGTGCAGGCCCTTGGGCAAGGTGTGTGTATGTGGTGGGGGGGGGGGGGGAGCTCCACACTCCCAGAAGCGGTGGGGCCTCAGGTGGAAAGGGCAGGGGCAGCCAGGCCACCCATCCCCCGCCCCCACCTTCAGAGCTTCAGGGAGCCTTTTGGAGGTGCTCTGGTAGCAATTTAAAGTGCCCGGGGCTCTGGCTGTCACTGCTGCTACAGTAGTGGTAGCAGCAGCCAGGAGTCCTGGGTCCCTTTGGATCGCTGGGCTCCAGAGCAACTGCCTCCTTTGTCCCCCTCCCCCCTGTTAGTGGGCCTGTGTGTCTGTACCACGTGCCTAAGCAATGCCTCTCCACCTGCACTGCTACTTATACCTACACGGGGGGTACCCTTCCTGTACTCTACATGATGCCAAAAGAAGACATGCCCGAAAAGACTGGGACTGGGTCTGCTGCATGGCAGCACAGATGACTAATTACTAAGCTGCTGCTCTGGTTCTTCACCATCTCCTTTCTCTTCTCAGATGGCTCAGTGCACTGGGAGCGGGAGGTGAAACCCCCTGCGGAAAAGTTCCCCTCTTTCTATCCCCACGCCCCCTCTGCTGAGGTTGAGATGACCAGCTATGTGCTGCTGGCAGTGCTACACAAACCCAAACGAACTTCAGAGGACCTCACGTTCGCCTCACAGATTGTGCAGTGGATCATCAGGCAGCAGAATTCCTTTGGGGGCTTCTCTTCCACCCAGGTATATTAGCTACCTTCTAGTCTCTAATCAGGCCCAGGAAATCCCTGGCAGCTGCTCACTGTTAGCCATTGAGAGAGAGCCAATGGGGCTGTGATTAGAGATCCATTGTCCACTTTCTCCCACAGATAGTCCATGCCCCACTCCAGGGTGGAATAGCAGCCGTGAGGGATTGCAGGCTGCCCCATGCCCTGCCAGCTGGTTAGGGGTTCCATGAGCTGTTCTCCTGGCCTCAGCCGCCACATACATAGTAACCCGAGCGCTTTGCAGAATGATGGATGGGTGTGTGTAAACTCATCTGTAGGAGGAGCAGAACATCATAGCTGAGTTCCTGTGCAGGATCAGAAAACAATGTGGGTTTGGTTTGGTTTGGTTTGATTGTTATTTAGGTTTAAGTCCCAGCTTAACAAAGCCCTGGCTGTGTCTGTTAATTGTCAATTATTTTACATGTTTTCAGGATACAGTTATTGCTCTTCAAGCACTGGCTGATTACGGTGCAGCAACGTACTCTGAGAAGAGCCAAAACACAGTTAAAATCAGCTCCAGCAACAATTTTGAGAGGGTCTTTGCGGTGAATAGCCAGAATAGGCTTCTGTTGCAGCGGAGCGCCCTGCCTGCTGTTCCCGGGAATTATACCCTGGAAGTGAATGGCAATGGCTGTGTCTTTGTGCAGGTAAGTGCTCACTCTGCCCTGCAGTATGTGGTTTCTTTAGCGCATACTACAATTTGTCGTCTTTTCTGACCCTCCCGCTCTTCTGTCCCGTCTTTCTGTTGCTCATTCTCTCTCACTCTTGTTACTTCTTTTCTTAAGACTCTTTGAGGAAATCCAGTTGAGAAAGGAAAAAAAATTGCCCCTTGATGTTTTTCTCTGTACCACACATGGGAACTGAATGTGTGTCACACACAAACATCCACCTCTTTATTTGTAAAACTTGGGTTCCAGTTCCAGTTTGTCTGCCAGACAATGGTAGGGTTTTATACTGGTTCCCATCTCTGTAATATCCAGCTGGTTCCATGTCAGAGCAAGTGATCTTTCTTTTGGGGGTAAAAATCTGCCTGGGACATTTTAGTGTGAGTTGTTGGATACGTTAACTTGTTACATGTTTTCAGGGATTTTTTGCAGGCACTTGTTTCATTGATGTTTTGTAGATGAGGAGCATCAGTGTTGAGAGTGTCACTGTTGCTAGGATGGACTCTTTTCAAAGAAGGTGGTTTTGCAGAATTTTCTAAAGGTAGTCAGGCTCTGGATTTGCCTGATCTACACTGGCAGTTTATGGCAGAACCAGTTTCCTTCGACTGAGCATATCTTTTCCCCAGCTCTCACATGCTTCACTCTGACCTTTTTTTATATGAAAATTCCCGGAGAAGCCCACCTCCCTGGCAGAAAACACATCATAATAGGGTCCTTAGTACAGCTGTGGTTGTCTGATTATAGCACAGGAATGGGAGGCAGAAGAACTGGGTCGTGTTCCTGACTCTGCCACTGGCTCAGAGTGTGTTTGCGTTGATCGCTGCAACAAGCATGTCAAGCGGGAAAGCTCCAGTTAAGCCGTGTGGTATTAAAAATGTGGGGGAAATTGCCATGTGATGTAGCCAGAACTGGGAACACAAGCATTATGAGGTCAATACCCCCAAAGAGCTGCAATAGTTTATAACTAGGAGGATTACCTGGCATTGCTCGAGTCCTTGAGTCCAATAATTTCTATTCTTCATTTCAATCATTGTTCTGTGGTGGGGCTGGGGGGTTCAGGATGGAGGCTGCCCTGGCAAGAGAGGACAATCCCAGCTCTCACCACAGCAGCTTGGAGCCAGGTGAGAAGCCCCTGTCCATGGCCACTGCAGTGGTCAAAGCAAGGGGAGGGGTGCATGTCCCCCAGCTGGGGGACAGACAGACAAAGTCTCAGAAATCTATAGTAAATAGCTGCCCCCTTCTCCACCCCTGCCCCCTGCTGCCCCAACGGGGTTACAACTGTCCTGGTCTCCATCTCTGGCCATGTGCTCAGAATGGATGCTCCCAGTCCCCCAGTCATGCTTGCTTTCATTGCTCTGTGGGGCAGGACCAGTTGTTGAGTATTCAGAATCGGTAGCCCCGAGGATTCACAGATGGTCCTACAGCAAGGAGCTGGGGCAGCTGCCTGGAATGTAGCACAACAGGCTTTCCTTGCACAAGTCCTCACTTGTGTGCCACAGACAGTGTACAAGAGAATTCATAATCTGTTCCAGACACATCCCGCCTGGTCATAGTGATAGCATTCTCCTATGTCACGGCGTTTGCCATGCAGATACCTTGGTGGTAAGCTGTGTTCCCTGCAACATGCACAGCCATGCAGGAAAGATTTACATGCCGTCCAGCTGATGGA
Source organism: Pelochelys cantorii (assembly GCA_032595735.1). Classification (NCBI taxonomy): domain Eukaryota; kingdom Metazoa; phylum Chordata; order Testudines; family Trionychidae; genus Pelochelys; species Pelochelys cantorii. The sequence continues at coordinate 213,528,119 of CM064326.1, forward strand.
CAGAGTGGGCACAGCTGACAGCACCTGTTCAGGTGCCCCTTGTTCCCACCTTGCTCCATCCTGCAGTAGCTACCAGGAGAGATCTACTCAGGGGAGGATCCTCTGTTGGCAGCCAATCAGCTACTGCATGTGAAACCTTGTCAGCTGTTCCCAGGTGCTGCAGCCAATCAGCTCTCCCTATCTCACCAATCCAGCTGTTGGCAGCCAATCAGATATTACACGGGCAGACTCATAAGTTAGTTCCAGGTGCTGCAGCCAATCAACTTTGCCCATCTTCCCCATGAAGCCCCATATCACCTGTTTGGCCCAAAGCTGTTTTTGCAGCATGCAATAGCTGCAGTTCCAAGCCCAGCTCTGACTGCAGGTAGATGAGCCTCTTTCCAAGGCGGAGGGAGCTGGGCTGGGGTTAGGCGGGAGACACCCAGGTCCTTGGCTACCCACAGAGAGCTGGGGGGAGATGCAGATTCAGTGCCTGGCATCCATCTTTGGCATGGAGATTGCAAAGTTCCAAGGTCCCTCTACCCTGAGACCTGGTCTGAACCTCTCAGACAAACTCACTACCTTGTGCGCGCTCTCACCTCTGTCCTCAGAGGCTCGCTGGGTTAGAGTTTAACTCTTTGGGAGCCATGTGGTATTAAAGCAAGGAACATCAGTTCCTATGCAAAGCATCGAACACACACACACAGTCTCACAAACATACAGGCTGCGTCTAGACTGGCATGATTTTGCGGAAATGCTTTTAACGGAAAAGTTTTTCCGTTAAAAGCATTTCCACAAAAGAGCATCTCGATTGGCATGGGTGCCTTTGCGCAAAAAGTGCTTTTGCGCAAAAGCATCCATGGCCAGTCTAGACGCGATTTTGCGCAAGAAAGCCCCGATTGCCATTTTTGCCATCAGGGCTTTTTTGCGCAAAACAGTTCTTCCCTGTCTACACTGGCCCTCTTGCACAAGTATTCTTGCGCAAGAGGGCTTATCCCTGAGCGGGAGCATCACAGTATTTGTGCAAGAACACTGACAATCTTACATTAGATCGTCAGTGTTCTTGTGCAAATTCAAGCGGCCAGTGTAGACAGCTGGCAAGTTTTTGCGCAAAAGCAGCTGCTTTTGCGCAAAATCTTGCCAGTCTAGATGCACCCACATAGTGTCACATGCATACATGCAGTATCATAGAACACTAGAACTGGCAGGAACCTCGAGAGGTCATCAAGTCCAGTCTCCTGTCCTCATGGCAGGACCCAGTATTGTCTAGACCATCCCTGATGGATGTCTCTCCAACCTGCTCTTCAATATCTCCAGAGATGTAGATTCCAGAACCTCTCTAGGCAACTTACTCCAGTGTTTAACCACCCTGACAGTTAGGAAGTTTTTCCTAATGTCCAACCTAAACCTCCCTTGTTGCAGTATCATCCACCCAGCCAATCACGCACAATGTCACACACAGTCTGTGACACACACACACACACACACACACACTGTCACACACCCAACCCCCTCTGTCATGCATGGTGAAAGTATGTCTGTTACACACAGGCTGTGTCTAGACTGGCCAGTTTTTCCGGAAAATCAGCCGCTTTTCCGGAAAAACTTGCCAGTTGTCTAGACTGGCTGCTTGAATTTGCGCAAGAACACTGACGATCTAATGTATGATCGTCAGTGTTCTTGCGCAAATACTATGACGCTCCCGTTCGGGCAAAAGCCCTCTTGCGCAAATGCTTTTGCGCAAGAGGGCCAGTGTAGACAACCCAGAATTGTTTTGCGCAAAAAAGCCCCAATGGCTAAAATGGCGATCGGGGCTTTCTTGCGCAAAAGCGCGTCTAGATTGGCACGGACACTTTTCCGCAAAAAGTGCTTTTGCGAAAAAGCGTCCATGCCAATCTAGATGCTCTTTTCCGCAAATGCTTTTAACGGAAAAATTTTTCCATTAAAAGCATTTGCAGAAAATCATGCCAGTCTAGACGTAGCCACAGTGTCACACAAACTGTTACCCACTCACACCCACTCTGTCACATTCATATTCACACACACACACACACACACACACACACACACACACACACACACAGAGTGACACATGTACATACATACTGTGTCCCTTTCACACACATCTCCCAACACATATTTGTATAGTTGTTGTTACTACTTGGTACTTCCTACAATGCACATCTACTTACTTTAATTTTATTCTTTCAAAATATGTTGTTTTAGGTTTTGACTAATCTGTGCATTTCAGAATTTTTATTTCTCTGACACCTAAATGCAATACTTTGAGTAGTGAGCAACTGTCTTGGTTGGAGTCATTATCCGTATATTTATATTTACCTTTTAGTTTCTACTGGTGGTGCATACCTGCACATGCATTGGTGCACATAACAGAATGTAATCCATACACTGGAATACAAACATTAGAGGGAACATTGATGACAAGGACCCTATATGTCCCTAGGCAGATAAATAATCTAATGGGGGTTAACCTTTTCCCCCCTCACTTCTGGCTGGCCACTTGATGGCACACTTATTCCTTTCCTTGTTCAGCTGGATGGAATTTCAGTTGTTGGGGAAAGGAAGATTTTACATGTTGCTGATGGAGAACTTCGCTGCTGGTTCAGTGGTTTGTTGAAGTAGTTCTCCCCCTCGCTAATTTTTCCCTAAGGTGTTGGTGCTGTCAATCAGGATTTCTCCAGTCCATGGAAGAAAAAAGGGGTACAGAATCACCACAACAGGTAGGCCAGAAGCTCAAACGCATTTCTAATGTTCATAGCCTTTTTTCATCTATTTCAGATAACCCTGAGATATAACATCCTTCTTCCCACAAAGACTTCTGGGTTCTCTCTCTCAGTGCAAACGGCAAATGCTTCCTGCAATGCTAATTTCCGGGTAATGTTTGATATCATCCTCTCAATCAGGTAACCTCCCTTCAGTTGTCTGTATGGCAAAAAATGGCTGGTTAAAAAGGAATAGCTTTTGAAAGAATAGATTACAAATATTAAAAGGTATTACATGATCCATGTAAAATACTTCAGGATATTAATCGTCTTGGGCTGCTAGACACTGATCCCAAACCCCAGCGATTCCCCATCTGTCCAGATACCTGTCCCTCCTGGGGAATGCTTGTCTCCTTCTTGGACATTTATCTGTGGTACTTTTATGTTAATAAATGATCAGCAATTACATGCTATTTAAAAAGGCCTTTGCAGGATATGTGTGCTCTGAAGGCCAAGGGTCACTGTGTTTCCTCTACCTTCATGGTCCAGAGTGATCCAGTCCCTCTCATTTCAGTTACACTGGGAAGCGCAATACCTCCAACATGGCCATAATTGATGTCAAGATGCTCTCTGGCTTTGTACCTGTCAGTTCATCCCTGCAGAAGGTATGGGGTGGCAGTGATGTGGATAAGCCTGCGGGTAGATGGGATTACGGAAGGTTACAACATGGATTACATAAAAAGAGAGGCCTGGATATCACCAAAAATCTACTTTCCTAGTAATTTTAATGTGTACTCCACTAGTTTATGGATTCTCAGCCGGGGGAGGGGGTCACACCTGAACTGGGGGCGGGACCCAGGAAATCACTAGTACTTGTTTCATAGCAAAGTTGGAGGGAGCTCTGAGATACAGCCTGGCTAAATGGGAGTGAGATGTCCTAACATGAACAAAGCTGGGGATCACTGGATTAGATTAACCAACTGGAATTCCAAATTGACTGTCTTGTGTACAACTGTCTAGGTATGTGCATTTCCTGACAAAGCCACGACACCCTCGGGTCTCTAGCAAGTGATTATTTTGACTGACTCACGCTAGACATTAGATAACATTTTGGCTCAGTCATTTTCTGCAGATTCTAGGGTGTCTTGTTTTCAGTGCAACGAGTAGTGTTTTCAATGATTATTAATACTTTCTTTTTCCCCATTTCCTTGTCTAAAGCTTCGTGAGGATCAGAAAGTGATGCAAATAGAAACCAAGCAAAACCATGTCCTCTTCTATCTGGAGAGTGTGAGTTCTAGAAAATCAATTCTTTGGTTTGGGTTTAGCAGGTTTTAATTTTGCATAGAATATGACATATGGGGAGGGCCTTTGTATCTGATTAACTGCATTGATCATGCACCTTTGCCAGTTTATCCATCTACACTGAAACTATTCTAATGTGCCCACCTCCTTCCAGTAGCTTGTAGCAGCCTCCTGTTCTTTTATTCAAATAAACCACTCACACAAAAAGTATTTCCTCCTTTCATCCACTGACTCCAGGGGATGAGAGAGCAACTTCTCCAGTGGGCATGCTGCTCCACTAGGGATTTCTTTGGAAGGAGCTGGTGCTGGCCACTGGCACAGGCAGGATACTGTGCTAGATGGAGCATTAGTTTTATCTGGTCTGAAGATGTTATTGTTCCTTCTCTTTATACCACCCTGTAAACTGGTTAGGCCTCCCGGAGGGGTTCCTCCGCCTCCGGGTCAGTGGATGGCCACTCTGCCCCTCTACACAGACACATAAAATAAATCCCCAAGTCAAGAGTTCAATAACCCAGCCTTGTTCCGGTCGGGGTGAGAGGCAAACCTTTCAGCTCCCAGCCTTGCTTCAGGTCAGGGCGAGGGGCAAACTGTTCAGGGCCTGGCCTTGCTTCAGGTCAGGGTAAGAGGCAAACAAGCACCAGCAAAGAGCCCTGGCCCCCAGTCAGGGTGGGGAAGCAAAATAAACTCAGTTAGTTCAAAAGCCTGGGCGGGGTCGGGAGGGCAGCAAACAGTCAGAGCAGAAGCCCAGACCCTGGTTCAGGGTGGGCAACAGTCCAACACACTTGGTCGGGCATTCAGTAGCCGAGCCTTGTTCAGGCGGGTGGCAAATAACACTGGTTCAGAGCCCTGGCCCTAGGTCAGGGTGGGCTGCAAATAATACCCAGGTACAAACAGTACTTCAGTTGCCCAGGCCTTGTTCCAGCCAGGGCAGTCGGTAAATACAGTCATGGAGCCCTGGCCCTAGGTCAGGGCGGGGCAGCACAGAGGCACTCTTTATCAGTTTAGTAGCCAGTGGTTTGTCTCCTTGTTCAGGAGAGTTGCAGGTCGCTCACCTGCAGTGGCAGAGAGGGGGAGACTGCCACCCCGTAGGGCCCTAGAAGCAGCAGTGCAGGCTGTTGCTGGCTCAGCGGGGGCTCCAGCCCGAAACATGCTGGCCTGAGGCCTTTAACAGCCCTCCCTATTCTCTGGCCACTTCCGTTCTCCGCCTCGGCGGGTACTTGGGTTTCTGGCAGGTCACTCGGGGAGTCCAGGGTGTTGGCATCCAGCTGGGGGCCAGGCCAGTCCTCCGCTGCTTGCAGTTCCAGTAGTCCCAGTTGGTGCTCTGGTGGCAGTAGGAGGCGGTATTCTGGCTGACCCTCGGGGTCTGGCCGGGATAAGCCGTCCAGCAGCTCCTTTGGGTCAGAGGCAGGGAGCTCTGAGCAGGCCTCTGGTTCCTCTGGAGTCTGGGCCCCGACTAAACTCTCAGGCTGGGCTCTTATAGTCCTGGTCACGCCCCCTGGCTTTCGGTCAGGTGACTGGGAGGGGCTAGATTGTGCCCAAGATGTCTGCCAGAGAGGTTCCTCCACCTCTAGGTCAGTGGGTGGCCACTCCATCCCACTACACACTCACCCCACTACACACCCACAAATTGCGCCTGTGAGAGGATTGGGACTGTCCCCACAAGCAGCTTTACTAATTAGAAAAAAATGCTTTTAAGCTGGTTCCCCCAAGCACCAACTCCTGCTTCTCTCCCTCCCCCCCCCCCGCCCTTGCTGCCTCTGACACAGAGGCAGCAAGGGGAGGGGAGTGAGTAGTCAACTCGACTACCCGATAAGCATATGCTTATCGGGTAGTCAACTACTCCCTTATATTGCTAATTAGAAGGGGGAGATGCCATGGGATACAAACCCTCACTTCCTCATTTTTTCAGGAAGAACTGCTCTTGCACAAGAGGGGTTTTTTGAGCAAAAAGGAGCCATCTGCACAGCTCCTTTTTGCGCAAAAGCCTCTTGCACAAAAATGGCCCTAATTAATTATGTAAATGAAGTGTGGCAATATGCTAATCTGTGCTTCATTTACATAAGTTTTTGCAGAAGAGAGGTGTGGACATACGAGTGTTTCTAAAATGATGGCTACAGGCAGGTAAAAAACAAATGCCTGGGCTGGGATGCATCATGCACCCAGGAGATGTATGTTGAGAACCCACCACAGCTGAGCTGTCCCTGGGATTGACCCACTACTGAAGAGTCAGTTTTCTATGAAAAAAGTTGATGCCAATCTCTACCCTCCTGTTCCCAGGTCTCACAGAAGAATATCAGTTTCTCTTTCTCAGTTGAACAAGACCTTCCTGTGTCCAAAATCAAACCAGCGTCGGTGCTGATCTACGATTACTATGAAACAGGTGGGAGGGCTTTGTTTAGACCACACACCAAAGGGGGGCTGTCACTGCATTTACTAAAGCTGATGGACGGTGTTACTACTGGGAGGCTACTGGGGCCTTTGGAAGTCAATAGGGATTTGATCCAAACCTACTGAAGTCACCGTTTACTTCAGTGAGCTTTGGCTCAGGCCATAGGTGCTGACTGTACCTTGCAAGCCTGCTATGGAACAGGGGATGGAGAACTGGGAAGATTTCAGAGATCCATTCTGAGCTTCTATAGATCAGGAACACTCCATAGGCAGGGCAGCAGAGGGGATGTGTAAGGGGCATCTTACTTCAATGGGAATGTCCCCATCTCTTTCAGATGAGAATGCTGTTGCAGAATACAAGTCACTCTGCTCCTAATAATGTCTGCTAGCAGGGGAAGGGTAAGTGAGAACTGGAAGCACTGAGCAGCCACTAGGAGGATGTGGTGAAGGTGGTGAGTTGGGAGCAAGAAGAAAGGTGAGGTGAGATGGGAGGAGTGCTGAGTAGGTGCACAGAGCTGGGATAAGCAGGACAATATACATTCCTGTAGGTTAGGGCTGTCTAGTCTTCACCAGCCTGATCAAAGAACTGGGAGACAACGTTGATTTCATTTAAGAGCCCAATCCTGCCATATGCTATGTGCTCTCAGTTCTCAAAATCAGTGGGAGTTGGTGGCACTCAGCTGTTCCCAGGAAGAGTTCTGCCTTCTGCAGCCCTGGAGCCCAAGTTCATAAAATCAGATTGATGAAAAATGGCTGAAGCGTATTAAATAAGCACGAGATTCTCCTAAAATGAAGTGCTAGTTTCTGATGAGCTCTTTCTCTGAGATCAGCCTTGCCCTGGTACCCACCTAGCCAGTTCACCGGGAGCTGAGATTCATCCCATTTCTAACCAGTGCATCACTGAAATCCTTTGTGGAGAGAAAGCTGGAGTCAATATGAACCATTCTTGGAGTTGGAGCCTTGGTAGTTCAGTGGACAACAACTCACTTGAGATGTGAAGCTGAAGTTCAGTTCCTGGAAAGGCAGCATTTTTACTTCATGTTGGCTGCTACTTGCAGGGCTGGGGTGTTGGGGCTGCAGATGTATCCAACAGCTGGGTTCCGTGGTCCAGGCTCTCACTTCTGCACTCAGTCTCATTTTGCAGTGGAAGTGGGCCCCTAACCTAGACATTAAGGGATTGAATAATCCTCTCCCAGATTCTATGAATTCTGTGTTTGCCTTGTTCTCACTGATGTTTCTACTTTGCTTTTTTCCTTCAGGACTGTGCTGAACAATGAACAAGTGATCATGTTTCCCATTTTCTTCTATGTTCAGTCCCAGAAAGAGACATTTCATTCCACTACACCCTTTTAATCACAGGGAATCCATGACAATGTGTCATTTTTTGCCTGAACTCAGGCCTGATGCTTCTATTCCTTCCATGAAGCTTCTTTCCAGGCCCATGTCATCCTTACTTCTCTTCAATAAATCTTTTCATTATTGGAGATGTTCCCCTGGTCTCTGCTTTGTTTCCTTTTTCTAATTTGGTACCAGTAAAGAGTCCTCCCCCCCCTCCACCTCCCAGCCCCAGTGGGCTAGGTGTTTCTGCTGCAGTGAAGAAGAGTGAGGGGGGATTTGATAGCAGCCTTCAACTTCCTGAAGGGAGGTTCCAAAGAGACTGGAGAAAGGCTGTTCTCAGTAGTGACAGATGGCAGAACAAGGAGCAATGGTCTCAAGTTGCAGTGGGGGAGGTCTAGGTTGGATATTAGGAAAAACTATTTCCCTAGGAGGGTGGTGAAGCACTGGAATGGGTTACCTAGGGAGGTGGTGGAATCTCCATCCCTAGAGGTTTTTAAGTCCCAGCTTGACCAAGCCCTGGCTGTGATGATATAGTTGGGGTTTGTCCTGGTTTGGGCAGGGAGCTCCACTCAATTACCTCCTCAGGTCTCTTCCAACCCTGTGAGTCTATGATTCTGTGATCAGAGATGCCATTATTAACTATGGGGACATTTTTCTAGTCACCAGGCTCAACTTTAATGCCTTATTCATGCAGAAACCGGATCTCAGAATGATTGATTCAGGCTGTGTGTGGAGACCAAGGCACACAACACTGCAAGGCATCATATTTGGAAGGTTTCTTTTACGGCTACAAGAAATATTTATATTTAAAAAAATTACAGTTCACATGTCCTGTTATCAGAAGCACACAGGATCTTTTTCAGGGGGAAAGGCAACATGCCATGTTTATTGAGAATACGGTAGCGGAGCAGCTAGCATATGGTCACATACACACTGTCTTGCCAGTTGTTGTTTATAATTACCAGTCAGTTGCTCGCCTTTACTAGTTGGCCAAGCTAGTCAGGTACAAGGATAGGGACCAGGTTCCTTTCAGCCCAGGCTGAGATCCCAGTGGAAGTGGCAGGTGAACCCAATGTCTGTGGCAGTGCAGCTCTTTCTTATAGCAGTTTTCTTGCATTGGGGCCCATGGGTTTTGCATCCTCATGCTGTCTTGCTGAGTGCTTGTTTTCTCAAGTTGTTCTTCTCATCCCTTATCTATTGTCTCATCATGCTGGTTTCCATCACTGCTGTCTTGTCTTGATTGAGAACTCCCTGCCTTCCTCCTGCAGAGTCATCAGTATGCCCCCTTCTCACGTTTTGATGAGACACCCCTGTGCCCTCCTGTCTGTCCTGGTCCCTCCCTAGAATACCTGGTGATGGCAGCTCTTTCTTATCTCCTGACACAGACATTCCTCATCCCTACAATGGAGAGCTTTAATTAACATAGACACAGTATCAGCATTTGGGCAAGGGCATCACATTACAGTTTTAACAGACACGTATCTTTTTTCACAATATTCATCTCAAGTCTGAGTTCAAGTAATAATCATGAGGGTCTATTCTTGTCCTTAATTAACATCAGGTACAAATACAAGCAAATTCAAGCGATTTGCCCGATGCTAAACTATTGCAACATTATCCTAACTGAAATGTAGCTAAAATAGAATTGTATGCTACACACATAGTGCAGAAACCAATGGGAGAATTAGAGACACGGCATCTAAGCTCTATGTTGGCCTTCAGCAAGAGCCTCTGCTTGGTGTCCACCCAAGAGCAAAAGCATTCTGTTCCAGCAGCATTTTACTGTCCATGGCAACATGTCAGAAAGGGAAATGCAGCAAGGCCTGTCTCCTCTCTTGCTTGGGCCCCATCTCCCTTCAATCCTATGCACTAGTGCTGACCTCTTGCACCTGGATCTCTCCAGTCCTGGAGGGAAATGTCTCCCGCTCCTCCTATAGGTATTGCCACCTCAGTTACCCCAGCCTGGGGTCTGCAGCAGGGGATGCTCCTCCACCATGACAGCCCTCCTTGCACAGTTGCTGATGCATGGGATTTCATGCCAGTGACACAATTTTAGAACCAGCTAGTGCCAGTCTGGGAATGACTTAAGACAGTGTTTCCCAAATGGCGTTTTGAGGCACCCTGGGGTTCTGCAAAGTGAAAATAAAGATTCTATGAGAAAATTGTACTCACTACTAGGGATGTTAAAGACTCCCCATTTGACCCCGGGTTCCGGGGAAGTGCCACACGGAGCCCGGAATCAGCTGGGGAATCCTTAGCTGACCCCGGGCTCCACTTCTCCTTTGAAGCATGCAGAGATAGCGATTCAAAGGGGCAGCTGCCATGGAGCCCAGGGTCAGCTGAGGACTCCCCAGCTGTACATTTCAAAGGAGGAATGCAGAAGTGCCTATCGACTAGTCAATGGGAATTCCATCGACTAGTCAGTTAACCACATTTTAACATCCTTACTCACTACTCAGTGCTGCGTGTGCAGTCAATCAGTGGTGTGATCACGTATTATATAACACCAGAAATCCCCATACTCACTGTCAGGGAGTGTGGATCACTGTGGGTGACTTTAACAATACAACAAGTTAATAGTATCTACATGTAGAATTTCGATTATTGATACCAAAATTCCCCATGGACCATTGGCTAAAAGAAGGAACTTTAAAGAAAAAAGTGAGTACTTCAAACACTCCTGTTGTTACTGAAACCAGCAAGGAAGATGGTGAGGTAGTTCAAGCTAATTATGAAGAATTACAGCCAAGTAATAAGAAACACAGGTATGCTGAGGACTATTTGTCATTTGGATTCACAAGCAATGAAAATAAAGATGCTCCAGATGCCCAGTGTGTACTATGCAACAAAATATTAATAATAGTTATTTAATACCTACTAAATTGCAAAGACATTTTGAAACGAATCACTCAGAATACAAAGATAAAGATATTAGTTTTTTTAAGCGGAAGCTTGCATTACTTGTAAAAAGTGAACTCTTCAAGTCAAAAATTGCCAAAACGGATAACAAAAACGCAACAGAGGCATCTTACAAAGTTAGCTATCGTATATCGCTCACAGGAGAAGCGCACGCAATTGGGGAATCACTCATAAAACCATGAGCAAAAGATATCGTAATGTGTATGTTGGATGTATGTCTTGTCAAAAAGTTGAGGCTGTGCTGCTATCAAACAATACTGTCACGTGTCGTATTCACAATCTTGCTGCTGACATCCAGAAGCAAAGGTGTAGCGAGGGTGTTATGCGCCTGGGGGCTAAGGCAAAATTGGTGCCCCCTCCTGCCAAATGATGGGGCCCTAAACCTGGCGCATAGCTGAGCTCGACCCTGGGAGAAGTGGGGGGAGTTTGTACCGCATCTTACCCAACTCCCTCCAGTTTGCGGCTGGGTCCTGCACGCACTAATCCTTTGGCCGAGGTGGAGAGAGTCAGGCTGGGGGCAGAAAGGCAGGGAGGAGGTAGCTCCAGCCAGTGGTGGCAGGCAGAGGAGGAGCAGGTGAGCAGAGGGATGACAGGGGGAGTGTAGGGGGACTATACAGGCACCTCACTAGTGTGGCACCCAGGGGCCACTTCCCCTCCCCCCCTCCCCACGCCCTCCTCACTACACCACTGTAAATAATCCACCTCTTAGGATATTTATTGTTTAATGAATTACTTATTTTACTAACTACAGACATATAAATTATATAGTTTTGTGGTTTACGTTCTGTTAAATATTTTTTTCTCTTTAATTTGTTCATATCCCATTCTCATTAGGTTCATGTCTTTTACGTAAAAAATGTCATTCTTAAATATGTAAGTTTTATAAAACATGAGAAGTTAATGTTATACAACCTAAATATGAATTTCATCACTATATTTCATTCAAGCATTTAAAACCACTGTTATAGCAAATGAGTAACACATTGCTTTAATGAATAAAAGTAAAAAAGATTTTGAGACTATCAAATGTATTGTAATAGAGAGGTAGCTATGTTAGTTGAATCTTGGTAAAACAAAAAGAAAAAAAGTTATGTAGCACTTTAAAGACTAACAAGATACCTAATAAATTTATTATAAGCAATCTGTAATGTTTCCTAACTGCCCATTTACTTACCTAGTTAACCTAATTGTTTTTCACATTATCGCACAGCAAAAAACTACACGAGTTATCAATGTAAGGGTATGTCTACACTGCCACCCTAGTTCGAACTAGGGTGGCTAATGTAGTCATTCGAAGTTGCAAATGAAGCCCGGGATTTAAATATCCCGGGCTTCATTTGCATCTTGCCGGGCGGGCGCCATTTTTAAATGCCCTTAGTTCGAACTCCGTGCCCGCAGCTACACGCGGCACGGAGTAGGTAGTTCGAATTAGGATCTCTAATTCGAACTACCGGTACACCTCGTTATTTCCAAATAAAATCACAAAATGTATATTAATTTTATATAAAATATATGTCATTTTTTTGCAATTGCACGAATAATTATATGTTTATGCAAAATCTCAAACATACAAAGTATCTGAAATTTTCACAGAAGCCTGTTCTATTTGATTGACCATGGTCTATACTTGTTTTTATTTCAACAAAACAAGTTATGTATCATATACAAAATTTAAAAGTACCTTAAATTTATATTTCAATTAAAAATTATTTTATGAGTAAATAACAATTTTACACATCAAATTATTGTACTATATTAAAACAAGACCTGAAAAATATTATAAAATATACCTAAAACATAATCTATAATATTAGATTATAAAATATATTAATTATATTATAATTATAAAAATATTATCAAATATACCTAAAACATAATCTATAATAATAAATAATTACAACTTTCCAATGGAAGTACATTTCCATTTTTCTTTGGTGTCCCTTTTCTTTGGTGTCCCTGAAAGCTATCAATTTTCATTTGTGGCCCATAGTGGGCTTCAGGTTTGACATGCCCAATCTATATGTTTGTCTGTCTTTAAAATGTAACCAGATTATGTGCAATTCGTCAGTTGTTACCCTTCACTAGCACATACTTTCCGAAACTGGGTTCTCGAATTACGCAGCAACAAAAACGAAATACAGAAATCGACTGAATGCCGTGCCAGATATGTGAATCCAACTTTCCAGTATTAATCCAAATATAAAAAGAATTTGCCAAGAAAAGAAGAAAACCCACTCTTCGTATTGAAAACTGCCAATATAATGCATATTAGTTATTGAGCTTTATTTTTTGTACACATTAAATGTGATTTTTGTTTTTAAATATGTGCAATTAAACTAAATGTTGATCCCGTGACCTTGTTTAGTATTTGTTTATTATTATCCTTACTTATTTGTGGTCTACTTTTTCAGCTCCATATATCAAACTGTTATTAGGGGTTCTGCGAAATTCTTGCGAGTTTAAAAGGGTTCCGTGGCCAAATAAAATTGGGAAACACTGATTTAAGGTTCCAGCTTTCGTGTATTCAACCCTGCCTAGGGGGATCCCTCTGATTCCTTCCACACTTGCCCATCTCCTGGGAAATAGCAGCCGATCAGGGCTGCTGCAAGTGTCAGGCAGAGCTTTCCCCCTGCCCATCAAGAACCAGAGGTGTTTTCGGGTGGAGATTAGGGAGGGAATGGTTGACACCATCCTCACTGAAGGGGAAATTTCAGCATGGAGCAGAAAGAACAGTTTGGGGTTACTCTGCTGACTGCTGTTAAGAATGGGTCAGACTTCTCCCTGCTCCTCCTCCCAGCAGCACCTGCCTGGCAGAGGTCAGATGAGGTGAAGCCCCCTTAAGGCTGCAGGAGGAACCTAGGTGAAACGAGGGTTAATGGGATGATGTGGGTCTGGGGCTGTATCACTGATTGCTGGGAGGAGACCAGTCAGAGTGGGGTGGGATGTGTAGCACTGATTTCTGGGATGGGGGCAGGCCAGTGTGGGGGAAGCCCTCTGCCCCAGTGAGGGGGAGGATCCAGTTCCCCCTAAGGCAGAAGCAGGGACTAGCTAACAAAGCCAGAGAGAAGACAGGAAAGAAAGGGAGAGGGAGCAACCAAAGGTGGGAATCCCCAGAGAGGAGGTCTGAGTTTAGACTGGGAAAGCCCAGGAGGATCCCCCTTCAGCATTCTCCAGGCAACAAGGACCAGGCCTATCCAGCTCCACTGCCAGATAAGAAGGAACAACTAGGAGGACCACCACTTGGCTGTGACTGGTGTGTGGACATCTGGGTGGGACTAGAGCTATAGGGCTGGCCACCCCCAATGCACTGTGACTTTTATGGATGAGAATCCTGCAAGCAGAGTCCAGGGGCCCTCCCAGGGTGTGGCAGACATCTGCTTGAAACCACCTCCCAGGTAACAGGATAAGGGTGGTGGCTTAGGTGGGGGTGTGTGTGGCAGAGCACTGGAGGGGAAGCCCATATGAGCTCCTGACACTCCAGCCACAAACAGGGGAGCTGGGTAGAGTCTGTGTAAATGTAAGAAAAAAGGCCTTTTTCTATAGCCATAGGCCTGGCCTTCATCTTGCAGCCAGACTGAAAGCAGCAGCCATTAGCTCAGAAGCAGGAAGTCACATACTCACCTCACATTCCATCTAACTGTCCACACCAACGCACTTTGACGGGAACCATTTCCCAGCGACACTCTAGGTAATGTCTTACGCATACATGTATTGTAAGGAAATGCCTACGCGCTGTACTTTTTGCCTTTGCTACCACAGTCTCTGGCTGCGTCTACACTGGCATGTTTTTGCGCAAATACTTTTAACGGAAGAGTTTTTCCGTTAAAAGTATTTGCGCAAGAGAGCATCTATACTGGTATGTGCCTTTGCGCAAAAGATTTGCTTTTGTGCAAAAGCATCCATGCCAGTGTAGACGCTCTCTTGCGCAAGAAAGCTCTGATGGCCATTTTAGCCATCGGGCTTTCTTGCGCAAGAAATCGATGTTACCTGTCTACATGGGCCTCTTGCGCAAGAACACTTGCGCAAGAGGACTTATCCTTGAGCGGGAGCGTCAGAGTATTTGCGCAAGAAGCGCTGATTTTGTACATTACAACGTCAGTGTTCCTGCGCAAATACTCGCTGCCAGTGTAGGCAGGCGGCAAGATTTTGCGCAAAAGCGCTTGCTTTTGCGCAAAATCTTGTCAATGTAGACACAGCCTCTGTGTTGCTTCCTAATTAACTGAATTTTCCCTTACAATGTTAGCAATAAATACATTCACAAAACAAGATCTCGCATTTTAACTGCTTTTATTAGACTATACTGGGGCATTTGAAAAAAGCCTTGCAACAAGTCATTGCCAGTTCTCCCAAGTCTGGGTGGCACTCTCTCCTTTGTTCTCTTCTCACTTAACCAGGACAGAGGCAGGGGCAATCCTTCTCTTGATGGATCTCCTGTCATTCCTCTTCTTGGAAGGTAAAGCCAGAGCCTGATTTAAGGGCAGGACCCCACCCTGAGAGATGGTGACACCTCCCAGCAGTTTCTTGAGCTCTGAGTCGCTGTGAATGGCCAGCTGCAAGTGCCGCGGGGAAATGCGACGCTTCTTGCTGCGTGCAGCGACTTCCCCAGCAATATCCATAATCTCGTGAGTCAGGTACTGAAGCACCGCAGCCATGTAGACCGGCGCTCCGGCTCCAACACGGTCTGCAAATTGTCCTTTGCGCAACAGTCTGTCTATACGACTGACAGAGAACAGCAGCCCAGCCCGGGAAGAACGGGTGATTTTGGCCCTGGCCTCCTTTGTGTTTGAAGTCTCACCAGTGCGCTCAGACTCAGACTCAGTCTCAGACATGTTGCAGATTTCTGCTGTTCCAGCGACACTTGGCTTGACTTTTTTGGTTTTGTTTACTCTGTTTGGTTTACCAGATTCTTTACTCAAGAGTTGGCCTTAGTGTGTTTCCTTGCTTGGCTCTGCTTCTCTGTGTCTTTCTTCGCTTGACTTGTCTGTCTCTCTCTTTCCTTCTTTCCACGCTCTGTTCACTTGGTTTTCTCTCTCTTATTTTGCTGCCTTTAATTTCTTCCTGATCTGCCCAATTATGACTGGCCTGACAAAGTGTGGCTTGGCTAAGTCACCTCTTGAAATCACCACAGTTGTGTCCCGACCCTGTCTGAGCCTTTTATAACCTGGGCAGATTGTGCAACCTTACTTTCTGATTGGTTGTCTGAGAACCAATAGGAAGCTGCCTCATTTGTTAGCCAAGCTAGAGGGACTACTAGGACATCCTTTTGTGACATCATTCCCATTGTCTCTCTCTTTGCATTGGATTTTAGCCAGTGAGCTTTGCTATTAGCAAAGCTCCAGTTGTAAAGCTGTTTCACATTTCTGTATTAACTTTTGTTTAGTCTATGAAGTTATCAAGCACTCCCCAGACAAATAGGAACCTACCCAGTTCCATTAGGAAGTAACACACTTTCCTAGGCACACACACCAAAGGCAGAAACTCCTAAAGCATAGCAGCCTAGTCTAATTTTTAACTCTCACAACCTCCCTCCAAACAGCCACAAATTCAGATGCTTTCTTCTATCCTAAAAATAATGTTTCCTCTCTCATCCGCAAGAGGAGCTTGCTTTAAAAAAAAAAAAATCAAACATATCCAAGCCTCTAAAAATCATGAAGTCCTAAAATTCTTAGCAATGCCTTTTGCAGGTAAATGGTAGTAGAGATACTGCTTTATAGATAAGTGGTAGTAGAGATACTGTCTTATAATATACATATTGTTTTGTGTATATATGGTAATGTTCTGCTCCTTGTTGCATGGTTATAAATCAACAATTATTTTTCAGCAAATAGTTCTATCTGTTGAAAAAAATGTTTTGTGCCACAAAAATTAGCTTTTGAATTCAGAATGTATTTGATGAACAATTTTGACAGAAAAAAATAAGTAAACCCCCCAGAAAAAGTATTTTTTTAAATGTTTTGTTTAGAAATTTATTTCCCTTTAAAAAGTCACCCACCACCACAGCCTCAATGTGTGAAAAATGCCCCAAAATGAAGCACATCCTTTCACTGTGAGTGCAACAAACCTCTTCATTTAACCAGATACAATATATATTTTTTTAATTTTCACTTTGTCCACCAAACTGAAACTCAATTATTCACCCAGCTCTAATCAGGAATAACTCTATTGGCCAGAATATACTTCAAACGGCCAGTGATAGCAGTATATAACTTCATATTCACACTGGGAGCCATTCTGCCCCCCCCTTTTGATACTGAGTCATAAATTACTGCACACGGAGCTCTGTTGCCATCCATGGGACTAATTATCTACTCAGATACTGCTCAGGTAGGGCAAGGCAGAAACAAGCCCGCAGACCCCTGCTTCACTGATGTTTTGTTCGTTCTTTGGGGGAGCTGATGCCATGAAAAAGTGAAATTAGAATTTGTGTTCATCTCCTCAACATACTTGCATGTAAACAAAATCTGACAGTCCTGACCAAAGTCCTGAAGCTACAGTTATTACTCAGGGAAGGAATTCTCACTCATGCCTCCAATGAGACTGCTGTAAAAGCCCTTTTATCCAGCACTTCACCAGCTGACAAGCTCACTGAGTCTGAATTTCTGATCTGCACAGAAAGTCTGGTTTTCAGTGCGGTTGGTGTGGGGCTGGCAGGGAGCTGGGCTGTGAGAGGGGCTTTGAGATGTGCTCTGGGAAGGGGCTTGGACCAGGGACTGGGGCACAGGGCAGCCTTGGGTTGCCAGATGCGGGGCAGGGGCAGTGTTCCCTGTAAGCTGTGCACTTGTGAGGCTGCTCAGAAGATATTCCAGTGCCGCCCAGCTGATTAGCAGAGCACCTGTAGCTAGGTTTTGCTTTTACTGGTGGTGCACATTCACACGTGCCTTGATGCATATAACGTGTATTTTGTATCTGGATGGAAATAATCCACACACAGGGGGAAAAGATTGGAGGGAACATTGTGGGGCACTCAACTCCAGCAACCTCCACCAGCGTTCCCCAACTCTGCTGTTGCAGGTAGATGTGCAGCTAGGAGGTTCTGCAGGCATGCTGCCACCATTCCCCTCCTTGAGTATGGCCACTGGGAACTGCAGGGAGTGGTGCCTGCAGATGGAGACAGTGTGCTTGTTGGCCACAGAGCCACCTGACTGTACCTCCACCAGAAGCAGCTGCTGCTGGTGGGGCTCCTAGGGTTGTGTCCTCCCCAGCATTCCAAGTCCCTCCCATGCCCCAACCCCCTCATGCACCCAAGCCCCTTCAGGAGCCTGTGCTCCAACAGCCCTTCTCATGCCCCTCCACCCCCCATACTCCAAACCCCTCCTTCTTAGTTAGGTGGTTCTGAGTCCTCAGCTCCTCTAGAAATCAAGTCACTTTTAGTTAATAGCTTAAATATGGGGTTAGGTGCTGAAATTCAAGCAGCCAAAGTTTTGAAAATATTGGCCAGTTTCTCTGGCCCCCTGAAGTTGGTGATGTCTCTTGTGGTACCTAAGTGCAGAGTAAGAGTTTTTGCTATTCCAGGACTAGCCTGACATACCTAATACTGCTCAGCAGAGAAGTCATCAGGCTAGGTTTTGGCTAGCACAAACCCTTACACATTGTAGTGCGTATTCATTTTTGTGTATGTATATGGCAAGGGGTGGGAACAGGAAAGGAAGAATTGCTGTAAGAGTAATTAATTTGTGGTTATTTTTGCACGTGCTAATATAACCACCTTTCCCTCTCAGTTGTCTGTTACATATAATGGATGTATTTGCCATGACCATTCAACTAGCTTTAACTGACAAACTTTCATTATTTTAAAATAATGATTACATACAATTTATACTCAAACATTACTCTCAGTTTTCCCTTTAAAAAAAGATGAGCAAAATACAACCCATGGGCTGGATCCAGCCCGCTAAGCTGCCAAATATAGTCCATGGCCCAGCAGAAGAATCAGGCAGACTCCTTGCCTGCCCCGCCCCCTCACACCACTCAGAGCTGTGGGAGCCATAAACTTTTCTGAACACCACCATGAGCTAGGGGTGGAGAGAGAGAGTGTGTTTTCAAGGCAGACAGCACACAAAATATGCCCCCGGGGGCTTGTGGTAGTCAGAGAATCACATGAGGCCAGCACCAGCTGCTTTGAGTGGCATATGGTGGCATAGAAGGCCGGGAGCCTGCTTGCAGGACCTACTGGGCTGCTGGCCAGGAGCCACCTAGGTAAGCACCTGCGGGCTAGAGCCTGCCTCTGGCACTCCAACCCCTCCCCCCTCCTTCTCTCCCCTCATGCACCTCTACTCCATGTAACGCAAACCCTCTGCATCCTCGCTCCTGAACTCACACTCCCTCTCAGACCTTGTACTCCAATCCCCTGCCCCAGGTCATAACTGTCCTCCATTCCTACGTCACAACCCAAGCCCCTAACCTCCTTCCTGTGCCCCTTAGATGGACCTGGCTCAGGCACCAGGCAGGCAGGATAAGTAATGTCCTCAAGGTCAAGCTTTGGGGTGGGTTCTGCTGTGGTCTAGGGGCTTGGACAGCTGCCTGGCGAACATAGGGTAGTGGGTTCAAATCCTCTACCCCTTGCCAGCACCAGTTGCCTCTAGGTGGACTTGGCTCAGGCACCAGGCAGCCAAGATAAGGCATGTCCTAATGATAGGCAGGTGGGGTGGGTTCTGGAGTGGCCTAGGGGATTGGGCAATTACTTGGGAGCCACCCACTCCAAGTCACAACCCCCCCTTTCATCCTAACTCCCACCCAGATCCCTCCTGCACCACCAATCCCCTACCCCAAGCTCTCCTCTGTACCCAACCTTTCCTCTGTTAGTAACATGGAAGAGTGGCCCTTGACCATTTACTACATTCTTGTAGTGTCCCCCCATCAAAAATTATTGCCCACCCCTGCTTTAAAAGGATGATCATTTATGTGAACCTCCCAGGTATTTAATAATTTCATAAAGCCAGGTTCTAATATCACTTGTACTGGTATAAATCTGATTTTACTCTAAAGTAGTCAATGGTTTTATTAAAAAACAAAACAAAAAAACAAACAAAACCCACAACAAAAACCATAAGAATAAAAATAAAAACCAAGCCCATGATTAAATTTTTGTATCACGAGTTTGCTCTTTTCTGTGCAATACACATGCAATACACAGCAACTCGACTATAGGAAGAATGTTCCTAATATTTAGTCTATTAGAGGAAATGCCTGAGCAAACACGGGAATCATCTCCAAAAATACCATTTAGATAATTTCTGATATAAATTTCTTAATGAAATGAACGAGTTATATCTTTCTAGGGTTTCATACAATATTTTCAATGAAGCTACCTTGCCCACCTCTCCTTATAACTGCAGGAGATTAAAAGAGGAAATCCATCTACAAAACAAGATCTGGCATTTTAACTGCTTTTATTAGACTATACTGGGGCATTTGAAAAGAGCCTTGCAACAAGTTATTGCCCGTTCTCCCAAGTCTGGGTGGCACTCTCTCCTTTGTTCTCTTCTCACTTAACCAGGACAGAGGCAGGGGCAATCCTTCTCTTGATGGATCTCCTGCCATTCCTCTTCTTGGAAGGTAAAGCCACAGCCTGATTTAAGGGCAGGACCCCGCCCTGAGAGATGGTGACACCTCCCAGCAGTTTCTTGAGCTCTGAGTCGCTGTGGATGGCCAACTGCAAGTGCCGCGGGGAAATGCGACGCTTCTTGCTGCGTGCAGCGACTTCCCCAGCAATATCCATAATCTCGTGAGTCAGGTACTGAAGCACCGCAGCCATGTAGACCGGCGCTCCGGCTCCAACACGGTCTGCAAATTGTCCTTTGTGCAGCAGTCTGTCTATACGACTGACAGAGAACAGCAGCCCAGCCCGGGAAGAACGGGTGATTTTGGCCCTGGCCTCCTTTGTGTTTGAAGTCTCACCAGAGTGCTCAGACTCAGACTCAGTCTCAGACATGTTGCAGACTCGTAGCTTAGTTGAATTTTTACTTCCTTGTCTTGTCTTGCCTGGTTTTCTTTTCCTTTCTTTCTTGGTTTGTCTTTTTTTCCTTGCCTTGCCTTACTTGCTGGTCTGTGTTCACTTTATCTTTCTTTCCTTTCCCTTCTTTGCTCACTTCCTGGTCTGTCTTGGTGAAATGTAGCTTGGGTAAGCTACCTCTTGAAAAGCAACCAGAGTTTCCACTGACCTTGTCTGAGCTGGGGACCTTTTATAACCTTGGCAGAGGAGAAAATGTACTTTCTGATTGGTTGGGTGTGAACCAATGGGAAACTGCATTCTTTATTATCCAAGCTGGTGGAGACATGTCATTCTTTATGACATCATTGTCATTGACTCTCTCTTTGTACTGCAGCTTTAGCCAGCTACACAAAATAGCTACGTCTCAAGCAGACTGTGAAGAGCTACAAGAAGATCTTACAAGACTGGGGAATAAAATGGCAGATGAAATTCAATGTTGATAAATGAAAATAATGCACATTGGAAAATGTAATGCCATCTATACATATAACATTATGGAGTCTAAATTATCAGTTAACACTCAATAGAGAGATCTTGGAGTCCTTGTAGATAGTTCTCTGAAAACATCCACTCAGTGTGCAGCAGCACTCAAAAAAGTAAACAGAATGTTAGGATCATTAAGAAAGGAATTGAGAATAAGACAGAATATCTTAGTGCTGCTATATAAATCCATGGTACATCCTGAATGCGGCATGCTGATGTGGTCTCCTTGTCTCACTAAAGATATCCTGGCATTTGAAAAAGTTCAGAAGCAGTCCACAAAAATAATTAGGACTATGGAATGGCTGGCATATAGGAGATATTAATAGAACTGGGACTCTTCAGCTTGGAAAAGCGATGACTAAGGGGGAGATATGAACATGACTATTGTGGAAAAGTGAAAAAGGAAATGTTGTTTACTTCTCTTCATAACACAAGAACCAGGCGTCACCAAATGCCATTAATAGGCAGCATGTTTAAAACAAACAAAAGGCAGTATTTCTTCATACAACAAAAAGTCAACCTGTGGAACTACTTACCAGAGGATGTTGTAAAGGCCAAGATTACAACTGGGTTCAAAAAAGGACTAGATAAGTTCATGGAAGACAGATCAAGGGGTATTAGACAGGATGGGCAGGGATGGTAACCTTACAGTCTGATTGCCAGAAGCTGGGAATGGACAACAGGATGGATCACTTGATGATTACCTGTTCTACCCTGTCTCTCTGGGACACCTAATGTTGGCCACTCTTAGAAGATAGGATACTGAGCCAGATGAACTGTAGTCTGACTCAATATAGTCTGGCCCTTCATCACATCCACTCCTAGACACGGTCAATTGTAACTCTTTTTTTAATCTCCCAAATTACCAGTGTGGTTTAAGACTTTGATATTATTAAACAGAACAGACCACAAATAAAGTAGGAGAAACTTATTTTTACAGACAGTACACTCACTTCCCAAAATAAAAGATTAATAGTTTCATAGATTCTAAAGTCAACAAGAAAAAATGTGATAATCTATTCTAACCTTCTGTTTAACACAGGCCCTAGAACTTCCCCCAGAATAATTCCTAGAGCAGATCTTTTATTAAGCAAATTTTAATAAATCCAATCATGATTTAAAAATTGTCACTGATGGAAATCTACCACAACCCTTGGTACTCTCCAGTTACTCTCACTGTTAAAAATGACTCCTTATTTACACTCTGGGTATATCTACACAGGAAAGTTATTTCAGAAAAACGGCCATTATTCCGAAATAACTATGCAAGCATCTACACAGCAATAGTGTTATTTCGAAATAATTTCAAAGTAACAGGTGGCTTATTTTGGCGTTGGTAAACCTCATTGTACAAGGAATAACGTCCCTTCTGAAATAGCTATTTTGAAATAGGGGCTGTGTAGACAGGACAGCTGCAGTTATTTTGAAATATGGGGCCTCCAGCCCTTCCCAAGGTGCCCTGCTGGCCGCTCTGTCCACACTCAGCCAAACTCTGTAGTCCCCCCTTCCCTGGAGCCCTTAAAGATGCAGCGTGAGGGGAAAGGGCTTGTAGCAGACAGGAGGCCCTGACAGCCCTGAGCCACCTGCAGCTGCCACAGCTTCCCTTGGGCCACAATGAGCCATCTGCTGCTCCCACCCAGAGTGGGCTGCAGCCTGGAGAAACTGCTGCATGAAGTTCAGTACAAGCTGCAATAGCTGTAGCCTGCCCAGAGGCAGCTCCAGCTCCATATCTGGCAGGATGAAGTGTCTGCAAGGCCAACTGCAGCAGGCAGAAGAAAGGGCTTTGCTGTCCCTCCAGAAGGTAGGCAAAGGAAAAAAGCCTGAGACATGGCTGTCCAAGGGGGGGCCCTTTAAGCAAGAGTCTCAGATAGCCCCAGGCAGCAGCCACATGAAGTGAGTGCTGACCTGATGCCCTGCCTGATGTGGTCCCAGGTGGCCTTAAATGCAATTCAGCATCTTATCAGTGTGGACACTCCATTTCAAACTAGATAAGTGCTATTTCAATGAGCTTTTGATGTGTAGACGTGCTATTTCAAAATAAGCTATTTCAGAATATATCTTCCAAAATAGCTTATTTTGAAATAAATGTGCAGTGTAGACATAGCCTCTGAAATTGTCTGGCTTTGGCTTCTAGCCATTCAATCACGTTATGCCTTTGTCTGCTAGACTGAAGAGTCCAATATTAAATATTTTTCCACAGGTAGAGCCCATAGGTTGGGGTGACAGAGTCAGCATCTTCCCCTTGCAAAGCAAAATAAAACTGGCCTCCTTGAATCTATCGCCATAAGGCAAGTTTTCTAATCTTTGAATAGTCATTGTGGCTAGTCACTAAACTCTCTCTGAGACAAAGTTGTCAAGACTGTTATTTAACAATTAGCAAAATAACGGAACACCATCCGGGTACTTCTCTGCCCTACAAATGGCTGAGCATTCTGGGCTGAGTTCTCCTCTTACAACCACCCTCCACAATCAGAACTTGAACTCCATACTGCTGCTTTAAAAGTAATAGTACACAGTGGCTGTGTCTATACTGGCGCGATCTTGCGCCAGAGCTATGCAAATGAGGCTCAGCATGGAATATCGCCGAGCCTCATTTGCATAACTAATGAGCCGCCATTTTTGCGGAAGAGGCTCTTGCGCAAGACGGAGCTGTCTACACTGCCCCGTCTTGCGCAAGAAAAACCCTCTTGCGCAAAGCTGTTATGCTGATTATTTTCACGATATTCCACGCTGAGCCTCATTTGCATAGCTCTGGTGCAAGATCGTGCCAGTCTAGACACAGCCAGTGAGCTGGCTTGACACAAGCGGAGCCGCACAGCTGACTCCAGCTGGGATTTAAATCCATGTCTGCTATCTCCTGCAGTACAGTTTTTCTTTTTTCTAGGACATCCTCAGTCTCCTCATAATTCTGTAAACATGACCAATTACTAACAATTCCTTCCAAGATTAATGCCAGCCAGGAGGCTGCTCAATTACAGAACTATAAAGCCAAATTCAGCTTTAATGAATATCAATATAAATCCAGAGTGAGTTCAAGGACTTCCCCCTAATTTACTTTTCCTTTACAGACAGCAGTGTCTGACTCAGTATTCACATTGTGCCTATTTTGGGCATTCTGCCTCACTTTGGGTGTGTCTACACTGCATGCTTAGCTTGAAATAAGATACAAAGCACAAAATTTCGAAATAAAGTACTATTTCGAGCCATCCCTTACTCCTCGTACACTGAAGTTTACAAAGATGGAGAAATAGCACATCAATTATTTTTCAGAATAGCAGATGTGTTCAAAAGATGCAGGGTAGCTATTTTGGGATACCTCTGAAATAACTTTGCTGTGTAGACATACCCTTGGAGTGGCTGCACAAATTATTCCTTTCAAACTCAGGTCCCATCGACTCCACTAGAGGTGCATCCTCGCTGCAGGGCTTAACTCAAAATAAACTATGCAAATTGAGATACGTCAATTGTGTATCTTATTTCAAAATAGCTTATTCTGAAATAGGGCATGTCTACACAGCACTTATTTCAAAACAGAGCACTCTTCCTCCAACTTCCCTTACTCCTCGTACAATGAGGGTTACAGGAGTCGGAGTGAGAAGTCCTCCAGCTTGACAGCATTTTGGCACTATTTCGAAATAACTGCCTGCTGTGTAGACACAGACTAAGTTACTTCGGAATAGCACTAGTTATTTAGAAATAGTGTTGCAGTGTAGACGTACCCTAGGAGATGTGGGTACTGAATACCTCTACAAATTAGGTCACTTTTTATTTAGGTGCCTCAAAATGGGGTTCAGTGCTTAGCTTCAGACACAATGGCTTATGTCTCAGGCTCCCTTCCTACTACACCCAATACAGTTTCAAAAGAGCATTTGGAGACTGTCACTGTTTTGGGGTGCTATCAAAACCAGGACTGCATTGTGTCCCCTTTTACCTTCTAATCTTTATGAGCCTTAAATCTTTGCTAGGGCAGCTCCCTGCCTGGGGCACTCACAGTCAGTAACAAGTATGCTCTGAGTGCCTGCGTATACCTGCAACATCTGGGCCAGCAACGCTCACCCCTGGAGCCTTTTTCTCTGCAATCTTCACAGCTCTGGACTTCTCTCCATTGTTGCTGACTCTGCTGGATTATCTGGATGACCACCTGCTTGGATTCTTCATGCCTGTTGAACAAAAAGGAAGCCCCTCTGGTCCCTGGTTTGGTGCAGGGACACAGCCCTGCCTCATAGCCTGTGAGTGCAGCATAGTTGCGCTCTCCAACTTCTTCAGCATGTCTAGACTATGCACAGCTTCTGAAAGAAGATATGCAAATTCAGCTCAGATTTGCATATCTTCTTCCGGTTTTTTTCCTGGACGAGGCTTTTCAGATATTTGGCCCATCTACATAGGGCCAAATATAGGAAAAAGCCCTCTTTCGAAAGCCCCCTTATTCCTCTTACAAGGAGGTTTACAGAGAGAGGGATGGGTAAGCGTGGGGCCCCCCAATGTGCGAGAGGTATGGGAGAAGGGGGCAGAGAAGGGATGCACAGGCTGAACTTTGAACCCTGATTGGCCACATGTGGCCTGCAGGCTGCAGGTTACCCACTATGTCAAAGTCCTTTTAAATTTGAATCCAAAGTGCTAAGCGACGCCTCACAGCTTTGTGTCATCATCAGCTTTTACAAGCATACCACCCACTCCATTACCCTAATCATTAAGGGAAATGTTGAACAGTACCTGAAC
The DNA here is from genome assembly GCA_032595735.1 of Pelochelys cantorii. Classification (NCBI taxonomy): domain Eukaryota; kingdom Metazoa; phylum Chordata; order Testudines; family Trionychidae; genus Pelochelys; species Pelochelys cantorii. Next base: position 213,553,961 of record CM064326.1, read on the forward strand.
CAGGAACGATCCTTACAGGATCCCATTAAATACATCTCCCAGTTTGACAACAAACCATTGGTCACTGCTCCTTGAGCACTGTCTTTCAATCAGTTGTGCACCCATAAATTTCCCCAACCCCGGTCAGCCAGGACAAAGACTAAACTCAAACTTTATACAAATGTAACCCACCAGGTAGCACCGGCAGCAGCCAGGGCTGGGTTCAATATCTAGCCGTGGTTCCTCTCCATCCATCCCACACAGAACTAGCTCAAGCGCCACCCAGTAACCTGGGAAATTCACACATCCCTGGGCACCTCTGGAAGGCAATGCTTCCCCACTCACACGCACAGAGTTTGAGCGTAGAAATGAAACCTTTAATAAAAGGGGAGGGAAGCAACCTGGCATTAATTTGGGAAAACACGCCAGACAAAATTCATAACCAAACCCACGAGTAAACATCCCTGCTCAAGTAGGTTGGGCAATGTCCTTTTCCTCTCAAGCGCTGAAGTCCAGCAATGTAAACGTCCCTTCATATGCCCAGCCCTTCTCTGCCTCCCACTCAGAGTCGTGAGTTCAGAGGTGATCTGTAGAGTTCACCTCACATCCTCAGGCATCTCACCCACTAGCCAGTCACGTGTCATCTGCTTGCTCACTGCTCTCTGGCACTGCTCTGCTGCCCATTCATCGTTGCTCTCTGGCCACTCCTCATGCCTCACCATCACCGCCCTGCTGGCTGCTCATCGCATCTCCCATTGGCTTGTGGTGGATTTGGCTCTCAGCCACACCTAGGGTGCGTCTAGACTGGCAAGATTTTGCGCAAAAGCGGCCACTTTTGCGCAAAAACTTGCCAGCTGTCTACACTGGCCGCTTGAATTTGCGCAAGAACACTGATGATCTAATGTAAGATTGTCAGTGTTCTTGCGCAAATACTTTGACCCTCCCGCTCGGGAAAAAGCCCTCTTGCGCAAGTGTTCTTGCGCAAGAGGGCCAGTGTAGACAGGGAAGGAATTTTTTGCGTAAGAAAGCCCCGATGGCGAAAATGGCCACCAGAGCTTTCGTGCGCAAAATCGCGTCTATACTGGCCACGGATGCTTTTGCGCAAAAGCACTTTTTGCGCAAAAGCATCCATACCAATCTAGATGCTCTTTTGCGGAAATACTTTTAACGGAAAAACTTTTCCGTTAAAAGTATTTCCACAAAATCATGCCAGTCTAGATGCAGCCCTAGTGATTTCAGCTCTCAGTGAGTTCAGCTCTCAGCCCAAAGTACAGTCCAGCCACAAGAGACTCCAGCATCCACTGGAGTAAATTTACATACAAAAGAGACTTCTTTGGGAGCCTTTCTTTAACTCTATCACTGAAACAGAGGGGAGAAAAACAGGTTGAAGCAGTCTTACAGATCATACCTGGAGGGCCTGCAGCCTGCTGACTTATCTCCTCCCCAGCTTAATCTATAGGGCTCTGGAAGATGAGCCTCTGTCCATCCAAGGCTACACACTGCCAGTTTTGCTGGCAATAAGTATGCAAATGAGGTGAGGATTAGCATATTGCCATGCCTCATTTGCATAATTTATGCACCCCGTTTCTGCAGGGGAAAAAAGTCGTTTGGATGGGGGATTTTTTTGCACAAAAAAACCCCATCCACACTACTTTTTTTTTCCCCACAAAAACCCTTTGCACAAAAACGATGTGCATAAATTATGAAAATGAGGCGCCATGACATGCTAATCTGTGCCTCATTTGCATACTCGTTGCCAGCAAAACTGGCAGTGTACACGAAGCCCAAGTGTATTTACACTGACACAGTCTCTCCTTTGAGCTGATTTAAACACAGTCTGACTGCAAGCATGGGTGGTCATAGCTTATAATTCCTGCATTTAGCGTTAACACAGTTTTGTGACCCTGCAACAGCCACATTGGTTACAATGTGCAAAACACCTTCCAACAGTTAAATATCTAAGCAAACTGAGTGAATTGTATTTACATGACCACACCCAGGACTTCCTTCCCTGGCTGTAAAGGAAGCAGAGATTCAGACCCTGCTTCCACAAAGACTGATGAAAATCACAAACACTTTCAAACTGAACTGTGTTTATACACCGTATACAGCTATCAGCCGAAAAGCTGCTGAAAATGTGTGCTGAGGCAGCAAGTAGCTTACCTACACCACTCTTGACAGGCGTTTATTTAATTTGTTCTTAATAACCTCCAATGACAGGGATTCCACAGCCTCCACCACAGGGAACCTGTTCAAGTACTTAACTATCCACTTAGGTGAGTCCAGAACCCAAGAGCGTGTTGTGTAGCTCTGATCACACTGAACTAAAAGGTAACACTAAGAGATTTTCCAAACTTTTTATGGAGGACCTAGAGCATATCCACAAAGAATAATATTGCTCCCCTCTCTTGTCCTTCCCTAGCACAGACAGAAAACATTACATGGACAGAGGGGAAAGTTTAAATGATGGACACATTTCTACCACCTTATACCGGAAACCTACCGACTGCAACACTTACCTTCATGCCTCCAGCTTCCATCCCAGACACATTTCTTAATCAATTGTTTACAGCCAACACCTAACATACAACTGGATTTGCTCCAGTCCCACAGAGACAAACACCTACAGGATCTATATAGAGCATTCTTAAAACTGAAATACTCACCCAGAGAAGTGAAAAAACAGATAGTCAGAGCCAGAAGGGTACCTAGACATGAACTACTTCAAGACAGGCCAAGAAGAGAAAACAACAGAATTCCAGTTGTCATCACCTACAGCCCCCAACTTAAACCCCTCCAGCATATTATCAACAATCTACAACCAATCCTAGAAAAGGACCCCTCACTTTCACAGGCCTTGGGGGACAGGCCAATCCTCACCTACAGACAACCCCCTAACCTCAAACAAATTATTTCCAGTGATCAGGCAACATACCTCCATCATACTCATCCAGGAACCCACCCCTGCAATCAGCCCCGGTGCCAACTCTGCCCACACATCTACACAAGTGGTATCATCACTGGACCCAACCACATCAGCCACCATAGCAGAGGTTCATTTAACTGCACATTCACTAATGTGATCTATGCCATCAAATGCCAGCCCCACTGCCATGTCTATTGGTCAAACTGGACAGTCTCTATGGGAAAGGATTAATGGACACAAATCAGATATCCGAAAAGACAACACACAGAAACCTGTTCGAGAACACTTTAACCTTCCTGGGCACTCATTAATGGATCTCAAAGTCACCCTGTTGTTTCAGGCCAATTTTACAAACCAAATACACACGGAAGGGTTGGAACTTAACTTCATTTATAAATTTAATTCTTATGCGAATGGAGTGAACAGAGACATTGCTGGCTTGCACATTACCTTCCACATCCTAATGACTTAACCAACCAACCAATCCATCATTCTCTTCCCCCCCCCCTTTCCCTTCTCCTATTTATTTCGAGTTTTCATATCCCCTACTCATAACTCCAGTCATCTGAAGAAGTGGGCTGTGCCCATGAAAGCTCATGATACCATCTACATGTTTTGTTAGTCTTTAAGGTGCTACCAGATTATTTGTTGTTTTTTAAGTTTTTCCTGTTACAGACTAACGTGGCTATGCCTCTGAAAAATGTGTCACAGACCATTGAAAGCTCCTTAAATCAAGGCACTGAATCTCAGTAGCTAGGTCCATAAAGGGTGACCTCTGTTGATGAGGACTACAATGCATTGGTACCCACACTGCAAACACTCCCCCACTCCCCAGCCTGTCCCTCTCTACCCTGAGTTCAGTTCAAACCCTGAAATGGCTTATATAGGGATGATCTCTTCTCTGGTTCTTCCAGACTCCTAGTGAGGATGCTGGAGAGAAGAACATACAATATATTGCCCCCCTCCACTCCCTGAGTGTGGGGCAGTCCTCCCTGTGTGTGCTTTCAAATCCTCCAGCGAGTGAGTGAGAAATCAGCCCATTTGTACAAAACATTCCACACAAAGCTTTTGATCTCTTGCATCAGGATTTCAAACAGTTTCAAGTAGTTCTCCTTATTGACACTGCAAAAGTACTTAGTGCTGCAATCTCGTGGCCACCACACCACTGGCTATTGCTTGAGTAATTCAGGAAAGACCCATAAGAGCAAGAGGAGCAGCCCTGCTCTTACAAGCAAAAGTGAATGACACCAGTGCTGCGCATCTGTTATATTTCATGTCTTTTCTGTTGTGGCTGAGAGTGTCTAATGATTCATGAACACGGAGAACAAGCAACTGAATGTATGTTACCTTATGCCCCTGGCTCAAGTGCACTGTCCTGGGCCTGCCGCAAGCTGGGCAGGTCTTGGCCACACTGCTCACCTGGCCCTTTAGTGAGTCTGTGCTCCAGGCTCCCTGGACTCGCCACGGAGCAAAGCTGCCCCAACAAGCCCATGTGGAAAGGCTGGGCTGGGGGTGGGCAGTGGCTCCTGCTGCAGTGGCCAGGGCTGTGTTGCTCGGGCTGGTGGTACTTTTGTAAGGGAGGGGGAGGGGGTGTACGGATGGAGGATGGAGGTGGGGGTAGGGATGGAAGGAGAGGATGGGCAGTATGGGGTGGGTGGAAAGAGGATGGTGGGTGTAGGAATGGAGGATGGAGGTGGGGGTAGGGATGGAAGGAGGAGGGGTTGGCTGTGGGCCATGGAGCCCTGGGATAAGAACTAGAGGCCCAGATTACCCCACTGGGCTCTCTTCCTGAGTGACCCATATCTGGTCCTCAGTAGGGCAAGGGGAGTGTAGAGCTGGCGGCTCCCCCGTGGTTCATGTCTCTCCACTGAGCTCTGTCCGCATGGAGCCCATTCCTGCCCCACAGTGGGAGCTTGCTTGCCAGCTGGAAGGGCATATCTGGCGTGTTGCTGCCCTGCAAAGACAGGCAGGGCCTGGGCACAGAGAGTGGGGAATTCTTGCCCTGCCTGGCTGCTCACACGTAACCCAGACCCTGTCCCTCACTAGCGAGCAGGGTGCCCAGGAGCACCGGGAATGAAGGGGATTCGTTTGGAGCTGGGCCCCATTTTATTGGTTGTGTTTGGTTTTCGGTTACACATGAGGCCCACAATCCCGCAGAACAGAGCCCTTCCTGACAAGCCTCTTCTCCACAGCCCCCTGCTAGCTGCCAGGAGAACTCCAAACTCCGCACACAAACCGACTATTGTATTGGCAGGTGGGGCAGGAGTAGGAAAGGTGAGGGGGGTGGAACTGGTTGGCGATTGAAGGACGCGGGCAGGCGGGATGACACCATAAATTAACTCTCACTGAATTAATTGTTGCGTGTTGCTCCAACCTATAGTGAAGCCATGCCACCAGTCCCCCTAAGGCTTGTCTATGCCGCTCTGGCAGTGCAGATGCGAATAGAATGCATTACTTTAGCAATTCAGATTTTGAAACCTATGTGCAATCCACACCATGGGACACTTATTTCATTTCACAGTGGTATAAGTCACACAGGAAACCTGAACTGCAGACGTCCAACCTCCATCATGTGTGGTTCGGGTTTCACAGAATAGTTGTCTGTGCCTCAGCAGTGTGTGAGCAGGACAGAATCATGACAAAGCTAGGCTTAAAAGACTCCTGAGTGATCGAGTCTGATCTGTCCCTGTACTCAAAGCTCTATAACCGTCTGTCGCCCCACAGCTCATCCAAACTCTGGAATCTCTCTGCTTCACTGGGTGCTTGGCCACCTCCCAGGGGAATCTGTTTCACTGCTTCAGGTGCTCTGGCTGTTACAAACTTTGTTTGCATATTGTGACACGAAGCCAGACGTGGTTCTTGAGGGCTAGCCTCTGGTGGGCTGCCAGTGCTTTATTTACCTGCCTGTCTGCAGGCATAGCTGCTTGCAGCTCCTGTTGGTCACGGATCGTCATTCCCGGCCAATGGGAGCTGTGGGAAACAGTGTCCCAGTGCATGCCACTTCCCACAGCTCCTATTGATTGCTGGGTCGGGGGTTGAGCCAGTTGCGTGTTGTAATGTTGAAAAGGAGCCGGTAGATGTTAACCCAGCCCTGGTTGCTGGCAAAGGGACTGTGTTTTGTTCAGAGATTATGAAGAGAAATCAGAGAAGGGCAGGTGGGCCGAAGGGACCCAGAACACCCTCTGAAAGGATGTTATGACAGAGAAATGTTCCCTTTTGACTGAGGAAGAAAGCGAGGGACAGTTCCTCAGTCGAAAGGGAACATTTCTCTGTCATAACATCCTTTCGGAGAATATTCTGGGCTCCTCTGCTGTGATGTCTGGGTTGCCTCATTTTTATGTACCAATGCATTAAAAAGGAGCCCTTCTGAACGGCAGATCCTGTTCCTCACTCAACAGCTGCAGAACCTTGCCTGTGTCTTAACTTTTTTACTTGAATTAAAGCTTGCCTCTTCACCAGCTATGACAGAGGAAATAACATATGCAGAGCTGGAATTTAATAAATGCTATGCACTGGAAAATATCTCAAAGCCTGCTGCTCCTGAGGAAAAAGGTACCATCTCTATGTAGTTATTGTGCTTAAATTAGCTAGTCTGGGAAGTGTTCTCAACCTGATCTTAGGCAGAATGCACCAAATTCACTCCTGTAAGCCACTCTTCTCAATAGAGTCACACAAGTGGTTTTACTGGGATTAATACAGAAGCATGCACAGTGCTTTCAAAGCATGGATGGAGCTGTTGTCTCTCCTCACATGACTTTATCATGTAGGGACCCGCTCCTGCAAATGTTAACTGCTGGGTGCAGTACTACTTACCCTGAGTAATGCCACTGAATTGATTAGGGCTGCACATAGCAGCGATCACTTGCAAGGCAGTGAGTGTTTGAGGATCAGGCTCTAGAGTAGGGTTTGACAGTCTGGAGGACATGTTGTGCCATCAGTTCATAATGAATTTATTGGAGATGTCTGTAGAATTATCCATGGCATGATGTAGCCCTAGGTTAGGATTTTATAGTTGCCAAACTCTGGTTCACGGGAAAATCTTTGTTCTTTTTCATGTTGGACTGCTCCTGGTTGCTTCTTAAAATGATTAAAGGTCTAGAAAACATGAACCATGAGGGAAGGCTGAAGGAATTGGGCTTGTTTAGTTTGGAAAAGAGAAGACCTGATAACAGCTTTCAGGTATCTAAAAGGGTGTCACAGGGAGGAGGGGGAAAATTGTTCTCCTTGGTCTCTGATGATAGGACAAGAAGCGATGGGCTTAAATTGCAGCAAGGGAGGTTTAGGTTGGACATTAGGAAAAACTTCCTACCTGTTAGGGTGGTTAAACACTGGAATAAATTTCCTAGGGGGGTTGTGGAATCTCCATCACTGGAGATATTCAAGAGTCAGGGATGATCCAGAACAGGGGTGGGTGTGACATAGAGGGGACTGTATTCACTCTTGTAGTCACCGTATTCACTCTGATTTTGTATTCACTCTGTTTGCTTTGTTGTGTCATATGTGACTCTACTGTACTGTGCTGTTCTGTAGTGACTTTGTGTGTGTGTGTGTATGTGTGTGTGTGTGTGTGTGTGTGTGTGTGTGCCTCAGTTTCCCTGGGCACTGCAACACTATCTGCATGAGGAGAGGAGGCTGGGCAAGACTCACAGTCTTTCACATCCTGAGGACCAGGGGACAGCAACTAACACCTTGCTCAGCAATCTGAACAAAGGAGGGGGCAGAGCTGCCTAGAGGGCTGGGACCAGCTACTGGATGTGTGAATACATTTTTCTGCTGGCTTCAGAAGAGGGGAGTCTAGCTGGATTGGAGGGCTGGGCAGTGGTCCAGTACCCTGCCTCTGGGCCCCCTTTCCCTAGGATGGATTGTACTGGATGCTCCCGGTTCCTGTGCTACATTGTGTCTCTGTGAACCAATAAACCTGTTCTTCTTGCTGGCTGAGAGTCACTTCTGATTGAGGATGGGGGTGCAGGGCCCAGTGACCCCCCCCCCCCACTCTGTGACAATGGGCAATAATTTTTAATGGGGGCCACTCCAAGATTTTGTCAAGTGGTCAAGGGTCACACTTCTATGGAGGGGGTGTAGTGTCTGAGACGGAGGTTGGGTGCATAAGGGAACTTAAGATAGGCAATTGGGGTGCAGGAGGGAGGGAGCGGTCTGAGAGGGAGTTTGAGTGAATGAGGGGGCTGTGATCTTGGGCAGTGGCTTGGGGTGCACGGTCCAGTAGGGGAATGGGTGCAGGAGAGGATTCTGGGCTGGGGGAGGGGCTCTAGGAGGGGGTGCAAGGTCTGGGAGTAAGTTGTGACCTGGGTGGAGGGGGTGCAGAGGGATTGTGTGGTGACCTGGGGCAGGGGAATAGGGTGCGGGGTCAGGGAGAGGGTATGAGTGCAGGAGAGGATTCCGGCCTGTGGGAGGGGTGCACGAGGAGGTGCAGGGTCTGGGAGGGAGTTGTGATCTGGGAGAAGGGGGAAAAGGGATACAGAGGGTTTTGGGGGGGGCTGGAGCAGGTAGTCAGAGGGGAGAGACGGGGTGAGGTGCCAGAGGCAGGCTCTGGCTGGGAGGTGCTTACCAGCAGAAACCTGAGGCAGACTGTCTGCTGCAGGCTGCTCACTACTCCATGTGGCTCTGCTCCGGGCATCGGGAGGGAGAGCGAGAAGGCTTCCCACATTGCCTTTGCTCCCAGCAAAAATTCTCAGCTCCTATTGACCAGAAACTCAGAGATTGGCCAATGGGAGCTGAGAGATTTTGCTGGGGGGTGAGAACAGAATAAGAAGTCTCCCTCCTCCTTCTGCAGCTGTCCAGAGAAGAGAGCAGCTGGCTTTTTAACGTGTGAGCTGCTCTCCGCCTAAGGGTTCCAGCAAGATGGCTGCAGGCCAGATCCAGTGGCTTGGAGGGCCGGTGGCAGCCTCTTGCCCCTCCCCCTCCCCGATCTAGACAGTGCTTGGTCCTGCCATGAGGGCAGGGGACTGGACTTGATGACCTCTCGAGGTGCCTTCCAGTTCTAGTGTTCTATGAATCTTTCTCATGGGAGATTGTAACATTTGGTGACAAACAATAACTTGCTTTCATGATATGGAGCATTTTCAGTGACTTCATGTGAGAGAGTAAACACAGCCAGAGAAGAGGGGAATACTTGAAAATCATAGTTCCCTTTTAAAAATATGCCAAGGGCACATTAGTAAGTGTAAGAAAAACAGTTCCCAAAAAACAAACCTGATTCATGGAACCTTTTCTTTATTCAATGAATGGGAAATGCTTAAATAAAGCACTTACCATCCTGGCCTTTTGTTTGTGCTAGGTGCCTGAGCAGTTCAAATCACACAACCATGCTGGTCCTCTGGGCCAAAGAAATATCATGAGGTTTATTAAGGATAAGATAAGATTATTGGGATGGAAGAATTCCAAGCACTGTTATAGGCTGGGGACCGACTGGCTAAGTAGCAGTTCAGCAGAAAAGGACCCAGGGATTACAGTGGATGAGAAGCTGGATATGAGTCAACAGTGTGCCCTTGTAGCCAAGAAGGCTAACAGAATATTAGGGTTCATTAGGAGGAACACTGTCAGCAGATCCAGAGAAATGATTATTCTCTTTATTCAGCATTAGTCAGGCCACATCTGAAGTATTGTGTCCAATTCTGCCACCCCTCCCCATACAGAAAGGATGTGGATACATTGGAGAAAGCCCAGCGGAAGGCAACCAAAATGATTAGGGGCCTGGAGCACTTGACTTACAAGTAGAGGCTGAAGGACCTGGGCTTGTTTAGTCTACAGAAGAGAAGAGTGATGGGGGTTTTGATAGCAGCCTTCAACTCCCTGAAGGGAGGTTCCAAATAGGATGGAGAGAGGCTGTTCTCAGTGGTGATGGATGGCAGAACAAGGAGCAATGGTCTCAAGTTGCAGTGGGAGAGGTCTAGGTTGGATATTAGAAAAAACTATTTCCCTAGGAGGGTGATGCACTGGAATGGGTTCCCTAGGGAGGTGATGGAATCTCCATCCTTAGAGGTTTTTAGGTCCCGGCTTGACAAAGCCCTGGCTGGGATGATTTAGTTGGGGTTGGTCCTGCTTCAGGGAGGGGTTGGACTCGATGACTCCTGATGTCTCTTCCAGCCCTAGGATTCTAAAGCTGCTACTGGGCTGCTCCAGTTTGTTTACTTGCCAGCTCCGCAGTCACAGAGCCTCGTGTCTCCCATTGGCTGTGGTTTGCCATTTGAGAAACACAGATTTAAACCTTTTACCCAGCATAGTCTGGAATTTAAGTGGCAGGATTGTGTATACAAAATTAGGTATCTATAGGTAATTGTGAAGTATGACTTTATTTTGCACAAATAAATCCACAAGCAAACAAATTCTTCAAACTATATCGTAGATATGGATACATACACATAGGCTGTGTCTAGACTGGCATGATTTTGCACATATACTTTTAACAGAAAAGTTTTTCCGTTAAAAGTATTTGTGCAAAAAAGCATCTACACTGGCACGGATGCTTTTGCGCAAAAGACATCTTTTGCTCAAAAGCATCCGTGCCAGTGTAGACGCTCTCTTGCGCAAGAAAGCTCCGATGGCCATTTTAGCCATCGGGCTTTCTTGCACAAGAAATTAACTTGCCTGTCTACACTGGCCCTCTTGCTCAAGACTACTTGCGCAAGAGGGCTTATCCCTGAGCGGGAGCGTCAGAGTATTTGCTCAAGAACCACTGATTTCATACATTAGAACGTCAGTGTTCTTGCGCAAATTCTCGCGGCCAGTGTAGACAGGTGGCAAGTTTTTGCGCAAAAGCAACTGTTTTTGAACAAAATCTTGCCAGTCTAGACGCACCCATATTGGATATATAATTTTGTATAGCTTCCTTCACTTCTCTTCTAAATTGGACTGGCTTTTCCAGCATAGCCTTCTTTGAGACTTTTTGAGTATCTAGTAAAGATATTAAAAGATTCCCAATTATCATTCAAATTTTTCAGATTAAATTCTAACTCCCACCTGATTGGGCTTATAGTTTTTTTCATCTTTGTGAAGTTGGCCCTGTTGAAGTGCTTAGTGTGTTAAAGCACCAAACACAAGGATATATGTATTACTGGTCTGTAGCTGAATCTGCTGTTTTTACCAGGACTCCCTGCTTCATGTCCCACGTGGCGTTTGGCTGCCCTGACTTTCCTCACACTGTGCTTGGCATTGCTGGTAGGGCTGTTATTCCTGGGAATCGTGTGTAAGTATCAATATTTTATTTATTCATTAATTTGATGCTTGTAAAAGATGCTAATTTGACCCACTCTTTCTAGTCGGAAGTTGATGATTTAACTATTGCAAAGATACAACATGGGCAGTAGTAATATTAATTTTCCAGACACATGCCCGCTGACAAGGGAGGCAAAGGGGGCATTTGCTCTAGGGCCTGGCATTTCAAAAGGGCCCAGAGCTCCCAGTCACCAGCACTGCTGCAGAATCGAATCTGCAGAGTCCCTTGGAAGTGCTGTAGGAGTGCCACTCTGAGGGCTGAGGGCAGGGCCAGTGTCATGGTCCAGGCGGTGCCAAAGGCTGACTGCCCTCGGTCCCACCCCTTCCACCTGAGGATCCGCCCATTCCAGGGGCATGGAAACAACCCCAAACACACTTTGCTCCCAGGCCTGCTGTGGCTATTGGCCTTGCTGCTCACCCATGAACGTATTTTACCTTGGCTATGCGGGAGTAGGATTACTGCTACAAGTAGCAATCTCTACTTAAGTTGCCACCGGGGACTTTCTTGTGCCAGCTGGGGTAGTATTATTTTAATGTAAAAACCAGTCCTTTTAGGAACTGGAGTGACAGCCATTAACGCATTTCCACAGAGCACTTCTCAGGTGGGGATGTCTGTTGGTTAATACTGGCCTATACTGGATACAAATTGGTGACAGATAGTAAAAGACTGTACCCATTAACAGGCTAGCTCCTTTTAAATTGTTTTCAATAGAAAAATTACAGTAAGCCTGTGATATCGCTGCTAATCATTCCTACATGAAATAATCTCAGAGGAGTAACTGTGTTGGTCTGTAACTTCAAAAATGAGTAGTCTTGTGGCACATTAGAGACTGACAAAAATATATAGTATTTTTTGGGTAAGACCCACTTCATCAGATGAGTTTTTGAACTAGATGAGTAGAATCACCAAAATGAACATGACAGACAAGAATAATTTTGATTTGTAAATGATCAGAATGAAAAATGCTTTTGTGAACTTCAGTTTTTCAGGTTTCCAGTGACTTCCAGAAACAGATTGGGAGCCTCATGAAGAATCAGGAAACTCTGCATACAAATTTCTCAACAAGGTTGCAAGACATGAAAGATAATTTGTGTCTTAAAGGGGAGGAAAAGAATAAGAATAATGGTAAACAGGATTGTTATGCTCATAGAGTTCTGACATTTATTCCCAAATAGATACAGGATGGGCAATGGTTGTACAATTTTCCCCATCCACTTTTCATAACATCCCTAGTCAATTAACTCTATCCTTGCATTGAAAGGGGCCACAATTGGGTGTGTGTTGTTAGTGGAGAGGTGAAACACAAGGGAATTGTGCACTCTCCTCTAGGCTAGCAATTGTGGTGCTTTTGCAATGTTGACACCTGCCTCTTTTAGTAATTGGATTTTTGCTAACAAACTGATTTCTCCTGGGCCACAGAATAGCATCAAATGGTAACTGTTCACTAGACATGTTTCTCAGTGGGCTGCAGGACAGTGTGGGGGGTTAGAGTTAAATTTCCAGTCAGTCCCTCTGGAGAATGAATTACAAAAGCAGCAGGTCTCTGGGGAAGCAGGAGTGCTTTGTGTCACTCAACATAGAGCTAGGTGAATAGTGAATGTCCAAAGTGGCGACCAACATTATTTGAACTTGAACAGAATTCAGCCAAATTAACAAAAAAGGAAAATATTCACCTAAGTGAAAATGGCTCATTTTGGTATCTTTAAATGAACTATTTCAACCCTTAGTTTCTAAATCACCTTGCTTTGAAATTTGTTTCACTCGATCCACATGAATTTGTTTCAGTGAGAAAAAGATTGCTGTACTGATTTGAAATTATGAATTTTTTTTTATTCTTTTTCAGATGCTGAACAAAAATAAACCAATTATTTACTTAGTTCCACTCAGCAGTGCCCTCTTTGGTAAAATAAGGATCGATATTGATGGAACTTGTAGTGAATTCTATGGAACATTAAGGCTATGTCTAGACTACAGGCTTCTTGTGCAAGAAGCTTTTTGTGGAAGAGCTCGTCCACAAAAACTTCTTGCGCAAGAGCGTGTCCACACTGCAAAAGTGCATTGAAAAAAATTATGCGCTTTTGCGCAAGAGAGCGTCCACACTGCATGGATGCTCTTTCGAAAGAAAGCGCTGATAGCTATCCACAGAATGGCCACCAGGGCACTTGTGCTTTTTCCTCTTTCCTGTTTTTGCACAAAAAAACCCCCTGTTGCCCATCCACACACACGTTTTTGCGCAAGAACTCCTGCACAAAAAGAAGTTATTCCTCGTAGAAAGAGGAATAACTATTGTGCAAAAAACCTTCTGTTCTTTCAATTTTTTTGCGCAAAAATGCACTTGAGGTGTGGACGCTCTGCGAGTTTTTGCGCAAAACCTCTGTAGTGTAGACCCAAGGGTAGAGCTGGACCAAATGGACTCATCTAGACTACGCTGAAGTATTAGTCTCACATGATTACCTGTTCTGCCCTGAGGGATTAGGGTCACATACATTACAACTCTGCAGATTCTGTGTGTAATCAACCCAATGGCTGTACCCTCCTGTATTCTCTGCTGACTTGCTTAAAATGAGAAACAAAGACAATTCTTCTCATTTTGTAGGTCCCAGTTGTATACTCTGTCCTGTTAACTGGCAATGGATGGGAGGTGACACCTGCTTCTACATTTCAATGCAGAAGAAGTCCTGGGAAGAGAGCCGGCAGTTCTGTTCCTTACAGAATTCCACCCTTCTCATGCTAAAAGACAGGGAGAAACTGGTACAGTCCCGATCCCAGAGTATTCTATTTTATCTGTCCGGCGGAACTGCAGCGTTACAGACACCTCGGGAATGGAGGTTGTTTCTCATTCCAAAGTGTTTATCACTGAACACTCCGCTATGGGATGCTTCTCAGGGTGGACTGCTCAGAGCAGAGGCTCAGATCCCTGCAGCAATCACTTGGGGAGTGGGCTTGAGACAGGCAGCAGACCCCGGCTGCAAGAGAGATGAGTGAAGCACACTGGGGTATCAGTGTCAGTGGGCATGCAGTAGAGGCTGTGGCCCTTTATCATTGAGCTGCTCCTCCACTGGGGGCATGTCTACACTGCAGCATTATTTCGAAATAAGAGAGCGTGTCTACACAGCAAGCCCCGTTATTTTGAAATAATTTTAAAATAACAGGCTTTTTATTCTGACTTTGGTAACCCTCATTTCCCAAGGAGTAAAGGAAGTCGGAGGAAGAGTGCTTTTCCTTCGACTGCTTGCTGTGTAGACAGTGCCAGAAGCCGAAATAAGCTACTTCGACTTCAGCTACGCAATTAACGCAGCTCAAGTTGTGTAGCTTAACTCAGCTTTAGCCCACAGAGTAGATGTACCCCCAGAGTGGAGACATGACCTCCGGCTCTACTGTGTGTAACTTTTCAGAAGTCTTTGCAAGACAAATTGTATGTTGAGTATTATGACTCTGTTGCCTCAGTATCCCCACAGTGTGGAACAATGCAGAGTACAGTGCATTTGTCAGCCACTGGATAAAAAGTGTTTGTAACTTACTGCCACAGGCAATTAGTAAAGCAAAGACTAGACCCAAGGCTTTCCAATTCTCCTGTGGTTATGAGCAAGGGGTTTTCCACAGGGGGCACTGCCTTCTGTCTCGTTCTAGAGGAGGTTGATCAGTGCTATGCAGGTAACATATGTCCTGCTCTCCCAGTTGCTAGTGGGATTCAAGGGAAGGATTTCCACATTTTCATTCACCATGGTCCTGAATGTGTTGACTCTTTTACACTGGGATAAAGTGGCCATCAAATGATAGCACTCTGATCTGGTAAGTGTTATACCCACTTAATCCTGGGGTAAATAACATCACAAGCTTCAGGGAACCCCTGGTCTCCTATTGCCAGGCATCTGTTGGGAGGACTGGATTAGATTTCAGATGTGAAGTGTAACATCCATTTTTGTTATTTTTCTTTTGCCTTCACATTACCAACCGTTTGTTTTCTTGCCAGGATTTCACTTTCCTCCTTTGTACAATGTTACACAGGAATTGCCTTCTCAGTAGCTAGTAAATGCACAGAGAACCACGCAAAATGTCTGTTATACCAAAAAGTCACTTATTCCCTCTGTCTCTATCTGCACAGAGACTTTTAAACAGAAAACTCTTCCTTGGAAGTCTCTCAAATAACATCTATTGAATGTTGTGGGGAAAGGGGCATGGCCAAGTCTAAATATGTAGTAGTTCTCAGATCCTTGATTCGGTCATTAACTTCCAGTTATGTATTTGCTTCAGAGAAAACAAAATGCACATGCAACGGATGGGGGAAAGAGAAGAGTGGGAAATGAAAGGGGGAGAGACCATCTGTCTCTGACTTGCTGGTCAGGTACTGAAAGGCCCCTTGCATGCAGGCCCACCAACAGGGAATGGGAGGGAAAAGGGGGCAGTTGCCCCAGGCCTTGACGATTCAAAGGAGCCCAGGGCTCCAGGCTGCCGTTGCTGCTACTACAGCAGCAGCCTGAGCCCTTTCAATCACCTCCAGAGAGCTTCTTGTGACGAGGGGGATGAGCCATGCTCCTCCATGTGGTGTGAAGGGCTGGCCGGTTCCATCCCTTCTGCCCAAGCCCCCTTCCAGGACTGCAGAGCCACCCCCCTCACACACACTTTGTCCAGGGTCCCACGCAGGCTGGCAGCTCCCCTGCTAGACACTGCTGGATTCCAGCTGCAATTCCCTGGCTCAGGAAAAATCTGACTGAGTCATTCTGACTCGAATAATTCCTTAGAGAGCAAAACTATGGAATCACATCACTCCCATATTTACAGCTTACCAGAGCCATTGCAGCAAAGGGCTGAGCCAGGCTCTCCAGAGGGCAAAGGGGAGACCTGAGAATAAGGCCGGGATGAAAACTGCACGTGAGGTAAGGAAACCGGAACATTTGGGGCATGTGTCAGGAAATGCTCAGTACACAGTCATGGAGCGTCAGCATGCCCAGTTACATCTCACTCCCTGATCCAATCACATAGATTTTGAAATCTGAGTAAAGGCCTGATGGGACTATAAGTCTTTGCATGCAAAGAGCTCAGCCTGTCAATTTCCACTTGGATGCCTAAGATGCAGGACACACCTAGCAGGATATTCAAAGTGCCTAGGCACCTAACTGCCTTTAATTTTAATGGGGTCTAGGCACTTTTAAAACCCTACTAGGTACCTGTCTCCACCTTCAGGCCCCTGGCAATAGAGAGGTGACTCTTAAATCTGTGCTGCAATACTGAATTGTCTGAGACGCTTGAAGGGTCTGGTAACACATATCAGGAAGGGGGTGCCATGCCACTGGCCAGAACTTTCCCAGTTACTGATTCACACAGGATATTTTTTTAAGCTATCCAACTGTGACAGATAAGAACTTGGGCTCTTTTGGGAAATAATGTGATTTCCCCACAGAACCACGTCCCTCTAAGAGACGAGACACGATATTACTGGATTGGTCTGCATAAATCTGAGAGTGCCGGCTGGCTGTGGGAGGATGGCTCAGATCTTTCGACACAGAAAGCAGATCAGTAAGTTATAAATGCTTAGGACCAAACTGCAGCCTGTCCTGTGTGGTGGTGCAGAGGGAAGGGATGGGCCCTATGTACTCTCCTGCACTGTCTGTGAAGTGACCAGAAGCACAGAGGCACTAGCAGCTTCTGTAGGGCTGCTACTCCCTAGCCTATGTGGGAGAGGACAGAGTGGAGCATTGATAATCACTCACGGTGCACTGACAGCACAGCTGAGCTGGCCTGAGAGGAGAGCAATCTGACCTAGTTGTAGGGCACATGCACATTACTTACACCAGGGAAATGGGCACATACTAGGGGTGTAAGAGTGTAGTCGATTAAGTGATTTAAACTGGCTCCCCTCATGGACCAGCTCCCACCTGGTACCCCATGCTGCTGCCTCTGATACAGATACAGAGGCAGCTGTGCAGAGTGGCAGGAAGCTCCTCAGGAGAGGGGCCAGAGTGCAATGGCTGCCAGCCCCACTCTCAGGGACTATGAAATAGTCGAGTAGCCAATAAGAATTAACGAGGTTACTTGACTATTCAATTAACTGATATTTAATATCCCTAGCACATACAGTGCCCCAAAGAGATGCAGAGTGCCAATGTCAAGACCTAATGAAATGATGCTTTATTTTCTAGGATTGTCGTGTATCAATTTTATAGCTGTGGCTACCTGTATGGACTGAAGATTAGTAACAATGACTACTGCACAACAAAGCACTTCTGGATCTGTGAGAAAGCAGCTCTCAAACTAAGGTAAGGCCACATCACCAAAACAGACACTGGCTTGATCAGTAGGATGCAACAAACTCCACGGGTGCATCTAGACTGGCAAGATTTTGCGCAAAAGTGGTCGCTTTTGCGCAAAAACTTGCCAGCTGTCTACACTGGCCGCTTGAATTTGCGCAAGAACACTGATGACCTAATGTAAGATTGTCAGTGTTCTTGCGCAAATACTATGATGCTCCCGCTCAGGGATAAGCCCTCTTGCGCAAGAATACTTGTGCAAGAGGGCCAGTGTAGACAGGGAAGAACTGTTTTGCGCAAAAAAGCCCTGATGGCGAAAATGGCGATTGAGGCTTTCTTGCGCAAAATTGCGTCTAGACTGGCCATGGATGCTTTTGCGCAAAAGCACTTTTTGCGCAAAGGCACCCGTGCCAATCTAGACACTCTTTTGCGGAAATGCTTTTAATGGAAAAACTTTTCCGTTAAAAACATTTCCGCAAAATCATGCCAGTCTAGACACAGCCCACATGTTTTGTATTGGTGTGTGTATTTTTTGTTTCTGTCAGTCTGAGAGGCTCCTAGTCTCCTATTCGAAGTGTGCGGAGAGAAGCACTGCACAAAAGGCAGATCACTAGGCATGGAACCGCATAAGCTAGCCAGTGGGAGATGCTGTGGAGCAGCCTGGGCAAGCCCTGCCCTTCTCACGAAACAGGCACCTAAGTCTAGGTTGCAAGAGGTGCCTAGCCCTGCTGCTCACTCTTCGCTCGAAACACTCTGTGGTGTGAGGCACCTAGGCTGAGTTTGTAAGGAGCCCAGGGCGTGGGGTGACATCCCTTGTGTGTTTCAGCCCCCTGGCTAGGGTACTCAGCTGGGATGTGGGGGGGACCCCCTGCAAGTCCCCTTTCACTTGGGAGGAGAAGGAGTTTTAACAGGGGTGTCCCACATCTCAGGTGAGCGGTGTGCAGCCTGGGCAATGGGACAGTATGATATAAGACTCTTTCCCCTCCAGTGGAAGCTCTCCCACTGTGGATAATGAGAGCCATTGGAGCAGGGGGACTGTCTCCTGAGTTCCTCACATCCCGGTGAATGCTGGCTCTCCTAGAGCCACGTGGGCCAGAGAGGGGGAGAGAGTGCAAGGATGAGAATGACTCTTCAATGTAGCAGGAAGGGCACTGAGACAGGATATGGGAGATTGAGGTGGAGGGTGACCAGGGTTCTCTTACGTGACCCAACCCAAACACTGGGCTAACAGTCATGAAGGGGAACCTGTCCCTGCTTTAGAATACAAGAACTGCTGCCACTGGGCTCGCTCCCCTCATTGCTCTAGCCCCAGATCTTCTCTCCAGCAGTGGCCCACCGTGGCTTTGCAGGAATGCACAAACTGGCCAGCTGCAGAGATCCACCCTGCCTTCACCTTCTAGATGCTGGTGGTCAGAGGCTTAGCGTCACCCTGGGCATGGGACTACATGCCTGACCAATGGCTAATAGTCATGGATGGACTACCTTGTCTAGTTCCTTTTTGATCATCACAATATCCCATGACAGTGAGAGCCACAAGTTATTTGTGCATTGTGTGAAAAATGCTTCTCGTTTGTATTAAACTTGCTGCATGCAAATTTCTTTGGGAGATACATGATTACTGTATTGTGAGAGAGGCCAAATGGCACTTCATTCATTTTTCCACACTATTTTATAGACCTCTATCATACTCCCTTCCACTCTACCTCTTCCTGTCCTTGCTCTGCCCACTTCCCCTTAGGTCTCCTCCCTGGAGCCCTCCTCCTCTCCCGTCCCCAAATGGCAATCCTCAGGGTATTTAGAAATAGCTATTTCGAAATAAGGTGTGTGTAGATGCTCCACTGCTGCTATTTTGAAATAGCCCCTCACCAGGCCCATTTTCAGTTATTCCTCCTGAGGCTCTAAATCGACATAGCACATTAGGGAAGTGTTACCAGATTTTCCCAATACTCTGGGGTATGCTCATTTATTAGGGTTACTCTTATGGGACTGGGGGAAGGTTAACAATTCTATCAGTGTGCTGCTTTTGCTACTTGTGCTCTCATATGGAGCTGAATTCTCCCTGCTGCCAATTCCCCCTCCCACTGGAGCTCTCCTGCAGAAACTAGATTCCTCAGGATGGGGTTCTTCCCACCTTAGCAACACACGCAGACACTCACACCAACTAATGAGCATGCCTGAGAGGACTGGGTAATCAGCACTTGTGGAGTGCGTCTAGACTGGCAAGATTTTGCGCAAAAGCGACCACTTTTGCGCAAAAACTTGCCGCCTGTCTACACTGGCCGCGAGAATTTGCGCAAGAGCACTGACGTTCTACTGTCCGAAATCAGTGCTTCTTGCGCAAATACTCTGACACGCCCATTCAGGAATAAGTCCTCTTGCGCAAATGTTTTTGCGCAAGAGGGCCAGTGTAGACAGGTAGCTAAGACATTTTGCGCAAAAGCAGGCTAAACGGAAAAAAGCCCTAGTGGCTGTTTGCAGGCTCCGTAGCTGCAAGCTGCTTCCAGACTTCCTGGTAACCCCTTAAAGCAGACGCAGCCCTGCAGAGGCCATGAGGCAGAAGCAGCTTTGCCACGCTCTGCAGACAGCTCTGCCATGTGGCCCCTGCCCTCCCCCACACCACCCAGAACAGGATGGCAGCTCCGGGGGGGGGGGAGGATCAACCACCCGCACCCCCAGCACAGGAGGCCCCAAGGGGCAGAAAAAGAAGGGCCCTGTCCTGGTCCCTGGGGGAGCTGGAGACCCTACTGGACCTCTGGCAGGAGGAGGAGGCCCTCCACAGCACCCACTCCCGGCGCCGCAACGCGGACATTTTTCAACACATGGCCCAGGCACTCACCCAGCAGGGACATCCAGCCCAGACCCTGGAGCAAGTCTGGGCTAAAGTCAAAGAACTGCACCTGGGCTATGTCCAGGCCAGCGAGGACCAGGGGGCAGGAGCTGACACCTGCCCCCACTACCGACGGCTCCACCGCATCCTGGGCCAGCCAGCACCGCAGGGACCGGCCGTCCCTGTGGACCCCAGCATACGCCCCCCCATCACCAGGACCACCGAGGTGGGGGGAGGAGACACCACCAGCCGGTCAGAGGACGAGGCCAGCACCGTCACCCTGCAGGCCCCCTCTGGCAGCCCCAACATCTCCCATGCATCCTCGGAAGCTGGGGAAGGATCCACCGGTGAGTGTTGCACTTTGTACTCACAAGTGCGGGGGGGAGAGCCAGGCGCCTGGAGGGGGGAGGAGGAGAGCATGTCACTCAGACTACGTGAGCTGCACGCTGTGTAGCATTAGGCAATATGCAGCACGTGCGACCAC
Organism: Pelochelys cantorii; assembly: GCA_032595735.1. Lineage (NCBI taxonomy): Eukaryota > Metazoa > Chordata > Testudines > Trionychidae > Pelochelys > Pelochelys cantorii. Next base: position 213,574,658 of record CM064326.1, read on the forward strand.
GTGCAGCCTGGTGACTGAGTGGCATGTGGCTGCGGCAGGCAGCTCCAGGGCACGCCTGGGATTGTGCTGCTCACACACATCCGACAGGACCAGGGGGAAGGGTGGATGCCGGCTGGAACCAGCCAGGGATCCAGGGGCTCAGGCCAGAGCCCGCACCTCCGCAAGGGTGCAGCACACAGAACGGCACACTGTTCCATGCCTGGCTGTGAGGAACAGCCAGCTGCTCCTGGGAAAACCGCAGCGTCACAGCCTGTGAGCGTGGCCCCCACTGAGCCCCTCGCCTGCTCCCGGTGCCTTGGCTGGCCACCCGAGGGAAGTCCCCACTGCGGCCGCACATGTCCCTGGGCTACGTGTGTGAGGGATAGTGGGAGGGGGAGGGGGGGAAGCACTCGGGCCAGCCCTAGGGCCGCCTGAGTTTTGCTGCAAGGATGGTACACTCCCCAGTCACTCCCCTGGTTCTATCCAGGAGACATCCCACGTGATGGGGATCTGAGAGCCCAGACCACGTCTGCCAGATGTGCTCCCAGGCACTGTGTGGGGATTCATCTCACTCCCTGTCAAACACCATTGATTAGCCCAAAGCCTCCACTGGCAGGGAAGTTCCACAGGTTAACGCAACACAAGCGCCCTCCCACCCTCCAAGGGGCCAGGACACAGACCGGTGGTTACAATACATGGAGGAGGACCCTACTCCAGGGGCGGTCCTGTATGCAAACATAAAACACAGGGGGGAGGGGGGCAACCAAGTGGGCCCAAGCCACACTACTGTGGTGTCCCCTGGGCTCAGGGGTGGAGGGCATGAGGTATGGGGACAGTGGCTGGGCTGCTTGACTGACCCATCCTTTCTTCTGCTCCCTGCAGTGGGACCAAGCACAAGCCGGGGACCCTCCAGCCCTGCGGCAGTGGCAGCAGCAGCACCCCCAGCCGCCCAACCACCAGGGTGGTGGGTCCGGCACCAGGACCACCAGCTTCGGTGGCATGTTGAGGCCATCGAAAGAATCGAGGCATCCATCGCCTAGCGGGTGGAGGTGGACCTGGAGTGGTGCCAGCAGGCCTGGCGCCACTTCCAGGCCCACTGTGATAGGATGGGCGAGGCTATTACTGCCCTCGCAGCACACATAGGCCATGCCATGCACTACGGCATGGCCATGCCCCATCCACTCACAATCCCTCCCCTAGCACTGCACCTGCCCCCTCCTGCAATGGCCCCTCCTGCTCCTTTCCCTGCTGCTCCTGCAATGGCCCCTCCTGCCCACCTCCCCGTGCTGCCTGCCCCGATGCGGCCTGACCCCCATGTGCAGGTCCGCCCCTGCAGTAGCAGTCACAGGGGCCACCCCACCCAGCAGTAGCTCCTCCCCCTCCCAGTTCAGGGCCCCCTCCCCCTTGTAAATAAAAAGTTGACTTTTGTTTTCCAAAAAAACTGTGTTTGTTGTTTATTGGGAGGTACGAGGAGGGAAGGGTTGGGGACGGGAGGGAGATGTCGAGGGAGACCGAGGCGACCCTCCTCTGGGGCCTGGGAGAACAGCTCCGTGAGAGCCTCCCAGATGCGCACCCCATCATGGTGTGCCTGGCGGATGGCAGCTGTGCGGGGCTGCTCGAAGGCTTGGCCCTCGCCTGCCATCCATGCAGGGAGGAAGGCCTCCCCCCTCTGCTCCACGAAGTTGTGGAGCATGCAGCACGCGGCCACTACCTCCGGGACATTCTGCTCACCCATCTCGAGACGGGTGAGCAAACAACGGAACCGGGCTTTCAACCACCCGAAGGCGCACTCAACTTGGTTGCGGGCCCGGTTGAGGGGGTCGTTGAACCAGGCCTGGTTGTGGTCCAGCCGCCCCGTGTAGGGCTGCATTAGCCAGGGCAGCAGGGGGTAGGCTGCGTCCCCCATGACACAGATGGGCATGGGCACATCCCCAAAGTAAATTCCCACCGGGGGAAGTAAGTACCCGCCTCCGGCCTGCGAAACAGGCCGGAGTTGCAGAGGATGCGGGAGTCGTGTGCCCTGCCGGACCAGCCCGCATAAATGTCCAGGAAGCAGCCATGGTGGTCCACGAGGGCCTGGAGTACGACAGAGAAGTACCTCTTTCTGTTCATAAAATGGGCCGCTCGATGCTCCGGGGCACAGATGGGGATGTGGGTTGCATCCAGGGCTCCCCCACAGTTGGGGAACCTGAGGGCAGCGAAGCCGGCCACCGTAGTGTCCACGTCGCGCAGGCGGATGACTGTCGGGAGCAGGACGTCGTTGATGGCGTGGACGACCTGCAGAAGGGTGCAGAGAAACACAGGGGAACACATCACATAAGGCAGGGGTTAGTGTGTGCTCCCTTGGACCCCCCCCCATGATGCCCTCTGTGCTCACGCACACACACACACCAGGGCCCCCTCACCCCATGCCCCCCCCCCACCAGCAGACCTGTGTAAGGGATGGACGGCCCAAACCCCTGGGTGACCCAACCTGGAGTCTTGGCTGCCCCTGGGCATGGAGTGCAGCATCCTCCCCCCACCCCACTTCCCACTCCCCCTGGGACTTACCTCCATCACGACGGCACCGACGGTGGATCTTCCCACCCCGAACTGGTGTGCCACCGATCGGTAGCTGTCCAGGGTGGCCAGCTTCCACAGTGTGATGGCGACCCTCTTGTTGACGGGGATGGGTGCCCGCAGCCGGGTGGTGGCTCTCTGGAGTGCAGGGGCGAGCCAGGCACAGAGCTCCAGGAACGTCCGCTTTTGCATGTGGAAGTTCCGGAGCCATTGCTGGTCGTCCCATTGCCCCGGGACCAGCCGGTCCCACCAGTTGGTACTGGTGTCCAGTCTCCACAAGGACCTCTCCACGGTGGGGTGGGGATGGCACAGGGACGCCATGGCCTCCCTGGTGAGGGAGTCCAGAGCGATCTGCGCCTCCAGGTCCTGGAGGAATGGAGCAGCCTGGAGCACCAGCTGCAGGCACTCCAAAATGGCCGGAAGGGGCCAGAGCAGGCACATGGCCACCCTTGGCTCCATGGCACAAAAAACAAAGTAGATCAAAAAAAACAGGTGAAGGCACTAAAAGGCACAAGGCAGTGGTGTCCAAAAAGGCAGAGGGCAACCACAAAAACTGCTACGGCTGTCAGTCCCTGCAAGAGGTCCTATAGCACACAGCAGGAGAGAAACAGCTGTCCGGGGAGATCCCTTTAAGCACGTGTCTCAAAGGAGCTCCAGCCCCCGCCCCCGGAAAGGGCTGGTGCCCTTTTGCCCTCTGCAAAATGGTTCTGGGCTCCTGCTTTTGCGCAAAAGCATCCCACCAATATAGACGCGCTTTTGCGCAAAAGCCCATTGTTATAACAATAACTCCGGGACCAATCTAGATGCTCTTTTGCGCAAATACTTTTAACGGAAAAACTTTTCCGTTAAAAGTATTTGCGCCAAATCATGCCAGTCTAGACGCAGCCATGAGCTGACCTCTCATATGTCCCTGGATTCAGCAGGCTGGGTTTAACAGCAATACCACGCGGCACCCTCATGAGCCTTTGGACTCAGTGGGCTGGATTAAACAGCACTTTAAGCTGCCATCCTCATAAGCCCCCACGTTTAGCACCGCCTATCCCCACTTTCACACCACAATCATTCATTGGTAAACCACACGATGAGCAAACCCCACAGAATTTTGGGCAATACAGGGATCTTTAGCTTGGGTATAAGAAGCGTTGTTGCAGAGCAAATGGGGAAGCCAAAACAACACCCCTTGAGGAAGAGTGAGTGAAAAAGAAAGAAAGAGAGAGAAGCAACCAGCTTAACAATGAAAGTTATTTATTTCTGGGTAGTGAATATATAGCCAAACACACAAAACAGTTACAATATTAAATCTAAATTGGAACTGATTACAAATGTTAGGGCTAGCTAACCATATAACAGTTTACATAGGGCAGAGTCAGGAGGCTATTTTTGGGCAGGGGGAGGAAGAGAGAGAGAGAGAGAAAGAGAAAGAGAAAGAAAGAAAGACCTCACCACTCTGTGGAGCTTGCACTGATCGGGGTTCCCAGATGGTGATGGTAGCCGGGGGTCCAGAGGGCAGGAGAAAAGCAGAGCAGAGTCCCCAGCATGATCAGAAGTCTCAATGGAACTGTTGCAGTTTAAATCCAGATATCAGAACAGCTTTTCTTGGGCAAGTGTAGGAGTTTTTATAGGGATAGGACAATAGTTCAAGAGAACACTGGATTTGTTTATGGGTAAACAGAGGCGAGACAATAGAGACTGATCACCCCTGGTTATGGGTGATGTTCCTTGAAGGAGCTCACAAAGCAACTAGGCATTTTCAGTATTTTAGACGTCAATAGGATCTTTACTAGAATTGGTCTGATAATGACTAATTTGGGTGTGAGCAGGCCCGGGTTCATTAGCATCTGGAGCAGAGATTTCCCATCAGGCAGTGCTTCTCTACTTTTGGTATCCCATAGTTCAGTGCGGTTCCTGCTTTGGAAAAGCTGATCTCCATTCTGTATTCTAATGAGATGTCCCTCTGTTCTATCGTCAATGCAGATGAGGCTGGGGTGTTTCCTTAATTCTATCACCCTTGTCTGAAGGAATTTAGGTGTGTCTTCCCCGGCCTTTTCATTGCTTTGTCTTTGATTCTAGCAGAGGCCTAGGGGAGGGGGATGGTTTTCCATGAGTGTCACTCCCTGGCTCCCCAAGAGCACAGGGCTGGTAGGTAACAGGAAGCCTGCCTCGGACTAATTTTGAGGCTTCCCTGCAGTGTAGACGTGCTATTTTGAAATAACTAGCTTATTCCGAAATAACTGTGCAGTGTAGACATAGCCTTGCTGACCACACTCTTCCCAGTGCCTTCTTTGTTTTATCTTCCAGTGCTGAGAGAGTGTGATGGGCTGGGAGAGATTGATGAGATATAGCCGCATACAAATGTTTAGTGTATGTGGCCTGTAAATACCTTGCAAGGCTACAAGCTACCAAGGTGCCATGCAAATGTCTGCTCTCACTTTCAGGTAACACGAAATAAGAAGCCGGCAGCATTATCTCCTATAAATGTAAACAAGTATGTTTGTCTCCGCAATAGGGGCTGACTTTTTTTTGTTGTTTTTGCCAGTAGGTGCAGGTGCCCGCTAGCCGCACTCCATGCTACTTCTTCCTGTCCCCATTCTGCCCACTTCCCCTTAGGTCCCCTCCTTGGAGCACCCGCCCCCCCCCAAAATGGCAATTCTCAGGGTATGTAGACACTTTTCACATATTAGTTATTGCATGTATCTATCATTGGTTTCTTAACAATGTCACCATTAAAATAGTAACGAGCACCATAATTATATTACCATGACTTATAGGGTGCGTCTAGACTGGCAAGATTTTGCGCAAAAGCAGCCGCTTTTGCGCAAAAACTTGCCAGCTGTCTACACTGGCCGCTTGAATTTGCACAAGAACACTGACGATCTAATGTAAGATTGTCAGTGTTCTTGCGCAAATACTTTGACGCTCCCGCTCAGGAAAAAGCCCTCTTGTGCAAGTGTTCTTGCGCAAGAGGGCCAGTGTAGACAGGGAAGGAATTTTTTGCGTATGAAAGCCCCAATGGCGAAAATGGCCGCTGGAGCTTTCTTGTGCAAAATAACGTCTATACTGGCCACGGATGCTTTTGTGCAAAAGCACTTCTGCGCAAAAGCACCGTGCCAATCTAGACACTCTTTTGCAGAAATACTTTTAACGGAAAAACTTTTCCATATTTCCACAAAATCATGCCAGTCTAGACGCAGCCATAGTGTGTTAAAATATTTGCACTCGGCTACATGCTGTCTTTGCTTACATCCCAGTTTAAGGGCATTACTTTCCCTCTGTGCTTCACCCCTGCATGGGGCCTGCTGGAGAGCTGAGGGCCACTGATGGCAATAGGAAGAAGGTAGATGGGAGAGACAAGCCATGGGGGTTTTTCTCTCGCCCTTTCTCTTTACCCACTACTTCTATTGCTCTCTGCCCTTGACCTTTTGTGCTCTTTTGTGTCTTCTCTAGGACCCGGCTCCCCTTCCTGATATATCCCCCTTCTTGCTTCCCACCCATGTCCCTTTCCCATCCATCTGCTCCCCACGTCCTTGAGGTAGGAAAGGTTTCCTAGTGGTTAAGGCATAGGCCTGGACCTCGGGAGCTCTGGGTTTGGTACTCTGCTCTGCCACAGACTCCCCACTTAGCCTTGGGAAGGTTACTTTACTTCTGAGCTTCCTAGATTGTCCAAAAGAGACTAAAACTAACCCTGCCTTCTAGGCTAGATCTTTCATGGCTGTGTGATGATGGGGGTGTAACAGTTTGGGTCACAGAGATCTGTTTGAGCTTGTCACCCAATGAGCCGATCATATCAGTGAGACTTGCCCACTGGCTTTGTGAGGTGTCCCAGAACCCTATTCCCAGCCAGAAACTCTGGTCTCCCGCAGCAAAGGTGCAGCATGATACAGACACTGACAACAGCTCAGCTCTGGGAGGGCTCAGTTATAGGGACTTGATAGCATCCAGGAACACAGACTCCAAAAGGGACCAAAACCCCAAATAAATGTGCTGTTTGGTGTAAACATTTTACCTAGAGTAAGTTCACAAAGATGTTCCCTTCCTTGATCAGTGAAAGAGAGATGCATAGCTGTTGTCCTGTCCCATACTGCCCCCCCCCAACCTTGGTAGCAATTAATTACACTGGGCTTAATCATAAACAAAAGTGTTTAAGTATAAAATGTAGGATTTAAGTGATTGCAAGTGAAAACAGAGATCAAAGTTAAGTTACTAAGCAAAAATAAAACAAAACACACGAGCTAAATCTAATACCCCAAGACAATGGTAGGCAAATTCCAGCCTCCAGGCCAGATCCAGTTCACAGGTTTAATCCTTGGTGGGCCCCCACCTCTATGTTTACCTGCGCCTCTGCAGGTATCGGACGAGCACGGCTCTCGTTGGCTGCGAATCGCTGTTCGTGGCCAATGCGAGTGGCAGGAAGCAGCATCCTGGTCCATACTGCTTCCCACCACTCACATTGGCCATGAATGGCAATTCATGGCCAACAAGAGCTGCGATCATCCAATACCTGCGGAAGTGCAAGTAAACACAGCGGCGGCAGCCTGCCAGGGACTGACCCTGGAGGGCTGCCTTTTTTTCCCCATTTTATTGCCCACCCCCTGCACTAAGAGAAATTGTTCCAAATCATATTCCTCACCCTAGTTCTTATTTCAGGCGCAGTTCTTCACAAGTCAGAGCTGATCTTTTTCTCTGACTTGGGCCCAGCAGTGCTCCTCCACCCCTCTCATTACAGTTCTTTCTTTTTCCAGGTGTTCTTGTGCATCCTCTTAGGGTAGGGAGGCAGTTTCAAAAGCCAACTGAAGACCTTCATTGAGTGTTCCCCTTCCCTGGAATCTTTTGTTCAATTCTCCCCTCCCTGCCGAAGAATATAAAATTCAATATGGATTCCAGCACCAGGTGGTATAATCATGTGTCTCTATAGCACCAACCACAGTTTGGGCTTTCAGGAAAAACAAAACCATTCACAGATCATTGCCTTCAGCACTGGGCCATTAAGTTCCTTAAATACCACTAATGTCCGGTAAACCTCATTTCATGAGGCATAAGGAAGCAATCAACAAAGGCTTCCCTTGTCGACCGATCCGCATCTAGACTGCTGCGCTGTGCCGGATCAGTTGATTGTCAGCACAGCGCCAGCGGCCATTTCATTGACTATGTCGTGTAAGCTACTTTACATGGCTCCATTGATGGAGCCATGTAGTCTAGACACACCCTAGAAGACCTAGATTAATAAGCAAGTTTAAACTTCATATTTCTAACGTCACATCCAAGAATGACACATGAACACAGAATATACACATTAAGGGGATAACAAGCTCTTCAATGAGAGGTTACATAACACATTTTATATAAAGTATATTTCAATTATGTGTGGTCAGGGTGAAAGAAGCTATGTGCATATATTTGCATATATATGTAACTGCACTTAAGTTGCGGCCTTCGGCATGTGCTGTGAGTATCATTGTGTCCCCCGGGGCTTCCAAAGTTGAGTAGCCCTGTAACAGAGCTTTTCCAGCTCTAAAATCTGTGGTTTTATGAAAAAACAAAAAGCTGAATACATAGAACTTCCCACTTATCACTAAATAGATAGCACTTAGCATTTCCTGTCACTCTCCCAAAAGAAATATATTTGTGTGTCAGATGAGCCAGAATCAGTCAAAACAGTGCCTCTGAAAGATTCTCCTGTAGCACTTGAAATGACCCTGGAAGCACAGAAAACAGGGCTATCTCACAGACACCATTCTGTGGCACTGATTTGCTCTGAGTGACTGCCATCAGTCATTCTGAAACAACAAATGCATGATCTAAAGCAGTGGTTCCCAACCTTTTTGAGCATACGGATCCCTTTTCAATCTGTTCACATTTTACAGACCCCCAAGGGGAGCAGCATAAAGTGGTGGCCAGCACGTCCCTTGGCCTGTGCTGCTCCCTCAACTTCTACCTCCTGCATCCCCTGCCCACCCATGGAGGTTATGGTGAGGGGGGAGTCTCATGGCCAAAAGTAGCTCTTGCCCTGGCATTCTGCCCTTGGCCGGGCATGGAGCCCTGGAGGAGAAAAAAAAGAAAAGAAAAGGAAAAGACAAATAAGGATCAGGCCTCTGCAGGACTGAGAGGGGGGATAGGGCTAGAGCATAAACGGCAGTGCAGCTGGCAGCAGAAGGATGGATGGTGCCTTGTGGGGTCTCAAGTTCCCATCCTGAGGGTGGAAGGTAGCAAGCGTGTGGCTGGTTACAAATGGCGAGCCCCGGGCGAGACTCGCCTAGGGGAAAGTCCCAGTCCTGCAGTGGGCCTGATTCTAACTTTCCTTTCCTAAACTTTCCACACACCTCCTACAGTACCATCGTGGATCCTCAGGGGTCCTCAGACCACAGGTTGGGAACCACTGATCTAAGGACTGTGGGTACTATTAAACTGTCCTCATATGCATAACTATGTCTATATAGCATTAGACAAAAGGTACTGGATTGCATTATCATATCATTGCAAAGGCCTGGCTGCTTTTGGGAAAATGCAACTCTTTCTTCACCACAAATAGATTGGTAAATGTTGATGATCTAGGTCAAGGGTTCTCAAACTTCACCACACCACAGCGCTCTTCTGACAACTAAAATTAGTACCTGACCCCTGAGGAGGGAACTGAAGGACCATTTTAATTGAGTGAATAGAAAACCTTGGAAACTCACTGCTTCAGATAAAAGGGCTAAACACCATGGCTAGATTTTAAAATGAATTGAATCATTGCAGGGTTATCATAATGTTCATAATTATGTAACTGGAAAAGAGCATAAAAATCAATTTCTGTGACGAATGTTTCTTGGGGTGACTCCTGAAGGCCACTCAGAAATGTCAGGCAATGAAGCAAGTAGCTGCTGTCTCCCATGCTGTTGATTCTGCAATGGAATATACACAGTCCCCATGGGCTCAAATGACTGCACTGGCTTCCCGGCTCAAGTGTATTTGTGTTCATCTAAAAAGGTCATTTGAGGCTGGATGGTTTGTACAATACTGACCTGTTCTTTCCTTTGTTTTCCCCAGCACATGAGAGAGAGAGAACTTGAGAGGTTCCAGTCCCCACATGCATTCTTCTGGATTTGCAGGGTTCTCCCTGGAGGGCTCTGCTCTCTGAAATGTACTGCCTCGCTCATCTAACCAAGGGCTGCCCTGCATATGTGTTACATTTGTGTCACTGGGCTGATGTGGCATTTTGTTGTCAAAAGTTGTGATGGGTCTTAGATGCAGATTTTTAGTTCAGTTGCATTTTAAACACGTTGTATTGTACTTTTTTAAAATGTACATACTGTAGTATTGTATATTAGTGCACACAGATAAAATATTGCAGGGGCCTTTCCTGTACTGTACAGGCACTTTGATCTTTGGTGAGGTGTCATTTAAAAATTTGAATAAAAATAGTATCTGTTACTTCCATGGCAGCCTGTGTGTGCATCACAGAAAACCCTTGCGTGTGTGTTCTTGTTAAGAGGGAGACCAGCTGGACTGCACCATGTAAGAGTCCCTGGTTCCAGCTGCAGTTGAGTAATATCAGGGGAATGTTGACTCTGGATGTCAGCTCCTCCTTCCTTGATCAGAAAGGCTATGTCTACACTAGCGGGTTCTTGCACAAGAACATCTTGTGCAAGGGTTCTTGTGCAAGAACTCTTGCGCAAGAACACGTCCACACTGCCATGTGCGAGCCGTGCTTTTGCGCAAGAACATCCATGGCAGTGTGGATGCTCTCTTGCGCAAGAAAGCTCTGATGGCCATTTTAGCCACAGGGCTTTCTTGTGCAAGAAACTCCTGCTGCGCGTCCACACTGCCCTCTTGCACAGGAGCTGTTGCACAAGAGGGCTTACACTTGTTAGAAAAGAGTGTAGCTCTTGTGCAAGAAGCCCTCTCTTACCACGCTTTACTGTAAATCTTCTTGCGCAAGAGCAGGCAGGCAGTGTGGACATTCTGGGGAAAAACGGCCATTCTTGCGCAAGAACCCACCAGTGTAGACATAGCCACAGAGTAGCATTCTCCCTGCAATGGTCACCTCCACGCCAGGGCTCTTATTAAATGGCACGCTTTACCCCTCAATGCATTTTCCTTCCTGATTAAATGAACTTTAACCAAAGGCCCCACATTCACTTTTCATTGACGTTTATACAAACAAGACTGCAGGATCATAAAAGGAAGAAGAAAGAGACATAAGCAAGGCTATATAGAAGTACAGTTCAGCATTTCAGCCACTGTCAAGAATATATTTATGGTTTTTGTCAGCGGCAATTATTCTGAAAATGCCCTTTCAGTAGATATGGGGATCACTAGGATTAGGGGATACACATCACACTAAAGTGGAGAGGACTGAATTCCATTTTTAATTGTGGTCCATGGGTCAGTGAACACATTTAGGACATCAAACATCCCACCATCCATAGTAGAACGCCCACTGATGTCACATGGTGAGCTAATGAAACTTCTTTGTTGGAAATGCAGTACTGAAACTGTTTGCTGAAAAATAGTTTTCGATGACTGATCTTTCATTGGAAAGAATCTCGGCTCTAGGATGCAATTTCCAGTCAAAGCCAAAGCCTAGATAGTAGAGAAAACGTGATCTGCAAGGCTAGCCAACACCCGAGTGGTTAATGATAATCCTCTAGGATGTAGGAGCTCTAGGTCAAATCATCACTGAGGCTACGTCTAGACTGCAAGCCTCTTTCGAAAGAGGCTTTTTCAAAAGATACTAGTGAAAAAGCCTCTTTCGAAAAAGAGCATCTAGACTACAACCAGTACTTTCGAAAAAGCAAGTTGCTTTCTCGAAAGAGAGCATCCAGGCAGTCTGGATGCTCTCTTTCAAAAAAGCACAGTTTGCATTACATAGCGCCTCTTTTCAAAAGAGCACTTTTGAAAAAAGGCATTATTCCTCGTAAAATGAGGTTTTCCGTGGTCGAAAAAATTGCTGCATTCTTTTGATTTACTTTCGAAAGAACGTGGCAGCAATCTAGACACAGGGGAAGTTTTTTCGAAAAAAGGCCACTTTTTTCAAAAAAAACCTGTGATCTAGACACACCCTGAGACTCAAAGTACAAAAGGGCACACACATCACCTTGAGAAAGGGTAAGAATGGTGAAAAAGATTGATGTTCTTATGCCTATTGCGACATAGTCCATACACCTAATGCATTGAGACACCTTCATCGAGTAACATCTTGTTGAGTTAATGATCTTTTAAAGAAAGAAAGAAAGAAAGAAAAAGAAAGAGATCAGGAAAACAGGCTTGCAGCAGTCAGATGAGAAGGATGTTCTCACATTCAAAATCTATTTCCATTCAGAAGTCATGATTTATTTATGTGGTCTGACCATATAAAGCCAGATTCTGTTCAATAAATACAGCTTTTACAGATATTTTCCTCCTGCTGGTGACAGTTGTGTTTGGACTGAGCTCAGATGTTGATTCCATCTACTTGTCTGTCTTCCTGCTTTTTTGCATTTTATTCTGAACAATATGATTTCACTTGAGAAATAAGTAATTGTTCCCTTCTGTTACTACCAGGAATCAAAGTGAATGTTTCTATTTAATTAGTAGTGCCACTGTATTGTCTCTGTAACACAAGGGTAATTCCTTAAAGCAAGTCTCTGCTCTGGAAACTGTACCACCTGGCTGTGTCTAGACTGGCAAGTTTTTGCGCAAAAGCAGCTGCTTTTGCGCAAAAACTTGCCAGCTGTCTACACCGGCCACTTGAATTTGCGCAAGAACACTGACGATCTAATGTATGATCATCAGTGTTCTTGCGCAAATACAATGATGCTCCCGCTCGGGAAAAAGCCCTCTTGCGCAAATGCTTTTGCGCAAGAGGGCCAGGGTAGCCAGGTAAAAACTGTTTTGCGCAAAAAAGCCCCGATGGCAAAAATGGCGATCGGGGCTGTCTTGCACAAAACCACGTCAAGATTGGCATGGATGCTTTTCCGCAAAAAGTGCTTTTGTGCAAAAGCATCCATGCCAATCTAGACGCTCTTTTCCGCAAATGCTTTTAACGGAAAAACTTTTCCATTAAAAGCATTTGCGGAAAATCATGCCAGTCTAGACGCAGCCCCTGTGTATATGCAGAGTCAGAGCTGCAGAGCTGAGGGGCACATATCAGTAGAGCTGTTTGCCTAAAGAAGGGGAGATGCCCCCTACGTGCATTAACAGAACTGCTGAGTTCCAAACAGTGACACTTGTGCAGTTCATGGGCTTGTACAGGCCTGCCACAGCATGTCAGTGTCACACGGGGGGGAGGCACTCTGGATCCATTTGTTAAGAAAACATCGTGTGACACTGGGATGCTTTTCATCACAATTTCAATTCTGGTTCCTGTGATAACAGCCAGGTCTGCAGCAGGCTGAACTTCGGAAGAGGGTGGGGGGAGATGGGGAGCCTATTTTATTAGATAGGACAGGTAACTTATTAAAATAAGTGTGTTTTCCATCATTCTGGTTTCTCGTTGAATTTCTCTCCTTTCTGAAAGAGCCCTTCTTCTGAGATATTATAAGTGCCCACAAGGGCTGTGTGGTTTACAGGAAAGGTGATTTAAGGTAAAACTGTTAAATCAGAGTTCATTTCTCCTTTGCTTGAGAATATGGGATTTCTGAGCAGTCAGTTTTTGGGGCTGGATATCATAGAATCCTAGGGCTGCAAGAGACCTCAAGACGTCATTGAGTCCAGCCCCCTCCCAAAGTAGGACCAATCCCAACTAAATCATCCCAGCCAGGGCTTTGTCAAGCCAGGACTTAAAAACCTTTAGGAATGGAGATTTCATCACCTCCCTAGGTAACCCATTCCAGTGCTTCACCACCCTCCTAGGAAAATAGATTTTCCTAATATTCAACCTAGACCTCCCCCACTGCAACCTGAGACCATTGCTCCTTGTTCTGCCATCCATCACATCTGTGAACAGCCTCTCTCCATCCTCTTTGGAATCTCCCTTCAGATAGTTAAAGGTTGCTGTCAAATTCCCCCCCCCCCCGACCCGCAGAGTAAACAAGCCCAAATCCCTCAGCCTCTCCTCATAGGTCATGTGCTCCAGCCCCCTCAGCATTTTGATTGCCCTCCACTGGACCCTCTCCAATGCGTCCACATCCTTTCTATCGTGGGGGACACAGAACTGGACACAATACTCCAGATGTGGCCTCACCAATGCCAATAAAGGAAAATAATCACTTCTCTAGATCTGCTGGCAATTCTCCTCCTAATGCACCCTAATATGCCATTAGCCTTCTTGGCTACAAGGGCACACTGTTGACTCATATCCAGCTTCTCATCCACTATAATCCCCAGGTCCTTTTCTGCTACTTAGCCAGTCTGTAACCATGCTTGGGATTCTTCCATCTCTGCACTTGTCCTTGTTGAAACTCAGCAGATTTCTTTTGGCCCAATCCTCCAATTTGTCTAGGTCACTCTGGACCCTGTCACTCTGGATATCTCAAGGGAGCAATTCAAGGGGACCTGAGGATTGAGGTGCACCTAGAGGTTGGACCTGCTTGGTCTCGCACCGCTGGGATATGAACAGTCCCGAATGAGAGAATTTGCAGGACCAGTGGAGATCTCCTGCCACCGTCTTCCAAGGCTGCCCAGCAGGCACCCTGCCTCATCTCCCCCCACCCAACCTGGCTAGGCGGCTGCTCTCAGGGCAGCAGAAGCTCCAACTCCTGCCATGGTGCTCCAGCCCCATTCACACTGGGAGAGCCGCAGGGCTCCAGCTCCAGCCCCACACTCCAGCTGCTTTGGGGATCCGGCCTTGTGCTGCCCATGCTACTCAGGGCTACCGCAGTGCCCCAACCCCATACTCAGGGAACTACTGTGGGGCTCTAGCCTGCCCTGCACTCCAAGAAGCTGCCAGAGGACTCTGGCTGGTCCCATGCTGCAGCAGGGCTCTGACCTCAACTCCGAGCTCCTGGGGGCTAATATGGAGCTCCAGGGCTCCAGCCCAGTGCCAATCTGTACTGCTGGGGTACTCTGGCATGGCCCTGCACTGCCATGGGCTGCTGGAGGCTACTGCAGGGCTCTGGCCCCAGTCTCGCACTGCCCCTTGCCAGGCTGCCAACCCTGTTGCCCCAGCTGGCTGGCCCTTAGGCTTCTGGGTTCTCTGATACAGGAGCATCCATGGCACTGCCGTATGATGGATGTTGCCAGACCAGAGAGTGCTGGGTTTTGGAGGTACAACCTGTATTATAAACTTAAAAGGAAAAATCAGGGTTGGCATTGCAAGAGGAGAGTGCTTGGGTGGCAGAAATACTGGTGGTGTCAAGAGCTAACATCCAGTCAACACAAACAGTTTTAAATTTGTAGGATTTCAACTTCAAACATTATTCATTTTATTGAATAATTACCATACATAGTAAAATTGAATCAGGAACTCGTAAAGCTTCCACTACTCTTTCCATAACTAATTTGGATTATTTTGTAATTTGTAACAGTAAAACATTTCTTTGCACTAAAGTGACAGTTGAATAGGTGACTCAATTTTAATTTTGTTAGCAAATATTTTTATGAACTCTAACTATAATAGTCATGACTTTTTCCTGATGAAAAATAAAAATAATTATTTAAACCAGTGTTTCTCAAAGTGATCTGTGGACCCACTCTGACAAAGCTGCTACTGGATCGCTTTGGTTTGTTTACTTACCAATTCTGCTCCCATTGGCTGCAGTTCACCTTTAGAGAAATACTGATTTACACCTTTCACCCAGCAAATTCTGGTGTGAAAAGTAGTGCATTCAGTTAATTTAAGTGGAAGGATTGCTAATGCAAAATTTGGTATCTGTAGGTAATCAAGAATAATCTCTATTGAAGGATAATATAAACTCAGTATTCCATGATCTAACTTGCTTCCTCTCAAGGGTGTGTCTCAACTACAGGGTTTTTTTGAAAAAAGTGACCTTTTTTCGAAAAAACTTCCCCTGCATCGAGACTGCTGCCGCATTCTTTCGAAAGTAAATCGAAAGAACGCAGCAATTTTTTCGACCGCAGAAAACCTTGCTTTACGAGGAATAATGCCTTTTTTGAAAGTGCTCTTTCGAAAAAAGGTGCTATGTAATGCAAACTGTGCTTTTTCGAAAGGGAGCACCCAGGCAGTCTGGATGCTCTCTTTCAAAAAAAACCCTGTTTGCATTCAAGAACGCCTTTTTTCAAAGGAGCACTTTCAAAAAAAGGCATTCTTCCTCGTAAAATGAGGTTTACCATGGTCAAAAAAACTGCCGCATTCTTTTGATTTAATTTCGAAAGAATGCGGCGGCAGTCTAGATGCAGGGGAAGTTTTTTCGAAAAAAGGCCACTTTTTTTGAAAAAACCCTGTAGTCTAGACACCCCCCTATGCTGTTTGTTTCTATTATGCACTGATATAAATGGTAATACTTATAATACTTTTCAGTTCATTGTAGGGAAAACCAAACCAAACCACACATTAGGGCCTGATTTTCAATCACTCCTTACTCCCATCTGGCAGCGCGAAGACGCCTTAGAAGTATTCCTCCATACTCACTTTACAGTCCCTTTACACTGCCAGAGTGGTGTAAGTTGGCCCTGATGTAACTGAAAATTACTATTAGCAATTTGGAGTGTGACAGCCATTGTTAATCTGCCCATGATCCACATGCTTTGGAACATATTTCATTCCACAGTGGTAAAAGTCACACAGGAAACCTGAATGTCAGACATCTAGACTTCCAATACGTGTTTTGGGTTTCACTTAAAAGTTGCCTGTGCCCCAGCGGAATGTGGGGGATGACACAGAAACAGGACAAATAGGGGACTTCAAGGTCATGCAGTCTGTACATAACAGGAATATGCCCTTCTGCACCCCCACTTCTCATCCAAACTCTCTGCAATCTCCCAGAATCCCTGAGTACTAACTAGACCACCTCTCTAGGGGAGTCTGTTCTGGTGTCTCAATTGCTCTGCCTATTCCTAAGTTTGCCCTAGTGTTGTAAGGCCAGGAGCAGCAGGAATCACTGTGGCCCAGAGAAGTTCAGTGCTTGAGAACTCTGCTCCCATTGAAGTGACTTCACTTGGAAAATCTCTCCCCTAATTTTGTTTCAAATGAAAGCTTGTACTCTACAGAAATTGAGGGGGGCCTCTTAAAAATGCACCTTGTGCTGTAGTGCAGGGAGCACTGGGGGATCTTCTCACCTTTTGTGCTTCAGGTTCTTTACCTATATTATATCTCTACATCTGTCCCTGTTGTTTTTTAAAATCAGATTTTATAATGTGTTTACTCTGGGCTGTCCCTCCTCCTCCCAACAGCCATCAGCGAAGGGTAAGTGTTGAGACTAGGCTCGGGCTCAGTGAGAAGTAGGAGGGTGCCAGTATGGCTGAGTGAAGAAGACATGCAAAGGAGTTGCTGGAAGGAGGCTCAAGGGTGAATCTAAGAGACTGGCTAGTGTGTGCCAGAAGACGACCAGGGACAGCTTTGGTGATCCCTACAATTAACCTTGACAAGTCAGCTCAGACAGCTGACAAGCTTTTTCTTTCTCACAATCCCCAGGAGCAAAGATGACTCCATATAGCAGCACTTCAGGGTGTGTCTTTCTCTGGAGAGCTCATACTCCTGTTAGTCTGTCAGGCGCTCTACACCGGATTAGCCACTTTCTCACAAATGCAGAACTTGTATGACCCACACTCTGCAGCAATAGCATTTGCACCTTGAATTGACAAACAGATCGGGTAAAGGCTGGAACTGGCTTCTGGGATACGAAACCTGAAATGGAAAGTCAGAGTTTACAACCAGCTACAGCCAGTTTCATGAGGTAAAAATTAATAATCAACCTTAGATAAACCCAACCAGTGGCACCCCCTTGAACTTTACATGGAAGGGCATGAAAGGTAAGTCAGCAATCAAGTGCAGTCTCTGTCTGTACCTGGTGGGTCATGTGAGTGGTGGATGACTAGGAGGTTAAGTGAGTGAGCCCATAATTAGCAATTACTTCTTCCTGATTCATACCTTGAAATGGAAGAGTTTCTAGCCAGGCAGAGACTTACAGGGCAGTGGAGAAAGCTATGCCATCTTCCCAAAAACAGGGCTCATCAGCTCCCTTGCAGAATAAGGCAATCCAGAAAGAATAGGAACTATAACACTGTGCTGATCTTATTATGAAACCCTGTGTGGAAACATAAAAAAGGCTCTGAATCATACCCCTTCCCAGCCAGTGAAAACTGCAAAGCCGCAGTGAGTCAGACAAAGGGATGGAGGCACAGAAGAGAAACTTAGTGGCTTGAAGTATTTATAACAGAGGCTTGTTCTGCAAGAAAATCTGCTTTGGGGTTTCCCGTCCCAGCAGTTAGCTCTATTCCACGGGCCAGCAAAGGTAAGGTGCTGAATGCCTCAATAACTCTGGGTTCGGCACTGCCCAGGATCACAGACTGGGCCTGCAAGAGTCTTTCCTTCAACCTCTGCATGCAGCAGGCAGCAGGGTCGTGACAGGCCTTATCCCTTGAGATGAGCTGTGTGGTGCTGTGTCACAAATCACATGCTTCAGGGTTTAAACTGACCACCAATGGGACAATGAACATCTTTGCCATTCCAGTCAGGTTTGCTTTCATGTATTACATCCTTTTCATCTGGCACTGGAGGGGTCAGAAAACGAGATGATCTGGGTGTTTTGAGCTGTGAGATCAGGAGCCAGGATAACATGTTAAACTGACTAATTTTCTAATTCAGTGATCACCAACCCACAGATCGCCATCCAAGAGTCGACCTTCAGTTCCCTCTGCACTGTGCGCCTGCGCACAATGCATTTTAGGTCTGCCCTCATTTGCAAAGCAGCATGCATCGAACAGGAGAGTGCTGGTGGCAGTTTGGTTGGTTCTGCCGAGGCAGCCTCAGGCGGCTGCCCCTCTTTGCTCCAGCCCAGCTGGCGTGTGGCGCAGTGGCACTGGCAGATAATGTTCAGTCACAGGCGTCTCACTGAGATTTGGTGAACAGAGGACAAAACATATAATTATACATACATGATTTAAGAGTTCTATAGCATGAATTAAAAACAGACAGTTTATTCTACATCATTGTCTTAGGGGCAGATTTTGGGTTGCACGTAAATTCAAAAAGTGATCTTTGGCTGAAGAAGGTTGGTGACCAATGTTCTAATTCAATAAGGCAAGAGATAGAAAGCCAGCCAAGTGTAAACTGTTCCAGCCAGGTCTTATCCGGCAGGGCAAGTCCTGTGGTCCAGATCATGTATATATAAGCACTAGAGGATTTACCCAGCATTGCTTGGATCCTTAACTGAAATAATATTTGTTCTTCATTGCTCTAGAGTGAAGCTGGGGGTGAGGGGTTCAGTATCAGGCTGCCCTGGGGAGAGAGGACTGCCCCAGCTCTCTGTCACCACAGCAGCTTGGGGCCAGGTGAGAAGCACTGCTGGATGGGTGGTGCAGCTGTAGCAGGCACAGCTGGGGAAAGGGTGCTTGTCCCCCACCTGGGACAGACAGACAGACAGACACACACACACAGTCTCTGAAATATATAATAGATAGCTGTCCCATTCTCCACCCCTGCCCCCTGCTGTCCCAATGGGATTATAGCTGTCCTAATCCCTTTCTCTGGCCCCTTGCTGCCCCTCTGTGGTCATTATACAGTATAACTGTCCCTGCAGGCAGACACCTCCCTTTCCATTTTATGAGAAACAATCACATTCTAAGCACATCCTAGTGTCCTGGCACAACCAAACCCTGACCTCACTTTAAGTTAGGAGAAGAGGAAGTTACATACCATATTTGATGGTTCTAGCTCTTACCATTCAGAAAGAGTTCTTGAACTAACATACTCACAGGTGGATGGACAGACAGACAAACTCTCTCAAACATATAGTAGATAATCCTCTGGTCAGTGGAACTACACTGAAAAGGATCTGACCTTATGTTCTCATATACCTGAGAACTTATCTCTTTTACAGACAAGGACTGATGCAATCAATCCAACAGAGTCGATTTAGCAGGTCTAGTGCGGATCTGCTACATCAACTGCGGATTGCTCAGACATTAACAGCAGTGCTCCACTGGAACTAGAAGAGTAAGGGGGGTTGACAAGAGAGTCTCCTGGTGAAGCAGCACAGTGTAACCCCTGTGGTAAGTAGAACTAAGTTACGTTGACTTGAGTTATGCTACTAACATAACTCAAATTGCATATCTTAAAATGACTTTTCTTTCTTGGGTAGACCTGCCAAGCATCTGAGTACCATCCCCTGGATTTCTTCTCCTTGATACTGAACATTAGAATTTAAAAATACCCTTAAAGTAAAGTGGAAAAATGATTCATTACCAGCTCTTCCTTACTCTCTAGCTTAAGAAATCTGGAATCCAAAGAAGAGCAAAGAGCTTTGCTTTCTTGCCAAGTTTTCCATTTGGTAGAAAAGAAGTAACAGTTCTCTCCATGCTGTAGCCAGTTCTCAGGACAGGCGCTGCATCTATGCCCTTGAAAATAAAATACTGTGTAACTATATTAATAGCATCATCTAGAGATTTCTCTCTGAGAGATTACTAAAACACTCCACAAATCGTATTACGCAACAGGAACAGGCAATCTATAATAAAGGCTGCAGGTGAGACTCCCAAATCATTCAGAACTTGGCTGAGCATTTATAAAACAAAACTGAAGACCTTCCTACAGCTCTAGGAATTTGGAATTTGATCAGCTCCACTAGGGCTAATGCCTCTATTTGATGAAACCTTGAATTCACATATGAAAAAAGACTTCATTTTATGTCTCAGCTAAGTCAGTACATCCATCAGCACAATGGCTTTGTTGCAAAACACCACCTCTTCCTCAGGGAAGGTGGAATTATCCTCTGCCTGCCTTCCTCCTTCACCTTGCACTTGTGGCTGTAGAAGGGTATGGCAGAAGGCTGCTCCTGAGTCTTTGGGCAGGTCAGGCTGCAAATACTCAGGGCAGAGGCCCACAATGGGAGTTTTCTATTTAGAGTGTGCGTGCATGTGTGCATGCGCATGTGTGTTAATTTCTTTGAGCTGGTAGGAACACCAGAGATAAAGGAAGTTTTGTTGAAATATGCTGCTTTATCAAAGCTGAAATATTTTGGGGGAAAGTAGCATTTTATACCAAGTTTTTGGTAGGAATGTTTTCTGAGGGCTGTATTGCTAGTGGTCAGGGCAATCGCCTGATATAGGAGACTGAAGTTGAATTCCCTGCTGTACCTAATTCATGGGAGAGTTTTTCATTCCAGATCACTCTGGGAATTGAACTTGTGTCTTCCCCAGCTGTCCACACTGCTTCTTAAATTAAAAAGCTCAAGTTCTGACCTGACAGTGGACTCTGACCAAAGGTTACAGTAGGCATGGCTTGGTACACTGTACCAGATAGAAAGTAGCTGGCAAGATCCATTATGCCATAGCAGCTATTTGTACCTGGAACAGTGCAACAGAAAACACTGTGCCACCCTGAGAGCCCCTTCATGGAGCTGCCTCTTTTCCAGCTCCCTCTGTACAGCAGCAGCCCCACAGGAACACAGAGCTGCGGAGTGGGGGTGGAAGATTGAAGCCTCTGCTCCTTTCCCCACTGGCCAGGGCAGAGCAGAGACAACAGCAGAACTGCCAGCAGCTTCTCTGGATGCTGTACTCCCCTCGCCCCCATAACCTGAGATGGAGTTAGGGGAAGAACACAGGGGGCTTAGGGCTGAGGCAGGGCACAGTCATGGGGGAGTTATATGCCCCCTTGGCTGGTGTGCGCTCTCCCTACTTCCTATGCCAAGAAGAAAATAATTCCATTCCATTGTCTTGCAAACATTCAAAAAATTTAGCTCTGTGGTTTTTAATTTTTGTTCAAAAGGTTAGGCCTGATTCTCACCAGGCTTTCATATTATGAAGCCATTTACATGTGTGCTGCCATTCCATTTGGTGGCATTTCCTACCCACTTTGTGCACTTTTTGCCCAGGAGAGAATGATGGCACACGATGTAAAGCAGGAGAGAGTCAGACCCATTATTCCTTAAGAAGAACCCCCTTTGCTTAGTGACAGTGTTTACTCATTTCTGCCAAACCATTCTGTGAGCTGATTTCTCCTTGAATCAAACTAAGACACTGGTTCAAAACTGAAATCAGAAAGGAGCAATCAAAACAGTGAATTGTTGAATCTCACCCTTATGCAGACTCCTTTGAACCAAATAAGTCTGCAAAAATCTTGCTTCTGGTTGAGCTGGCAATGCAATAATGAGAACTGTCTTTCTGTTGTACTTTGGGAGATCCAATTCTGGCATACAAACAAATACAGGAATTATAATTAAAATTATTATTTAAGAAAAAAGTACACACGACTATTTGCTGAGCTCAGAAAAGTTGAGGGAGCCTGGTTCTTGTTTTGGGATTGCTGCTTAGATGTCTGAGGGAGCTCTCCACTGAAATCTAGTGGTGAGCTGTGAAAAAGGACTTCAGGAGCCGATCTCATTTTCATGGGTACACCCTCCCCTCTCTGTGTGTTCAGCAGAATGGGACTGCTTGCCCAAATGATCACTTTTAGCTGGTGTTGGATCCCCAGTCCTGTTATTATTGGGTCAGGAGGAATAAAAAATTGTTATCCTTGATGTGTGAATCGAGGATAGCAAAACAGTACCTGGCATCCCCAATGGAGGCATTCACCCTCAACTAAACAACATGGCCAGGAGGGGACATGGCTTCCAAAGCCCAGTGAACTGAGGCTAGGGATAGGTATGTGTGAGCATCTGGTGGTGTGGGCTCTGCTTACGTGCCTTATGCACCATTTGATCCTTCCTTTCTCTTCTGTGTAATAAAAGAGGTAACTTAGACTCAACTTAGGCTACGTCTAGACTACAAGCCTCTTTCGAAAGAGAGCGTCTAGACTACAACCACTTCTTTCAAAAAAGCACCCAGGCAGTCTGGATGCTCTGTTTCGAAAAAGCCCTGTTTGCATTCAAGAACACCTTTTTTTGAAAGAGCACTTTCAAAAAAAGGTGTTTTTCTTTTAAAATGAGGTTTCCCATGGTCAACAAAACCGCCGCGTTCTTTCGATTTAATTTTGAAAGAATGCGGTGGCAGTCTAGACTCAGGGGAAGTTTTTTCAAAAAAAGGCCACTTTTTTCGAAAAAACCCTGTAGTCTAGACACACCCTTAGTGAGTTATTACACACTGCAGAGTTGGAAGTGCTGATTCATAGATCTAAGTGATGCACCTATTTTGTGACACCTATTCTGATGCACCTATTCTGATGCAAGAGACTACTCAGCGAGCACCACCACTGGGCTCCTCTATTGGCAGTTGAAATCACTGAGCTGCATTAATTGGTGGCCCTGAAGACATCCTGGTGAGTGGCCAGCAGGGCGCCTGGTGGAGAGGCACAGTTAGTGGCCAGCAGGGCCAGAACAGAGCCCTGCAGAGAGGTGTGGCAATCAGCTGGTAGGCTGTCTGCCGGAGAGGAGCAGTGAGCGAGTGCCTGAGCACCAGTGTGAGAAAGGTGCCTCCTTACTCAGATGGGAGGTGAGGTCTGCAAGTGCAGTTCTGAATTCTGGGTCTGCAGTGACTCAGCTGAGAGTGGAATGCAAAGAAGAATTGGTCATGAGAAGGGGACGTTTGGTTTTTAAACACCCGAGGGAGAAAGGACACTGCCCAACATACTTGGAGGTGGGGTTTTGTTCATTGTTATTGTTGACAAACCCTGTTTGCAGTGTTTTCCCATATTAATGCCTAGTTACTACGTTTTTGCTACACTAAGATGCTGTGCTCCGTAGAGGGGAAGTATTGCCTCTCAGAAGTGTCCTGGGGTGGTTGTAATTAGCTCAGGTCTCTAGATGTGGGCCAAGCTGGTTTTGTGTGGTATTGTTGGAAAGGAACCCCTCAATCCTGAACCAAGCCCTTGTTAATGCCAACTCTGACTGGCAGAAGGGTTACATAAGGGTTCACAGCAGACAGCTGCTGCGGCACAGGAGCCAGCAAACAGAGCTGTAAACAGGGGAGTTCGTAAGGGGAGTTTGGATTGTGGGACTCATTTGGGGTTTGTTTTTGCCGTGAGGGGGGTGTTTTGGTTTGTTTTTGTGTTTGCTGGATTAACAGGATTTAGGTGAGAAGGCTGATAAACACAGAGGCAGCAGTGGCCATGGCCCAAGTAGTAGAGGATACAAGGAGGATGATTGGATGTGGTAGCTGTAGTACCTGAGGGGGTACCTGAAAGGAGTTTTGTTTGCATGAAGTGCTGCCTGATAGAGCTTATGGAAGAAAAGATCCGAGGATTGGAGATGCAGGTGGAAACTTTGGTTGAGTTTAGAAGGGGGTTCAAGCAGATGATGGAGCAAAGGCATGAGGTGGCTGAAGGCGAAAGCTTAGACATGCAGATGGAAGCAGGATCAAAGGTCTCTGAGGGGGGACTGCTGGGCGAAGAAAATGGACAGTGGAAGCATGTGACTATGAGAACCAGGCAGAGGAAAAGATGGGCCGGTGAAGGAGAAATAGAGCTCAAGAACAGGTATGTGGAGTTGGAGAATGAAGAAGGGGTATAACAGGTATCCACTGAAGGTGGATGGGAAAGGAAAAAGAGAAGAGTGGTTAGTCTCATAGATAAAGGGGAAGAGTTGATGGAGACAACACCACTAATGAGCACCAGGAGGATACAGGATGGGTTGAAGAGGATTACAAGGGAAAATAGGAATGGAAAGGACTTGCAGCCAGAAGAAACAAGAGATAGACCACAGAATCGCACTGTCACCAGGAAAAGGCAGGTCTACGTGATTGGGGACTCCTTATTGAGAAGAATAGACAGGCCTGTAACCAGAGCCGATCCAGAGAATAGAAGGCTGTGCTGTCTGCCAGGTGCTAAGATATGGGATGTGGAACTGAGGTTGAAGAGGATCCTAAAGGGAGCGGGAAAGAATCCATTGATCATCCTTCATGTAGGAACAAATGATACAGCTAGATTCTCGCTGGAACGAATCAAGGGAGACTATGCCAGGCTGGGGAAGACACTTAAGGAAATCGAGGTTCAGGTGATCTTCAGTGGGATTCTGCCTGTTCCTAGAGAAGGGCAACTAAGGTGTGATAGGATTATGATGCTCAATAGATGGCTCAGGCAGTGGTGCTATAAGGAGGGCTTTGGGATGTATGGCCATTGGGAGGCATTCACGGACAGAGGACTGTTCTCTCGGGTTGGACTTCATCTAAGTAGGGAGGGAAATAGATTTCTAGGATGGAGGCTGGCACAACTGATTAAGAGAGCTTTAAACTAGGAATTTGGGGGAGACAGTTGGGAGATGTCCAGGTAATCTCTATGCCGGATTTTAGCATTGAGAGGGAGGAAAACAAAGTAAGAAAGGATATAGCTGGGGGTAGGAGAATGAACATAAGGAGGAAGGGTAGAGTGGATACTAGTCTAATAGGTCATATTGGAGGTACAATGTCCATGCCAAATTGGGTAAAGAATGTGAGTGAGGCCAAACAGCAAAAATTAAGATGTTTGTACACCAATGCGAGGAGCCTAGGTAACAAAATGGAGGAACTAGAGCTACTGGTCCAGGAAGTGAAACCAGATATTATAGGAATAACAGAAACATGGTGGAATACTAGGCATGATTGGAGTACAGGTATTGAAGGGCATGTGCTGTTTAGGAAAGACAGAAATAAAGGTAAAGGTGGTGGAGTAGCATTGTATATCAATGATGAGGTAGATTGTAAAGAAATAAAAAGTGATGGAATGGAGAAGACAGAGTCTGTCTGGGCAAAAATCACATTGGGGAAGAAAACTATTAGATCATCCCCTGGGATAGTGCTTGGGGTGTGCTATAGACCAGCGGGATCTAATTTGGATATGGATACAGACCTCTTTAATGTTTTTAATGAAGTAAATACTAACGGAAACTGCGTAATCATGGGAGACTTCAACTTTCCAGATATAGACTGGAGAACAAGTGCTAGTAATAATAATAGGGCTCAGATTTTCCTAGATGCGATAGCTGATGAATTCCTTCATCAAGTAGTTGCTGAACCAACAAGGGGGGGATGCCATTTTAGATTTGGTTTTGGTGAGTAGTGAGGACCTCATAGAAGAAATGGTTGTAGGGGACAACCTTGGCTCGAGCGATCATGAGCTAATTCAGTTCAAACTAAATGGAAGGATAAACAAAAATAAATCTGAGACAAGGGTTTTTGATTTCAAAAGGGCTAACTTTAATAAATTAAGGAAATTAGTTAGGGACGTGGATTGGACTAAAGAATTTATGGATCTAAAGGCAGAGGAGGCCTGGGATCATTTTAAATTAAAGTTGCAGAAGCTATCAGAAGCCTGTATCCCAAGAAAGGGGAAAAAATTATAGGCAGGTGTTTTAGACCAAGCTGGATGAGCAAGCATCTCAGAGAGGTGATTAAGAAAAAGCAGAAAGCATATAAGGAGTGGAAGATAGAGGGATCAGCAAAGAAAGCTATCTTATTGAGGTTAGAGCATGTAGGGACAAAGTGAGAAAGGCTAAAAGTCATGTAGAGTTGGACCTTGCAAAAGGAATTAAAACCGATAGTAAAAGGTTTTATAGCCATATAAATAGGAAAAAAACAAAAAATGAAGAAGTGGGACTGCTAATCACCGAGAATGGAGTAGAAGTTAAGGATAATCTAGTCATGGCCCAATATTTAAACAAATACTTTGCTTCAGTCTTTAATGAGGCTAATGAGGAGCTTAGGGATAATGGCAACATAACAAATGGGAATAAGGATATGGAGGTAGATCCAGGGCTCGACAATCTATTGAATCTACTCGCCCGTGGCAAGTAGATTTCAGCCTGGCGCCCTGTTTATCAGCGGCGCACGCATGCGCAATGCGGCTCTTGTGCATGCGCAGTGCGGGGCTGGCGAGCGGCTTTTGCCACGGTTTGTCAAACCCTGGATATTACCATATCCAAGGTAAAAGCCAAACTCGAACAGCTTAATGGGAGTAAATCGGGGGGGGGCCAGATAATCTTCATCCAAGAATATTAAAGGAACTGGCACATGAAATTGCGAGTCCATTAGCAAAAATTTTTAATGAATCTCTAAACTCAGGGCTTGTACCATTTGACTGGAGAATTGCTAATATAGTTCCTATTTTTAAGAAAGGGAAAAAAAGTGACCCGGGTAACTATAGGCCTGTTAGTTTGACATCTGTAGTATGCAAGGTCTTGGAAAAAATTTTTGAAGGAGAAAGGAGTGAGGGACATTGAGGTTAATGGCAATTGGGACAAATTACAACATGGTTTTACAAAAGGTAGATCATGCCAAACCAACCTGATCTCCTTCTTTGAGAAAGTAACAGATTTGTTAGATAAAGGAAATGCAGTGGATCTAATCTACCTAGATTTCAGTAAGGCATTTGATACAGTACCACATGGGGAATTATTGGTTAAATTGGAAAAGATGGAGATCAATATGAAAATTGAGAGGTGGATAAGCAGCTGGTTACAGGGGAGACTACAGCAGGTCATACTGAAAGATGAACTGTCAGGTTGAAGGGAGGTTACTAGCGGAGTTCCTCAGGGATCAGTTTTGGGACCAATCTTATTTAATCTTTTTATTATTGACCTCGGCACCAAAAGTGGGAGTGTGCTAATAAAGTTTGCGGATGACACAAAGTTGGGAGGTATTGCCAATTCAGTAAAGGATCGGGATAACATACAGGAAGATCTGGATGATCTTGTAAATTGGAGTAATAGCAATAAGATGAAATTTAATAGTGAGAAGTGTAAGTTTATGCATTTAGGGATTAATACCAAGAATTTTAGATATAAGCTGGGGACTCATCAGTTGGAAGTGATGGAACAGGAGAAGGACCTCGGAGTCCTGGTTGATCACAGGATGACTATGAGCTGCCAATGTGAGATGGCCGTGAAAAAGGCTAATACGGTCTTGGGATGCATTAGGCGAGGTATTTCCAGTCGAGATAAGGAGGTGTTAGTGCCGTTATACAAGGCATTGGTGAGACCTCATTTGGAATACTGTGTGCAGTTCTGGTCTCCCATGTTTAAGAAGGATGAATTCAAACTGGAACAGGTACAAAGAAGGGCCACTAGGATGATTCGAGGAATGGAAAACCTGTCTTATGAAAGGAGACTCAAGGAGCTTGGCCTGTTTACCTTAACCAAAAGAAGGCTGAGGGGAGACATGATTGCTCTCTTTAAATATATTAGAGGGATAAATACCAGGGAGGGAGAGGAATTATTTAAGCTCAGTATCAATGTGGACACAAGAACAAATGGATATAAACTGGCTATCAGGAAGTTTAGACTCGAAATTAGACCAAGGTTTCTAACCATTAGAGGAGTGAAGTTCTGGAATAGCCTTCCAAGGGAAGTAGTGGGGGCAAAAGACCTATCTGGCTTCAAACTTAAGCTAAATGGGTTTATGAAGGGGATGGTTTGATGGGATAACATGATCTTGGCAACTAATTGCCCTTTCACTATCGGTGGTAAATAGGCCAATGGTGGGATGATAGGAGTTACAATAGAGAACTTTTTCCTGGGTGTCTGGCTGGTAAGTCTTGCCCACATGCTCAGGGTTCAGCTGATCACCATATCTGGGGTTGGGAAGGAATTTTCCTCCAGGGTAGATTGGCAGAGGCCCTGGAGGTTTTTCGCCTTCCTCTGTAGCATGGGGCACGGATCACTTGCTGGAGGATTCTCTGCATCTTGGGGTCTTTAAACCATCATTTGAGGACTTCAATATCTGAGATATAGGTGAGAGGATTACTCCAGGATCGGGTGGGTGAGATTCTGTGGCCTGCATTGTGCAGGGGGTCAGACTAGATGATCATAATGGTCCCTTCTGACCTTAAAGTCTATGAGTCTATGAGGAACCCCTCGATCCTGAACCAAGCCCTTGTTAATGCCAACTCTGACTGGCAGAAGGGTTACATAATGGTTCACCCATCTGTAGCTCTCAGCACAAAAGCATAGCTAATTAGGCATGTCACCATTGCCACTGTATGCCTTGACTTCTCAGATGTTGGATGGCAATGAGAACAAATCTGTCAAACACTGAACCCTTACGAGTTGATTCGGTTTGATTTTCTGTGTGGGAGGCTGCTGCTATGTTGTGTTCAACACAAAGGCAGCCTATTACAGAGGGGATTGCCACAAAAACTTTTGGTCAATCTATCCCTCTACTTCCCTTGGCGTACATCTATACTGCATGGAGAAATACTCCGGAATAGCTTATTTTGAAATAGCGTGTCTACACTGCAGGGAAGCCTCAAAATTAATCTGAGGCAGGCTCCTCTAATGTGCATGTGCTACCTCAATTTAGAGCCTCAAGAGATACTGGGGAGTAATTACTTTGAATGGCCCTGGGATGGAACGATTTCAAAAGAGCAGCAGTGGAGCGTCCACATTACCGCTATTCCAAAATAGCTATTTCAGAAGAGGCGTTATTCCTGGTGGAATGAGGTTTACAGAAGTCAGACTAAAATGTGCATTATTTTGAATTTATTTCAAAATAATGGAATTGCTATGCAGATGCTTGCATTGTTATTTCAAAATAACAACCATTATTCTGAAACAACGGTGCTGTGTAGACACACCCTTTGTTACTGTAAAAGTAACAGCAATTTAGACTGATGGTTGCTAATACATGGTTGCTCTGTGTGTATGAAAAACCTAACAATCTTAAAACTTCCTTCATGAAAACCCAAACCCTAACCACATGTGTGATAGAAAAACCACCACCACAGAGTCTACAAAAACAGCTGAGGAACATCTAGCAGAGAGCAGTAATTTGATGCCTCACACTAAGGTTTTCATTGCCATATACTAGAATGAGGCTGCCTTAAGGAGATAAACATATTCTACAAGTGGAGATAATCAGGAATTTTCTGACAAGATACATTTTTCTTTCAAAAATGCTGATTCATCAATCCGAAACTTGTCAGAGGAAAGGGTCAGTTTTACAAATTTGAGAATACAAAAATCTTTTGAAAAATTTTGAAATGGTCAAAATGTCGTGTTTCAACATTTTATAAACAAAGCCATTCATTTTTTTGTTTTCAAATTTTAATAATTTACATTTTAAAAGGTTAACAATAATTTTAAAAGGGAGATATCAAAGCCAAATATTTTGATTTGACCTGATCCAATTGTTTTGACTTTGATTCATAATAATTTATTAGATTTCAACTTTTCCTCCTTAGAAAAGTTTTTTTTTTCATAAATTCTTGCAAGATGGAAAAAAAAATTCCTGACTAGCTTTATGAAAAAGCACACGCTAGTGAAAAAATTACCTCTGTAGCTTGCCAGTTGTTGCACAGTCTTGGAAAGGTTTAAGTTCTGTGTTTGGAGAAACTCCAGCTGCTGGGAAAGGTTTCCCAGCATTTCCCTTTTCTGGATAAGGTTTTCATGCCATTCACTCACTAGATGAGACACCAGAATGACTTCAATTCACAATACAACTAAAATGAAATTGTTCCATTTAATATTAAAGTACATTATATATGTGCATATGAAGTATATATAAATGTATATATGAAGTACAAAAAGTGAAAAAGGCATCCTTTAAGAAATGGAAGATAAATCCTAACGAGGAAAATAGAAAAAATAATAAACACTGCCACCTGAAGTGTAAAAATATAATTAGGAAAGCTAAAAAAGAAAATTTGAAGAGCAGCTAGCCAAAGACTCAATCAGTGGGGCCAGTGGATAATTGAGATTCTAAAGGAGCACTCAAGGATGATAAGACCATTGCAGAGAAATTAAAGTTTGTCTACACATTAAAGCACTGCCGTAA
Source organism: Pelochelys cantorii (assembly GCA_032595735.1). Lineage (NCBI taxonomy): Eukaryota > Metazoa > Chordata > Testudines > Trionychidae > Pelochelys > Pelochelys cantorii. The sequence continues at coordinate 213,604,889 of CM064326.1, forward strand.
CTATCTCAGCACTCTAGATAAACCACCCCCATGAGGGGAATAGCTAACAGTGCTAGCACTACCCAGACTGGTGCTTTACAGTGCTATCACTTGCACTCGGGGTAGGAGAGTTGTTTTCACACCCCGGAGTGAGAAAGTTACAGCACAGTATCTTGCCAGTGTACACAAACCCTAAAGGAATTATTTGCATCAGTCGTCAGGGCTGAGGATGTGCGGGAGATTCCCAAACTGGAGCCATTCTTTTTAGGTGACACATCTCAGGAACTGTCCCAGATTGACATGTCATCAGAAGTGGTTTTGGAACAGTAATAAGTCACTGGGACCAGATGGCATTCACCTAAGAGTTCTGAAGGGTCTCAAATGGGAAATTGCAGAACTACTAACTGCAGTCTGTAACCTATACTTTTAATCAACTTCTGTACCAAGTGGCTGGAGGATGGCTAATGTGATGCTAATTTTTCAAAAGGACAACAAAGGTGATCCCAGCCACTACAGGCCAGTAAGCCTGATCTCAGTACTGGGCAAACTGGTTAAAACTATAGGAAAGAATAGAATTGTCAGTCACATAGCTGAACATAATTTGTTGGGAAAGCATCAACATGGTTTTTGTAAAGGGAAATCATGCTTCACCAAGCTACTAGAGTTATTTGAGGAGGGTCAACAAGCATGTGAGGGATCAAGTGGATATAGTGTACTTAGATTTCCAGAAAGTGTTTGACAAGGTATCTCACGAAAGTGTCTTAAGCAAAGCACGTTGTCATGAGCTAAGGGAGAAATTTAGCATCATACCCCAGCTCCCTAGGAGCATTTGAAATGTACGTTATCCTGGCTTCAAAGACTGTGACTAAGCCCACACAGCAAAGAAGAGTTTCAAGCTTCCCTAATCCCCAAGCTGTGCCTGAACCACAAGACTGCATTTTCCCTCTTTAATTTATTCCAAAACATTTTAATAGTTCACAGTGAATTCTTAGCTAGGCCTCCCTGTTGATACTTACACTTCACACTCAGGACCCCAGCTGTTACAAGCAAACCCAAGCAGAAGATCCCAAGAATCACTGCTGCAAGTTGCCAATGAGGAGATGGAGTAGGAGATTCTGAGATGAAGAAAAAAGAAGGGAATAGACAAATACATGGATCCTCTCACCTCTAGACCATCAGTTTGTACATAGCCCCAAGCCACCTGTGACAAAATCCTTTCAGTCTGATGGCTGTACAGCTATGTGAAATGAATAGGTGGGTTCAGTCCAGTTCACAGTAATACTTTACAAAAGCAACCCTAATAATTGTGCTACTGATTGGCCCCCTCTTCAGCAGAGAGATGCCAAGGACTGCCTGGCTCCGTATAGAGATGCACAGCTGTGGCTCCTCCCAGGTAACAATAATTTGCACTGGGTTTGCTAATAAACAAAAGTGTTTTTATTCAGTTTTATTCAGATTAAAGTGTTTTAATCAGGCGCCGCGCGCCTGATTGCAGCTGTAAGGTGCGCAGCACACCAGAGGGCGGGGCCACGCATGCACCGGGGGTGGAGCCGCACATGCGTCACGCGCCCGCTGCCCGGAGCACAGGAATGGCTCAAGCCGGCCCTTGCTGAGGCAGGTCCAAGTTCGTCTGCCCCCTAGACATCCCAGCTTGACTGAGGAACACAGGAAACGGTGCACTTTCCCCTGGCTCTGTGATGAAGGGGAACAGCCAGCAGTGTTCCTGTATGAATGAGGGGACCACTGGACCTCCCCTAAAGGGAGCTTGGGAGGTTTTGGCCTGGGGCAGTCCTGGAAAAGGGGAAAAAGGGCACGCCCCCAGTCAGCCCTTTTACCTGCTGGTGATTCTGTCTCTTTTCTGTTTGGTTTTATGAGAAGCAATCCCATTCCAGGCACAGCCCATGGTCCTGGCATAACCAAACCCTGACCCTGCTTTAAGTTATGATAAGAGGAAGCTGCATACCACATTTGGTGGTACTAGCTCTTACTGGTTAGGAGTTCTTGAAAAGACAAACTCTCTCAAATATATAGTAGATAAAAATAAGTTTTAAGAGATTACAAGTGAAAATAGGCAAATTAAAGTAAGATACTAAGCCAAAATGAACAAAACATGCCCATTAAGCCCAATACGCTCAAGTTGCCACAAAACATATTCCTCACCCTAATTCTTATCTCAGATGCAATTCTTCACGAGCCAGAACTGATCTTTTTCTAGCCTCTGTGTATTAGTTCCTTGCATCCTTAGAGTTCTTTGTTTTCAGGTTTCTTCATGTGTATCCTCTTAGGGTGGGGAGGCCATTTCAAAGGCCAGCTAAAGACCATGTTGATGGCTTCCCATTCCTTAAAACAGAATCTGCCCCCCCCAGCAGGAACCCTTTGTTTTCTCTCCACATGCCCATGGAAAAACACTAGATTCAAGATAGATTCCAGCTCCAAAGGCGTCATGGTCACATGTCTCTGTAGGAGCAACTCCAGTTTGTGCTTACAGGCAAAACAAAACCACTTACAAAACAAAACCATGAAAGCCTCTCACTACAAATTCTAGATTAATAAGCAGGTTTACACTTCATATTTCTAATTCACATGCAAGAATTATACATGTACTCAAACATAATATACAAATTCTAGAGATCACAGGCTCTTGAACAATGGGTTACTTGACCTATTTTGCATAAAGAATATTCAAGTTATGCATATTCGTATTCAAAAATATATTTCCATACCATCATGGGGACTCAGTGTTACACAGCCCTTTCAGGTTCTTAGCAGTTTAGCTCCTCAGCCTCTATTTTGTCAATGGATTTCTGGTCGTGAAGCTGAATGCCATTTTCTTAGAGAGGTTCCACCAGTGTCATACAGAGTGGGACAACACTGAGGGCTGCATTCGAGGCAAACAAGCTCATTGTGAAAGGATCTACTTCACTCTGTTAGCTTTCACTTTGGCTTCCTGGGGCTCCATGCTCCTGGGCTGCTCCAGGGTCACAAACTTTAGATCTGCATAGGTCACTTCAGCCATTTTTGGCAAGGTTCTGAGAAATTCAAGTTACAACTCAGCATGCAGAGGGAGAGACAGACAGACAGAGGCATGGTTCTGGGTGTGATTGTTCAAATGGTCAGTCATTAGAAATGAGAGAGTGATTCATCTACAAATCAGACGGGAACCATGACTCATGCCAGAATTTATAAAACAAACTCTGGGACATTTAGGGAGTTTGTTTTATACACTGTGAGACTGACTTGATTTCTTCATCTATCCCTACAGAAACACTGTGGAAATGGGAGTCTTTCATTTCTCAGCTCCTACCAAAAATGCATAGAGAGACAGAGGAAGGTGACACAGAGAAACACAGATATCTTTCAGTAGGAAAAATGGGCACTCTGAGCTGGACACCAAGATGGATTTCTTGTCCATCACTGAAAATCACTAATGGCTAGCCTAGCCATGCACTGAATCTACTGTGAGGTAGATGCTTGGAATTTGGTACAGAGAGCAGAGATTGCAGGAGGGAGAGTTTAGAGAAGGCACCTAGAAACCACTCTGTATGCACATGGGTTAGAATGCTGGCTGCAGTTGCAAAATCTCTGTAAATTGTTCTCTTAATAAAAAGTCTATTTTGTTTGAATTTAATCAAATCAGGAAGGATATTGACCCTTTCCTGAGACTACATTCGCCCAGGGGTGTGAGTGTGAGACAGAGTCCCAGTAGGATGTATAAATCTAACTGCTGAAACTATGATGGGCCCTTGAAATTTGTGACAACAGCAGAACACACTAATGAGACAAGGATATTGTCCTTGAATCTAGTAGAGAAAACTCAATTCACTGTGAAACAAATACAAAAGAAACTACTTTGGCTCATTTATCTCATAAAGTTAAGTTGAATGTGAATTATTTTGCCCCTTAGTAATAGACTAAATGGTTAAATTATCACGCCCAAATATAACCATGGAAGCCTACTAGAAACCTCAGAAATTAAAGAAATGGAGCCAACATCGTTCAGCCAGAATGATCATGTGGATTCCTACCGCCACACTTTCAGGTTGCTCTTTCATTAGAGGAATGTTTATCACCCATATCTGATATTTTGCAAAAATTGGTCATTCTAAAATTGTAATTTTCTTCTCAGTAAGTGTATCCTTGGGTGGGCTAGACTTCACTGCTCTTCTCCAGTGTCTTAAAGGAAAAAAAACCTCACTCCCATAGGAAGTAGCAGGAGACCCAGAGTTTAGTCTCTTAAGGAATTTCAACAAGGATTGCACAGTGTCAGCCTCCCTACATTCAAGTCCCAAAAAGAAACTAAATAAATAAGTTTATTATTTCTTTATCATAAGATTTTATAAAGTTATTTAATTAATCTAATTTTACAACATAACTATTTTATAACCCACAGACACTGTCTTCACAGTAACAGCAAACATTAATAAAAAGAAAACCGAAAGTAAAAATCTGAACAGTTCATAGGGTTGCCAGGTGTCCGGTTTTGAACCGGACAGTCCAGTATTTAAACTTTCTGTTCGGGAAACAAATTGAGAAAATATAAATGTCTGGTATTTTCTAAATAAGATGTAATGTAGATTGTGATGTAATGTCAAGTGTGTCCGGTATTTTTGTTGAAACCATCTGTCAACCCTAGCAGTTCAATCCACACAAAACACAGTAAGAAGAAATTGAGAGATCCCAAAAGCTCAGATTTAGTTCACCAAAGTCTCAATTTGTCTCTTTGGTCATCAAATCTGCTCCATATGCTGAGTCTGAACCATCTCTCCACTTGCTTGTAGGAATCCTCAGTTGGAACTCAGGCAGACTCTTCCCCTGTGGGGATCACTGCTAGGCAGGCAGCTCACTGATTAACCAGTCCGTTAAGTCACAAGGGAACAGACTTAAAGAAAACCCTGTTACAAGAAAATACAAAAACTGAGACCAACAAAACAGTAATGACTCTTTCCCTATTGCTACATTTACAGAGGAGCTGAAGAATCCCAGGGACTGAGAAAGTAACTAGAACAATCGGGCAGCATTCCAAGCAGACAGTTAACACAGAAGAAGTTATTTTTCCATCCCAGCTTCCCCTTGCTACAATTAACATGCCCAGGTGCCCTGGGAGAGGATTAACATCTTCACGACCAGCTGCAAAGTGCTGCAGAGCAAGGGCCAGCAGCCTCTCCCAGCTCACCCAGGGCAAGAGGCCCTTAGCAAAGCAACTGCCCCAAGACAGACCCTGCTGGAGCCCACCCTAAAGTACCACACCCAGTTCCAGAAGCTTCTGGGTGAGGGAGCACTAAATCCACCTAGCAAGGATAACTCAGCCTCAACTCACTCCTGCCTCCCCCACCCCAGGGGTCTCTTAAAGAGTTAGCTCCTTATTATAGGTACATGAGCTACATAAGCATTTCACTACAAGTGTCAATAGCTATTTAACTAAAACTAAAAACTGACAATGGGGACTTCAGTGGATGATGAGATATCAAGAACCAGATCCTCAGCTGGTGTGTAGGGTTGCCAGGTGTCCGGTATTGGCCCGGTCAGTCTAGTATTTTTGCCTCCTGTCTGGTAAAAAAATTCAGAAAATACTAGAGATCTCGGTATGTTCTGTTTTTTTCAGCCAGGAGGCAAAAATACTGGACACCTGGCAACCCTACACACTCGGCAACTGGGCCCAGCCCCTGGTCTCCCCCTGCTCGGGCCCCGGCCCCTCGCCCCCCTGCTTATCTGGTTTTGCAGGGAAGCTCCCTTCTTGCTGATCAACCAAAAACCCAAGATGGCTGCCAGCAAAAAACCTCAAGACCAGAGCAAGGGGAAGCAATACCTCCCTTGGGTCTTAGTGCTCAAACTCCCCTTTTCCTATCCCTGGCCTGTTCTGACTCTGCATGTGTGGCGGCGTGTCGGGGTCCCCCGACTCCTGCACCCCCGTAGTGGCACGAACAGAGTCCACCAGCCAGTAGAATAGAGGGAGTTTATTGCTTCTCCAGGATACAGCACAGCACGGATGTAATCTGGTTACAGGGCCAGGCCTAGGATGCCTCAGCTCCTCTTGGGATGGGGGAGACTGGGCCCCTAAATCCCAACCTCCCTTTGCTCAGGCTGCTTCCTCCATGATTCCAGACAGAAACTGCCCCTCTCTTCCAGCCCTGCCCCCTTTGCCAGGCCTGGCCTCACCCCCTTCCTTTGTTTCTCTCCCTGGGAAGTAACTAGTTGGACAAGTTGAGAGACCCTTGCATAATGACTCATCCCCTGTCCTGCTGGGCCATGCTTTGTACAAACAGCCGCCAGTGGGGGTCACTCACAGCCCACCGCCCAGCATAGCAACCAGCAAGGTACCCACACCACGTCACAGCATGCAATTAAAGGGGCCATACTGTTTTAATGCTGTTTTATTTTATTTATTTATTGTTGCTTAATAACTGTTGGCATCCTTTTTTTTTTTTTTTTTGGTTCCCCCCCTCTTTTTTTCCCCCCCTCAACAGAATTTTTTCCCCATTTTTTTCTGGGGGGCGAGTTTGGTATTTTTGTTGAAACCATCAGGCAACCCTAGCTGATGTACATCAGCGTAGCCTCACTGGCTTTCAGATGAATACTACGCAGCTGGAAAGAACAGTTTTGATAAACTGTCATTCCTCTAAGGTCATGATTTGCAATTGTAAGTGCAATGCCTGAGGTTTGTTCAGATCTACTTCTAGTTTTCTAGGTTGTGGAATGATACAGAGTTGTTAAGTTGCAGAATGGTTGAGTCCACACTTATAATTTGCATTTGTTTTCTCTGGTTCTTCTGGGCTGAGTCACTTTAGCTCTAAGTGCTAGAATCATAGAGGATGAGGTTTGGAAGGGACCTTATGAGGTCATTGAGTCCAACCCACTGCCAAAAGCAGGACCAATCCCAAGTAGATCATCCCAAACCTCTCAGGATGGAGATCCTACCACCTCCCTGGGGAACCTGTCCGAGTGCTTCCAACCTAGACCTCCCCCACTGCAACTTGAGACCATTGCTCCTTGTTCTGCCATCCGTCACTATTGAGAACAGCCTCTCTTCATCCTCTTTGGAACCCCCCCTGCAGGAAGTTGAAGGCTGCTATCAAATCACCCCTCACTCTTCTCTTCTGTAGACTAAATGAGCCCAAATCCCTCAGCCTCTCCTCATAGGTCATGTGCTCCAGCCCCCTAATCATTTTTGTTGTCCTCTGCTGAATCCTCTACAATGCATCCACATCCTTCCTGTAGTGATGGGCCCAAAACTGGATGCAATACTCCAGATGTGGCCTCACCAGTGCTGAATGGAGGGGAATAACCACTAATCTCATTCTGCTGGTAATTCTCCTTATAATGCAGGCCAATATGCCTTCTTGGCTACAAGGGCACACCATTGGCTCATATCCATCTTCTCATCCACTGAAATCCCCAGGTCCTTTTCTGGAGCACTGCTGTTTTTCCCCAGCCTGTAGCAGTACATGGAATTTTTCCATCCTAAGTTTCAGGACTCCACACTTGTCCTGGCTGAACCACATCAGATTTCTTTTGGCCCAATCCTCCAGTTTATTTAGGTCACTCTAGACCTTATCCCTGCCCTATCTACCTCTCTCCCAGCTAAGCATCATCTGCAGACTTGCTGCAGGTGCAATCCATCCCCTCCTTCGGGTCATTAATAAAGATGTTGAACAAAACTGGACTGATGACTGACTCCTGGGGCACTCCGCTTGAGTGCCAACAGCCAGCCAGACATGAGCCAGACCTGTTGGGCCTGACAATCTAGCCAGCTTTCTATCCACCTTACAATCTATTCATTCATTCATTCATCCAATCCATGCTTCTTTAGCTTACTGGCAAGAAAACTTTCTCCCTATTCACAGAGCCAGTTATCTCATCACAGAAGACAATCAAGTTGGTCAGGCATAACTTCCCCATGGTGGATCCATGTTGACTGTTCCTGATCATCTTCCTTTCCTCTAAGTGTTTCACAATGGATTCCTTGAGGCTCCCCTTCAAGATTTTTCTGGGGGCTGAAGTGAGGCTGACTAGTCTGTAGTTCCCCAGATTCTTCTTCTTCTCTTTTGCAAAGATGGGCGCTATATATGCCTTTTTCCAATTATCTGTGATCTCCCGCTATCAATATGAGTTTTCAAAGATAATTGCTAATGGCTCCGCAATACATCAGCCAACTCTCTTAGATGCATTAGATTCAGCTCCACGGACTTGTGCAGATCCAGCATTTCTAAATTGTCCATAACCTGTTCTTTCACTGAGAACTGCTTACCTCCTCCCCATACTGTGGCTCCCAATGTTGCAGTCTGGGAATTGACCTTGTCTGTGAAGATGGAAGCAAAAAAAGCATTACTCAATTTCAGCTTTTCCCACCTCATCTATTATTAGCTTCAGGGGGTAGCCGAGGTTGCCTTCCACATTCAGTAAGGGTCCCATATCTTCCCTGACCTTCATCTTGTTGCTAACATACCTGTAGAAACTCTTCTTGTTATCCTTTACATCCCTTGCTACCTGCAACTGCAGTTTCACTTTGGCCTTCCTGATTACACTCCTTCATACTTGAGCAATAGTTTTATACTCATCCCTCGCAATCTCTTTGAGTTTCCACTTCTTAGAATGTAAGAACATAAGAATGGCCATCTGAGTCAAACCAAAAGTCCACCTAGCCCAGTATCCTGTCTGCCAACAGTGGCCAATGCCAGATGCCCCAGAGGGAATGGACAGAACAGGGAATCATCACGTGATCCCATCCCTGTCGCCCGTTTCCAGCTTCTGACAATGAGAGGCTAGGGACACCATTCCTACCCATCCTGCTAATAGCCATTGATGGGCCTGTCCTCCATGAATATATCTAGCTCTTTATTGAACCCTAATAATGTCCTGGCCTTCACAACTTCCTCTGGCAAGGAGTTCCAAAGGTTAACGGTACAATATGTGTATAGAAAACGTCCTTTTGTTTCTTTTAAACCTGTTACTTATTAATTTCATGTGGTGACCCTAGTTTTTATGTTATAGGAACAAGTAAATAACTTTTTCTTATTCACTTTCTCCTCACCGGTCATGATTTTATAGACCTCTGTCATACCCCCCTTAGTCTCCTCTTTTCTAAGCTGAAAAGTCCCAGGCTATGTCTAGACTACAAAGAAAAGTCAGAAAAAGATATGCAAATTGCGGTTTGCAATTTGCGTGTCTTTTTCCCCTTTTTTTTCCAGAAGATGCTTTTCCGAAATTTGGCCCAGCTACACGGGGCCAAATTTTGGAAAAACCTCCTCTTTTAGAATATCCCTTCTTCCTCATACAATGAGGAATACAGGGATGCTGAAAAAATGAGTCTACTTTTTCAGAAACTGTTCTGAAAAAGCGGACGCGTTCCTTGGACGCAGCAAAGCTTTTTCGGGATACCTCCAGTGTTTCGGAAAAGCTCTGCAGTGTAGACGAAGCCCCAGTCTTTTTCATCTTTCTTCATATAGCAGCCATTCTTGTAAGCTTCCTTTTTGTGTTTAAGCTCACCAAAGATTTCTCTCTTAAGGTAAGCTGGTGGCTTGCATATTTGCTATTGTTGCACATTTTGTTCCTGTGCTTCTTTAAAAGCCTTTTTTAAAAATAAGGCCAACTCTCCAGGAGTCCTCTGCCCCCCTCATATTAGCCTCGCTGGAGATCCTGCCCATCAGTTCCCTGCTGTATACAGCGAAGGCTGTTCAGTGAAGGCTGTGCTATCTTTTCATTTGAAACTTCCATAAACTATAAGCATATATAAAGAAAGGAAAGAACAGGAATATGGGGCTGTCTGCAGATGGACGATAAGCATCTAGTGCAGGGGTGGGCAAAAGGGCCTCTGCGGGCCGGATCTGGCCTGCCAAGCAGGTGGATCCAGCCCGCGGAGGACTTGCTGCTCCCCCACCCCAGGTCAATCAGGGCCTGGGGACAGGGGAGCTGCGTAAAGCTTCCTCCTGCCCTGCCCCAGCCCTGCAAGGAGCCTGAGGCACTTCAAAGTGCCATGTGCTCCTCACAAGGCGGGAGGATGCTTCCCGCATTCCTCTGCCCCCAGGCCCTGATTGGCCTGCAGATGGGGGAGCATGCCAAGCCTCTTCCAGGGCATGGGTGCCTAGTGGGACAGGGGGCTAAGGGGCTCCCTCGCCCTCAGACCAATCATGGTCTGGGGGTGGGGTAGCCCCACCACTTCCCGTTTAGGCCCCGCCCCTTCCCGTTTAGGCCCCGCCCCTTCCAGGTGGCCCAAGGCTACTTCAAAAATTTTTGAAGTGGCCCCCAGGCAAAAATTATTGCCCACCCCTGCTCTGGTGTGCTGTTGTATGTTTCTCCTTTGCACATTGGTATTCAGTATATAGAGCCAGATTGTAAACAAGTTCAGGAAGAAAGAAAGAAAGAAAGAAAGAAAGAAAGGAAACTAACTGCAGAGCCATCCCATCCATAGGACCATTTCTGGGTGGTTGGTGCTTTGAGTGGCCCCTCGGTGGCTGCCCAAATTGTCCTATGGCTCCTACCTCATCGGGAGGCTAGAGCAAGCAGCAGAGGTTGAGGTTCCCCACACTCACTGTGGTGGTGGGAGTCGTGGATTCAGAGCAGCACAGCAGTCTACTCCCTGCTCTGCCATCTCCCAGCTGGGTCACTACATTTCACCATGGAGGCAGGAAGCGGAGCAGCCCCACCCAAGCCTGCTAACTCCCCTGAGAGACAAGGAGCCGAGTTGCTCCACTTCCCACGGTCACGGTGAAGCAGAGTGACCCAGCTGGGAGATGGATGGCAGAGCGGAGCAGGCCGCTGGGTCGCTCTGCTTCTCACGATACATGCTACAGCGGTGAGTGCTGTGGGGGGGGGAGGGGGAAGCAGACCTCTGCTGTCACCCTGCATTAGGCCCTCCAGTAATCACCTGGTCATGCCACTTGGTGTAGGAGGTTTTGAGGAAGGGGTGCAATGGGGGTGAGGGAGGGCAGAATAAAGGCAGGAAGAGTAGGGTTACCAGATGGGTTTCAAAAAAATACCAGACACATATGATCTCAGAATGGTGGGGGGGAGGACTGGCCAGGAGGGGAGCGGGGCTGACCGGGGGAAGATCAGAGGGGGGACCGGCTGGTGGGAAGCAGCACTGACTGGGAGGGAGTTGCAGGGAGTGGAGCTGGCCGGCGGGGAAACAGAGCTGGCCAGAAGCAGGGCTGGCTGGGAGGGGATCGGGAGGAGCGGAGCTGGCCAGGGGGGAACCAGCCGGCGGGAAGCAGGGCTGGCTGGGGGGAACTGGCTGGCAGGGAGCAGGGCTGACCCAGGCACACGCAGATCCCGGGGTGCTGCCCATCCTGCGCACGGTCCCAGCGGGGCACATGGGCGAGTCCAGCCCCGGGGATTCCATCCTGCCCCCACCCCCCTCCTCTCTACTGTGTAGCTGCGTACTGCCTGGCTAGTAGACATGCTCACACAGTGTGAGCGTGACTACCAACCAGGCAGTACACAACTACATACTGATACTCCTGATAATAAAACTTACTTAATTAGAAAATACTGGACATTTATATGTCCAGTATTTTCTCAATTTGTTTCCCCAACAGAAAGTTCAAAACTGGACACCTGGCAACCCTACGGAAGAGGCGGAGTGAGGCAGAGCAGGGATGAGAGTTTGGGGAAGGGGTAAAGTGGGGGGTGTGGTGGGGGCAGAATAGGGGTGGGAGGAGATGGCTAGGGTGAAGAGAGGGGTGCCCAGGGGCCTGCACCTCCTAGGGACAGCATCTGACTATCTGAACAGCCTGAGAAGACCATCACTCTTTCGGAGGTTGCTCACAGTGGATGGTTCTTACCCTATCTTTGGGGGGAATGTTATGTTTATCAATCCATTGGTTCTGGTCTTTGCCTCTAATAGCCATGAGCAAGGCTAATGATTCACCAGTCTAATGTGGATGTAATGTGATTGCAACATGGAGTAACAAGTTCCACTAATTTCTGTGCTGCACACTTCCTCAAGCATATAGCCATATGCCAGTGCACACTTCCTCAAGCATATAGTCCTGGATGGTTGCAGGCCAGGAATAAACAACACATTATTGAGGCAAACTACTGGAAACAGAAAAAAAATTAAAAATCAATGAATAATCCTGCAGCTCCTTAGAGACTGACAAAACATGTAAAAGGTATCATGAGCTTTTGTGGGTACAACATACTTCTTCAGATGAATGGAGTTAAGGGGTCCACGTTCCAAATAAATAGCGGAGAAAGAGAGGGGATGGGGAGGAAAAGGAAAGGAGAAAAAAAGTTTTTAACATTTTTTCTATTACAGACTAACATGGCTACCCCTCTCAAATGGAAACAGAACTGGGGGAGGAGTGGAGAGAGATGCTAATTACATAGATGAAAGCACTTCATGGATACCCATGAGCAGGAATGTAATAGAAATCCAAAGTGGTTATACAAGAGGGAAAACAGCAGATCATTAAAGGAGGCCTATTAAGTTAAATAGCTTGAGGGAGAACTATAATGTGTGTAGGAGGAGAAGCAATAGCACATTTTCTAGCAGGGTAAAGGAGTTGTGGGGCACTGGCAGGGCTGTGAGGAGATCCCAGGGCTGGAATAGCAGGGGGCTGCAGGGCAGGACTGAGGGCCACTGGCAGGGCTTTCTAAGGAACTCAGGATTGGAATGACAGTGATTTCTGCAGGTGAGGACTCTTTGCTTTGGTAGAGCTGTAGGAGACAGGGGCCAGGACTGGAACAGCAGAGAGTTCCACAGATGAGGACTGAAGTGATCATTGGAGCAGAGGGGGAGGCACCAGCAGAGCTGAAGGGAGCACTGCATATTAGGAATGAAGCTATGTGGAGAAGTTTTAAGGTATTCCATAACCCACACCAGGGCTGCCAACAGAATTGCCGGGCTCCTGGACAAGATAGAGGAGAGGCTCCCAATCCTAGGAAGGGGCAGGGCCTCTGGCAGAAAGGGCACAACCCACTTCTCCCCCAGCCAGCCCTTCATCACTGTCTGGTCTGTGCCATCTGCGGTTCCACACTGGCATTTTAAAGGGCCATGAGCAGCTACCTCTTACCCCATCATCATCCCTGGGTGTCCCACACGGCTGCTGGCCTGGCCAGCGATTAAATTGCCACGATTTAAAGCAGCAGGGAGCTCCCAGTTGCTGCTGCTGCCACAGCAATGGGGGCACTGGGAACCCTGGTCAGTTGTCCCTTTTGTCCCCCCTGTCAGTGGCCTTGACCCCTTACCCCCTGTTATTCCCATCCTGCTCCAGCAGGAATGTGCCAGGTGCAAGGTGCTTTCCATTCTGACCTGGGCTCCTGATTAGAAACAGCTGGCCACAGCAGCAAATGTGTAACAATGGGAGGGCCTGGGAGAGGGTCACGGGAGGGGAAACACATCAGAAGTAAAGCAGAAGGTTAACAAATGACCTTCAAGCTGCACCATTCGGGCAGTTTGGGCAAGGAGGCGGGGAGAGAAGTAATTGGGAATGAGTGAGTTCAGAGCAGCTTTCCCCCACTGAAGAGAGTTCTTTGTTCTCTTTGCATCATAGGCACATTTTTCTCATTGACTCCTGGTGCTAGATCAGTTGGAATTAGCAAATTAAGTGACTGCATCCTCAGCTCTTTTCCTGAAGTGGCTGGATGACGCTGGAGCTCCCTTTCGAAATGGCAGGAGAGTAACAGAAGGAGACAGACACAGACACAGACAGAGACAGATAGAGAGAAGGACCAAGAGAGAAAAAGGCTAACAGAAAACCAATGTTGTTCATGAGAAGGAAAGGCAAATCAGAAAGGAGCAGAAAACAGTAGAGTGAGAAGAGAGAAGGGACTCACCCTGACAAAGGAGTTTCTCTGCTCCTCACCCCTGTTTGAGGACTGGCCAAGATGAACTGAAATTAGGAAGGAAGCACTGGCCCTGAGCTACATGAGACAGCAGAATCAGCATTATTTCCTCATGAGGATTTGTAGCCTGTTCATGATCCTCTCTGCTTTGGCAAGTCTCTCTTGGGTGAGTCACACCATATGTTCCTCTTTGGCAGAGTTTGTCCTCTGCCGGGGCAGTTTATTACATCACAAAGTTCAAGGGGATCTGAGCCAAGTATAAATCTGAAGTAAGAATTTCCCTGGTATTTAAAAGCATTGAGGCAATAAAGACGGGTCCAAGTGAGGCAGAGGAGAATTCAAACCCATAAAGAGCTTGATAGAACAGGTGGGGATGAGTACAGTGCAGCAGGAATGAGGGGGTAGTCAAATCTACAGTAAGAAATGATAGACTATAGAGTAACCAGAATTCCACTCAGGTAGTGTGTTATTCATATCTGTAATGGGCACAGTAAATAATAGAATATTGACAGGTCTGTGTTTTTAAATATACAGGGGAATTCAGATCTGGAGAGAGAACAGTGGGGAATTTCAATCTATAATGGAGACAGGGAAAGGTAAAATATAAATGACATGTTTGCATGGAGAAGAGAAGGATTCAGGTTGATGATGGCGTGCATGAGAAGGACAAAAGAAAGTAGGTAATGCAAGTCCATGGGCCAGGGATTAGGACTGGTATCGGAGAGGATGAGGGAGATGTTGAGCACTGGACATCAGGGAGACAGAGTGGGGACAATTCACCCAGATTGCCTTTGCTCTCCCTGTAGTTTCCCCAAGTGAGATGTGAGGAGGGCTGTGTGAACCCTGAACAGTGAGTATACACATGCATTCCTTTCAGAAGAGGTTGGGGGTATGGGGAGGTGACAGACATGGGAGGAATCTCATCTGATGACCTTGCCTCTCACAAGGGAATTTGCTTTTGTTGAAAAACTTAAAAAACAAGGAATAGTCTTGCAGTATCTTAGAAACTAACAAAACATGTCAATGGGATCATGAGCTTTTGTGGGCACAACCCACTTCTTCAGATGAATGGAGTTAAAGGGTCCAGGTTCTAAAGAAATAGCAGAGAAAGGGAGGGGATGGGGATGAGGGGAGAGAAGGAAAAAGAAGGAAAAAAAGGAGGAAACATTGTGAATTAGAGTGTCCATGCTAAATGAATCTGCTCAAGTGGTTACTAAGTGCTCTTAAATACCCTGTGCTTGGCTTTTTGTCTCATTGGGATGTGGAATGTGGTGGGCCAGCCACACAAGGTCTTTGCTGGGACCTCTATTGCAGCTATCAGACTTGTAAATGAAATTAAGTTCTGCAGCCTCCCTTTTAAGCTGGTTTTCTAAATTGGCTTGTAATAAAACGGTGACTTTGAGATCCATTAGTGAGTGCCCGGGCCTGTTAAAATGTTCCCCAACAGGTTTCTATGTGTTGCTTTTTTGAATATCTGATTTGTGTCCATTAATCCTTTGTCATAGCGCAGTGGTTTCTAACCTTTTTAAGCATAAGATCACTTTTTTAATTGCAGTCCATGACCTACCTCAAACCTAAACACCCTTGCCCCACCTCCTTCCTGCCCCTTCTCCAAGGCCCCACCCCTGCTCACTCTATCCTCCCTCTTCCATCCTCACTCACTTTTATCAGGCTGGGGGCAGGGGTTTGGAATGCTGGCTCCAGCTGGGCACCACTTACCAGAGGTGGTTTCTGGGTGGTGGTGCAGGGGACTAAGGCAGGCTCACCTCTACCCTGGCCCTGCACCACTCCCAAAACAGCCAGCAAACTCTCTCCAACTCTGCCCCCGCCTCTCCCCCCCCCCCCCCCAGCTCTGTGAAGGTGGAGTACAGGGTGGAGCAAGAGGCATCCTGACATCAGCACTTCCCCTTCCTCTTCTTCGCACAGCAAGCAGAAGGCTCACAGGGAGGGAGGTTCACCTCCAAGGCAGAGGGCAGGAGCAGCACAGCAGTGCTGAAAGGGGCAAAATAAGTGCCAGCGCTTGACAGCCTCCTGGCCAAACCTGTCATGATCACCTGTCAAATGTTCCAAGACTTACCAGTAGATCCCGATCTACTGGTTGGTGACCACCTTCGTAGAGACTATCCAGTTTGGCCAATGTACATGGCAGACACAAGAGATCTACTTCCTTGACACTACAGTACAATTACATGACGGACACATTTCCACCACCTTATATCGGAAACCTACTGACAGTTACACTTACATACATGCCTCTAGCTTCCATCCAAGACACATTTCCCAGTCAATTGTTTACAGCCAGTCCCTAAGGGTGTGTCTAGACTACATGCCTCTGCCAACAGAGGCATGTAAAATAGGCTACCTGACATAGTCAATGAAGCAGGGATTTAAATATCCCCAGCTTCATTAAAATAAAAATGGCCACTGCGCTGTGCCAGATCAGCTGATTGTCTGCACAGAGCGGCAGTCATCAGCTGATCCGGCACAGCGTGGTGGCCATTTTTATTTTAATGAAGCCGGGGGTATTTAAATCCCTGCTTCACTGACTATGTCGGGTAGCCTATTTTACATGCCTCTGTTGGCAGAGGCATGTAGTCTAGACGTACCCTAAGATACAACAGGATTTGCTCCAATCCCACAGACAGAGAGACACAGCTACAGGATCTATATAGAGCATTCATAAAACTGAAATACCCACCCAGAGAAGTGAAAAAACAGATTGACAGAGCCAGACAAGTACCCAGACATCAGCTTCTTCAAGACAGGCCCTACAAAGAAAATAACTAGGGCAATCAAGCGATTAAAAATTAATCACAATTAATCACGCTGTTAAACAATAAGAAGAATACTATCTATTTAAATATTTTTGGATGTTTTCTACATCTTCAAATATATTGATTTCAATTACAACACAGAATACAAAGTGTATAATGCTCTCTTTATATTTATTTTTTATTACAAAACATTTACACTGTAAAAAAAAAAAAACTTCAGTTCACCTCACTGAAGTATTGTAGGGCAAATTCTAACATGAAAGCTGAACTTACAAATGCAGAATTATGTAAAAAAGAATAACTTCACTTAACAATAAAACAATGTAAAACTTTAGACCCCACAAATCCACTCAGTCTTACTTATTTTTCAGCCAATCACTAAGACAAACAAGCTTGTTTACATTTGTGGAAGATAATGCTGCATGCTTCTTGTTTACCATGTCACCTGATAGTGAAAAAAGACATTTGCATGGCACTGTTGTAGCTGGTGTAGCAAGACATTTACTTGCCAGATGCACTAAAGATTCATATGCCCCTTCATGCTTCGACCACCATTCCATGCTTCAACCATCAGTGTCCATGCTGATGATGTATTCTGCTCGTTAATGATCCAAAACAGTGCAGATCGAAGCATCGTTTTCATCATCTGAATCAGATGCTACCAGCAGAAGGTTGATTTTTTGGGGCGTGGTTCTGTTTCTCTAGTTTCTGCATCAGAGGATTGCTTTTTTAAGACTTCTGACAAAATGTTCCATACCTCATCCCTCTCAGATTTTGGAAGGCACTTCAGATTGTTAAACCTGGGATCTAGTGCTGTAGCTATTTTTAGAAACCCCAGATTGGTGCCTTCTTTGCATTTTGTAAAATCTGTTGTGAAAGTGTTCTTAAATGTAACAACATATGCCAGGTCATCATCAGAGGCTGCCATAACTTGGAATATATGGCAGAATGTGGGTAAAACCACGGAGCAAGAAACATACAGCCTCTCCCCTCCTCCCCCACCCCCTGGAGGAGTTCAGTCACAAACCTGCAGGGCTCAAGTAATGTTTCTAGCTTTTGGAGTTTTTCAAGCTCCTTATCTGTTGGCGCTGATAGATGGTGCTTTTGAAGAGCTAATGTGGATGTGATAGCGGCTTTATTGCGAAGCAGGTGCTGAATCATAGCCAATGTGGAATTCCATCTGGTTGAAATATCTTGTACCAGAGGTTCTTGTTTCTGTCCATTTGCAGCTTGTAGTATTCCTAGCTCTGTACTGTTAGCTGGACTGTGTTTAAAATGGCCCACGAGTTTTCTACATTTTGCCAGCACGTTTTCAAAACCACCATCACTGAGTGCTACAGTAATGGATCACTGCAGACTGTGAGCAATGCATTTCATGTGTTCAAACGGCAAGCGACTGGCCACTGCTACCATATTATGTGCATTGTCAGTACTAATTGTTGTTACCTTTTTCCTGAATATTCCATTCTTTCGCAACATCCATGAAGCGCTCTGCGCATGCTTCAGCATGAGTTACTGTTACAGCAAACAACTGTAATGTCCATGCAGCATCAGTCAGGTGTGCCGTGACACCAAGACAGCTATGATTGCCCAAGGATGGCCAGTGATCACCAGTCAAAACAACAGCCAGTGCATTTCTCAGAAGCTCCAACTATGTAGTCTTCTCATTGTCATATAGGTCATTTATTCGTGATGCAATGGTTCCTCGGGAGGACAAGGTGTACGTCTGATTGGCAGATGCTATTTGAATAATATCTCTTAGCCCTTTGTCATTTACAATGGCGAGTGGTCTGCAGTCCATAGCTATCCACTTTGCAATATCATTGGTTAAGGTGTTGTATTTTGTTTGATCCATGGGCTTGTAGTGATCCTGAAACTGTAATTGTACTCTGTCCTGGCTAGCTGGACTCTTTTTGCTGGTGGTGGGTTATCTGTAGCACAAGATCCGGAGGCAAAAGCATGCTTAGCACGTAGGTGGTACTGCAGACTTGAAGTGCTTCTATGGTATTGGAACTCAGCCTTGCAATAGCTACAGATAACAGTTCTTTTAGACAAAGAACTATCTGGAAGTATTTTAAACATAAACTTCCCATTCAAAAGACCTGAACTGTTGCTGCTTTGCTCCATTAACTTTGTCTGTTTCACTATAGATCATGAAGACACAGAACTGTGTAATGTCTGGAATAATTCAATAAATTCTTCTATATAATCAATATATTTGTGTCTTATTTAAAAGAGTCCTTTTTTATCTCAGCTCCAGTTGCGGGTAGCACAGGGCCAGAAGAGGGTAGACTCTGCCATGGGCAGTGCAGAGTTCGGGGGCACAGGGCTCAGATGTGGAGGTCAGCCCCTAGGCTTGAGGGGGTAGATACCACCAAGGGCAGTGCAGAGTCCAGGAGGAGGGGAATCAGCACCAGAATCAGATGTGGGGGGAGGATCAATCCCAGGAGGCAAAGAGAGGGTGGCTTGGGTGAGCCCTGCAAGGGGGCAGGGACAGTTTGGGCAAGCCCCCCAGGCTGTTTTATTTTTTTTAAATATGGTCGCTTGGGAGGGAAGAGGGATGGGTGTCAGGGTCTTTACTTCTTGTTTACTTCTCCACTGGAGCTAGGACTACGTCTTCAGGGTTTTTTTTCTTTTTAGCTGCTTCATTTTTCCATGAGCCCTCCTGGTGGTGGTTTGCATTACTGCTCCTTAGCAGAGTTGGTCTCCAGAGCAACTTATGCTGGTTTCCTGCCCTCTGCGAATATGGGATTAACGTGCGTTTATTTTTTTTAAAGCATTAATTCTGCCCTGCGTTCATCACAGGCATTAACACGCATTAATTGACAGCCCTAAAATGTACACCTACAGCCCCCAACTGTCCATTTAGCATGGACACTCTAATTCACAATGTTCCCTCCTTTTTTCCTTCTCTCCCCCCATCCCTGTTCCCTCCCTTTCTCTGCTATTTCTTTGGAACCTGGACCCTTTAATTCCATTTATCTGAAGAAGTGGGTTGTGCCCACAAAAGCTCATGATCCCATCGACATGTTTTGTTAGTTTCTAAGATGCTGCAAGACTATTCCTTGTTTTTCAATTACTTTCAATTACAGACTAAGGGTACGTCTAGACTGCGTTGCTATTTTGGGGTACCAGAAGTATCCCGAAATAGTAATGCCGCATCTTTAAAAGCGCTATTCCAGCATCCCTGTAATCCTTGTTCCACTAGGATTAAGGGATTCATCAGAATAGTGACTTATTTTGAAATTTGGTGCTGTGTAGACAGTGCTAAATTTCAAAACAAGCTCTTTTGACTGAGACTCAGAATAAGATGTGCAATTTGCGTAGTGCAAATTGTGCAGCTTATTCCAACAGAAGGGTGCTGTCTAGATGCACCTAAACACGGCTACCCCTCTGAAACTTTTGCTTTAGTTAAGTTTTGGTAAATGTTGAACAAGCATTTTCTGGGGGCAGATAATTTGGTAGATCCGAGTTACTAACTCTGAACATTATAATTAATTTGGTGTGTTTGCTCTGTCTTTGTGCTTTCAAATTGTCTGCCTTTTATATCAGAGGTATCAGTTTGAAAACTTTTGCCTAGACATTTCTGGAATTAATTTTTCTATCGCTAGTTTGTAAACACTTCATTGTAAGGATTCAATTCAGAATTTGAGCTGTATCAGTTATTGTTTTGTTCTCAAAACGAAAGAAAGCAACATTTACTAGGTTTCTCATGTAATAGTCACCATTAAGAATTTAAATGAATCTTTCCATGACTATATTGTAAAGTATGCTGTGAACATTCCTCCCAGGTAGACTGTTTGCATAAACATCACAGATAGCAAATACAAAAGTATGAAAGCAGCCACAGAAAATTTGATTTTTTTATTTAGAGAAAACTTTTTGTGACCTGTTTGATCCACTCTATTTATTATAGGTAAAGAAACGTACAGTGCTCTCCTTTCCTGGAAGAGGATGACAAATTGAGAGAGAAAATTAAAGAATAACAAAAAAATGAGGTTGGAAGCTGTGACAATAAGGAAGATGTAGCAATTAAAACTCTTTACAAGATCTGAAGGATGTAAATAAAATATCATAGTCAGGTGGTGTGTCTGTGAGAGGCAGAAAACTTGGAGTAAATGGTATGAAGCTGAACAAAAGAGAAAATTTCAGTCTGGCCAAAAAGTTCTAATAATGAGATTTATTAGACTGAAGGACTGTCTCCTCAGTGAGGAGTAGTGGAAGCTCCCATCTCCACTCTTTCATCAACTGGAGTGAAGACAGGAGTTGACATGATAGATAAGATAGTCAACAAGGGAATTTTTCCATCCCAAATTTCTATATGTTGTTAACTCTTTCTTGCACCCTCTTTTTATCAGCTGTTCAAGCAATGACTGGGTCCGTCTCTGGTACATCTGGTAGGTTCTTTACATATTCTTAAGTAAATAGCTTTTTTTGGGGGGGTGGGGGGGCCATTTAAGTTAGCAAGCAATTGAGAGAATTAAATCTAAGGCCAGCATTAGGGACAATGGCACCCTCGGTGAACTTGTATTTTGCTGCCCCCTTGTGTTTAAGTATGTTACAGTAGTGAAAATTTCAGAAATAAAGGTGTGATCTCAAAAGTTTTTATAATTTACTGAAAACATTGACACAAAATTTGATTCAATTTTATTAAAATAATAAACTGTCAAATATACAGAACATTAAACTACACGCTAAACTTATGAATAAGAACAGATACAATTGGGCTGTGCCTACAAAAGCACATGATACCATCTACATGTTTTGTTAGTCTATAAAGTGCTACCAGACTATTTGTTGTTTAAGTTTATCCAGATACAATGATGTTGCTCACCAAGGTGCTAAGATTCAGAAGGCAGCGTGCGACTTTTGCTGCTGCAAACTGTGACATTGCTTGTGGCAGGCAAGATTGTGAGCCACAGCGTTCTCCATAGACAGCGGGTGGAACTGGAGTCTCAGATTAAGGGACAAGGCATGTCCTTAGGGTACATGAAAGAAGCTGCTCAGTCCTTTGCTTCCCAGGTGCAGGGCCTGCTACTGTCCCTTGCAAAGGGAACTGTCATTATCAGTCTGTCTTGTCCAGAACTTCCTTTAAAAGCTACATGGGGAATGGATTAGTATAGATGAAACATTTACCCTAAGATATGGGGCACAGAAAGCGGCTGCTATGTTTGAATGGCATCCAATTGTGTAATGAAACAGTGGGTAAAAAAACCTGGGTGGATCCCTCACCTTCAGTGGGTTCTTCCTCCACAGTTTGAGCTGCTCTGCAGAAGCCCTGGCAGCTCCCTTGCCACAGCTGCACTTGCCCTTTGGCCAGCATACCTTCATGCCTGGTGCATGGCCTGCAGCTCAAAGCAAGCTCATGTTCTCAGATGGGGGCTGCATCTTGCCTGCGCCCATGGCCCTCCTGCAGCCCTCTGGCCACTCCTGACTTACCAGGAGGCCATTTCAGATTGTGGTGGGGATGGGGAAGGCAACTTTAACTGTGATTCCAGAGGATGCTTAGGCACCTAAAATCTCTGGGTTGTGGGGTTTTTTTTTTTTTTCAGATAACTTAGAAATTAGCTGTTGATTGTGCAGTACATACACACACACACTCTGAAATACTTCCATCAGTTATAATTAAATTATTTACAGCTAGGGAAAGCATGAAAAATGCTGCTTGAGAACTTGTTAGAGTCAAAATTTAGTGATATAAACTTCTGATCTGGGCTTGTTACAAATGGACGAGTGAATGAAGTTAAGTCAACAAATCATGTCTGATTTTAGGATATTTATTTTGTATATCTTGACATGTAAGAACACTTAGGGTTTTTGCTGTTTTGTTGTAGTAATGTTGGTCCTGGGATGAGAGCCACAAGGGGAGGGAGGTAATGGCTTTCATTGGACCAAATATGGTTGGTGAAAGTGAAAACCTTTGGAATGCCATAAAGCTCTTTTCCAGGTCTGTGGAGCAAAAAAAGGCTGATCTTTCACCAACCAAAGCTGGTTCAAAACAAACAAAAATGCACACATACAAAAAAAAATTACCTCACCCACCTTGTGTTTCTGTTTGTTTGTATGTACAGTGTGGTCTTACGTAAATGTGTTTCAACCAGCCAGGCAGAGGCCTCCTGCTGTGACCCCTTTTCCCACTCCAGTTGGGAAGGGGCACATGAGATGGCTGATCTCAGTAACACTCACTTATCTCCTGTACCCCCACCAGGGTTCCCTGGAAGGTGCACACCTACATGGGCACACACCAAGAATTTCAATCCCGCCCACCCCCCTCAGCAGAGCTGCGCAGCAGCGACCTCAGCTGCTCCTGGGGGAGGGGCTGCATGGCGGGTGGCTGCCCCACCTGGAGCCTGGGCCATGGTACTAAAAATAGCACTCTGGCCCTGGCTCGCATCCAGGCACATGGGGTGTGCTGTTTCTGAAATTGCTGCATTTCTGAAGGTCCTCTCCCAGCTTTGCAGTGACCGTCAGCGCCTGCTTCACAGCAGGGCCAACTGAGGGCTGAGCTGTTGCTGGGATGATCTGGTTTCCCTTTGGATTAGCACCGGTGGTCTGTAGAGAGCTGCTCCCCATCAGACGGTGCTCAGCCCCGCATCGCGTCTTCCCCAGCCACTGCCTGGGCCCAGCACTGTGCGGATTAAATTGCAGGGGCAGGGCCTAGGAAGCCAACCTACAGACTGTGCCCAGCCAGGGAAGAGTTGATCCTGTTTGGTTGACACCAGTGGGGCAGCATAACCACTTCTCCCTGCAGGAGGGAGAAGTGTTGGTTAGTGTGTGGCAGGAGCAGGTCGGACACACAGCAGTGCTGTGGGCATGTTTTGGGCAGCCTGGCAGTCAGCAGTCTGGGGCCTGGCTGTCCTGGAGGCACTCTGGGAGGCTTGTACAGGTTTGTGTTGCAGGGGAAGATGAGCGTTTCCTCTCAAGGTTCCCTGTTCCAACCTGGCCCGGGATCCAGGGCCAGTCTCCTCCCCAGTGTTGCTCAGGATGCCCAGTTGTGGATGTGGGCACATCTCCTGGGCAGCGGCAGGTGTTGCCCTCACAGCCCTGCCCCATGGCCGTGCTACCTGTCCCGTGCAGCTGGCAGGGCAAGAACAGGGTGGGGCCTGCAGCTGGGTGGTTTTCAGGGTGGGTGGGTGCAGAGTTCTGCATCTTGTTGATTATCCCTTGTTTTAGTATTTTTTTCTTCCACTACAATTTATATTATATTATTATGTTAGTAACTAATGGGTGGCACACATCCGAACAAGCCCACATGACCTCAGTACTGGTGCACAAGACAAAACTCCCTCTGCTCACGGATGGAAAATCTTAGAGGGAACACTGGCTCCCACCCACCTGCCTCACACTGGGGCGCAGCAGAACACGCCTTCCCCCCCAGAACCAAGTGAGTGAAGCTTCTGAGCCAGGGGAGCAGGAAGGACAGAGCTTCAGCTGCTGATGTGGGGGCACAATTTAAAGGTTTCCCCCAACAACTCAAGTGTAAGCTCCTCCCCCCCACCAGTAGCCCAGCTCTCCCTCTTGCCCTCAGTTCCCACCTCCCTCCCCTCCCCTGCAGACCTGAAGCAGCAGCAGAATGGGAAGCTTCCTGCCCCCCCAGGCACCCACCCTGCTGCTGCTCCCACCAGAGCAGAGGAGTTACCTGAGACAAGTTGAGTGAGGGCCTCTGTCCTCCCTGACCCTGGCTGCTGGGTTTGCCCTCCTGCTTAGCTGGCTGGCAATAGGTAAGGTCAGGTGAGACCATTCATATGCACCCTCATCAGCACATCACCTGAGCCATAGCCCTCATCACCCATCCCCCACTGATTAAATCTGATTTTATAAGTGACAAAATTCAAACAGTTCTTCCCTTCTTTCCCTCATTTCCCCCTGGTGGTGCAAAGGATCTAGTGCATTTTCCCATCCCAGCTAGATGCCTTTAGCATTAGGTAACACATTTTCTTTGACTGTGAGCATATCTCTTTCTTCTTCTCAGTCTTGCATCTTTATTAATGAATTACTTATGAGAAATTTAAGAAGCACAACACGTGATTTCACAGCACAGATATGCAGCTGAAGGATTGGTATTTTTAAAGGACTGTCTCTTTAAATGTTAGCAAATTGAGTGTGATCACTTCACACTCCATTCAGTGTGTGTACATGAACAAAGCATGGCAATAACTCTCCTCCCTTTCTCGCTACAGGCTGGTGGTAGCGATTGGTGGGCTGCTGCTTTTGTGTGGCCTGGTCTCAGCCTGCATGAGGTGCTGCTATAGGCAAGCAGGGGAGGAGTCAGGTTCTCATCCCTATGAGGTGACAGTCATCGCCTTTGATCATGACAGCACTCTTCAGAGCACTATCACTTGTGAGTGTGCCCATGCAGAAGCCAAGGTTGTTGTAGAAAAGGCCGAGAATCCTCCAAAATCCAGAAACTGAAGGTCTGAAAAATTCAGACCTCTGTATCCCATCAATTTCAAGGGCCAGGTGAGCTGGTATAAATCAGAACGCTCCACTGAGGTAAAAAGTGCTACACTGATTCAGACCAGCTAAGGAGCTGCCCCCTAAAGTCTAGAACCCATAACATACTTCAGAATGCCAAATTCTAGAGCCCTCAAAGTTTGAACCTGGGGCTTCAGGGGACAAGGGTGGTCTTAGCTCCATGTATGTCACCAACTCATTTGCTGGGGTAGTAGCGGGAGGGCCCTAGCAGCTGGTATAAAGGCCAGGTTGCCTGATGCTAAGGAATGGGGGGAGCTGTGAGTTGCCATTGGGGCTATTCATGGGCTGTATCTGGAAGAACCAGCTAGATGAGAAGTGGGGAATGAGGGTGGGACAGCTTCTTTTGGTGGAATAAGGACAGCAGCTCAGAGAAGCATTTGTGGAAGGTGTGGTTGGGGGATGTGGCTGATGAGAAGGATGGCCTTGGAGCAGGAAGGTGAATGACATGTTGTTGGGAAAAGTATTGCACAGCAAGTATATTTGTGCTCTCTGTCTGGCTCATGTCTGGCATTTGATGGTCCCAGGTTTATATTAACCTTTCCCAATCTCATCCCTTTCAGCTCTGCATTCTGTGTTCGGTCCTGCTGCCAGGAGGATACTGGCTGTGGCTCACTCCCACAATGCAGTGCTAGGAGCACCACCTGCTTGCGGATCAGAGACCCCTCCAGTCTATGAAGAGGCCTTACACATGAGCAGGTTCACAGTAGCCAGGACTGGGCAGAAAGTCCCAGACCTGGCCCCAGTGCTAGAAGAAAAGCAACAGGAATCAGCTGTGAAGGATGATTCACAAGATCTCCCTTGACATGAATGCACCCACGTTCTTTTTTTCTTTTCTTTTTTCTTTCATCTTGGACTTGTCGAAGCAAAAACGCTCCTCTCTGTTTAGGCAGCTAACAAACAGCTTTATTAATTAATAAAGCACAGCATGAGCCAAACGTGGTTCCAGCAAAGCCAGGCCCAGTAAGGCTGCTAATACAATCAGTCCTAGTATCTTTATACCCTTAACCAAACAGTCTGATGTCAGGGCATCCAATTATAGAAATCATCAATTAAACTTGGAAAAACAAAGCTTTATCAACAAGATGGCGGACAGTTACGAGGGAGTACATCTCCTGTCCCAACCAGCCCAATTAACACATACCAATAGCCCATCCTGTAGGCTTCTTCTCACGGCGTGACAAAGTTCACTCTGGTGTACATGCTTGAGAGAAAAGCTGAAATGGTTTCTGTTATACAAGATGGCTTCTAGCTAAATATAAAATGGTTACTACAATTTTTCTACAACTCCCCCCTTTTAGCCTTTTAAAGGCTAACCTTGAACCATTTTATGCCTCCATTTCCATCAACGCATTTATGTACATCTCTTGTTTCCTTCTTGCTCATATTTTAACATTATGAGTTCCACATTCCCTTTAGTAAGGGTCTGTCTTGTGTTTTTCAGAATACAAGAAATACAGCATTTGATTAACTAGAAACAAAAATAAACACAAAAGACTATAGCTAATACTAAAACTACTCCTTGCAAAATCCAAGTTCCCACATGTCCAACCCAGCCTCCCAACCAACCCCAGAGGGTCCTGTCTTCCTCCTGCCTTAGGCTTTCCACAGTCCTTTCAATCTCGGAGGCATCTTCCTCCACTTCTTTGCTGGTGTCAGTGATATACACACAGCATTCTTTTCTCACTAAGGCACAAACCCCACCCTTACTAGCTAGGACGTAGTCTAGGGCCATCTGGTTTGGGCTCTTTCCCACCCTGGCTCCTGAACCATTACATGTCCAGCAGTACTTTCCAATTGGGGTCAGGGCTAGGTGGATATACCGTGGGTTAGTAAACCCTTTATCCTGCCAAGTATCATTTGGGTTTAGTTTACTAAACAGTGTGCCATATTTGAGTGTTGTTTAGTGGGACCGGAATCATTGGGATACCTCCTTCTGAATGTACAGGACTGTGAGCACATATCCAGCAACCTGTGGAATTAAATTCTTGGGAAACTTGGTTCATTAAAAGCATAAACACATTTGAACCATATAGGTTATAACTGCTAGGCATTAAATCCAAGATTAAGCATAAGCTCAACATGAATTGTTTGTCCAGCCTCATGCTGGCTGTTCTTCAGGACTTCGTAGTTTGCTTCACCTATCGCTGGCAGGTTCTTCTGGGCCGCAGCTGGTACCTTGGCCTCTGTCTCTCAGGATTGTCTGCTTCTGGGCCTGGATTGCCGGTACCAAGCCTGCGCTGATCCCCATCTACTTCTGGACCGGGGTCTCTGGTACCAGGGCTGCGGTGCTCCTTGTTGGGGCCAACCTCTGTAGGGGCTGGAACCGGTTTGCAGTGGGAGGTGTGAATCCAGGTGGGCAATCCCTCACACTTTACAGCAGTAGGAGTGGTCAGAAGGACCTGGTAGGGACCCTTCCACCTGGGTTCCCGGGCAGTCTTCCGCTGGTGAACTTTCATGCGAACCCAGTCTCCTGGTTGTAGTTTATGGCACGGCTCAGTCGGGGCCTCCTGGAAGGTGTCCTTAACCTGTGAATGATAAGACTATACACACCTCATAAGTTCCCGACAATACTTAACTATGCTTCCTTTAATAAGTGTGGCATCAGCCAGATCACTTTTTTTTTCTTTTAGGCTGCTTAACAGTCTTATAGGTTGGCCACATGTAATTTCATGTGGATTGAGTCCAGTTTTCCGATTAGGAGCGGCTCTCATGCTCATTAGGGCAATCAGGAGTGCTTCTACCCATGTTAAGCCAGAGCTTTCACATCTTTTAGCAAGTTTGTTTTTTTTTTAAATCCCGTTTAGTTTCTCTACTGCTCCTGGGTGTTACGCGCAAAATCTGTTCTAGATGGGCTCAGGAATACAGTTCAGGTTATTCTCTTCTTTAATGACATGAACAAGGAAAGAAAAAAAAAACCTCAATTTCCTAATACTTTGATCCATAATGTTTTCATGGCTCTTCCTTGATACCTCGCTGGAGTGTTTCATTCTTAATTAATTATTGTTATTCATTATTACTATTTATTACTTTAATTACACGCATCAATAAGATGCCTATCACCAAAGTATCTAGCACCATAGATAGTGCCTACACCAGAGCAGTAGGGTTCTTATGTTGACCCAATCTTCTAGCAGGTGTTCGTGCCCTGCAGGAAGATGCTGACTGATTCCTCATGGCTCATTGTCGCAGATATGGCTCACTCACTCCAACCTGGCTGCAAGGGGAGTGGGAAAGGTTATTTTGTTAGAGGACACAAGCGTAGGACACAGATATCTGATGAGAGAACATTTAAGGGCAGACAAGATTAGGGAAAGAGCTTGAGGTGGAATTTGTGTTCTGTTATTAATTACCATTGTAATAAAGACTTATCCCAAGAACAGGGTGAGTTTAACCTTATACAGTGTGCTTATATTTTGGAGTTGGGTGGGAACATCATCTGCTTGTATACAGTACATAACATAGCGTTATGTAACCACA
The DNA here is from genome assembly GCA_032595735.1 of Pelochelys cantorii. Classification (NCBI taxonomy): domain Eukaryota; kingdom Metazoa; phylum Chordata; order Testudines; family Trionychidae; genus Pelochelys; species Pelochelys cantorii. The sequence continues at coordinate 213,633,376 of CM064326.1, forward strand.
TACATAATACACTGATAAAACAACATTTCAGATACATTTAGTGCTTTATAGACAATCATAGAAAAGCAAGGTACCCAGTCCAGAAGAGCTTATTTTTGAACTCAAAAAATGTGATATTTGCAATAACAGATCAGACATGGGAGGGAGCAGAAACATTGCTGGTGAAATAAAGCTCAATTAATGTTTATCTATTTATTAGTATTAGGCTTGGAAGGAATAGATTTTTATCAGCAAATGTCAATAAACAGCAATTTCTACACACAGACACAAATGGACAAAAAAAATTCCATCACCAATAATCAAAATTTACAGATAAGCAAAGTAAGAAACATGTTACATAAGACTATATTAGAATTTGATCCAAGAATATTTGTGTACTTTGATATGATTTGACAATTTGTGATTTAATGGTCATAAAACTTAAAGGCTGTGTCTACATTGGCAAGATTTTGCACGAAAGCAGCCGCTTTTGCGCAAAAACTTGCCGCCTGTCTACACTGGCCGTGAGTTCTTGCGCAAGAACACTGACATTCTAATGTAAGAAATCAGTGCTTCTTGTGCAAATACTCTGATGCTCCCACTCAGGAATAAGCCCTCTTGCACAAGTGTTCTTGCACAAGAGGCCAGTGTAGACAGGCAGCCAAGACATTTTGCGCAAAACCAGTCTAAACGGAAAAAAGCCCTAGTGGCCACTTGGATGCTCCATACGTGCAGGCAGCTCCGGACTTCCTGGTAACCCGAGCCCCCTTAAAGGCAGACGCAGCCTGCAGAGGCCACGAGGCAGAAGCCTTTTTTGCTGCCTCTGCCCAGATCTCTGCCATGCTGCTCTGCTGCTGTCCCCAACAGCCACCAGCCCAGGATGGCCACTCCGGGGGGGGAACAGCCAGCCGCACCCCCAGTGCAGGAGGCCCCAAGGGGCAGAAAACAGAGCCCCATCCTGGTCCCCGGGGGAGCTGGAGGCCCTCCTGGACCTGTGGGAGGAGGAGGAGGCCCTCCACGACACCTGCGGCACCCGTCGCCGCAATGCAGAGATCTTCGACTGCATGGCCCAGGCGCTCTCGCACCAGGGACATCCAGCCCGGACCCTCGAGCAGGTCTGGGCTAAGGTAAAATTGCTGCGCCTGGACTATATCCGGGACAGTGAGGGCCAGGGGACAGGAGCTGACAGCTGCCCCCACTACCAGCGGCTCCATCGGATCCTGGGCCAGGCAGCACCGCAGGGACGGACAGGCCATGTGGACACCTGTAGGCACCCCCCCCCCCCACCGTCACCAGGCCCAGCGAGGCAGGGGAGCAAGACGAGCCAGCCAGCCTGTCAGAGGACGAGGGCAGCACTATGACCCTGCAGATGGAGGTCGTCTCTGGCAGCCCCGACGTCTCCCGTGCATCCTCGGAAGCCAGGGAAGGAAACACTGGTGAGTGTTGCACTTTGCACTCACAAGGGCGGGGGGGAGCCAGGCACCCAGAGAACACGTCACTCAGGCTGCATGAGCTGCACACTGTGTAGCATTAGCAGCATGTGCAACCACATGCAGCCTGGTGACCGAGCGGCACATGGGTGTGGCAGGCAGCTCCAGGGCACGCCTGGGACTGTGCTGCTCACACATCCGGCAGGACCAGGGGGAAGGGTGGATGCCGGCTGGAACCAGCCAGGGCCCAGGGGCTCAGGCCAGAGCCTGCACCTCTGCAAGGGTGCAGCACACAGAACGGCACACTGTCCCATGCCTGGCTGTGAGGCACAGCCAGCTGCTCCTGGGAAAAATGCAGTGTCACAGCCCTGTGAGCGTGGCCCCCACTGAGCCCCTCACCTGCTCTGGGTGCCTTGGCTGGCCCCCCGGAGGGAAGTCCCCACTGCAGCCACACATGTCCCTGGGCTACTGTATGTAAGGGCTAGCGGGAGGGGGAGGGGGGAAGCGCTCGGGCTGGCCCTAGGGCCACCTGAGTTTTGCTGCAAGGATGGTACGCACCCCAGTCACTCTCCTGGTTCCGTCCAGGAGACATCCCATGTGATGGGGAAACGAGAGCCCAGACCACATCTGCCATATGTAGTCCCAGGCACTGTGTGGGGATTCATCTTGCTCCCTGTCAAACACCATTGATTAGCCCAAAGCCTCACAGCCTCCACTGGCAGGGAGTTCCACAGGTTAACACAACACAAGCACCCTCCCACCCCCCAAGGGGCCAGGACCGGTGGTTACAATACACGGAGGACCACCCTACTCCAGGGGTGGTTCTGTATGCAAACATACAACACAGGGGGAGGGAGGTAACCAAGTGGGCCCAAGCCACATTACTGTGGTGTCTCCTGGGCTCAGGGGTGGAGGGCATGAGGTGTGGGGACAGTGGCCGGGCTGCCTGACTGACCCATCCTTTCTTCTGTTCCCTGCAGCGGGACCAAGCAGGAGCGGGGGACCATCCAGCCCTGCGGCAGCAGCAGCACCCCCAGCCGCCCAAGCACCAAGCCGGAGGGTTTGGGAGCGGGACCAGCTCCTTCGGCAGCACGTGCAGGCCATCGAACGGGTGGAGGCAGCCATCACGCGCCAGGTGGAGGCAGACCTGCAGTGGTGCCAGGAGGCCTGGGGCCCCTTCCAGGCCCAGTGTGTGCACATGGCAGATGTCATCTCCACCCTCACCGCGCACATTGGCCATGCCATACATTATGGCATGGCATTGCCCCATGCACCCGCCATCCCTCCCATAGCAATGCCCATGCCCCCTCCTGCTCCTGCCCAGACACGGCCTGACCCCCATGTGCAGGTCCACCCCCGCAGAAGCACTCTCAGGGGCCACCCCTCCCAGCAGTAGCTCCCCCCTCTCACCCTACATCTCCCCCCTCCCCATTGTAAATAAGTTCAAACATTGTGTTCCAAAAAAAACCTGTGTTGGTTGTTTATTGAGAGGCAAGGGGAAGTGAGGAGGGAAGGGTTGGGGATGGGAGGGAGATGTCAAGGGGGACAGAGGCAACCCTACTATAGGGCCTGGAAGAACATCTCTGTCAAGGCCTCCCGGATGCGCACCCCATCATGGTGTGGATGGCAGCTGTGCGGGGCTGTTCAAAGGCCTGGCCCTCGCCTGCCATCTATGCCAGGAGGAAGGCCTCCTCCCTCCGCTCCACGAGATTGTGGAGCACGCAGCACACAGCCACTACCTCCGGGACATTCCACTCACACATCTCCAGACAGGTGAGCAAACAACGGAACCGGGCTTTCAGCCGCCCGAAGACGTACTCCACTTGGTTGCGGGCCTGGCTGAGGTGGTCGTTGAACCGGGACTGGTTGTGGTCCGGCCACCCCGTGTAGGGCCGCATTAGCCAGGGCAGCATTCTTACGATGAGTCCCGGACCAATATAGACGCTCTCTTGCGCAAATACTGTAACGCAAAAACTCTTGCGTTAAAAGTATTTGCGCAAAATTATACCAGTGTAGACGTAGCCAAACTGTTTTTCCTATAAAACAAAAAAAGCAGTCATGTAGCACTTTAAAGACTAACAAGATAGTTTATTAGGTGATGAGCTTTTGTGGGGCAGACTCACTTCTTCAGATCTGAAGAAGTGGGTTTGCCCCACAAAAGCTCATCACCTAATAAACCATCTTGTTAGTCTTTAAAGTGCTCCATGACTGTCTTTTTGTTTTACCAAGATCAGACTAACACGGCTACCTGTCTGTGCCTCTTTTTCCTATGTCTATTGATAAAAAAATTGTTGTCTGACCTCCCTATAATTTCCTGCAACTAAGAAAATTAAAATAAATAAAAGTAAAAAATACTTAAAATTAAAAATCTATCTAATCTGCTGAAATTATGAAAACTAGAGATCACATTGTTCCAAGCCAAATTATTATTATTGCTGGAGGTGATAAAATTATTCAATTATTATTCATCACACATTAAGACCATTTTTCAGGTAACAAATCATTTGTGAATCTTTCATGATCTACATTAATATTCTAATTATTCAAGATTATTCTACACTGGTTGAAAATTATTCAAACTATTTGGACAGTCTGCAAACAGTTCTTTGGAATAGTTACTCTTTCTGGTGTGTGACCGAGCATTTAAGTCACAAGGTATTATTTTTGCTCACTGACTGGATGGCTGAAAAATATTAAATATATTTGTAAATGGCAAATACCAGAGATGAATTAAGGACACACTTATGGTGTGAATATTCAGAGTAATACAGATTAACTTGCTGAGAGAGAGGCAAGTTGAGATATATATATAGCCCTTTAAAAAAAATTAAGTTCTGATTACCTTACAATCTTTAATTTACAAGTAGTCCCATGACACTTTAGGATATGTCTACACAGCAAAGTTATTTCAGGATACCAGAGGTATCCCAAAATAGCTACCCCACATCTTTTGAACATGTTTGCTATTTCAAAATATAGCAGATGCACTATTTTGCTGTCCCTGTAAACCTCGTTCTATGAGGAGTAAAGGATGGCTCAAAATAGTGCTTTATTTAGAAATTTGGCACTATGTAGACAGTGCCAAATGACGAAATAAGTTATTTTGAAATAGACTTGAAATAAGCTACGCAATTTGCATAGCTCAAATTGTGTATCTTATTTTGAGATTTGCGTTCGGTGTAGATGCACCCTTAGAGACTAACATATATATGTAGATATAGTATTATGAGCTTTTGTGGGCAAAACCCACTTCTTCAGATGAGATGATCTCGAGTGATCACTTAATGATTACTCAAGATCATCTCATCTGAAGAAGTGGGTTTGCACATGACAGCTCAAGATACTATATATGCTAATCTCTAAGGTGCCACGGGACTATGTGTTGTTTTTAAAGTTACAGACCAACACTGCCACCCCTTTGAGAGACTTTTAATCTTTAATGTATTTATCCTCAGTACACCCCATGAACAGGGCCGGCTCTAGGTTTTTTGCCACCCCAAGCAAAAAAAATTTTGGCTGCCCCGCCTTTTTTGGGTCTGGGAAGGTTGCACATGCAAATGCAGTTTGTGCAGCTTCCTGGGGGAGTCCAAACACCAGGGCATTTTAGTCTCCTAGGAGAGCGCCAGGGACTCCCCATGAGAGGACAATGGGAGGGCAGGTTCATCCACAGCAAGTCAGTTAAAGACTTCCAAAGCATGCAGCTATTCACATCACCTAGTGCTGGAGTCCCGGGCCCACTCCTCACTCTGCAAAGTGATTTTATTATTAGATGCCTTATAATTACTCAGACTCCAACCCCAACACATCAGCTGTCCAACTCTTGGTGTCCATGGATAAGAATCAGCCTCACTATACAATGAGACAGTTCAAAGGGATTAAGAGAACTTTTGTTTCAACTCCCCAGCTCAACTGTCCAAAACAAGACAGGCACCAGACAACAAAACCCCACTAGCCTAGGACCTATTCCATGAGTGCAGCCCTGTGCTTTCTCCTTCAGGGATGGACCAAACAGCCTCTGAAGCAGGGTGGCTTGATTTAAATACCTTTGATTTAAATCTCTAATTTTAATCATGATTTAAACCAGCAAGCAGAAAACCTTGGTTTAAGTGAGCAATCAATCATTTAAATTATACTTTTAAAATATTTTCCTAAACGATAGTTGAGTCTTATTAATTAGCAACCTTTAAAACATGTTGATTTGCAACTAAATATAACCTTTTTGCCAAATTTGGTGCTTCTATTTACTAGCCAGGAGAATACACCCAGTACAGCTACCAACTAAATAAATGCCCAAAAAATTGTATAATTTACATGTAATCAGATTCTTAATTTTTACATTTTTATTCTATTACAAATGGTGTATAATAGGAACACTTAAGAGACAGGTTTTACCCCATTTGTTATTTGCTAAGTGGTGGCTACTTTTTTTAAAACATATGATTTGCACCTACTTCTCTCTGGGCAGAAATTCAATTTAAAACAAACAAAACCAGCATTTAATTTTTGTATGAAATAAAACGACCTTAAATGTGAAGGACACATAACAAAAAAGTATCCAAACACATTTTGCATCTAAAATTCATTTATTAAACAAAGGAAATATCCTTAGTGAATTGAACAGATTGAATCTAGTCATCATGTTCTTAAAGATGTTAGAACACTCTCATAACCAGTTTTTTACTGAGAGAAGAGGAAAACAAGTTTTTCTGGTTTGTCAGCTCTTGGTTTTGCAACAGTGAATGAACTAATCATTGAATTGAACTAGCTGAATAAACCGAAGTGATAAAAACATTCTCTCTTCACCTGCAGAAGAAGCCACTCCTGATGTAAACACTGGTTCTGGGTGCTACACAGCAACTTACACTAATGAACTGGTAGAATTTCTTTAAAAGTTGACAGGAGACACGTTCTATTTAATTTTTAAAATTACTTCATAAGTTATTTAAATAGGTTACAATAAATTTAGGCCATAACAATTTTTAATTTAATTTTAAAGGTATATAATTTAAAACAAAGCCTATTTAAATGGGATCACAATTCCAATTTTAATAAAGCTCTCCTGCCCCAGACAGGAAGGGACTTGGGGACACAGGCACTGGGAACACCAGAGTTCCCCTTCCTCAGACAAAGGGGGAGGGAGAATCACCTGGGTCCCAGGCAAGGGTGAGGTTGTCAGAACACAGCACAAGGCGGTGGGGCAGGAGTAGGGGGGGGTGGTTCAGGAGAGTAGCGGGAGGGGGGATTGTTTAGAGAGCCAGACAGGAGATGGGGATCCATGTGGGCAGCAGGGAGGCAGGGGAGGGGAGGGGGGAAGAGAAGAGGAGATGGGGTCCCAGCAGAGTTGCAGTGGGCCAGGAGATGGGATGCGGGATTTTTTTTACCAGTCCATTTTCTTTTTAATTTCCTGACAGTACAGAACTAAACTGAAATGTATTAATATTCCAGTCTTACATTTCATGACAAACAGAAAACTTCATGAGCCAAAAAAAGGGAAAAGCTTATAAAACTAAGATATGAATCTCAGCATTTTAACAGCTGAACAGAGAAAGGAATTAAAATGCTGTAATTTAAAAAAAATCATGAGTGGATGGGTAAAGCTGTAGAAACGGAAATTTACAAACTAGTTAAAACCCGGAATCAGACTGCTTAGAAACTACACATCCCCATGCTCCATCTGAACAGCTGAAGGGGTAATGAGGCGTTTGGCAGACAAGAGATGGGGATCCCCCTTCCCCCCTACTCTTGGGGCCCTGAACCTGCCCAGGAGCCCGGCCTCCTAGCTGCTTCCCATTCCACCAGTCTCCGAAGAAAGCCTGACATTAATTAGATACTAGGCAAGGCTAATTCTGGCTGCAGCTCCAGTTATGGTAACCTGCCTATCAGTAGATCCTTCTACTGGATTGGCAATTTTGATCTGCGCCCCAGACATCTAGCGGATCTCATTGGGCATCAAGGCGCCAAAGTCAACGATGCAGATCATTTGGAATGGTGAGTTCATGAGAAGTAGTCTGAGCAGATGCACCCAAACCTCCCCAATAGCCTTTCACCTCTGGAGAGCTGGATTCAATGCCACTGAAGGGCAGAGGCTGAGCCGGGGGAGGGTCGCGGGACAGTGGGCAGGGGCACACAGGCGGGGTGGGGAGGGGGGGACAGCCAGGCAAGGGCGGTTCACAGTCAGGGGAGTTGTGGGGGAGAGAACACAGGAGGTGGGGGTCCCACAGGCAGGAGGCAGGGGAGGGGGGTGCACTCGAAGGCAAAGAAGAGGTCGCTGGGCTCAGCATCACCAACTGCAGGGCACCCCGTGCTGCCCTCCAGGAAGCACCCCAGCAGGGGCTGCGCAGAGCTCCCAGGGGCCAGGCGCAGGCTTCGAGCAGCCAGGAGCGGGGCTCCCAGCGCGGGGCTCCCACCTCAGGGCGGCATCCGCAGGGCTGCCTGCCTGCTCCTCCTCGGGCCGGAATGCCGCCCCTGGGAATGTGCTGCCCCAAGCACCTGCTTGTTTTGTTGGTGCCTAGAGCCGGCTCTGCCCATGAAACAATGCTATTATCCCCATTGTACAGATGGGAGCTGAGTCACGAGAAACTAAATAACTAGTTCAGGAAATCTGTTATAGAATAGGGAACTGAACCAGCCTCTCAGCTTACCAGGTGAAATCCTTCTCAGATCCATGAGCATTTTCTTGAATTACCCACTGTCCGACTGTTTGCCACTTGTGAATATTAAGACACTATATATAGCAGCAAACCAATAACTCACGAATATATTTGCAGATCTGTTTTCTGCTACTGAATTAGTTCAAATTATTATTAATAATTATTTGTGTTGCCTTGATAAATCTATTCCAGTTGCTGACCTTTAACATCCACTCAAGTGTCAATAAGTCCATTCTATTGGGTACTGGATATTTCAGGTTTACTGAACAATAAAGGCCAGGAACAAACAGAGACATGAGTATCTGTTTGCTCTGCATACAAACAACTCTGCCAAATACACAAAATTCCAGGAATCCTAGAAGATCTTTTCCATGTGGAACATACCATTCCATCACTTGCTCCATCTGCCCTTTTTCTGGTTCCAAATAGAACAGCCTCGTTTTTTACATTTATGTGGGTACATAGGCACTAGATGTCAGTCTTGCTTCATGTGTCAGGAATGTTATCTGAGCACATTGTGATTTCTATGTGGAACAACCACAGAACTGCAGGCTGGAAAGGCCATTGAGAAGTAATCTAGTCCAGGCCTCCTCACTGAGACAGGGTTAACTAAACCCTGCCCTTCCTAACAGGGATGTATCATTTCACAGCCTCCCTTGGAAACCTGTTCCAGAGCTTTCCTAATATCTAACTTAATCTCCCTTGCTCCAGTTTCCTGTCCTACCTTTAATGGACATGAAGAACAATAGTCACCATCCTTTTCTTTAACATATTTGAAAACTCTTATCAAGACCTCCTCAGACTTCTCTCCCAACCCCCATCTACTCACTAGTAACTATTAGAGAAGGGAATGGTTTGGAATGATTTGTTCTTGACAAATCCACACTGTCAATTATAATCCTATTATCCTCCAAGTGCTTACAAATGGATTGTTTAAAAGACTGATACATTCCAAGGCCAGGAGGGACTATTATGATCATGTAGTCTGACCTTCTGTATAACACAGGCCATAGAATTTTCCCCAAAATAACTCTTAGGGAAGATATTTGCAAAAAACATCCCAATATTTATTTCAACATTGCCAGCAATGGAGAACCTACCATAACCCTTAGTAAATTGTTCCAATATTCTCACTGTGCAACATTTAATCTCATTTTCAGTCTGAATATGTCCAGCTTCAACTTTCAGACACTGATTAGATCGTGTTATATCTGGCTCTCTTTTCAGTATTTGTACTTTACTCAAGTAATTTATTTTTACTCCACTACAATTTCTGGAAGCACTTAGTTACTCATTACTTTCATCATTCTGATTTGCCTAAGCACCCAATCATGCAAAAAATAACCAATCAACAAGCACAGTGACCCTGCCAACAATGGAGCCTTTTAAAAGCCCCATTAACACCTTTTCATTTAAAAACAGTATCTATGCAGGCACTGCCAGCCTGACACCTGAGCAACCAGGGCAACGTGCTGAAGGGGAGCATTTGAATAGTCTTGTGTGATCTTACCTGGGGCCAGCCAGCTAAATAGGAGGGAAACCCAGCAGCCACCTCAGCCAAGGTCAGGGAGGATAGCGGTACTTACTTGTGTTAGGTAAATCCTCTGCTCTGGTGGGAGGAGCACCAGGATGGGTGCCTAGTGCCGGAGCTCCCCATTCTCGCTGGGATAGAAGGCCCCCTGTGGTGAGAGGGTGGGGCAAGCTGTGTTGGAAGAGGCTCCGGGTGGGCAGCTGAGTTTGGTGAGGATTGAAGAATTGTGTCTATGTGTGCAGCTGCCCTCTGTGTGCTGGCTGGCTGGGATTTGGAGCCACACTGCTATCTGGGTGTGTGCTAATGTGGAGCAGGTGTGGGTCACCCCCACGCTTTTTTCCCCTTTCCCCCTAAGAGCCCCATAGGGGAACTGAGGAAAGCTGGGCTACTGGCTCGGGAGTGGGGTATAACACTTTGAGTTGTTGGGGGGAGAAAACTTTAAATTGGGCCCCCAATGAGCAGTTGGGCTTGTCCTCCTACTTCCCTGGCTGGCTCAGAAGTTTTGTTCACTTTTTTGGGTTGGGGGGGGAGAGGGGAGGAGCTGCTGCTGCCCCCCCAATGTGAGGCAGGTGTGTGCAGAGGAGATGAGTATTACTGAAATCAGCTCTCCCATGTGCCCCCTAGGGAAATGAGTCACAGTGGATGATGTCTAGCTGGATGGTTGAAACACATTTACCTTCCATTCAATTCTTAATGACCTATCCACACCCTCAGGTTTTGTTTATGTTTTCTCTACAAGTTGTATTTATCAGTACCCTGAAATTTCTCAGGTCAGGGGGCCTTGCTGAAGCTGTTTCTGAGCAGTGTTGTTCTTTCATTAAGATTAACAATAAGGAAATTTTCTTTGCTCCTATCGTAACCTGCAAACCTTCTTCATGCTCTGGAAGTCACTGGGGTTCCTAGTGTGAGAATCTGAAGATAGGGTGTGATTGTTGTGATTTGTAGTTTAATGTGGCACTTAAACTCAGAAGCACTCAGTGGGAATATAGGCTCTTTCCCATCCCTTTCCCCCCCCCCCCCAAATCTCCTGTGCAGTGCTTCATCTCTGCTGCTCTGGCTTATAAAAAAGCTTGGTGGAATGCACTCTTTATGTTTTATAATTTTGTGTAATGTTTTAAGCTTTTCATCTCTATAATTTTCACAGTTATTGGGAAATTATGAAGGGAGGTCGGATAATTTTGTTATGATGAAGTGGAGATGCAGAGTTCAAGCTTTGAAGCTGTTAAAACCCAAATAGAGAGACAAGGTGGGTGAAGTAATACCTTTTTTTTTTTCAAATTATTTTGGAACAGTTTTGGTTAGTGAGAGATTAGCCCTTTTGAGCTTCACAGACCTGGAGAAGAGCTCTGAGGAGTTCCAAAGGTTGTCTCTGTCACCAACCGTATTTGGTCCAGTTAAAGATATTACTTCACTCACCTTGTGACTCTCATCCAGGCACCAATATGACTACAACAAAAGAGCAAAAATCACCATATCACATGTCAAGATACATGTCCAGATATACAGAATAATTATCCTAACATCGGAGATGATTTGTTGATTTAACTATTCAGTCGCTCATCCATTTGTGACAAGCCTAGTTCAGAAGTTTATATCATTGAATTTTAACTCTAACAAGTGCTCAGGAAGCATTTTTCTTGCTTTCCCTATCTGTAAATAATTATTACTGATGGAAATATTTCAGAATTTCTGTGTACTGTGAAACCAGCTAATTTCTAAGTTTTTTGCAAAGAAACAAACAAACAAAACAAACTCAAATCCCTAGAGATTTCAGGTGCCTAAGTATCCTCTGGAATCATTGAAGTTTGATTCAAGAGGATACTTCCCCAGCCCCACCACAATCTGAACTGACACTCCTGGTGAGTCAGGAGTGGCTAGAGGGCTGCAGGAGGGCCACATGCACAAGATGCAGCCCCCATCTGACAGCAGGGAGTTCACCATGAGCTGCAGACCAAACACCAGCCATAAAGGGCAAGGGCTATGCAGCAAGGGAGCTGCCAGTGCTTCTTCAGAGTGAAGGGCGAGTGACCTACCTAGGATTTTTTACCCACTATTTCATTTCACAATCTGATGTGATACGACACACAGAAAGCAGCTGCTGTTTTTGAATCTGAGGGAAAATATTTAATCCAGGGGTGGGGAACCTTTTTTGGTTCGGGGGCCACACAATAAGTGAGGGAAAAAAAATCAGACCCCTCGCTGATGTGGCCCCAAGCTGAGAAGAAGAAAGACATTCCCCTCACACACTAGAGCTTTGGGGGGGCCCAGGCTTGTAGATTTTGTGTGCTCCAGCCCCCTGGGGAGGCTCCCTGTACTGGAGGGTGGTGGGGAGAGCCCTGAGCCTCAGGGGCCAGATCCAGGCAAGCCAGGGACCACATGCAGACCCCAGGCCTTAGGTTCCCCACCCCTGATTTAAGCTACAACAGTCCATTCCCCATGTAGCTCTTAAAGGAAGGGCTTGGTCAAGGACTATGACAGCCTATGACAACTCCCTTTGCAAGGGGAGAGACAATAGCCCTGTACTAAGGGAAGCAAGGGACTGAGCAGCTTTCAAGGGAAATGCGGGGGGGCACGATACCCAGGGTAGGGGGGGGCCAGGGTGCCAAAATGCAAGTTTGCCCAGGGTGCCATTTTCCCTGTAGGCTGGCCCTGTATGCAGGAGTGGGGAACCCTGAGCCTCATGGTCCAGATCCGGCGTGTGGGGGAGAAGAAGCACAGCACCATGTGGTGTTGCTCATGCTTCCCCCAGCTGGGGGAATGCGGTACTGGAAACTGCTCATGAGAGTTTCCCTGTTGCTCCTCTTAGCCAGATTTCAGGGCTACATCAGTGAGGGGGGTTTGTTTGTTTTTTGGGGGGCGTTGCCTCTCACTTGTGTGACCCCACCTGATTTTTCCATAAGTCAGTGGCTCCCGACCCAGAAAGGTTTCCCTACCTCTGATTTACAGTTTTCCAGAAGGAGCACCAGCTTCATCAACAGCTATTGTTGTTTCTCACACACACACGTATATATGCATATCTATATAAATGCACATTGTGTGTATGAAAAATAATGGTGCCTTATGATAACTCGTGTGGTTAACCATAGATTTCCATAGGAAGGCTACTTTTTACTTTTGGACACTTGAGTACAATTAAGATGCGATACTTTTGTACTTTTACTCAAATAGTTTTCCAGAAGGATACTCTGACTTTTACTTAATTACATTTTTTTCAAAGTAGCAATACTTTTACTCAAGTAACTTTTTGGGGTACTTTATCCACCACTGGATTGGGGAGACAGCCCTGAGCCTCCCCACCAGATCTGGCATGCGGGGAACAAGTGCACTGCCCTTTTCCTTCCTCCAGTGTGCGGGAACAAGTGGAACCAAAAATGGCTCCATGTGCTTGCGAACAGGAACAGCTAACAGGGAGTTTGGAGAGGGAGTTCTCCAGGTAAAAGAGGAGTAAAAGTGGGACCCTTGTGGTAAGTGGCTGTCTGGAGTGTGTGTTTGTGTGTGGGGGAGTTATTTGCTGTGTGCTGAGCTTGTGTTTGTGTGTTTGGTTGGTTGGTTTGTTTGAAGGAGCTTCTAAAAGGTTTGAAATCTAGAAGCCTCTGTTAATTGGCTGAGCCTCAGTCAGGGGGAGGGGCTACCAGAGTTATATAAGCCTGTGACTCAGCGACCAGAGAGCTTGTGAACAGGAACAGCTAACAGGGAGTTTAGAGGGGGAGGTTAGAGGGCACTAGGGACTTCTGACCTTCTTAAAAACAACTCTTATAATAATCTATATTCCAGAGGTTTAAAAAGAATCCCAGTTTCTGCTTAAACTTATTCATTAGAAAAATGGAGACAGAAGCCCAGCAGCAGAGTGGGGGCTATCCTGTTTATTGCATCGAGTGTAACATGTATGATTACCTGCCCTGTGGGCGGGTGGCATATGTGTGCACCCGTTGCAAGGAACTCCTGACCCTCAGAGACCGGGTTCGGGCTTTGGAGGCCAGGGTGGCTGAACTGGAGAAGCAAAGGGAGGTAGAGAGATATGTTGATGAGACTTTCCGGGACATTGTAGTACTGTCCCACCTCCAGTCTGAGAGCCCCAGTGCTCTTAAGGAGGATGAAAGTCTCAAGGGAACAGAGCATTCAATGGGAGCAGAGGGAAACCATCCCGTAGTTGGGACCCTCCTCCCAGAGGATGTTGCGGTATCCTCTTGCACTGAGGATACCTCTGAGGGGGAGGGAATGCCAGTTAGGAAGAGGCAGGTGTTAGTAGTGGGTGATTCAATTGTTAGAAACATAGATAGTTGGGTTTGTGATGACCGGGAGAACCGTATGGTCACTTGCCTGCCTGGTGCGAAGGTTGCGGATCTCTCGAGGCATCTAGATAAACTTATGCGTAGTGCTGGGGAAGAGCCGGTGGTCGTGGTACATGTAGGTACCAATGACGTAGGGAAGGGTAGGAGAGATGTCCTGGAGGCCAAATTTAGGCTGCTAGGAAAGAGACTGAAATCCAGGACCTCGATGGTGGCATTCTCGGAAATGCTTCCAGTTCCACGCACAGGGCCAGGTAGGCAGGCAGAGCTTCAGAGTCTCAATGTGTGGATGAGATGATGGTGTAGGGAAGAGGGGTTTGGATTTATTAGGAACTGAGGACACTTTTGGGAGAGGGGGAGCCTATACAGGAAGGATGGGCTCCACCTAAACCAGGGTGGAACCAGACTGCTGGCACTAAACATTAAAAAGGCTGTAGAGCAGTTTTTAAACTAAGAGATGGGGGAAAGCCGATTGGTGTGGAGATGCATGTAAATTGGAGGGAGACTTCTCTTAGAGGAGAATCCATTGATAGAGAGTCTCTAAGCTGTAGTCAGAAAGAGAGGAGGGGAGAGGGCAAACCATGGGCCAGAGCAGACAAACAACCACATACAAAGGAATCCAATGCACCAGGGAAGGACAGACAAATAAGCAGTAGCAAATCTTTAAAGTGCTTCTACACAAATGCTAGGAGTCTGACTAATAAGATGGGTGAACTAGAGTACCTAGTATTAAATGAGGAGATTGACATAATAGGCATCACTGAAACCTGGTGGAATGAGGAAAATCTGTGGGACACAATCATACTGGGATATAAAATATATCGAAAGGCTAGAGCAGGCCGTGTGGGTGGCGGAGTGGCACTGTATGTGAAAGATAATGTAGAATCAAATGAAATAAAAATATTAAGTGAATCAACATGCTCAATAGAATCGCTATGGATAGTAATTACATGCTCCAATAATAAGAAATTAGCAGTAGGGATATATTACCGACCACCTGACCAGGACAGTGATACTGACATTGAAATGCTGAGGGAGATTAGAGAGGCTACCAAAATAAAGAACTCTATAATAATGGGGGATTTTAATTATCCCCATATTGACTGGGTACATGTCACCTCAGGAAGAGAAGCAGAGATAAAATTTCTCAATGGCCTAAATGACTGCTTCTTGGAGCAGCTGGTGCAGGAACCCACAAGGGGAGAGGCAATTCTCGATTTAGTCCTGAGTGGAGCGCAGGATCAGGTCCAGGAAATAACCGTTACAGGACCACTTGGGAATAGTGACCATAATATAATAACATTCAACATTCCTGTGGTGGGTAGAACACCTCAGCAGTCCAGCACCCTGGCATTTAATTTCAAAAAGGGGAATTACACAAAAATGAGGAGGCTAGTTAAACAGAAATTAAAAGGCACAGTGACTAGAGCCAAATCCCTGCAAGCTGCATGGAAACTTTTTAAAGACACCATAATAGAGGCCCAACTTAAATGTATACCCCAAATTAAAAAACATAGCAAGAGACCTAAAAAAGTGTCACCGTGGCTTAACCACCATGTAAAAGAAGCAGTGAGGGACAAAAAGGCATCTTTTAAGAAGTGGAAGTCCAATCCTAGTGAGATAAATAGAAAGGAACATAAACACTGTCAAATCAAGTGTAAAAATGTAATAAGAAAAGCAAAAAAAGATTTTGAGGACCAGCTAGCCAAAAACTCAAAAAGAAATAACAAAATGTTTTTTAAGTACATTAGAAGCAGGAAGCCTGCTAAAAAACCTGTGGGTCCCCTAGACGATCGAACTATAAAAGGCGCAATCAAGGACGATAAAGCCATTGCGGAGAAACTAAATGATTTCTTTGCTTCAGTCTTCACGGCTGAGGACGTTGGGGAGATTCCCAAATCTGCACCATCCTTTGTGGGTGATGAATCTGAGGAACTGTCCCGGATTGAAGTGTCATTAGAGGAGGTTTTGGAACAAATAGAAAAACTTAATGTTAACAAATCTCCGGGACCGGATGGCATTCATCCAAGGGTTCTAAAAGAACTCAAATGGGAAATTGCTGAACTATTATCTGTGGTTTGTAACCTATCCCTTAAATCGGCTTCTGTACCTAATGACTGGAAGGTAGCCAATGTGACACCAATATTTTAAAAGGGCTCCAGAGGCGATCCGGGCAATTACAGACCGGTAAGTCTAACTTCAGTACCGGGCAAATTAGTTGAAACAATAGTAAAGAATAAAATTGTGAAGCATGTAGAAGAACATAATTTGTTGGACAAAAGTCAACATGGTTTCTGTAAAGGGAAATCCTGTCTTACTAATCTATTAGAGTTCTTTGAAGGGGTTAACAAACATGCAGACAAGGGGGATCCAGTAAATATAATATACTTAGATTTTCAGAAAGCCTTTGACAAGGTCCCTCACCAAAGGCTCTTGTGTAAATTACATGGCCATGGGATAAGAGGGAATGTCCTTTCTTGGATTGAGAACTGGTTAAAAGACAGGAAACAAAGGGTAGGAATAAATGGTAAATTTTCAGAATGGAGAGGGGTAACTAGTGGTGTCCCCCAAGGGTCAGTCCTAGGACCAATCCTGTTCAACTTATTCATAAATGATCTGGAGAAAAGGGTAAGCAGTGAGGTGGTAAAGTTTGCAGATGATACCAAACTGTTTAGGATAGTCAAGACAGAAGCAGACTGAGGGACTCCAAGAAGATCTCACCAAACTGAGTGATTGGGCAACAATATGGCAAATGAAATTTAATGTGGATAAGTGTAAAGTAATGCACATCGGGAAAAATAACCCCAACTATACGTACAGTATGATGGGGGCTAATTTGGCTACGACAAATCAGGAAAGAGATCTTGGAGTTATCGTGGCCAGTTCTCTGAAAACTTCCACGCAGTGTGCAGCGGCGGTCAAAAAGGCAAATAGGATGCTAGGAATTATTAAGAAAGGGATAGAAAATAAGACCCAGAATATCTTACTGCCCCTGTATAAAACTATGGTATGCCCACATCTTGAATACTGTGTACAGATGTGGTCTCCTCACCTCAAAAAAGATATTTTGGCCTTGGAAAGGGTTCAGAAAAAGGCAACTGAAATGATTAGGGGTTTGGAATGGGTCCCATATGAGGTGAGGCTAAAGAGACTGGGACTTTTCAGTTTAGAAAAGAGGAGACTGAGGGGGGATATGATAGAGGTATATAAAATCATGAGTGGTGTGGAGAGGGCCGATAAAGAAAAGTTATTTATTAGTTCCCTAAATAGAAGAACTAGAGGACACCAAATGAAATTAATGGGTAGCAGGTTTAAAACTAATAATAGAAAGTTCTTCTTCACACAGCGTGTAGTCAGCCTGTGGAACTCCTTGCCAGAGGAGGCTGTGAAGGCTAGGACTATAATAGAGTTTAAAGAGAAGCTAGATAATTTCATGGAGGTTAGGTCCATAAAAGGCTATTAGCCAGGGGATAAAATGGTGTCCCTGGCCTCTGTTTGTCAGAGGCTGGAGAGGGGTGGCAGGAGACAAATCGCTTGATCATTGTCTTAGGTCCACCCTCTCTGGGGCACCTGGTGCTGGCCACTATCGGCAGACAGGATACTGGGCTAGATGGACCTTTGGTCTGACCCAGTACGGCCATTCTTATGTTCTTATGCTGCCATTTTCTTTCCCCCCGGAGGCTTCCCTTGCTAATCATTCCTGGAGGTTTCCTTCACGTGAATGGGAGCAGAGAGAGGACATGTTACCTGGTGCCTGCGACACAGAGTAAAAACAAGTACGTGCCCCCACCCCCTCACGTCCAGACCCCCACCCCCTCACTCACTCCTCACCATCAAGATACCCTGCCCCCAACCTCCAGCCCAGTTCCCGAGACAACTGCTTAGCAGTTTCAGGAATTGTTTGTAGGACTGTGCTTAAGTGGGACCTTTGAAGGAACAGTGTAAACAGTGCAGCATTTGAGAAAAAAATAGCATTCAAAATCCTCCCTGTGGTTCACAGGGGCCCTAAGCATGTGTAGTTCTTTGGTGCTCATTGGATCAGAAATAACAATACACCCTCCACCTGGCATGGCAGTATGAAACATCAGACAGGGTGTTGCAATCTTGGGTTTTGGCTTCTCTCCAATGGTGCTGCTTTTTGTAATGTATAGAGTTGCTTTGTAAAATCCTATCGTACTAACTGCGGTGTTTCAGCATCTGGAGCTTAGGCAAAGCCTTTAGATCAGTTTTGCAGATGTGAAAAGGTCTATCGTAAATGTAAGAAGCTTCAGAAAACAGAGATGTCCCTTGGGCTTCAGTATGGGCAACAGTCATCGCCTGACAGGACAGAGGAGTGGTTGGCATCTGCATAATTAGCCTTCGTCTGCTGGAAGTGGCTAACTCAGTTCCCTAGCCCAAGAGCTAATAGGCCCATAGTGATTCTGGGATAGCTAATGAATCCAGTGCCGAATGAAACTTTTAACCAGTGTTGAGTGACACTAGTCACCAAATGAAGAACTGTCATGTAGTGCTACAGGACTGCACCCAGAGAATTGAAAGGAAATTGGCATCAAATACACCTTCTTTCTTGCTTTAATGTACAGTGAAACAACTCAGACTTCCCTATGTTTTCTGGTGAGAGGAAGAGGTTTCAGCATGTCTGATGCTACACTGAGGAAGAAAAGGATTGGCACATTCTGAGACTAATAGAGGGCCATTGTGATAGCCACATGGGGCATCCCCATCTGGCAAAGCAAATGGTCCATGACAGAAATTATTGCCTCTGAGGTAGTAGTTGCTAATGGAAAGGCATGCAGACATTAGGGATGGAGGGCATGAATCAGACAGTGGTTGGCAATGAAAAGCAGCCTCAGGGCTAACCCTGATGCTTACCAGGCACATCAGTTGTTTATAAGGCTCCTCAGGATTTCTAATTTTTCCCCACAAGGACCTCGCTGTACATTTTTCTCTTTCCTTGTTTTCTTTATTCATCTCCTGGGGAGATTCTGTGCCCCCTCAGCCAAAAATCGGCACTCAATGTTTTTAAATCTGGTTAAGTTCTACATATTTTATTTGTCAAAATTACACAATATAATCATTCCCATTTCTATTTGTAGTCCCCTTACTAAAGGTGCCTCTGCTTATTCTCTGGGAAGATCCTGTGTGCTGCAATCTAGCCCAAGAGTCTACAAATTCCCATGAGCCCTGGAGGAAACCAGGAAGGAAGTGACTCTTTGTTTGGGTCCTGGGTCTCTCCATGTGTGTGAAATGAGGCCCAGTAGTCTGTGGACTCTTCCCTTTGTTTTTGGAACAGAAAGGGAGCCAGCCTGCTATGGAGGAGTTTGATCCAGTCCAGGAGCTGTTAGGTTGCAGCTACAGACTAGGACTGAGTGCCTTTGGGTCTGGAAACTAGCAAGCTGCTTCTGATTGCCCTTTGGCTGTACCTGGGGCTAGAAGCTACTCTGCATCCAGCACACAGCAGGAGACTAGAATCATCCACTCCAGCTGCAAAATCTTCAAGCGTGCCCACGCAAGCAAGTGTATGGTACTGTGAGTACTGAGGAATGGGATAAATGGTGGCAGTGCACATGCCGATAGATAAGTTTCCTATTATTGCTGTGTACTTTGTTAATGTTATTCACTGTTAAGCTGTTAAACCCTGTTTTCTTTAAGTTGCTAAGTAAAGGTTGTTCATTCTAATGTAATCTATTAGATGTATATGATTTGTAGTTGTTCTGGAGTTAGATCCAGATTATTGCTGGAATTTCATTCCTGGAGTCTCCCAAGGCACACCATTAGTGTGTACAGGGCCAGCCAGGTTGAGGCACCACCATTGTATGTTCTTTATGAGCAAGGGACAGCAGCAAGGGGGTGGATAGGGTTTTCCCCAACTAAACATCATCACCACTGGGGTACTCAGGATCTCCTTTTATGTTAAAACCATCAGGCGCCCAGGCACACCCGTGAGTGTGACCTGCTCCTGAGTAACCTGGGGAGGAAAAAGGGGGTTACATATTATTTTGGTAATTTTTTCAAAATGCCAGTCAACAATACAGACAATAAGAAAAAGATTCTTCCAGTAGTAGAGATTTAAAGAAACATTTATGACAACCTTGTTCCATTTGACAGGTGCTGAAGGAAGGTTAAGTCCATTAATGGCTATTAGCCAGGATGGGTAAGGCATGGTGTCCCTCGCCTCTGTTTGTCAGAGGGTGGAGATGGATGGCAGGAGAGAGATCGCTTGAACATTACCTGTTCGGTTCACTCCCCCTGGGGCATCTGGCATTGGCCACTGTTGGCAGACAGGATACTGGGCTGGATGGACCTTTGGTCTGACCCAACATGGCCATTCTTATGTTCTTATGTAAGGGGGCTGCATACGACATGGGGAAACCTCAGGCCCTGAGACCCAGTACCCACTCCCTCCTGAGCCAGCCATGCAGCACTCTAGGTCTAGACATGTGCACCTCCTTCTCCCCAGAGACAAGCTGCAGGGCATCCCTCCTCCCACCAGCTTCTTTACTGTCCCACCAGGGGACTCTGTGCATTGCAACCCTGTCCTTTACCCTTTGTCAGAGCTGGCTTTCCCAGGCACTCAAGACAGGCAGCTTGAGCATGTAAAACCTGCACCCCTAGTAGGCTGGGCACCCTGCTCATGGTGAGCTGCATTTGACAGAGTCCGGCCGACAGTGCTCCCTGTAACCTATAAGCTTCTGCAGATGCTCAAGAGAGATTCAGAGGATGCCCAGCTCATTAGCAGAGCAGCCACAACTAGGTTTTATTTCTATTGGTGGTGCACACTCACACATGCCTTGGTGCACATAAATATTTATTCTGCACTGTCGCCTCCTGCTGGACATTCTGGGAATTAGCTTTTTGGTGCTGGAGCGCACCCTGGCTGGTGGCTCACCCACTGTTACTTGTTGTTCTCCTCCACTCTATATAAGGACACACGTCCCTCCTAGATTGTGTCCCTCCCTCTGGGTACTTCCCTGCTGCAGTGCCCCCACACTCTGGGGTCCTCCCTCTCAGGGAACCCCCAACCCTCTACGCCCACCTTTCCTCAGTGACCCACTGCCAGTCTCCATCTAGCTCCTGCTACAGGGGCAAACTGCAGTCTGAACTGGCCACTCATCATTGGCAAGGGAGTGTGGACCTGTTGCCTCTTTCTAGCCTGGCTTTCTGCCTGCAGCCTTAGTATGGTCAGACCTTGGCTCAGGCCCTGCTGCCTGAGAGTGAGGTCAGGCCAAGGCTCCCCAGCTCTGCCTGCCTTTCCCCAGCCCCAGCTTTTTCGAAAAATGGTGTGCTATTTCCTCTTTCTTCTTATTTCAAAAGAACTCCCTCTTCCCTGTCCACACACACCCTTTTCTGAAAGAGCTCTTTGCAAAAATGGCTTCTTCCTCGTAGAAAGAGGTTTACCAATGTTGGAAAAAAACCTCTGCTTTTTCCAAAAGAACACAATTGCAGTGTGGACATAAATGAAGTTTTTCGGAAAAACAGTTTTTTCCAAAAAAACCTCAGCAGTGTAGACATACTCCTGGAGCCCTTATTTATACAGCCCTCACTGGGCCCTAATTGGCTGTCTCTGCTCAGCTGTGGGCTCTGCTTTCTCAGCCCTCTCCCAGGACTGGATCTTACCCTTAAAGGGCCAGTGCTGAGCAGATGCTCCATCACATGCACATGGATGGGAAAAATTAGAGGGAACATTGCCAGCAGCACATGATGGTCACCAGCAGCATTGCAGCTCCTGTTCTGCACAAAATATTAATTCTGGGCGAATTCTGCACTATGCAGTGGCGCAGAATTTCCACAGGAGTATTATTTGGATTCTTACTGAAGATGAAGATACTGGCTGAATAGCAGACCTACACCTGCCCATCCCAAATGCTTCAAACAGAACAATATATCTTGCTGTATGCAGAGGCATAATTTCTCCCAGTTAGGTGGTTTTTGGGGAAGGCTATCTGCTGGCTGAGAGTTCTCCTTTTCTAGTTCCGATATCTTGACTTTGGGCTGGCATTGCTTCTCTTTTTCCTCTTGCTCTAGTTTGAGACAAAGAATTTCCAGCTGCATCCATTCTGTTTCAGCACAGGTCCCCAGACTCTGAGTCCTCTGGCACACTCAGGAAACTTGGCTACCAATGGTGCCTGTCATACCCCATGTTTCAACCTGTCCATCAGTATTTTGCGCAGCACAAATCAGAGCAATTTGCAGACAACTCTTCTGAATGATTTTGTGTGTGTTTAACATACTTCTTTGCATAGGCAGTGAGTTATATGGGCCTGTGGTGCCACGGGAACAGGAACATTCTTGGCCCATGGCTGGGCTCCAGCAAAATTCACCCCCTGTGCTCCCTGCCCCCTACAACCCTCAGTCCCCCTGCTGCCCTGCATACTCTCCCCCTCCCGTGTGTCCCCAAGGCCAGCCTGCTGCCCCCAGGTAACATAAAATGCCATGGGGGCCCCCACTGCCACCACCAGCAGTGTAGCAAGGCTGGAGTTGCTCCTTGCCACTCACTTCCTGTGGGTGCAGGTCCATGTGACCCTGCAGTCTAGGAGACAGGGGAGGTCTCTGTACACTGCTCCTAGTGACTACAGCACTGTGCGACTTTGTTGGGGTGCCCAGGATAGATAGTCACAGTGTTTGTCTCCCCTCCCCTTGCCTCCAGCAAGAGGGAGTTAACCTTGTGGTAGCTGGGTGTCACTACCAGCTACTCAACCATCTCTGCGGGGGCTTATGCCAGCCCTAAGTTCACTTTGCAGATAAACATTAAGTGCATCCCATCCTCAACCACTTCTAAAGCATCTACCTGCAGTGTCCAGCCCTTAACCACTGGACACTCACAATGTATACCCAGCTAGACTGGTATAACTAAAGATCAGTCCTTTATAATAGCACAGAACTGGACTATATTTATAGTAAAAACCATCATCAGTTAAGACTAAGATCTAGGAGATGGGAGCAAAAGTAACACGCAGGAACAGATACGGTTAGGTACAAGCCAGGCATAATGTGCTTCTCAGAGTCTAAACTCACAGATTCATAGATGTTAAGGTCCAAAGGAACCATTGTGATCATCTAGTCTATCCTCCTACACAATGCAGGCCCAGGACCGTACACAAGGTTCCCCAAGTAGTCAGGGGAGGCTGGGGCTGATTTCCTTCCTGCTGTCTCCTAGCAAAGCTCCGGGGAGGGAGGCTTGGGTAGCGTGCTTACTTGGGGGGGCATGGGCCTTGCTTCTGGGGGGGGGAGGGACAATCAGTCTCTGCCTTGTTCCTACTGCCCTGCTGCAACACCCTGTCTCCTGCAGCTGCGAAGGGCAAACCTCCACCCCACCTCCATGGCTGCTGTGGCTGCTACTCAGTTAGAATTCCAAAATGTGGAATTACAACTCTTGCTCGCCTGGGTTGTGCTGGTGCTGCATTCCAGCCACTGCTCGAGATCAGCTTCCCCCAGGTCCTAGGCTCCTAGACCCCCCTAGAAGTCCTAGGCTCCTAGACCCCCCAGGAGTCTACACCAGTGCCTTGTGGAGGCTCCGTGGGAGGCAGGAGCTCTGGCTAGGGGAGTTTACCCTCCCTCCCTGCTGTGTGTGCTACAATGAGAAGCTCTATGGCAGAAGCGCCCCCAGCCCAGCCTGCCACTAAGGGGCTGCTGTCAGCTGCAGAAAGCGCTTGGCCCTTTGTGCACACAAAAGGCTCTCTTTCTGGTAGCAGGTGCTGCTATTAACAGCATAAGGCAGAGCTACAGTTATCATCATCTAGTTCTTATAGGGCACGTTTCACCTGCAGAAGGGACACAAGCTGCACACTCTAGAGCTGGGGACTTGGGAGCCATCCAGCCACAGGACACTAGCTGCAGAAAAACCATCAGATCTGGACCTAGCTCTGCACAGGAAAGCCAGTTCAAATTTTCCAAAAGAGACTTTCCCTCATTGAAACAAGGACCTGGCTTCAAAGCAAACATTATTCGCTTCCCCCCACCCAAGAAAGAAGCAGATGTAGATAATATCAACCCAGCATTTTGCATTTTTCACATGGAGACTCTTAGGTATTTTTATTTACTTAAAATTCAAGAAACTATACCAGCCAGCCACTGTTTAGATAAAAATGTCTAGAGGAGACATGGCAAAAAGTATCATCAAGAGCAGGCTCCACTGTGCATCCTGCAAACAGCAAGCAATTTAACATTTTTTTCTTGTATTTTTCCAACTAGCTCTGTTTTTGCATTATTAAAGGCCCTGCTTTGCTCTCCCAAAACACAGCTACTCCAGTTATCCTTTCCCACTACTCAGACACCTCCTCATCTTATCCTATTCCTTACACACATGGCCGGTTTTCCAACCTTTGACTCCTCATCATAAGAAGGCCCATACTAGGTCACACCAAGGGTCCATCGAGCCCAGTATCCTGTCCGCCGACAGTGGCCAATACCAGATGCCCCAGAGGGAGTGAACAGAACAGGTAATCTTCACGTGATCCCTCCTGTCATCCATTTCCACCCTCTGACAAACAGAGGCTAGAGACACCACTCCTACTCATTCTGGCTAATAACTGTTGATGGACCTAAGCTCCTTGAATTTATTTAGTGATTTTTTTGAACCCTGTTAAAAGTCCTGGTCTTCACAACCCCTGGCAGAGAGGCCCACAGGTTGACTGTGCACTAGGTGAAGAAAAACTTCCTTTTGTTGTCTTTTTTTTTAAACCTGATTTCTATTAATTTCATTTGGTGACCCCTAGTTCTTGTGTTATGGAAAGGTATAAAAAACTTTTCCTTTATTCACTTTTTCCTGATTTTATAGACCTCTATCTATAGATAGGGGATAGGGTCATAATTCAAAATGATCTGGACAAACTGGAGAAATGGTCTGAGGTAAATAGGATGAAGTTCAATGAGGACAAATGCAAAGTGCTCCACTTAGGAAGGAACATTCAGTTTCACATATACGGAATGGGAAGCGACTGTCTAGGAAGGAGTGCTGCAGAAAGGGATCTAGGGGTCATAGTGGATGACAAGTTAAACATGAGTCAACAGTGTGACACTGTTGCACAAAAAGCAAACATGATTCTGGGATGCTTTAACGGGAGTGTTATGAGCAAGACGCACTGATTAGGCCTCAATTGGAGTACTGTGCCCAGTTCTGGGCACCACATTTCAAGAAAGATGTGGACAAATTGGAGAAGGTCCAGAAAAGAGCAAGAATGACTAAAGGTCTAGAGAACATGAGCTATGAGGGAAGACTGAAAGAACTGGGTTTTTTTTACATGCCCATATATGGGGGGGGAGGGTGCGAAGGGTGTGAATGCCCCCCACCAATATCCCCCAAGTAAGTGTGCTCCAGCTGGCTGAGGGAAGGCTGGGGCTGATTCCTGCTCCTCAGGAGTGAGGCCAGAGATGGGGCTGGGTCTCACTCCTGGAGAAGAGGGGGAATCAGCCCCAGCCTTCCCTTGTCTGGCTGAACCACGCTTACTTGGGGACCATGGGGTGTGTATTTAGACCCTTGCAGTCCACATTTACAACCCCCACCCTACACACACACACACACAGATATTCCTGCGTACGGGCCTGAGGACACACACAGACCCTCATCTAGCCACTCCTATAATATACCCCTGGCCTCTGGCTGAGTTACTGAAGTATTCAGATGAGGATTTAAAGACTTCAGGTTACCAAGAATTCACCATTTATATTAGAATAAAGATGCAAGTTATCTGTACCCATGCTGCAGAGGAAGCAAAAAACAACAGATTCCAGCCTGACCTGGAAGAAAATTCCTTCTGGCCCAAACATGGCCATCCATTGGACCCGGAGCACATGGGCAAGGCCACCAACCAGACCCCAGGGAAAGAATTCTCTGCAGTACCTCAGAACCCTCCCTATCTAATGCCCATTTCTGGCTGTTGGGGATTGTGCTACTGGTAGCCACCAGTGGGCCACATGCCATGTTAGGCAGCCTCTTCATACCATCCCCTTCATAAACCTTTCAAGCTTAGTCTTGAATCCAGACAATTCTTTTGCCCCCACTGTTTCCCTTGCAAGACTTCTCCAGAACTTCACTCCTCTAACCTTCACCTGTAGGGGGCACCGGCAACTCAGCCAGGAGCCCAGTGTCGGGGGAATAGGAACAGGCAGCACGGCAGGGAGTTCTGGCCCCAGCAGTGCCCATGGGGCTCCAGCCCCAGGAGCGGCCAGGGCTTCAGACCTCTGGCCTCAGTCCTGTTCTGGCTCCAGTGGCCAGGGAGTTCCAGCTCCAGTGACAGCCCCAGTGACAGTCAGGGAGCTCTGGCCCTAGCCATGGTGCTCCAGCCCTGGTGCTCCAGCCCCCCGCCCTGGCTACACAGCTTCAGCCCCAGCCACGGAGCCAGGTGGCTGCAGAGCTCTGCCCAGCTGCGGAGCTCTAGCCCTGGTCACAGAGCCAGGCGGCTGTGGCGCTCTGCCCCAGTTGCGGAGCTCCTGACATGGTACTCTGGTGGCATCTAGGGAACCCCAGGGGGCTGGGGCAGCCTGGACCAGAGGGGAGGGACCTCTTTGGTCCAGCAAATCCCCTCGTTCAGGATCAGTCAGGTCCCGAGGGTGCTGGACCAGCAACGTCCAACCTGCATATCCAGGTCTTTCTCCTCCTCTATCACATCCAACTAATTCGTCCCCTACCTATAGCAAAATTCTTGTTGCTGGTCCCTAAAGGCATGATCTTGCATGTTTTACTATTAAATTTCATCCCATTTCTATTTCATTTTTCAAGCTCGTACAACTCTTGTATAATATTCCTGTCTTCCTTTCTATTGGCAATAATTCCTAGCTTTGCCTCATCTGCAGATTTAATTAGAACACTCCCATTTTTGGTGCCAAGGTTAGTAATAAAAATGTTAAATAATATTGGCCCAAAGGCTGGTCACTGAGGAACTCCACTAGTAACCTTCTTCTATCCTGACAATTCATCTTTCAGATTCACCCCTTGTAGTCTCCTCTTTAACCAGCTCCTTATCGACCTTTCAGTTCTCATACAAATCCCCATCTTCTCCAATTTAACTGATGATTTCCCGTGTGGAACTGTATCAAATGCCTTACTGAAATCCAGGTAGTTTAGATCTATGGCATTTCTCTTGTCTAAAAAATCCATCATCTTCTCAAAGAAGGAAATTATCTTTCTCTGCATTTTGTGAACTCATGGGCTGCGTCTAGACTGGCATGATTTTCCGGAAATACTTTTAACGGAAAAGTTTTCCGTTAAAAGTATTTCCTCAAAAGAGCGTCTAGATTGGTCCTGGAGTTATCGTTAGAATGATGCGCTTTTGCGCAAAAGCGCATCTAGATTGGCGGTGCGCTTTTGCGCAAAAGCAGAAGCCCGGAACCATTTTGAAGAGGGCAAAAGTGCACCAGCCCTTTCCAGGGGCAGGGCTGGCGCTCTGTTCAGACACATGCTTAAAGGGGTCTTACCGGACAGCCATTTGTCTCCTGCTCCGTGCGTTAGGACCTCTGGCAGGGACTGACAGCCATAGCAGGTGTGGTGGTTGCCCTCTGCCTTTTGGACACCACCCTTTTTCCCCCTAGTGCTTTTTCCTGGTTTTGGTTTCTTGTGCCTTGCTTTGTCTGCCATGGAGCCACGGGTGGCCATGTGCCTGCTCTGGCCCCTGTCGGCCATTTTCGAGTGCCTGCAGCTGCTGCTCCAGGCTGGTGCCCTCGTGTTCCAGGACCAGGAGGCGCAGATCGCCTTGGACTCCCTCACCAGGGAGGCCCTGGAGTCCCTGTGGCATCCCCACCCCACCATGGAGAGGCCACTCTGGAGACTGGACACCAATACAGACTGGTGGGACCGGCTGGTCCTGGGGCAATGGGACGACCAGCAATGGCTCCGGAATTTCCGCATGCGAAAGCAGACGTTCCTGAAGCTGTGTGCCTGGCTCACCCCCACGCTCCAGAGAGCCACCACCTGGCTGCGGGCACCCATCCCCATGAAGAAGAGGGTCGCCATCGCGCTATGGAAGCTGGCCACCCCGGACAGCTACCGATCGGTGGCACACCAATTCGGGGTGGGAAGATCCACCGTCAGTGTGATCTTCATGGAAGTAAGTCCCAGGCGGAGTGGGAAGTGGGGTGGGGGGAGGGTGCTGCACTCCATGCCCAGGGGCAGCCAAGACTCCAGGCTGGGTCACCCAGGGGTTTGGGCCGTCCCTCCCTTATACAGGCCTGCTGGTGGGGGAGGGGGGGCCGTGGGGCGAGGGGGCCCTGGTGTGCGTGTGTGTGTGTGCGCGCGTGCATGAGGACAGAGGGAATCACGGGGGGGGCCCAAGGGAGCGCACACTCACCTCTGCCTTATGTGATGTGTTCCCTTGTGTTTCTCTGCACCCTTCTGCAGGTCATCCACGCCATCAATGATGTCCTGCTCCCGAGAGTGATCCGCCTGCACGACGTGGACGCTACGCTGGCCGGCTTCGCTGCCCTTGGGTTCCCCAACTGCGGGGGAGCCCTGGATGCAACCCACATCCCCATCCGGGCCCTGGAGCATCGAGCAGCCCATTTCACGAACAGGAAGGGGTACTGCTCTATTGTTCTCCAGGCCCTCGTGGACCACTGGGGCCGCTTCCTGGATGTCTACGTGGGCTGGTCCAGCAGGGCATACAACGCCCGCATCCTCCGCAACTCCGGACTGTTTCACAGGCTGGAGGCGGGCACCTACTTCCCCCGGTGGGAGTTGACTGTCGGGGATGTGCCTATGCCCATCTGCGTCGTCGGGGACGCAGCCTACCCCCTGCTGCCCTGGCTAATGCGGCCCTACACGGGGTGGCCAGACCAGAATCGGGCCCGGTTCAACAACCGCCTCAACCGGGCCCGAAATCAGGTGGAGTGCGCCTTCGACTGCTTAAAAGCGCGCTTCCGTTGTTTGCTCATCCGTCTCGAGATGGGTGAGCGGAATGCAGCAGAGGTACTGGCCACGTGCTGCGTGCTCCACAACATTGTGGAGCGGAGTGGGGAGGCCTTCCTCCCTGCATGGATGGCAGCCGAGGCACAGACGTTTGAACAGCCCCACACAGCTGCCATCCGCCAGGCACACCAGGATGGGGTGCGCATCCGAGAGGCCCTGACGGGCATGTTCGCACAAGCCCCATAGTAGGGTCGTCTCGGTCTCCCCATACAACTCCTTTCCATCCCCTCCCCTTCACCCTCCCCTCCCCTTACCTCCCCCCAATTGTAAAGTGTCGGTTCCAAGCACATCGGCCATCATCATGAATGTTCATCGGGTGCGTCGGATGTAGCTAGGGTTTTTCTTTTAGTTTAGGCGAGGGTTTAGGCCACCATCGCCTGTCCGAGCTGTCCCGAAGAACAGGAGGAGGATTCGTGGTTCATGCAGAAGGCTCGAGTCAGTGTACCCGATTCCAGTCATCTTCGAGGGATCTCCTGGCTGTTCCTCTCCCAAGGCCCGGAAGGACCAAAGGATTGAGGTTGCCAGCAACACTACAATCGTCCCTGCGTCTATACTATGTACATATTCTTTTGTGTGTGTCTTTTAACCTTTCTTGCTTGTTTGTTATCTATGTTAATATAGTTGTGGTTTAAATTTTACTTAAAAGTGTCAGTATTTATTTATGCGCCACAAACCAATGACCACTTAAAGGAACGACCGGTAATAGATACAGAATTTGGTGTCCGCATTTTGTAATCCTCTTAAATTTAGTTGGCTAATTGGCATCTCAAATTATTTATTACAGTTACCTCGAGTAAAACAATAACCAATACAATTTTATTTTCAACTGAAAAACTTGTATGTTTTTATTTACAAGGGGGATACGGGGAGGAGACCTTCAACTGGGAGGGGGAGGGGCTACTCCTGGCAGGCCCCTGCGAGCGCTCCTGCGGGGGCGGACCTGGACATTGGGGGCAGGCCGCATTGGGGCAGGCTGCACGGGGAGGTGGACAGGAGGGGCTATTGCAGGGGCTGCAGGAGGGGGCATTGCAGGGGCGGCATTGCAGGAGGGGGCATTGCAGGGGCAGGAGGGGGCATGGGCAGTGCTAGGGAAGGGATGGCAGGGGCATGGGATAAGGCCATGCCATAATGGATGGCATGGGCTATGTGGGCAGTGAGGGTGGCGATGGAGTCAGCCATCCTGGTGCACTGGGCCTGGAAGGCGGCCCAGGCCTCCTGGGGCCACTGCAGGTCCCCCTCGACGTGTTGCCTAATCGCAGCCTCAATGCGCTCAACAGCCTGCACATGGCGCCGAAGGAGCTGGTCGCGGGGGTGGAGCCTCTGCCTCCATGGTTGGGCAGCTGGGGGTGCCGCTGCTGCCGGACTGGAGGGTCCCCGGCTTGTGCTTGGTCCCACTGCAGGGAAGAGAAGAAAGGATGGGTCAGGCAGGCAGGCCGGCCACTGTCCCCACACCTCATGCTCTCCACCCCTAAGCCCAGGTGACACCACAGTAGTGTGGCTTGGGCCCACTCAGTTCCTCCCCTTCCCCCCATGTTGTACGTTTGCAAGGAGGACCGCCCCTGGAGTAGGGTCCTCCTTCATGTATTGTAACCACCAGTCTGTGTCCTGGCCCCGTGAAGGGCGGGAGGGTGCTTGTGTTGCGTTAACCTTTCTAACTCCCTGCCGGTGGAGGCTGTGAGGCTTTGGGCTAATCACTGGTGTTTGACAGGGAGCGAGATGCATCCCCACACAGTGCCTGGGAGCACATCTGGCAGAGGTGGTCTGGGCTCTCAGATCCCCATCGCATGGGATATCTCCTGGACGGAACCAGGAGAGTGACTGGGGGGGGAGTGTGTGTCCCATCCTTGCAGCAAAACTCAGGCGGCCCTGGGGCGGCCCGAGCGCTTCCCCCCCCCTTCTCCCTCCCACTATCCCTCACACACGTAGCCCAGGGACATGTGCGGCCGCAGTGGGGACTTCCCTCAGGGAGCCAGCCAAGGCACCGGGAGCAGGCGAGGGGCTCAGTGGGGGCCACGCTCACAGGCTGTGACGCTGTGGTTTACCCAGGAGCAGCTGGCTGTGCCTCACAGCCAGGCATGGGACAGTGTGCCGTTCTCCGTGCTGCACCCTTGCGGAGGTGCGGGCTCTGGCCTGAGTCCCTGGGGCCCTGGCTGGTTCCAGCCGGCATCCACCCTTCCCCCTGGTCCTGCCGGATGTGTGTGAGCAGCACGGTCCCAGGTGTACCCTGCAGCTGCCTGCCACGGCCACATGCCGCTCGGTCACCAGGCTGCACGTGGTTGCACGTGCTGCTTCCTGCCTAATGCTACACAGCGTGCAGCTCACGTGGCCTGAGTGACATGCTCTCCCCCTCCCCCCTCCGGGCGCCTGGCTCCCCCACCCCCGCCCCCCGCCCTTGTGGGTGCAAAGTGCAAGACTCACCGGTGGATCCTTCCCCGGCCTCGGAGGATGCACGGGAGACGTCAGGGCTGCTGGAGGAGGCCTGCTGGGTGGCAGTGCTGGCCTCATCCTCTGATGCACTGCTGTTGTCTCCTTCCCCCGCCTCGGTGGTCCTGGTGACGGGGGGGCGCACGCTGCTGTCAACGGGGACCTGCGGGGCTTGCGGGGCTGGCTGACCCAGGATGGCATGCAGCCGGTCATAGTGGGGGCAGGTGTCTGGTCCTGCCCCCCAGCCCTCGCTGGCCCGCACATAGCCCAGGCAAAGTTCTTTGACTTTAGCCCGGACTTGTTCCAGGTTCTGGGCTGGATGGCCCTGCTGGGCTAGCTCCTGGGCCATGCGGCCAAAGATGTCGGCGTTGCGGCACCAGGACCAGGTGTCGTGGAGGCCCTCCTCCTCCTGCCACAGGTCCAGGAGGGTTTCCAGCTCCCCTGAGGACCATGATGGGGCTCTTCTTCTCTGGCCCCTGGGGGCCTCCTGCGCTGGGGGTGCAGGTGGCTGAGCGCCCAGAGCTACCATGCTGGGCTGCGAGGTGGCTGCTGGGCACGGCAGGGGCACCGTGGCAGACCTCAGGCCAGAGGTCTGAGGCACGCTCCTGCCACGTGCGCTCAGCAGCCTGCGGCTACTTTAAGAGCTCGGGTTACCAGGAAGTCCGGGGCTACTACGGGGTCTCCCAGCATCCAAACAGCTTTTTTCCATTTAGCCTGCTTTTGCGCAAAAGTCTTAGCTAGCTGTCTACACTGGCCCTTTTGCGCAACAGTGTTTCGCAGAAAGGACTTTTGCCCGAACGGGAGTGTCAAAGCTTTTCCGGAAGAAGCACTGATTTCGTACATGAGAATGTCAGTGCTTTTGCGGAAAATCAAGCGGCCAGTGTAGACAGCTGGCAAGCTTTTCCAGAAAAGCGGCTGATTTTCCGGAAAAAGTGGCCAGTCTAGACACAGCCATGTTGTATTTTATCCCAATTACTAATCTTCACCTCTATGGCCTTAACTATTTTCCCCTTCAAAATTTGTTCCAAGACCTTGCATGCAGTTGAGGTCAAGCTAACAGGCCTGTAGTTTCCCACAACACTTTTTTCCCTTTCTTGAAACTAGGAACTAGATTACCCTTCTCCAGTGAGGCTACATCTACACTGAGGGTTTTTTTTGGCAGAAGATATGCATATGCAGAAGATATGCAAATGCGGCTCTCATTTGCATATCTTGCGCTCTCATTTGCATATCCTCTTCTGATCCTTTTTGCGGAAGAAGTTTTGCTATTAAAAGCCCCGTGTAGATGGGGCCATTTGTTTGGGAAAAAAACGTTTTGCACAAGATCCCTTATTCCTCAAGTCAAGATTTACAGGATCTTGCGCAAAAGGGGGGTTTTCTGACAAATGGCTACATTTGTCTACATTTACTACACCAGGCTTTTTAACAACAAAACCTCGTCCGCAAAAAAGATCAGAAGAGGATATGCAAATGAGAGCACAAGATATGCAAATGAGTGCTCCATTTGCATATCTTCTGCCGAAAAAAACCCACAGTGTAGACTTAGCCTCACTGGGTACAACCAGAGTTTACAGATTCATTAAAAATCCTTACAATGGCAAGGGCAGATTTCTTTAATACTCTTGGATAGAGATTATCCAGGCCTCCTGATTTTTTCCCATTAAATTGTATGAGTTTGACTTCCATGTCGGATGTAGTCCCTTTCCACCATCCCTAAACTCTAATTAAACATTGAGGCAAAGTGTGATGTTGAACCATGCCTAGATTATCTTTCCTTTCCACCCCATCCTCAGTGCTTAGTGGACCCACTTCTTCCTTACTTCTTTTCTTCTGATCTATATAGCAGAGAACTTAACTCTCATTGGCTAACATACTTGTCTAACGCGGTTATTTGCCAAAAATAAAATCCCAGAATCACTAACCAGCACTCAATTTTCAGAAATGTAAAAAGGTGCTGTCCTTTTGGCTTCCTTGATGAAGGATAAAATGGCATCCTTTTTGCCTTCTGTTTATATCGCCAAGGTCCATTGTCTGGGGTTTAGTCTCTGCTGTCTTCCATTCCCATTTATTCCATATGCAGATTTTGCTTCCATTGTCTTGGCTTATCATGCTTCATCGTCATGCCCAACAGAAAGATGGTCCTTAGCCTAACCCAAAACCTGTTTGTCAGCTCTGCCATAGGCACAAAATTCAGTGCATATACACAGCTACTTAAATATAATCTGCACTTACATCTTACAATGATAACAAAGATCAGTATGATGTTAATTTATGTTAGACACCTTACATGAACCACTTTGAACAAATGCTATGAAAGCAGCATTTTGGATAAAATTGGTTTGTCAGGCTCCATACAAGTTTGCTAGCTGGTACTGAGACGTTCTTAGAGTCACTACCAGAAGATGATTAAGAAATATTGTTCAGAATGTCACCTAGCAGTTTTGAATTGTCCAGTTGTCTCAATGGGGCCTTGTTCTATCTTTGACATAACAAGTATTCCTTTCAGTACAGGGATCTATGGTGGTAGCTATTTCGCTGTATGTCAGATATAGCTTGCATGAGAAGCCTGTACTGAATCAGGCTGTGCAACACATTGTATTATTATAACATCCACATTTGGGATCTCTTGGCCTCAAATCTGAGAGTTTCACTGTTGCATGTCCAGGCTTATACACAATCAGCTTTTGCACTTTTTTGGACACAAGAAGATTCAGCATCTGCCTGACAAGCAGTGACATTTGCTGAGTATTTTATTTTGGTCCCAGGGAGTTGTTAATGCAGTAGTTCCATACTACCTATGGTACAGACTCTCTTCAACTTGTTTTCAGGTGCACCTGAACCTCCAAATCCTATTATTTATGCGGTTGTTCAGTTGCTAATAATGGTTGAGGAAAACACACGAGTTTCCCAAAATGACAATCCACAAAGGGCCTATGACATCAAACTGACTTTTTCGTTCTCAGAGCCTGGGATGTGGAGGGTGTGGATGTTTTCTCTTTGTCTCTGTGTACTGTTCCTATTGTAACTGTAATTTGGGGTGGAGGCTGTAGTTTTTATATAATAAATATGAACAGAGAGGAAAAATCAATTAAATGCTGATAATCTTCCAATGCCTTCTCCCAGTTTCCCCTTGGTGGCCAGAAGGGCAGACAAATTCTCCAACAGTTCACTGGGAAAGAGTCAGAAAATGGCTCAGCTCACTGCAACACAAAGAAATGTGGGACGTGCCCCAGAAGTCCTAATGATATACTTGAGGGACCACAGCACCAATAAGGACAGTAACATCTGTAGGGCTTTGCACTGTGGCTGCTCACACCCAAACAAAGGCTAACCCCAGGTGCTCAAACCCTGGTGCAGATCACCAGTCACCCATGCACACACTAAAATTCCAGAAGGCTCTCTCATCCTTCCTTTCCCTCAGGGCCTTCATTCCCAACCAGTCCGACAAGCACGTAACAGAAATAATGCTGTGACTCCACACAACAGCAGGGCTGGGAGATGAGCCAGACAGGAGAAGTGATGAGCTGCAAGTAATTTATCAATGGTTTCCCATTAAATGTCACCTCTTTGACATGTGATAAACCTCATGTCCCAGGGGTGATTGTGCTGCAGTGAGGAGTCAGGAGTGATCCATTTATTTTTCCATGTAAACAAAATTGCTGTTGCATAATCAAGGAGAGAGATAGTCCCACTTGGCAAACAAAGTTATATTAAACTGCACTTCACTGAAAGTGTTTGTTTCATTCTTGAAAAAAATATGCGGACTGTATTCAGCTTGTGGATCTGAGATTGGGAAAGGGAGTGTATAAGGGGGTCTGGGAGGAATCCTCCGAGGGGAAGATGTTTTCAGTATATCTGAGCTCCAAAGTCTAAGCAATTTGCTCTTCAGAAGCATTTTTATCAGCCTTTAGGAATGAGACACTTCTGGCAGGGGTGGCTTAGCCATGCACAGAGAGGCGTGACTCCATCAGGGATGGAGGAATCCCTTAACTTCCTTTCATCTTGATGGCAAAAATATAACAAAGGGTTATGTCAAGCTTCCTGGGCAGGAAAAGTCCAGGTCCTGTCCAGCACTAACTGGATGGTTCAATGAGACTAAGGCTAGCCATAGTACAGTAGCCAAGCAACCAGCAGTGGTTAGTAGACTGAAATGAGTTTGATGGGTTCTCACCACAGTACCTAGAGAGGTCAGTGTCTACCTCACAACACAACATCAACACATCTGACAATCTTTGTCCCTGCTGCGTGGTGGGCAAACTCCACAAAGACACCGTGATTTGAGGTACTGAGCCGCAGACCTAAAACGCCCTATAGAATTGACCCTCTCATCTCATTCTCTTGAATTTTTGAGTTTGTGATGTTCTGGCCCTACTCTCACTCCCTCATTGGGGCAGGTTCCACCTGACCCACTAGTAATGATATTGTGGGAAGCACAAAGTGCCTAATCTGAACTATGGACCCCATGACCATCATCATCATATCTGGGCATGCCCAGCAGCTGGGGTGACCTTGCTACAAAGGAAGCAGAATTCTCCCATACCTATGGTGACTGTATTTTCTGAACCAAAAATAGGGACACACTAGCCTTGCCCCCTGACCCCTTAGACCCCACCCACCTACCACAGGAAGTCCCACCCTCTGAACTCCCACCCTTCCGTGGACTACCAGTTGCTAATGGAAACTCACCATTAATTATATAATTATGCCTGAGCCATTTTTCTAGTGCTGCAGCTAGGGAGAATGGTTTAATTTAAATTATTAAACAGATTAAGCATTTTAACGTTTTCATGTTTATCAAACTTCATTTTAAATAAAGTGAAGTATTAATTTATGTCCAACACAAAAGGTTTCAATGTTTTCTTTATTTATGGAAGGGCCAGGGCATCTTTTTTGGGTCAGGGGCCATTGATCCACAAAAAAATCAATTGGGGACCACACAAGGGAGAAGCAAAAGAACTCCCCAAACCCCCAACCCTCACCGAGGTGGCCCCAACTGAGACACCTCACTGCTCTAGCATTCCAGTCCCAAGGGGCGAGGGGAAGGGACAGGGAGGACTGAGTTTCAGGTTTTCCCATAGGTCAGATTTACATTTCTGGTAGATTTTATGGAGCCCTCTTACGTTCTGGGGTGGGGACAAAAATGAGGGGTTCAGTGTGTGGGACAGGGCTGCCAGAGAGTGGGATAGGAATGGGGTGCAGGATCTGGGAGGGAGGTAGGGGGCAGAGAGAGAGAGGTTGCAAGGTCTGGGTGGGAGGTAGGTTGCAGAAGCAGTCTGGGAGTAGGGTGTCTGACCAGGGGGAAAAGAGCAAGAGCAAGGGAGGGTGCAGTGTGTGGCCAGGAGGGAGGGTGCGGAAGCAATGGTGGATGCAGGAGTGCACTGGGGGTAGGGTGCCTGGCCAGGACAGTGGGTGTCTGGCCAAGGGGGAGAATGCAGGAGCAGTCTGGGGGTAGGGGTTGGGCCTCCCTGGTCCAACACCCTCTGGACTGGACTGGTCCCAGATGAAGGATTTTTCTGGATCAGGGGAGGTCATGTCAGGCTCCCTGCTGCCACCCCCCCATACTAGGCTTCCTGGCTCCCCTTTCCCCCGAAGCCCAACTGAGCAGTGTGTCAGCTCCCTGCACCCCTCCCAGCCCAGCTGAGCTGCGTGCCGCTTTTCTGCACCCCCAGGCCACCTAAGCCACACGCCACTTTTCCGCACCTCTCTCAGTCCACAGCCGCTTACTTACTTTCATGCAATCCCAACAGGCAACGCCTCCCAATGCTACTATTGGCTGGATTCCCCAGCAGCAGGGAAAGCCTGGGAAGTGTCCCTGACTCCTCCTCTCTGCTCCCACATGCCAGCAAGGAAGTCAGAAGTGAGGGGTTTCCAGAATTGCAGGGGTCTGAAGGGAGCATTACCAGCTGATCAGATCACTTCTGAGATCAAGCGGAGATGGTGCCTGACATGAAGGGCAAAGGCAAGAGACACATAAGATGCATGAAACATGACCCTCTGCCAGAGGGAGAGTCTGGATAGCACTTTCCATCCTCCCTGCAGATCTGTAAGGAGCAGGAATTAGCTGCCTCCTGCCAGTGGTAATAGTACTTCCCTCCTCCTGCCTGTGGGCTGGTCTCCGGTGTGTCTGTGTGGATGCTGCCACTGGCAGTACATGGGTGTGTGACTGAGGGTTTTTCTCAACTTACCAGGAGATCAGTGCTGTGGAGACTGATCTGCCAGAGTTCAATTTGCGGATCTAGTAAGGACCCATTAAATCGACTGCTGATGGTGCCCCTGTTGACTCTGGTACTCCAACAGGTCACAAGGGGTAAGGGATGTTGACGAGAGTTTCTCCCATCAACATCCCTCAAAGGGGCAGGTGCAGAAATTCCATCTCCAGCACGTTAACTCCAGCTACATATCCACATAGCAGGAGCTGTGTATCTTAGTTCAGCTTTCTTCCCTAGTGCAGACCTGACCTCAGAGCTTCCTTCCTAACAGCCCCCCCGACCAGCTTCTCAGGGTACATTAATCCTGTCGTCTTAGTAAATGGTCAGGCCTTTCTCCTCCTCCCAAATTTGTGTTTATCAGCACCAGCTGCCTTCTACCCAGACCACCGCTTGCTGAATAAATATTTTCTTGTACTGAGGGAATCTGATCCCCCTGCTGGAACTTTGGCTGAAGGAGGCAATGGGAGTTATTCCTTCTTCTATGCCATGGCCTCACCAAAGGAGTTCGGTGCTCAGCTGGCAGCAGCTGTTTTACTCTACTGACATTTAGTCTGAGGAAATGTCTATGAAGATCCTGCTGCTCTTATTCAGGAATTAGGGACATGGCCATAAAATCTCATAGACCATCTGTAATTGAACTGATGAAGGAAAAGTTTAAAACAGACACAGACTGAGGTTTCAGAGTCTGTGTTGGTCTGTAACTTTAAAAATGAGCTGTCCTCTGGCACCTTAGGGCACATCTACACAGCAGGGCTAAAGTCAAATTAAGCTACGCAACTTTAGCTCCGGCAATTGTGTAGCTGAAGTCGAAATAGCTTAATTTGGCTTTTGGCGCTGTCTACACAGCAGGAAGTTGAAGGAAGGGTACTCTTCCTTCGACTTCCCTTACTCCTTGTGAAATGAGGGTTACCAGGAGTCAGATTAAGAAGTCCTCCAGATTAACATTATTTCAAAATAAAAGCTTGTAGTGTAGATGAGCACTATGTTATTTCGGAATAATGTCAGTTATTCCGAAATAACGCTGCTGTGTAGATGTATCCTTAGAGACTAACAAAAATATAAATATATATAGTATCATGAGCTTTTGTGGGCAAAACCCATTTCTTCAGGTGAAATTGTTGTTCAGACTGAGGTTGTTTTGTGTTTGTACCCAAAATTATATCATGTTGGATTACTCTGTTGGTGAGACACAAGCTTCGGAGGGTATGTCTACACAGCAGTATGAGACTTGTTTCAGACTCAGGCTTGAGCCCAAACTGCCCTTCCATCTCCACACAAATCTCTCAGACTCAGGCTCAGACCCAGGGTCTTAGAACTCTGCAGGGGCTGGAGGGTTTGGAGAGGGAAAAGCCTGGACCCAGGGTTCCATGTGGTCACAGGAGCACAGCCAGATGTTGGTTAATCTCTGTTGAGAGACCAGCAGAGCAATGGATTTTAGTGAGAGTGACAGGCATGACCATGCATACCAGCAAGCAGTGCAGAATGTGGCAGTGTTGGAAACTTACTGGATCAGTGAGCAGTGCAGAGAGCAGATTAAGCAGCTCCAGATTGAGTACCAGAAAACCAGGGACCAGAACCGCATCTTGGGCAACGTGACCTGTTTTATGAAGAGTTTGTCCAGGTGCTGAGCACAAAGCCAACAGTGGTGCCTGGAGACCTGGGCAGCCGGGAAGGCAGCCTGCTGGTCCCAGAATCCAGCATGGGGACTGAGGGGAACTAGCAGTAGACACAGGCCAGCGAAGTGACTTTGTTACTGAAATCAGTCCCAGAGGAGGCTTTGCTGCAGGAGCAGCTGCCGCATTTTCTGGGGCTGTACTCAGAGGAGTTTTTTGATGCTTTCCCCGAGGAACAGCCCACCAGAGGTGACACATGGGGGTACATGCATTCATCCCCCTCCCCTCGATGTCTGCAAAGTGGCTGCGCAAGGAAGGATTGCTCAGCTCAGTCTGCAAGAGGGATGGGGAGGGAGGGGGAGGCTCTTTCCTCCTCTTGTGTTTCCCCCAACCAAAATGTTTACAGCTCACTCGATCCCTCTCCCTGGCAGCCAGGAGTGGATGGAGTCACTTCTTCTGCCAGGTAAGGGTGGCTGCTCTTGCTGGCTGCCTCTATGCAGTGTGGCAGCTGCAGGAGAGAACTGACTGGGAAGGAGGAAGAGACCTGCTCCCTCCACTCCCTGCTCAGGCTTGGCTGCTGGGGAGCAAGGTCAAGTAAGCTGGAGATGGGCCAGGGCAGGTGCAGTTGAAGAAGAACAGAGCTCCCTCTCATGAAGGTACATTTGGTGGGGAGAGCATAGAAGCCCTGGGCTGTACACAAGGTGAAGGGAGTCAGTTCCCTCTGCTCAGCCTGAGATAGGGACATTGCGTGCCCCTCTTCCGATGCTGAAGAGTCTATGAGGGTCTATGAGAGTCTATGAGGACTTCAGAGGAGAAACTGTCTTCTTGTTTCAGCGCCCCTGCCTTCCATTGTCATCCCTGTAAGTAAGCCACTCTCTAACCATTCAAAAGTGTAAAGAACCACTTGGAAAGTTAACTGTTGGGGGGAAGGTGGAAATGCATCCCCTCACACATACAGGTTGAACCTCTCTAGTCCAGCACCCTTAGGACCTGACCGGTGCTGACCGAGAGAAGTTGCCAAACCACCAGAGGTCAGTACTGTCTAGCAGCATTGCCAACACTTCCACTGCTTACTGGGTGGTTAGAGGACATGTAGGGATAACTTACAGCTAAATAACAGTACAGAACATTGAGAGCCAGGACTGGTGGCTGCAACAAACTTTATGGAACCATGGGAAACGTGGACACCCCCATGATAAGTGGCCATCCAGCTGACTAAAATAATGCTGAACCAAGGATGTTGCCAGATCAGAGAGTGCTGGACTAGAGAGGTTCAACATATAGTCCTGCATTCCACAGATTACAAAATCATTTGTCTCAGACATGATTGGGGTTTGAAATTTTGTCCTGAAATGTGCCCAGGAGAGATGGGGCTGTAAGGAAGATCCCAGTGGAGTTCTGTGTATTTGCAGGCAGGCATGTATGTGCAAGCTAATGCAGCATCCTATTGTACACAAGGTGAAGGGACTGCGAACAGGGAGTTTGGAGAGGGAGTTTTCCAGGTGAAGGAGGAACTAATACAGGACCCTTGAGGGAAATGGCTGTCTGTAGTGTGTGTTTGTGTTTGGGGGGTTTTTTGCTGTGTGCTCAGCTTGTGTGTGTGTGCCTGGTTTTTTTTCCCTTTCCCTCCCCCGCACCCTGCCCCCCCCCCAGGAGTGTGTGCTGTGGCCGGCAGCTGGAAGCTGTGAGCTTCTAATCAAGGTTTGAAATCTAGAAGCCTCTGCTGATTGGTTTAGCCTTAATCAGGGGGTGGAGCTATCAGGGCTTTATAAAGCAGTGAGTCAGCAACTAAGGACTACAGACAGGGAGTTTTGAGAGGGAGTTGGGAAGGGGGTGAGGGACACTCGCCATTACAACTTTTGCACTAAAGTATAATCAAAACTTCCTGAGCTCAGGTGGGCCTTCAGGGGCTGATTGCATCAGAGGCAAGGCGTTGAGATGGGCCTAGCCTCAGCCTTATACAAAAGGCAACCAGAGTGAATGCAGAGAGCAGCGAGCAGGGCAGCAGCCAACAGGCGAGTCTGTCTGAGAAATGTCCCAGAGGAGCTCAGGAGGCATTTAAAAGCATCTCAAGAATGTCTCAGAGGAAAGGCAGGTATGGATAGTGATAGGTCTGCTGTTGTTACTTGCACAACATGTGCCATGTCTGTCTTCATCCTGGAAGATAGAAGGGATTTCATCTGCACTAAGTGCAAGCTGGTTGCCATTTTGGAAGAAAAAATTAGAGGACTTGAGGCCCAAGTATCAACCCTATGTTCCATCAGAGAGGATGAAGACTTTCTCAATAGAAGGCAGCATTTAATCCTGCAGGCACAGCAGGCTGAAAAGCCAGCGAGAGCAGTATAGGACAAGGAAGAGAACTGGCAGCATGTAACCTGTAGAAGAAAGCCAACTCGGGTATCCACCATTCCTGTAGAGGTAAGTAACTGCTTTCAGGCTTTTTCCACAGGAACTGCGGTGGAGAATGCTTTGGCAGAGACCTCTCAGGGAAGAAATCAGAAGGGAACACCAGCCACCGGAAGGCATCATATGTGTAGTCCTAGGGATGGGGGTTCCATGACCACCAACCCCAAAAGAAGACGACGGGTGGTGGTGGTCGGGGACTCCCTCCTAAGAGGGACTGAGTCATCCATCTGCCGTCCAGACCTGCAATCTTGAGAAGTGTGCTGCTTACCAGGAGCTCAAATTCAGGATGTGACCGAGACTCTTCCAAAACTGATCAAACCTTCGGATCATTACCCCTTCCTGCTTCTCCATGTGGGAACTAACAATACGACCAAGAATGACCTTGAGCAGGTCACTGCAGATTATGTAGCACTGGGAAGAAGGATCAAGGAATTTGAAGTGCAAGTGGTATTCTTGTCTATCCTCCCTGTTGAGGGAAAAGGTCCAAGTAGGGATTGTCAAATTGAGGAAGTAAATGTGCGGTTGCGCAGATGGTGTCGGAGACAGGGCTTTGGTTTCTTTGACCATGGGACTGTTCCGGGCACAAGGATTGTTAGGAAGAGATGGGATCCACCTAACCAGGAAAGGAAACAGCATCTTCGTGGGCAGGCTTGCAAATCTAGTGAGGAGGGCTTTAAACTATGTTTGTTGGGGGACGGTGGCCAAAGGCCTGAGGTAAGTGTGGAAGTTGGATACTGGGAAGAAAC
The DNA here is from genome assembly GCA_032595735.1 of Pelochelys cantorii. NCBI lineage: Eukaryota > Metazoa > Chordata > Testudines > Trionychidae > Pelochelys > Pelochelys cantorii. The sequence continues at coordinate 213,675,552 of CM064326.1, forward strand.
ACAAGGAGGAACAAGCAACAAAGGAGGATGCCTGATTCGAATGGAGAAGGTGGGGCAATCAACCGGTTATCTAAGGTGTTGGTACACAAATGTGAGAAGCCTGGGAAACAAACAGGAAGAATTAGAAGCCCTGGCCCAGTCAAAGAACTATGATTTGATTGGAATAACAGAGACTTGGTGGGATGACTCGCATGACAGGAGCACTGTCATGGAATTGTTCAGGAAAAACAGGCAGGGGAGAAAAGGAGGAGGAGTTCCATTGTATGTAAGAGAGCAGTATGATTGCTCAGAGCTCCAGTATATAGAGGGAGAAAAGCCTGTTGAGAGTTTATGGGTTAAGTTTAGAGGTGGAAGGAACAGGGTTAATGATGTGGTTGTTATCTGCTATAGACCACCGTATCAGGTGGATGAGGTAGATGAGGCTTTCTTCAGACAACTGAGAGAAGCTTCCAGATCACAGGCCCTGGTTCTCATGGGGGACTTTAATCATCCTGATATCCGTTGGAAGACCAATACAGCAGTACACCGATAATCCAGGAAGTTTTTGGAGAATGTTGGGGATAACTTCTTGGTACATGTGCTTCTTGACCTGCTGCTCACAAACAGGGAGGAATTAGTAGGGGAAGTAGAAGTGTGTGAAAACCTGGGAAGCAGTGATCATGAGATGGTTGATTTCAGGATCCTGACCAAAGGAAGAAAGGAGAGTAGCAAAATACACACCCTCGACTTCAGAAAAGCAACCTTTGACTCCCTCAGAGAACTGATGGGCAGGATTCCCTGGGATGCTTACATGAAGGGGGAAGGAGTCCAGGTGCACTGGCAGTATTTTAAAGAAGTATTTTATTAAAGGCACAGGAAGAAACTATCCCGATGTGCAGCAAGAAAAGTAAATATGGTAGACGACCAGATTGGCTTACTGGGAACATCCTTGGTGAGCTTAAACACAAAAAGGAAGCTTACAAGAAGTGGAAACTTGGACAGATGACTAGGGAGGAGTATAAATATATTGCTCAAGAATGAAAGGGAGTTATCAGTGTTAGAAAAAAAACCTGCCCCCCCCAGTAAAAAGTCTGGCCAGGCCGCTCTTCCTATAGTGGGCTGCAGTACTCCTTGGGAGAAACCGGCCGCACCCTTCCTGCATACCATTGCCTTTAGAAAAAGGGAAGGTGTGAAAAGGGGAAAATAGCCTCAGACTCTCCCACCCGTCACCTTGGCGTGAGAACTGCGGGGCTTACCTGGTCGCATGAAACCTGCACAGTTTTGGCCCAACCCCTGGGACACAGACCCCCCCACTTGGTGACCGTTGGGCTGTATATGGTAATATGCAAGCGCGGGAAAGCGATGTGCAGACTTGGGGATAAATACCCATCGCACAGTTCGCTCTAGGAGGTCTTCGCAACACACGTACCACTGTGCGTGTGCCTTCCCGTATACTTCAAAGCGCTGCTGGCCTGATCAACCGACCAGCCACCTCCCCCGGCCCTCGGGCGTAACCAAGGCCTTTGCAACCGAACCGATATCTTTGAAATGTTCCATGTGCTGTGTAAGTTGATATGTATGATTTGATTTTCTTGTTGTATAAGCTTAGTGTTGTAGTTGTTTTGGTAGTACATAGAGTTTGTAGTTATCACTGTTATTAATTAGTGTAGCTGGATATCTTTAGAATAGAGACTATTCCCCTTGCTGTTCCCATCCTTATATTTCTGACACGTTTAACTAGAAACCGTAGAATAAATATAATAAATACTGTAAATTCATTATTGACACGGTCTATTAAAAATCTTAGAATAAATACTATAAATTCATCACTGTCATAAATAAATATCTTTTATTTGCTAAAATGGTCCACCTGGTTCTGTCCTTACCCCCCCCCCCCTTGGGTATGCATCATCAGAACAGGCGAACATCTACAGCCCCGCTCCTTCCTTGAAGCCCCGCCCCTTCCTTGAAGCCCCGCCCTCTCTATTCTCCTCCTGTCCATCACTTGCTATCCCCAGCCCTTACTTACACACTCTGATAAACACTTTATTTTTAAATTATGCGATATATAAAATTAAAATCACATGTTTATAGTTATGAAATAAATGGTCTGTTTTTTATTCATGCTATTTAAATCTAAAATGAAGCATTTATAATTATACATTTTGTGGGGACAGAGTTCTGCGGCTGGGGGCAGGGGAGAGGGATCAGGGTGCTGGGAGGACAGAGGACAGGGTTCTGCAGCAGGGGACAGGGTGCCAGTGCGGACAGAGTTCGGGGAGTGGGGACGGGAATGGGGACAGAGTTCTGTAGCTGGGGACAGAGGAGTGGGGACAGAGTTCGGGGAGTGGGGACAGAGGAGTGGGGAGAGAGTTCTGTAGCTGGGGACAGGGGAGTGGAGTCTGGGGAGTGGGGACAGGGTGCCAGTGGCAGCAGAGTCACCAGCATCTGCCTCCTCCCAGGATTCTCTCTCCCTCTTCCCCCCCCCCCGCGGGAAGCCAGCACATGCCTCCTCCGGGCCCCCCGCGGCGCAGGGAAACCCCGAGCATGCCTGCCCCGGGGCTAACCCCCGCCTCCCGCGGCAGGGCCAAACCCCTGTGGGAGCCTGCACCAGGGGCAACCGCTGCGGGAGCCTGCCTCGGGGGCAAACCCCCCCCCCCCATTCCGCAGGGGGCCAAACCCCTGCGGGAGCCTGCACCAGGGGCAACCCCCATCCCTCCCGCGGCGGGGCCAAACCCCCCTTCCGCAGCGCAGCGCGGCCCTGCTCCTCCCCTCCCCTCCCCTCCCGCAGTGCGGCCAACCCCCGCGGGCACCTGCCCCAGGGCCAAACCCCCCTCCCGCGGCGCAGCACGGCCAACCCCCTCCTGCAGCATGGCCAACCCCCGCGGGCGCCTGCCCCGGGATCAAACCCCCCTCCCATGGCACGGCCCAGCCCAGCCAACTCCCTCCCCTCCCGCAGCGTGGCCAAACCCCGGGGCCGACTCCCGCTCCCGCAGCGCAGGGAAACCCCTGCGGCCAACTCACCCCTCTGGCGCCGGCGGCGCAGGGAAGCCTCCGCACTCCTCCTCTAGGGCCGACGCCCCCTCCCCCAGCACGCAACAGAGCTGTGGGAGGGGGAGCAGCCCGCGCACTTCCGGAACCCCCGGAAGTGACGCGGGCTTCAGAGAGGACTTCCGTCCACCCTGCGGGAAGCCAGCACTACACTAGAGGTAGGTAGTGGGGCTTCTCGGGGGTGGTGGGAAAATGGGAGGCGGGGTTACCCGAACGCCTCGTGATCGACTGGTCAAGGCCTCGCGATCGACCAGTCGATCGCGATCAACGGGTTGGTGATCACGGCACTAGGCAATGCAGTATGGGAAAGAGGTGGACAACCTTTGGTGGGGAAAGAGCAAGTTAGGAACTATTTAGAAAAGGAGTTGGCAAAAGTCATTGCAGAGCTTTTGGTCATTATCTTTGAAAACTCATGGAGATCGGGAGAGATCCGGGATGATTGGAAAAAGGCAAATGTAGTGCCCATCTTTAAAAAAGGGAAGAAGGACAATCCAGGGAAAAATCATGGACGGGATCCTCAAGGAATCCATTTTGAAGCACTTGGAAGAGGGGAAAGTGATCAGGAATAGTCAACATGGATTCACCAAGGACAAGTTATGCCTGACCAATCTGATTAGCTTCTATGATGAGGTAACTGGCTCTGTGGATATGGGGAAATCAGTGGATGTGATATACCTTGACTTTAGCAAAGCTTTTGATATGGTCTCCCACAATATTCTTGCCAGCTTGTTAAGGGAATATGGATTGGATAAATGGACTGTAAGATGGATTGAAAGCTGGCTAGACTGTCAGCCCAACAGGTAGTGATCAACAGGTTGGCGGTCGATTTCAAGCGGAGTGCCCCAAGAGTCTGTTCTGGGAGTGGTTTTGTTCAACATCTTTATTAATGACCTGGATGAGGGGATGGATTGCACCCTCAGCAAGTTTGCAGATGACACTAAGCTAGGGGGAGAGGTAGATATGCTGGAGGGCAGGGATAGGGTCCAGAGTGACCTAGTCAGATTAGAGGATTGGGCCAAAAGAAATCTGATGAGGCTCAACAAGGACAAGTGCAGAGTCCTGCACTTGGGACGGAAGAATCCCAAGCATTGTTATAGGCTGGGGACTGACTGGCAGTTCTGCAGAAGGGACCTGGAGATTACAGTGGAAGAGAAGCTGGATATGAGTCAACAGTGTGCCTTTGTAGCCAAGAAGGCGAATGGCATATTAGGTTGCATTAGGAGGAGCATTGTCAGCAGATCTAGAGAAGTGATTATTCCCCTTTATTTGGCTCTGGTGAGGCCACATCTGGAGTATTGTGTCCAGTTCTGGGCCACCCACTATAGAAAGGATGTGGATGCATTGGAGAGAGTCCAGCAGAGGGCAACCAAAATGATTGGGGGGCTGGAGCGCATGATCTATGAGGAGAGACTGTGGGATTTGGGTTTGTTTTGTCTGCAGAAGAGAAGAGTGAGGGGGGATTTGATAGCAGCCTTCAACTTCCTTAAGGGAGGTTCCAAAGAGGATGGAGAAAGGCTGTTCTCAGTGGTGAAAGATGGCAGAACAAGGAGCAATGGTCTCAAGTTACAGTGGGGGCGGTGTAGGTTGGATATTAGGAAAAACTATTTAACTAGGAGGGTGGGGAAGCACTGGAATGGGTTCCCTAGGGAGGTGGTGGAATCCGCATCCCTAGAGGTTTTTAAGTCTCGGATTGACAAAGCCCTGGCTGGGTTCATTTAGTTGGGATTGGTCCTGCCTTGGGCAGGAGGCTGGACTTGATGACCTCCTGAGGTCTCTTCAAGGCCTAAGATTCTATGATCCCATCATGACTTCTGACCCAGTCCCAGATGCTGAGAGCTGCACCAGAAATTCCAGATAGTTAGTTAGTCATGTTTAGGTGCAGGGTTTTTTTTCAGGGCCATCCCAGTAGCTTACCAGGCCACTCCACTGATAGATGTGCTGTTCAGTCACTATATATTTGAATAGTAATAGAGATGTAGCCATGTTAGTCTGGTCTAGCTGAAACAAAAGACAGGACTATGCAGCACTTTAAAGACTAACAAGATGGTTTATTAGGTGAGCTTTCGTGGGCCAGACCCACTTCCTCAGATCAAATTGTATCCCTTTGGTATACATGGTCATGCCAATTTTCTTCCACAATTTGATCTCAGGAAGTGGGTCTGGTCCACGAAAGCTCATCACCTAATAAACCATCTTGTTAGTCTTTAAAGTGCTGCATAGTCCTGTCTATATATTTGAATGTTTCAGTTGCATACACTGATCGTTCCCCAAGGGCAGCTTAGCATAACACCTCCCTTTGCCAATCAGGCACCACAAGAACCATTATAGCCTCCAAACTGTGGAAAGCCTGAAATTGTACAAACCCCTTTTGTAGCATGGCCACAGCTGCCCCCCTACATCCAAATGCTTTTGCACTCTTCAGGGGAAAACAGCCTTTTTAATTTTCAATTGTCGGTGCTTCTTTCACTGTGAATAACCTGACTGTGTTCAAGGAACGTCTCTGCATCCCATTCACAATATATTGACATTCAGTTTGGAAAAGTAACATTTTATGTCTTTCAGATTCACAAGGATATTTTCTGTGCTCCTGTATTGAGCTCTGAGAGACAATAACCTCTTGTGTCGTGTCCTATTCCAGGCCCCTCAACCACTGCCTCTGTAGCTCCATAGCTCGCCCACACTGCAGCAGGAGCCTGGGTTAACCTACCTTTGTTTGTAGCACCAACAGGAAGCGTTTCTGTGATGAACTCACAGCTGAACTTCTGCAGAGGGTCAACAAGAAGGCACAGTGCTAGGCAAACAGAGGGCCCTGAGAAAGAGGAAAGGTATGGTGAGAGGCAACAGGAAAAGCGCAGGCTGGTGCATAGTATGGAGGACAAGGTTGCAGCGTGGGACCAGACTTTTGCTTCATAGTTCCTAGAAAAGGAACAGCAGCTGTTGGAAGATGAGAGAGCTCAGCAGAAAACTGTTTGCGTGTCTGCTGTCACTAGTGACTGCAGAAGTATCCTGCTGCACCCACACTATGGCCCAAGTCCCCTTTCTGGTACCATGGACTGCAGCACAGACAGAGCTTGGATATCTTGGGTTACAGGATCTGAACTCTAGAAAGCTGGGTTCCTATTTAACTTTTATTACCTGGTATGTGGCTTGGCTCAGCCTCTGTTTCAGCCAACACTAAAATCAGTTACACTAATTAAAATAAGTTGATATAAATCAGCCTTAAAAAATTTTGCTTCTTGGTGGTGACATGATTACCTGTTCTTTTCATTCCCTCTGGAGCACCTGGCATTGGTCATGGTCAGAAACAGGATACTGGGCTAGATGGACCTTTGGTCTCACCACTATGGCTATTCTTATGTTCTTAAACTTAATGGATGAATACATTTTGATAGGTAAATAAAATATCACTGGGTGGCACTGGGTAAGCAAGCAGAATGGAGAGAGGCTATTCTCAGTGGTGACAGATGGCAGAACAAGGAGCAATGGTCTCAAGTTGCAGTGGGGGGGGCGGGGGTCAAGGAAAAACTATTTACCTAGGAGGGTAGTGAAGCACTGGAATGGGTTCCCTAAGAAGGTGGTGGTATCTCCATCCCTAGAGGTGTTTAAGTCCTGGCTTGACAGAGTCCTGGCTGGGATGATTTAGTTGGGGTTGGTCCTGCTTTGGGCAGGGGGCTGGACTCGATGACTCCTGAGATCTCTTCCAGCCCTAAGATTCTGTGTGTGCATGTGCAGACCCGCTTGTACAATAATTTTGCAAAACTGATATATATTTACAGATCTGAGATGGCTGACTCATTCATTAAGAAGTTATCTTGGTTAGTAACTGGCTTGTGAACTGATACTGATTTCCCTGGAATGTCTACTATTCATAAATGTCCACTGAATAACTTGAATGAACAATGGCCAGACTGTAGTTTATTTACAAATTGTTCACTTCAACTCTTTGCTATTTCTGTTGTTCACTTGGTCAACTGAATTGTGTGTACAGTTTCTGCACCCTAACTGGATGACTGAGCTTTTTTTAAACATGAAGGAATGACAAATACTGAATAAGGAATAGTAATAATGTATGAGTCTTACCTAATGATATTCACCAGATCTCAACACACTTTACCAAGGAGATTGGCATCATCCCATTTTACAGACAGGAAAACACAGGAAATTATTTGTCTAAGGTCACATAACAAGTTAGTGGCAGAACTGGGACTATATCCCCAGTCTTTTAGCCAGAGCTCAGTCCTCTAGGTAACAGGGCCCACTCTTTCTAGTACACATTTTCAGACTAATAATTTGTTCAAAACTATGGGAGACTTTCTGGATTCAGAATTGTTTTCATAAGTGACTACTGATTGGCCAGACTCGAATGGCTTATGGATTCCATGAATGATAGCAACCCAAATATGACACTTTTATTTCGGAACAAAGCTTTCGCCCGTGTTTTCGGTTTGGATCCTTCCCCTGCGACAGCGGAGCCAGCATCTATTTTCGCTTTCAGGCGCGTATTTTGCCTCCAATGCCAAGTGCTCGGGTCTAGGAATTTCCTGACTGCGGGGGGTGGGGACACACGGGGCAGAGGAGAGTGGCGCAGCCTCCCAGCTCTAACCAATCACAGTTTCCCCTCCCCCACCTCTTCCCACGGCCAGCTGGAGCCGCTCAGCGCCGGCTGCCTTCCCTTTGCTCTGTTGACAGAGGCAGTGATGGTGGAATTGCAGGTGTGTGACTCACCCAAGTCACGAGCTCTGTCTTCCACAGCAGCCGCAGCCAGCTCACCTCTTGGCGGCCCTGGGGAGGGGAGGGGAGAAAGCCGCCCGGCAGTCTGAAGTTAAAGCATTACAGGTTATTATGCGCACACGAGCTGCGTTAGTCATGCCCTGTTCGGAACAAAGGACACATCCATTTCTCTGCCAGCAGATTGCGCCCCGGCCTGTGTCCACCGCTCTGCCACCATCAGTTAAAACCCGCTGAGTCATGGCGAGTTTATGCTCTTGCTCAGCCGTGGGTTCTGCTTTAGTCAACACACACGCAGCCGTGCTGGAAAACAAGCCACAGACACAGAAGATCGCACCCTGAAAACAGAGACACGGGCCTAGAAACGTGTCCCACTTTAGGAAAGGAATAAAAACCTGCGTAGCGCAGAACAGAAGCCGAGATTTTTTTTTTAGCCAAATATTTCCCATTTGATCTGCCCCACCCCCCCGCCCCTCTCTTGTTCTTTCCAAATATCCCTGTAATGGATCCGAAATGCTGGCAAGTATCTGATAGACAGTAAAGAAAGAGAATTTGTATTTGAGTTTATTATTATTTTGCTTTGCAGCACATGATCCTCCCCTTACACAGGGAGTGGTTTAGCCCTGAAGCCCGTTTGTATCAGGAGCGTGTGGCTCAACCCATAGGACACAGAGTGGAGGGGGGGAGACTAATTTTAAAATATATTTGAAAGAGTTAGCAGGGCCGTATTTTCAGTGATGCAGTGTCGCATGATAATTCCGTGTTTTCACGTATATCTTCGTGTATTTCATTAACAACCGTGTGCAAATGCGATTTAATTAATGTACAGTCTCTCCCTATTCTACAGGTGAAATGGTGCAGCCTAGAATGATGGCAGCTTCTCCCTGTGACATCACAATGCTGAATTTGCTACATCGTTGTTTGTGTTCCATGATCAGCTGTATCTCTGCAACCTGAGAAATTGACACAAGAAGAATTCAAAGCAGCACCGAAAACTCTTAGCTTACCCCAGAATTTGCTTTGAGCCTATATCTTTGATATCAAGGGCTTTAGAAGACACTTTAAATATATATACATATATTTATAATAAGAAACAACAATTTCAAAAGGAGAAACTTGAGACACCAAAAAAAAAAAAACCCAACAACCCAGCATGAAGTTCCAGTACAAAGAAGATCATCCTTTTGAATACAGAAAAAAAGAAGGGGAGAAAATCAGAAAGAAATATCCAGACAGGGTCCCTGTGAGTGGAATATATGCTTTTTTCTTAGTATAGTGTATTGATTGCTGCCACCCTCTGTTCTTGATTTGCAGCTGATTATATTTTGCAAACAATTTGTGTGACCTTGGTTTTATCAAGTGTTCTGTGGCTTATATTTTTCAGGGTGAGGGATTTTTAAAGGATTTGGGGGGTTGTTATTACTATATGTCCTGATCAGCTTTTAATCTGCTGTTTTCTGATCTGTGTTTATAGAACTATATCTGTCTGAGCTATGTTTATATACCAAGAATGATGCTATTTTAATATGTAAATGAGTGGTGGGGTCTATCTTGCTGCTCTCCCCACCCCCATAATCTGCAGCAATTTAGCAGGGAAAAATGCTGTTCAGCTTTCTTATGATAGTCTCTGTGCATGTTGTGGGGAAGTGAGGAAAGTTAACCATTTTCTTTGCAAAAATGGTGGAAAATAGTACGTGAATTAATCATATAACCTTCAAGGGGAAAACTGGAGGGCCTCTATGATGCCACCACAGATCTTCCTTTCCTTTTAGTTGTTTTGTTTTCTTTTGGCTTGTCTTTTCAATACAACTGTGCTCTATCCTTGTCCTTGTATGTAAGAGAAGATTTATAGCAATCACTCAATCTTTTGACCTCTCATTTAATCTCTTTGTGGGAAAAAACCATCACATAGAAAACAAGGTCATGTTCTCTCAGCCTAGCTGTGCTTCCTCATTCTGAGGTCCCTTTAGAGTGTTTTTGGAAAACTTCTATCTTTATGATAGTAATTAGAAAAGGGAAATGGCGAACTAAATTAATTTTTGTGGTCTCTTTTATTCAATATATTCCAAATGTTTTTTCTTTTCATCCCCATTGGAGAAGTCTGTCCTAGATTCAGGGGCTTCCTTCCAAAATAGTCTGCAATCCCCTATGGACACAGGGAGAAAGAAAAACCTTGCCACACATTTTTGCCACAATTCAGCACCAGTTTCTTCCTTACTAGAGGCCCCATGATTGAACTTGCAAGTGTTTTTGCAAGTTAAAATTGAGGTAGTGCCTAGGCATGTGGAGCACAGGACCAGAGTAGTAGGTGAGGATTGTTGCTAGTCAGAAATGAGATGCAGAGCCTTAGGCCTGGGATAATATAGGGTGCCGCAGGTCAGAAGTGAGGTCAGGATTTGTGCTGCAGTCTGTGAATTGGAGTAGCAGGTTGTTCTGTGGGTAATGATGGATATGCATTGCAAGGGCTATGCGGAGGCCAGAACAGAAATAGCAAGGAGTGAGGCAGGTCAGAATTGAGATGCATTGGCAGATCTGGGTGGGGACTGGGGGTTGGGGAGGGGAAACTAAAACAGTATGATATGCTGCAGGTTAAGGTGAAGAAGAAACTGTGTGCAGAGGCCCACACTGGAACAGCAGGAGGAAGTCCATCCAGCCACGGTGGAAAATACCTTCCTCAGAATCATTAGAAGAGCTGTATAGGGGATAATAGGAATTATCTGGCAAGCTTCTTTCTGTGACTTACTCTGCAGTGCACCCAGCACATCTAAGCATTGTAATTGAGATGAGAGTGTTGGCGCCCTCCCACACTACAGCAAACACCACGCATGACAATCAGGAGTTAATCTGAATTTGCCCTTTGGTTTTTCCTTTACTAAATGCCGCTCTCTATCTTTCTGCAAACAGATTGTCAGGCCTTTGGGATCAGGATCCAGGGTGGGGGATGGACATAAAGTTCCAGGGACAGTTTGGATGGAGTATGGCTATTTTGTGAAGGCTTCAGGTTCTTGAGAATGGACACCTGGACAACTTAATTATTCAGACAAACCGAGTATCTATTCAAGCCAGACAACCAAATGTCCCCATCCCATTTCTATCTCTTTAGCAGTGGTAGTTTCTGTTGAAGTCTGTTGGATGCCAGTGCTTTCTAGGGGTTGGTAATCTCAGTACCATCCCTTCTTCCTCCCCAGGCCCAAACTTCTTGTGACCTCGCCTTTCTTTCCTATCAAGGGAAAAATCTTACTGGAATTCAACCTTTTATATAAAAAAGGTGGCTTCATTGCTGCTTTCACTAGGTACTTCTTGTCAGTACCTTGGGAAATTGGAGGACAGAATGACTGTGGGGCTGCATTTTTCCTTCACTCTTCTAGTCTTTCCCCAACTTGCCCCCAACCCAGGCATACACTACACAGTTACATCCAGCAACACCATGAGGTGCCCCAAGTGGTTAAGGTAATGGACTGCTAAGACACCATTCTTCATCTGTTGATACAAGAATCCCAAACTATTTGCCATTAACAACATCCTCCCCACATCAACATGTTTACAACATCCTTTATACACACACACATATATATGCACACACCAACCTATCTCAAATCCATAAACACATTCCACTCCCTACACACACATGCAGTGTCTTGGGAGAGTCAAGTTTCCAAACTTATAGAGATACTAGGATGCACATTTTGAAAACCATCCTGTAATTTTATGTACTAATATTTAGTTCAGAGCTGCTGGGATCTGCAGCTCCCATTGACGTCAGCTGGAGCTGTGAGTACTTAGAACCTCGGCAATTCAGGCTCCAGGTGCTTCACTTCAGATACACAAAAATAGAGTCAATTTTTAAAAATTTGGGTGTAGGTATTTCTTGCCCTAACTTGCTCAGGTCAAGCACAGAAAATTCTGCCTCTCGTTCTAGGGAAATGGCTTTGGTTGAATAATAGGCCATGTAGCTTCAAGATGCGACCAATCACTGCTCATCATGTTCAAAATGAAAACTGCAAAAGCTTGCCTCCGTGTTTCCCCCCCCCCCCCCAGAGAAATTAGATTGTGCCAATGTAATTTGTTTCCAACTTTTGAATGGTTTCCCAGGCTCAGCAAAAAATGCCTAATTTCTTGACTTTTCATGGAACCTGCTCAAACCATCATCTCTCTCTCTCTGCTATATAAGTACTTGTTCATTTTGGGTTACGATTTGTCCAGTTCTACTTGCAAGTATTGCTTCCATAACTCTAAACCTCTTTGCCTATATAACTTTGTCTACTTCTCTTTATATTCTATTACACAACATATTCAGGTAATTAGACTGTGGAACTCATTACCACAAAATATGATGGCCAAGACCTTAGTAGGTTTAAAAAGTGTTTTAGACATGTGGATAAATATAAGGAATGTAAATCTTCATGCTATCTCTATTTATGTATCTATAGCTAACCACTCAGTAATTGGGTCAGGAAAAGATTTCCCATGTGGACTGACAATTCTGGAATGGGGTTCCTCTGAAGCATGTACTAATGGCTACTGTTCAAGATTGGAACTATTTGGACTGATGTGATCTTGCAGTTCCTGTGGTCCAGCCTTACAACTGTACTTTACTCTTTGATACTTACTATTCCAGTCAGGAGCTCCCCACACAACTCCACCACTGCCCCACTCTGCTGTCCTGTATCTCCCTTGCTTTTTGAGTATTGTTCCCTAGCAGAGCTTGAGAGAATTTCTATGGGCCTGTGGGAACTGTCTCTTCTAAAGGATCAGTTGTTATTTTTCCAGTGATACTTTTTGGTCTGCTTACTTTGGTGAGTCTCATGTCTCATTTCTCCTTATGCAGGTTATTGTGGAGAAGGCACCCAAAGCCAGAGTACCTGACCTGGATAAGAGGAAGTACCTTGTGCCTTCTGACCTCACAGGTAACAACCTCCTGACTTCCAGTGAGGAAGTTCCCAGGAATTCTTTGCACTGATATCATCATCATAAGAATGTCCTTTGCTGAGGGGATAAGAGACACAAGTAGCGTGTCTAGAGATTGGAACAGGGAACTGGAACTCCTGGATTCTAATCTCAGTTCTGCTCTGGACTTGCCATCTGACCTTGAACAAGCCACTTAATCTCACTTTACCTTAATTTCCCCTGTGTACTTATTGAACAAACCTATCTCACAAGGGGGGTTGTGGAATTTAATTAGTGTTTGTAAAGTATTTGGAGCTATTCTGATGAATGGTACTGTCTATTACACTGTATTCTAACGACCTTGGTATTGCATATGTGTCACCACTGCCTTTTATAATCATGAGAATGATTTAGCAGTGCATCAGCTAACAGCCAGTGATGGTTATGGCCAGTGATCTTTGGAGCAGGAGGATGTGAATTTGCTAAATGTTCCTACCATGAAATTCTGAGCAGCCATGGAATGTAGCACAGTGAACATCATGAAGTTCCATCCCAAATAATGAGTTTATCACTGTATGATTAAGTCTGAATCTATTTGGGGACGTGAAAAATATACATATATTCATGATAGGAAATATATTTTTCCTGTGGTAAATGGTTAACTACAGAACTCGCTCCCATGGACTAGGGATCAGGCAAATATTTAGGACTGAGTACGTTTTGTGAGAATATCATCTGCAGTGACAATCACTGAAGTAAAATTTACCAGGAGCTTCAGGATTTAAAGTGTTGGCTGATTATATGTTGGTTAGAAATCCCTGTGTCCCTCCCTAAAGTGCTGAAGGCTAAAATGAAGTGAAGGTTCCTGTCAGAGACTGAATATGAGACTAGAGTATCTGATGGTCTGAATCAATATGGTAGAAAATGAAATACTGGTCCAGTCAGGACATGGGCCACCTCAGGGAGGCTAGTGATGGGACAGTGGACAGGGTTAACATCCTTTTTCCTAATCTTTATATAACACTTGGGCCCAGATCAATCTCAGTTTCACTGTAAGAAGAGGTCACATGATCAAATCCTAGTTTTCAACCCATTTATATTTTGGCGAGGAGGGTCAGAATTCAAGCCTGGATCCACATTTTATTGCAGACCTTTGTGTTTTTAATAGGCTGAACCAAAATCCCAAACTCAAATGACTTTTTGAACTTTGGGAGAGTTCAGATATAGCTCTGAACTTTGTACTAGAGGGCCAGGGATTTGTGGGACAGGATTGAGGGGTACCAACTGGAATAGCAAGGAGCTGCAGGGCAGCACTGAGGAGAGCTGATAGAGCAGGGTTTTAGTGCCAGAAGAGCAGGAGATACACACAAACCTCTGCAAACACAACTGAACATTGTGTATCAATCATTCTCTTGTTTTTTTTATCTTTGATCCCTGTATCAAACTCATCCATCTTCTACTATTTCTCTTCCCTTTGTATCGCTCTTCAGTTGGCCAGTTCTACTTCTTAATCCGAAAGAGGATCCACCTGAGGCCAGAGGATGCCCTATTTTTCTTCGTCAATAACACCATCCCTCCCACTAGTGCTACTATGGGTCAGCTGTATGAGGTAAGCACAACCCATCTGCTTGTTATATTGCTGTAGTAGTGGCCTAAACAACTCATACTCTAGAATAATTTTACATATTGGACCCCCTGACTCAGCACTGTAGCACTGTTTCTTAGAATTATAGAAGATTAGGATTGGAAGAGACCTCAGGAGGTCATCGAGTCCAACCCCCTACCCAAAGCAGGACTAAATCATCCCAGCCAGGGCTTTGTCTGATAATTCCTACTTCACATTAGCTCCTCCTTGTTGGAGTTCTCCACTCTTGTTTGAATTCTGTCAGCCCACTTTGGAATGTTGCATTATCAGGTTAGACCAAGGGGCCTGGGGTGTTTGGCCAAGGAAACAGGAACTTTATTTATTTGTTTGTTTATATTAATAAATTATTTATTTTCCTTTGCTAATGTAAGAGTGTTAGATTAGAAATCAAAGAGTTTCCCTGGCAGGTTCCCCTTTTTTTGCTACAATGCAGTTTCCCCACAGTTCTTCCAGGACAGATTCTGAGAGGGAATGTCAGTCCAATGATTAGAGTACAGGACTACACTGATCTATTCAGTGACATGTTGCTAGCATTTTAATAAATAACCGTCATGCACATATTTGGTTTTGACCTGTGCTACTCCTGTTTCCCAGTGAATGTGTTTCTTCATAGCTCAGATGAGTAGATGAATGACTGGAAAATCTGTTCATTTGCTTTTCTGTTTAAACAAACACATTTTCTCTTGGACAGGGAGAGGAACCACACCAGTGGGCAAAGAAACATAATGAGTGCACTTGCTGGAAAATACACTGAGATTATTGATAACAGAGGGCAGGGACCTGCATGCATAATTTGAAATCTGTGTATGAAGACCTCATAGGGACATCTGAAGATCCCCTTCTAATGATGACTCTTTGAGAGCATCTGATAAGTGGTGCCATCTCATCCACTGTAAAGGCAAATAATTTGCTCTTTGGAAAAACTTTTATGAGCCCAAGGGACATTATCTCTGGCAGGACTGCTTTACAGCATTCCGAGATGGTAGGACTCCAAAGCAGGAAAATCTTTTCAATCCTCCCTTCACTTCAACAGTGTCATTTTTAAAAGTGACTACTTCAAACTGCCCTGAGTATGATCATTATCCATCAGCAATGCTGGATAGATTTTTTTGTTTAATGAAGGTGATTGAAAATTAGCTTTGGTGTCTTAATCTTCTAAGTGGAAACTTAAGAGGAAGCTTGATCTAGTTGACAGAGATGTGCAGAGAGGATGGAGAGAGCTGGGGTCTGTCCCCTGCTCAGCTGCAGGCTTTGTGTGTGAATTTAGAATCCTAGGGCTGGAAGAGACCTCAGGAGGTCATTGAGTCCAACCCCCTGCCCAAAGCAGGACCAATCCCAACCAAATCATCCCAGCCAGGGCTTTGTCCAGCTAGGATTTAAAAACCTCTAGGGATGTAGATTCCACCACCTCCCTAGGGAACCCATTCCAGTGCTTCACCACCCTCCTAGTGAAAGTTTTTTCCTACTATACAACTCAGACCTCCCCCATTGCAAATGGAGACCATTACTCCTCGTTCTGTCATCTGTCACCAGTGAGAACAGCCTCTCTCCATCCTCTTTGGAACCCTCCTTCAGGTTGTTGAAGGCAGCTATCAAATCACCCCTCACTCTTCTCTTCTGCAAATCAGCCCAAATCCCTCAGCCTACTTCATAAGTCATGTGCTCCAGCCCCCTAATTATTTTTGATGCCTTCTGCTGGACTTTCTCCAGTGTATCCACATCCTTTCTATAGTGGGGGGTCCAGAATTGGATGCAATACTCCAGATGTGGCCTGACTGGTGCCAACTAAAGGGAAATCATCATTTCTCTAGATCAGCTGGCAATTCCTCCCAATGCACCTTAATATGCTGTTAGCCTTCTTGGCTACAAGGGCACATTGTTGACTCTCATCCAGCTTCTCATCTCCTACAGCTTCACTGTAATCCCCAGGTCCTTTTCTGCTGAACTGCTGCTTAGCCAGTCAGTCCCCAGCCTGTAACAATGCTTGGGATTCTTCTGTCCCAGATGCAGGACTCTGCACTTGTCCTTGTTGAACCTCATCAGATTTCTTTTGGGCCAATCCTCCAACTTGTATAGGTCTCTTTGAACCCTATACTTGCCCTCCAACATATCTACCTCTCCCCCTAGCTTAGTGTCATCTGCAAACTTGCTGAGGGTGCAATCCATCCCCGCATCCAGGCCATTAACAAAGATGTTGAACAAAACCAGCCCTAGTACCGATCCTTGGGGCACTCTCCTTGTTACCAACCGCCAGCCAGACACTGAGCTGTTGATCACTACCCGTTGGACCCAACAATCTAGCCAGCTTTCTATCCACCTCACAGTCCATTTATCCAGTGGAGGGCAACAAAAATGAAGAAGAGACTGGAGCACATGACCTATGAGGAGAGGCTGAGGGATTTGAGATTATTTAGTCTTCAGAAGAGAAGAGTGAGGGAGGATTTGGTAGCAGCCTTCAGCTACCTGAAGGTGGGCTCCAAGGATAGAGAGAGGCTGTTTTCATTCTGCCATCTGTCACCACTGAGGAGCAATGGTCTCAAGTTACAGTGGGGGAGGTCTAGGTTGGATATTAGGAAAAATTATTTCACTAGGAGAGTGGTGAAACATTGGAATGGGTTCCCTAGGGAGGTGGTGGAATCTCTATCCCTAGAGCAGTGGTCACCAACCAGTAGATCGGGATCTACCGGTAGATCTTGGAGCCTCTGACAGGTGATCTTGACTGGTTTGGCTGGGAGGCTATCAAGGACCAGCACTTCAGCTGCCCCTCTCCGCACTGCCCTGCTGCTCTTGCCCAGAGCCTCAGAGGTGCCCCCTGGGATCATCCTGCTCGTTGTGCAGGGTGGGGGAGACAGAGGCAGGGGGCGCTGATGTCTCTCTGTCCTCCTCTCCTGTACCCCAGCTTTACCAAGTGAGGAGGGCAGGGCCTTGGTGAAGGGATGGGGCAGGGAGAGGGCCTTGGAGAAGGGGCGGGGCAAGGGTATTTGGGTTTGAGGTAGATCCTGGACTGACTTTAAGCACAAGATCACTTTTTGAATTTAAAAGTTTGAAGACCACTGCCCTAGAGGTTTTTAAGTCCCAGCCTGACAGAGCCCTCGCTGGGATGATTTAATTGGGATTGGTCCTGCTTTGGGCAGGGGGCTGGACTCGATGACCTTCTGAGGTCTCTTCCAGCCCTAGGGTTCTATGGCTGTTTTTGGCCCTGGAGCATGAGCCCTGTGGCCCTATGTTGGTTGGACTAGTCTCTGAAGCTCACTGAAGTGAGATTTGTTTGGTTTGGTTTCATTTTCAGTATAGACATACTCCCACATTCCTCCAACTCCCTTCTCACAGCTTCTCACTGACATGTAAATGGAAGCATCCATTTCTATTATTTCACAGTCATTTGGGGCAAAACCATTTCTCTGTGTGGACCAGAAACATCCACAAAGAAAGTCTGCTGCTCTGTGCTCAGCCATGTTCTTTGTGGAGGAAGGAAATAAGGTCCTGGGGGAGGAGTGAAAGACCGTGACAGAGAAATGTGCTCTCCTTTTGCTCTTATAAGGCCCCTGTTTGGGATGGTCCCAGATGATGTTTGTGTCTCACCCTCTCTTTCTTTCTCCCCTCCCCTGCCCCCACCAGGATAACCATGAGGAGGACTATTTTCTTTATGTGGCCTACAGCGATGAGAGCGTCTATGGCAAGTGAGGCTGGTCGGCAGGTGTATAGGCCAAATGGACTGAGAGGAACGGTGGGGGGAGGGGGGATCCATGGCGGAGAGGAGGAGGACTGAAGCGATAACTGGAAGGGAACCACATGCGTAGTGCCCTCATTTTCACACACATGGTGATATCTTATTACTCTTCATGTTACTTTTTCTGTGGGGTAGGGGGAGGAAATGTGGCTTAGTGGAGTGAAGGGGCTGAGCTGGTGACTGGGAGGTCCGTGGTGGGCATTGGGTTAGCTGTAACAGCCCTGCTAAGCAAGCCAGACTCTCTCAACATCCAGGTTCCCTTTGGGGAGGGAGGGAAGGACTGCTGGGGACCCTGTGTGCACATTCTCTGGACGTGGGAGTGACTGTGCTCTGTGGTCCCTCGCATGTTGATTTTCATCATCTAGCTTGGGCATTCAAGTACGCCATGTGCTTTGGTGAGCTGTGTGCCCATATGAGGTTCCCTATGCTGGACATCCTCAACCTCGCCCATGCATAGTTCCCTGTGCATAGTTCCCCTACTGCCCTGTTAACCTTTCCTGCACCAGGCTGAGATGAGGAAGGTAAGATTTTTTTTTTTTTTTTTTTTTTAAATAACTGCATTTGTGGGCTGGACCAAACACCAAGACTGGCTCCCCCTGCTCTTTTCATTGCAGCCTAGCCTAATACGTAAGCCCTTTGCATTCAGTCTTCCCCTCCAGGTATTATGTATAGATATTGGGTGGCCCCCAAGAGCAGAGTATTTCATAGCCATGCGCACATTCAGTCCTAGGCTTCTGCTGTTAGGCAATTACGCTACACTGTGAACAAGCAGTGATCTATATTTTGGGGAGGGTTTGCCTGAACGTCATCAGGAGAGACTTTTCGATTTTTTTTTTTTTTGAGTCAGTGTTGCCCTTACAAAGGTGGCAGAGAAATCCCATCCCAGGCAGGCCAGATGCTGAGAGACCAAAGCAGTGCTTTTTGAATGGCACAAACAACTGATGTCTCTAGAACTGCCATCAGTCTAATCTGAGGGGTAGGAGTTGAATTTTGGGGAAGTTCTATGTTGGGATTTGAGCAATAATCAAATAATTGAATATAATTACTGTAAACATTCTTCTATTGTTGGGGGTTGAAGGCAAAGATCTAGATGTAGGAAGCAAACAAGAAGGATGGGAAGAATAGATGGACTGTAGATGAAGGGGAAAATACGACAAACATGTTTTAATTTCATAAGATGATTCTACCCAAACTCATATTTTCCTAGGAGGATGACAATGGGGGCTGAAAAAATAGGTTAGCACTTCACTGAAGCAGACAAATAAACAAGCTGCTACTCTCTGGTGAGGTGTTGGAAATTTGTCATGATTTCCCTTTCTAACTTTTTAAATTTTTGTTCCACTAAAATGTGTAGAAATAAAGAGCATGTTGTGGATCAGGATTGAGGGGCATATGCAGAATGGTGTTGGAAACCCTGGGCTGGAATAGCAGGGGGCTGCAAGGCAGGGCTGAGGGGTACTGGCAGGGCTATCTGGGGAGCCAAGGGCAGGAAAAGAGGGGCAGGGTGGTGGCAGGAGGTACTGCAGTGAGGACTGAGATGTTTTGCTTTAGAAAGGGGAACGAGAGGTGAAAGCTATAGATAGTGTTCCCTATTTGCAACCTGAGTTCAGGTTTGCTCTTCTGTCACACTCCTCATATGGGATTGCCCTCTGGGATGATCTCTCACACAAAATATCATTAGAGATCCCTTTCGGTGTTTAGTAGAGTGTTATGACATAATTCTCCCTGAGCCTTCTTCCCTTCTCTCCTCTCTGCTTACTGCGGTATTTCTTTGATCTCGTTTGGGTGGAAATCCATATTGGTCTCTCATTTCACAAGCTCTGAATGTTCTGAAGGTTAGAAAATCCCTTTGGGTGAAGATTGGCTGCATCTGGGGGTGGCATTTGCTCTTCTCTCCCCTAGTCTTGTGCTTGCTCACACACTTATCTCCACTTGTGTGTTCTCTCACTCACACATACTCTTGCTTGTGCATGTCAGGGGGAGACAGCTGCAACCCCGGGTGTTTGATTTTTGTGTCCATACCTCCTCCTAGCACTGCAGTGCTTATGGGAATAATTCTGGCCATTTGTTACATGTGGGGGTTTATGTTTAGGTTAGTTTGTTTAGATTATTTTAACTGGATTGCGGCATTTACCTCCATTTTTGCTCTAGTCCAATATTGTAAAAGGCGATGATGATGATGATGATTTTTTTTCTGTCGGGTATTCTAACCAGCTGAAGGTTCTTGTAAAATAAAGTTCATATTGTATGGGCTAAATCTGTTGATCAATAAAGACACGTTTGCAAATCAGTGGCTTGCTGCGGCTGGATAGTTTGTTGACGTGTGGTTGGCTATAATACTTTTCTTTGTCAATGATAATGGCACTACCTCCCAGTGAACAGGATACATCAGAGCTGCTCACTACTTCTCTTTTATAACACACCAGAGTCCCCCGCACATGTGTACATTCTGTGGGTGAGTGTCCATCCCACCTCCTATGGATTCTCTTATTGATCTGTCTCCTCTCCCATCTGTGCTCTATGGCATAGCCATGAATCATTAAAGGATCAAAGCTGTGTGAGGACTCTGAGTGATATGGGCTGGGCCATGTCCTACTACTTGAAGTGTAGGAAGCAAGTCAAACAGCAATAAGCAGGGAGGGGAGCGCTCTCCAAATCCACCACAGACTGGGACTTGTGGCAGGCCTAAGCTATGTCTCCATTGGGAAGGTTTGACAGCAAAAGTAATGCGGACAGGCACCAAAAGTGAAAACTGGTCAAATCAGTTTTTCTGCCTCCCATTGTTTCATGGTCACATTGCTAGCACCCTGTCCATGGAGCGAAGCAGGGTGGGTGAGCATCCCGCAGAGTAGTGTTGCGGGAAGGCAGAACTGTTCCCTACACCTCTTCGGTTTCCCTCGTAGTTCTGTAAGCTTTCCGTGCTGAGGAATGTCAAAGCAGCACAGCAGCTCTCCAGCCCTCCCCCTGCAGCAGCAGACTGCCTGCCACTAGGGATGTAATAGTATAGTTGATTAACCGATAAGCAAAAGCTTATAGGTTAATGCTATAGACTACTGGTAGGGAGAGGGAAATGCATGTAATTTTTTTTTTTTTTAGCAGACTGGCCAGCAGCCTGGCTCAGTCCTGGCTTGCAACAGGTCTGGGACCTACCCGTGCTGTGGCTCTCCATTTAAAGTGTATTACAAGCTGGGCGGGCTGGCAGCTTGGCTCACACTGGGTCCGGGAGCTACCCTTGTTTCAGCTCTGCATTTCAAGTGTATTAGAAGCTGGGTGGGCAGGCAGCCCAGCTCAGTTCTGGCTCAGGCCGGGTCCAGGAGCTCAGACCCTCCCTTAGACAGGGATTGCTGCCACCTCGCCCTGTGCTGCTGCTTCTGAGAAAGACAGGCAGCCGGTCCACGAGGGGAGCTGGTTTTTAAAGTGGCTCCCCTCACAAACCAGCTCCTGCCTGCACTCCGCACAGCTGCCTCTGATACACTGGCTGCCGGCCCTACCCCCGAGGACTATAGTCAACTAACTGATAAAATTTCATGAGGTTACTCGACTATTCAATTAACCGATATTTAACATCCCTACCTGCCACTGTTTTTCTAGTGCAGGGCAGAATGGGAGCATTCCAATGATTTGCTCTTTATTTCCCAAATGGAGCAGCTCCCTCAGCTCTCCGATACTTCCTGGAGCTTTGAAACAGGAGGGGTGCATGCCTGCAGGGCAGCAGAGATCACAAAACACGGAGCACAGCCATCAGGGCAGGCAGTGGGGGATACTGGCTGAAGCCAGTTCTTTCGACAAAACAAACAGCAGAGTCCGTATTAGCTCTTTGTTGACAGTACAAGAAGGGGGAAAGTAAAAGCTCTCCTGGGGGGGTGGGGAGGACAATTTTTTTATCGCTAGATCTGAGTGTTTTTCCCAACAAAAGTCACAGTGCAGTGTAAACACTCGCACTTGTTGCCAAAAGCAGTTTTTGGTGATAAAACATGCCAGGGTGGACAAGGCCCTCAGTCGGAGGCTTCAGCTTGTCCAAAAAATGGTAGAGGCAGTGATGGCCTAGAGCCCACTTACTCTTTGCCTGGCAATACAAATATAAAACTGCAGCAGTGATAGGCCAGGACCTCTCTTCTTCCCTGCATGTGAAGTGTATGAAGTATCAATAGAAAGTGGGTGCTAGACAAGTCTCTTCCACTCCCAGGCACCTGTTCCAAACATCCCCCCCACCCCCAAGTGAACACACACACTCCCCTGCAGACTACAATGAACATAGGAAGGGGAAATATTTATTTAGGGAGGGATGAAAGGAGAAAAACAACAGGAGAAAATAGATGGGGAATGGTAAAATTGGGTTACATTCAGCTCAAGGTCCCACAGGCCCAATGGCAGCACAGTCAGGAAGGGCAGGCACCCAGCAGCACAGAGTTTAGCAGCACTGGGCAGAGTTCCAATCCAGGGGAGAGTCCTGGGTGCTCCTGGTCATCTTCAGTGCCAGTAAACTCCCCAGGAAACCCCTCTGGTGGCCTCTTCTGCTGCTCTCTGCAAAGCTACACAGAGCAGCAGCTTCCCCCTGTCACTGGTTAACAGCCTCCCTCCTCGTCCCCAGTGCAAGTCACCAGCCCCAGCACTCACAGCCCCTTACAGCTCTGGGCAGCAGCGATCCTGGGTCCAGTTCCTGTTGGGCCTTCTCAGCCAATTCCTCCCTGGCACTGTGCTCCCTGGCTCCTGTCCTGGGAAGCCCGACAGGCCCCTCTGTCCCTCCCCAGCTTCAAGGTTCTCGGCAGCTTCACTGTGTGAGGGCCTGCTTGCTGCAGCCCTCCTGGCCAGTGCTCCACCCACACCCTCTTGCTCTCCCCTCTTCCGCTCCCTCCCTGCCCCTCCAGCAGCACTACTTCCTCCTGGAACAAACAGCGCTGCCTCGCTCAGGGAAGATTGAAAAGGGCCCTGCTCTCTGGACCCCAAAGGGGTTACATAGGGGTGAGCCAGGGAGGAAGAAGGCCCAATAGACATGGGTGGGGACCTGTTCTCTGGATGTGGGTAGGAAACCTGCTCTCTGGACCCCAATGAGGTTACATAGGGGTGAGCCAGAGAGGAAGGAGGCCCAATAGAAGTGTGTAAGACATGGGTGGGGAACCTATTTTGGGCTGGGGGCCACAGTTGGGGGGCTGCATACCAATGGCAAGCAAAAAACCCCTCCCTGATGCGGCCCCAGGCTGAGAAGGAGAAAGACACTCCCACATTCCTCTCACTGACCAGAGCCTAGAAGGATCCAGACTAGTAGATTGTATGTGCATCTGGGCTCCGGGCCAGAGATTCCCCACCCTCGTGTAAGATAGTGGCAGGCAGCCTGTGGCCCATGGGCCCTATGTGGCCTGAGTTCTATGTGTGGCCTGTGACACATTTCTTTACCATTGCCCACATGCAGGGTCACCAGATGACACTGGTTTGCATCCCTGTAGGGATTTTTGTCCCGGTATTACTAAAGTTGACATGCATAGAAAGCAAAGGCACGTGAAGTGAGACATGCGCTGATTGCACACAGCATTGACTTGGAGAGCTGTGTGCTCCCTCTGCAGCCAATCAAAGCGCTGCTGTGAATCAGTCAGCACATCCTGCAAATTCTAGATACACGAGAGCAGTGAGCAAAACTGCCCTATCCAGGGAGATCATCTTGGTTAGGACAATCTTGCAGCCCACTGAGCTGAAGGAGGGCCACTCCTGTGGCCCACTCACTAGCCTAGGTTGCCCAGACAGGTGGAAGACAATGGGATTGTGGACCCTCTTGTTCATTATCACTCAACAACTGAATCAGACATTCTTCAGGTCACAAGTTAAAAAGTGATGGTTTAGCTCCTGGCCTTACAAACTCAGCCTGGGATGTGAGAATGAAACTGGGCTGTTTCCATTTTCCTAGCCAAATGAGGGTCTTGTGCATCCCCAGTCACCAGGAGGTTTGCAGCATATAACTGATTGAAATGTATAAACTATTGTGTTGGTGATGCTCAGGAAGGAATAGGCTCCTGGCCCCCGATCCTCAGCAATATTTAGGTGCCTAACTCGCATGATTGCAATAGGAATTAGGCATCTAAATAACTTTGAGGATCAGGGCCCTGCCTCTGCACTGTGTGGACTCTATAGGGATAACAGGAATAAAGTAAAAAATTATTCTGTTCACTAAGCTCTGCCATTGTGATTGATACACACGGGCGAGTGGGCTGCTGTGTAAGAAGTGGCCAGTTTTATGTAGTTTTCAGAATGGAAGCACAGATCAACATGAAACTTTTACTTTGTGCTGGTGTCTTCTGAGATGGAATAATTTTCCTTTCTTCATAATGTAAATGAAGGGCCCATCACACAATGGTGGCTCTGCTAGTATCCCCTACTATGATTAAAATACACATCAAGCCTGTGGTAGAGATGGAATTTGATCACAACTCTGAACAGAACAAAGCTGCAGCAGATTCAGGGATAGCTAATGCAGGATTCACTTCTGCTGACTGAGTTAGCAGGACGCATGTTCTCAACAGTGCAGTGCGGAATTGTGTGGGAGCTGAGTTCATTGGCAAAGTTGTAGACATGGACCCACATTGTGTCTGTAAGCACACCTGTATTTTCTAATCCGTTTACCATACTCTCCTCTGGTATGGTTGCTATAGTAAGAAGGGGGCCAAAACATAAGCCTGTGTGTCAGAGGCCTGAGCTGAGGCCTGGGTTAAAATAGTCACAATTTTGCTGATACAAAGCACAGTTGTGAGCTAGAGGCAGGCCCTGCTCATAGAATTTGGCCAGCGCAGGGCTGATACTGCAGAAATACATATTCTGAAGCAGGGTGAGGCACAGAGCATTGGCACAAGTGCCTTCTAGAAGGGTGGTACGAGCAAACCCCAATCCCAGCTCATTCTCCAGAGGTAACAGGAGCACGTTGACCCATCCTATAGATGAGGGCAGTATGCCAGCATGATGGATCAAGATGTTTTGATCAAACCAACATGTACAGCAGTGAGAGACAACCTAGGCTAGTGAGCGGGCTGTGGAAGTGGCCCTCCATCTCCGTGGGCTGCAAGATTGTTCTAACCAAGATGGTGCCCCAGGACAAGCCAGTTTTGCTAACTGCGCTTGCGTCCCTAGAATGTGCGGGCTGTGCTGTGTGAAACAGAGCAGCACTTTGATTGGATGCAGAGGGAGTGTGTGGCTCTCACAATGCTGTGTGCGATCAGCACACACCTCACTTCACGTGCCCTTGCTTTATGTGCGTGTCACTTCTCTAACTCCAGCAGGAAAAAAGCTACGCAGACAAAAACCATCAGAATCTGCTAACCCTGTGCATAGACAATGGCAAGCCAAATGTCTCATGGACCCCACATAGAACCTGAGGGGCTGCATGTGGCCTTCAGGCTGCAGGTTGCCCACCACTGAAGTACAAGGTAATGGGTAGCCATGGATATGTCAAAGGGCAGCACCCTAATATGCCAGAGGATGGCACCTAACTGCATCTGGAGTGATACACTGCTTGTTTGCATTGGTGTATACAACGGTATCTTAGAGGGAATGTCTCTGTCTAGCTGAGGGGAGAATTAAAAGTCTTGCCATTCACTGAGCTGGTCCATTGTATTGGGCATACATGTGTTGGCATACCTGTACACATGGATGCAGGGAGCTAGGACAATAAACCTAAGTGCCCTTGCATCTTAACAGATCCTGTCATCATTGGGTGGTTCGCTTGAGGTCTGCAGTGCCAGCTACCTGTGCAGAGCTGGTGCAGCATACAGGGAGACCACTCACATACAGCCAAACCTCTGTCAACACCTGACAGAAAACCACAGTAACAAACACAACAAAAGAGGTGTGGGGGGGGTGCTCCACACACCGCTGCTTTTTCACAACATAGCCCATGTGTGAGTGATGTTTGTGCGTCTGTCCCTGTCTCACTGTCTGTTTGCATTAGTGCCTTCTGAGCAGGGCCATAACACAGATGTACCTAAAGAGAGAAAGAGACAAACAGAAGAAAAGAAAGAGACACTGAGAGAAATAAATACCTCTGGGAAACTGATTTGCCTGATATATAAAATCTCATCCTGCGCATGGATATTGGATTTATAAACTTCGGAACACTCGTCTACTATCTCACGCCAAAAGATTTATTGAAAGTGTCTTGGAGACAGCAAGATCCAAACAAAGCTGAGGACCCGTCTGGTTAGGGGAAG
The DNA here is from genome assembly GCA_032595735.1 of Pelochelys cantorii. NCBI lineage: Eukaryota > Metazoa > Chordata > Testudines > Trionychidae > Pelochelys > Pelochelys cantorii. The sequence continues at coordinate 213,701,761 of CM064326.1, forward strand.
TCTGATCATTAACGATGTGCCTTCACTCATATCTCTGCACCTGGGACCCTTTTCCCATGGGCTCAGTGCTTCATTTCAAATAGACAGGTGGGCTGGGGGAAAGGCCAACATGGAGCCAGGGAAAATGAAAATTGTGCCAGGACTGATGGATGCCATCTACCCCTCTTAGTCCCACTGTGAATGGAATCCTCTCAATACAGCAGCTTCTCAACTATGTTAAGGAAGCTGACAGCATTTTAGATTAAATACAGTTTTTTAAAAAATTGTGTATAAAAACAAAAAAATGTTCGGACTCCTGAAAGGGTATAAATCTCTCTCACGTTCGGGTTGCAGTGGGACTGTATTAGTCCTTCCTCCCAAGAGAAATCACAAACTATGGAGGATCTTCAAAACATGAATCCTCAAGTCTCATGATAGTTGATGTAGGAACAGAATATGGACACCGTATATGAAGCAAGCAGGTGAGTTTATTACACACACAATGCTGGTGGAGTGTTACGTCGCTTGTTAGGCTCAGTGAACACTGCCAAACAATAGGTTACAACAAATTGTATAGGATGCTCAATGGGCAGATCAAGTGATATGGGGGGGGAGGGAATTCCAGACCCCCTGGATAAATGCTAATTGTGAGGCAAAATAAGAGCAGTGTTTCTAGTAAAACAAGGATTTAAACAAAGCAGACATCAATTATCAATTATGTGTGAAGTGACGATGTGTCTGTCATCTTCAGGAAGGTATCTCTGCTTAGATGTGGTCCATCTGGGGATGAAAGCAGAGACATTAGGAGTACTTGACAATTGAGCATTTGTTCCTAGCACCATTGAATGTGTCAGGTCCTGTCTCCCATCCTGGGTTGTTAGCTCTATGATGACCTTTCTTCGATGGGCTGGGGGTGGGGGGTAACCATCATGTACTGTGTTTGTGTGCCAGTCCCAGACTCCAAATTTAGAAAAGGGGTTCTTAACGGAATATCATAGCCTGCCTCAGAAATTTTTACCCTACGGTTGATGTTTTCCTTAAAGCTTCTGGTGTCTTGTTATTTCATAAGCTTTTCAGAGTTCTTTGAGAAAAAGTAAGTTTCCTGCCCTCATGACTACAGAATGAATGAAAGATTCTGAAACCAGAAGGAAAATTTATTATTTTTTAAATCTCAAGTTTTTAAGACAATCATGACTTCTTGAGGGCCTGGCTCATGACTTTTTAACCCTTTGGGGTTAACAATACCACCTGTCCCAGGAATTTTAAAGCACAGAACTGGAGAGTTCCAGGTGACTAATCCCTAGAGAATGGAAGTCTGATTCTCTCCCCACCCTGGGTATCCATTTACAGCTGTGCAAAGTGGATGTAAAAATGCTACCACCTCTCTATGTGAATGAGTGGAGCATATTGGTTTGGTAGCATTTTACACATGAGAACAGCCATACTTGGTCAAAGAATCACAGAATCCTAGGGCTGGCACAGACCTTAGGTGGTCATCAAGTCCAGCCCCTTGCCCAAAGCAGGACCAACCCCAACTAAATCATCCCAGCCAGGTCCTTGTCAAACCAGGACTTAAAAACCTCTAGGGATGTAGATTCCACCACCTCCCTAGGAAACCCATTCCAGTGCTTCCCACCCTCCTAGGGGAATAGTTTTTCCTAATATCCAACCTAGACCTCCCCCACTGCAACTTGAGACCATTGCTCCTTGTTCTGCCATCCGTCACTACTGAGAACAGCCTCTCTACATCCGCTTTGGAATCTCCCTTCAGGTAGCTGAAGGCTGCTATTAAATCCCTCCTCACTCTTTTCTACAGACTAAATAAGCCCAAATCACCTCAGTTTCTCCTCATAAGTTATGTGCTCCAGCCCCTAATCATTTTTGATGCCCTCTGCTGGACCTTCTGCAGTGAAACACATCCAGTGGTTTTTCTGTAAAAAAACGGTTCCGGTACTCTTTAAGACCCAGCCGACTGTTGGCCATTTTCATTACAGAGGTGCCGGTACTCTCTGTTCTTTCCAGGTAAGCTCTGACTGGAGGTGCTGGTACTGTGTACTGAGCAGTACCATCACAAAAAAAGCACCGAACACATCATTTCTATAATGGGGGCCCCAGAACTGGACTCCATACTCAAGATATGGCCTTACCAGAGCCGAATAAATGGGAATAATCACTTCCCTAGATCTGCTGGCAATGCTCCTCCTAATTCACCCTAATATAACAGTAGCCTTCTTGGCTACAAGAACACATTGTTGACTCATAGCCAGCTTCTCATCCACTGTAATTCCTAGGTTCTTTTCAGCCAAAATGCTGTTTAGCCGGTCAGTCTCCAGCCTGTAACAGTGTTTGAGATTCTGCCACCACAAGTGCAGGACTCTGCACTTGTCCTTTTGAACCTCATCAGATTTCTTTTGGGCCAATCCTCCAATTTGTCTAGGTCACTCTGGACCCTGTCCCTGCCCTCCAGTGTTATCGACCTCTCCCCCAAGCTTAGTGTCATCTGCAAACTTGCTGAGGGTGCAATCCATCCCCTCATCCAGGCCATTAATAAAGATGTTGAACAAAACCAGCCCCAGAACAAATCCTGGAGCACTCCATTTGATATCAGCCACCAACCAGACATTGAACCGTTGATCACTACCCATTGAGCCTGATGATCCAGAGAGCTTTCTATCCACCTTACAGTCCATTTATCCAATCCATACTTCCTTAACTTGCTAGCAAGAATATTGTGGGAGACCATATCAAAAGTCTTAATAAAGCCAACGTATATCACATGTACCACCTTCCCCAGGTCCACAGAGCCATTTACCTTGTCATAGAAGCTAATCAGATTGGTAAGACATGACTTGCCCTTGGTGAATCCATGTTGACTATTCCTGATCACTTTCCCATCTTCCAAGTGCTTCAAAATGCCACTGCTAGAGAAGATGGATCTCTGTGACCTGAAAGAGGTGTAACTTTGGTGACTGAGGCAAGAGCTGGCAGATCAATTCCTCAGTTGCATGACTGTATTTCCCACCTCATGCCCTCTCCCACTGTCATCCCAGCACATAGTCTTCCCAGGCTACTTGTTTGTCTCCTGGCTACCAAGGTGTGATGCAGTGGGGACTGCATTCACTGTTTCCTTTCTCCTGTTACATGTGATTTGTCCTGTCCTGGAGTAACCCTGGGGGTGTGCCTCAGTCTCCCCAGGCACTGCTCCACTGGCTAGATGGGATGTGGGATTTTGGTGATTCACTGAGGGAGAATGTGCAGCCCATCAGGTAACAACAGCCAGGCTCCCTGTAAGCTAAACCTGGGAGGGGTGTGTGGTCAGGGGACAGCTTCTGTTCTACCTGCTGTCTGAGAGTCACATCTGGCTGTGGATGGAGGTGCAGGGCCCGGTGACTCCTCCACACCTCCGTGACACACGGCATCCACCAGATCTTTTCAGTCCATTTTCCCTGCTGGCAGAAGGATTCTTTGATTGATCCCCTCAACAAACCTGCCATCTCCTGTTCTTACTTGGGCTAAGAAAGTGCATATGCCCAGGCAACCTCAAATAAAGCCATCAGGCAAGTAAGAGGCATTGTGAATGATAGAGCTGGAAATTTTTCCAAGGCACTATGGTGCAGAATCAGAAAATGTTCTCTCTCATGTCAGAGATCCACAAGGGAGGTTGCATGTCCTCTTCCCACTAGGCAAGTCCACAACCCACTTCCATCCATAAACCTGTTTTCCAGGCTCAGCATGGAGTAGAGATTCCCACTCTGGCTCTTCTCTCCGGTTATTTCTCTAGCTGGTGTTTAACTGAGGGGAGGGATGTACCACAGGATTTCTGGGGACCTGCCTGTCCCAGAGAGGTGCATTTTCTATTTGGTATTGCTGCCTCCCTGCCTCCCTGTTATCTCCCTGGGAGGTGACCAAAAGTTCCATGATGTGCTGCTATTCAGCAGCCTGGAGCAGCATCTGCCTCCTTTCCCAGGGGAAGGGAGATTTCATTGCCGGCAGGGCAGCATGCAGTGCTGTGGGAGTGAATGGAAATAAAACAAACACCACATCAGATATACACCCATACATCACATCACCCATACATCCGCTCACCCATTACACTCACCACATCAGACCTACAGTGGAAGAGACAATACACATACAATACACTTAAAGTAACTCATTCCCCACTGTGCCCCCGACACGCACATTTAGCACAGGAGAAATGAAAGGGAAGGAACTCAGTATGCACACAGTATAGCACATCACACACAAACCCACACAATGCAGAGAATATTCTAGGGAATAGTGAAAAAATGGAGGAAACGCACACACAACACAGCAAAGTACACCACACACCAGTAAGCACAGGCCTCCCACACGTTTAGGGACTCTGCAGAAATAAAAGCAGTAGGGAAAGAAGGGTGAAAAACACTCACACCCAAATCAGCACAAATACCAACTCCCCAGGCAGAGAAACACAGGGGAAGGAAAGACACAAAACACACTCGCTGACTAGAGGTAGGCACAGGAAAGGGTATGAGAGAAGGAAAAGGTGGGTGAAAGGAACCCAACGTGCTCTGGACCAGCTACCTGCCATGCAGCACAGCACACACATCCTTTCCTGGCCTAGATAAAGTGCATAGATAATGAAAGAATCATTGGGCCAGAGACAGTAAGCCAGAAGCAAGCATGCATGAGAATGATTCTGTGGCACACTGGGTGTGAACACTCCCCTGAGAGACAGTAAACTAAGTGTGCTGTTCCCAGGCCTTCTTTTATTTAGTACCCAAAGTGGAACAGCTTGAACAAGAGAGACTGAGACCCATACATACCAGAATGTCCCACAGGCCAGTGGCTAGGCCACTTACCTATGGCATAGCAAGACAGCTTAAATCCTTTCTCTTGCTCATGTGCAGGAGGGACTTGAACAAGGAGGTGCCCATGTGAGTGCCCTAGCTGTCAGGCAAAAGGGAAGTCTTCTTCCTCATGGTCATTTCATGCAAGCAGTCTCTTAGGGGCCTAATCTGCTGGCAAAGCCTGAACATGCTTGCCAGCTCAGGCATTCCAGGTGACTTAGGCAGAGCAATACCTATGTTCCCCTGGTTTGAATCTTGTTCTGGGCTTAGCCTGGCGTGGAGTTGCAATGCACACACTGAAAGGCAGAAACAAAGGCACCTCAGGGACTTGTACTGCAAACTAAGGTGCTAAGAAATGCCAGGCACCTACAAGGTTTGGAGAAATCTTACAAGTGGTTTTGTGACTTACACCTGTGAATCTAGCCTAGGTGGTTTGTCCAAGATCCTATAGAACATCTGTGGCAGAGCAGGGCCTTGAAGTGGATCTCTCAAGTCCCACGCTAATGTCCTAACCTCTGCACCTCCTTCCTCTCCCAACCTTGCATTGTTGGGCAAGGTGCTCAGTGTCCCAAGAACCAGGTTTACCAGAATGCCCTGATGTGAGTGTGTATATTCTGGTTCAGCAACAGCGTGTCATGAGAGGTTTCAGAGTAAAGCTGGGGTCACACTGGCAATGATATCATCCTGATATGTATGTACAGTTACTATGCCAGGAGTTATGTACAAATACTGGAAGTATGTTCCAAAATCCGTATCCAGGCTGAGTAGACAAATGGGCATTCTCTCAGGCTAGGGATATTTATTAACCTCTCTGCTGAAATATATATTATTTCATCCACACTGGGACCCCAATCACCTGTCTAAGCAGAACACAGATGAAAGATTTTAAGGATTTCAGAAAGGAACTAAGAAACCAAGAAGAAGAGAACCTTATCTTTGGAGGTTTGCTGGACTATGTTTGGGGTTAAAGAAGGTAATCTGTCACCTTCCATGTAGGAAGTAAGTAGACAGTATGTAAGAAGACAGATTCATGAAAACAATATCCCAACCAGCCTTGGCTAGAAATGCCATAGAACACTTTGGATGAGATATGCCTTTTTGAGACAGGAGCTTATCCTGTTAGGTTAAATTTAGTCTCTAGAAAATCACGTTGCGGTCTTGCTTTATCGTAACCTTTTGTTTCCATCAACCCTACTCACTACTTCTTGAATATTTGGTAATAAATTATCCTTTTCTTCATCATAAATATGTCTCAGTGCTGTGATCTTAAGCCAGGTCCTGATCCTGAGTTGAATCATTCAAGCTCGTGTGTACACTTTTCTTTTCCCTTGAGTACAGCAGATAGAATCATCGAGCTGGAAGAGACCTCAGGAGGTCATCAAGTCCAGCCCCCTGCCCAAGGCAGGACCAATCCCAACTAAATCAACCCAGCCAAGGCTTTGTCAAGCTGAGGCTTAAAAACCTCTAAGGATGGAGATTCCACCACCTCCCTAGGGAACACATTCCAGTGCTTCACCACCCTCCTAGTGAAATAGTTTTTCCTCATATCCAACCGAGATCTTTTGCACTGTAACTTGACACCATTGCTCCTTGTTCTACCATCCATCACTACTGAGAACAGCTCTCTCCATATTCTTTGGAACTTCCCTTCAGGAAGTTGAAGGTTGCTATCAAATCCCCCCTCACTCCTCTCTTCTGCAGACTAAACAAACCCAAATCCCACAGTCTCTCCTCATAGGTCATGCGCTCCAGCTCCCTTATCATTTTGGTCACCCTCCGCTGGACCCTCTCCAATGTGTCCACATCCTTTCTATAGTGGGGGGCCCAGAACTGGACACAATACTCTGGATGTGGCCTCACCAGAGCCGAATAAAGGGGAATAATCACATCTCTGGATCTGCTGGCAATGCTCCTCCCAATGCACCCTATTATGCCATTAGCCTTCTTGGCTTTAAGGGCACACTGCTGATTCCTATCCAGCTTCTCATCCACTGTTATCCCTGGGTCCTTTTCTGCACAACTGCTACTTAGCCATTCAGTCCCCAGCCTGTAACAATGCTTGGGATTCTTCCATCCCAAGTGCAGGACTCTGCATTTGTCCTTGTTGAACCTCATCAGATTTGTTTTGGCCCAATCCTCTAATCTGTCCAGGTCACTCTAGACCCTATCCCTGTCCTGCAGCGTATCTACCTCTCCCCCTAGCTTAGTGTCATCTGTGAACTTGCTGAGGGTGCAATCCATCCCCTCATCCAGGTCATTAGTAAAGATGTTGAACAAAACGAGTCCTAGAACAGATCCTTGGAGCCCTCCGCTAGAAACCGACTGCCAACCTGACATCGAGCCATTGATCACTACCCATTGGGCCCAACAGTCTATCCATCTTACAGTCCATTTATCCCATCCATATTCCCTTAACATACTGGCAAGAATATTGTGGGAGACCATATCAAAAGCTTTGCTTAAGTCAAGGTACATCACATCCACTGACTTTCCCATATCCACAGAGCCAGTTACCTCATCATAGAAGCTAAACAGCTTGGTCAGACATGACTTGCCCTTGGTGAATCCATGTTGAGTATTCTTGATCACTTTCCTCTCTTCCAACTGCTTCAAAATGGATTCCTTGAGGATCCCCTCCCTGATTTTTCCGGGGACTGAGGTACGGCTGACTGGTCTGTAGTTCCCTGGATTGTCCGTGTTCCCTTTTTTAAAGATGGGCACTACATTTGCCTTTTTCCAATCATCCGGGATCTCTCCCGATCTCCACAAATGTTCAAAGATAAAGGCCAAAGTCTCCACAATGACATTTGCCAAATACCTCAGTACCCTCCTATGCATTCAATCCGGGCCCATCGATTTGTGTATGTTTAGCTTTTCTAAATAGTTCCTGACTTGTTCTTTCCCCACCAAGGGCTGTCCACCTCCTTCCCATACTGTGTTGCCTAGTGCATATGTCTGGGAGCTGACTTTGTCCGTGAAGACAGAGGCAAAGCAAGCATTAAGTACTTCAGCTTCTCCCACATCATCTGTCATTAGGTTACCTCCCTCATCCAGCAAGAGCCCCACACCCTCTCTGATCACCTTGTTATTGCTAACACGCCTATAGAAACCTTTCTTGTTATCCTTCACATCCCTTCCTAGCTGCAATTCCAATTGTGCTTTCTCCTTCCTGATAATTCCCCTGCATTCTCGAGCAATATATTTATACTCCTCCCTAGTCATCTGTCCAAGTTTCCACTTCTTGTAAGCTTCCTTTTTGTGTTTAAGCTCACCAAGGATGTCCCCAGTAAGCCAATCTGGTTGCCTACCATATTTGCTTTTCTTGGTGCACAATGGGATGGTTTCTTCCTATGCCTTCCTTAAGCCTTAAGTATTCTTTAAAATACTGCCAGCTCTCCTGGACTCCTTTTGCCTTCATGTAAGCATCCCAGGGGATCCTGCCCATCAGTTTTCTGAGGGAGTCAAAGTCTGCTCTTCTGAAGTCCAGAAGACTCTACTCTCCTTTCTTCCTTTGGTCAGGATCCTGAAATCTACCATCTGATGGTCACTGCTTCCCAGGTAGTCACCCATCTCTGCTTCCTCTACTAGTTCCTTCCTGTTTGTGAGTAGCAGGTCAAGCTGTGCATGGCCCCTGGTCGGTTTCTTCAGCACTTGTACCAAGAAGTTATCCCCAACATTCTCCAAAAACTTCCTGGATTGTCTGTGTACTGCTGTATTGATCTCCCAACAGATGTCAGGGTGATTAAAGTCCCCCATGAGAACCAGGGCCTGCGATCTGGAAGCTTCTCTCAGGGTATGTCCACACTTGCACCCTAGTTCGAACTAGGGATGCAAATGTAGGCATTCGAAATCGTCAATGAAGTGGGGAATTAAATATCCCACGCTTCATTAGCATGATCTCGCCGGTGCGTTACTCCGATCAACAGCTGTTTCGAAAGTGAAAGTGCGTGCTGGGACGCGTTAGTTTGAATCAAACCCCTTGGTTCAAACTAACGTTACTCCTTAAAAAATTAGGAGTAACGTTAGTTCGAACCAAGGGGTTTGAGTCGAACTAACGCGTCCCGGCGCACACTTTCACTTTCGAAACAGCTGTTGATTGGAGTAACGCACCAGCGAGATCATGCTAATGAAGCGTGGGATATTTAAATCCCCACTTCATTGACTATTTCAAATGCCTACATTTGCATCCCTAGTTCAAACTAGGGTGCAAGTTTAGACATACCCTCAGTTGTCTGAAGAAAGCCTCGTCTGCCTCATACACCTGATCCGGTGGTCTATAGCAGATACCAACCACATCATCACCCCTGTTGCTTCCACCTCTAAACTTAACCTATAGACTCTCAACAGGCTTTTCTCTGGAGCTCTGAGCAATCATACTGCTCTCTTACATACAATGCAACTCCTCCTCCTTTTCTCCCCTGCCTGTTCTTCCCGAACAGTTTATACCCTTCCATAACAGTGCTCCAGTCATGTGAGTCATCCCACCAAGTCTCTGTTATGCCAGTCAAATCATAGTTCTTTGACTGGGACAGGGCTTCTAATTCTTCCTGTTTGTTTCCCAGGTTTCTCGCATTTGTGTACAAAAACCTTAGATAACCAGTTGATCATCCTACCTTCTCCATCCGAATCAGGGGTCCTCCTTTGTTGCTTGTTCCTCCTTGTGTTTCTTCCCAGTATCCGACTTCCTCACTTACCACAGGGCTTTGGTCACCGTCCCCCAATGAACCTAGTTTAAAGCCCTCCTCACTAGGTTTGCAAGCCTGCCCACAAAGATGCTCTTTCCTTTCCTCTCTTGGTTAGGTGGATCCCATCTCCTCCTAACAATCCTTGTGCCCATAACAGAGTCTAATGGTCGAAGAAACCAAAGCCCTCTCTCCGACACCACCTGCGCAACCACACATTTACTTCCTCAATTTGACAATCCCTACCTGGACCTTTTCCTTCAACAGGGAGGATGGACGAGAACACCACTTGCACTTCAAATTCTTTGATCCTTCTTCCCAGCACTACATAATCTTCTGTGACCTGCTCAAGGTCATTCTTGGCTGTATCATTAGTTCCCACATGGAGAAGAAGGAAAGGGTGGCAATCCAAAGATTTATTCACTTTTAGAAGACTCTCGGTCACATCCTGAATGCGAGCTCCTAGTAAGCAGCACACTTCTCCAGATTGCAGGTCTGGACGGCAGATGGATGACTCAGTCCCTCTTAAGAGGGAATCCCCGACAACCACTACCCGTCGTCTTCTTTTGGGGTGGTGGTCATGGAACCCCCATCCCTAGGACTACGCATCCCATGCCTTCCGGTAGATGGTGTTCCCTTCTGATTTCTTCCCTGACAGGTCCCTGCCAAAGCATTCTCCACCACAGTGCCTGTGGAAAGAGCCTGAAAGCGGTTACTTACCTCTACAGGAATAGGGGATACCTGAGTTAGCCTTCTTCTCCTTCTAGAGGTTACATGCTGCCAGTTCTCTTCCTTGTCCTGTACTGCCCTGACTGGCTCTTCAGCCTGCTGTACCTGCAGGATTAAACGCTGCCTTCTATCGAGGAAGTCTTCATCCTCTGTGATGGAATGTAGGGTCGATACTCAGGCCTCGAGTCCTCTAATTTTTTTCTTCCAAAATGGCAACCAGCTTGCACTTAGTGCAGATGAAATCCCTTCTTTCTTCCAGGAGGAAGACAAACATGGCGTGCAGGTAACAGCAGCAGACCTATCACTATCCATACCTGCCTTCCTTCTGAGAGATTCCTCAGTTGTTATTAAATGCCTCCTTGAAGGGCAGGAGTGTAGTGAAAAGATTTTAAAGAATGGCGAGTATATCTCTCCCCCTTCCCACTCCCTCTCCAAACTCCCTGTTAACAGCCCCTGGTCGCTGACTTGTTCCTTTATAAAGCCCTGGACTGCCTGATAGCCCCTCCCCCTGATTAAGGTTCAACCAATGAGCAAAGGCTTCTAGATTTCACACCCTGATTAGAAGCTCAGAGCTTCCACCTGCCAGCCACAGCACATACTCAGTGGGGAAGGGGGGGAAGGGAAAGAGGGGGAAAAACCCCAAACTGCCAAACACAAGCTCAGCACACACAAGAAAACCCCAAACACAACACACACTACAGACAGCCACTTCCCTCAAGGGTCCTGTATTAGCTTCCTCCTTCACCTGGAGAACTCCCTCTCCAAACTCCCTGTTAGCAGCCCCTGTTCGCTGGTTCACAGATCTGGTGTTTCTGTGTGTATTCAGTGGATAAGGGACTGGAAACTGCAAGAGAATGCTTTGAAAAGTTTGGGGACTAGGATAAACCTACTATTAATCTGCAAGGGAAAAAAGGACTGGCATAGCAGAGAGTGATTGTGTGGCACACAGATCAGTAGTGTTAGGGATCTCACATACAGTTAATCACAAGCAAGTCTCCCCTTCACACTGGAGGCAATGGATAACAAGGTGATTCACAGTCCAATACCCCAAGATATTATACTCAGATATTACAGTAATGCCCTGGCTATGATTACCTAAATAAAGAGATTGATAAGATTAGACCAAGGGATTATGTAGCAATTGGCTGGATATGACAAGCTGAGGTCCATGAACTGAGTACAACAGAAGTAACCAAACCCAGAAAAACAAAAGTCAAGTTGCATTGTAATTTTAAAAACATTTTCTATGTCATGAATAAAATGACAATACAAACCAAAATTTGTATTTTCACTACAAAAATCTTGCATTTTTATACGAGTACAGTAAATAAAACCTACTGACATACATCAGGAGAAATCCTTGTAAATGACTTTTCTGAAAAAAATCTTTGGATAACTGAGTGTAAATCCACTTTTCAGACATTTACAGTTTCAGTTTTGGTCTCCAAATATGAGATCTGAACATTTCAGGTCTGAGTTCCCACTTCAATATTCTAGATTTTGCATCAGCACAAATTCATTGAAATCAATGAGTTTGCAGTGGCACAAAATGGATGCAATACTGATTCTGGCCTTCCTATTGCTATTTTTCTATTTTAAACTTCTGTGGCACTTTTTTTTGCAAAGCACATCACAAAAATTGATGAATTAGCCTCACAACACTCCTGCAAGGTAGGTGAATATTATTATCCCTGTTTTACTGGTGGGGAAACCAAGGCACAAAGGGTGATGTGAGTTACCCAAGGTCACACACTGAGGCAGTGGCACAGCCACAAAAAAATAACCCAGAGTATTCTGATTCCTAGAATCCCATTCCATTCACAACATTACACTCCTTTGCAGGGTACATCTCTAGAGCATTTTGGAGCCCATAGGAACCAGATTTCATACTAGTTTGACAGACTAAGGATCATGCTAGTGCTTTAAAAATATTTGTACAGACAATGCTTGGAAGCTGTGGATCAATTTGGACCCAGGTTCTGAATCCCACCTCACTTCCTACATTTCAGAACTCAAACTCCTGGTGAGCCACAACTTCTGGATGAGCAATGCTGTCTACCCAGGTTGGGAGGCTTCCGCCTACTTGCTCTAATATCCTCTGGCGACACACTCTTGAGTGCTGGATTCTACTGAGTGCTCGATTCTAAAAATTGTCCACTGTGTATACATTTTCTCCTCCATTCTTCAAACAAACATTTGGTCTTGTGTGTGACCACAACCTTTCACAATTTTAGCATTCCATGAACCCACAAGATTAATGTGGCTTTTCTCTGGCCAAATAACAGTAGAATGCTAATTAATTTAGTGAGAGCACAGCTTTTTCACGGCCCATTGATGCATTTAACAGTGCCTTTTTCAATATAGTACAGATTTTTAAAAAGCTCAAGACAGGACTGAAAAAAAAATGTTTTTAATGTTCCTTACATCCCACATAAGAGAGAGCAGGTGTTTTTCTCGTGCTCTCTTGCTGCTTTTTAATTTTATCTAATCTATCTATCTATCTTTATGAGCTGATTTAATAGCCCAGGTTCCTAGGACAAAAGAAGTTTAAGTAAAATCTTTAAAAGTGTATCAGTGATTTTGGAATCTAAAACCTAGTTTCAAAAGGGATTTGGGTACCTACTCCCAGATTTTATACTATTCATTATTGCAAGACTTAAAGCCCAGATCCTCATAAGTATACAGGCTCCTAACATGTACTGATTTCAATGGAAGTTAGAAGCCTGGATGTCAGTGATTTAGATAGCTAAATCCCATTTTCAGTCATTTATGTCAATTGAGATTGGGAGCATATCCAGACTATGGATGCTACAGCAGCACTGCTGTAGCAATATTGCTATAGCACCAGTGTAGGCACTTTCTTCAGTGAGAGAGGTCATTTTTCTGCTGATGCAAGTAATCTCCCTAACAGGCAGAAGCTAAGAATTCGTCCATCAGCCCAGTCACATCTACAATGGGGCATAGATTAGTTTAACTATGGCAGGGGTGGCTAACCTGTGGCTCTAGAGCCGCATGCGGCTCTTTGCTCAAAGAACTGCGCCTCTTGCTAGTTCAGAGCCGTGTGCCTGGATTGCTCACGGCCACTTTGCGCATGCACCCAGCGCCTGGAGGGAGAAGAGTATGGCTGAGGTTGTCGTTCCAGTGAGACCCAGGTAGTGATGTGAGTTGAGAGGGCTAGGGGTGCTTGGCTCTGGGGGTGTATTGGGTTAGACCAGGGAGACTGGGGGTACCTGGCTCTGGGGGAGGGGTGGGTGCATTGGGTTAGAGCGGGGGGAGAGCTGGGAATGCCTGGCTCTGGGGGAGGGCACTGGGATAGAATGGGGGAGGGCTATCTATCTAACTAGATAGATAGACAAAAATAAATATATAATATGTGGCTCTTTGCACTCTATCCACAACTATTTTGGCTCTTAGTTTCTAACTGGTTGGCCACCCCTGCTTTAAGGTTTAAGCAGACCTCAAGTATGAAATTCATCCCTCCTCCAGTAGACCTCCACCCCCAGCTGCCCCTAAATAGTGCCTCTGCTGAGAGGGGATTTCATATAAGGGTATGTCTAAACTACGTGTTTATTTAGAAATAAGCTATTTCAGAATAATAACTCCCTAAATAGCTATTTCAAAATAGCACATTCACACTACAAATGCCCATCGAAATAGCACATAGCTGTTTTGAAATAGATCGTCCACACTGATTGGAGGATGAATCGCATTTAAGGCCCCCCAGAAGCACTTTTTCATTGGAAAAAAGTCATGACTATTATTATTAGAACTCATACAAATATTTTCTAACAGAATTAAAATTGAATCGCCTATTCAACTGTCATTTTAGTGCAAAAGAAATTCAAATTAGTTATGGAAAGAGTGATGGAAGCTTTATGAGTTTCTGATTCAAATTTACTTTGTATGGTAATTATTCAATAAAATGAATAATGTTGGAAGATGAAATCCTAAAAATTTAAAGCTGTCCTTTTACTTCCCTTTTGCAAGCATATTAATAAAAATCTATTACATATATTTCATTTCTCGAACTTTCCTGTAAGTGTAATCTATGCAAAATGACTTTGCCTGGTCAACTACGGGCCTCACCTGCTGGTACAGGGGTGGGCAAAGTGCCTCCATGGGCTGGATCCAGTCCAGGGCCACCCTGCCGCTCCCCTACCCCCAGGCCCTGACTGGCCTGGGCATGGGGAGCACGCAAAGTCTCTCGTGTCTTATCTCTGCCATGCCAGGGGCGCGCAGCGGCTAGACAGACACACCAGCTGTTTCGCATGCTCCCCTACCCCACTGGCACTGATTGGTCTGGGGTCAGGGAGAGCTTGCGAGGTCTCCTCCCGCTAGGTACCTAGAGGGAACCGCCAGCTGTTTTAAAACAACTGGCATTTCCCTCTGGGGAGTGAAATGGAAAAAAATCCATAGAAAACTGAAAAAGTCAAAGAAACTCTTTGAAATAACTATTGATGTGTGAACATAATAATGCAACTTTTTGCCACAAACTATTAGTCAGTCTATTCTGCAATCCCACATTGGCTCAATCTGGAGTTTTATCTGTTCTTTCAACTGGAGAAATTAGTCTTTGTTTTTCTTCCCGAGGACTGCTGCTAGTGCAAAATAACTGCTGTATTCCACCGCAGAAGCATCTCATTTTCAGGAGAATGCAGAGACTCATAAATGGAAGAAACCTCAGGAGGTCATCGAGTCCAACCCCCTCCCCAAGGTAGGACCAACCCCAAGTAAATCATCCCAGCCAGGGCTCTGTCAAGCAGAGTCTTAAAAACCTCTAGGGATGGAAATTCTACTATCTCCCTAGGTAACCCCTTCCAGTGCCTCACCACCCTCCTAGTAAAATAGTTTTTCCTAATATCAAACTTAGACCTCCCACACAATCTATAAATCAGACTGGGATCCTTCGGGAAAATGGAATAGCTTTATATATTAATATCATTATATAATTATAACTGTGCCTAAATTATAGGAAAAGGATAGATAAAAACAGAGACATCATTACTTTTGGTTTCAATAATACATGTATTTGGCAGAATACATTTGTATATATAGCCACATCAATAATAGTTAATCAACTATTTGTAAGACATCTGCAGATATTTCATGACTTAAATAATGGGTCTGGAATGATCTCTCTGTTGCAATTTCATTAGCAGAGTTGAGGGCTGTTTATTCTTGTTTTTGTTCACTGCCTTTCGTTTCCTTCAGCATCTCTTTCCAATTCTTCTCCATCTCTTCTTTGCAGTTCAAGAATACATCTTCCAGTCGCCTCATGGAGTTGGCCAACTCTGGGTTGGTACGCATAACCACCATATCATATGCCATCCAGGTTGCCTGCACTGCAACAACCCAACCAATAGATATTAGATTTCAGCAATGTTGGGATGGCAGAGAAACAACTGATACTCAGGGGAACAGTAGTGGGAATGAATGGTTACCAGTTGTAATCATTGGCTGAGTGGTCCAATAATGTAGTAAATTGAGCAGGGTGGCAATTTTTTCTGTTCACAGGAAAATCTGCAATTTTGAATGTTTCCCCATTACAAAATAGAGTGAAAGTTAAATAAAAAATGAAATTTCTCATGAAATGCAATTTTTTTGAGTCAATCAAAATGTTTGTTTTAGTTTTGATTTTTTTATTTTATATTACATCAAATTTAAAATACTGAAACAAAATGTCATTTCAAAATGGAAAATCAAAATATTCTGTTAAGAGAAGGCTGAAATGGAATGTTTCAACCGTACCAAAACAGTTTTTCAAGTTTTCTTTTAAAACACAAAATTTCATTGAAATTGACAGTTTCTACAAACATTTTGCTTATGATGAAAAAAGTTCGGTCAGAAAATTTGAACGATCTGTAATAATAACCAAAGAGCACACTCAAGCTCGGTGCTCACAAATAAAAACATAAGAGCGGCCATACTGGGTCAAACCAAAAGTCCATCGAGCCCAGTATCCTGTCTGCCGACAGTGGTCAATGTCAGATGCCCCAGATGGAATGAACTCAACAGGTAATCCTCACGTGATCCCTCCCCTGTCATCCATAACCCTACAGTGACAAATAAGTGTGCACATCTTTCCTTATCAATTCTATAATACCAAAACATTGTGAACAGCTCCAAATGTCTGAGCAGCCTTAACGAAGGCCAAGTCTACACCGGCAAGTTATTGCACAGTAAATCAGCCCCCAGTGCTGTAACTTTATGGGTGTCCACAACTGGCAAGGTACTTAGTGCACATTAGCTCCAGAGTTAGTGCACTCTAAACCATCTTGGTGAGAAGCACAGAGCTTGATGCGCTCTGTATACAGCTCTGGGATGCAAGTGTTGAAACCACTGTATAGTACTGCATCATGAATGGCTTACAGCACCCTTCCCACAATGCCTGTTCTTGCCTCTCTGGTCATCTGTTTGAACTCTACTGCACTCAGGTGACCAACCCTCAGATTCTCCCTTTGCGTTCTCTTTGAAATTTGAAAGTCCCCTTCCTGTTGGCTCAGTGACACGTGTGTTCTTTCAGCTGGCCATGCCTGCTCCATGCACCAGGAGATCCCCTGCTTGGAACCAGGCTAACGTGCTGGACCTCATCAGTGTTTGGGAAGAAGAGACAGTCTAGTCCTAGCTGTGCTCCAGCTGTAGGAATTATGATACCTACGGACACATCTCAAGATGCATGACAGAAAGGGGCCATGACCGAGATGCACTGAAGTGCAGAGTCAAACTGAAGGAGCAGCGAAATACCTACCACAAGGCACAGGAAGTAAACCACCACACCAGTGCTGCACTCGCAACCTGCAGACTCTACAAAGAGCTGGATGATATACTTTGAGGTGATCCAACCTCTACTCCAAAACTCCCCAGGAATACTTCAGGGGCTCTGGGGCCAGAGTGGGCCAAGACAGGAGGAGGAAGTTGTGTCCAAGTGTGCTGAGAAGTGGGAACCAGAGCCAGAGGAGGAACTGGCATCCACAAAGGCTTGCAGTCAGGAGCTGTTTTCTACCCCTCATAAGGTAAGCCACTCGTAGGTCTCGGAGGCTGTGGATGATGCACATCGTAAGGAGGTTGGGTCTCAAGAAGCACTCAAGTGACTTGTCAGGAGCAGGCGTGTTACATAAAGAAGGCTTTGTGGTTCTGTGTGATGTTGTCACCAACACAGGATTGGTCAGATGGTGAACAGACCATTGATGCAATCACTTATATAATAGTAATCTGCCACAGATCTCAGAAAATGTCATGCAGCTGCTGTGCCACCTGTCTCCACAAATTAGCTGGCAAAGCAAATGTGGTCTTTGACCCCTGAAGGCCAATGTTCCCTCGCCACTGTGCCATCAGTGGGGAGGGGACACGGGGACCATCACTGCACAAAGACAAGCCGCATACCGTCCAGGGCAGAACTTGCAATTGAGTAAAAGATACTCCTTTGCTTCCTTGCTCGCCATAAGCAGTGAAATGTCTTCCAGGATGAATACTCTGTGGAAATGAGTGGCCATTAGTAACTTTCAGTCCCTCCCCCTCTCCAAGTGCTCTGCCAAAACTACAGTACAGCCATGTGCAAATGAAAACTTGTGCTTTCCAGCATGAATAAAAATCCCTACCCAGCTGCACTGTTAGAGAAAAGAAACTGCTCCCCCAGTAAAAAAGTTTGGCCAGGCTGCTCTTGCTATAGTGGGCTGCAGTACTCCTTGAGAGAAACCGGCCGCACCCTTCCTGCATACCAGTGCCTTTAGAAAAAGGGAAGGTGTGAAAAGGGAAAAATAGCCTCAGACTCTCCCACCCATCACCTTGGCGTGAGAACTGCGGGGCTTACCTGGTCGCATGAAACCTGCACAGTTTCGGCCCAACCCCTGGGACACAGACCCCCCCACTTGGTGACCATTGAGCCATATATGGTAATATGCAAGCGCAGGAAAGCGATGTGCAGATTTGGGGATAAATACCCATGGCACAGTTCGCTCTAGGAGGTCTTCGCAACACACGTACCACCGTGCGTGTGCCTTCTCGTATACTTCAAAGCGCTGCCGGCCTGATCAACCAACCAGCCACCTCCCCCGACTCTCGGGCATAACTAAGGCCTTCGCAACCAAACCGATATCTTTGTAATGTTCCATGTGCTGTGTAAGTTGGTATGTATGATTTGATTTTTTCCTGTTGTATAAGCTTAGTGTTGTAGTTGTTTTTGGGTAGTACATAAGAGTTTGCAGTTATCACTGTTATTTTATTACTGTAGCTGGATATTTTAAGATTAGAGACTATTCCCCTTGCCATTCCCATCCTTATATCTCTGACACGTTTTACTAGAAACCATAGAATAAATATAATAAATACTGTAAGTTCATTATTAACACGGTCTATTAAAAATCTTAGAATAAATACTATAAATTCACCACTGTCATAAATAAATAATTTTTATTTGATAAAACTGTCCACCTGGTTCTGTCCTTCCCCCCTTGGGTATTCATCATCGGACCTGTGATTCTCGTGACATGCACCAAGGGATTTCCCTCTGCCACTACAGCAAAGGTTTCCTCTGCCCAGCTGCGCCAAGGGATTTCCCTCTGCCGCTGCAGCAAAGGTTTCCCCTGCCCAGCTGCACCAAAGGTTTTACCTATCCTGGTGGTGAATTCACCATTGTGGGGTTCCTGTATTTTATGTATGCTCACTCTGGGACAGTCAGGCAGTGCAAGGTATATGAACAGTGCAAGTGTTTCAAAGGGGTTGGAACAGTGCTATGTCTAATGTTAACAATGGACCCTCTGTAACAATGCATGTCCCAGCTCCCTGACACTGTTCACATATCTTGTTAGTTAATGCTTGTCATTCTCTGATTTTGGAGGCACCAGTTCTTCCCAGGTTTTTGCAAACTGAATCTCATTGTGTTTATGTTCTAATTATGTTTTAAAGCTCTGTAAATTCCTTTTGTATTTTTTTTGTTCTCATTACCAACTTCTCCCACTATAATCTGAATTTCATTTATGACCTGAGCTATAAACACCTTCCAGTTAACTATTTATGTTATTTGTTGTCATAGTCTGTCCAATGTGCCCTACAAGATGTATTCTTCAATTTAATACACTGTGGGCATTCTTAGATCTCAATCTCATTAATAGATTTTGGTACAGATCTCTTTCTCCTCTTTTATGTTTCTGCTATACAGAGAAGTTTGAAGTCCACTCTCCTTTACCCTTACATGTTTACTACTATTATTTCTATGCACTGCTATAATGCTCGTGTAATGGAACGGAACTTAGTGCACGAGGCTCTCTATATCTAGAATTATAAAGCCAGCTGGCTCTCACCTAAAGCTGTAGAGGAAATTAATTCTTTCTCTCTGCAAGTGGTGTACGTACCACTACATGGCACAATGAACCTCACCCAACAGATGTGTAGGTTACACCTGCATGCTCTAGCAGCAAATGCAAAATCTATCCTTCCAAAAAAAAAAAAAAAAACCAAAAAAACAAAAAAACAAACCCACACCTGATAGTTTTTCCATTTCTTCCAGCAGTTTTTCTAAGTCCCTGTTCAGGTCCTCCAGCATTTTTACCATGTTGTCATAGTTTCTTTCCTGAGGTTCAGATTTGGCCATCTACAAGAAAAGCAAGAATGGATCCGTTTGGGGGAATAAGGAAATAAAACTTTTTCATACGAAGGGGAAAATAACATTTTAAATTGTATCTTTAAAAGTAAAAATGAATATATTAATGTCCTAGATTCACTTGCTAAATTCATTTAGCTCTTGAAAAACAAGTAGTTCTGTGGCACCTTGGAAACTAACATTCCTGCTCACCTGATGAAGTGGGTTTTGCCCACGAAAGCTCATGATACTATATGTATTTTTGTTAGTCTCTAACATGCCACAGGATTACTTGGTTTTAAAGTTACAGACTAACACGGCTACCCCTCTGAGACTAGTTAGCTTTTGGACAATGCTATGAGGCTCTTGTGTGTTGCCTAGCACTTTAAATTCACTCTGAAATCAAGTTTTAGACACAAAGGTAAGTTGCCTACAGCATCAAGCCTGTGTTCTTTGTGAACTTTATAAGTCACTGTACTAGACGAGGACATGAGCAGATTCTTTCTAATCTTCTACTTTCCTCGACTGCATTCTTCATCCGCCTGCTCTGGCAGTTGCCAATACCTGATGCTTGTGAGCTCTCCCCAATACATTAAAGACAAAGTTGAGCGTCAAAAGTTAGGCACTTATGTACCATATCTGGGCACCCACATAAATACTTGATTTTTAGAGATGCTGAACCTCCACAATTCACTAACCTCAGCAAAAACAGCAGGAGCTCAATACCTGAAAATCAGCCCTCTTCTTTAGGTGCTAAAATATAGATTTAGATACCTAATTTCGAGCAATCGCCCTTTGGAATGTTGCTACTAGCCCATTAAGACCCCTGGGACTTTTGGGAAAAGGTCTAGGGGAACTAAATACTAAATTAATGTAGTTGCTCTGATTATGTGTTGTGTGTTTTGTTGGTGTTTTTTGTCCGGTAATTTCTCAGTACATTTGTAGGCATATTTCTCCAGCTTTTATTTTGAATGAATATTGTCCATAAGGATGTTGATTTTCTAACTAGATGTAAAGGTATTTTAAGGAAGTTAAGATTTCCAGCCTAAAGCCTCTGATGCTAAAGGGAGCCATGCCAGTCACACCAGGCTCCCACACAGGGTGGGTGCAAACGCACCTTCCCCATGGTCCTTCAAGTCAGTGTGAGGCTGGGGCGGCACCCTTGCCCCAGCTTCCCTCCCCTGTGCTCCCACCCGAGCTCCTGGAAGGCCGGGGGCGGGCCGGCCGCAGGGGTGGGGCAGCCACCAGCCCCTCCCCCGGCTCACCCCCGAAATTCCTGCGCATTTCAACCGAACATGCCCCCCTGCCCCCGCAACAGGCTGTTGTGTTTGCACCTGTTCGCCGCGTACACCCCTTGCAGAGGCACAGGCGGGCGTCAGGCGTCACACCCCCACCCGGCAGGGGCAGGTGCCTGAGCAGCGCACCCGGCACGCAATGGGCCCCGCAGACTTTGCTCGGCCAGCTGCTGCCAGCGCCCCTGCCGCTCCCGAGCGCCCGCGAGCCCCCGACTCCCGCACTCACCGAACCGAAACTGACCCCGCCCCGCCCCGCGGCCAAACCCCGCAGCGCCCCGAGCCAGACCCTGGCCCACGCGCCTCTCACGAGCCAGTGAACCCGGAAACGAGGCCCCCAAGTCCCCTCGCGACCAGCGCCTTACCCTCCCGCTTTCCCGCCCAAACCAACTGTCTCCGCCCCCGCCCCGCGCGCTTCCTGTCGCCGCACGTGTCTGCTGCCTCTCGAACTGTGGGGAAATAAAACTAGCGCGCGGAGCTGGAAACCAAAACCTGATGTTCCCTTTCCTGCCTACTCTGGTCTCCTTGGCCGTCCTCACGGGCTCGTCGCACAATAAAATGCACGTTTCTCGGATTAGAGGAAATGAAAAACAGCATCGGGAGGGCAACTACTGGGACGCTGGGCTCCTACATGTTGAGGCGCAGGACAAGGGCATTAAGGTTTGCGCTGGCTTGACGATCTGCACCACGTTAATTTAAACTAAAGGCTTAATTTCTATTTAATATCTACTGAGCTGGCTGTGACAGGCGAGACCCCAGCACTCCCCCCAAGTCACGTCCAGGCGGGCAGGTGGGAGCGGGTTCCCTGCCAAGGGGGTAAATGTGCTTTTCCCAGTGAGAGACCCACGTTCCTTGGTCCCTCAGTCGCCGTGTCAGCCCCCAGGCCCGTCTCACCTTGCACCTCCCCCAGTAGCAGCCCACCCCTTCCTCTACTGCAGCCCCACAGCTCATGCTGCAGGCCAGGTTATCAAGGGATTGGTGCATTTAGTTTGGTGTCTGACTTTGCTGTGCCAGGTCAGACCGTTGGCCTGTGATGTACTTCTTCCTATGCTGTATCTGCCACCCCATTAGTCAAGCCCATCTTGTGTCATGACTGCTGCTGTACCACACGATCAAATCTTGGGTCCGTTTCGTTGTCTCTCACCCACTACCTATACTGGAAACTGAAAAGCCTGAGATGTTCCTCTTCTGTGACACCACATTTCCTGTTTCTTGCTCCCATTTCACACACACACTTGGTTTCCTGTTCCATTTGAAACAACTGACATTGAATAATTTTAAATTTGTAATACTTTTCAATTAAAAGAATAATCTGTCCCTGATTTTAAGTGAATTATAATAAGACAGTGGTTGAAGGATTGATGAATCAAGATGTATTTTCCTGCATACTGCCTGGAAAAGATACATCTTGCTACTCTCTATACAATTGAGTTCATGTCCCTTTCGTGGCTGTGGCTGTTGCAGCTCCACAACTTGGGGCACTGATAACTCTAGTTGCACTAGGAATCCTGTGATTTTGGAAGCCACCCCAAGAACTACAGAAATCTCTGAAAAGCTAAGGCTATGTCCACACTGCTCACCTTACAGCGGCAAGGGATGAAGTGTAGCCATTCTTGGTCAGCCAGAGAGAGCTGTCCTGCCAACAGATTGAAAACCATCCCCAATGAAGGGTGATAGCTTTGTTGGCATGAGAGTGTCTCCTGATGACAAAGTGCTATCCACACCAGCACTTTTTGTCAGTAAAACTTTTCTCAGTGTGGAGTCCTGGAGATGCACGAGAGAAGGCTGTGGGGCCACGTGACCTCCTCCCCCAGACATGCTGTGGGCGGAAGGAGCAAGGGGGCCAGAGCCTCTGGGTGGCCCGGGAGACTAGTGGAGGACCTGGTGCTGGCAGCAAGGGTTGGGCTGAAAAGGGACCAGTGTGGTTCTGCTCCCTTGGCTCCCAGTTGTGTCACTCACAGGAGGGGCAGAATCACTCCTCCCCCCACATTCATCATTGGGAAGTGCAGCAATGTGACTGGGAGCCAGGGGAGTGGAGCCTTGTTTTTCACCTTCCCCCTGCCATTGCTGGTGAGTGCATGGGAGTCCAACCCTGCTGCTGGTGCCAGGCCATTGGTTAATCCCCCTACTGTGTGGCTTGGGGGAGATGGTTTGGGGAAAGAGGTGGGGCCTGTGGCATGGGGAAGAATCATGGGGAAAGGTGATCACATGGCCAGTGCATCCTTCCTGAAGAGTCACTCCAGTCAGGATTGTTTTTCACACCCCAACTGAAAAAAGTTTCACAGAGGAAAGTACAGCATAGACATACCCTAAATCTCAAGCCAAAAACTTGAGGATAAGTAGCTGAACAAGTGAGTCCATATAGTTTCTCTGTTCATCTGCCCTTCAGAATGGGACCAATCTGTTTCCATGTCTAGGATCTTCATAGGTTTAGGACTTAAGATCTAGGGACACTGCCTCCATCCTTCTCTTGACCCAGTAAAGCAAAAGACTGGAACTAGGATTTGAATCAGAAACCCTAAACATCTATCCTGGAGGATGCTGGCCTTATGCGTACATGTGTTTTTATTAAACTGATATTTCAACTGGTCTTGTCATGGATATTTAATGCAGACACATCAATAAGAGTACAAATCAGGCAGAAATACAAGTGTGGATTTGTTAACAGCTACAGCTGGGTTTTGGCCATCCTAAAGACTTCCCACTGAGCTACAAACACGATGAACATAAATTACAGAAAAAGAGCCTAGTTAAAACAGTACTGTTTATTTATCCATAGGAATATACAAACAGAAAAGAAAAGGATTAACATAATAGGCCTAGACAGCTAGGGTACTTTCACAGGAGGGATTTAGGCATTGTAGGAAGTAGAAAGCAGCATTGAAATGCCTAACATTTAGGCACTGTGTGGAATTCACAGCTTGAATTAGGTGCCCAAGCTCCCTATTAGAGATGTCAGCAGATAGACAACTACATGATTTATGTTTAATCTTGTCAGCTACATTTATCCTACCCCCAAAGGCAGCAAGAGTGGGGGGAGCAGGAGCCAGTGCCTGTGAGGAGCTGGCTTAAAGCAGTCTCCCCACAAGCACCAGATCCACTGCTGACCCACAGAAAAATCAGTCAGAGGCCTTACAAAAGTAAGAAGCCAAAACCCACAACTGCACTGATGTGGCCCCTGACTGAGAAGCAGAAGGATACTCTCCACAGTCCCTTTTCACACCAGAGCCTAGGTGGGCCCAGGCTAGGCTCTGGGGTAGGGCCAAAAATGAGGGTTTCAGTGTGTGGCAGGGGGCTACCAGGAAGTGGGCTTGGGGTGTGCGGTCTGAATAGGTGATAGAGTGCAGGAGCAGACTGGAAATGGGAGGTCTGGGCAATTGGGGCGGGGGGGGGGGGGGTAATCCCCTGGTGCAGCTCCCTGGGGATGCAGATGGCTCCATGTCCCCCGCCACTCCAAGGCACTACCCCCTGTGCTCCTATTGGCTGCAATTATGGCCGACCAGAGCAACGGTGGAAAATCATCCAGGCAAAAGCGCTGCCATTTCCCAGCCAGGTGGAGGAGGAGGGGGAGGCAGAGTGGCAGCACAGGCTCCCTGATGCTGGGGGGGAGCCCCAAACCTTGGGGACCAGATCCAGATGAGCTGGGGGCTGGGCCATAGAGTCTCCACACCTGGATTAGATAAAAGTTTCTTCAATGGATTCTCCTGGTGATAGTGGCGCTGTTGTGCAGAACACAGAGCTCTGGGCACGGGAGTTGGGACCCCGGAAAGAAACTCTGTCAACAGCAGGGCCACCGGGCAGAGCGTGGAGCTCTCCCAGGTAACATCAGAGCTGGGTGGGGAGGAAGCGGAGCCCTGGGTGACAGCAGAGCTGTAGGAGGATAGCGGGTAGTGGAGCCTCCCTCCACTATAAGTTTAGTCAGTACTATAGAAGAAGGTGCTTTCTTTCATTCAGTTTGATGAGATACCAATTTACTTAAACTACTTGCATGAATCTGTAGTTATGTAGCAAGCAGAGTTTTCTGTTGATAGCCTCATGTCATTTGCCTCTGTTGGTGGAGAACACGTCTTCTGTCTCTGTTACAGTATTCCCCATTTAAACAAATCAACCTTTTTCCAAAAATTACCATAGGGCATGAGATGACTGTGCTACCTCAGATAACACTATATGCTAACTGACAAACTGCTAACTGATTTCAACTGCTGAATTTTCTAGTGTTTGGAAAAGGTAGCGATGAATGGGACAATGTCAGATTGGAAGGAGGTCTCTAGTGGGGTTCCACGGGGATTTATTCGGGGTCTGGTGGTGTTTAATATCTTTAGTAATGTCCCTGGATGTAGGAATGAGAGCATTTTAATCAAATTTGCAGGTGATACAAAGCTCACCTGGGGCAGGGTTGCAAATACTGTGAAGGACAGAACTAAAATTTAAAGGGATCTTGATAAATTAGAAAACTGGGGTACATCAGAAATTCAGCAAGGACAAACGTAAGGAAAATCAAATAAACAAATACAGAATCTCTCTCTCTCGCTCTCTCTCTCTCTCTCTCTCACACACACACACACACACACACAATGAGCATATATTCAACTAAAAATTCTTAATGAATATTGATTATTTTGTATTGATGCTAAATCAATATTCATTTTCTGAATGTCATTAACTTGCAACAGTGGAATGAGCTTTTAGAGTCAACAGGGAGGGACGATACATTTATTTTTTATGCTTTACCAGTTACTACTCTTTTTTGACTGGATTGGGCTGGGAGGAGAGTGCAGGGGTTGGGATGAAAGGGACACTGTGCAGAAGATAGAGGCAAAGGGGGCACAATGCAGAGTTAGTGGTAAAGGGTGCACAGGATGGGGGTACAGGAGTTGGGGAGCCCACGGATACAGGAACAGTGGGAGTAAGGTTGTGTAGGAGTGAGACTGGGTACCAAGCTGGGTGGTTTTCAGGGTGGATAGGTGCAGGGTCGTGCACCTTGTTAATTATCCCTTGTTTTAGTATTTTTTCTTCCATAACAATTTAAATAAATATGCACACACACACACACACACACATTTGTTAGTAACTGGTGGGTGCCATGGTAGCACACATCGAAAGAAGTGCACATGACCTCAATATTGGTGCACAAGACAAAACTCGCTCTGCTCACAGATGGAAAATCTTAGTGGTAACACTGGTGTTGATCCCATTTGAGGGTTAGTTTCCTGGATGCTGTACACTTGAACTGCATTCTTCCAGAGCCGAAGTGATTCAGTGTCTGCACTGCTCTTTGGGGGAGGAGGGGCAGTTATCTTGGCTCTATGCCTTGTCCTGAGGAGACCAGAACATCTGGCCCAGGAAGACAAGGTGGTGAGGTGCCTCACAGAGCGAAAATGCAAGTGTCAGTCGCTTTATCAGCACACCAGGAAACAGCCCCAAGGGGCCTTCTGTCACCACCCCATCACATATATATTTTAGAGATTTGTGCGTCTGTCTGAGAGTCCATTTGCTTTAGGAACTCCTCTAAACTGTAGGAACTAGCCCAAATGTGGTATACAGCTTTGTCTTATTAACTTAAAGCAAGGTCAGGGTTTGGTAGTGCCAAGAAAACGGGAATTGCCAAGAATGGGACTGTTTTCTATAACATGGAAAGGTAGAGAGGAGGGATGCAATACTGAGAATGGCCACAGGGGAGAACTCTACTGCAGAGAGATCATTGGGAGCAGCTGCACCACCAAGAGAGTGGCCAGCAGGGCTGGGGCTCTGCCATCTTGCCTGTCACCAGACTGGGTAAGTAGACCCCCCTCCTCCAAAACCTTCCTTACTCCAGCCCTTGGCTGGAATGGGGGGAAGCCCCTGGTGGCCAGGGAGGCTGGGGGGACACAGAAGGACCCTGGTGACCAGAGGGACTGGGGGGAGACAGAAAGCTCTGCCAGTCAAGGGGACTATGGAAAACAGAAGGCTCCTCCCTGGGAGGAAACAGAAGGCCTCTGGGAGAATTAGGGGGAGAAAAAGGCCCCTGGAGGCTGGGGAGAAACAGAAAGCTCCTGCTGGCTGGAGTGATTAGGGGGAGAAGGATGACTCAGCGGGGGGCGGGCGGGCTGGAGAATGGCTCCTGGCAGTTAGATGGACTGGGGGGATATGGCCCCTGGCTGGGGGAGTGGAGACAGAAGGTCCTTGGTGGCCGTGGTGAGAGAGAAAAAGCCTTTGGCAGCTGCAAGACATTGGGATGGGGGGAGATAAAAAATCCCTGGCAGCTGTGGGAGGAGGGAAGCGAAAGCTCTGCCAGACTGGACCTCTGCCCTGAGCCCCTCCTCACCCCCAATCCTCACTCTTTCACCCTACACACCTCCAGCTTCCTGCCCTGCCCCCAAACATCCCCAAGGCCCTACTCTGACTCCTGCACACATGCATCCCCCTCCCCCACTGCCAACCCCTTCCCCTGAAAGACCCAGGCAACGCTGGGCAAACCTTCAGGCCCATACGCAGGGTGGGTACGAAGGGTGTGAACGCACTTCCCCCATATCCCCCATGGTCTCCAAGATGTGAGGAGGGGAGTCAGTCCCACCCCTATGCCGGTGCAGCGACAGAAGCAGCTGCATGTCAGAATTCGCTACTTAGGGTGTATTGAGCACGCTCACTGGAACAGAGCCATCTCAGTACGAGTCGCTGATCTCACGTGGATTCTCCTTCTGGCCCTTTACAAGCATTAAAAAGAGGTTTGGGACAAATCACAGAGGGGGGATGGGCAAGGTGTGAGCAGGGGGCAGAACTTAACTGAACAGGGAGGGGTCAAGTAACTTTAGGGTGAGGCAGAAGAGTAGGGTTGCCAGATGGTTTCAACAAAAATACCAGACACACTTGACATTACATCACAATCTACATTAAATCTTATTTAGAAAATACTATTTTCTCATTTATATTTTCTCAATTTGTTTCCCGAACGGAAAGCTCAAATACTGGACTGTCTGGTTCAAAACCGGACACCTGGCAACCCTACAGAAGAGAGGCTGGAGGGGAAAAATCAGGTGGGGGAAGGAGTAGGAGCTTGGGTTTGGCTCAGGGGAAGATGCTGCCAGCCCCTTTGTGGGAGAGTGGGACAGCAGGAGCTGGGATTTGGCTCGGGGGGGGGGGGGCGTGATGCTGCCAGCCCCTGTGCAAGAGTTTTGCCCTCACACAGGGAGGAACAAAGAGGGTAACAGTTACCCAGGGGGCTGAGCCACCTGCCAAGTGTGCAAAGGCAGGGCGGGGGGGGCAGAAAAGGGGTTTTATTTCCCCTCTCATGGCGAAACATACTATTGTGGGAGTACAGGGCTGCTTCCTGACTGTTTCCTTAAAGGTTAGGGATGTTAAATTGCGGTTAGTAAACTAATCGAGTAGTCAATGGAAATTCCATCGACTACTCGATTAGTCAATAAGGGGGTTAGCTTCCAGGGCAGTGCGAATCGGGACTGAGCAGTCCTGACTCACACTGGCTCTGGGACTGCTGCGCCTCTGCTTTTTAAATGTAGTAAGAGGTCCCCTGCTGCGCCTCTACCTCCCTTGCCCCTGGCAGAGACGGTGCTGGGGGGAACCAGCTTTTAAGCCTGCTCCCCCAGTACCAGCTCCTGCTCCCCACCCCGCTGCCTCTGATATGCAAGTAGTCGACTTAAATACCCAATAAGGGGGATTGAACACAAGTGAAAAGCAAAAACAAAACAAAAAACCTCACTGACATGACCCCTGACCGAGAAGGAGAAAGACACTCCCCACATTCCCCTTGCACTCCAGAGCCTACGGGGGCCCAGCCTAATAGATATTGTGTGCTCCAGCTGCATGGTAGGGCAGCAGGAGAGGGAGGGGAGTGGAGTGGCATGTCAGCGCAGGCTCCCCAATGCTGGAGGGAGGGCCCTGAGCCTCAGGGGTCAGAACCAGGCAAGCTGGGGGCCATATCCTGCCTGCAGGCCTGATGTTTCCCACCCCTGGCCTATCCTAACTGTTGATATCTATCCAGTGGCACCTATGGGAATCCAGCTAACAAAAAATGAATTCTGTATTCCACTGATCATCGTTCCTGGGCATATAAAGAAAACGAACAATGGAAAACCATTGACATGTTTCAGCATGTAGCTCATGAAACCTTGGGATATGTGTGTGAAGAACAGAATGTACAAGAAAGGAATGAATGTTTCCATGTAAAAGACAAAGGAACCCAAAGATGTATTTTTTATATACCAGGCCTGTACGTGGGGGGAGATGTGAAGAGTGTGAATGCACCCCCATCCCCATAGTTTCCCAAGTAAGGTGCTCCAGCCAGTCAGGGAAGGTAGAAGCAGTGCGCTTCCCAAGCTTCCCTCCCCCATGCTCCGCTGGCTGGGGGAAGGCTGGGGCTGTTTCCCCCATTCCCCCAGGAGCGAAGCCGTGGCTGGGAAATTAGCCTCAGCCAGTCAGAACACACTTACTAGGGGGACAATGGAGGGGTTGCACCCTTGTGGGCCACATTTACAAAAAAAAGCACCCCCCTACACCCACAGAAATTCCTGGGTATGGGCCTGGTCTTCTACTTCCTATATAAAAGAAAGAAAAATAAATAAATCCACTCAGCTTTAATAACAACAGATTCTGACATCTTGTGGCAAGTCACTTAAGGGACACTGGTTAGGCTTGAAATTGTAATGTACATTCTTATTTTATTACAAACTCTGCAGAGAGAGAGAGAGAGAGAGAGAGATTGTCAGTACTCTGGGCTCTCTCCACTCTGTGAGGGGAAAGGGATCTAATGGGTTAGAACAGGGGCAGATATATTTGTGTTTTATATAAGAACATAAGAATGGCCATACTAGGTCAGACATCTAGCCCAGTATCCTGTCTTCCAACAGCAGCCAATATCGAGTGCTTCAGAAGTAGTAAGCAGAAGAAGAAATCATCAAGTGATCCATCCTATTGCCCAGTTTCAACTTCTGGCAAACAGAGGCTAGGATACCATCCCTTCTCATCCTGGATAGTAGCCATTGATGGACCTATTCTCCTTGAACTTATTTTGTTCTGCTATAGTTTGGGCCTTTCCACCATCCCCTGGCAAAGAGTTCCACAGACTGACTATAAAGAAATAATTTTTGTTTGTTTTAAATCTGCTACCTATACATTTCATTGGGTGACCTTGTATTATGGACACTCTGCGTATGTCTACGCTGCAGAGTTTTTCCGGAAAAACACCCGTTTTTCTGGAAAAACAATACTTACATCCACACTTCTATTGTGTTCTTTTGACAGAAAGTCAAAAGAACTGAGGGGTTTTCCCACCTGCGGTAATACTCATTCTACGAAGAAGAAGCAGAAGAGAATGTTTTTTCAAAAGAAGAGGACTCCAGGAAAAAGCAAAGGTGCCCTGGTGGCCCCTCTGTCCACAGTAATCACAACTGAAATGCAAGATAGTGTCCAATCAACATAGATGCTATCTTTCAGAAAAGCACAACAGTTTTTCGTTGCGCTTTTGCTGTGTAGACGCTCTCTTTCAAAAGAAGTTTTTCCGGAAGATCTCTTCCAGAAAAGCTTTTTCTGAAAGAAGCCTGCAGTCTAGACATAGCCTCAAATTGACAATTTCTTTCCCCCTTTTTACCCTTCTTTTTCCTCCTCTTTCCCCCCAACCCCTCTCTGTGCTATTTATTCGCAAACTGAACCCCTTAAACTCCATTCATCTGAAAAAGTGGGTTGTGCCCACAAAAGCTCATGATATCATCTACATTTGTTTGTTCGTCTCTAAGGGTATGTCTACACTAGCTCGTTAGTTCGAGCTAGGTAGGCAAATGAGGGCAACCGGAGTTGCAAATGAAGCCCGGGAGGAGTAACAGGAGTTCGAATTAGGATCTTTAATCCAAACTACCTAGTCTGTGCCGCATGTAGCCGCGGGCACGGAGTTCAGACTAAGGGGGATTTAAAAATGGTGGCGCCCGGGAACATGCAAATGAAGCCTGGGATATTTAAATCCCGGGCTTCATTTGCAACTCTGGTTGCCCTCATTTGCCTACCTAGCTCGAACTAACCAGCTAGTGTAGACATACTCTAAAGTGCTGTAAGACTATTCATTGTTTTTTAAGTTTTTCCAATTAGGGTACGTCTACACTGTACGCTTATTTCGAAATAAGCTATTCCTGAATTGTTATTCCAAAATAGCTTATTTCAAAATAGCATGTCTACAAAATTACTTTCAGGCAGGCTTCCCTAATGTAGACATGCTGTCTTGATTTAGAACCCCAGCAGGCACTGGGGAGGAATAACTTAGAATGGCCCTGGTAAGGGGCTATTTTGAAATAGCAGCAGTACAGCATCTACACACACCTTATTTCGAATTAGCTTTTTCAGAATCTCAGACATGATGAGAGATTAAAAAACAGACTTTTCAGCTTGGACAATAAATTATTAAAAGATGGGGGGATATGCTAGAGGTCTAGAAAATCATGAAAGGTGTGGAAAAATAGTATAAGGAAATGTTATTTACTCCTTCACTAACAGAACACAAAAAGTTTCAGAGGGGTAGCTGTGTTAGTCTGTAAGTGCGTCTACACTGCACCCTTATTTCGAGATAACAATGCAAGTGTCTACACAGCCATTCCGTTATTTCAAAATAATTTTGAAATAATGGACATCTTATTCCAAAATCTGTAAACCTCATTCTGCGAGGAATATTCTGTTAGCTTTATAGATTTTCACTGCACACTGAGCAGTTGTTTTCAGGTAACTATCCACAATGATTTCCAAGATCTCTTTCTTGAATGGTCACAGCTAATTTAGATCCCATCATGTTTGTATTTATATTTGGGATTGTATTTTTCCATGTGTATTACTTTGCATTTATCAACACTGAATTACATCTGCCTTTGTGTTGCCCAATCACCCAATTTTGTTAGATCCCTTTGTAACTGCCTGCAGTCAGCTTTGGATTTAACTATTTTGAATTATATTCTATCATCTGCAGATTTTCCCACCTCACTTCACTCCTTTTTCAAGATCATTTATGAATAAATTGAACAGCCCTGGTCCCAGTACAGATCTCTGGAGCACACCACTATTTAACTCTCCCCATTCTCACCACTTGTTCTCTTTATTTCCTTTCTTTCAAGTGGAGTACCTGACAATGTTTTCAGGATCATCAAATGATCCTTTAATTACATGAATGACAAGTCTTTTGTTACCTTGATAATCCTGCCCCCCCTTTTTTTATAAACAAACTTCCTGCCCCAAAGGCAAAGCTAGGAGCAGCACAAACTCTGTTGAAGGGCTGCATCTGGAGTTAGGGCATATGCTTTAAGGCAGGGGTGGCAAACCTGTGGCTCTAGAGCTGTATGCGGCTCTTTGCTCAGAGAAATGCGCCTCTTGCTAGTTCGGAGCTGCGCACCTGGAATGCTCACAGCCGCTCTGCGCACCCACCCCAGTGCCCAGAGGGAGAAGCACATGGCTGAGGCTGTGGTTCCGGTGAGACCCAGGCATAGGGTTGGGGAGGGTGCCTGACTCTGGGGGAGGGGAGAGGGATTCAGTTAGAGTGGAGGGCTCGGGGTGCCTGGCTCTGGGGGGAGGGGGAGGGTACTGGGTTAGAGCGGGGGAGAGCTATCTATCTATCTATATAGATAGATATATAGGTACATAAAAATAAGTATATAATATGTGGCTCTTTGAACTCTATCCACAGCTATTTTGGTTCTTAGTTTCTAAGGGTACGGCTACACTAGCTCGTTAGCTCGAGCTAGGTAGGGTAATGAGGGCAAGCAGAGTTGCAAATGAAGCCCAGGATTTAAATATCCCGGGCTTCATTTGCACGTTCCCGGGCGCCGCCATTTTTAAATCCCCCTTAGACCGAACTCCGTGCCCGGGGCTACACGCGGCACGGACTAGGTAGTTCGAATTAAAGATCCTAATTCGAACTCCCGTTACTCCTCAATCCACGAGGAGTAACGGGAGTTCGAATTAGGATCTTTAATTCGAACTACCTAGTCCGTGCCGCGTGTAGCCCCGGGCACGGAGTTCGGTCTAAGGGGGATTTAAAAATGGCGGCGCCCGGGAACGTGCAAATGAAGCCCGGGATATTTAAAACCCGGGCTTCATTTGCAACTCCGGTTGCCCTCATTACCCTACCTAGCTCAAGCTAACGAGCTAGTGTAGCCGTACCCTAACAGATTTATTGGAGCATAAGCTTTCATGGGCAAAGACCCACTTCGTCAGATGCATGCAAGTGGGTCTTTGCCCACAAAAGCTTATGCTCCAATAAATCTGTTAGGGTATGTCTACACTACAGCGTTATTTCAAAATATTTGAAATAACGCGTCTACACACAAAATGCATTTCTAAATAACTTTTTGCTATTTTGAAATAGTGCGTCCACACTGAGTGGACACTGAATCGCATTTAAGGCCGGCTGGAACCAGGTCCGGCAGGGCATCAGGTCAGGAGTTACTTTGTGTGGCTGCTGCCTGAGGCTATCTGAGGCCTGTGCTTAAAGAGACCCCCCCCCGGACAGCCGGTTCTCAGCTTTCCCTGCTTGATTGCCTACCTTGATGAGGGACAGCAAAACATTTTGTCTCTGTGTGCTCTGGTTGCCCTCACTCGGGACACCACAGCACTCTGCAACATGGAGCCAGAGCTACCCCTGGGCACTCTGGTGCTTCTGCGAGCCTGGCTGAACTTTCTGCAGGCTGCCATCCGGGAGGTCCATTGGGGGGCTGCCATCCGGGAGGTCCATTGGGGGGCTGCCAGTATCCAGGAGGCCCTGCGGGAAAGCTTCCACCCTGAGGAGCACTAAGAGCCTCCCTGGTCTGCCCCACTGGGGGCTTCTGCCTCATTCCTCCCTCATGTCCTTCCACTTACCCCTTGTTACCTACCAGCCCTGTGCTCTTGGGAGCCCTCCCTAACCCCCCTTCTGATGTCAAATAAAATACATGTATTTTCATGAACACAAACTCTCTTTATTTAACAAAAATGTGGGGGGGGGGGAGGGAAATGAAACTCTGGTGAGACTGGGGAAAGGAGGCGGGAGAGGGAAGAAGAGAGGGTGGGAGAGGGGAGGGGGAACCTGGGAGGAGGGAGCTGGAAGGGGGAAGCAAGGGGAAGAAGCGGGAGGGGAAGCTCAGGGCTCAGGGTTGGGGGTCTCACCAGAGCAACTTGATTTTCATGCAAACCTGCTCCTGGGTTCACATGTGGCCTTTGGTGGCCAGGCTGGCAGCTAGCCTGCCATATATGGCCGCATTCCTCCATCTAGTGCAGAGATCATGGACATTGTGGGCATCCCCCCCAAACATAAATAAGGTCCATGATCTCCACCCTGGACTAGGAAGGCGCCCACCTTCTCTGGGCCCTGGCAGGCTCCTGGGAGCTGGCAGACTGCTCCTGGGGAGCGCTGAAGGGCTGGCTGCCAGTGGCTTGCTGGCTCCTGTTTGGGGCCACTGGGTCGGGGCAGTGACTGCTGGCTCTGGGCTGGCAGGCTTGGAGCTGGCACAGGTACTGTGGCTAGAGTCAACCCCTTTAAGGGCTCCAGGAAGCAGGGAGGTAGAGGAGTGTTCTTGGTTGAGCCTGGAGTGGCCACCAGGGCACCTTGAGAAGGCTGGAGGCCCCCTATTTCGATATAAGTGTCTACACAGCACTTATTTCAAAATAGCTATTTTGAATTAGGCGTTATTCCTCGTGGAATGAGGTTTACCAAATTCAAAATAAGCGCTCCACTATTTCGAATTAATTTCGCAATAGCAGTTTGTCTGTGTAGACGCTAGTAAAGTTAAGTTATTTCAAAATAACGGCTGTTATTTCGAAATAACTTTGCCATGTAGACATACTCTTAGTCTATAAGGTTCCACAGGACTCCTTGTCACTTTTGCAGATTCAGACTAACTCGGCTACCCTTCTGATACTTGATGGTTGTATCTTGTGAGCAAAGGACCCTCTCGCTGTACTAATTTGATTTTGTTTTGTTACCTTACCTTCTTCTTGTTATTCAGATCTAATTGGGCTGAGGAACCTTTTTTGCATCGCTGACCCACAGAAAAATCAGTGGGGAGCCACACAAAAGTGAGAAGCAAAACAAAAACCCCCACACCTCACTGACGTGGCCTCAGACTGAGAAGCAGAAAGACACTCCCCACATTCCCTTCACACACTAGAGCTAGGGGACCCAGGCTAGTAGACTTTGTGTTCTCCAGCCCCACAATAAGGCAGCAGAGGGGCCGGAGTGCTAGTGCCAATGCTGAGGGGGAGCTCTGAGCCTCAGGGGCTG
The DNA here is from genome assembly GCA_032595735.1 of Pelochelys cantorii. Classification (NCBI taxonomy): domain Eukaryota; kingdom Metazoa; phylum Chordata; order Testudines; family Trionychidae; genus Pelochelys; species Pelochelys cantorii. The sequence goes on from CM064326.1 coordinate 213,737,073, forward strand.
TATTTAGGCAAGCCAGGGGCCACATCCGATTCCAGCCAGCCTTAAATGCAATTCAGAGTCTACTCAGTGTGGATGCGCTATTTCAAAATAGCAAAATGATATTTTGAAATGCATTTTGTGTGTAGACATGTTATTTCAAAATAAGCTATTTCAAAATAACATTGTAGTGCAGACATACCCTGTGCCTATTGGAGTCCGGGAGAAGGGCGGCATAAGCCCGTCCACATCTAAAGGACCTCCTCCCAGCCTATGGGGAGGGTCCACTGAGCCCAGGAAACCAAGTAATTACTTGGGACAAATAAAAAGAAAACAGGGACGGGTGTGAGAGTCAAAGGGCTAAAACAAGGGAACCGGACGGAGACACTGAGCAGAGAACCTCGGACAGTGCCCTCTGCCCCTGGAAGGTCTCGAGAGAGCCAGCGGACACCGCCCAGTGGAACTCTGCCCGGATACGTGAGTGGATGCAGGAACAGAAATAGGCCCCACAGTCGCAGGCCCCTCCCTCAGCCAACCTCTGTTCCCTGGTCTTATAAATTACCATCTTGGCGATAGCCAGGAGGAGGTTGACCAGGAGGTCCCGCGACTTTGAGAGGCCTCAGATGGTGTGTGCGTAAATTAACAGGTGAGGGGAGAAGTGCAGCCAGAACCTCAACAAAAGGTTCTGGAGGAGCCGAAAGAAGGGCTATAACTTGGCGCACTCGAGGTACATGTGCGCCAGGTTCTCCCTCTCGCCACAGAAGGGGCAAGTGTTCGGAATGGGGGTGAACCGCGTCAAATACACGCCCATGCTCACAGCTCCGTGCAGGATTCTCCAGCTGATGACCCCGATGGGCCGTGGAACCAAGGTGGAATAGAGACTGTCCAACCGGGGCTCCCCACCCTCTATTGGTGGTAGGAGGTCCCGCCACTTGGTGTCTGGGCGGGACACGAGGGTGGGGAAGTGGAGCGTGTGACGCACGAGCATGTACAGGTGACTCTTTGGCGCGGTTCAAAAGGGGACCAGCTGCAACTCGTGCAGCCAGCTCAGGTGACGAGGGGGTCGGGGAAGTACGCAGGGCTTAGGGCCGATGGATAGATCAGGCAGGCCAGGGGTGAGGGGCGGGCGGGGTGCACCTTCTCGCAGGACCTTGTCGAGATAAACCCGAGCGGTGGGCTGCAAAGCATCTTTCACCTCCTGAAGTACGCGCCAGGGAGTACGTAGGGTGGAGAGCCCCATGCGCTGGGCGAGCACCCGAGGATCCACCCAGTCACCCCGGTCGTAGTCCAGGAGGTCTCCGATCCTTGTGACTTCTGCCAGGACCAGCCTCTGGCACACCGAGGGGGACTCCGCCGCCTGCATACGTAGATGGGGATTGTGTAGCAGGGGCTCCGCGAGGAGGTCTGCCCCCACGGCGGCTTCCCAAGGACCTGGTCGCCTCGAGCAGCTTTCAGGCCCGGAGGAGGTCCTGGTAGAAGGCTGGCAGCTTGGAGAGGTCTCGCGGAAGACCTCTCAAATAAAGGAGCTGCCGGTCATATCGGAGCCCTCGGAAGCGGCAAAGGAAAGCGTGCGCCAGTGTGCTCCACGCCGGACTACCTACATCAAATAGGAGCCTCTGCAGGGCCTGGAGGCGGAGGACACGAACCCACGTGCGCAAACACGTCAGGCCCTGCCGTCCCTCCTCCAGGGGAAGATGGAGAACCCCTGCAGAGATCCAATGCAGTCCTGGCCAGAAGAACCACAGCAGCAGCTGCTGGATCTGATCCAGGAACCCCGGGGGGCGGGGGGTGGGGGAGGGGGAGACCAGGGTGCTGAGATGGTGCCAGAGCATGGACAGGACTAGTTGGTTAAGCACCAGTGCCCTCCCATGCAGGGAGAGGCACTGGAGCAGTCCTGTCCATCTCCACAACCGCTCAGCCACCCTGGACTCTAAACCTTGCCAGTTCTCCGGCGGAGAGGGATGCGTGGCAGAGAGGAAAAACACTGAGCTAGAGCAGCAGACCCACGCTCCACCTGATGGCCTGAAGCATGGGTGGGAGGGAGCTCCCCTGCCACCCAGCCCCTACCACCAGGCCAGAGCTCTTGACCCAGTTGACCCGGGAGGAGGAGGCCGCCGAGTAGATGGCTTGGCAGCCCTCCACCCGCGCCAGGTCTCCCGGGTCCTGGATCACGAGGAGCACGGTTGTCGGCGTACACCGACAGGACCAGCCACATCTCCGGCTCACGGAGCACCAACCCCGTCAACCTCTTGCGAAGAAGACGGAGGAAGGGCTCGATGGCCAGAGTATACAGCTGGCCTGACAGCGGGCAGCCTTGACGGACTCCCCGCCCGAAGCTGACTGGGTGCAGTCAGGGTCCAGTTGATCTTGACCAAACACTCTGCGGAAGCGTACAGCACCTGGAGAAAGCCCACAAAGCGGGGCCCGAAGCCGAAGGCCTGCAGAGTGCCCAGGAGATACCCGTGGTCCATCCAGTCGAACGCCTTCTCCTGATCCAAGGACAGGAGGGCGAATGACAGACCATCCCTATACCCTAGCTCTAGGAGATCCCGGACCAAATAAAGGTTGTCGAAGATGGTACGGCCCGGGTTGGTGTAGGTCTGGTCTGGATGGACCACGTCCGCCAGTACGGACTTGAGTCTTGGGGAGATGGCTTTGGCGACGATTTTATAGTCTGTGCTGAGGAGCGAGACGGGACACCAGTTCCTCAGATCGCGGAGGTCCCCCTTCTTGGGTAGCAAGGCGAGCAGTGCTCGCCTGCACGATAAAAGGAGGACCCCGCTCTCCAGGGACTCGGCCCGGACCTTGGCAAGGTCCGGGCTGAGGACATCCCAGAACATGCGGTAGAACTCCACGGTCAGCCCGTCCATGCCCGGGAACTTATTGGTGGGCATGAGACGGAGGGCTTCCGAGAACTCGGCCAGAGGGAGAGGCAGCTCTAGCCGGTCTCGGTCGCCCATGCTGACCATTGGGAGTTCGTTCCAGAGGACTCTACGGGCGTCGGTCGGAACCAGCGAGAAAAGGGAGGCGTAGAAGGCGCGAGCCCTCTCATGAATCTCCACCGGATCTGACAGGGGGGCGCCATCCTCTGCCAGAAGGCAGAATATGTGCTTTTTCGCCCCTTTCTTTTTCTCCAGGGTGTAGAAGAAGCGGGAGCCACGATCCATCTCCCGAAGGAGGTGGATGCGGGAACGAACAAAGGCACCCTGGGCCTGAAGGTCGTCGAGGGCCCAAAGTTCCTCCCGCTTCTCCCGGTACGTTCCATAGAGGGGTGGATCTCTGGGGCTGGTGGCCAGCCGCCTCTCTAGCTCTAAAACCTCCCGTTCCAACTGCTCTATCGCCGCATCCCTCCGCCAGCTAGCCCCCCGGGTGTAGTCGCGGTAGAAGAGCTGCGTGCGCACCTTCTCCACATCCCACCACCGCCGCGCCGAGGGAAAGGTGCACCACCACCTGCGCCAGGCCAGCCAGAACTCCCGGAAGGACGCTACAAAGACCACGTCCTCCAGCAGGCTGTTGTTAAAATGCCAGTAGGCCGGCCCCGGCCTCTCCGAGGAGAGGGAGGCCATCTCGGACCACCACTTGGTGGCCATGAACGGGGCCGGCCGAATGCTGGAGGAGTGGGCTCGAAAGAGATGATGACGTGAGAGATAAATGCGGTCCAACCGGGAGTGAAACGACCGTTGACCCTCCACCCAGACGAAGGTAAACGCTGCATTCTTGCCTAGGTGGAGGTCACACTAGACGTCCACCAGGGAGTGTTGGTCTACAATCTCCCTGAGGACGTCTGTGGCGGCCAGGCACCACTCGGTCCCTGTGCGGTCCCGTTCCTCGAGTGTGCAGTTGAAATCCCCACCCAGGACCAGGAACTTGTGAGGATCCAAAGAGCCGAGGAAGGGAGCCGCCCGCTGGTAGAAGCGAAGCCTCTCTGGGCTGGATATCGGGGCGTAGATGTTAATGAGATTTAATGTTAGCCCCTCTACCCGGACCCGGAGGTGCAGCAGGCGGCCTTGCACAACCTCGGCAGTCCCCAGCACCTCAGGCCGCAGGTTCGGGGAGAACAGGGTCGCCACCCCTGCTTGATTGGCTGACAGATGGCTGAAGTACACCCTGTCTCCCCACTCCAGCCGCCACTCGCTTCGGCGGCCAATGCGGTATGGGTCTCCTGCAGGAAGATGACAGAGTACCCCCCCTCCCAAAGGAAGGAGAGCACCCGACACCTGCGGAGACCCAGCCTGCAGCCCCGGGTGTTCAGAGTGGCAATGACTAACGGCGGCATCGAGATGGCTGGGGAAGATCCTCGTTGGCAGGAGTGCTGACAGTCCCCGTTGGGCCCCTCAGCAAACCGTGACCATACCCAAACGTAAGTAGGGCATCACGGAAGCCACGGGCCCGCTGGTAGGCCGCAGCCTCCTGCCGCCCAGTCCCTTTGCCCTCCCCCAAAATGGCCCTTACGGTCTGGAGGATGAGATGGAAATCTCCTCAGCGCTGAAGGGCGAGAGCCACTTTGTTCTTGGAGCCACGAATGTCCTCCAAGAAGCTGCGCATCTCGCCCCTCAGCACGTCGGGTGTCGGGGCCTCGGGCCAGACCCCTCCGCTTGCTCCGCGACCTACTGATGCAGGAAAGCGGGGACTCTGAAGTCCCTTCTGGGATGACGACAGGGGTAGTGGCGGAGGGAGAACAGCCCCAGATGTGCTCGGAGTGGGAGAAACAAAAACCGCCTCCCAGGGGCCAACATCTGAGCTGAATGTGGCAGCCCCGGGGGTGGCAGTAACAATGTAAGGGGAGGAGAAAAGGTCAGGGAAGGGATCAGGGAAAGGAGGAAGAGGAGTGGGGGGAGGAAGAAGTGGGGGATTAGGAAAAAGACAAGGAGGAGGGGGAGCAGGAAGAGAAGTGGGAAATTCGGTTGCGAGAGGGGCTGAATGGGGAGCAGGAGTATGGTCTGAAGCCTCAGCGGTAGAGGCACTGGGTTGTGGTGTCTCCTCGCAGGGTGGGGGGAATCGGTGGCAGTGGTGGGGGAAGTTAGTGTCTCCCCAGCGCCAGGCTCCGGCACCACTAGGAGTGCAGCACCGGAGGCTCCAGCGCCAGGCGTAATGGGGAATGACGGGAACTCCCGCCTGTTAGGATCCCCCAGGGGTTCCGTGGCCGAAGTGCTGCCTATGGCTGGGCAGTTGGTTATACCCTGGGACAACCCGGAGGCAGGGAAAAGGGAGAACGGCGGGGTAGAAGGGGAAGGAGTGGCCGACTGTTGTCCCTCCAAGGCATGTTGATCCCCCCCGAGGCAGCCGGGGTTAACCCTAAGGCCTCCACCTCTTGGGAGAGGAAGGCGAGCCCACTGCCTGCCGCCATGTCGTCGCCCTTATTGGCAGCACGGTCAGCGGTCACCCTCACAGCGGAGGTGGGGACGGTGGGAGTATCCCTTGTGGACACTCCTTCTTGCAGAGATTCCAGGAGAGAGGCATTTACCCCTTCCACAACCTCCGTGGCCACCTCAGCTGCCTCACAGCGCTGTGAAGCGTCCAGGGGCTCGGAGGGAGGGATAGCTCTGACGCCCACCCCTAGAGGCACAAGGAGGGTATCTTCCCCTTCAATAGGTGGGGTGGAACATCGGGCTCGTTTGTGGCGTCTCCCCATGGCAACCTCCCAGCCCTCAGAGGAGGAGAGTTGGGCCCGATTAGGGGAAGAGCCAGGGGGCGAGAGCAGCGGTGGGAGGGCGAGGGAAGACGGGGGCTGGGCAGCTGGGGAAGAGGAAACCTCCCCCTGAGGTAGGCCCTGTCCGAGTCCCATCTCTGACCCCGCCGCCCTCTCCTCCGCAGGCCCAGCCTTGCCGCTTTTGGTGGTGGCAGTGGTGCCCGCACGCTCGTCTGGGCCCTGCGGAGCCCGAGCGGGATTGACGACGGTCATGGTTGGAGGAGGGGCGACCCCAGGGTCTAGACCATCAGGGCCACCGGCGATGGTAGGGCCGGTGCCCTCCCTGGCGTTGGGGGTCCTGAGTCCATCTCCGAGCCGGGCCAGAGGGCAGTCCCTTCGGACATGCCCCGTTGCCTGACAGAGAAAACACTGGGCCTCCCCCAAGGAGTAATATACCCGGTACTGGGCCCCTTGATAGGGCACCAGAAATGACCCTTCTAGGTCTTCTCCACCACGCCCCCCCCGGCAGGAGTTGGATTTGCACCCGCCGGCGGAAGGAGAGAACGTGGCGGAGGGTAGGGTCCTTGCAGCCCAAAGGAAGGGGACTAAGGACTGACAAGGGCCTCCCCAGGGTGGAGAGGAAAGGCAATAGGGCGGCATTGGGGAGGAAGGGAGGAATGGAGGAAAAAACCACCTGTACGCCCAGGTCCTCCAAAGGCTCAAGTGGGACGTGGACTCCCCCCACTGCCAAACCCTTCTCCACCGCTTCCTGGGTGGTGGCCTCTGACACCAGGAAGAATACCACCTTCCCAAACATCTTGGAGGCTGCCACCACGGCCTCGGGCCCAACCACGCGTGCCAATGCCCCCACGTAGGTCTCCATATGGGACGAGGCCGACACCAGGAGACAACGGACCCCGTGCCTCCTGGTCAGGGTGGGGAAGGGGCCACGACTGTCAGGGATGGAATTCCGATAAGTGGCTTCGGTGGATCGGGAGGCAGCAGGGGGGAGGTGGCGGCTACCTGGGTGTACGCCCTGGGGGCCAGGACACCGTCGCCCCCAGAGCTGGTGGAAGGAACAGGGGGACAGGAAAGAGGGGAAGCCGCGGCCGAGGCCGCGGCAGGGGGGTGAGCCTTTGCCAAAGGAAGTTTTGCCTTCTGGGCGGGGCTCTTGCCCTTCTTGGTCCCCTGGCCCTTCCTGCCTTTCGGGAGGCTTTCTTGGTGGTGACACTGGCGGCAGAAGGTGCCGCGGCAGGAGCGGTCGGGGTCCCGGGATCTCCGTCCATGTCCACCACCTCCGCTGCATGAGTGGGTGGCCCAGCAGCCTCAGAGGGTTCAGGGTTCATACAGGCAGTGAGGGGGGGGTGGGCAAGGGGTGGTAGGGGCATCGCACGACTGCCCCTCCATTATGTTCCTGGATGGAGGGGTGGGGGGAGAGACAGGAACAGACAATTAGGAGAGACCAATAGTGCCAGGCGGTGGAACAAGAAGCAGGGGAGAGGGGGAAGAGAGAGGGAGAGAAAGGCTCCCCACTCCCCCTGCTAGGCTGGAAGCGGGGTGAGAGGGCAGCAATGCACATAGGAGGAAAGGGGGGAGGGTAAAGGAACAAGGGGTACAGCTCCCAGCACAGGATGGTAAGAGCTGCTCCTCCGGCTGCACTGGGAATGTGAGAGGGTCAATTATTTGAAAAACGTGGGAAGTGAAACGGTGCTTGGGGGAGGGTAACTAAAGGAGAGTGGGAGGCTCAGGCGCCAAATGAGATGACTAAGGGGGGCATGGGCACACAAAAAGAGGAGAAGGGAATGCAGGCTGTGAGGAGGGGTCTGCTCAAGGAAGCAGGGGGCAGCAAGACACTGCTGGGAAAGGGGGGGAAGAAACTAGTGTGCCCACGGGCACCTGAGTGGCAGGCTCGCAGCACCAGTTGCAGAACCCACCAGAGCAAGGGAGGGGTGGGGAGGCAAGCAGTGGGGCCAAGGATTGAGACGGCCCCTGCAGCACCTGGGGCTAGGAAGGGAGCAGCAATAGCAGCAGCAGAGATGCAGGGGAGACAGTGGGGGGCAGAGGAAGCCACCCCCCAGCCCCAGTACCCCACAGAAGCTGTGCCAGCTGCCACTTAGGAGCCCAAATGGCAGGAGGCCCCTCACATACACTCACACCCCACACACAAACTTGTGGAGGGGAAGGAAGAACCCCAGAAGCTGCTATAAAGCAGCCCCCTTACCTTCTCTACTCCAGAGGGCATAGCAGCCACAGGAACGGTGAAGTCCAAGCCTGCAGCAGTGAAGAAAGGGGCCAGGCAGTCCCCAAAAAGTTGGAAAATGGGGGTCCTGCTCCCCCAACCAGGGTGAGAGCAGCAAAGGCCCCCCTATCCATCCCCACACCCCCAGCAGCTCTTGCAGCCAGCTGGGGGGGGGGGGGGGGAAGACTGCCTGCAAACAGAGCAGGCAGAGAGAAAAGGGAACCTGGCCCAAAATGTAGCCAGGGCCTACGTGCCACAACCCCAGTAGCCCCCCCCCACACCCCTCCCGGGAAGGGAGGGGTGCAGGGGGGAAAAAAGCACAACAAGCCCAGACCAGCAGCCTACTGTGCTCAGTGGAAGAGTGGCTCCTCTCTCCACCTCAAAATCAGGAGACAGAGCAGGTTGGATAGAGCAGGTTAAAGGACTTGGGGGAAGGGGAGAGAGGCTGCTCTAGCAGAGGAAACAGCAGCAATCCTGGCTAATTAGTGGCAGCTGAGAAAGGGCGGCTGCAAATCAATTAAGGGCCAGGTGAAGCTGGTTGGGGCTGCCCCGGGGCCTCTTTAAAAACCCTCCCTGAGGGGGAGAGAGAGAAGGCGAAGGCGAAGGCGAAGGCGAAGGCAGGAGCATGGAGAATAAGAAAGTAACCCAGTGTTAAAGAGACTCAGCATGGAGGAGCAGGAGGAGCCACCAACCCTGCTAAAGGCTACAGGGAAGGTAAGGAATTGATCAGGGGGTGTTGGAGGGCTTCCTTATCCCCCCCCTTTGGAGCAAGAACTGGGCTTTCTGGTCAGCTGTGACTGGCCCAGGGCTTCAGCCCAATACAACCTCCTTTATGGGAAGGCCCAGGGACAAAAATTCTACAGGTGAGGGCCCTGCTGCAGCCCTCAAAGTGTGGGACAGTGGACAGAACAGTGGTCAGAGTCTCAGGAGGGAGACTGACCCTGCTACAACCCTTAGAGTGCCCATGCTAAATGAAGCTGATAGAGTGGGTACTAAGGCCATGTCTAGACTACAGGCTTCTTGTTCAAGAAGCTTATTTGGAAGAGATCTTCAGGGGAAAAACTTCTTGTGCATGAGCATGTTTGCACTGCAAAAGCACATTGAAAAAGCAATGTGCTTTTGGGGAAAGAGCATCCAGACTGACTGGACATTCTCTCACATAAAAGGCCACCGAGAGCAAGTTCAAGCTGAGCTTTAGGTCACCAGTTGCTTTTGAGTGCTGTTGCCAGAGCCCTCCAGAGATGTGTGCTTAAAGGAACCCCCCCCCCCCCCCCCCCCGGACAGCCTTTTCTCTGTTTCTACTGCCTGCTTGCCTACCTCTTCGAGACAGCAAAGCTCCTGCAATGACTGCTGTGGTTGCCCTGTGTGTGTGTGGTTGTTTTGGTTTTTTTGGGATGCCACAGCTTTTTCCTCTGTGCGCCATGGAGCTGGTGCTGCCCCTGGGCATAAGATGGCCCCACACAGCCATGTTGCAGTCTTTTCAGCACTTCATGCCAGCTTCCTGAGTTCATTCTGGGGTGTCTCTCTGTGGCTGTAGCTGCTCCACTCTAGCAGCTGCACCCCACAGTGAAGAGGTGTTTTTGGGGGCTCAACACTGTTTGATCTGGTGGGACTGGCTGGTCATGGAGCAGTGGGACAACCAGCAGTGGCTGCAAAACTTCTGCATGTGGAAGGCCACCTTATTGGAGCTGTGTGCCTGGCTCGCACCTGCCCTCCAGAGACACAACACCTGCCATCCCCCCTGGAGAAGCAGGTCATCATCACCATATGGAAGTTAACCACCCTGGACAGCTACCAGTCAGTGGGCAACCAGTTTGGTGTGGGTAAGTCCACCATCAGGGCTCTCCTCATGGAGGTAAGGCACTCTGGGGCTGCAGTCACTGCATGGGTGGAGGAAAATATTGTGTAGGTGGACCCTCAGGAAAGGGGGTTGGAGGCTCTAGGGAGTGGAGTGGGGGCTTGTGTCATCCTGCCCTCACACAGCCCTACTCCTGGGGGGAGAGGGGGCTCACAGAGGATGTCTCCTGGGGTATTTGGGAGGGGAGGGGAGCAGGGTGGCCACCTCCCAAGGGCTCAGGCACCCCATCTCGCATTCTGTCTTGTGTTTTGTTGTCTCCTTGTGCAGGTGGTGAGGACCATTTAATTCCTTTGTCCTGAAGGCCCTGGTTGACCACTGGGGACAACTTATTGACACTTTTGTCAGGTGGTCAGGCAGGTCTCTCAATGCCTGAGTCTTTCACAACTCAAGCCTGTACCGCAAGCTGGAGGTGGGCACATTCTTCCCCTGCTGAGACTTTGCAGTGGGGAGGGTGTGCACATGCCTCTGTGCATAGTGGGGGATGTGGCTTAACCCCTAGTGCCATGGCTCATGAAGCAATACACTGGCCACCTGGATCTCAGCAGGGACCTGTTTAATGCCCACCTGAACCGAGCCAGGATCTAGGTGGAGTGCTCCTTTGGCTGCCTCAAGGCATGTTTCTGGTGCCTCCTCACCTGTCTGGACATAGGGGAATCACAAGATCCCCCAAGGAGGTGGTGGCATCTTGTCCTCCACAATATTGTGGAGGACAAGGAGGCCTTCCTCCCAGGGTGGGGGGAGTTGCTGGCCATGAGGGAAGCCCGGAGGGAGAGGTTCTCTCAAGGACTCCAGTAACTCTCCTGTGGCCTGTTGCTCTATCCCTTCCCCGCCACAACCCTTCACCTTTTTCCTGATCTCCCAATAAACACACCTGTTTGTTTTTTACAAAACATGAACTCTGTTTTAATGAAACAGTGAGAAAAGGCGGGCGGAGGGAGGGAGGCTGTCAACTTCAAAAGGGGCTTTGAACTTGGAGGGAGGCTGTCAACTGAAGGGGGCTCAGAATGGGGAGGGAGAGGGGGTTGGCTCAAGGTGCCTCCTTGGATGGGGGACTTGTGAGGGTCCAGGGATCACAGGGAGGCTGGCAGGAGGTGGGGCTGGAGCAAGGTCAGGTCTGGCAGGGGAGCGGGGTGGGGCTGTGGGCATCACCGGGGGGGGGCAGGAGTCTGGAAGTCAGAAGCAGTGGTGTCAGGCTAGTACACCACTAGGTGCAACATGATGTCACAGCGCTCTATGAGCTGGTCTCAGGTATACTGCTGCCACTCCAGGTCAGTGCAGACCTTGTGGACTGAGGTGGGGAGAATGTCCCTGAGGACACTGCTGTCCTGGTGCATCAGCTCCTCGTGCACCTTCGCGTCCCACAGGCTTACGCAGCAGTGGTATGGCCCTCAAGTCGTGGCTGGTCTAGCCGTGGATAACACACAAGAGGCAGTCAGTCATACCTGCACACACATTCCCTGAGGCCCTGCCCTCCACTGTGAGCAGTGACTAACAGCCCATGGCCCAGAGGAGGGGGATGTCCTAGGTGCAAGGCCATGTGAGGCCAGCACAGCAGGCCATCTCACAGGGGCCCCAACATGCCCAGAGGACCATGGCTCACGGACAAGCATCCAAGGGAAGTGTCCCGCCACAATGACATGCCCTCATGGGTGGCAGAGGAGTTAGGAGCAGCCTGGCCCTCCCTGGGGTCTGCACACATAGGTGTGGGTTGCTGGGCTGTCTGTGGGAGTGGCTGCTGCCTTGCACATGCAGGCATACCTGTGTGCTGTGTGTGGCACTTCTTGGTCTGTGAGAGGTCGTGCCTGTGCCATTGTGGCTAGCCTGCTTCTAGCCAGTGTGAACCCCCACCCCATGGCAGGATGTGTATGGCTTCCCCTGAGCCTGGGAGTAGGATCTGGGGTGTGCTCAGTAGTGGCCTCTTGTGTCCATATGCCACACAGTAAGCACATGGTTGCACGGGCACAGACCACAGCACCATGTCCAGGCTGAGCAGCCCGAGTGACACTCGCCCCCCCCATACCCATGCACCCACCTCTCCCACCTTGTGTGTGTGTGAGAAAGTGAGATCATTTACCTGAAGATCCCTCCCAGGCATCTGAGGAAGCTGGGAAATGTTCTGGCACACAGGCACGGAATCCAAGGGAGAGGGTCATGGTGCCCATCTCTTCCTCCTGGTGCTCCTCCAGCGCAGCCATCTGGACCTGGCCCTCCTGCTCCTCCTCCATGGCGACCTGTGGCTGGACAATGATGGGGGTCTCAACCCTGGAGTCCACCAGGATGGGTGGGCTGTAGTAGGGGCAGGTGTGGGATCTTGCCCGTAAGCGGGAGCTGTGCTCAGTGGCCCGGACATATCCCTGGCGGAGTTCTTTAACTTACTCTGGACCAGTTCCATGGTCTTGGATGGGTGTCTGCGTTCCGCTAGGGAGATGGCCATCCAGCCATAAATCTCGGCATTGCGCCACTTGGCCCAGGGATCTTGGAGTGTCTCCTCCTCGCTCCACAGCTCCAGAAGGGACTGTATCTCTGGGCCTGCCCAGGAGCGTGCCTCTTGCTCCCCTGGGTGGGTCCTCAGACCCCTGGGGCTACTCCTTGCAAGGGCCAGGGAATAGCGGGGGGGCTTCAGGGGCGGACATGGCTGGCAATGCCTGTGGCAGGGAGAGCCGCATGGTCAGGTTGCTGCTCTCTGTCCAACTTCCTGCCACAAGGCCTGTCCAGGGTGCCTGCAGCTTTAAGAGGGGCCAGGAGACAGGAACTATAGAGTTGTGATTAGCTGGTATGGAGTGGCCACCAGGGCAACTGTGCTTTTTCCTGAAGGCCTGTTCTTGAGCAAAAATACCCTCCTCCCTATCCACACACACCTTTTTGCGACAGAGCTCTTTCGCAAAAAGGCTTCTTCCTTGTAGAATGAGGGTTACCAATTGCGCAAAAATTCCTCTGTTCTTTTGATTTACTGTTGAGAGAACACGCTTGCAGTGCGGCAGTTCGGTTAGTTTTGTTAGAAAAATGGCCATTTTTCCTTCAAAACTCTGTAGTCTAGACATACTCTCAGTGCTCTTAAATACCCTGTGCATGGTTTTTTGTCTCATTGGGATGTGGAATGCAGTGGGCCAGCCACACAAGGTCTTTGTTGAGACCTCTGTTGCAGGTATCAAACTTGTAAATGAAATTAAGTTCTGCAGCCTCCCTTTCAAGCTGGTTTTTGAAATTGGCTTACAATAAAACAGTAATTTTGAGATCCATTAGTGAGTGCCTGGGCAGGTTAAAATGTTCCCCCAGAGGTTTTTGTATGTTGCCTTTTCGAATATCTGATCTGTGTCCATTTATCCTTTGTTGTAGAGACTGTTCAGATTGGCCAGTATCCACAGCAGAGGAGCGTTGCTGACACTTGATGGCATAGATTACATTGGTGGATATACAGTTGTATGAGCCTCTGATGTGGTGGCTGATGCGGTTGGGTCCTGTGATGATGTGGCTTCTGTCAATGTGTGGGCAGACTTGGCACCGGGGCTGATTGCAGGGGTGGGTTCCTGGATGAGTACGATGGAGGTGCGCTGCGTGGTTATTGGAAAGAATTTGTTTGAGGTTAGGGGGTTGTCTGTAGGTGAGGACTGGCATTTTCCCTAAGGTCTGTGAGAGTGAGGGGTCAATTTCCAGGTAGGTTGTGGATTGTTAATGATGCACTGGAGGGACTTAAGTTGGGGGCTGTAGGTGATGACAAATAGTGTTCTATTGTTTTCTTTGTTGGCCCTGTCTTGAAGAAGCTGATATCCGGGTACTTGTCTGGCACTGTCAATCTGTTTTTTCACTTCTCTGGGTGGGTATTTTAGTCCCCAGCCCCTGCCCTGACTCCTGTTCCCCCACACAATCGAACCCCCTTCCCTGAGCCCCTCATACACACTGACTCCTGCACCCCCATTCCCTCACCCTCTGCCCTGAACCCCCAGTACTTGATCCCATACTTACATTTCTTACATTACTGTTGTATTGCAAACCCTACCCTCCACCATGAGACCCCCTTAGGGTCCCAGGGTGTGATAGTACAGTACCTATATGAAATGTAAGTTACTTTCACCCCTGTTTGTCAGAGAAAGTGTAGGTAAGGCAATGTCTTTTATTGGTGGTGGTTGGGGGACTCCCTCCTAAGAGGGACTGAGTCATTCCATCAGACCTGGAATCTCGAGAAGTGTGCTGCTTACCAGGAGCTCAAATTCAGGATGTGACCAAGAGTCTTCCAAAACTGATCAAACATTTGGATCGCCACCCTTTCCTGCTTCTCCATATGGTAATTAATGATACAGCCAAGAATGACCTTCAGCAGGTCACAGCAGATTATGCAACACTGGGAAGAAGGATCAAGGAACTGGAAGCGCAAGTGGTATTCTCATCCATCCTCCCTGTTGAAGGAAAAAGTCCAGGTAGGGATCGTCGAATTGAGGAAGTAAATGCGTGGTTGCGCAGGTGGTGTCGGAGAGAGGGCTGTGGTTTCTTCGACCATGGGATTCTGTTCTGGGCACAAGAATTGTTAGAAAGAGATGGGATCCACCTAACTAAGAGAGGAAAGAGCATCTTTGAGGGCAGGCTTGCAAACCTAGTGAGTAGGGCTTTAAACTAGGTTCTCTGGGGGACGGTGGCCAAAGGCCTGAGGTAAGTGGGGAAGTCGGATACCAGGAAGAAACACAAGGAGGAACAAGCAACAAAGGCGGACCCCTGAGTCGAATGAAGAAGGTAGAGCAATCAACTTGTTATCTAAGGTGTTTGTGCACAAATGCAAGAAGCCTGAGAAACAAACAGGAAGAATTAGAAGCCCTGGCCCAGATGATTTGATTGGAATAACAGAGACTTGGTGGAATGACTTGCATGACTGGAGCAATGTCATTGAAAGGTATAAACTGTTCAGGAAGAGCAGGCAGGGGAGAAAAGGAGGAGTTGCATTGTATGTAAAAGAGCAGTATGATTGCTCAGAGCTCCAGTACGTAGAGGGAGAAAAGCCTGTTGAGAGTCTATGGGTTAAGTTTCGAGATGGAAGCAACAGGGGTGATGTTGTGGTTGGTGTCTACTATAGACAACCGGGTCAGCTGGATGAGGTACATGAGGCTTTCTTCAGACACCTGAGAGAAGCTTCCAGATCGCAGGCCCTGGTTCTCATGGGGGACTTTAATCACCCTGACATCTGCTGGGAGACCAATACAGCAATACACAGACAATCCAGGAAGTTTTTGGAGAATGTTGGGGATAACTTCTTGGTACAAGAGCTGAAGGAATCGACAAGGGGCCATGTTCAGCTTGACCTGCTGCTCACAAACAGGGAAGAACTAGTAGGGGAAGTAGAGGTGGATGACAACCTCAGAAGTAGTGATCATGAGATGGTAGATTTCAGAATCCTGACCAAAGGAAGAAAGGAGAGCAGCAAAATACACACGCTGGACTTCAGAAAAGCAGACTTTGATTCCCTCAGAGAACTGATGGGCAGGATTCCCTGGGATGCTTACATGAAGGGGAAAGGTGTCCAGGAGTGCTGGCAGTGTTTTAAAGAAGCCTTATTGAAGGCATAGGAAGAAACCATCTGGATGTGCAGCACGAGAAGCAAATATGGTAGGCAACAAGATTGGCTTACCGGGGACATCCTTGGTGAGCTTAAACACAAAAAGGAAGCTTACAATAAGTGGAAACTTGGATAGATGACTAGGGAGGAGTATAAATATATTGCTCGAGAATGCAAGTGTTATCAGGAAGGCGAAAGCGCAATTGGAATTGCAACTAGCAAGGGATGTGAAGGGTAACAAGAAAGGTTTCTACCAACATGTTAGCAATCAGAGGGTGATCAGAGAGGGTGTGGGGCCCTTACTGGATGAGGGAGGTAACCTAGTGACAGATGATGTGGGAAAAGCTGAAGTACTCAATGCTTTCTTTGCCTTTGTCTTCAAAGACAAGGTCAGCTCCCAGACTACTGCGCTAGGCCACACAGTATGGGAAGAAGGTGGACAGCCCTTGGTGGTGAAAGAACAAGTTAGGAACTATTTAGAAAAGCTAAACATATACAAATCCATAGGTCCAGATTTAGTGCATCCGAAGTTACGGAGGGAGTTGGCAAATGTCATTGCAGAGCCTTTGTCCATTATCTTTGAAAACTCGTCGAGATCGGGAGACATCCTGGATGATTGGAAAAAGGCAAATGTAATGCCCATCTTTAAAAAAGGCAAGAAGGACAATCCAGGGAGCTACAGACTTGTCAGCCTTACATCAGTCCCTGGAAAAATCATGGAGGGGGATACTCAAGGAATTAGTCAACATGGATTCACCAAGGGCAAGTTGTGCCTGACCAATCTGAATAGCTTCTATGATGAGGTAACTGGCTCTGTGGATATGGGAAAGTCAGTGGATGTGATATACCTTGACTTTAGCAAAGCTTTTGATACGGTCTCCCACAATATTCTTGCCAGCAAGTTAAGGGAATATGGATTGGCTAAATGGACTGTAAGATGAATAGAAAGCTGGCTAGGCTGTCGGGCCCAACCGGTAGTGATCAATGGCTCAATGTCAGGTTGGCAGTCGGTTTCTAGCAGAGTGCCCCAAGGATCAGTTGTAGGACTGTTTTTTATCAACCTGGATGAGGGGTTGGATTGCACCTTCAGTAAGTTTGCAGATGACTCTAAGCTCAGGGGAAAGGTAGATATGCTGGAGGGTAGGGATAGGGTCCAGTGTGACCTCGGTAGATTAGAGGATTGGGCCAAAAGAAATCTGAGTTTCAACAAGGACAAGCTTAGAGTCCAGCACTTGGGACGGAAGAATCCCAAGTATTGTTATAGGCTGGGCACTTAATGGCTAAGTAGCAGTTCTGCAGAAAAGGACCTGGGGATTACAGTGGATGAGAAGCTCGATAGGAATCAACAGTGTGCACTTGTAGCCAAGATGGCGATTGGCATATTAGGTTGCATTAGGAGGAGCATTGCCAGCAGATCTAGAGAAGTGATTATTCCCCTTTATTCGGCTCTGGTGAGGCCACATCTGGATTATTCTGTCCAGTTCTGGGGCCCCCACTGTAGAAAGGATGTGGACACATTGGAGAGGGTCCAGTGGTGGGTGAACAAAATGATTAGGGGGCTGGAGCATATGACCTATGAGGAGAGACTGAGGGTTTTGTGTTTGTTTAATCTGCAGAAGAGAAGAGTGAGGGGGGATTTGATAGCAGCCTTCAACTTCCTGATGGCAGAACAAGGAGCAATGGGCTCAGGTTACAGTGGGGGAGGTCTAGGTTGGATATTAGGAAAAACTATTTCACTAGGAGGGTGGTGAAGCACTGGAATGGGTTACCTAGGGAGGTGGTGGAATCTTGATCCCTAGGGGTTTTTAAGTCTCGGCTTAACAAATCCCTGGCTGGGTTGATTCAGTTGGGATTGGTCCTGCCTTGGGCAGGACCTGGACTTGATGACCTCCTTAGGTCTCTTCCAGCTCTTTGATTCTATAATTAAAACTGAAACAAATGGATCAACAAACAAATCCTCTTCAAAATGATTTGAAAAGACTCACCACTTATAAAACATCAAGTAGAAACATCAAAATAAATGACTAGCACTCTAAGCATGTTGATCTGATGTTTTGTCCTCACTTTGGGGTACTTGAACTCACTTGTCACATATCATGTCACTCTTCAGATTTTGAGGTCTTCAGGGAATAGAATTGATATGAAACCCTGATGCCCTTGAATTCAATGGCAAAACTCCAATTGGTTTCAGTGGAGAAGAGATTCTATCCTTTGTCATCTGTCACCCTTCCACGAGGTAGTACCAGCATCAGCCAGTGCTGGGTTCAATATCTAGGGGTTCCTCTCCATCCATTCCACACAAAACTGTCTCAAGCCCCCACCCAGTGACCTGGGAAATTCACACACACCCCTAGGTGCTTCTGGAAGGCAATGCTTCCCCATCCGCAGAATCTGAGCCTGAGCATAGAAAGGAAACCTTTCATAGAAAGGGAGGGGAGCAACCTGGCATTAATCTGGGGGAAAAAACAGAGACAACATTCATAAACAAAGCCATGAGTAACAGTCCCACCCTGAGTAGGCTGGGCAGTGTCCTTTTCCTCTCCCATTCTTAAGTCCAGCCATGTAAGTGCCCCTTCACATGCCCAACCCTTCTCTGTCCCCCACTCACAGTTGCTCAGGGCACACCAGAGTTCAGAGGCACATCAGCAGAGTTCACCTCCTATCCCGAGTGGGGAAGGGGGAGGTAGGAGGCATCTTGCCCACTTGGCTGGTCACTTGCCATCTGCCTGCTCTCTGCTTTCTGGCGCTGCCCTACTAGTCATTCATCTCACTTCTCCGCCATCATCTTTCTGGCCACTCTTTACAACTCTCTATTGCTTCCCTGCTGGCCACTCCTCATGCCTCTCCATCACCTCCCTGCTGGTCACTCCTCATGCTTCTCCATCACCTCCCTGCTGGCCACTCCTCTTGCCTCTCTATCGCCTCCCTGCTGGTCACTCCTCATGCCTCTCCATCGCCTTCCTGCTGGCCACTCCTCATGCCTCTCCATCGCCTTCCTGCTGGCCACTCGCTGCTCCATTGACCACTCCTCATGCCTCTCCATTGCCTCCCTGCTGGCCACTATTCATGCCTCCCCATAACCACCCTTCTGGCTGCTCCTCACACCTCTCCATCGCTGCTCTTCTGGCCACTCCTCACACCTCTCCATCGCTGCTCTTCTGGCCACTCCTCATGCCTCGCCACTGCCACCCTGCTGACTTCATTGTGCTGCCATCGCTCTGCTGCCTGCTCCTCATGTCACCAACCTCTGCTGGCTGCATCTCTCCACCATGGACCTGTTGGCTCTCAGTCACCAGCTGTTTGCTGTTTCCGCTGGTTTGTGGTGGATTTGGCTCTGGGCCAAACCTTGTGATTTCAGCTCTCAGTGAGATCAGCTGTCAACCCAAAATACAGTCCAGCCACAAGAGATTTCAGCATCCTCTGGAGTAAATTTAAATAATAATAGACACTCCTTATGGAGCCTTTCTTTAGTTCTATCATTGAAACAGTGGGGAGAAACAGATTGAGCCAGTCTTACAGCTCAGGTAGGGCGGGCTTGTAACCTGCTGACTCAGAGTCCTGCCCTCCTCAGCTTAAGGTCACAGGGTTTATTGATAATGACAGTGTCTCTCTCCTTTGTGCCAGGTTAAGCACAGACTTTTTTCTTTTGTATTCCCACAATAATTACAGACATTGCAATAAGTATTAACACAATTTATGACCCAACACCAGTCAGGCTGATTACAATGAGCAAAACACTATTCAGTTACAAGGAACAAAACACAGCCAAATATTTAACACATTGAAGCAAAGCAGGGGCAAACAATATTTACATAGATACACCCAGAGTTTCTCTCCCATTCCAGCTGTCTATAATGGAAGCTTTCATTCATACCCTCTTACACATCTATAAAATGGGTAACATTTCTAGCAGAAATTGGAGATTATATAAATAATAATCATCTTAATAGTGATGACAATGGTAATGAAGATGATTCTCCCCCCACCATGAATTGTTCTCTTACAGCCTTGAAAATGTGGACCAACTATGGGAACCATTATAGGTGCCTGAGTGCTAGAGGGGAAAAAAGATATTGAATACATTATTTGATTAATATTGCCAGTGTTTGTTGAGTGATTCATTAACTGGACATCACTCTACCAGCTGGTTGAGTGCAAAAGAAAATTTTAGTATAAATTGTTATATGCAAAATAAAATATTGGCCAAGTCAACCAGCTTTAGTAAACAGAAAATGATGCGTCAGGTTAGGGAAAGAATGAGTTATTGTTCAGTAGCAATGATTTTTTTATTCCACTGGGTGGCAGAAGAGCATATTTTTAAAATCAGGGATCACATTTTCCTTCTTGAGATAAAGTGTTATAATTTCAAGTGCTGGGTTTAAATTGGCATAAATGAGAGCAGAATCAAGCCATACTTTACTTAGAAGGCAACTGATCACTCTATACATTTCCTGTGGAGAGTCTTTGAGAGGTTTTCATTCACGTACGAGAAATAATCTCTCTACTGGAAGTATTTCCTATTGCTGAGTGACATTTTCCAGTTTGCTTTTGCTAGTGAACTTTGCTTGCTGTCTGCTTGCTTTCAGTAATAAGAAAAGTGGAAAACTTACCTTCAAACTCATATCACAACAAAATGTGTGTCTGTAAAATAATTTGCATTTTTTTTTCTATCCTTTATTTCAGATCGTTTCCAATAGTAAAAACAGGAGCAATTAATAAACTGACATTTTAATAATTTTTTTTATAAATTAATATGGCTTTTGTAATGGTTTCTCCAGAAAGTCATATGATTTTTAACCCTTGGGTTGAACATAGCATACATGGAATGCAGCAGTGAACTGAACCATTATTCACAAACAGTTACCAATGGTTTGATAAATAATTATGAGGCTATGGATGATAGCCAGAATGGTTTTTGTTTTTGTTTTGTTTTGACTGGGCTACACAATGTTTTGTACCAGTATAGCCTATGTTCATTAGGAATATGATTTTATATCTATATGGTCACCAGTATGAGCCCTAGGGTGCTTGCAGTTGAATCTATATGTGGGTGTGAGGGCCTTACACTAATATAGACTGTTCCTCTACCACTACCAACATAGTTGTACTGATACAAGGCACTCTATACTGCAGTAACTGCACCCACATCACTGGGGTGTTGTGCACTACACTGGTATAGTTAAAGGGATAGAACTTTTGTCTATAGACAAGAGTTTATACTTTTCATTATACATATGGCATGCTAAGACATCTGGTATTATTTCTGCTACCCTGTTAAACAACTGAAATATTTTAAACTGCACAATGAATAGTGATTAGCAGAGAATAAGTGATTCATGATATTTTGGGATTCGTTAGCATTTTCACAATTTTCTACAATTGGCCTCAAGCTTACAAATAAAATGATATTACCCCATGCAGTGGCGACATGTGGCAGAGGAAGAAGGGATGGCACGGGCCTCTCTCCTCCCTGCCTCCTTTCTCCCCTCCACTCCCATCCCCGCCCTGCCCTTGCTCCACCCTCCCCACCCGCATTTTTCCAGAACTCCCCAGAGTGGTGAGAAGCTGTGCCGCACGGCCCTGCACCTTCTCCATTGCTGGTGGGTGGGTGAGTGAAGCAGGGGCTGCAGCATAGCATGGCACTATGGGTGCTGGCCCTCCTGCTTTGGGGGTGCACTTGCACCCCATATAGCCTGCATGCATCACCTGTGACCCCGTGAATGATAATAGGCCATGTTTGTATTAGAAGAGCTTTTCAGGTCTATATCAGCAAAGCACTCCTAGGCCTGGTTTACACTAAGACTTTACCCCAAATTTAGCCCCTCATGGTTGCTTATCTAAGCGATGCATCCACACTGCCAACCTTCTTGTTCTGCCCTAAGAGGCTGCAGATTTCAAATCCTGTAGTCCTGCTTTTCACGAGGAGTAATGCTATTCCTGACTGTGCACGTCAAAAATGGTAGGCGACTGTCTTGGCTTAGCAGTGAAATCCTTGGTGAGCTTAACCACAAAAAGGAAGCTTATAAGAAGTGGAAACTTGGACAGATGACCAGGGAGGAGTATAAATATATTGCTCGAGCATGCAGGAGAGTTATAAGGAAGACAAACGCTAAGTTGGAATTGCAGCTAGCAAGGGATGTGAAGGGTAACAAGAAAGGTTTCTACAGGCATGTCATCTATAAGAGGGTGATCAGGGAAGATATGAAGCCCTTACTGGATTAAGGAGTAACTGATCTACACGAGGGAGTTATTTCAAAATAACTCCTCTTATTTTGAAATAATAAGCAGAGCATCCACACAACCAACCCCATTATTTTGGAATAAGGAGCTGGTTATTTTGAAATAATAATTCCTGCTTTTCAAGGGGAATAACACTTCTGTCGAAGCAAAAGACTTCTCTGTGTTTAGGCGGCTAACGAACAGCTTTATTGATCAATAAGGCACAAAGTGAGCCAAACGTGACCCCAGCAGAGTCGGGCCCAGTAAGGCTGCTAATACAAATCAATCCTAGTATCTTATACCCTTAACCAAACAAGTCTGACGTCAGGGCATCCAATTACAGAAATCATCAATTAAACTCAAAAGAGAAGACTGTTATCAGCAAGAAGAAACAGGTAGCAGGGAGTAAGAGCTTCAACTCAAAACAGCTCAATTAATGCATTCCAATAGCTCATTCTTCTGGCCTTTCTCACACCAGTGAAGGAGAGTTCAATCTCTAGCGTACGTGGCTTCTGTTATATGAAGTGGCTTCTAGCTAAATATGAAATGGCTTCCACACTCCTTTCAAAATAGTTATTTCGGAATAGCAATAATGTGGGTGCTCCACTGCTGCTATTTCGAAATAACTACTTCACAGAGTAATTCAGAGTAATTACTCCCCAGTGCTTCCTGGGGCTCTATGTTGAGGTGGTATATCCACATTAAGGGAGCCTGCCTCAGACTGATTTTGAGGCTTCCCTTTAGTGTGGACACACTATACCAAAATAGTTATTTTGAAAGTTAGTACTACTATTATTTCTTAGTATAGACATACCACTAATGACAAGTAGTGGGAAAAGCTGAAGTATGTGATGCTTTTTCTGCCTCTGTCATCACAGAGAAGGCCAGCTCCCAGACTGATGCACTAGGCACCACAGTATGGAAAGGACATGGGCAGCCCTCAGTGGAGAAAGAACAGGTTAAGAACTCTTTAGAGAAGTTACACGTGCACAAATATATGAGGCCAGATTTATTGTATCTGAGAGTGCTGAGAGAGTTGGCCGATGTGATTGCAGAGCAATTGGCCATTATCTTTGAAAACTCTTGGAGATCGGGAAAGATCCTGGATGATTGGAAAAAGGCAAAAGTAGTGCCTATCTTTAAAAAAGGGAAGAAGGACAATTCAGGGAACTACAGACCAGTCAGCCTCACCTCAGTCCATGGAAAAATCATGGACGGCATCCTCAAGGAACCCATTTTGAAGCACTTGGAAGAGGAATAGTCAACATGGATTCACCAAAGGCAAGTCATGCCTGACCAATTTGATAATCTTTTATGATGAGGTAACTGGCTTTGTGAACGTGGGGAACTCAGTGGATGTGATATACTTTGACTATAGCAAAGCTTTTGATGAGATCTCCCATGGTATTCTTGCCAGCAAATTAAGAAAGTATGGATTGGATAAATGGACTGTAAGGTGGATAGAAAGCTGGCTAAACTGTTAGGCTCAATGGGTAATGCTCAACAGCTCAATGCCTGGTTGATGGTTGGTGTCAAGCAGAGTGCCCCAGAAGTTGTTTCTATTCAATATCTTTATTAGTGGCCTGGATGAGGGGGTGGATTGCACCCTCAGCAAGTTTGTGGATAACACTAAGCTAGGTGGAGAGGTAGATAAATTGGAGGTCAGGGATAGGGTCCACAGTGACTTAGACAAACTAGAGGATTGGGCCAAAAGAAATCTGCTGAGCTTCAACAAGGACAAGTCCTGCACTTGGAACGGCAGAATCCCAAGCACTGTTACAGGCTGGAGACTGACTGGCTAAGCAGCAGTTCAGCAGAAAAGGACCTGGGGATTACAGTGGATGAGAAGCTGCATATGAGTTAAAAGTATGCCCTTGTAGCCAAGAAGGCTAATGGCACTTAAGGGGCATTAAAAGGAGCGTTGCCAGCAGAGTTAGGGATGTGACTATTCCCCTTTATTCAGCACTGGTGAGGCCACATCTGGAGTATTGCATCCAATTCTGGGTCCCCCATTACAGAAAGGATGTGGACACATTGGAGAAAGTCCAACAGAGGGCAACAAAAATTATTAGTGGGCTAGAGCACATGACTTATGAGGAGAGGCCAAGGGATTTGGGCTTGTTTAGTCTACAGAAGAGAAGAGTGAGGGGGGATTTGATAGCAGCCTTTAACTACCTGAAGGGGGGTTCTGAAGAGGATGGAGAGAGGCTGTTCTCAGTGGTGACAGATGGAAGAACAAGGAGCAGTGGGTCTCAAGTTGTAAGAGGTCTAGGCTGGATATTAGGAAAAACTATTTCACTAGGAGGTTGGTGAAGCACTGGGATGGGTTCCCTGTGGAAGTGGTGGAATCTCCGTACCTGAAGGTTAAGTTCCAGCTTGACCAAGCCCTGGCTGGGATGATATAGTTGGGGTTGGTCTTGTTTTGTGCAGGGGGTTGGACTCGATGACTCCTGAGGTCTCTTCCAGCCCTAGGATTCTATGATTCTATGAATTTAAGGTAGGGTAGATGCTGCTGTGCCAGTAATTTGACCCCATTGGCCACTGGGAGGCCTCCCGCACCTGACCGCTATGACTGCTCTGGCCACACCTTGTGTCTGCACCACTTTCCTCCTCCCTCTGAGCTCTAGAAGTCCCGGGAACTGGAGAAGGGCTTGTCCCATGTGGCCAGGTTCACAAGCCTTGTGCGAGCGAGCAGCACTCCATAACATGGGTGCTCCCAATTCTCCCTTAGACACTTAGATGTCTGCAAGTACTTCTGCTCAAGAGCTCCAGCCTGGAGTGCATGGGGGATCTTGGACCTCATTGAGGTGTGGGGGGAAGAGTCCGTCCTCCATGACCTTTGCACCAAGAAATAGAACACCAACATGTACGGCAGGATCACTGCCAGCCTCACGCACAAGGCCATACCAGGACCCTTGAGCAGTGCAGGCTGAAAATAAAGAAGCTCAGGTAATTGTATCAGAAGGCCAAGGAGTGGCATAGATCTGCGATGTCACCTCACAACTGCAACTACTATGAACAGCTGGATGCCATTCAGGAGGGAGGGGACAGCCAGCTCCCCAGCTCTGGTTACTGAGTCCACAAGACATGCCTGGCATCAGCCAGCAGGAGAGCAAAGTGGCACAGGGCCATGAGAAGGAGGAGGAAGAACAGGAGAAGGAAAAGGTGGAGGAAGAGGAGACCAGCCAGGTAACGATGTCCAAGAGCCAGGAGCAGCTGCTCACCTTGGAGCCAATCCCTCCCTCTCAGGAAGTCTCCCAGGTCACTTGATGACCCCGCGGAGGCCACTTTTGGTGAGTTCTCTAACTTTCTCTAATTAGCATGGTCAGGCAACAGGATCTGAGGGGTGGCATGAGGGGCACGGAACAGCTTGTTCATGGATCTCCAGACGGAGTGTCAGTTTTAAGTATTCAGCTTTATGAAGCTCTCGTGGCCTGGCATGAAACACATCACCATTGTCTGAACCTTTAATGTACGGTAAGAGATTAGGCTTCACACAATGTATCTCCTGTAATATCTGCCCTTATAACTTTTCTTGATATCTGGGCCAGCTCTAGGCTTGGTGCATCCCCCATCTCCCACTGCATCTGCCTGCCTGGCTGGTATCCGCAGGTGAAAAAGAACGGGGGACGAGCTCATGAGGGAGCAGATGGGCTGCTTGCACTCCCTCCTGCAGGAATTGGAGGTTATAACCCTGGGGAACAGTAGCGAGGACCCAGCAGTCCGACATTATAGTGGTCCAGGGTGGAAGGAAATGGATGCAGTGGTTGCCAAATGGGATGAAGATCTATGGGCAATTCCTGTATGGCATCCTCAGGTGTACTTTCAAAAAGACTTTTGAGCCTCTTGCTTGGGCAGATTTTATCTGACTGGGTCAAAGGCGCAGACTGGTTCGGGCTCCTCTTAGCTGGGGGCTATTGGCACTGTTGGCTCCCTGAGTCTGCGGAGGGATAAGAATGGCCGTACTGGGTCAGACCAAAGGTTCATCTAGCCCAGTGGCCAGTGCCAAGTGCCCCGGGGGGGGGGGGGGTGGACCAAAGACATGATCAAGCGATTTGTCTCATGCCATCAAACATGGCGAGGAGTAACAGTTAATTCGAACTAAGGAGTTAGTTCGAATTAACATTTAACTGCCGCGTCTAGCCGCGGGCAGTTAGTTCGGACTAAGGGGGATTTAAAAATGGTGGCGCCCAGGAACATGCAAATGAAGCCCGGGATATTTAAATCCCGAGCTTCATTTGCAACTCCGGTTGCCCTCATTTGCCTACCTAGCTCGAACTAACGAGCTAGTGTAGACATACCCTTAGTCTCCTCTTTTCCAAACTGAAAAGTCCCACTCCCTATAGCCTCTCTTCATATGGGACCTGTTCCAAACCCCTAATCATTTTAGTTGCCCTTTTCTGAACCCTTTCCAAGGCCAAAATATCTTTTTTTGAGGTGAGGAGACCACATCTGTACAAAGTACTCAAGATGTGGGTGTACCATAGTTTTATATTTCCCCTCCTCCTCCTTCCCCTGGCTTCTCCCTTCCAGCTCCTTCCTCCCAGGTTTCCCCCTCCTTTCTCCCACCCTCTCTCTTCCCCTCTCCCACCTCCTTTTCCCAGTCTCCCCAGAGTTTAATCCCCCCCCCCCAGTTTTGTTAAAGAGAGTTTCTATTTTTGAACACACGTGCCCTTTATTTTTTACATCAGGAAGGGGTAAGTGGAAGGAGGTGAGGGAGGAATGGGGCACAAGCCCCCGATGGGGAGGACTGGGGTGGTTCTGCAGGCTCCTTGGGGTGGAAGCTCTCCTGCAGGGCCTCCTGGATCCTGACAGCCCCCTGATTGGCCCCCCGGATGGTAGCCTGCGGCAAGTGCAGCCAGGCTGATGGCCGAGTGCTGTGATGTTCTGGGTGTGGGCGCTCAGGACACTCCAAGACAGGACTGCTTTGCTGTCCCTCATTGAGGTAGACAAGCAAGCAGGGAACCCTGAGAACTGTCTGTCCGGGGTGGGGGCAGGGTCCCTTTAAGCACGGAGCTCAGTTAGCCTCAGGCAGCAGCTCCACACTCTAAGTCCAAACCTGATGCCCTGCCGGCACTGGTTCCGGCCAGCCTTAACTTCGGTTCAGGGTCCACTCAGTGTAGACATGCTATTTCAAATTAGCAAAAGGCTAATTTGATTTAGTTTTTGTGTATGGATGCGTTAATTCGAATTTGCTTAATTCAAATTAACTAATTTGAATTAATGTTGTAGTGTAGACATACCCTCTGAGACTCATGTTTAAAGGGATCTCCCTGAACAGCTGTTTCTCAGGTTCTTCTGCTTGCTTGCCTACCTCCCTGAGGCACAGCAAAGCATTTCCTTTGTGGGCTTTAGTTGCCTTGCTTCAGGACACCACAGCACACCCTGCTATGGAGCTGGAGATGCCTCTGGGAACTCGATGGCCCCACACTGACTCTGACTCAGCTCATCATTGAGAACCTCTGCCTGTGTGCAGGAGCGATGCCGTTGTAACTGCACCCCAGAGTGGAGAGACGCTTTCGGAGGCTGCACACCAGTTCTGAGTGGTGGGACCAGCTAGTGATGGAGCAGTGGGATAACCAGCAGTGGCTCCAAAACTTCCATATGAGGAAGGAGACATTCTTGGAGATGAGTGCCTGGCTTGCCCTGCCCTCCGTGGACTGACACCCAGAAGCAACCCACCATCCTCCTAGAGAAGCTGGTCACCATTGCTGTCTGGAATCGTGCAATGCATGACAGTTACCAGTCCGTGGGCAACCAGTTCAGCATGAGAAATTCAACTGTCAGGGCCCTCCTCATGCAGATATGTCACTCTCAGGCTGCAGTCCCGGGGGGGGCGGGGGGAAAGTATGGGAAAGGGAAACCCTAGGGAAAGGTGGGTTGAGGGTGCGGGGCATGACCTGGAGCGGGGGGAAGCCCCGTCCCCGGGGGGTTCTTCAGTCCTGCCCTCACACAGCCCTGCAGGAAATGGCTCCTGGGGTGTTTAGTGTGGAGGGAGGAGGGGAGGGCTCAGGGACCTCCCAAGGGCTCAGGCATCCCCTTTGATTCTCGGTTTTGTGTCTTTGTTTGTCTCCTTCTGCAGGTGGTGAGGGCCATTAACACCATCCTGCTGCACAGGGTTATCTGCCTGGGAGACCTGGACCCCATCATCGATGGATTTGCCTCCCTGGGCTTCCCCAGCTGTGGGGGTGGGGGAACTATTGGTGGAACCCACATCCCCATTCATGCCCCCGACCACTGGGCCGCACAGTATATTAACAGAAAGGGATACTTTTCCTGGTCGACCACCTCAGAGAGTTCATAGAATCACAGAACCATAGAGCTGAAAGAGACCTCACGAGGTCATCAAGTCCAGCCCCCTGCTCTAGGCAGGACCAATCCCAATTAGATCAACCCAGTCAGGGCTTTGTCAAGCCAAGACTTAAATACCTCTAGGGATAGAGACTCCACTACTTCCCTCGGTAACCCATTCCAGTGTTTCACCACTCTCCTAGTGAAATAGTTTTTTCTAATATCCAACCTGGACCTCTCCCACCACAACTTGAGACCATTGCTCCTTGTTCTGCCATCTGTCACTACTGAGAACAGCCTCTCTCCAGCCTCTTTGGAACCTCCCTTCAGGAAGTTGAAGGCTGCTATCAAATCCCCCCTCACTCTTCGCTTCTGCAGATTAAACAGACCCAACTCCCTCAGCCTCTCCTCATAGGTCATATGCTCCAGCCCCCTAATCATTTTAGTTGCCCTCCGCTGGACCCGCTCCAATGCGTCCACATCCTTTTCGTAGTGGGGGGCCCAGAACTGGACACAATACTCCAGACGTAGCCTCACCAGAGCCGAATAAAGGGGAATAATGACATCTCTGGATCTGCTGGCAATGCTCCTCTTAATGCAACCTAATATGCCATTAGCCTTCTTGGCTACAAGGGCACACTGTTGACTCATATCCAGCTTCTCATCCACTGTAACCCCCAGGTCCTTTTCTACAGAACTACTACTTAGCTGGTTGGTCCCCAGCCTGTAACGCTGCTTGAGATTCTTCCGTCCCAAGTGCAGGACTCTGCACTTGTCCTTGTTGAACCTCATCAGATTTCTTGTGGCCCAATCCTCCAATTTGTTTGTCACTCTGGACTCTATCCCTGCCCTCCAGCGTATCTACCTCTCCCTCTAGCTTAGTGTCATCTGCAAACTTTCTGAGGGTGCAATCCATCCCCTCATCCAGGTCATTTATAAAGATATTGAACAAAACCGGTACCAGAACTGAACCTTGGGGCACTCCGCTAGAAACTGACCACCATCCTGACATCGAGCCATTGATCACTATCCACTGGGCCCGGCCTTCTAGCCAGCTTTCTATCCATCTTACCGTCCATTTATCCAATTCATATTCCCTTAACTTGCTGGCAAGAATATTGTGGGAGACCGTATCAAAAGCCTTGCTAAAGTCAAGGTATATCACATCCACTGACTTTCCCATGTCCACACAGCCAGTTACCTCATCATAGAAGCTAATCAGATTGGTCAGGCACTAGTTGCCCTTTGTGAATCCATGCTGACTATTCCTAACCACTTTCCTCTCCTCCAAGTACCTCAAAATTGATTCCTTAAGGATCCCTTCCATGATTTTTTCCAGGAACCGAGGTAAGACTGACTGGCCTATAGTCCCCTGGATCGTCCTTCTTGCCTTTTTTGAAGATGGGCACTACATTTGCCTTCTTCCAATCATCCGGGATCTCTCCTGATCTCCACGACTTTTCAAAGATAATGGCCAAATGCTCCTCAATGACATTTGCCAACTCCCTCAGTACCCTCGGATGCATTAAGTCCGGACCCATGGATTTGTGTACGTTTAGCTTTTCTAAATAGTTCCTAACCTGTTCTTTAACCACTAAGGGCTCTCCATCTTCATCCCATCTTGCATCACTTAGCGCATTAGTCCGGGAGCCCACGTTGTCCATGAATACAGAGGCAAAGAAAGCATTGAGTACTTCAGCTTTCCCCACATCATCTGTCACTAGGTTACCTCCTTCATCCAGTAGGGGCCGCACACCCTCTCTGATCACCACCTTCTTGTTAACATGCCTGTAGAAACCTTTCTTGTTATCCTTCACATCCTTAGCCAGTTGCAATTCCATTTGCGCTTTCGCCTTCCTGATAACCCCCCGGCATTCTCAAGCTATACATTTAAACCCCTCCCTAGTCATTTGTCCAAGTTTCCACTTTTTGTAAGCTTCCTTTTTGTGCTTAAGTTCACCAAGGATTACCCCTGTAAGCCAATCCGGTCTCCTACCACGTTTGCCTCTCTTGCTACGCATCGGGATGGTTTCTTTCTGTGCCTTCAATAAGGCTTCTTTAAAATACTGCCAGCTCTCCTGGACTCCTTTCCCCTTCATGTTAGCATCCCAGGGGATTCTGCCCATCAGGTATCTGAGGGAGTCAAAATCTGCTTTTCTGAAGTCCAAGGTGTGTATTTTACTACTCTCTTTTCTTCCTTTGGTCAGGATTCTGAAATCTACCATCTCATGATCACTGCTTCCCAGGTTGTCACCCACCTCTACTTCCCCTATTAGTTCCTCCCTGTTTGTGAGCAGCAGGTCAAGCTGCGCATGGCCCCTGGTCGGATCCTTCAGCACTTGTACCAAGAAGTTATTCCCAACATTCTCCAAAAACTTCCTGGATTGCCTGTGTACTGCCGTATTGGTTCCCCAACAGATGTCAGGGTGATTAAAGTCCCCTATGAGAACCAGGGCCTGCGATCTGGAAGCTTCTCTCAGTGGTCCGAAGAAAGCCTCATCTACCTCATCTACCTGATTCGGTGGCCTATAGTAGACACCAACCACAACATCACTGCTGTTGTTTGCACCTCTAAACTTAACCCATAGACTCTCAACAGGTTTTTCTCCCTCTATATACTGGAGTTCAGAAGAATCATAGTGCTCTCTCACGTTTAGTGCAACTCTTCCTCCTCCTTTTCTCCCCTGCCTGTTTTTCCTGAACAGTCTATACCCTTCCATGACAGCGCTCCAGTCATGCGAGTCATCCCACCAAGTCTCTGTTATCCCAATTAAATCATATTTCTTGGACTGGGCCAGGGCCTCCAGTTCTTCCTGTTTGTTGCCCAGGCTTCTCGCATTAGTGTACAAACACCTCAGATAACCAGTTGATCGCCCCATCTTCTCCATTCGAATCAGGGGTCCTCCTTTCTTGCTCATTCCTCTTTGCATTCCTTCCTAGTATCCAACTTTCCCACTCCCCTCAGGGTGTTGGTCACCATCCCCCAATGAACCTAGTTTAAAGCCCTCCTCACTAAGTTTGCAAGCCTGCCCACGAAGATGCTCCTTCCTCTCTTGGTTAGGTGGATCCCATCTCTTCCTACCAATCCTTGTGCCCGGAACAGAGTCCCATGGTCGAAGAAACCAAAGCCCTCTCTGTGACACCACCTGCGCAACCACGCATTTACTTCCTCAGTTCGACGATCCCTGCCCAGTCCTTTCCCTTCAACAGGGAGGATGGTCAAGAACACCACTTGCGCTCCGAAGTCTTGGGTCCTTCTTCCCAGTGCTACATAATCCGCAGTAACCTGCTCAAGGTCATTCTTGGCCGTATCGTTAGTTCCCACGTGCAGAAGCAGGAAGGGGTAGTGAGCCGAAGGTTTGATCAGCTTGGTAAACCTCTCAGTCACATCCTGAATTCGAGCTCCCGGTAAGCAGCACACCTCTCGAGATTCCAGGTCCGGACGGCAGATGGATGGCTCAGTCCCTCTTAGCAGGGAGTCCCCGACCACCACCACCCGAAGTCTTCTTTTGGGGGTGGTGGTCATGGAACCCCCATCCCTAGGACTTCGCATCCCATGCCTTCCAGTAGATAGTGTTCCCTTGCGGTTTCTTCTTTGTGAGGACCCTTCCAAAGCATTCACCGCCACAGAGCCTGTGGAAAGAGCCTGAAAGCGATTACTTACCTCTATAACATTGGGGGATTCCCGTGCTGGCCTTTTTCCCCTTCTAGAAGTTCCATGCTGCTGGTTCTCTTCCT
Source organism: Pelochelys cantorii (assembly GCA_032595735.1). Lineage (NCBI taxonomy): Eukaryota > Metazoa > Chordata > Testudines > Trionychidae > Pelochelys > Pelochelys cantorii. The sequence continues at coordinate 213,768,565 of CM064326.1, forward strand.
GGTCCCATACTGCCCTCTCTGGCTCTTCCGCCTGCCGTGCTTGTAGGATTAAACGCTGCCTTCTATCGAGGAAGTCTTCATCCTCTCTGATTGAGCATAGGGTCGACACTTGGGCCTCCAGTCCTCTAATTTTCTCTTCCAAAATGGTGACCAGCTTGCATGTCGTGCAGATGAAATCCGTTCTTTCTTCTGGGAGGAAGACAAACATGGCACACGCTGTGCAGGTAACAACAGCAAACCTATCACCATCCATCCCTGCTGTCCTGGAAAAAGGATAAAAACAAAAACAAAACAAACAAAGAAACAAACAAAAAAGGCAAAAGAACCTCACGCCCTTCCCGTTCCCCTTCCAAACTCCCTCTCTAAACTCCCTGTTAGCACTCACCTCTTCGCAAACATTTGTGTCAGATGGTTGGGGAAGGTGCATGACGCCCGCAATTCCAGCCTGTACCAGAAACTGGAGGCTGGCACTTTCTTCCCCAAGTGCAGCATCCGGGTTGGGGACGTTGAGCTGCCACTGTGCATCGTGGGGGACGTGGCCTACCCCCTAATGCAGTGCCTGATGAAGCCATACACAGGCCATCTGGACCAGACCAAGGACTGCTTCAATGGTCGCCTCTCCAGGGCCTGCATGCAGACCGAATGCGCCTTCAGGTGCTTGCAGGCGGGGTTGAGGTGCCTCCTAACCCATCTTGATGTGGGGGAGCAGAACATCCCCCAGGTGATCTCCACTTGTGGTGTTCTCCACAACATCATGGAAAGGAAGGGGGAGGCCTTCCTTCCTGGGTGGGGGGTAGAGGCTGGCCAGGAGGGAAAGGCCTTCGAGCAGTCATGCACAGCTGTCATCTGGCAGGCCCATCAGGTGGGGGTGTGCATCTGGGAGGCCCTGAGGAAGAGTTTCTCTGAAGAACCCCAGTAACTCTTCCCAGGGCCTCCCCACTAGGGGCTTGTGCCTTGCCCCTCTCTGCCTTTCCCACAACAACCCATCCGTTCCCCCTTCCCCCAGACTACATCTAGACTGGCATGATTTTGCGCAAATGCTTTTAATGGAAAAGTTTTTCCGTTAAAAGCGTTTGCGGAAAAGAGCGTCTAGATCGGCACGGATGCTTTTGCGCAAAAGCAATTTTTGCGGAAAAGCGTCCATGCCAATCTAGATGCAGTTTTGCGCAAGAAAGCCCCGATAGCCATTTTCACGATCGGGGCTTTTTTGTGCAAAACAAATCTGAGCTGTCCACACTGGCCCTTTTGCGCAAAAGCTTTTGTGCAAAAGGACTTTTGCCCAAACGGCAGCGTCAAAGTATTTGTGCAAGAAGCACTGATTTCTTACATTAGGTCAGTGTTCTTGCGCAAATTCAAGCGGCCAGTGTAGACAGCTGGCAAGTTTTTGCACAAAAGTGGCTGTTTTTGTGCAAAATCATGCCAGTCTCGACGCAGCCCCTCTGTTTCCTGCAGACCCGATAAAAGCAACTTTTTTGTTTTGAAAAAAAGAACTATTTGGTTATTTATTTGGCATAGAAGTAACTGGGAAGGAGGGGGGGGCTGAGAACCTGGATATGGGGGGGCCTGAGAACCCTGGAGAGGGGAGGAGAGGCTCAGAGCTGGGGCTGAGACTGGCGCGTGGCTCGGGTGCTGCTTCTGCCTCATGTCCGGGGCCCCTGGTGACCTCAGGGGAGGGGGGGAGGGTCCAAGGAGGATAGGGGGATATGCAGGAGGGGGGGCCAAGAGTGGGGTCAGGCATGGGAGGGGGAGCAAGGAACGGAGTAGGGACTGGGACTGGTGCTGGGTAGGGCAGGAGTTCCTGGACAGTCGCACATATGTTGCATCCCTCCTACAGCAGATCAGTCCACATCTGGGCCTGCTGCTATGCATCATTCCAGACTTTCTGGGCCAGTGTCTGCTGCATGTCCTGGAGAACGGACATGTGCTCCCTCATAAGGTCCTCCGATGCCTGCAGCTCTCCTGGGGTTGGGTGGCTGGCTTGGCTGCAGTCGATCACCCCACAGTCATGGCTGGTCCAGCTGGGTAGAATAAAGAGAGGTGCTCAGTCATCCCTAGAGACACTATCCCTGAGGCCTTGCCTTCATCAGTGGGCTGAGCACAACAGTTCTTGAGGCAGACGACGGTGATGTCCCTGGAGAAAGGCCGTGTGTGGCCTGGACAGTGGGCCCTGCCTCACAGGAGCCCAAAGGTCCCCAGGGGACCATGCTTCCTGCCCCCTCCCCCATGTCCCACCAACAAGCAGGCAAGGGAATTGGCTGGCCACACTGGGATCCAATGGCCGGGAGAGGGGCCTTGAGGTGCCTGGGCTTCCACCAGGGCCTCACACACCCCTGTGCCTGACAACACTGTCCCCAGGAGTGGGTGCTGCCTTGAGCATGCTGGCATGCCCGTGTGCTGGGTGCGGCACTCCAGAGTCTGTGTGCATGCGTGTGTGCGCCCTTGTCCTCAGCCTTCTTCCAACAGTGGCTGTGGTGGGAGGGCGTCCTGCCCCTGAGGGTCAGAAGTGTGCCTGGACTCCTCAGAGCCTATGAGCAGGAGCCCAGGGGTACTCCAGTGCTGCCTCCTGGGGCACATATGCATCCACATACATGGACTGCAGCACAATGGCCAGGCCAAGAAGTCCAAGCGATGATCACACCCCATCCCCTCTGCACCCACCACCCCCACCCTGTGTGTGTGTGAAAAACCAAGACCACTCACCTGATGATCCCTCCCCAGACTTGGAGGATGCCTGGGAGACATCCAGGCCCTGGGATACCAGCTCCAAAGTGAGCATGGTGATAGTGCTGGCTGTGTCCTCCTCCTCTTCATCATCCTTCTTCTCCTCCTCCTCCTCCTCTTCTGCTGGGACCCCTGGGCGGGTGAGAACAGATGTTTCCAGCATAGAGTCCACCACCAGGGGTGGGAAAGGGGATGCACTGTCCCCCAGGATGCAGTGGAGTTCCTCATAATAGGGGCAAGAATAGGGTCCTGCCCTGGAGCGTGAGCTGCACTCCTTGCCCTGTCATAGGTCTGCCACAGCTCTTTCGCTTTACTCCAGACCTGCTCCAGAGTCTGGTTTGGCCCTTCATGGCCAGGCTGTTGGCCATCCGGCCATAGATGTCCTCATTCCTGCATCTGGAGCGGAGATCCTGGAGGTTCTCCTCATCACCCCACACCTCGAGGAGGGCCAGGATCTCCACCCTAGACCAGGACACCTTTCTGGCTCCTGACAGGCTCCTGGGAGCCCTGGGCATGCTCCCTGGGATAGGCAGGGGACTCTTGGGGGGCTTGTGGCTGGGACATAGTACCCAGATGTGTGGCACTGGCATCTGCGTGGTGTCTGGAAGCTCAGAGGGTCTGCTTCCTGCCTCAAGCCCTGTTCCCTATGTCTTCATCTTTAAGAGCTGTCAGGGAACAGGAACTATAGAGTTGTGATGAGTGTGGATGGAGTGGCCAGCAGGGCATCTGTGTTATTTCTGAAAAGGTTTTCGGAAAAAGGCTTATTCCTTGTGGAAGGAGGTTTACCACTGTCGGAAAAAGCCCTCCATTATTCCAACTTTCTGTTAAAATAACGCAATTGCTGTGTGGATGCTAATATTGTTTTTCCGGAATAACGGCCGTTATTCCAGAAAAACAGTGTAGTGTAAATGCACCCTCAATGTCTTCTGCAAACTTACTGAGGGTGCAATCCATCCCCTCAGCCTGGTCAGTAATAAAGATGTTGAACAAAACCAGCCCCAGTACTGATTCTTGGGGCACTCCACTTCATACTGACCGCCAGCCTGACATCGAGGGATTGATCATTACCAGTTGAGCCTGACAATCTAGCCAGCTTTCTATCCACCTTACAGTCCATTTATCTTAACTTGCTGGCAAGAATATTGTGGGAGACTGTATCAAAAGCTTTGCTCAAGTCAAGGTGTATCACATCCACTGACTTCCCCACATCCACAGAGCCAGTTAGCTTATCAAAAGGCAATCAGGTTGGTCAGACACGACTTGCCCTTGGTGAATCCAAGCTGACTATTCCTGATCACTTTCCCCTCTTCCAAGTGCTTCAAAATGGATTCCTTGAGACTTCCTCCATGATTTTTCCTGGGACAAAGGTTTCCATTCCCTGACCCCGTGATAGCTCCGAGGCTCCATTAGGAGCTTTTGGGTTCAGGGAATTTCTTCCTCAGTGGCATGTGATGGCTTAGGGGGTTGAGATGCCGAGGCAGAGGATCTCTCCGATACCCCAAGACTGATTTGGGATCCTGGGGCTGCTGTGCAAACCCCCAAGAGTTCCATGGGAATCAGAGCTCTGGCCACTGTCCCTGCCGCCATAAACATAAAGGGAAAAACAACTGAGGAGAGTTGGCAGTTTTTCAAAGGGACATTATTAAGGGCCCAAAAGCAAGCTATTCCACTGCATAGGAAAGATAGAAAATATTGCAAAAGACCGCCTTGGCTTAACCACGGGATCTTGCATGATCTAAAAATAAAAAAGGAGTAATATAAAAAATGGAAAGGAGGACAAATTACAAAGGATGAACACAGGAATGCAGGGGCAAGATTAGAAAGGCAAAGGCACAAAATGAGCTCAAACTAGCTATGGGAATAAAGGGAAACAAGAAGACTTTTTATAAATACATTAGAAGCAAGAGGAAGCCAAGGACAGGGTAGGCCCACTGCTCAGTGAGGAGGGAGAAACAGTAACAGGAAACTTGGAAATGGCAGAGATGCTTAATGACTTCTTTGTTTCGGTCTTTGCCGAGAAGTCTGAAGGAATGCCTAACATAGTGAATGCTAGTGGGAAGGGGGTAGGTTTAGAAGATAAAATAAAAAAAGAACACGTTAAAAATCACCTAGAAAAGTTAGATGCCTGCAAGTCACCAGGGCCTGATGAAATGCATCCTAGAATACTCAAGGAGCTGATAGAGGAGGTATCTGAGCCTCTAGCTATCATCTTTGGAAAATCATGGGAGACAGGAGAGATTCCAGAAGACTGAAAAAGGGGAAATATAGTGCCCATCTATAAAAAGGGAAACAAGAACAACCCAGGAAACTACAGACCAGTTAGTTTAACTTCTGTGCCAGGGAAGATAATGGAGCAAGCAATTAAGGAAATCTGCAAGCACTTGAAAGGTGGTAAGGTGATAGGGAACAGCCAGCATGCATTTGTAAAGAATAAATCATGTCAAATCAATCTGATAGCTTTCTTTGATAGGATAACGAGTCTTGTGGATAAGGGAGAAGTGGTGGATGAGATATACCTAGACTTTAGTAAGGCATTTGATATGGTCTCACATGATATTCTTATCAATAAACTAGGCAGATACAACTTAGATGGGGGCTACTATAAGGTGGGTGCATAACTGGCTGGATAACCGTACTCAGAGAATAGTTATTAATGGTTCTCAATCCTGCTGGAAAGGTATAATAAGTGGGTTTCCGCAGGGGTCTGTTTTGGGACCAGCTCTTTCAATATCTTCATCAACGATTTAGATATTGGCATAGAAAGTACGGCTTATTAAGTTTGCAGATGATACCATGCTGGGAGGGGTTGCGACTGATCTGGAGGATAGGGTCATAATTCAAAATGATCTGGACAAACTGGAGAAATGGTCTGAGGTAAACAGGATGAAGTTTAATAAAGACAAATGCAAAGTGCTCCACTTAGGAAGGAACAACAGTTTCACACATACAGAATGGGAAGCGACTGTCTAGGAAGGAGTACGGCAGAAAGGGATCTAGGGGTATAGTGGACCACAAGCAAAATATGAGTCAACAGTATGATGCTGTTGCAAAAAAAGCAAACATGATTCTGGGTTGCATTAACAGGTGTGTTGTGAGCAAGATACAAGAAGTCATTCTTCTGCTCTACTCTGCACTGGTTAGGCCTCAGTTGGAGTATTGTGTCCAGTTCTGGGCACCACATTTCAAGAAAGATGTGGAGAAATTGGAGAGGGTCCAGAGAAGAGCAACAAGAATGATTAAAGGTCTAGAGAACATGACCTATGAAGGAAGGCTGAAAGAATTGGGTTTGTTTAGTTTAGAAAAGAGAAGATCGAGGGGGGACATGATAGCAGTTTTCAGATATCTAAAAGGGTGTCACGAGGAGGAGGGAGAAAACTTGTTCATCTTGGCCTCTGAGGATAGAAGAAGAAGCAATGGGATTAAACTGTCTCAAGGGAGGTTTAGGTTGGACATTAGGAAAAAGTTCCTAACTATCAGGGTAGTCAAACACTGGAATAAATTGCCCAGGGAGGTTGTGGAATCTCCATCTCTGGAGATATTTAAGAGTAGGTTAGATAACTGTCTATCAGGGATGGTCTAGTCAGTACTTGGTCCTGCCACAAGGGCAGGGGACTGGACTCAATGACCTCTCGAGGTCCCTTCCAGTCCTAGTATTCTATGATTCTATACCAGCAGCTGCAGCACCATGGGCTAGGGCAGCAAAGATGGTGTCTGCACTTGACTGGGCCACAGGAAACCTTTCTTCATGCTGGGCTCTGATGGTGAAAGCACACTGCGCAGCGACCAGGAATGAGAGGGTCTGTGACTACCTCTTTCAAAGTGGAATGTGCTCCTTGCCCACCAGTGTCTCTCCAGCTGTGAAAAACCTATATCGCAGGAAGTCGGTGCCAGTTCAGAGAAGGTGGCTCTGTGGTGGTCACCTGGCGATCTGTCTCCTGTCATCTTTTGGTGTTGGGATCTGGAACAGGACTGAGAGCTGGAGGGAGACCAGTGATCCAAGGAACATTGAGAGTGCAAGGACTGCCAAGACTGGGACCAGTGCTCACAAGGTGACAACTGGTGCTACAGGGAACAGTCCCAGGAATGGTGCAGTCTTTGGTGACACTGTCCTCTTTTCATGCTTCCCCTGCCGGGAGGTATTTACCTGAGCGGATCTGTGCTAATGCATGGGCAAGCACTGTCCTGAACCCTGCCTTTGTCCCACATCAGGAAACCAAAGGGGAGTCTGTGATGCCTTCACTCAGTGTCCAACACTTGGTGGCTTCACACAGGGTGTGCTGGCATTCCAACTCCTTCAGGAATGGGTGGTGCTGAGGGGGGACACCTTGAAGAAGCCCAAACATGAGCTTGCCACAAGACCAGGGCACCGCAGGCATCAGAGCTTCAGGACTGGCATAACCAGAATGTCCTGTGCCACCCACAGGACTTCTGGAGCTGACATTGCCTCCAGGTGCCACAGGCCATTGTCGCTTCCCGCTTCTGATGATACAGGCTGAGCGGGGCCGGGCCACACCAATTGAGTCAGAGTTTGACAGTGGCAGAGGCAATGAGCTGTCTGGTGTAGGTCTAATCTGCCTTCCCTGCTTCTCCTTGGCCCTTTGGGACAGAGAGGAACAGCCTTTGTTGAAACCTTCACCTTCCTCGCCAGGGTCGGTAAGAGTGAGCAGTGCTGGCTGGAAGAAGGCACCAAGGGAACATTCTGCACCAGAGGCAGAGTGCCTGAGCTCGAGGCAGGTGCCTGTTTCCCTGCTGGGGACAGTGCTGATTCTATTAGGAGTGCCCACAAGCAAATGTCCCTTTCCTTCTTAGTACAGGCCTTGAATGATCTAGCAAATTTGGCATTTATTATTAATATGCCCTTGCCAAGACCCCGCAGACAACTGTCATGTGGCTTACTCATGGGCATAGGTTACCTACCTGAAACACAAGGTTTGAAGCCTGGGGATCAGAGCAGGCCCTGTCCCTAGGCAAGCTCCTGTCCAGGACAATGAACTCTAGCTAAACTAGCTTATCAACTGGTTGAAGAGCTATCTACAGAGGTGCTAAGAAGAGGACATCTAGCTACAGTGATGTACCATCACTGGCTGCAAGATGGAGCTAAGGGAGTGGGGAGCACATGGTGCCCCTCCTACTTCATTCTAGTGGTGCCACTCTAGGGCTCACCAGAGCTTCTCCCCATGGATGTTGCTGGGGGAAAATGTCCTACATTGCTGCATGTGGCAAGCACAGACGCCTAATAATAAATGGAAATGAGCAATCACTCGAAGAACTGTGGAGCTTCCCTTGTCCTCTGGTTCTATGGAGTTCAGGTGACATGCTCACTGTTGATGGTCCACTGCAGTGACTGAGAAGTCATCAGACTGTATGGATGTGTTCATGCTAAGGGGTGCATGTGGCATTACAACTCATGTAACAGCCACAAGGTAGGGAAGTCTGTGTGGGAAAATGCCAACTGAGTTACTGTTTAGTAAGTCTGGTTTCAAGCTGTTTTCACAAGTATTCCAAATGCTGGCTATAGATGTTTGTATTGATACTAAATGTTCAGTCTTAAGAAATGGTACGGAACGTTCTTTCCGTGGTGTAAATCTGTAATCTTTTTCTAAATCCTGAAAAGACTGAGCTCTATTCTGCGCTTCAGCAGACAGGCCGACTGAGGTGCAGTCCAAAGGGAGTGTATTAGTTATACATAATATTACTTCAGCTCACTGCTGAACTGTTACACTTGAGTTTCTCCTTAGTCTGGTTTAAATCATGAATAACACCACTGGTCAATGGAATTACTCCAGGTAAAACCAGTGTGAGAAGAGAATTAGGCCCAAAATTGTCTCATCCCTGTTTTATTGTTAGTTCACACAATATGTCCTGAAGCATTGACACACATAGGTTATTTTTACAACTTGTTCATGAAATACACCCTTTTACCCATTTACAGTTATTTTCAATTTCAGTGAGTATCTCCTGGCTCTTTTACATCATAGGTGCAAGCTAATAGATGCCCCTGGAGGGCTTCACCATCCTACTCTTTGAGACAGACACACAGATCTCTAGCACATCTCCTCTTTGTCTTCTTTTAAAAAAATCAGAGGGAAACATCACAAATATAATTAACAATTGCTGAAGGAAACAGAAAAAAGGGAGTGAATGTTAAATCTTAATAGCTTGAACTCGTGCCAGACTATTTCTTCCTTTGGGTGAAAGTGATGTGTCTAAGAGTAATTATGTAGCGTAAGAGTGAGTAAATGTAACAATTAGAGTGTGTCTTTTTCGAGAAAGGGATGTAAATTAGGCACGTCGATATTGCAAATGAAGCTGGGATTTAAATTTGCTTCATTTGCATAATGTCAGCCGCCTCTTTTTTTCAAACGGGGCTTTTTCGAAAAAACCCGGCAGTTTAGAAGGGGATCTTTTGAAAATAAAACCCTTTTTCGAAAGATGCTGTACTCCTCAAAAAATGAGGTTTACAGGATCTTTCGAAAAAGGGTTTTATTTTCGAAAGATCCCTGTCTAAACTGCCGGGGTTTTTTTTGAAAAAGCCCCATTTTGAAAAAAAGCGGCGGCCGCTATTATGCAAATGAAGCACGGGAAATTCAAATTCCGGCTTCATTTGCAATATCGACATGCCTAATTTACATCCATTTCTTGAAAAAGGGATGTAGTCTAGACACACACTTACTTGGGAACATTAAAGCTAGCCTCGCAAAGAAAGAGGAAAAGACAGTGTAATTGTGACATTTTATGAATGGATAAAAAAATCTAATATAATCCTACTCATGCTGTTTACTTCACTTCAAATACACCTCTGCCAAATTGGTCCCACATGCACAAAGCTACGAACAACTTTCATGGGTTCATGATTCAGGTCCATTGGCTGGGGGTGAGTGAAGACCATTTGGTGGCAAAGTGCAGCAGGACGTTACGTGGGAGATTTCTCACAGATCCATGGGAGAGGGACTTCACAGCTGGAGGCCTGGAGGGCCTCCTTAAGCAGGACGCCGCAGTGCTGCACAGGGCTGTTTGAATTAACCCTGCAAAAGACAGAAAAGGAACACAGATGGTGTGAGGAAAGAATAGTGAAAGATTCGTAGGCAAAAGAGAAACAGGCTCATGTTTCACTCCACCCATATTTTAGTTAATGACTTCAGAGGGAGTTTTTCCTGAGTAAATACTGAGGCAGGGGCTCAGGATATATCTTATGGACTTAAAAATAACTGAAAACCCCCAAAGTAAAAATTGAATCAAACCAACTTTATATCATTGAAAGTTGAACCATCCTCCCAGACCCAGCCAGAGCCATTGACATTTGTCATTCCAATCCAGTGGGCTTCTATAGGAATCCCCAGGAACAGGTCCTACAAGGGGGAAAAGGACAGAAGGGATAAAGGATCTGAACAGAATCACCCTGGAGAAAAACAGCAGCATAATATCAAGGAGAAAAATATTCCAGCATTTCAGAAAGAGCACGGTGAGTCCTGACTGACCTGCTATATGAGCCAAATAATTTCAGTCTCCTTAATGTTCTTTTGAGTCATAGTACTTGTGGAAAAGAGCCACGAGAATTGAGAATTTGGGAACTAGAGGTGCTCCTGACTGGTGGTAAAGGGGAACAAAGGCCTCACATCTGCAGGATGAATGTGAAGGAGCGGGACATGTCCTAGCACTAAGTTATTTGGTTTTATTTGTCTGTTAACTATAAATGAAAAGGGCTAAATGTTTTTTATTAGCTGTCATTCATCCCATTATCTTATTGGTTTCCATCTCTGATGCCTATTCTTCTTTAATCATCTATATGGGACTCTGAACCAAATTTTAATCTATGATAATGGACTTAACCGTGATGAAGGTTGGTTGGGGCACTATCAGCTTAACAGTCGATGAAGGTGCAAACAGTTCTTTGTATAGATTCCTATGTCAGGAAGGATACTATCAATTTATTTTGATTCTTATCTGCTTCGCTTTAACTACCCAGTCTTCAGATACTTACTAATTCCCTCTAGCTCCCTGTCTCCCACCCTCTTCTTTTTTTCCCTTTCTGCTCCCCTCCCCCACCTTCTCTCCTATTTATTTTGGGTCTTCACATCCTAAACTCAAAACTCCGGTCATCTGAAGAAGTGGGCTGTGCCCACAAAAGCTCATGATACTAGCTACATGTTTTGTTAGTCTATAAAGTGCTACCAGGCCATTTGTTGTTTTTTTCTGCACAGACTAATTCGGCTACCCCATGAAGCTTCACAGGTAGAGTTGGTCGAAAGATGATACTTTATTATTTTCTGTGGAAAATTTCTACAAAAATGGAAAATTCTGACTATCCATCTAAAAATCCAAACCCCAGAAACCAGAAATATTTTAATTTTCAGAAACTGAAAATTGAAAAATTTCAGGTGAAAGCCAAAACATTTCAGTCAAACTCCCCAAAATTTCAGCTCTTGGTGCTCAGTTTTCCATAAATTGAACCTTACAAGGAAAACAGAAACTTGGTATGAAAATTTTCTTTTAGTCAAAACACCAATTTTTTGTCAAAAAAGTTTTGATGGAAAATTTTCACCTAGCCCTACCTCAGGGCTCTAATCTAGCACATCTGTCAATTGGACTGCTATAAATTTGGCTTCATTGCTGATATTTACCCTTTCCCTTGTGTCACTGATTATCAAAAGTTCTGAATCTTGGGTGGAGCAGAAGTTCTGGCTAGAATTCCAATCTTTCTTCACCTTGGAGAAGTAGTAACAGCTGTCTCTATATTGTACCCACTGGTCAGGGCATCCCAGACAAGAATGATCTGTAAAGGAACCACAAAATACTTATAATGGCTCAGGTCAGAGATTGCATGTCTTTCCTGAAAATACTTACACTTGATAGCCAAAGCCACTGAGACTCCTAACAGCAACAGGCAGAAGATCCCCAAAATCACTGCAATGATCTTCCAGAGATGAGATGGAGCAGGGGAACCTACCAAGTAAACATAAAGATGGGCAGAATGAGCCACTATGCTGAATATCTGAAATCAGGTAACATACAACTATATCTAAAATTCAAACAACACGTCTATTCACTATACGCTGGGTAATTCTGGCAGGCAATAAAAGTACTTGCAAAATGATGTCTTATCTGTTAGAGCCCTTCACCTTCTATGCTATATGGTGCTTTTTATCTCCTGCTTCTATGCTATATGGTGCTTTTTATCTCCCCGCTGATATGCTGTTGATATAATAGAGGAACATTGCTATTTTAATATCCCTTAAATCTATCTTGGGGTATAGATAGCAGTAAGTTGTTTAACTAAACAAAAGGTGGAATATCAACTCCTTGATAATTTACCGTACCTTTGATTTCTGCATTTTCAGGTCTTTGATTCAACTGCTGCTTAGGAGGCGTAAGAAATTTTGTATTCGTGTAGATCGTCTCTTTCTTTTTCATTCCTAGTGGGTTATAAGAATGGAAATGTAATACTGTATTTACTATGCTAAGATAAGAAATTAGCAGAAAGGTGACTAGCTTCAAAATCTGATATGGATCTGACCTTTCCCAAGGTTGATTGGCTTTTGGATCAAGTTTGTCAGTTTGGGTCCATCTCTAAAGACAAATCATAATATACTACAACAGGAGAGACCTGTGTATCACATGAATTGCCTAAAATCATAATTTATTCAATGTTCTCTTTTTTCTTGATTCTTATACTAAAGTGTACCACAGAAGAATTAAAAAGTTAAACATTTATATAATCTCATTCATTTTAAGTATCATCACACCTTTTTTAATTTACAGCAGAAGTGCATTTGACTTATGGTATGATATACTTCTTTAATGATAAAAGCACCAGGAGCATTTGGCCAGGAGGATATCTATGTACCATGTAGATCCTGAAGAAGAAGGTGAACATTTGGAACACAACTTTATGTGGTATATCTGTCCTTGTCCTGTATTCCTATAGGAGAAGGAGTCTGAATAAACTTATAGAAGCAGGAGAGTGAAAAAAATGAAGCATTAACTCTGCAATGAACAATACAGAGTTGTAATGACACAGTTGTACATTCCTCTATCCCAGCACAAACAACTCACAGAAAAGGGTCTACCCTTTTGGAATTCAGGTGGTACTCATTCTGATCAGGGTGTTAACTTCGAAGTCCAGTCGTAACCATTTCAGTGGTGAAGTAATTGAGCTACTATATGACACAAGAAAACACATTTGTATACAGATAATTGTCAGCTTCTGGGTGGTGGTACTTAAGTATACAATACAGAATACAATTTTTTTTTAGAATTTTGACAGATAATGTTTAACTTTATTTTAAAATTTTTAAATTTTGATCAATTTAAATTCATAGTGGTGCAAAATGATGAGTTTTAAGTATTTTTAAAAGGTTTTTATCTATTTAAGTTGTTACAGTTGTGGGATGTTATGGAGGGTCAGACAATAATTATTTGATGACAGTAGAGGTTCAGATTCAAACAAAGGAAAGCGGTATAATGGTTCAACACAAATCTCAACATCATATGCCAAAATTTTATCTTTAACTCGAACTCTAATATGTTTTCAAGTGTTTTTCTTACTCTGACTCTCTGTAGAAATATTCATAGCTATATAGTATACTTAGATTTCCAGAAAGCCTTTGACAAGGTCCCTCACCAAAAACTCGTAAGTAAAGTTATCATGGGATAAGAGGAAAGGTCCTCTCATGGACTGATAACTTGTTAAAAGACAGGAAACAAAGGGTAGGAATAAATGGTCAGTTTTCAGAATGGAGAGAGGTAACTAATGGTGTCCCTCAAGGGTCCGTACTGAGACTAATCCTATTCAATCTAATTATAAATGATCTAAAGAAAGGGGTAAACAGTGAGGTGGCAAAATTTGCAGATGATACCAAACTGCTCAAGATAGATAAGACCAAAGCAGACTATGAAGAGCTTCAAAAAGATCTCACCAAACTAAGTGATTGGGCAACAAAATGCCAAATGAAATTTAATAAGAACATAAGAATGGCCATACTGGGTCGGACCAAAGGTCCATCTAGCCTAGTAGCCTGTCTGCCAACAGAGGCCAGCACCAGGTGCCCTGGAGGGGGTGGACTGAAGACAATGATCAAGCAATTTGTCTCGTGCCATCCATCTCCAGCCTCTGACAAACAGAGGCCAGGGACACCATTCCTACCCCCTGGCTAATAGCCTTTTATGGACCTAACCTCCATGAATTTATCTAGCTTCTCTTTAAACTCTGTTAGGGTATATCTACACTAGCCCCCTAGTTCGAACTAGGGAGGCTAATGAGGGCGACCAAAATTGCAAATGAAGCACGGGATTTAAATATCCCACACTTCATTAGCATGTTCCCAGCCAATCACCGTTTTGGAAATTGACTAGCCCGGAAAAACTGCCCACATCTACATGCGGCAGAGAAGGGCGATTCCGAAATAAACCCCTTACTTCGAATTACCAGTTAAACCATGTTCTTCCAGGCTAGTCAATTTCCAAAATGGCGACCGGCCGGGAACATGCTAATGAAGTGTGGGATATTTAAATCCTGCGCTTCATTTGCAATTTCGATCACCCTCATTAGCCTCCCTAGTTTGAACTAGGGGGCTATGTAGACATACCCTTATAGTTCTAGCCTTCACAGCCTCCTCTGGCAAGGAGTTCCACAGGTTGACTATGCGCTGTGTGAAGAAGAACTTTCGCTTATTAGTTTTAAACCTGCTACCGATTAATTTCATTTGGTGTCCTCTAGTCCTTGTATTATGGGAACTAATGAATAACTTTTCTTTATTCAGCCTTTCCACACCACTCATGATTTTATATACCTCTATCATATCCCCCCTCAGTTTCCTCTTTTCCAAACTGAAAAGTCCCAGTCGCTTTAGCCTCTCCTCATATGGGACCTGTTCCAAACCCCTAATCATTTTAGTTGCCTTTTTCTGAACTCTTTCCAAGGCCAAAATATCTTTTTTGAGGTGAGGAGACCACATCTGTACGAAGTACTCAAGATGTGGGCGTACCATAGTTTTATACAGGGGCAGTAAGATATTCTGGGTCTTATTTTCTATCCCTTTCTTAATAATTCCTAACATTCTATTTGCCTTTTTGACTGCTTCAGCACACTGTGTGGATGTTTTCAGAGAACTATCCACGGTGTAATACACCTTGTAAAAAATAATCCCAACTATACATACAATATGATGAAGACTAATTTAGCTATAACCACTCAAGAGAGAGATATTAGAGTCATTGTGGATAGTTCCGTGAAAACATCCAGCCAACATGCAGCAAAAAAGTGATCAAAAAAGCGAACAGAATGTTAGAAATCATTAAAAAGGGGATAGAGAATAAGACAGAAGATATCTTATTGCCTCTATATAAAACCATGGGACACCCACATCCCGAATACTGCATACAGATGTGGTCGCCTCATCTCAAAAAAGATATATTGGCATTGGAAAAGTTTCAGAAAAAGGCAACAAAAATGGTTAGGGGTTTGGAACGGGTCCCATATGAAGAGAGATTAAAAAACTGGGACTTTTCAACTTAGAAAAGAGGAGACAAAGAGAGACTATAATAGAGGTCTATAAAATCATGACTGGTGTGGAAAAGGTGAATAAGGAAAAGTTATTTACTTGTTCCCATAACATAAGAACTAGGGGTCACCAAATTAAATTAGCAGGTTTAAAACAAACAAAAGGAAGTTTTTCTTCACGTAGTGTACAGTCAACCTCTGGGACTCCTTGACAGAGGATGTTGTGAAGACCAGAACTTTTAACAGGGTTCAAAAAAGAGTTAGATAAATTCATGGAGAGTCAATGGCTATTAACCAGAATGGGTAGGAATGGTATCCCCCTAGCCTTCCTCATTTTTTCAGGAAGAATGGCTCTTGTGGAAGGGGGAGATTTTACACAAAAAGGAGCCATCTACTCAGCTCCTTTTTGTGCAAAAGCCTCTTGTGCAAAAATAGCTGTTCATTAATTATGCAAATGAAGCATGGCGATATTCTACTCCGTGCTTCATTTGCATAAGCTTTTGCTGAAGAAGGCTGCAATATCAACGTAGCTTTAGATTCATAGACTTGAAGGTCAGAAGCAATCATTGTGATCCTCTGGTCTGATCTCTTGCACACTGTAGGCCACAGAGTCTCACGCACCCCCTCCTGTAATAGACCCATAACCTCTGGCTGAATTACTGAAGTCCTTACATCATTATTTAAAGACTTCAAGTTACCAGGGGATTCACTATTTATACTAGCTTAAACTTGCAGGAGACCCATGCACCAGACTGCACAGGAAGGCAAAACTCCCCAGTGTCACTGCCAATCTGACCTGGTGGAAAGTTCTGTCCTGATCTCAAATATAGTGAGCAGGTAGACCAGTGGTGGGCAGCCTGTGGCCCACAGACCGCATGAAGCCATCATACTAATCTGATGGTGACCATCTCTGCAGGTACCACCTCCTGCATGTCCCAGTGGCCACGGTGCACCATTCCCAGCCCATGGGAGCTGCAGGAAATGGTGGCCAGCATATCTCCATGGCCCCTTCGCCTGCAGGCACGGCTTCCCACAGCTCCCATTTGCCAGGAATAGAAAACCACTGTCACTGGGACCTGCAGGGGATGGTGCCTGTGGATGGTAAATGTCAGCAAAATGTCCTGCGGGCCTGCAGTCAGACTACCCTGATGGGCTGCATGCAGCCTGTGTGCATCAGCTTACCCAGCATGTGGAGAAGACCCACCAGGGAAATAATTCTCTCTAGTAACTCAGGGCATATCTACCCTGGCCAATTATTTTGCAATAATAACTCCTGAAAATCTATTTTAACATAGGACCATGATGACCAGCCCAGGTTGGGGGACCTCTTCACTCAGGCCCTGGTGCTCCAGATGCACCAAATTCCCCTCTATTTTCTGCACATGATGGAATGCCACTTCTGGCAGTGGGAGACCAATTCCAGCTGGTGAGACCGCATTGTCCTGCAGCAGTGGGATGACCAGCAGTGGCTGCAAAACTTCCGCATGTGTACAGCCTCCTTCCTGGAGCTCTGCGAATGGCTCACCCCTGCCCTCAGGTGACACTGCACCCAACTGCGACCCACCATCCCCTTGCAGAAGTGCATTGCCATCCCACTCTGGAAGCTCGCCACGCTGGACAGCTACCTCTCCGCTGGGAACCAGTTTGGCATGGTTACATCCATGGTCAGGGCCATGCTCATGCAGGTTTGACTATTTCCCTAGGAGGGTGATGAAGCACTGGAATGGGTTACCTAGGAAGGTGGTGGAATCTCCATCCCTAGAGGTTTTTAAGTCCCGGCTTGACAAAGCTCTGGCTGGGATGATTTATTTGGGGTTGGTCCTGCTCCGAGCAGGGGGTTGGACTTGATGGCCTCCTGAGGTCTCTTCCAACCCTAGGATTCTATGGTTCTATCATTCTATAGATGGTCAAGGGCATCTATGCTATCCTGCTGTGGAGAGTCAGCACCCTGGGCAAAGTGGACCCCATCGTCACTGGATTTGTAGTCATGGGCTTCCTCAATTGTGGGGAGCCATCCTGGCCTCTGATCACTGGGCCTCTGAATACATCAACAGGAAGAGGTACTTTTTGATGGCTCTGGAGGCCAATTATTTTGAAATAATAGCAGCTGTGCGTCCACACGAATGCTATTTTGAAATAACTATTTCAAAATAAGTGCTCTTTCTCTTCACAAGAAGGAGTTATTATTTCGAAATAACCGGCTTGGGAGTGTGGACACTCACCTTGTTATTTCGAAATAATGCCCTCGTGCAGACAAGCTCTCAGCGCCCCCTTAACTAATGGCCTGTCCCCAGTCATTGGGGACCTTTGCTACTGGCAGTTGCTAATGGACTACATGACATTGTAGGCAGTACAATCACACAATCCCCTTCATAAACATAGCAAGCTCAGACTCTGTAGAGATCTGTAGAGAGCTCCTGCCTCCCCACATGCCGTGGCTTTAGATTTTCTAATGAGATAATCACGATAAAAACTTGTCAGTAGGTTTATGAAATTCAGTGCAAGAATGAAAGCAAATCATAACTAGCTTCACAACTTTGTTCCTTTTCTTGGAGGTATGGATATCAGGTAAGGTTTGTGATTTTAAACCCTGATGAACCAAAGCATCCCTGTGATTCAGAAATCATATTGGCCAGATCAGTCACGTTCTTAATTTTTCTCTAAAAATATTGGCTATATATTTCATGTTGATAACATTCCTTACTCCAGCCCCTCCTTTACTCCATTTTGACCATAAGCATGCCCAAAAGCAGAAAATCAGGCACTTAGGGAAATGTTATTGGAAAAATGTAGACACTGAGTAACTTTAGGTGCTTAAAGTCTCAGCTTGACGAAGCTCTGGCTGGGTTGATTTAGTTGGGATTGGTCCTGCCTTGGGGCAGGGGGGGGGGCTGGACTTGATGACCTCCTGAGGTCTCTTCCAACTCTATGATTTTATGATTAAAGGATTTGTCATGGGGTTTAGTGCATAGCAGTGGAGCTAAAACTAAGATTCAAGCACTTGAAATAAGGTCTTATGTGCCTGAATCCTTTTGAGCATTGTGCTCTTAGTAATTATTAAATTCCATTGTTTCACAGATTATTTTTCCTGAAATGTAGTATCCTGCACTTTGTCCAATTTGAGTCTTATTTTATTACCTGTCCGTATTTTTCATTTCTCTAGGGTGCTTTATATTATATGACTGTCCTTAATGATGTTCACAGCACTTTCCCCCTTTCTTGTTTTATTATTTTGTTATTTTCTCACTTTTACAGATTATGCATAAATATGTAAAGTAAATGTAGCCCAACACAATCCTACATGGTATCCATTCACAAGATCATATGTTGTCATTTTCCTTCTGCCTTTGCTTACAACCTGCAACACTTTTCAGATTTAATTACTTGGTTCATAGACAAACCAATGTAAACTGTTTTCTCAAGTATGTTTGCTTGAGGGCCTATATCACATTTTCCTGCTCTCCCCAAATGTTCCTTGTGCAATCTTCAGATGCTGAACTTGTAGATTTTGCCTTTAAGGGTAAAATATTTAAAGATGGGGTCAGATGATTGCCTGAAAGTTCAAAACTGTTAAGACCCAGGAATTTAAATCAGATTCCTCTTCATATCTAATGAATGTTACCCCAAGGAGGAGGAGATCACGGAACTATAAAAAGATACTATCTGTCACATAGATTCTCACAACTATAAATCTTTAAATATGTAATCCCTACTGGTTTGTAACGAAAAAAACATAAAATCAAATTTATGTGTGTAAATAATATCTTTCATAGAAACACTTTCACTCATTTTTTGAATTAGACAATACAAGTAAATTTTACCAACATTAATGTTCTACTTTAATAATAAAGCTTTAGATGTATTTGACCATGACACTTTTGTCGGTACCTGTAGTTATTTATGAAGAAGCTGGAGACCAAGGGTAGATCTACTTGTGCTCTGTCTTTTCTGGTAACGTATATATGAATCCACAGAGGAGAAAAGATGTCCTGGCTGTCCTGATAGAAGATAAACTATGCAAGCCAAAAGAGAATGGTGTATTCACTTTGTGATGTTCCAGCTGAAACCGCACAGGAAGGTCATTGGCTGTTACTATGAAAAGACCTCCCTCAGTGCAAAGTGCTTGTTCATTTCTGGAAGTGCCTGATTCTTTCCTTTGTCAGATGTAAATCAGGTGTAACTCCATTGAAATCAGTGTACATGAGAGGAGATCCAGCTCTAATTCTTATTTTAATCTCAATGAGTGTATGTCGGAGGGGGGGGGGGTTGGGGGGATACTTCTCAGCAGTAGGTTATCAAGGAATGACATGGAACTTGGAGCCCCACAGGTTATGCCACAGCAATGGAATATTTCTTTCTAGCCATTGTCAGTGCACTGCATTTTTCATTTCACTCTGAACTACTCTGGGTTTTTTGTTACAAAGGGAAGGGTAAATAGGATCTCTTGAAATGGCCTCCGCTGTCTAATTCACTGTTTAGCCCTTTACACATCTTTTCTTAGACTTCTCTTTATAAAAATATGCTAGGGGAAAGTACACAAATAGGATTAATAATGATTGAAGCGCAGAGTCCAGCTGAGGGGGGCAGTGGAAAGTCCCACCACTGACCGAGCTGTGTCCCTTGCCAGGGGGCACAGATGTGTAGTGGTTCAACAGTCTACTGACAACTATTATTGTGCATCGTTTGACAATAAACTTGGCCTGGCACCTGCACGGCTTTTAGATTCTGTGGTTATTGGGCATTCTCTTGGAGTCTGTTATGCTTGATATCTGCGCAGAGTTGGGGCAGCACACATAGGGAACACACACAGCTGAACAATTATCAACATTTGACAGAGCAAGCTATCTGTCAGGACACTACATCAGTGACATCAGGACACCCCCAAACCACTGATTTGGAGGGTAAGCAAGCTCTCTACTGTAAGAATCATGATCTAACATGACAGAAAACCACAAGATAGGGAATCTCCTTAACCCTTCTCTGAAAATCTCCAAAGAGTGAAATGAGGTATGGATGTGCTGGGTTGCTAGCTAACGAGGTCCATATGGATTTGAAAAATACTGTGGTGAAGAAACATGCAATGTAATTTGCAAGGACAGGGCAGAGACTGTAGCCTTGACATGTAGAATGTTACAAACTAAAACCAAGGATGTTAAATGGTTACAACAGCACACCACTAAATTGGAAGTCCAAGAAACAGAAATAAAGAAAGTGTTAAAAGCAGTAGAAGTCTCAAAGCCCTGGAATGCTCCTGTTCGCCTCACAGGGTGGCAAGCACAGAAACAGAATAAAACATTGGTATATGAAACACACCAAAAAGAGATGTCCTGTCCCGCTACGACTGTTTGTTGTCAACAGCAGACTTCGTAGCTACCCTGTGACTGAAGAATGAAGAGAAAAATGAAAAAAGGTGGCCATAGTAAAATTAAGAGATGTAATGGGGTCCAGAGCACTACAACCACAACCATATATTAAAAGCCAGGTCCTGGTTAAAGCTAAACCAGGACCTAGACAGGTGCCTGTCAGAACGAGACAAGTAAGTGCACACAAGGAAAAAGTAGCAAACAGTACTTTTACTGAATTGGTAAATAAAATGAAGATAAAAATGGAATGGTTCATGGAGCACATTAGTATACACGATAGTGGAAGGTTGACTTAAGATATGAAACTCAAGCTACATAATTAACGTATCTTAAATCAAGTTTCTGTGCTTGTCCACATGACAAGCAGGTGTACCGGCACTGAAGGGGTGCTCTCTGGGTGCATCTAGACTGGCAAGATTTTGTGCAAAAGCGGCTGTTTTTGCGCAAAAACTTGCCAGCTGTCTACACTGGCCACTTGAATTTGCGCAAGAACACTGACGATCTAATGTAAGATTGTCAGTGTTCTTGCGCAAATACTATGATGCTCCCGCTCAGGGATAAGCCCTCTTGTGCAAGAATACTTGCGCAAGAGGGCCAGTGTAGACAGGGAAGAACTGTTTTGCGCAAAAAAGCCCCGATGGCAAAAATGGCGATCGGGGCTTTTTTGCGCAAAATTGCGTCTAGACTGGCCACGGATGCTTTTGCGCAAAAGCACTTTTTGCGCAAAGGCACCCGTGCCAATCTAGACGCTCTTTTGTGGAAATGCTTTTAACGGAAAAACTTTTCCGTTAAAAGCATTTCTGCAAAATCATGCCAGTCTAGACGCAGCCTCTGAGTTTAATTTAGTGGATCAATACTAGGCCTGCTAAATCGAACTCCAGAAGATTGACTGTGGCAGTGATAATCTTTCGTGTAGTGTAGACATGGTCTAGGAGACAGGAGCTCCGACTTGATCACAGAAAATGAATAACAAAGAATTTCAAAATGAAAAACCAAGATTAAGTGAGTTAAGAGAAAGAAGTGACAGTTGTGTAGTGGGGGGGCCAGGCAGGGGAGGCAGTTGCTCCTGGGCCCCATGCTGGGGGGGGGTGCCAATTTAGTCCACCTCTGCTCCCCCTGTCATCCCTCAGCTCTCCTGCTCCTCCTCTGCCTGCCACAGCTGGCTGGAGCCTCCTCCCCGCCTCTTCACCCCCAGCCTGATCCTCCTCCATCTCCACCGGCAGGTTAGTTTGTGTGGGGGCCCGGGCCCAAACTGGAAGGGGTGGGGGAAGTTGTGGTACAAGCTCCACCCCCTCCTCCCAGGCTCAGCCGTGCACCGGGTTCGGGGCCCCGCTGCATGACGGTGGAGGGGAACGCAAATTTTGCTTTTGTCCCCGGGCTCATAACACCCTCACTACGCCTCTGAGAAGTGATACATTAAAGCATGGAGCTGCCCAAAAACAGTTACTTGCAGGAAAAAAGGACACTCCCAAACTCCATTTGTCATGTAGACCAAAGCAAAAGACACTGATGGAACTAATTACAAGAACAAGTAACTATCCTCACTCACATCTCAAACCCAGGATAAGAGCTTGGAATATGGGTTCACAACAGCTTTGACCCATGGAACCACACTGTGCTCAGCCAAAAATATAGAATCAGAGAGCTGGAAGAGACCTCAGGAGGTCATCGAGTCCAAAGTAGGACCAACCGCAACTAAATCATCCCAGCCAGGGCTTTGTCAAGCAGAGACTTAAAAACCTCTAGGGATGGAGAGTCCACCACCTCCCTAGGTAACCCAGGGAGGGTTACTTCCAGTGCTTCCCCATCTCCTAGGGAAATAGCTTTTCCTAATATCCAACCTAGACCTCCCCCACTGTAACCTGAGACCATTGCCCCTTGCTCTGCCATCTGTCACTACTGTGAAAAGCCTCTCTCCATCCTCTTTGGAAACCCCTTCAGGAAGTTGAAGGCTGCTATCAAATCCCCCCTCACTCTTCTCTTCTGCAGACTAAACAAGCCCAAATCCCTAAGCCTCTCCTCATAGGTCATGTGCTCCAGCCTCCTAATAATTTTTGTTGTCCTCTGCTGGACCCTCTCCAGTGCATCCATATCCTTTCTGTAGTGGTAGGCCAAGCATTGGACACAATTCTCCAGCTGTGGCATCACCAGTGCTGAATAAAGGGGAATTATCATGTCTCTAGATCTGCTGGAAATGCTCCTCCTAAGGCACCCCAAAATGCAATTAGCCTTCTTGTCTACAAGGGCACACTGTTGACTCATATCCAGCTTCTCATCCACTGTAATCCCCAGGTCTTTTTATGCACAGCTGCTACTGAGCCAGTCAGTCCCCAGCCTGTAACAGTGTTTGGGTATGTCCACACTACAGCTC
Source organism: Pelochelys cantorii (assembly GCA_032595735.1). NCBI lineage: Eukaryota > Metazoa > Chordata > Testudines > Trionychidae > Pelochelys > Pelochelys cantorii. Next base: position 213,791,519 of record CM064326.1, read on the forward strand.
TAATTTGAACTAACTTATTTCGAATTAGTTCATTCGAAATAAGCTAATTTGAAATAATGCGTCTAGACCCAAAAACTAATTCGAATTAGCGTTTTGCTAATTCGAAATAGTGCATCCACACTGATTGGATGCTGGGTCGCATTTAAGGACAGCTGAAACTGGTTCTGGCAGGGCATCAGGTCAGTAGTTGCTTTGTGCGGCTGCTGTATGAGGCTATCTGAGGCTCGTACTTAAAGGGACCCCCCCTGGACAGCCGGTTCTCAGCTTTTTCACTTGCTTGCCTACCTTGCCGAGGGACAGCAAAGCGTTTTTCCTCTCTGCCTGCCTGTGTTGGTGGTTCCCATTGGGGACGCCGCTGCAGTTGGCACCATGGAGCCAGAGCTCGCCCTGGGCATTCTGGTGCAGTTTTTGGACTTGCTGCTGCAAGCCTGCCAGCAATGGCTGGAGGCTACCTGGCACCACCTGGTGCATGTCAGCCCCCTGCCCCTCCCCCTGGCTTCCCTGGGGCCATGGAGGAGCCGCAGCAGTGCCTGGACGCCAGTGTGCCCCGCCGCATCTGGCGTCTGGACACCAGCAGCGACTGGTGGGACCACATCGTCCTGGAGCGCTGGGGAGACCAACAGTGGACCCAGAACTTCAGAATGAAGAAGGACATCTTCCTGGAGCTCTGCGAGTGGCTCACCCCTGCTCTGCGGCAATGGGACACTCACATGAGGCCCGCCATCCCCCTCCAGAAGCGTGTGGCCATTGCCCTGTGGAAGCTCTCCACGCCGGACAGCTACCGATCCATCGGGAACCAATTCGGCGTGAGGAGATCCACCTCATGCAGGTACGGCACTCACTGGCCACTGGGCTGGGGGGGTCAGGGGGCTGCAAGGAGGGAATGGGCCACCCCAGGGAAAACGGGGGGGAGGAGGAGACAAAAGTGCCCCGCACGGGAGGGTTCGGTCTGTCCCGGTCGTACTACACGCTGGCCGTGGCAGCCAGGATCGCAGCGGGGGTTGCTTCTGGGAGTGGGGCCCAGGGCAGTGCCAGGGAACGAACACTCCCAGCCACCCGGGTGCCCCAGTGATTCGCAGTTTGCTGTGTCTCTCTGCAGGTGGTCAAGGCCATCAACCAGGTGCTGCTCCACAGGGTGGTCCGCCTTGCCGACCCGGATGCGGTCATCCAGGGATTCGGTGCCCTCGGCTTCCCCAACTGTGGGCGGGCCATTGACGGGACGCATATCCCCATCCATGCCCCGGAACACCAGGCCTCCCAGTACATCAACCACAAGGGGTACTTCTCCGTGCTCCTGCAGGCTGTGTCTGACCACCGGGGCCAGTTCATGGACATAAATGTGGGCTGGTCCGGCAAGGCACACGACACATGGGTGTTCCGCAACTCCTCCATGTGCCAGAGACTGCACGCTGGGACCTTCTTCCCTGACCACCACATCAGGGTCAGGGACGTGGACATGCCCGTCTGCCTGGTGGGGGATGCGGCCTACCCCCTACAGTCCTGGCTGATGAAGCCATACACGGGGCACCTCAACCCCTCCCGGCAGGCCTTCAATGCCAGGCTCACCAGGGCCCACATTGTGGTCGAGGGGGCCTTCGGATGCCTGAAAGCCCGATTCCGGTGCCTCCTTACCCGCCTCGACCTCGCCGAGCACAATATCCCTCCCGTGGTGGCAGCATGTTGTGTGCTGCACAATGTATGTGAGCGGAAGGGGGAGGCTTTTCTGCCAGCCTGGATGGCTGAGGCTGACTGCATGGCTGGTCAGTACGCACAGCCCCACACCGCCGCCGTCCGGGAGGCCCAGCGGGGGGCCGTCCAGATCCGGGAAGCCCTACGGGAGAGCTTCCATGTGGAGGAGGACTGAACTCTCCCCGCATGCCTTCTTGCACCCTCACTTCCTTCCCCTTTCCCCTCCCTAACCCCCCTTCCTAATGTAAAATAAAAACACCTGTTTTGCCAAAAAAACCTCTCTTTATTGTACATAACTGGGGTAGGGGGAGGGAGGAATGAGGGTAATGAGGGTGGGAGAGGGGAGGGGGAAACCTGGGAGGAGGGAGCTGGAAGGGGGAGGAAGGGAAGGGAAAGCTCAGGGTTCGGGGTCCTGCTGGCTCTCCCGTCTTGCAGCACTGTGGGTGCGGGGGCGTCGGGGGGGAATGGGTGTGGAGGGTGGGGCAGGAGGGACGGGGGGTGCGGAGGAAGCGGGAGGGTGAGCAGGGGTGGGAGGAGGAGCGAGAGCTGGGGCGGCCCCAGGGGCTGGAGCAGGAGGAGGCAGGAACCTGTCCACCAAGGTCTGGAGGTGGCCATGGAGGTCACGGCCCTGCTCCTCCAGCGCCTCCAAGCTCCGCTGCCACAGCTGCAGGTCCTCCTGGACCCAGCAGTCCTGGGTGCGGAGCTGGTGCTCCAGTAGCCACAGGTGCCGCCGCTGATAGTCCTCCAGGTTGCGGGTGCGCCTGCTGGCCCGGGTGCAGGTGGCTGTTGCAGGCAGGGTGGTGCGCCCTGCAGTCCCAGGTGCTGCGGCTGTGGTGAAACAAGAGCAGTGGTCAGTTCTCCCTGGGGACACAGTGGGTGAAACCCAGCCCCCCTCTGCAAGGCGAGGTCGGCGTGTGGGGAACAGGCCAGGGCCCCCGCATGACACCCAGCTGCTGCTCCATGGTGGGCAAGGCCCAGGCGCACGGTCCCTGGGCTCCCTCTCCAACCCCCACCCCATACACATAAGGGGAGCATGATGGCACTCACATGTGGAGCCCTCCCTGGCCTTGGACGACACAGCCGATGTGCTCTGTGGGATGCCTCGGGGGTTCTGGGTCCTGGGCAGGCTCCCTGCAGGCTCCTGGCTCTCGGCATCCTCTTCCTCCTCCTCCGTGTCAGGGACGGGGCCCTCTGCCCCGGGGTCTATCACCACCAGGGGGGCATGGACTGCGTGAACCCCCAGGATGCAGTCCAGGGCCTCATAATAAGGGCATGCCTCTGGGTCGGCCCCTGGCTGGGAGGCTCTGGAGTAGGCCTGCTGCAGGTCCTTGATTTCTCAGCGGACCTGCTCCTGGGTCCGCATGTGGCCTCTGGTGGCCAGGCTGGCAGCCATGCAGCTGTAGACGGCCACGTTCCTGTGGCTAGTGTGGAGATTGTGGACGTTGGAGGCCTCCCCCCAAACCTCAATGAGGTCCACGATCTCCGCACTAGACCAGGCGGGCACCCGACTCTTGCGGCCCTGGGCAGGCTCCTGGGAGCTGCCAGCCTGGTCCTGGGAAGCGGTGGAGGGCTGGGTGGCAGCGGGTGGCTGGCTCATCTTGTGCCAGGTGCAGGGTCTGCTGGCTGGGTGCTGGCAGGCTTGCAGCTGGCACAAGCACCGTAGCCAGACCATGGCCCTTTAAGGGCTCCGGGGCCGGGAGTGGGGCAGAAGAGTTTCCCTGGTTTGGCCCAGAGTGGCCACCAGGGCAAGCTGGGAAGGGCTAGCCTCCAACTAGTTCGAATTAAGTGGCTACACAGCCCTTAATTCGAACTACTTAATTTGAACTAGGCGTTAGTCCTCGTAGAATGAGGTTTACCTAGTTCGAATTAAGCGCTCCGCTATTTCGAATTAAATTCGAAATAGCCGTTTGCATGTGTAGCCCCTATTAAAGTTAATTCAAACTAACTAATTTAGTTTGAATTAACTTTGTAGTGTAGACATACCCTTTGGGATTCTTCTGTCCCAGGTGCAGGACTCTGCACTTGTCCTGGTTTAAGCTCATCAGATTTCTTTTGGTCCAAGCCTCCAGTTTCTCTAGGTCACTCTGGACGCTATCCCTACCCTCCAGCATATCTACCTCTCCCCCTAGCTTAGTGTCATCTGCAAACTTGCTGAGGGTGTAATCCATCCCCTCAGCCAGGTCATTAATAAAGATATTGAACAAAACTAGTTCCAGAACTAATCTTTCGGGCACTCCTCTTAATATTGACTGCCAGCCAGACGTCGAGCTGTTGATCACTACTCGTTGGGCCCGACAATCTAGCCAGCTTTCTATCTAGCTTACAATCCATTTATCTAATCCATACTTCCTTAACTTGCTGACAAGAATATTGTGGGAAACTGTATCAAAAGCTTTGCTGAAGTCAAGGTATATCACATGCACTGACTTCCCCATGTCCACAGAGTCAGTTACCTCGTCATAGAAGCTAATCAGATTGGTCAGACATGACTTGCCCTTGGTGAATCCATATTGATGGTTTCTGATTACTTTCCCCTCTTCCAAGTGCTTCAAAATGGATTCCTTGAGGATCCCCTCCATGAATTTTCTGGGGACTGAGGTGAGGCTGACTGGTCTGTAGTTCCCAGAATAGTCCTTCTTTCCTTATTTGAAGATCGGCACTATATTTGTATATGATATTTTGTGTGAGACTTCCCCCATTTGCCACAAGTTTTCAAAGATAATGGCCAATGGTTCTCAAATGGCAGCTTCCAACTCCTTCTGCACCCTAGGATGCATTAAATCCGGCCCCATCAATCTGTGTATGTCTAAACTTTTCTAAATAGTTCTTCACCTGTTCTTTCTCTGAGCGCTGCCCACCTCCTTCCCATACTGTGATGCCTAGTGCAGGAATCTGGGAGCTGCCCTTGTCTGTGCCTTGACAGAGGCAAAAAAAGCATTGAGTACTGTCACTAGGTTACCTCCCTCATCTAGTAAGGGCCCCACACCCTCTCTGCTCACCCTGTTATTGCTACCATGCCTGTAGAAACCTTTCATGTTACCCTTCACATCCCTTGCTAGCTGCAAATCCAATTGCGCTTTGGCCTTCCTGATTACACCCCTGCATGCTTGAGCAATATATTTATACTCCTCTCTGGTCATCTGTCCAAGTTTTCTCTTCATGAAAGTGCCCTTTTTGTGTTTAAGTGCTGCAAGGATTTCCCTTGTAAGCCAATCTGGTCGCCTGCCATATTTGCTATTCTTACTGTGCAGTGGGATGGTTTCTTCCTGTGCCTTCAATTAGGCTTCTTTAAAATACTGCCAGCTCTCCTGGACTTCTTTCCCCTTCATGTTAGCATCCCAGGGCATCCTGCCCATCAGTGACCTTAAACCTTTCTGGTTTTCAGCAATCTCCCCCTCCATTTTCATGTTTAGTGCAGCTCAGCTAGATCAGAGGATCTATTCCAAATTCAGGGGAAACTTCATTACAGTAAGGGTATATCTACACAGCAGCTAGACATCTGTGGCTGATCTGTGCCTAGATCTCGGGCCCCAGCCCAAGTCTGGAAGTGCACACTTCTGTGAGACAGCACCAGCAGTGAGACTCCCCCACTAAGAGCTGACATCACTGAGAGCTGTGTTAAGTGCTGGGACCTGAAGACAGCCCAGGTGGACTGGTGAGCAGAGCAGCTAGTATAGATGAGGAGCAGTGAGTGGTAGGTGACGAGGAATGGCACACCAATGCCCAGGGCTCGACAATCTATGTAATCTACTCGCCCGTGGCGAGTAGATTACAACCCAGAAGAGCCGGGTTCGGGCGATCTGCGCATATGCAGAACGAGCTGCGCATGCACAGATCTCTGGACAGCGCGGCTGGCGAGCCCTGCTAATGCCCATATAGTGGAGTGAGCAAATGCCTTCTTAGGCCCCACCCCTCCCATTCCATGCAGAATGGGAATTTAACTCTGCTGATACACCTCTGAACTCTGGGCCTGCACTGATTCAGGACCCCTGTCATTGGGCTGTGGAGAAGGAATGGGTTTGGTACTGGGGTTTGGGGGTTGCTGGACTTAAGAACCTGAGGGAAAAGGACACTGCCCAACTTACTTGGGAGGGAGTGTGTGGTTTTGTTCATGGTGTATGTGTAGGAACCAGCGTTCTCCCAGATTAATGTCCAGTTACTTACCTCCTTTGATTAAAACTTTCTTTGCTACACTCAAACTCTGTGCCTGCAAGAGGAGCATTGCCTCCCAGAGGTGCATATATAATTGTGCCATGCCACTGGCTGGGGGCTCCAGCTGGTTTTTGTGTTGTAGTGTTGAAAAGGAAGCTGTAGACTCTGAATCCAGCCCTTGTTGCTGCCAACTCTGACTGGAAGAATTATACTGAGGAACTGTACCCTGCTTGTGTCATCTGCCAGGGTGAGACGCTGTTTGAGTCAACTTTTGCTTAGATGAAATGGTTAGGATTTAGAATGAAGGATTATTTTTAGTTGATCTCTAACCTTTATCTCCACCACATATAGTCACTGCGTCTTTTGCAGCAATCTGAAAATCACTCAAAAGTCAATAAACGTGCATTTCATTTTACCTAAAATAGTGTGTGTTGGCTGAAGTGCTTGGGAAATCTCAGCTCAGTCTATAAAGTGTGTCCTTTCCACACTGAGGGTGCAGCAAATACCTAATGAACTTGCACTGCCCAAGGGAGCATTGAGCAGTATAAGATGGTACGGTCCTGGGATGTAGGGCTAGTGATGAGGGAAACAGGCTGGAGCATCTCTGTTGATGGCTCATGATTCACTGGGAGACCATCCATGTGCAAAGAGTGTGGGAACAATTTGCATTGTGGGGATAGGGTAGGGATGCTGAAAGCCAATGTACCAAACTGTAAATCCTGTACATCATAGAACCATAGTACCATAGAGCTGGAAGAGATCTCAGAAGGCCATCCAGTCCAATCCCAATTAAATCAACCCAGCCAGGGCTTTGTCAAGCCGAGACTTAAACACCTCTAGGGATGGAGACTCCACTACTTCCCTAGGTAACCCATTCCAGTGCTTCACCACCCGCCTAGTGAAATAATTTTTCCTAATATCCAACCTGGACCTCTCCCACCACAACTTGAGCCCATTGCTCCTTGTTCTGCCATCTGTCACTACTGTGAACAGACTTTCTCCAGCTTCTTTGGAACTTCCATTCAGGTGATGGAAACCATTTCAAGCTGGGGGCATGACAGCCCCCAGGCCTGTTGTTCTAGTTCCTATGGTGTAGTGGCTATCGGAGATTTGTAGTTGACAAAGCATCGCAGTGTGAGAAGCAGCTCATGTTGGTGCATTTGAAAAGCTCAGTGATCCCACAGCCCAGATTGTACCCTCACGCAGGGCTGGCCTTACCATGAGGTGAACTGAGGCGGCTGCCTCACGTGCCAGACTGTGGGGGGGCACCACTAGGACCCAGAGTGTAGAAAATTGTGTCTGCTGCTGGTGCATATGTAGGTAGCAGAGCAGGAACATGAGAGGAGTAGAACAGGAAGAAGGCAGAATTGAGACCTTTCGAAGTTTTGGCCCAAGCGAGGGGGTATAGGGGCATCATTTGAGCTCCCCGCCTCAGGTGGGCCAGCCCTGACCTCACAGTTTGCCACAGCTAATTAACCAGGATGCTCAGAGCAGGTAAAAGCTGTTTAAAGCAATGGCCAAAGCTCCACACACACACACTTCGGGGAGGGATTACACTGAGGGACTTCTCCCAGTATTAGAGTTAGGATGACCTCACTGGCTTTCACCATCCTGCTGTGATATGAGTCCACTCCATAAGTACTGCTGTGGGGTGCTCCTTGTGAAACAGTGTGAGATTCAACCAAGAGAGACTGGGTGTTCACCCCACGGCATAGCAGCACTGTCAAAAAGTTGAAAGCCATGCTCTCCAGGCTGGTGAGAAGGTGGAACTGAGAAAGATGGCACAGGCAGCAAATGTTGACTCTGTCTTAGGTTGAAATGAATTTGTTTGCATGGGGCTACTCTTTCCGGTTAAATGAAGCTCTCTGGCATCCTCCTATGAAAAGGTCAATAGCAGTCAGCTGAGGAAATATGAATGTCTGTTGAAGACGGTGGCTTATACCACACAGGAAGCATCAGGCTCACACTGCTAGTGGGAAGCCCTGAACTTGACCAAACAACTCAAACCATGGAAACTTTTCGAGTTAAAAATAAATCATCCAAGAAGAATACAATTCTTGCAGATGAATTTGTCTTGTCAAAGTTCCTGTGTGTGTGTCTGCAGAGTAGAAATCTGCAAGAGTAAAAGCCATCAAAATCCCTCAGTTTCTAGGGCCCTTCTTCAGTGTTTTTTCTACTTTTGTAGGTTCTGAGCTTTCAAACAAAAGCACACAGCAAAGAAACATGCAAGGAAGCCTCACTAGAGCAGTTTATGTGCTCGCCTATGGTGCAATGCTTTCATACTGTAAATCATAGAACCATAGAGCTGGAAGAGATCTCAGAAGGTCATCGAGACCAGCCCCCTGCTCTAGGCAGGACCAATCCCAACTAGATCAACCCAGCCAGGGCTTTGTCAAGCTAAGACTTAAACACCCCTAGGGATGGAGACTCCACTACTTCCCTAGGTAACCCATTCCAATGCTTCATCACTCTCCTAGTGAAATAGTTTTTCCTAATATCCAACCTGGACCTCTCCCACCACAACTTGAGACCATTGTTCCTTATTATGCCATCTGTCACTACTAAGAACAGCCTTTCTCCATCCTCTTTGGAACCTCCCTTCAGGAAGTCGAAGGCTACTATTAAATCCCCCCTCACTCTTCGCTTCTGCAGATTAAACAGACCCAACTCCCTCAGCCTCTCCTCATAGTCATATGCTCCAGCCCCCTAATCATTTTGGTTGCCCTCCGCGGGACCCTCTCTAATGCATCCACATCCTTTTTGTAGTAGGGGGCCCAGAACTGGACACAATACTCCAGATGTGGCCTCACCAGAGCCGAATAAAGGGGAATAATCACATTTCTGGATCTGCTGGTAATGCTCCTCTTAATGCAACCTAATATGCCATTAGCCTTCTTGGCTACAAGGGCATACTGTTGACTCATATCCAGCTTCTCATCCACTGTAACCCCCAGGTCCTTTTCTGCAGAACTATTACTTAGCTGGTTGGTCCCCAGCCTGTAACAATGTTTAGGATTCTTCCATCCCAAGTGCAGGACTCTGCACTTGTCCTTGTTGAACCGCATCAGATTTCTTGTGGCCCAATCCTCCAATTTGTCTAAGTCACTCTGGACCCTATCTCTGCCCTCAAGCATATCTACTGCTCCCCCTAGCTTAATGTCATCTGCAAACTTTCTGAGGGTGCAATCCATCCCCTCATCCAGGTCATTAATAAAGATATTAAACAAAACCGGTCCTAGAACTGAACCTTGGGGCACTCCGCTAGAAACTGACAGCCATCCTGACATTGAGCCGTTGATCGCTACCCACTGGGCCCGGCCTTCTAGCCATCTTTCTATCCATCTTGCCATCCATTTATCCAATCCGCATTCCTTTTACTTGCTGGCAAGAATATTGTGGGAGACCGTATCAAAAGCCTTGCTAAAGTCAAGGTATATCACATTCACTGACCTTCCCATGTCCACACAGCCAGTTACCTCATCATAGAAGCTAGTCAGATTGGTCAGGCACGACTTGCCCTTTGTGAATCCATGCTGACTATTCTTGATCACTTTCCTCTCTTCCAAGTGCCTCAAAATGTGTTCCTTAAGGATCCCTTCCATGATTTTTCCAGGAACCGAGGTAAGACTGACTGGCCTATAGTTCCCTGGATCGTCCTTCTTCCCTTTTTTGAAGATGGGCACTACATTTGCCTTTTTCCAATCATCCAAGATCTCACCCGATCTGCATGACTTTTCAAAGATAATGGCCAAAGGCTCCTCAATGACATTTGCCAACTCCCTCAGTACCCTCGGATGCATTAAGTCCGGACCCATGGATTTGTGTATGCCTAGATTTTCTAAATAGTTCCTAACCTGTTCTTTAACCACTAAGGGCTCTCCATCTTTATCCCATATTGCGTCACTAAGCGCATTAGTCTGGGAGCCAACCTTGTCCGTGAATACAGAGGCAAAGAAAACATTGAGTACTTTAGCTTTCCCACATCATTTGTCACTAGGTTTCCTCTTTCATCCAGTAGGGGCCCCACACCCTCTCTGATCACCTTCTTCTTGTTAACATGTCTGTAGGAACCGTTCTTGTTATCCTTCACATCCTTTGCCAGTCGCAATTCCAATTGCGCTTTCACCTTCCTGATAACCCCCCGGCATTCTCGAGCTATACATTTATACCCCTCCCTGGTCATTTGTCCAGCTTCCTTTTGTAAGCTTCCTTTTTGTGCTTAAGTTCACCAGGGATTTCCCCTGTAAGCCAATCCAGTCTCCTACCATGTTTGTCTCTCCTGCTACGCATCGAGATGGTTTCTTTCTGTGCCTTCAATAAGGCTTCTTTAAAATACTGCCAGCAGTCCTGGAATCCTTTCCCTTTCATGTTAGCATCCCAGGGGATTCTGCCCATCAGGTCTCTGAGGGAGTCAAAATTTGCTTTTCTGAAGTCCAAGGTGTGTATTTTACTACTCTCTTTTCTTCCTTTGGTCAGAATCCTGAAATCTACCATCTCATGATCACTGCTTCCCAGGTTGTCACCCACCTCTACTTCCCCTATTAGTTCCTCCCTGTTTGTGAGCAGAAGGTCAAGCTGTGCACGGCCCCTGGTCGGATCCTTCAGCACTTGTACCAAGAAGTTATCCCCAACATTCTCCAAAAACTTCCTGGATTGCCGGTGTACTGCCATATTGGTCTCCCAACAGATGTCAGGATGATTAAAATCCCCCACGAGAACCAGGGCCTGTGACCTGGTAGCTTCTCTCAGTTGTCTGAAGAAAGCCTCATCTACCTCATCCACCTGATTCGGTGGCCTGTAGTAGACACCAACCACAACATCACTGCTGTTGTTTGCACCTCTAAACTTAACTCTCAACAGGTTTTTCTTCCTCTATATACTGGAGTTCTGAGCAATCATAGTGCTCTCTTAGGGTAAGTCTACACTTGCAGCCTAATTCGAAATAGGGCTGCAAATGTAGGCATTCGAAATGGCAAATCAAGCCCAGGATTTAAATATCCTGCACTTGATTTGCATCTTCCCAGCCGGGCGCCATTTTTTGAAATTGACAAGCCCGGAATAACTGCCCACGTCTACACACGGCCGTGAAATGGGCGTTCAAAATAAAGCCCTAGTTTGAAATACCTGTTATTCCTCCTGCAATGAGGTTCAACAGGTATTTTGAACTAGGGCTTTATTTCGAACGCCTGTTTCACTGCTGCGTGTAGACGTGGGCAGTTATTCCGGGCTTGTCAATTTCAAAAAATGGTGCCCGGCCAGGAGGATGCAAATCAAGCGTGGGATATTTAAATCACGGGCTCGATTTGCCATTTTGAATGCCTACATTTGCAGCCCTATTTCGAACAGGCTGCAAGTGTAGACATACCCTTACATATAGTGCCACTCCTCCTCCTTTTCTCCCCTGCCTGTTCTTCCTGAACAGTCTATATCCTTCCATGACAGGGCTCCAATCATGTGAGTCATCCCACCAAGTCTCTGTTATCCCAATTAAATCATATTTCTTGGACTGGGCCAGGGCCTCCAGTTCTTCCTGTTTGTTGCCCAGGCTTCTTGCATTAGTGTACAAACACCTCAGATAACCAGTTGATCGCCCTATCTTCTCTATTAGAATCAGGGGTCCTCCTTTCTTGCTCGTTCCTCTTTGCATTTCTTTCCGGTATCCAACTTTCCTCCTCCCCTCAGGATTTTGGTCACCGTCCCCCAACGAACCTAGTTTAAAGCCCTCCTCCTCACTAGGTTTGCAAGCCTCCCCGCGAAGATGCTCCTTCCTCTCTTGGTTAGGTGGATCCCATCTCTTCCTACCAATCCTTGTGCCCGGAACAGAGTCCCATGGTCGAAGAAACCAAAGCCCTCTTCCAAAATGGTTACCGGCTTGCACTTAGTGCAGATGAAATCCATTCTCTCTTCTGGGAGGAAGACAAACATGGCACACGCTGTGCAGGTAACAACAGCAGACCTATCACCATCCATACCTACTGTCCTGGAGAAAGGATTTAAAAGAAAGGCAAGAGAACCTTGGCCCCTTCCCTCTCCCCTTCCAACTCCCTCTCTAAACTCCCTGTTAGCACTCACCTATTTGCAAGCTCCTTGGTCAGTTGCTCACTGCTTTAGAAAGCCCTGGACTGCCTGAAAGTCCCTCCCCCTACCAAGGCTCAGACAGTCAACAAATGACACTCCTAATCTGTTTACTTCACCTTGCCAGAATCTCCTGTGGTCAAATATCAACAATTGAGAATAACATTTCCGTTATACACGTACAATGTCTCACAAATGTGAGGTTGCCCTAATTTGCATTAGGCTGGTTGTAGGCTAGCAAACTGAATCCCACATTCCCAGTCCACTGACATAACACTCCTGCACCCTCTACACACCCCAACCCTGTGCCCTGAGTCCATCATAACCCAGACCCCCTGTCCTGAGCCCCTCATGCACCCCAACCCAGACTTCTGCACCCCCACATCCCCAGTCCCCTGCATATCACTTCTGCACCCCCCCACATCTTAACCCTTTGCTCTGAGCCAATCATACACCCGAATCATTGCCCTGAGCCCCTCACACACTCCAACCCAGACTCCTGCACCCCCACAACCCCAGCCCCCTGCCATGTGATTATTTTCCAGTCCAAAAATGGGGACACATGATATAAGGGTCCCACCATCAATCAAATATTAGTCAAACCCCTGATCCCGTTAGGCCCTGCTCATCTGCCACAGGAAGTCCCACCCCTGGGGGTAGTACTTCCAGGGTCAAGATGGACACATGACCAGAAGTAAAGTGTGTCATGTGACCTCTCTAAGAATTCCTCACACCATTCTCCACCAGTAGGGATGGGCTTGGGCCCCATAGGAGCCCCCCGAAAGTGGATTTGACCACTAAGGGGGAGTTCCACAGCGGATGATCAGTTGGGAAGAGGGTCATGTGACCCCTCTCTAAGAACTCCTCCTATCACCCTCTACCAATCAGGTTGAGTTTAGGCCCCATAGGAGGTGCTGGTGTGTTATATGGAGGTGATGTGTTGTGTATTTAGGAGCAGGGTGCGTGTGGTGGCACTGTGTGCAGGACCAGAGTGTGCGTGGTTGCGCTGGGTGCAGGGGCAGAGTGTGTCATGGTGCTGTGTGCAGGGGCAGGATGTACATGGTGATGCTGTGAGTAGGGGCAGGATGTGTGTGGTGGTGCTATGCACAGGGACAGGATGTGCATGGTGGCACTCTGCGCAGGGGGAGGGTGTGTGTCGCGGCGCTGTCCATGGTGGCAGGGTGTGCATGGTGGCACTGTGCGCAGGGTCAGCACCACAGAAAAGTAGCCCTTCCTATAAATATACTGAGCCGTTTGATGCTGTGGTGCACGGATCGGGATGTGGGTCCCATCAGTTACTCCTCCGTAGTTCGGGAAGCCAAGGGCAGCAAATCCAGCCATGACTGGGTCCAGGTCTCCGAGGCGGATGACCCTGTGCATCAGGATGGAGTTGATGGCCCTCACAACCTGCAGAAGGAGACATAGAAATACACAAAACAGAGAATGAGAGGGGGTGCCTGAGCCTTTGGGAGGGTGCCCATCCCCCTCTTCCCCTCCCCAAACACCCAAGAAGCCACCCCCACTGAGGCCACTCTCCGCCCCCACCCCGCTGCAGAAGGGCTGTGTGAGGCTGGGATGGCACAAAACCCCCAGGGACAGCCCTTCCTCCCCACCCTCTTTTCACTCCTCCTCCCCTTTCCCAAGGGTCCCCCTTTTCCAGGACTCCCCCGCCCCATGCAGGGAGTATACCCCAAGAGTGCCTTACCTCCATAAAGAGGACCCCGATGGTGGACTTCCCTATGCTGAACTGGTGGCCCACTGACCGGTAGCTGTCGGGGGTGACGAGCTTCTATACAGCAATTGCAACCCGCTTCTCAAGGGGGATGGCGGGCCGCAGGTGAGTGTCACGTCTCCAGAGGGCGGGGGCAAGCCAGGCACACAGCACCAGGAACGTGGCCTTCCGCATGTGGAAGTTGTTGAGCCACTGCTGGTCGTCCCACTGCTCCATCAGCAGGCGGTCCCACAGTCAGAACTGGTGTGCAGCCTCCAGATTCGTCTCTTGACCGTGGGGTACGGGAGCAAGGGCATTGCTCCCGCATCTAGGCAGAGGGACTCACAGATGAGCTGGGAGTTGAGTCTGCTGAAAGTGCTGCATAACCTGCAGCATGACAGTGTGGGGCCATCGCATGCCCAGGGGTAGCTCTAGCTTCATAGCCAAAAAGAAAAAAAATGCTGTGGTGTCCAACCAAGCTGGGCAACCAGAGCAGGCACTGCAAAAGCTTTGCTGTCCCTCAGAGAGGTAGGCAAGCCCGCAGCAGAAGCTGAGAAATCGTTGTCCGGGGGTCTCTTTAAGCAGATAGCCTTAGGTAACAGCACCCGGAAGTAACTACTGACCTAATGCCCTGACTGAAGTGGTTCCAGGCGGCCTTTTATGTGAGAAAGTGTCCAGGGAGTGTGGACGCTCTCTTCCACCAAAGAAGATTGCTTTTTCGATCCACTTTTGAAGTGTGGACATGCTCTTTTGAAAGAAGATTTTTTGGAAGAGAACTTCCAAAAAAGCTTCTTTTGAAAGAAGCTTGCAGTCTAAATGTGCCCTGAATGTCTATTTAGCATTGTAAAGTTATAGCTTGTGTTGCAAAAGATTCTGTCCTATCACATGGTAACCAAACTAAATTAATCTGTGTATTACATTTTAGGTTGCTAAAAACAAGAGAAATGTAAAACAGACAAACAAAATATTTATTTTGTTAACTAATTTAAGCCATTTAAGGTCCTACAGACCAAAGACACCAGAAGATATCTCACCACAAAGACACCAGAAGATAATGATATACAGTGAAGAAAAGTTCAAGCATCAAGAGAAGAAAAATGAAATGCTTCATAAATAAGAGATTGGTCAAATGCACCTCAATATATGGATATTGAAATTGGAAATCTGCTACTGTGTAAAACCAACTGATTTACTGTTCTTTTACTGTATTATTGCTGAATTGTTGTATTACTGATGTACATCATTTATAACGTGCATAATATTGCTAAACTGCTTAACCTTCACAGAGGTAAAAACAAACAACAGCAAACAACATGAAAAAAGTGGTAAACAAAATGTTCTAGTAAATATATATTGGGTAAACAAATTCACTGTCAGCATGTCACAATTTGGGGTCAGTAACACTCGGTCCCTCTCAGAGAATGACAGAGGCTGGAGCCACTTTGAGTTTAGAGGCCACAGCCCCCAGCCCCTGACATATCTATCTTTTCATCCACAGGGTTGAAACCAAAAGAATATATGAAAATGAACTCTTGAGATATTTATTTATTAAGAATTAAGTCATTATAGCAATTGCATGTATATTAAAAATGTAACTTTAATTGTGAGTTTCTACTGCAAGCAGAACTCTTCATTTTAGGAATGCTTTTCTGGCTTTGTCGTGTGAAAACTCATTTATAATTGAAGAAAAATCTGCTATTTATGTGCAATATCATATTAAGCACTGCGAGCCTATTCAAACACTTTTGTCCCACTGTAGAATGATGATAGTTCTTTATTTGTTTTAACATGTTGAATGTGCATTCACCTGAAGCCACTGATGCAAGGAGACTGACAAAAATACATAATGCATTTGTGATATTAGGAAATACAGTTGACAGTCCGAGATCGAATATTTCTTGAAGCAGTTCTTTTAGCTTGCGGTCCGATTTAAAGTTGGTGGAATATATGAGTTTCAGGAAGATGATCTTGTCACAGAGATCTCTTGAAATTTTGTTGTTGAAACTGTTCATCTGCTGAATATAGGTCTCCATCACTTAGTTCCCTGAACTCCCAAAGGAATCCAAAAAAGGTACAAATTTGTCCCAGTTACTCAAATCAACAAGTAAGACCAGATTTGATAGAGTCAATAATAACAAGAACAAAAAACAAACATTGACTCAATAGGACCTTTCTGCATCAGATTGAGATGTTAGGCTGTGATTGGTGGAAAACTCAGATGAAATGTCAATACCCTGCACTACTGATTTGGTCTCAGAAAGGGTTTTGTCCCATTGATCATGAATCTTTTGAATATCTTTAAGAAATGATTCAATGTACATGTTATGTAGCATTGCATGCTTCAGTTACAACCATAGTCATCAACTAGTCGATCGCGATTGACTGGTTGATCATGGGAGCACTGCTAGTCGATCGAGAAGCAATGTTCCCAGCCCCCCTTTGTTCCCCATACCCCCAACAAGGAGCCTGTACTAGTGCTACAGCTTCTTGCAAAAATAGAGCTAGCTCCGGCTTCCTGCAACGAGGGATGTGGGGGGGGGGGGAGTCCAGAGCCAGATCTGGTGTGGAGCTGTGGGACTTTCCCCCACGCTGCAGGAAGAAAGGCAGCATGGGGAAAGAAGGGAAGACAAGAAAGTGCACACTTCTCCTCTGCCCACAACAGCATGTGCTTTCTTGTCTTCCCTTCCTTCCCCGTGCTTCAGGAAGACAGGGGAGAGGGTAGTTAAGATGGTGGCACAGGATCCAGAATGGCTGGATTTCTTAACGGAGTCGTACATGTGCTTCTTCTAGTGCTGCCTGCAGATATTGCCCCACATATCCTCATCCCTGGAGACCCTCAGGTACCAGCCGAGCTGCCTCTGCCTCTGTCCCCATAACCTAAGAACTAGGGGTCACTGTCACGTTACTGGGTTTTAAGGGGAGCTGCCAGATCACTGCTGCACCCATCGGGGGGGGGGGAGTTGCCCCAAAGTCTGTACAAAGGGGCCATGTGAGGTATCAAATGAAAGCTTATGTTCTACTGAGTCTATGTATGCTACTCATGTACTTGTGTGATATCTGTCTGTGGAGTTATGAATATGAACTCTGTGCTTATACTGGGAATGATCTCTGCCTAAGACAGAGCAATGGACTCTGGATGACCTGTTGTAAAGAGCAATTGTTCAGTCAGTGACTATGCTAATTAGCATGGCTCCAAGGACGATGGCTCTCAAGATGCCCTATACACACCTGAGGAATGCGTTTGGAACCTGCAAACCAGCCAATATCATGGCTGATGACATGGGATACAGGGATAGGTCACTTGGCCATGTGACCCATTCCAGTTTGGAAGGTACCGGGGATGGATATAAAGTGCCATGAGGTGGACTCCATCTTGTCTTCAGTTCTGCTCCTGATCCCAGATGCAGCCTTGTGAGGAACAGCGAGCTGGGAAGAATCGTGGATCCATCCTGACATAGGATGTACACCAGAGACTTTTAAGATAGCAGTTTGTAACATCTCTGCTGAAAGCCTGCATCAAGAACTTGGTGACTGGTACATGTAATGTATTCTCCTTAACAACCTTACTTTCAACCTTTTCTTTCTTTTGTTAATAAACCTTTAGGTTTTAGATTCTAAAGGATTGGCCCAGAGTGATCTTGTGGGTAAGATCCAAAGTGTAAATTGACTGGGAATCTGTGGTTGGTCTTTTGGGACTGGAAGAACTTGTTCAGGGTAGGTGAGATTGGATTCTATAACCCTTCAGCCTGGGATTGATTGTGGCACAGGGAGAGCTGGGGTGTCTGAGGGGTTTTGCTCATGAGGCTTCCTGCTGGCCAGACTGGCAGCTGAAGCACTCGGTGTGACTGGTTTGTGGCCTATTTGGGAAAGGCCTCCAGTCAGGGGCTGTAAGGAGCCCTGATTTTGAGCAATTTGCCCTGAGCGGACGCCCTGAGAGGACGCCCTGAGCGGTGCCCAGACCCAGCCCAGTCTGTCACAGTCACCAAATGAAATTGATAGGTAGCAGGTTTAAAACAAACAAGAGGGAGTTTTTCTTCATGCAGTGCACAGTCAACCTGTGGAACTCCTTGACAGAGGATATTGTGAAGACCAGGACTTTATCACGGTTCACAACAAAGCTAGATACATTCATGGAGGACAGGCCTATCAAAGGCTATTGGCCAGGATGGGTAGGAATGGTATCCCTAGCCTCTGTTTGTCTGGAAATGGGTGACAGGAGAGGGATCACTTGATGATTCCCTGTTCTGTTCACTGCCTCTGGGACTTCTGGCATTGGCCAATGTTTGGTGGCAGGATTCTGGGCTGGATAGACCTTTGGTCTGACCCAGTATGGCTATTCTTATGTTCTTATGTTCTGACACAACAACATTGGATAAATTGGTTACTATCCATTCAGTAGGTTATCTGGAAGACAGCATCAATAAGAAACAACTGGCTCTGTGTCAACTACCAGCATATCACAGAGCAGTGTTACCAGTGGAACAAAAAAGCTGGCTATTCCTGTTTCCTGCCCAGTGAATCTTATAGCAGAGAGCAACAACTAGCAGTCAGGGTAACCTATAACATGAGTAGACAGTACTGTGTAATAACCAATTAAAAACAATTATATATAAAGGCCTCACATATAATGTTACTACTCCAAATGTCTCTTATACTTCTCATACACATAGTTTTCATAGAATCATAGAATACTAGGACTGGAAGGGACCTTGAGAGGTCATTGAGTCCAGTCCCCTGCCCTCGTGGCAGGACCAAGTACTGACTAGACCATCCCTGATAGACAGTTATCTAACCTACTCTTAAATATCTCCAGAGATGGAGATTCCACAACCTCCCTGGGCAATTTATTCCAGTGTTTGACTACCCTGACAGTTAGGAACTTTTTCCTAATGTCCAACCTAAACCTCCCCTGAGACAGTTTAAGCCCATTCCTTCTTCTTCTATCCTCAGAGGCCAAGATGAACAAGTTTTCTCCCTCCTCCTCATGACACCCTTTTAGATATCTGAAAACTGCTATCATGTCCCCCCTCGATCTTCTCTTTTCTAAACTAAACAAACCCAATTCTTTCAGCCTTCCTTCATAGGTCATGTTCTCTAGACCTTTAATCATTCTTGTTGCTCTTCTCTGGACCCTCTCCAATTTCTCCACATCTTTCTTGAAATGCGGTGCCCAGAACTGGACACAATACTCCAAATGAGACCTAACTAGCGCAGAGTAGAGCGGAAGAATGACTTCTTGTGTCTTGCTCACAACACACCTGTTAATGCATACCAGAATCATGTTTGCTTTTTTTGCAACAGCATCACACTGCTGACTTATATTCAGCTTGTGGTCCACTATAACCCCTAGATCCTTTTCTGCCGTACTCCTTCCCAGACAGTCGCTTCCCATTCTGTATGGGTATGTCTAGACTACATGACTCTGTCGACAGAGCCATGTAAACTAGTTTACCTGGCATAGGCAAAGAAGCGGGGATTTAAAATAAACATGGCCACCACGCTGTGCCGACAATCAGCTGATCCGGCACAGCGCGGCAGTCTAGACTGGAGAAGCCTTTGCCAAGCGATCCCTTATGCCTCGTGAAACGAGATTTACAGAATCGGTCAGCAAAGGCTTCCCCAGCCGACAGATCCGCATCTAGACTGCTGCGCTGTGCCGGATCAGCTGATCATCGGCACAGTGTGGCAGCCATGTTTATTTTAATGAAGCGGGGATTATTTAAATCCCCGCTTCTTTGCCTATGCCGGGTAAACTAGTTTACATGGCTCCGTCGACGGAGCCATGTAGTCTAGACATACCCTATATGTGAAACTGATTGTTCCTTCCTAAGTGGAGCACTTTGCATTTGTCTTTATTAAACTTCATCCTGTTTACCTCAGACCACTTCTCCAATTTGTCCAGATCATTTTGAATTATGACCCTATCCTCCAGAGCAGTTGCAACCCCTCCCAGCTTGGTATCATCTGCAAACTTAATAAGCGTACTTTCTATGCCAATATCTAAATCGTTGATGAAGATATTGAACAGAGCCTGTCCCAAAACAGACCCCTGTGGAACCCTACTTGTTATACCTTTCCAGCAAGATTGTGAACCATTAATAACTACTCTCTGAGTACGGTTATCCAGCCAGTTATGCACCCATCTTACAGTAGCCCCATCTAAGTTGTATTTGCCTAGTTTATTGATAAGAATATCATGCAAGACCGTATCAAACACCTTGCTAAAGTCTAGGTATACCACATCCACCGCTTCTCCCTTATCCACAAGACTCGTTATCCTATCAAAGAAAGCTATCAGATTGGTTTGACATGATTTGTTCTTTACAAATCCATGCTGGCTGGTCCCTATCACCTTGCCACCTTCCAAGTGCTTGCAGGTGATTTCCTTAATTACTTACTCCATTATCTTCCCTGGCACAGAAGTTAAACTAACTGGTCTGTAGTTTCCTGGGTTGTTCTTGTTTCCCTTTTTATAGATGAGCACTATATTTCCCCTTTTCCAGTCTTCTGGAATCTCTCCTGTCTCCCATGATTTTCCAAAGATGATAGCTAGAGGCTCAGATACCTCCTCCATCAGCTCCTTGAGTATTCTAGGATGCATTTCATCAGGCCCTGGTGACTTGCAGGCATCTAACTTTTCTAGGTGATTTTTAACTCGTTCTTTTTTTATTTTATCTTCTAAACCTACCCCCTTCCCACTCGCATTCACTATGTTAGGCATTCCTTCAGACTTCTCGGTGAAGACCGAAACAAAGAAGTCATTAAGCATCTCTGCCATTTCCAAGTTTCCTGTTACTGTTTCTCCCTCCTCACTGAGCAATGGGCCTACCCTGTCCTTGGTCTTCCTCTTGCTTCTAATGTATTTATAAAAAGTCTTCTTGTTTCCCTTTATTCCCACAGCTAGTTTGAGCTCATTTTGTGCCTTTGCCTTTCTAATCTTGCCCCTGCATTCCTGTGTTGTTTGCCTATATTCATCCTTTGTAATTTGTCCTCCTTTCCATTTTTTATTTGACTCCTTTTTTATTTTTAGATCATGCAAGATCTCGTGGTTAAGCCAAGGCGGTCTTTTGCAATATTTTCTCTCTTTCCCATGCAGCGGAATAGCTTGCTTTTGGGCCCTTAATAATGTCCCTTTGAAAAACTGCCAACTCTCCTCAGTTGTTTTTCCCCTCAGTCTTGATTCCCATAGGACCTTACCTATCAGCTCTCTGAGCTTACCAAAATCCGCCTTCCTGAAATCTATTGTCTCTATTTTGCTGTTTTCCCGTCTACCCTTCCTTAGAATTGTGAACTCTATGATTTCATGATCACTTTCACCCAAGCTGCCTTCCACTTTCAAATTCTCAACCAGTTCCTCCCTATTTGTTAGGATCAAATCTAGAAGAGCTTCCCCCCGGTAGCTTTTTCAACCTTCTGAAATAAAAAATTGTCTCCAATACAGTCCAAGAACTTGGATAGTCTGTGCCCCACTGTGTTATTTTCCCAACATATATCTGGATAGTTGAAGTCCCCCATCACCACCAAATCTTGGGCTTTGGATGATATAGTTTGTTGTTTAAAAAAAGCCTCATCCACTTCTTTCACCTGGACAGGTGGCCTGTAGTAGACTCCTAGCATGACATCACCCTTGTTTTTAACGCCTTTTAGCCTAACCCAGAGACTCTCAACACTTCTGTCTCCTATGTTCATCTCCACTTCACTCCAAGTGTGTTCATTTTTAATATATAAGGCAACGCTTCCTCCCTTTTTCCCCTGTCTATCCTTCCTGAGCAAGCTGAACCCTTCCATACAAACATTCCAATCATGTGTATTATCCCACCAAGTTTCTGTGATGCCAACAATGCAATAATTGTACTTATTTATTAGCACTTCCAGTTCTTCCTGCTTATTACCCATACTTCTCGCATTTGTATATAGGCATCTAAGGGTATGTCTACACTAGCCACCCTAGTTTGAACGAGGGTGGCTAATGTAGTCATTCGAACTTGCAAATGAAGCCCGGGATTAAAATATCCCGGGCTTTATTTGCATGTTCCCGGGCGCCACCATTTTTAAATGCCCGGTAGTTCAAATTCCCTGCCCACGGCTACACACAGCACGGGCTAGGTAGTTCGAACTAAAGCCCCTAATTCGGACTACCGTTACTCCTCCTGCTATGAGGATCCATTATAGCCCACGCGCCCTCCCATTTCTGACCCATCTCTCAGGTCTCCATGTTCTCCAGTTACCTGTGGGCTTTGCTCACCTGTCCCCGTCAAACCTAGTTTAAAGCCCTCCTCACTAGGTTAGCCAGTCTGTGTCCAGATAGGGTTTTCCCCCTCCTTGAAAGGTGAACTCCATCTCTGCCTAGCAGTCCTTCCTGGAATAGCATCCCGTGGTTGAGGATGCCAAAGCCCTCCTGGTGACACCATCTTCACAGCCAGGCATTCACCTCCAGGATGCACCTGTCTCTGCCTGGGCCCCTACCTTCAACAGGAAGGATTGAAGAGAATACCACCTGCACTCCAAACTCCTTCACCGTACTCCCAGAGCCCTGTAGTCACTCTTGATTCACTCAGTGTCACACCTCACAGGATCATTTGGGCCCACATGGATGAGTAGCATGGGGTACTCATGGGGTAGTAGTGAGAGGGCAGGATAATCCTCGACAATGCCTCCGTAACATCTTGGATATGGGCCCCCGGCAGACAGCATACCTCCCGAGATGAAATGTCAGGGAGACAGATGGGTGCCTCTGTCCCCCTCAGAAGAGAGTCTCCGACCACCCCTACCCTACGTTTCCTGTTCACAGTGGTGGCAGCAGTCCTCCCAGCCTTGGGGGTATGAGGCTTCTCCTCCTCTGTTGTAGGGGGTGATTCCTTATCTCCTGTATAAAGAAGAGCATAACAGTTTCCTAGTACCATGGTGGGAGGGTTCAGAGCAGCGGTGGAGCAGTGCCTGCTGCCAGAAGTAACCAGCTGCCAGTGTCCACCCTGAGCCATCTCCTCCTCCACCAGTGGTGTGTCCGCAGTCCTGTGTAGTGGGACAGCTACCTCAGCTGTCTCCTCATGAACACAGTCCAGGAATTGCTCGTGGATGCGGGTGCTCCTCAACCTGGCCACCTCCTCCTGTAGCTCTCCCACCTGCTGCCTGAAAGATTCCACCAGCAGGCACCTTTCGCATTGGATGATCTTCCCAGCCTGGATATCAATAAGTGGGAATTGCAAGCCACAGTCCTCGCAAAACCACACCAGGATCTGGGTAGAGGCATCCGTGCTCTGTTTGGCTACAGGCGCAGGTGGAGGAGACAGAAGCAGTGCTGGCACAGGTGTTGCGGGTCTTCCTGACCATAGTAGGCCTCCCTCTGTCAAACTCCCTCTTAAACGCCCCTGTCTGCAGCCCCCTGTCCGCTTTCGCTCCCTGGTCGCTCTGGGACTCTCTGTAACAATGCTTATCCCAGTATTGCAAAACATTCAACTTGTAATGGTAACTGTAATAGCCCTAAGAGGAGTGTTCTCCTATCTGTGGCACTAAATTAAAAGGGCCAGGCTATCATGTCATATTAAAAAATATATGATTATGCTTGGGTATATGGTGGTGTCATATGTACACTTACCTATCTGTCCATATACACTAAAATCCACAAATATATCTGTCACCCTGTATAAAAGTTTTGCATAAAGAAAGATTATATGTTTGCCCTCTTTATCAATGAGAGATATGCACAGTAGTTGCTCTCCCCAGGTAACAACTATTTACTCGGCTTCATAATAATCAGAAATTTTTTTATTAAGTATGAAAGGCAGGATTTAAGCCATTGCAAGTGAAAACAGACAGATCAAAGTAAGTTACTGAGCCAAAATAAACAAAACATGCCAATTAAGTCTAATGCACTAACCCCCGGATCTATACTCGGGGATAAGTTTGAATTATGATACGCAACTCCAGCTAAGTTCATTGCATAGCTTAAGTCCAAGTATCTTAACTCCAATTTTGGCACTGTCCACACTGTGAGAAGTGAAAGGCGGCACACTCTCCCTTCGACTTCCCTTACTCTTCAGAGGAGCAGGACTACTGGCACCAACAGGGGAGCCCTCTCAGTTCTAATTTGTGTCTGTTCACAAGACCCGCTAATTCAAACCTCAGAAGATCAATTATGGCTGCTTCTATCTTATCTATAGTGTAGACATGGCCTAAGAGAAATTGTTTCAAAGTATATTCCTCACTTTTGTCCTTATATCAGAACTAACAGTCTCAGTGTGGACAGGATAGAAATCCTATTGCTATGTCAGTCATGAGCAGTCACCATAACAATTATTATAACTTGTCAGTTAGACAGCTTCTTGCACCCCACAGGCTTTCAGAGCTTTATAATAAAGGCATGAGGCCCTGTATGCTCCTTAGGGTCCTTGGATACTGCACCAAGGCCCCTGGATTCTCCAGCACTCTGGTGAGACACATTGCAAAGTCTGGAGAAACTGCATTTATGTATAACAGAGGTGAGCAACAAATTACAATATGAAACTCTTTGGCTATGCCTACACTACAGGGGTTTTGCGTGGAGCATCCACACCTCAAGTGCGGTTTTGCGCAAAACCCATGGAGCGTCCACACCTCAAGTGCGTTTTTGCGCAAGAAAATTACAGTCAATCGACAGAACAGAGGGCTTTTTGCAGTGTAGGTAAACCTCCTTTTATGAGGCATAACTCCTTTTTGCTCTACAGTTCTTGCACAAAAAGGTGTGTGTGGACTCTCAACAGGGGTTTCTTGCGCAAAAAGCACAGGTGCTCTGATGGCCATTCTATGAATAGCCATCAGAACTTTCTTGCGCAAGAGCGTCCCTGCAGTGTGGATGCTCTTTTGTGCAAAAGCACTTCACTTTTGTGATGTGTTTTTGAGGTGTGGACACGCTTTTGCGCAAGAAGTTTTTGCAGAAGATCTCTTCCGCAAAAAACTTCTTGCACAAAAACCCTGCAGTGTAGACTAAGCCTTTAAGTACAGTGCTATATGTGTTATATGTACAATGTGTTATATTTTGAGATTCAACTGAAATCATTTTAGCCTGGCTCCCATATGGGCTCTACATCGACTGCTAGTGGTTAGGCCTACAGTTCAGCATTGCGTAAAAAGGACATCGACTCATAGAAACATACGGTTAGAAGGGACAGCAAGAGCCATCTGGTCTAACCCCCTGCTAAGATACAGGATTTGTTGTGTCTAAACCGTCCAAAACAGATAGCTATTCAGCTTTCTTCTAAACCAGCACATCCCTTCTCACCATAATGCTGAGCAATGAGGTTCAGAACTAGTGCAGAGGGAAAGTTCCCACGCTGAATGATCAGCAACAATTCCTGTAGCACCAGGTTCTGACAAGGTATAACATGATCAGTAAGTGTATGTCTACACTAGCTCATTAGTTCGAGCTAGGTAAGCAAATGAGGGCAACCAGAGTTGCAAATGAAGCCCGGGATTTAAATATCCCGGGCTTCATTTACATGTTCCCTGGCGCCGCCATTTTTAAATCCCCCTTAGTCCGAACTCCGTGCCCGCGGCTACACGCGTCACAGACTAGGTAGTTCGAATTAAAGATCCTAATTCGAACTACCGTTACTCCTCGTGGAATGAAAAGTAACGGGAGTTCGAATTAGGATCTTTAATTCGAACTACCTAGTCCGTGCCGCGTGTAGCCGCAGGCACGGAGTTCGGACTAAGGGGGATTTAAAAATGGCGGCGCCCGGGAACATGCAAATGAAGCCCAGGATATTTAAATCCCGGGCTTCATTTGCCTACCTAGCTCAAACTAACGAGCTAGTGTAGACATACCCTAAAGGAAATAATCCTGGGTTTGACTGAGATTATGACTGATACCTCTGGTGAATCCATGCTTTGTTTAGAGAGAGGTTCACAGTCAAGGGGTCTTATCGGGGCCATCATTGTTCCTAAATACCTATCTCGAAGTATTGCCAAAGTGTCTAACACAGGGGTGAGCAATAATTTTTGTGCGGGGGAGGGGGCACTTAATGAATTTTGGTACATGGTCTTGGGCCAGCTGTGGGGCCTGGAGTGGAAGGGGCGGGGCTGGGGACTAGCCTCCCTGCAGAGTTGTCTGGGGCTGGAGGCTTTGAATTAAAGACCCAGCAAAGAGCTTGTGGATCCCAGCCCCACTGCTACCCTGTTGCCTGACAGCTGCCTGGGGTTACTGTGGCTATTTAAAGGGCACATGGTGCCAGCCCCTGTAGCAGTAGCACCGCAACTGTGACCCATGAGCCATTGAAATAGGATCCTGCTGCCTGAGCCACTGCCTAGAAATTTGGTAGCAGGATACAAATAGAAAATGGCTGGGTGCAGCCTGTGGGCTGGATCAAAGTGTTAGGTGGGCCGGATCCAGCCTCATGGCTGCAACTTGCCCAGCCCTGGTGTAACATCAACATACCTAGCCTATATAGAGGACATTAAAAAAACAGCAATAGTCAATTCTCCATTCAGAGTTGTTCTTGGTTTTTTTTAATTTAGATGCTGGTTCACTGGAGGAGGGGAGGGGTGCCTGCCTTGGTTCTCTAGTGTGCACTGGCAGCGAAGTAGTTCAGCACAGCATGATCTAATGATGGGAAGAGTTTGACTTTTCCTGAATTTCTTTGAAAGTATATTAATGAAAGATGACAGTTCATTATTATTACTGCTGGGCAAAAATTTTCATGGAAACCATTTTTAACAGAAAAATGTAGATTCAGATTCACTGAAACAATTAGTGAATTTAGAATCAATTTCAGCTAATTGTTTTGGTTGAATAAAAAATAAATATAAGAAAATTTAAATGATTCATTTTGACATTTCTGAAATGATGCCTAAGTCTGCTAGTATACACTGAGGCTGTGTCTAGACTGGCCACTTTTTCCGGCAAATCAGCCGCTTTTCTGGAAAAACTTGCCAGCTGTCTACGCTGGCCGCTTGAATTTCCTCAAGAACACTGACGATCTCATGTAAGATTGTCAGCGTTCTTGCGGAAATACTATGCTGCTCCCGTTCGGGCAAAAGCCCTCTTGCGCAAATGCTTTTGCGCAAGAGGACCAGTGTAGACAACCCAGAATTGTTTTGCGCAAAAAAAGCCCCGATGGCTAAAATGGCGATCGGGGCTTTCTTGCGCAAAAGCACGTCTAGATTGGCCAGGGACGCTTTTCCGCAAAAAGTGCTTTTGTGGAAAAACGTCCATGCCAATCTAGACGCTCTTTTCCGCAAATGCTTTTAATGGAAAACTTTTCTGTTAAAAGCATTTGCGGAAAATCATGCCAGTCTAGACGTAGCCAGAGCGATAGAGAGAGAGAGATTGAGGGAATTTCATAGTGGTAGTTAATCTGGTTGTTCATATCAGGTGAAAGCTGTTTTAAGAACAATAATACTGGATCAGATCAATGGTCCAGCTACCCCAGTATCTTGTCTTCTGATAGTGCACTGTGCTGGATGCTCCAGAGGGATGGAGGAATGGAGTTCTGGCTGTTAGACTTTTAAGGACATATGGAACATGGAGTTGCATTCCTGACCATTTTTACCAATAGTAATTGATGAGCCCATACTCTATGTACATATCCAGTTCATTCTGAATGCACTTATACTTTTGGCCTTCACAACATCCTCTGTGTTCTATGTGTTTCCTTATCTTTGTTTTAAAATGACTGCCAATAAATGTCACTGGGTGACCCTTTGTTTGACCACATGTTTTGACTTTTTCTTTTAGGAAGGTGTTTTGTTTAAGAATTTCCTTTAATTGTATTAAAACAATAGAAAAAAGAAAAATATGAAGGTAAACATTTCAAAAACAAAATATTTAATTTTTCACTTTTTATTACTAGAAATATGTGTTTATAGCTATCAATCTTTTAGAATGCATCTGTCCATCTGTGTGTCTGTCTGCGAGTCCATTTGTTCAAGAACTCCTCCTAAATGGTAAGAGTAAGGCTATCACATTTGGTACACAGCTTCCTCGTCTTGTAACATAAAGCAAGGTCAGAGTCTGGTTGCAGCAGGGCAATTGGAAGCCCTTGGAAAAGGACAGTTTTCCATAACATACAAAGAGAGGGGCTGTTGTCTGTCCACTGTGGGTAGCTGTACCACCAAGGGAATGGCCATCAGGACTGGGATTCTGCCATCTTGCCTGATGGGACACTGAGTAAGTAGCTCCCCCCCCACACCAAACCTTTCTCCCCTCCTGGCCCTTGGCCGCAGCACTGGAGGGAGGGAAAAAGTGGTCAGAGGGGGGATTGCAGGGAGAGACAATGTCCCTGGCATTCGGGGAAGACTGGGGGGAGAGAAAAGGCCCATGCTTGGTGGGATTCCCCCGCCCCGCTGAGCCCCTTCTCACTCCCCAACTCTCCCTCTCACAGCCCCCATCCCCAGCCTCCTGCACTACTCCCCACATCCCCAAGGCCCTACCCTGCCTCTGCACCCCCTATACCACCAGCCCTCTGTCCTGAAGGACCCAGGCAATGCGGGGTAAATCTACAAGTATGGGGAGAGAGAGAGAGATCTTGAACCATTTTTATTTCAGTTTTTCATGGTGGTAGTTAATCAGGTTGTTCATATCAGGTGAAGGTTGTTAAGCAATGCAAATCTGCACACGCTTAAGTGTGGATAGGATTCTGTCCTCTCAGACCAAGTACTTTTCTCAGAATTTAGAACGAGGCTTTCCCCACTGGCTTTTACCACACAGGAAGGTTATGGTTCTGCATTGGCTGTGCTGTGGACTGAGAGCTAGGAATATTTCTGTGGGCTTGGTTGTGAAACAGTGTTAAATTCAATCAAGAGAGGCTGGTATTTACCTCACAACACAGCAGCACTGCTACAGAGGTCAGGACTACACTTGGCAAACTGATCTTTTATTAACCAAAGGTTACGCATGAGAGGAGGCCTGGCCTTTGCAAAATAGCAATGTAGTTAACACCAAGTAAGCACAATCTTGAATGGAGAGGGCGGTACAGGAACACCCAGAATTCTTAAAAAATTGTCTAAATACTTTCCTAGGAACTGGTAGGAAGAGGTCTGACACACAGAAGCCTTGTAAGGTAAGGAGGAATTGACAGGGTAATGAATGACAGTGTATTGTTCAAACTGTCAGGTGTAGGGGTGATAACAAACCATGTAATGTGTAAATATTTGTATCAATGTATAGAAGGAGAAGTCAAAGGAAGGGCTGAGGGGACAGGCTCCTAGTCTGCTGACTGAGCAGGCACCTTGTCAGGGGCATACATGTGTTTGTGTACCTGTGGCTCCTTTGAGGTGCTAGTACCACGATATGTCTACAATAAACCTGGCCAAGTGCCTTCAGCACCTAACTGAGCTTATAATCTTCCTTATAAATACTGCCCAAGTCTGATGAATTAGCATTCTGCCTGCTCTGCTAGAGCCACCTACATCGGAGCTCCAAAACCAGCTTCAGTAGCAGCAATAGCAGGAAGCAAATGATGGCTCTGTTGCAGATTTCAAACAATTTGCTTACACTTTGATACTCTTTCCTGTTCTGCGAGTCTCTCTGGCCATCCTCCTATGAAAGGGTCAATACAAGTGAGCAGAGGAAATATGAATGTCTACTGAAGGCACTTGGCTTATACCACACAGGAAGCAACAGGCTCACACTGCTAGCGAGAAGCCCTGCCCCTGACCACACAACTCAGAGCATGGAAACTTTTTGTGTTAAAGACAAGTCACCTAAGAAAAGTAAAATGTGAATGTTTTTTCTCCAGATTAACTGATGTTTGCAAAGGTAGTTTGTGTGAAGCTATGCAGACATGAGAACTTAACTCCCCCAGGTCTAGAGTCATGTGCAGTGTTTTCTCCACTGCCTTAGTTTCTCTGGTTTTACAGAGAAACACACAGCAAACAAATTCACAAGGAAGTCCCACTAGAATAGTTCATATCTTTTTCATTGGTACAAAGTT
Organism: Pelochelys cantorii; assembly: GCA_032595735.1. Lineage (NCBI taxonomy): Eukaryota > Metazoa > Chordata > Testudines > Trionychidae > Pelochelys > Pelochelys cantorii. Next base: position 213,821,054 of record CM064326.1, read on the forward strand.
TTTACCATGAAAATGATGCTGCTAACTTGTTTACTTTGCCTTATAGGAAACTCTCTGTGGTCAAATATCAATTGCTGAGAGTAACAGCTCAGTAATGCATGTGCAGCATCTCACAAACTTCAGGCTGTTTTAACTTGCACCAGGTTGTTTCCATACTAGACAGCTGAACTGTGTTACTGAATGAACAGGCAAGGAATGGGTTATAGGTAAGGAATAGTTTAAGTGCATCCTTTCTGACTATGCTGATTCATGTTAAGAACCATTTCAGATTGGCATCCACAACAGCTGTGCTATAAAAGCTTTCCCTTACAATGGTTTATTGGCACCTCATCCAACAGAACACCCAGAAATAGATCTTTGGAGATTTTTGAAATGCTACCAGAGAAGAATGGTTGAATCATTTTACATCACACAAACGCTTAGCCCAGTTCAGAGTAAAATGTGTTAAAAGAACCACACATTTAACACAGCTAAAGCAAGTCTGCTCTACATGGTGTTTGCCATACCTTTGGAATGCTTTTGTGAGTGTGCACAAGGCAGTGAAGATACTAGGGAACCAGAGGATTACCAGTGTGTTTTTTGATAACTTCAGAAGGAACATGCTAGAGCAGTGTTTACATCTTTACCATCATTATCATTAAAACCTTTGGTCAAAATCCTTAATCAGGTTTTAACCCTGTGTTTATTTTGGGTAGCTTTTCTATGATTTCAGTGGGACTGCTGTGTAGCTAAGTACTGATTAATGTTAGCAAAATTGGCCCACCAAATTTATCCTAACTGGGAGCTCAAGTGTAAGTTTATAAGATGTGACTGTGACGGACCGGGCCAGGTCTGGGCACAGCTGAGGACGTCCGCTCAGGGGCTGTGTCTAGACTGGCCACTTTTTCCGCAAAAGCAGCCGCTTTTGCGCAAAAGCTTGCCAGCTGTCTACACTGGCCGCTTGATTTTCCACAAAAGCACTGACATTCTAATGTAAGAAATCAGTGCTTTTTCCGGAAAAGCTTTGACGCTCCTGTTCGGGCAAAAGTCCTTTTTGCAAAAAACTGTTGCGCAAAAGGGCCAGTGTAGACAGCTAGCTAAGACTTTTGCGCAAAAGCAGGCTAAACGGAAAAAAGCGGTTTGGATGCTGGGAGACCCCGTAGGAGCCCCGGACTTCCTGGTAACCCGAGCTCTTAAAGCAGAAGCAGGCTGCTGAGCGCACGTGGCAGAAGTGTGCCTCAGACCTCTGGCCTGAGGTCTGCCACGGTGCCCCTGCCGTGCCCAGCAGCCACATCACAGCCAGCATGGCAGCTCCGGGCGCTCAGCCACCTGCACCCCCAGCGCAGGAGGCCCCCAGGGGCTGCAAATGATGGGCCCCATCCTGGTCCTCGGGGGAGCTGGACAGCCTGCTCGACCTCTGGCAGGAGGAGGAGGCCCTCCACGAGACCCACTCGCGGCGCCGCAATGCAGACATCTTCACCCACATGGCCCAGGCGCTCGCCCAGCAAGGCCATCCAGCCCGGACCCTCGAACAAGTCCGAGCGAAAGTCAAGGAACTGCGCCTGGGCTACGTGCGGGCCAGCAAGGGCCAGGGGGCAGGTGTCTGGCACCTGCCCCCATTATGACCGGCTCCACGCCATCTTGGGCCAGCCAGCCCCGTGAGCCCCAGATGTGCCTGTGGACAGCAGCGTGCGCCCCCCCATCACCAGGACCACCGAGGCGGGGGAAGGAGATGACAGCAGTGCATTGGAGGATGAGGCCAGCATTGCCACGCAGCAGGCCCCCTCCAGCAGTCCTGACGTCTCCCGCGCATCCTCCGAGGCCGGGGAAGGATCCACCGGTGAGTCTTGAACTTTGCACTCACAAGGGCGGGGGGGGAGCCAGGCACCCAGAGGGGGGAGGGGGAGAGCATGTCACTCAGGCCATGTGAGCTGCACGCTGTGTAGCATTAGGCAACAAGCAGCATGTGCAACCACGTGGAGCCTGGTGACCGAGCGGCATGTGGCCGTGGCAGGCAGCTACAGGGCACGCCTGGACCGTGCTGCTCACACACATTCGGCGGGACCAGGGGGAAGGGTGGATGCTGGCTGGAACCAGCCAGGGCCCCAGGGACTCAGGCCAGAGCCCGCACCTCCGCAAGGGTGCAGCACGGAGAACAGCACACTGTCCCATGCCTGGCTGTGAGGCATAGCCAGCTGCTCCTGGGTAAACCGCAGCGTCACAGCCCTGTGAACATGGCCCCCACTGAGCCCCTCGCCTGCTCCCGGTGCCTTGGCTGGCTCCCCAAGGGAAGTCCCCACTGCGGCCACACATGTCCCTGGTCTACGTGAGTGAGGGACAGTGGGAGGGAGAAGGGGGGGAAGCGCTCAGGCCACCCTTAGGGCCGCCTGAGTTTTGCTGCAAGGATGGGACACCCCCCCCCTCCCAGTCACTCTCCTGGTTCCGTCCAGGAGATATCCCACGCGATGGGGATCTGAGAGCCCAGACCACCTCTGCCAGATGTGCTTCCAGGCACTGTGTGGGGATGCATCTCGCTCCCTGTCAAACACCAGTGATTAGCCCAAAGCCTCACAGCCTCCACCGGCAGGGAGTTCCCCGCCCTTCACGGGGCCAGGACACAGACCGGTGGTTACAATACATGGAGGAGGACCCTACTCCAGGGGCAGTCCTCCTTGCAAACATACAACATGGCAGGGCAGCAGGGGGAACCGAGTGGGCCCAAGCCACACTACTGTGGTGTCACCTGGGCTCAGGGGTGGAGGGCATGAGGTGTGGGGACAGTGGCCGGCCTGCCTGACTGACCCATCCTTTCTTCTCTTCCCTGCAGCGGGACCAAGCACAAGCCGGGGACCCTCCAGTCCGGCAGCAGCGGCACCCCCAGCTGCCCAACCACGCAGGCACTGGCTCCGCCACCAGGACCAGCTCCTTCGCCGACATGCGCAGGCCGTCGAGCACATCGAGGCATCAATTCGCCAACGCGTCGAGGGGGACCTGCAGTGGTGCCAGGAGGCCTGGGCCGCCTTCCAGGCCCAGTGCACGCGGATGGCTGGCTCCATCGCCACCCTCACTGCCCACATAGCCCATGCCATTCACTATGGCATGGCCTTACCCCATGCCCCCACCATCCCTCCCCTAGTACTGCCCATGCCCCCTCCTGCCCCTGCAATGCCCCCTTCTGCCGCCCCTGCAAGGCCCCCTCCTGCTGCCCCTGCAATGCCTCCTCGTGCCGCCCCTGCAATGCCTCCTCGTGCCACCCCTGCAAGGCCCCCTCCTGCCGCCCCTGCAATAACCCCTCCTGCTGCCCCTGCAATGCCTCCTCCTGCCATCCCTGCAATAGCCCCTCCTGCTGCCCCTGCAATAGCCCCTCCTGCCCACCTCCCCGTGCAGCCTGCCCCGATGCGGCCTGCCCCGCAAGTCCAGGTCTGCCCCCGCAGGAGCGCTCGCAGGGGCCACCCCTCCCAGGAGTAGCTCCTCCCCCTCCCAGCTGACGGTCTCCCCCTCCCCCTCCCAGTTGAAGTTCTCCTCCCTCTCCCTCTCCCCCTCCTCCTCCCCCTCCCCCTCCCCCTTGTAAATAAAAACCTACATTTTTCAGTTGAAAACAAAACTGTGTTGGTTATTGTGTTACTCGAGGTAACTGCAATAAATGATTTGAGATGCCAATTAGCCAACTAAATTTAAGAGGTTTACAAAATGCGGACACCAAATTCTGTATCTATCACCGGTCGTTCCTTTAAGTGGTCATTGGTTTGTGGCGCATAAATAAATACTGACACTTTTAAGTAAAATTTAAACCACAACTATATTAACATAGATAACAAACAAGAAAGGTTAGAAGACGCACACAAAAGAATATGTACATAGTCTAGACTCAGGGGACGATTGTAGTGTTGCTGGCAACCTCAATCCTTTGGTCCTTCCAGGCCTCAGGAGAGGAACAGCCAGGAGATCCCTTGATGGAAGACGACGGCAAAGCTGGCAACCTCAATCCTTTGGTCCTTCCGGGCCTCGGGAGAGGAACAGCCAGGAGATCCCTCAATGGAAGATGACGGCGAAGCTGGCAACCTCAATCCTTTGGTCCTTCCAGGCCTCGGGAGAGGAACAGCCAGGAGATCCTTCGAAGATGACTGGAATCGGGTACGCTGACTCGAGCCTTCCGCACAAACCACGAATCCTCTTCCTGTTCTTCGGGACAGCTCGGACAGGCGATGGTGGCCTAAACCCTCGCCTAAACTAAAAAGAAAAACCCTGGCTATGTCCGACGCACCCAACGAACATTCACGATGTGCTTGGAACCGACGCTTTACAATGGGGGGAGGGAAGGGGAGGGAAGGGGAAAGGGTAGGGGATTGGAGGGAGTCATATGGGGAGACCGAGGCGACCCTACTATGGGGCTTGTGCGAACATGTCTGTCAGGGCCTCTCTGATGCGCACCCCATCCTGGTGTGCATGGCGGATGGCAGCTGTGTGGGGCTGTTCAAACGTCTGTGCCTCGGCTGCCATCCATGCAAGGAGGAAGGCCTCCCCACTCCGCTCCACAATGTTGTGGAGCACACAGCATGCAGCCAGTATCTCCGTTGCATTCTGCTCACCCATCTCGAGACGGGTGAGCAAACAAAGGAAGTGGGCTTTTAAGTGGCCGAAGGCGAGCCCCATCTGATTTCGGGCCCGGTTGAGGTGGTTGTTGAACCGGGCCTGGTTCTGGTCTGGCCACCCCGTGTAGGGCCGCATTAGCCAGGGCAGCAGGGGGTTGGCCGCGTCCCCGACGACGCAAATGGGCATAGGCACATCCCCGACAGTCAACTCCCGCCGGGGGAAGTAGGTGCCCGCCTCCAGCCTGCAAAACAGTCCGGAGTTGCGGAGGATGTGGGCGTCGTGTGCCCAGCTGGACCAGCCCGTGTAGACATCCAAGAAGCGGCCCCGGTGGTCCACGAGGGCCTGGAGAACAATAGAGCAGTACCCCTTCCTGTTCGTGAAATGGGCTGCTCGATGCTCCGGGGCCCAGACGGGGATGTGGGTAGCATCCAGGGCTCCCCCGCAGTTGGGGAACCCGAGGGCAGTGAAGCCGGCCAGCGTAGCATCCACGTTGCGCAGGCGAATCACTCTCGGGAGCACGACATCATTGATGGAGTGTACGACCTGCAGAAGGGTGCAGAGAAACACAAGGGAAAACATCACATAAGGCAGGGGTGAGTGTGCGCTCCCTTGGGCCCCCACACCCCGTGATTCCCTCTGTCCTCACACACGCACACACACACACGCACACGCACACACACACCAGGGCCCCGTCGCCCCACGGCCCCCCCCGCACCACCAGCAGGCCTGTGCAAGGGAGGGATGGCCCAAACCCCTGGGTGACCCAGCCTGGAGTCTTGGCTGCCCCGGGCATGGAGTGCAGCACTCTCCCCCCACCCCACTCCCCACTCCCCACTCCCCCTGGGACTTACCTCCATGACGATCACACCGATGGTGGATCTGCCCACCCCGAATTGGTGTGCCACCGATCGGTAACTGTCTGGGGTGGCCAGCTTCCATAGCGCAATGGCGACCCTCTTGTTCACAGGGATGGGTGCACGCAGCCGGGTGGTGGCTCTCTGGAGCGCGGGGGTGACCCAGGCACACAGCTCCAGGAACGTCCGCTTTCACATGCAGAAATTCCGGAGCCATTGCTGGTCGTCCCATTGCCCAAGGACCAGCCGGTCCCACCAGTCCGTACTGGTGTCCAATCTCCAGAGTGGCCTCTCCACGGTGGGGATGCCACAGGGACTCCATGGCCTCCCTGGTGAGGGAGTCCAAGGCGATCTGTGCCTCCTGGTCCTGGAACAGGAGGGTACCAGCCTGGAGCAGCAGCTGCAGGCACTCGAAAATGGCCAACAGGGGCCAGAGCAGGCACATGGCCACCCCTGGTTCCATGGCAGACAAAGCAAGGCACAAGAAACCAAAACCAGGAAAAAGCACTAGGGGGCAAAAGGGTGGTGTCCCCAAAAGTCAGAGGGCAACCACCAAACCTGCTATGGCTAGCAGTCCCTGCCAGAGGTCCTAACGCACGGAGCAGGAGACAAACGGCTGTCCGGTGAGACCCCTTTAAGCACATGTCTGAACGGAGCTCCAGCCCCGTCCCCGGAAAGGGCTGGTGCCCTTTTGCCCTCTTCAAAATGGTTCCGGGCTTCTGCTTTTGCGCAAAAGTGCACCGCCAATCTAGACGCGCTTTTGCGCAAAAGCGCATCATTCTAACGATAACTCCGGGACCAATCTAGACACTCTTTTGCGGAAATACTTTTAACGGAAAACCTTTTCCGTTAAAAGTATTTCCGGAAAATCATGCCAGTCTAGACGTAGCCAGGGTGAATTGCTCAAACTGAGGGCTCCTTACAGCCCCTGACTGGAGACCTTCCCAAATAGGCCACAAACCAGTCACACCGAGCACTTCAGCTGCCAGTCTGGTCAGCCTCACGAGCAAACCCCTCTGACACCCCAGCTCTTCCTAAGCCCCAATCAGCCCCGGGCCTAACACACAGGTGAGGGGTTTTAGAACTCAATCTCACTTACCCCGAATGGGTTCTGTCCCAAGAAACCAGCCACAGGTCCCAGTCAATTTACACTTTGGATCTTACCCACAAGACCACGCTGAGCCAATCCTTTAGAATCTAAAATCTAAAGGTTTATTAATAAAAGAAAGAAAAGCATGAGAGTAAGGTTGTTAAGGAGAATACATTACATGCATTGAATCTCCAAGTTCTTAATGCAGGCTCTTAGCAGAGATGTTACAACTGCTATCTTAAAAGTCTCTGGTGTACATCCTCTGTCAGGATGGGTCCATGGTTCTTCCCGGCTCGTTGTTCCCTGCAAGCCTGCATCTGGAATCAGGAGCTGAACTCAAGACAAGATGGAGATTTCCACATGGCACTTACATACCTCTCCTGGCATCTTCCTGGCCAGAGTAGGTCACATGGTTCAGGGATTTATCCTTGTTTCACATGCTTGCAGCCATTATGCCCTGGCTGGTTTGCAGGTAGCCAGACACATTCCTTCTGGTGTGTCTCTGGCACTTAGAGATCTATTGTCCATGGAGCCTCACTAATTAGCATAGACATTGAATGAACATTCCTGGCACATTGCTTTGCCTCAGACAGAGAATTTTCCACCATCAACCCAGAGTACATATTTATAACTCCGCATACAGATATTATACAAGTACATGAATAGCATATACAGAATCAGTAGAACATAAGCTTTCATTCATCACCTCACATGGCCCCCTTTGTACCAACTTTTGGGGCAAAACCCCTCCACGGGTGTAGCAGTGACTTGTCTGATCCCCTTAAAATCCAGTAACGTGACAGTGACAAATAATGTTTTGTAACAAATGTTGAAGGGGAAAGGTATAAAAGGGAATCAGAAAGACTGAATTAGCAGCAACAAAAAAGCTTACTGATATAGTTAAAGGATTATGCTGAAATCATGCTTGTTGAAAACAGAACTAGTGTAACCAGAAATTAATAAACCAAAATTGGTGTATAAGAAACTAGGCCTCCTTGGTGAATTAAATAATGTGTGTATGGGATGACTGCACCCACCATTCTCTTGTGGTTTCATCAAGAAAAGACTCTGGGGAGAAAAGATGGAGGTTACTAAAACAAGCTTAACCATCACAGTTGCCACCACCACTCTTTCCTGGGACCTCAGGCCTTGATGATATCGATCCCGAGAAATGTGCTGCCCAAACAGGGCCAAAGAGAGGACTGCAGATGACATTACTACCCCTGCCAACTCCTGCTGAATCAAAACTCACCTGAGATTAAATGGGAATGGACTTTAACAACAGAAGCAATCTCAACTAATTCTTTCCCCAAAAGGCCAGTTACTATAATCTCTGATACCATTTCACTCTGCCAAATAAAGGGAGATTTCCTTCTAAAACTCTCTCCACTGAAAGGGAAAAGGAAAGGAAGAGGGAGAGGGGAAAAGGTGTGTGGTTAAAATAAAAGCCTTAATTAATATTTTACATTTCAAATACTTTATCTGATCTTCCTTTTTTTTTTGTACGTATGTTTAATAAAAAGTTAAAAGGATTTTCATGTTTAGTGTTGTTTGTGAGTGAGGCTTTTTTTTCTCCTTTCCCCTCCCCCTCCCCTTCATGGAGTGTGTGCTGTGACTGGCAGGAGGAAACTGTTGGCTTCTAATTAAAGTTTGAATTGTAGAAGCCTCTATTGATTGGCTGAGCCTTGGTAGGGGGAGGGACTTTCAGGCAGTCCAGGGCTTTCTAAAGCAGTGAGCAAGCGACCAAGGAGCTTGAGAACAGGTGAAGGCTAACAGGAAGTTTAGAGAGAGCGTTTGGAAGGGGAGAGGGAAGGGGCCGAGGTTCTCTTGCCTTTCTTTTAAATCCTTTCTCCAAGACAGCAGGGATGGATGGTGATAGGTCTGCTGTTGTTACCTGCATAGCGTGTGCCGTGTTTGTCTTCCTCCCAGAAGAAAGAACGGATTTCCTCTGCACTAAGTGCAAGCTGATCACCATTTTGGAAGAAAAAATTGGAGGATTGGAGGCCCAAGTGTCGACCCTATGCTCGATCAGAGAGGACAATAGAAGGCAGTGTTTAATCCTGCAAGCATGACAGGTGGAAGAGCCAGAGAGGGCAGCACGGGACCAGGAAGACAACTGGCAGCATGTAACTTCTAGAAGGGGAAAAAGGCCAGCACAGGAATCCCCCAGTGCTATAGAGGTAAGTAAGCTCTTTCAGGCTCTCTCTACAGGCTCTGCAGTAGTGAATGCTTTGGAAGGGACCTCACAAGGAAGAAACCGGAAGGAAACACCATCTACTGGAAGGCATGGGATGCGTAGTCCTAGGGATGGGGGTTCCACGACCACCACCCCCAAAAGAAGACGAAGGGTGGTGGTGGTCAGGGACTCCCTCCTAAGAGGGACTAAGCCATCCATCCGCCATCTGGACCTGGAATCTCGAGAGGTGTGCTGCTTACTGGGAGCTTGAATTCAGAATGTGACTGAGAGGCTTACAAAACTGATGAAACCTTCGGAACGCTACCGCCTCCTGCTTCTCCATGTGGGAACAAACGATATGGCCAAGAATGACCTTGAGCATGTTACTGCGGATTTTGTAGTGCTGGGAAGAAGGATCAAAGAATTCGGAGCACAAGTGGTATTCTCATCCATCCTCCCTGTTGAAGGGAAAGGACTGGGCAGGGATCATCAAATTGAGGAAGTAAATGCGTGGTTGCGCAGGTGGTGTCACAGAGAGGGTTTTGATTTCTTCGACCATGGGACTCTGTTCCGGGCACAAGGATTGTTAGGAAGAGATGGGATCCACCTAACCAAGAGAGGAAAAAGCATCTTCATGAGCAGGCTTGCAAACCTAGTGAAGGGTGCTTTAAACTAGGTTTGTTGGGGGACGGTGACCAAAACCCTGAGGTGAGTGGGAAAGTCGGATACCGGGAAGAAATGCAAAGAGGAACAAGCAAGGAAAGAGGACCCCTGATTTGAATGGAGAAGATAGGGCAATCAACTGGTTGTCTGAGGTGTTTGCCGTGGAGGGCAACCAAAATGATTAGGGTGCTGGAACATCTGACCTATGAGGAGAGGCTGAGGGAGTTGGGTCTGTTTAGTCTGCAGAAGCGAAGAGTGAGGGGGGATTTGATAGCAGTCTTCAACTTCCTGAAGGGAGGTTCCAAAGAGGATGGAGAAAGGCTGTTCTCAGTAGTGACAGATGGCAGAATAAGGAACAATGGTCTCAAGTTGTGGTGGGAGAGGTCCAGGTTGGATATTAGGAAAAACTATTTCACTAGGAGAGTAATGAAGCACTGGAATGGGTTACCTAGGGAAGTAGTGGAGTCTCCATCCCTAGAGGTGTTTAAGTCTCAGCTTGACAAAGCCCTGGCTGGGTTGATTTAGTTGGGATTGGTCCTGCCTAGAGCAGGGGGCTGGACTTGATGACTTTCTGAGGTCTCTTCCAGCTCTATGGTTCTATGATTCTAGTGCTTTTTTTGCCATGCTTGAAAGCAGGATGAGGTTATGATGTATCACATATGCAATCTTGTTTAACACTGTTAATGTCGGTCAGTGATGTGGTTTGGTAATATGTTCAGGTAATATTTGGTAATATTTTTTGAGGGATACAGGATCTGTCGAAAAAGGGTTTATTTTCAACAGATCCTCATCTAGACTCCCTTTTTTTTTTTTTTTCCAAAAAAGCTTCATTTCAGAAAAAAGCAGCGGCCATGTTTATGCTAATGAAGCGCAGGAAATTTAAATCCCTGCTTCATTAGCAATTTCAACATGCCTAATCTACATCTCTCTGTCGACAGAGAGGTGTAGTCTAGACACAGCCTGCAAGTTACAGAGACAGGTTCTTATAGAGTTTATTCTGCTGGCTGGGCCTCATATCTTCAAGTGCCAGGTTGGGGAACTGAACTATGACAGAGGAGTATAAATATATTGCTTGAGCATACAGGTGTGTAATCAGGAAGGCCAAAGCGTAATTGGAATTGCAGCTAGTGAGGGATATGAAGGGTATTAAGAAAGGCTTCTACAGGCACATTACTAATAAGAGGGTGTTCAGGGAAAGTGTGGGACCCATACTGGATGAAGGAGGTAATCTAGCGACAGACGATGTAGGAAAAGCTGAAGTACTCAATGCTTTCTTTGCCTCTGTCTTCACGGACAAGGCCAATTCCCAGAATGCTGCACTAGGCAACACAGAATGGGAAGGAGGTGAGCAGCCTTCACAGGAGAAATAACAGGTTAGAAACCATTTAGAAAAATTAGACATACACAAATGCATGGGGCCACATCTAATGCATGCAATGGCACTGAGGGAGTTGGCAGATGTCACTGCAGAGCCTTTGGTCATTATCTTTGAAAACTCGTGGTGATCAGGGGAGGTCCCGGATAGTTGGAAGAAGGCAAATGTAGTGCCCATCTTTAAAAAAGGGAAGAAGGAGAATCTGGGGAACTACAGACCAGTCAGCTTTACCTCAACCCCTGGAAAAATCATCGAGGGGATCCTCAAATAATCCATTCTGAAGCACTTGGAAAAGGGGAAAGTGATCAGGAATAGTCAACATGGATTCATCAAAGGTAAGTCATGCCTGGCCAACCTGATTGCCTTCTATGATGAGGCAACTGGTTCTGTGGCCATGGAGAAGTCAGTGGATGTGATATACCTTGACTTTAGCAAAACTTTGGTTATGGTCTTCCACAGTATTCTTGCCAGCTAGTTAAGGAAGTATGGATTGGATGAATGGACTGTAAAGTGGATAAAAAACTGACTAGATCGTTGGGCTCTACGGTAGTGATCAACGGCTCAGTGTGTGACTCGCAGTCAGTATCAAGTGGAATGTTACAGTGGTTAGTTCTGTAGCCAGTTTTGTTCAACATCTTTATTAATGACCTGGATAAGGGGAAGGATTGCACTCAGAATGGCAGAATCCCAGGCACTGCTACAGGCTGGTATCTGACTAGCTAAACTGCAGTTGAGCAAAAAAAGACGTGGGGATTACAGTGGATGAGAAGCTGGATATGAGTCAACAGTGTGCCCTTGTAGCCAACAAGGCTAAAGGCACATGGGGGTGCATTAAAAGGAACATTGCCAAAAGATCTAGAGAAGCGATTATTAAGTTTTATTCGGCACTGGTAAGGCAACATCTGGAGTACTGCATCCAGTTCTGGGCCCCCATTACAGAAAGGATGTGGATCCACTGGAAAAAGTCCAGCAGGGAGATGGTAGAATCTCCATTTCCTGGGAGGTTTTAAGTCCCAGCTTGCCAAAGCCCTGGCTGAGATGATTTAGTTGGGACTGGTCCTGCTTTGGGCAGGGGGTTGGACTAGATGACCTCCTGTGGTTTCTTTCAATGGTATGATTCTATGACAGGAGGGCTTGATGGGCCCCTCAAGATCTGGGAGTGGATTCTTGTCCTGTTTGTTCTTACTCTTAGAAAAGACACTGGATTCATAGAATCATAGTATCATAGAATCCTAGGGCTGGTCATTGAGTTCAGCCCCCTGCCCAAGACAGGACCAACCCCAACTAAATCATCCCAGACAGGGCTTTGTCAAACCGGGACCTAAAAGCCTCTAGGAATGGAGATTCCACCACCTCCCTAGGGAACCCATTCCAGTGCCTCACCACCCTCCTAGGGAAATAGTTTTTCCTACTATCCAACCTAGATCTCCTTTATTCTCATGAGCAGCCCAACTTCAGTGCTGGGGTGAGGTCAAAATCATTAGAGCTCTACAAATCCACATTTATCTGCTTTACACCCATGGGTATCTGCATCTGCAGATCTGGATGCGGATATCCGGGGCTCATTTTTGTGGATATAGATGTGGACACAGGACTCTAAAAATAATGGTGAGTTATAGGTCAGCTCTGCTGACAGAAAGTCTCCCATCTGCTGAACAGGTTTGAGCAATGTGGATGGCTGTTGCCAATGTTACAGTAATCACCTCCCCAAAAGTAACCAGGAGGATAACTTTCCAAGCCCAGTTAGGACAGGGAAGCAAGGATCTATTGGCAGACTGGTTGGTGCAGCCTGGTTAACCTTGCCTCTGACTTTGAAGTCGATGCTCCTGATACTTTTGTTGATGTTCCTGTTTGTCCTTCATACATCACAGCAAAGCTACATCCTGAACTTGCTTTTGTCTCACCAGCCACTGCTGGGCCTTTTCCCTATTTCATCTTACTCCAGACAGAGTTCAAATCTCACTCTGTTTACATAACATATACAAGGATGGGCATCCAGCAAAGGAAAGCCATCTTATGTCACCATCTAGACTCACAGCCACCCTGACTGGGAGCTTTCATGCATAATGGGAGTAGAGGTTTGGACATTTCCCGTCTGATGTGCTGCGCCCCTTCATTGTGCACTGCTCCTTGGGCCAGGAAAAACCAGGGCAAAAAGCGTGTTTAGACATCTCAAAACCAGAGAATTAAGTGCACTGATAAGGGGAATGGTTTCTTAACATTTTTTCTAATGGTTCAGAGCCTCGGTGTCAACTCTGCCTACACATCTACACAAGAATTTTCATCACTGGACCCAACCACATCAGCCACCAAATCAGAGGCTCATTTAACTGCACATCCACTAATGTGATCTATGCCATCAAATGCCAGCAATGCCCCACTTCAATGTATATGGCCAAACTGAACAGTCTCTACAGGAAAGAATTAATGGACACAAATCAGATATCCAAAAAGGCAACACACAGAAACCTGTTGGAGAACACTTTAATCTTCCTGGACACTCATTAATGGATCTCCAAGTCGCTGTTTTGTTTCAGACCAATTCCACAAGCCAAATACACAGAAAAGGATTAGAACTTAACTTCATTCACAAGTTTAATTCTTATATTAATGGTTTGAATCGTGATATAGGATGGCTCGCACATTATCAACCAACCAAATAATGACAGTGCTAATGGTTCTTGATGTCTGTGTAGAATCTGGTGTTGGTCATCTTCCTTTCCAAGGACAAACTAATGGTTCTTATCAGCCTCTTGTAACTATTTAGTCTTTGAGATGCTACTAGACTAATTGTTGTTTTTAAAGTTTTTCCTGTTACAGACTCACTCGACTATTCTTCTGAAGCTTATTTACTCACTGTCTTTTTGTCTTCCTCCCCTTCATTTTTTTCCTTCTCCTCTCCTCCCTCCTTCCCCTATTTATTCTTGGATCTGGACTTCCTATACTCCGGTCTTCTGAAGAAGTGGGTTGTACCCACAAAAGCTCATGATACCATCTACATGTTTTGTTAATCTTTGAAGTGCTACTAGACTATTTGTTGTTTCACAAAGATAGAGTGAGAGCCTCTTGTCAGAATGTGGGTCTGACTATAATCTGGACAGCACCTGCATCTCAAAGCTCTGCACACCAGATTAGGTCTGAAAGTCAGCCACCATCTGAATTCCACTGAGCAGCTGACAACACTTCATGACTGCCAGTGCTGAATCTTATTGACCCTTAGTCACCATTATCCTTCTTTGGCCGTACATGTTATTTTCTAAGTAATATGGCATTGAGTAACATAATAGAGGCGCATTTTTACTTTACAATTCCAAAAATCTAATGTCAGATTCCAGGGGTGGGGTTTGACTATAGATATAAAACAGAAAATATGTTAACATGCAATACCTTTGCTCTTTGAGTTCCAATGTATTTGACTCTCATGGTGCTCAGAAGCATGATATTTCATTTCAGTGTAAGTCACTTCCTGCTCAGGCATTCCTGGAGGACTGTAAGTATGGGAAGGATAGACTCTGCATTAGTAGATGACATGGGATAATAAGCAGTGTAGTTGCAGATGTTTCTGTCCCAAGATATTAGAGAAACAAGGTGATGGAGTGATCTTAGACTGGAGAAACTTATGGCTATGTCTACACTACAGCAGTTTTTTCGGAAAAGGAAATGCAAATGCAGCACTCATTTGCAAATCTTGTGCTGTAATTTGCGTATTCTCTTCCAATCCTTTTTGCGGAAGAGGTTTTTGTAATAAAAATCCCTGTGTAAATGGGGCCATTTGTCAGGAAAAAAAACCCTTTTGTACAAGATCCCTTATTCCTCAAAAAATGAGGTTTACAGGCTCTTGCGCAAAAGGGTTTTTTTCCAACAAATGGCCCCAACTACACAGGGCTTTTTATTGCAAAAACTTCTTCCACAAAAAGGATAGGAAGAAGATATGCAAATGAGAGTGTGAGATATGCAAATGAGCACTCCATTTGCATTTCCTCTTTCGCAAAAAACACAGTGTAGACGTAGCCTCTGTTGATGAGAGACACAAGCTTTCAAGCTACAAAGAGCTCTTTTTTGGGATGATGTTAAATGAACAACCAATGGATCTATGAGACATTCATCAGAACAGGTAAGAAACCTTAGGATATTTCAATATTTGGTTTTAATAACTGCATTACAATAAAATGTATCACTATCAGGAGGAAAAGAAATGTGAGAGGGGCACAATATAGTACATAAATACAGCATAAGCATTGTATCTTTTTTCTATTATCTGCCCCCATTTGCACAATTAAAATATATTTTGGCCTCACAGAAACTGATGTTAAACTGGAATAATCCAAACAATCCTTAATATTTTATGCGGTGTTTTAGATTGCAAACTTTTTCTGGGATGGGGTTGCCTCTTACTAACCAGTTTTCATACAATATCTAATACAATGCTTCCTTGATCTTGGAGCCTCTAGGCCAGGCATGTCAAACAGCTGTTTGGAGGGCCGCATGAGGCCTGATCAAAGTTTTTTGCGACCCGCCACTACATTTTTATAAAAGAATGAAGTGCAGCCCACTGGCCACTTGGAGCATGTGGCTGAGTGCCTGCTCACAGCCGGCTGGGCGCTCTGCACCACAGTGACTGCTCACAGCCGGTCGGGCCACTCTGCACAGGCATCAAGTGCCTGCTCACAGCTGGCTGCTGTACTCATACCACCTCAGTGCCTGAGGAAGAAGTGTGTGGCGGCAACGTGGCTCCAGTGGCTCCAGGACCCAGGCATTCGGTTGGGGGGGTGGGGGCTGGGAGTGCCTGGCTCTGGGGGAGGGGAGAGGCTTGAGAGGTTCCTGGTTCTGGGGGAGGGGGGAGGCATTGGACCACAGCCCTTTAGCTCTTCCCCTTGTACAAGCATACAATTCAGTGTTAATTGCATGGTATCATATACTGTTTCTCAAATAATGATAGTAATTTTTCCACCGAATGGAATGGAATCAAGAGCACTGTAATATAGACACACACAAGGGGCTGATTATTGGTTCCCAGTTTAATTTTCATATGTCCTGAGTTTTAAGTACCTAACTGTACTGTATTAATATTTGTCATATGATTTCCTTGGAATGTAGGCATTGCCAAATCAGTATATGGGACCCTCTAGTCTAGTCCAGTATTGTAGCCACAAAAGTGGCCAATACAAGATGTGTCATCGGATGGGGTGTGAATGTGCTCATACATGTCCACAAGAAACTACAGTGGACAGTTATCTCTGGAGAGGGAATGTTTCTTCTTCACTCCCAGCAGTTTGTGGCTGGCTTATGACCTGAAACATGAGTGGGTTTTAATTTGTTTTTTATCCTGCCTATAGTATTTTAGATGTTTTCATTATCAATAAGCCTTCATCCTTTTAAAAATCTTACAAACTTTTGACCTCACTGCTATTTAATGGCAATGAGTTCGACAGATGAACTGGGTAAAAAAAAGCTTCCTTTTATCAATTTTTTTGTCATGTTTTGGCTGTTTGCTTATCAATTCCCACTTTGCACACCTGATACCTATCTTACATTTTACCTATCCTTATTTCATTTTCTGCTCTATAAACTTGGGATGGGTTTCCAATTTCTGAAGGAAACTCATTTGACTCAAATAACATCTGCTTTAAATATAAAAAGGAAAAGGAAATTATCCAGTTTTATATCTAAGAAGTACCAGCCAGTCAAGGGTAACCGGGCCATACCAATATTGCTAATAAATATGCACTTGTACATCAGTCAGCCAAAGGACAATTAACTTGTTAGTCTTGCATGGATTATCTGTGTAAGAATATTACATTTACCTTTGAAAGTGCAAAGTTTAAGAAATCCTAAGGATAGCATAAAGGCCAGCTTTGCAAGCCACTTGATTCATTTTGGTAATCCTTCTGGGGACAAATAGACACTTAGAGCAGGTGGGGGAGGAGAGTATGGGTACAGATGTCATATTTAAATTTCAGGGCAAAAAAAGAACCAGCATATACCTGGTTTACACTGTGTTTCTTTAAAGAAAATTCAAAGACTGTTGATAACCAGGCTGAAGCAATGACTCTGAAATATGAGTCTCTCCCTTCTTGTTTTGGTCTATACTTGTTTTTATTTCAACAAAACAAGTTATGTAGCATATAAAAATAGTTAAAAAGTACTTTAAATTTATATTTAACATTATAACATGTATTATATATGAGCAAATAACAATTTTACACGTGAAATTATTGTATTATATTCAAACAAGACCTGAAAAAATATTATACAATATACCTAAAACATAATCTATAATAATAAATAATTACGACTTTCTGACAGAAGTACACTGGTGGCCCTGACAGGTATCAGTTTTCGTTTGTGTGGTCCTCACTAGGCTTCGAGTTTGACATGCCTGCTCTAGGCTTTACTTTCCTACAAACAATAAATAATCATAGCAATTCTATATAGAGCATTTTGCTCTTCAAAGTATCACTCATCTACAGAGAAATGTGGAGCTATCATTACCAGTTAGATTCAGGTTATAAGGAGCCTGGAGAAGACAATCAAAAGGATACTGGATTAAAAAACTAAGGCTGGAAAAAAATATTCCCATGTGTCCTTTTCTATATGGACTGCAAAAATCTTACTCTTGGAAACAATTCATTAGCCTAAAAGATGTGTGTAAGAGATAATAGACAAGATGGCCTTGTCATTCAAAGTCTTTTCTGTCTTTGATTTCTATGTTTCATTAAAGCTATTTGATACTAAGAAAAGGAATCATCTACATTCACTACTTTTAATAGATATTGAGTAATACAAAAAAACTAATCTTCAATTCCAATTGTCTATAACACTTGGAACAAGAGTTTATGGCTGTTGCAGCAATATTAATTTTAGTTCTGTATTCATTTTCATTAACACAAACCAAGTCGTTAGTCCTAGATCCATATTACACCAGTACAGGTCTGTTCTGCACACTGTTTTTTTTCTCCTGCAATTTGCTGAGCAACTTCTTTATGTCGCGGAGAATCTCTGACATAACTGAATCTGAAGGCACTCAGCCTCTTGCCATATTATACCCTATTTCCACTTGTCCTTTCCCTTTTTTAAATATCTCAAGCAATTGTGTTCTCACCAGCTCTTTTGAGAAGCTATTGCACAATGGCTCACTCTTATGAAAAGTTTGTGGTATCTCATGTAATTTTTCTTCATTCTGTACCATTATTTCAAATTATATTCTGGATCATCTAGAACCAGGGTGGGGAACCTCAGGCCTGGGGGCTGGATGTGGTCCCTGGCTTGCCTGGATCCAGCTCCGAGGCTCAGCACTGGGGAGCCCGCACTGGCGCTCTGCACTGCTAGCCCACCACCCACAGGGCTGGAGCACACAAAAGCTACTAGCCTCCCCACTCCACACACACCCTCCCTAGGCTCTGGTGTATGAGGGGAATGTGAGGAGTGTCTCTTCTTATCAGTCAGGGGTTTGTCACTTGTGTGTGGCCCCAACTGATTTTTCTGGGGATCAGCAGCCCCCTACCCAAAAAAGGTTCCCCACCCTGATCTAGACAATCTCTTTCTCTGTCCTTTGTGTTTACATCTCCCAGTGTTTATAGACTTTCACATTCTCTTCAAATGCTCTTTTTTTGTCATGAGTTAGCAATCATAGCCTATGCTTACTCTCTTCTTGTTAGCTTTCCTCATATCTCATTAATGAATTGATCTAGCCATTAATCATTGTTTTACCCCTCCTCGGAATATCCTCAGGTTTGAGTATATCGTACATATTTTTCATATGGAGATGCCCAGAACAGAATGAAGAATTCTAGGCATGACATCCTGGTCTTCAACAACATATTTCTACTTAAAAAAATCTAAATTAGCTAGAACAAGTTGAACCTCTGTAAACCGGGACTCAGAGGCTATGTCTACACTGCACACTTATTTCAAAACAACTCATGTTATGTCAAAATAACAGAGTGCGTGTCTACACAGCAAGCCCAGTATAATTTCTTACTTCTTACTCCAACTTCTGTAACCCTCATTTCAAGAGGAGCAAAAGAAGTTGGAGGGAGAGCGTTCTTCCTTTGACTACCTACTGTGTAGACAGCGCCAAAAGTCAAGTTAAGGTACTTCAACTTCAGCTACACAATTAACATAGTTGAACTTAGGTAGCTTAACTTGACTTTAGCCCACAGTGTAGATGTGCCCAGAAGGACTTTGGATGTTCCAGGACCAGAGAGTCCCAGTGGAGGGCTGGCAGATGGACTTGTCATAGCGGGGTTGTCTGGCCGGGATCATAGCCCGGCCCACGGCAGCGGGACTGCCCAGTGGGGCAGCAGCCCAATGCACTGGGAGCTGGGCTGATGCTGGGCTGCCCGGTTTAGCAGGAAGGCAGGGGGACTAGCTAGGCAGCGGGGCTGGCAGCAGGGAGAAGGGGAGGGAGCCAGCCAGGAGGCCAGTTACCGGTATAGGGCTGGGGGAGTCAGTAGCAGGGGGGCTAGATATGACTTCCCTAGTCTGGCAAAATCCCTCATCTGGGATAGGTCAGATCCCCAGGGTGCTGGACCTGGGAGGTCCAACCTGTAGCTACTATATTATTGTATCAATTTTCATTCTATAGGTTTATTAGCATTTCTGAGCTCCAGAATGTCTTTTGTACTATTCAATCTCATTTTTAAAAAATATTTTCCCCAGATTTGTTTTATCTGGCTTGGGTCTCATTTTATTTCCTGTCAATGTTTCTAACTTCTTTAACTTGCATTGTCCTTAATGATATCCAACTGCACTTTCCCATGTAATATTTAATTATTGTGTTATTTACCCATTTTTACAGACTCCATATCATAGGTTCCCAAACTGGGAGGTGCACCCCACTGGGGGTGTGTGAAGAAATTGCAGGGGGGGGGAAGAGACAACCCAACCCTCCCTCCCCCCATCACACCCCCCCCCCCCAAGAAAGAGCCCGGTCCGTCCGGTAAAAAAGTTCACAAAATATGAGATATGTGAAATGGAGTGTCCTGGGCAGACTTCAAAATGGCTGCTTTAAAAAGGCAATGCCTGCTCTGCTCTTAAAAGGGCAACCTTTTGGGGGGGGGTCAACAACTTTTCTCCTGGAGTACAGGCACTTTTTTTTCTCAACAAGTTTTGCTGTTATTTTTGTTTTTCAGCCCTGGTTGGTTCCTTTTTTTTCTCTCAACAAGTTTTGCTGCTATTTTTTGAAGGGAAGGGGGGGCATAAGGGTTTCTCAAAAATCAAAAAGGGGGCATGATGCCAAAAAGTTTGGGAACCACTGCTCTATAAAGTCTGTGGTACTCAGCTAGATGCCATCTTCCCAAACCAGTTCATGTTGCCATTTACCTTCTCCCTTCCCTTGCCACTGTGACAAAGGCTAGGCAATAGCAACTGGAACAACACTCTGATCCTTAGAGCACCAATTGCATCACCCCAAAGGAACCAGGAGAGGCAAAGCTGAGTCTAGTGACGAGATTGTGAATGGAATGGAGCTACAAGGCTAATTAAGCTATTAGCACAGTAATGAAAGACACAGGAAGAAAATACGTGAGGGGAAGAGAGAGATTGGCAGATTTTTCAGAGCCAGAGCCAGGAGCAATATCTAAGGGCAAGATAACGTCTGTCTCCTTAAGGTTAGTATGCTAGTATACATACAGAACTGCCCAAGGCTGTAAAGTTGTGAGAAAGAACAATGTACATTAAGTACACAAGATGTTTTGATCAGAAGAAGGTCTCCAATCTGGAAGAGAGACGTGCATGGCCATACCCTGTCACAGTAGCCTTCAACAGTTTTCAGAAGAAATGACGTCATTTATAGCCAAGCTAATGTAAACTGTTCTCTCAAAAATATTTTCTCAAGAGTCTATAAAAATGTTTCCCCTTATCCCTGTATTTTAAATCTCCCATTTCTCTGTCAGATACTGAACTAGCAGATTTTGCCTTTAAAGTTAAAATAACTAGACATGGGGCCAGATGATTTCCCTAAAGTTCAAAGTTGTTGAGACCCAGGAATTTAGTTCAGATATTTGTATATCTAATGCATGTTACCCCATGGAAGAGTTGAACACAGAACTATAAACAGAAAAGTACACACCACCTGGACTGTCTCACCAGTCAATACATTATCTGTACCACTTGTACTAAACTATAAACAGAGAAAAATAAAATCAAAGTTCTATATCTATATAATATCTTTCATAGCAAACACTCTCATTCCTTTAATTAGAAGACATACATATATTTGGGTACATTAATGTTCTACTCGAATAATAAAAGCTCCAGAAGCATTTGGCCACGATACCTTTGTTCGTATTTGCAGTTATTTGGGAAGAACCAGGAGAGCCAGAATGCACTTTTCTGTGCTGGATCGGATCAGATCCTGCATATGTCAGTCCCCAGGGAGTAAATGTTAGTCCCTCTAACTGCACTGACAGTAAGATGGAGAGCTCAAGCCAACAGAGGAAGGTTTAGTCTCTTTAAGATGTTCTGTGTGAAACCACAAGAGAAGTTCATTGGATACTAATTTCAGAAGACCTCCCCCAGTCCAAAGGGCTCACAATAAAGGGGCTTTCATCTTTGAGTTATAATAATGCTGACAAGGCCTTCAAAGTTTAATCATAGCTATATAAATGCTGACATCTGTGAGCAACAGTATCTATGACTTGGTCAGAAGTCAGGCCAAGCGGTCTGTAACACTCTTCTTACAGGGCCTCAGTCTCTTGAAACAGGAACTCCAAGGGACGTTGTAGAGTTTTGTACATTTCAAATGACAGGATGGCAATAGCCAAGTGCTACAGTGAAAATCCTGCATTGTCCCCCAAGGAAGGAACTAAGACATTCTCAATTCTAACTACTCTGTCTGCTCTCCAGACTCAGTACTAGTAGTTTGACTGCCACTGACCAGAGCACCAGCATCTCAAGGAAAACTCCGAGAACACTCATCAGCAGTGCCAACCCCAGACCTATCATCTTTGTTCCTTTTCCCCATTCCGTTCAGTGCCAGATCGAAGGCAACTGGAAACAGAGTCAGTCCCAGAGACATATCAGTGCTTAAGAGTGACAGGGAGTGAATGAGTCTACCATAGAGGCTAAAATGAGGTTGGATTCTGAGGGAGTTAGATGGGGTCAACATGCCCTCTGTGTCTTCAGCGATGAGAGGGAGGGGTTAGTGTGCTTCCGTGTAGGGAAGGAAAAGTGCCTACCCTGACCCAAAGGGTGGGCACAAGCTGTCAGTCTCAGATGGAGGGGGTAAGAACTGGGTCTCTTTAAAGAGGCAGGCTATTAAAAGAAATATTTGAAGTGAAAGGGGCTAACCACTCCCGTGCCAGATGTAGAATAATCCTATTTCTCTGTTAAGACACATGGCTCAGAGCCCTCACATCTGCCAGTGGTTTTACTGCAGTCACAGATCAGCAGGCCCAGGTACTTACCATTTCCTGGGCAGCACAGATCTCTAATAGACATGATCCTTCTGCAGAGTTCAGGACAGAACACACTGTACCTGGACACCTTTCACTAGAGGATCTCGTGCTAAAAGGAACCCAGTATAAGATGCTGCACTTCTACTCTGTCTTGGTCTTGGTTTGTTATAAATGAATCCTTCCAGTGGGTCTGAAATAAAAAATTAATACCTACAGATGTGTCTTGCTTCATCCTACAATGTGCCTTATTATGCACTACAATTCCAGGGAGAAGTGTTTTTCTGACACTGCTTAGTGTGCTCACTGGGCACTCAGGACTTTACCAGCATGAGCCATGGACATTTTCTGGCAAAGTGCTGCAGGCGGTGCACACTCCCAGCCCAGCTCTGTTCTGGTGCAACTAAATCAACACTTAAGCTTTGAAAACTCCTAAACGGTAAGAGCCCAGACCACCACATCCAGTGTATGTTTTTCTCTTACCAGCCCTGAAAGCAATGTAATGGTTTGGATAGTTGTGTTGATAAACCTAGACACAAGGAAGGGCTGTTATTGGATTCGAGAAAGGTTTTCTGTGATTGAGGAGCCAATAAGGGAAACTGAGGCCACAGCACCACCCTTGGCATCTAGGGGACACTTAGAAGGCAGCCCATCCTTCTACACTGCTTGGATTGGAGAGAAGAGTGGGATCTCCAGCAACTCAGAGTTCAGGCACCAGCTTGTCTCGGCACTTTCCTGGGTCTCATGTGTCCTCTCTCACCATGGAAGGAAAAGAGAACTCCATGGGAGCACGGCTGTAACAGTCCAGTGAGCAGTGTAGCATGGCCTCTCCTTTCAGCACACTGCACTGTTGCCCCCAGGAGACCCCACTGGCCCACAAGGGAAATGCAGCTACTATTCAATCCTCCTTCTCTTTCATTACTTGACTTATGGAGAAAGCCTCATGTCCCATGCAGGCCTTGGACGATTTCCCCATTATTGGAATTTCTTTTGTGTAGCCTGAAAGGGGTGGACTAGGTCACATGACCCAGCAGGAGTGCCAACTCACACATGGGTCAGAGAACAGCAAAACCAAAGTGGCTACCAAGAGGCGTACCAGGAAAGAAGAGACTCTGCCCTGCCCTGCCCTGCCCTGCCTGATTACTGGGTGATGCCTGCGTGAGAAATGCCCTTCACAGCTTGCTGTGTCCATGGTCGGGTAGATTGGTTTGTACTTGTGGCATGATCCAAATCAGGCTGAGAGTGGGAGATTGGTTTTAGCTGTGAAGGAGCAATGACAGCTCCAGTTCTTTGGCAAGAGCAGTGATCTAAGCTGTGCAGGAGAGTGCTTTGAAACAGCACAAACCATGTGGGTGGGCTTGTGGATCTGCAACCAGGGTGAAGTTCGCTCTTCTTGAAAAGACTTGAAGGGAAGTGATGTAACAAAGAGCTCTGCCCTACCCTCTCCCCTGGAGGGACCACCCACTGACTGACCTCTCAGACCTACTTTCAATCCTATCTTGCCAGACAGAAAGTATACATGCCCACAGCACCCTATGTCCTCTCCCATCCAATGCCACTCGACTGTTTTAGTCTCAAACTTTCATTTTTCTTTTGATTAAGATTTTCTTTTCCCCAAAATATAATAGCTGTCAGACAGTGTCCAGGCAGACATGGTTACCACAATGGGGGATAACACAAAGGCCTAGTTCACACGGAAGGGGAAAGTCGACTTAAGATACGCTACTCCAGCTACATTA
This sequence comes from Pelochelys cantorii, assembly GCA_032595735.1. Taxonomy (NCBI): domain Eukaryota; kingdom Metazoa; phylum Chordata; order Testudines; family Trionychidae; genus Pelochelys; species Pelochelys cantorii. The sequence continues at coordinate 213,844,919 of CM064326.1, forward strand.
ATTACGTCACTTGAGTGGAAGTATCTTACATCACATTTTGGCGCCGTCCACACAGCAGGAGGTGGATGGGAGCACATGCTCCCTTTGACTTCCTTTACTCCTCATAGGAGCAGGACTGCTGGTGCCAATGGGGGAGCCCTCTCAGTTCCAATTAGCAGATCTTCACTAGACCCATTAATTCAATCCCCGGAAGATCAACTGCATAGGATAGTGTAGATAAGCCCAAAGAGCATCCAGTATTGTGCCACTCATTTGTATTCTCCTCTCCAGACTGCTTCATAGACCAAACATCCAGCACTCACCCAATCATTGCAGTAGCTTTGTTACAATGAATAAATAAGGCTGGTAATGTCTAAAGCCCTTTTTTCTGGAAAAGGGGAAAAGTTTTTGAGGAAGTAATGGAAAAGTCAGTTAGACAAACTGGGAACAGGCTGTCATGAGTGAGGCCTGGACAGTCTAATATAGTAGTCAGAGCAGAAGTCAGGAGTCAGACCAGATCATTCCAGGAAATCAGAGTCTGATGCAAGCCAGAAAGTAAAACTGAGAGTCAGACAGGGTGAAGCTTCAGGGGGTAGCCGAGTTAGTCTGTTACAGAAAAAAACAGCAAACAAATGGTCTGGTAGCACTTTATAGACTAACAAAACATGTAGATGGTATCATGAGCTTTCTTGGGCACGGCCCACGAAGTTACTAAAGCAGCTTGAAAGGGAGACTGCAGAAATTAATTTCATTTACAAGTCTGATCCCTGCAACAGAGGTCTCAACAAAGACCTTGCTTGGATGACCCACTACATTCCACATTCTAATGACATAAAAAGCCAAGACCAGGGTACTTAAATGTATTTAGTACCCTCTCTATCAGCTTCATTTAGCATGGACACTCTAATTCACAATTTCCCCGCTTTTTTGCTTTCTATTTCCTTCTCTTTTGCCGCCTCAATTCCCTCTCTTACTCTGCTATTTATTTGGAAACTGGACTGCTTGCTCCATTCATCTGAAGAAGTGGATTGTGCCCACGAAAGCTCATCATCAAGCTACAAGTCTTGTTAGTCTCTAAGGTGCTGCAGGACTATTTGTTGTTTTTTAAGTTTTTTCAGTTACAGACTATCACGGCTCCCCCTCTGAGACTTTAGATCAGTATTAGGTAGGTACAAAAGGAAAAGTCCTGAGAAGGGAGAACCCAGTTGTTTGAGTTAAATAGAGACTACAGACCAAACAGGGCTCCTAGTATTCCACCATTCAGATCCCAGGACATGCGACTTCTGTCAAAGTTCAGCTGCTATTTGGGGAACTGGTGTCAGGATGCTGTATGATAAATCATGGATGCCTAGTAACACCGAGTCCTGTAAACCAGGGTTTAAGCCCCCTGTTTTCAGACACAGGATCCGGAAAAGATGTAATGGAGAAATGCTTGGTTAGGGTTAGTGGTCTACTTAAATTGCAGAGAAACACTTTTCAGGTCTTGGTCACCGCACAAACAGCAAATTTTGCATATGAGTAACATACCTGAAAAATTTGCTATTTATGACATCATCAAAGCACAAAAAATGTGTGATTCCTCAAACTAATAGCTGGGCTCCAAAGGCACAAGTCTATGTGGGGGTCCTGATATTGGCGCGTGTTATTGCCATGTGGAGGTCATGGTATTGCTTCTGTGCTCTGGCTGGCAGCAATGCTGACAGCAGCTGGGGGCAGGAGGCAGTAGCTGATGCCCGGGCACCCAGCTCTGAAGCTGCAGAGAAATAAGGGTGGCACAGAACTGACTTCAGAACTGAGTAGCTGGAGACCAGATTTCACTGTCCATGATGCCATTTTCACAGCTTCAAATGTGATAGACCCCTAGTTATGGTTCAGGCAAAGACTAGAGATAGTTTTTCTTGTACCTAAACAACTTCATCCTCTTGCAGATAATCCAAGTGGCTTGGCCATAGTCCACGATAGGTGGAGCCCTGCAAACCTGTGGATATCTGCTTTATATCCATTGGTATCATTTCTGCAGATATGGATGTGGATACAATTTTGTATCTGAAACCCTGCAAGTTTGCAGATATCCACTTTATATTCACAGATCACTTTTGCAGATTCAGATGTGGGTGAGGATACCAATTTTGTATCCATGCAGGGTCCTGAAGATAAATCCAGGTCTCCACTAGGCTACACTTGCGTCCCTGGTAATGCAAGTAGGGAACATGAACAGGGACCTCAGGCTACACTCTGATCTCATTTATGGCAGTATAAATACGAAGTGAATATATTCACCTAAATGAAATGACTGTGGGTTTACACCAGAGTACTAAAAAAAAGACTCTTGCCCCACGTTTTAAGAAATGCAGAGATACTAGCTAATCATTGATTGCTTAGACAACTCTAAATTTAATATTTAAGTGACCTGAAGAAGATTAATTTCACGGGTAAACCTACAAAGAGAGAAGTTCCTGTGAGCGCTTAGTGAGGGGGCATCGCATTTCAAATGAGCAGAGTGGAAACTTCCTGTGCAACTTTCAGATGGAGCATTGCAGAGTGTACAATTCTTCTCCTTCTGGTTCCTGTTGTCCATCTCTTTGAAAGCAGTGACGGGGTGAAACAAGATTGTCTCTCTCAGTTCTCAAGGAATTTTTATGAAGGACAGAAATATTTGTGGTGCATCTAAATCTAGTTCCTGCACTCCAGTTTCCTATCAAAGAGAGCTCCAAAGGTATGAGAAGAACATTTTGTTGGGGGGAGGGGATCTTCATTGTTAGAGCATGTAGTTGTTGAAAGATGTATAGTTTATTACTTTGGTATACTTCAAGGAATTAGTGAAATTAGTCTGAAACAGACATGTGTCTGCAAATATTGTCTGTTTACAATATTTTTCTTCTCACTTAAATTTAAGAGTGACAGTGTGGAATAGAGAACCATTTTCTTACTGGTATTGGTATTAAGTGACTGTGAAAGGATTTATTATTGCAGGCAAATCAGCATTTAAATTCTAAATTTCTGTATTTTATGCATCTCTGGTGCAGTGTATCTACTATATCCTTGAGGGAGTTTGCCTGTGAGCAAGCAAGCAAGTCTGTCTATCTGGCTGTATGTTCAAGAACTCCTCCTAAATGGTAAGAGCTAGGACCACCAACTTTGGTAGGCAGCTTCCTCTTACCCTAACTTAAAGCAAGGTCAGTTTGGTTGTGCCAGGACATTGGGGTGTGCCTGGAATGCAATTGTTTTTCATACCATAAACAGGGAGGGGGCTGCTAGCAGGAACACTTATACCCTGTAATGATCACAAGGAGGCAGCAAGGGGCCAGAGATGGAGATGGGGACAGCTATAACTTCATCAGGACAGCAGGGGTCAGGGGTGGAGATAAGCTTCCCACCCAACCCCCAGCCAGTGTGGCCCTCACTGCAGCCAGCCCCATGGAGCTGCCATCCAGACAGCATGGCCCTCACTGGCTCCTGAACCCCTCCACATCTCAGCCCCCTGCCCTGAGCCCTTCCTCACTCCCAAATGGTGACTGCAGCACCCACACATCCTCCAAACTCATGCCCTGAGCTCCTCCTCAAACCCCAACCCTGACTCCTACACCCCCCCATACACACACCCAGCTCCCTGCCCTGAAGGACCCAATCAACACCAGGGAAATCTTCCAGTAGGAAAACCTAGAAAAACAGTATAAGCTGAGGAAAACCAGAGATATATCTTGATTTTTTGTCAGGAATTTGATAGTGTTTCCCAAGAAATCTTACTTGGCAAATTAATTCAGATAATCTTGAATATGAACATTATAAATGAATAAAACATTGTTTGAAATATTGTGAACCAAGGACAATGCTAAGTAGAAATGGACTGAGATTAATGGCAAGATCTTTATTATTTATCATCTTCAGAACTATATTGGAAACTGAAGTATATAGCCTTCTAATGTAATCAAAATTAATGTCTCAGATGATTTTAAATGGAGGGGTATTGCAAACACAAGATCAGACAGATAACACAAACCAACTTGGAAAGTTTAGCAAAGTGAGCACAAAATAATGTTAAAACTGTTACAGCTGATGTAGTAATCCGAGACATGGCTGTCCAGTGATAGGGAGAAATGAAACCAGTTATGATGAAAGTAACCTAGGAGTTAGAGTGGATAGCAGATCAGACATTTTGCAAAAAACTAGCGAACAGTTTAAGCATTGGGAGGTGCTCTGATTATAGATCTGTGTCTCTCTATGGCCCTGATGAGTGTTGTATTCTTAGTGCACTCTCAATTTGGTGCACTGCCATTCTGAGTCATTATTGAAGCTTTTTATTATTTACTAGCATTACCCATCCCGTTGTGACAGTAGACGTACACTCAGGTTGGCCTGGCGCAGGGGGGCAAAGCAGACCTAGCTGCCATTTTGCCCATGAAGGACTCGTTGCTGCCATGGCCATGTCCCCGCTGCTCTGCCCCCACCTCGCACTACCCATGCACACCATGCACTCACACCCACCAGAAAGCACCATGTGCCGCTGGAGTTGGTTATCCAGGTGCCAGCGGGCTGTATCCTGGCCAGCCTGCCGGCTCACAGCACTCCTGGCGAGGCACGGCCTCCATTCCACACTCAGCCCATGGGCTGCTAACTTAGCTGAACCAGTCTGAGTGGGGGGGGAGGGAGGATTTCAGGGTCACAGTGAGGGGAGGCATTTTGGGGCCAGGTTTGCAAGCATGGGGCCCAGCGCAGTACTGAGGGGTTGACTCAGGTATTTAATGGGCTGCTGGGGGGAGTGGGGTGCCTAGGCTGGAGGGGGCTGGATTCTGGCAGCTGCTTTGGTGAAGGGACCTCTCAGACCCCACTTCAGTGCGAGTCCCCCCACGCCCACTGGCCATACAGCAGAGCAACCCCGCCCAGGTCCCGGAGCATTCACGGTGGGCAAGATGGACTGGGCAGTGACACAGGAGTGGCACGCGGGTTGCACTGCCCAGGAGGGGTGTGCGCCATTACTTGGCAGTGGCTGGTTGGTCTCTGGCAACTTGGTGGGAAAGTGAAAGGCGCACAAAGTGCCTGAGCTGCACCTTCCTTCCCCCTCCCCCCATGGCATCTTGTGACATGCCAGGGGCAGGGGAGTCTCGCAAGAAGTCTGTTCTCTGTGACAGAGGGCGTGACGGATGCCTCTCCTTTTATAGCAGTACAGATTTGTTGAATGCCTACTGTGTAGCTGGCTGAACAGAACACAGGGACATGGGTCAAGATGTTCAAAAAAAGGGTACTAAAGGTAGCCTCCTAAATTCATAGTAGGCCTCTAAAAAGTAAATTCATGCTCAAACATACTGAACATCTATTGGTTCTCTCCAAGTCTATGGTTGCTATGGGGAGCTCAGCAATTTTCAAAACTAGGATACGTAAATAGGCACCTCCACACAGAATAGAAAGCCTAATTTTTATCCCTCATGTATGAACATTTTTGCCATGGACCCTGTCCCATAGATTTAGATAAAGAAAGCAGTGGGCAGATGGAAGGCATTCAGAAGATGCATTTTACTAAAGGGCCTGGAGGGACTAGCTTCTAAAGAAAGACTGAAAAACTGTGTGTGCAATGAACTTTGTTCAAGCCATGACTAAAAGGCGATACACAATTACCGTCTAGAAATTCTAACAGTGTGTCCGCACCTAGGAGTCAAATGGGCTGTTCAGGGTGGTGTGAGGTTGTAGAAATAGATGTAAAGTGAGAGTTCAGACAAAAGAATTTCCCAAGGTAGGCGGTGGAAATCCCTTGACAAGCAAGATTAGAAATGAGCCTGGATAAAGCCATGCAGAGAACCCTACAAAATGCTTAAGAGAGTAAGCTCCAGGCTGAGTGCAGTGCAGGATTGCTGTATCCACCACGCACGAGGTGGGGACACGGTCCCTGTTTCACCAGCTAGGGAAGGGAAGTGATCTCCAGACCCAAGTTGCTTTTCATACCCTGCTTTGTTGTGCATCACTATGGGAACAAACAAAGCTAAGAAAAACAATCTTACCTGAAAATACTAGTCACAAGTCCTGGGGGCTTCCCTGCTTTGACCAGCCAGGGGAAAAGAGGATGATCTTCCCTCCCTGACCATCTGCATGCTGCTTCCTGCACTCCCTGGCATGTGAGAGGCAGGGATCCTTTCCCCATTCCAAGCTACTGCTGTGTCCTTGTCACAGATTCCCAAAGGATGAATTATGCCAGATGTACCCAGAACTGTCGCAGAGCAGAATGCAGTCCCAGGGCTCTGCCTCTCTGGACTCAAGGAGCATTGTGCAGTCAAGGGGAGGGGCAGGTGGAGGAGGTGCACATCTCAAATGGCCATTCTTGGAGCACCGATGCCTCCAGTTCTGCTCCTCAATTCATAATTAGGCACCTAAGTGATGGGATGGGATTTCCCAAAGGGCTGTTAGCATTTCCCCAGTACAGCCATCCCATTTAGCATGGGGAAGGGGCCACGATCCAGTTCCCACTTACTCATAAATTGTCTGACTGGGGGCTCTTTTGCAATTGGCAGAGCCAGCCACTTCTCCTCACTCCTGAGTTCTCTGGCATTAGGAATCAGATTGTATCCCACCACCCTCCACCCCAAGAACAAATGGAATCATAGCTCTATCCTTTGTACTCATCTCTGAAATCTCTCCCTCTAGGGCTTTATTTCATTCATTGCTTTTCTTTTCTGAAGATTTCTAATTTGTCAATGTGTATTAAAATGTCCCCCACCCAGAACTATGTGCCATATTCCCAGGGAAGTGAGATGGAGGCTTGGTTCTCCCAACCTCATTAGTTTATTCTATTAGATGCTGCTGCTGTTGCTCTTTAGTACAAGTGTCAGTGTCCATCAGTCTACTAAATCCTACCTTTCTGCCCCAAAATACACCAGAAATGAATCCACAGACAGTGACATATGTTGACTTGAAATTTCACACTCCTGAGCAGCAGAAGAAACAGAGACCAAAGAACATCAGGACCAAAGGTGTGGTACATTTAGCAGAATCTGAGAACATATCTGCTATTACTGGTATTTTATTGTCCACATTAAATCTCTTCCTCTGTCTGACTTTATCTACTTACATTTGTATCATTTTCTTCAGCTATTTTAGTAATTTGTTCACATCTGTCAGACATTGAAATGCTTCTAGAATAATGCACAGTATTCTGGTAGTGGGGAGCAAAAGTTATCTTACCTCTGGAGCTTGGAATGCAATTCTGAGATTATATTGCCATAAATCAGTCCTGCAGTGGATGTTGTTGACTTGTTCTGTGTTAGGACATGTGGTCTCTTTAAGCCATGCTTGTTGGTTGGAGGATTTAAAAAAGTGATATCTGAATTCTTCTCTCCTTTCTGAAACCTACTTGTATCTGAATAAAGTACCATTTTCTCTATGCGTTACCTAAATGCAATAATCAACATCATGGAGTCATCATGACTGATCCTTAATTGTCCACATTTATTCACCATCCCAGAGTCTTAAAATTATTCCTGTCCAGCAGAGGATTTCCAAGCTGCAGAGGAATTCCAGTGAGGTTGAGCTGTTGGTTTTTGAGAAGATAACATTTAAAATGTTCTTTAAAAAACAGAAAATAATGGTCTCCATCTAGAAGAGTGTAATGTCTAGTTGCCTGTCTCCACTGAAGGTTAAGTAAAGAACAGCTATTGATTTCAATGGGAACAGAAGCAACTTTAAACCAACAAAATAGCATTTGACATGTTTAACCAGTTTACAGATATGTTTCGAAATCACAGTTCAATTTGTTTTGAAGTGTACAAAGGGAAATTTTACTTTTGAAGACTGTCATTAGCAGACTGGATGATTCATAAGGGTAAATAAGTAGATGGATACGTTACCTGAACTGGATAGTTGCATCATTTTCAATGCTTAGCTTGTTAAACTGTAATGTTCTGATTATATATTATCTGAAAAGGGTTACACAAGTCATGCAAATACCTGTAAGTCTAACAACATTTTGGGGTAAGACTCTAAACAGGGGTCAGATGTTGAAAAAAGGGGATAAGATTCATCTGTTGATTTCACAATTGTTGAGTGATCCCAGTACACTGACAGGCTACTGGGAACCATTGCGCTGTAGAACAAATTCTACTATATATTTTAGAAATGTGCATCTCTCTGTCCATCTGTCTGTGAGTGCATTTGTTTAAGAACTCCTCCAATATGGTGAGAGCTAGGACTAGTAGGCAGCTTCCTCTTACCCTACCTTAAAGCAAAGTCAAGGCTGAGTTGGGCCAGGACAATGGGATGTTCCTGGAATCAGATTGTTTTTCATTAAAAATGGGGCATCTGATAGGAGGGACTGATATGCTTTGGGATGACAGTAAGGGGGCAGCAAGCATGGGGAACAGTTATTCTGAAGGGGTGTGGCCACACCAGTAAAGGGGCTGGGGATGAGGCTCTGCATGTTGCAGGCCATTGACCTGGGTAAATGGCCCCCTTACCCTAAAGCTTCATTAAACCAGACCTGGGGCTGAGCCACCGACAGTGCAGTGCAGTCCTAGCTGGCCTCAGGGCCCCAGCACACCTCCCAGCTCTCTGCCTTGAGGCCCACCCTTTCCAACTCCCTAAAAAATTCCAGGCACATCTGCTAGTCTTTTAATACAAAGACCTGCCATGTTCTACATACTACAATGACAACTTTATACCTATATAGATTGTAATTAGAGCTGTCCACCGTGTCAGTGCAATTAATGAAGTTCACTGTTTCTATGCTATAACCACTAGAAATAAACAAGATAGTCACAACCTATGCAGAACGGAAATGCCAGAACGCTTCTGAGCAGCAGAGGAGACAAAGGACTACGAAGCCCCAGGGCAAAGGTACTGTGTGCTACATGCTGCTGACTCTGTATTTACTGCTGTTTAACTGGCCATAGGCTAACGCCTTCCTTGAAGTGTATGAGAACATTAAAAGCAAAATGTGACAAAAAATTCAGGATATAAATACCCCAAATCAAGGTATAAAATGGCTCAGAAACCCACAAGCATTATCCACCTGGCCTCCTTGCACCTTCTTTATAGTACGATATAAAATGTATTCTGTAAAAATAAATTCAGAGCAGATCTGTGTATCTATGGAATAAAGAGATTTGGGCCAGATTGTTCTCAGCCACTGCATGAATGTTTGAGGAGAGACTTGCAGACCATGCAAGAAGTGCCCTGCATTCTGCCCTCAAAGGTAGTGGCCAGATATTTTCTTCCCAGTGCAGGGATTGTTCCCTCCTAGAAATGCACAGCAGCACTGACCACTCTGGATTGCAGGGAAGACACACTTGTAGGCTTATCAAGCCCTCACCCCCACTAGGTATCTCAGGAAAACAATTACACTTCCATATAAAATGGGGCAGTGAGAGTTCTCCTCTTGCACACTGTGACAGGGTGAGGTCACAGAAGACCCCGGGGGGGGGGGCTTCCTGGGGTGCTGACATCACCATTGCCACTCGCCTTCATGCTGTCTGGGGCTTGTCACCACCCACTCCTGCTGGGACAGCTCCCTGGTCTCCCCCAGCCACGGCACAGAGCTGAGATCACTGCCCCCCACAAGGGGGGGCAGTACAAACACTGAACCTCTTCAGGTCCAAGGAAAATGCAGGCTTGGGCCCAGATTCCTGGGATACCACTCCCCAAATGGGATCAGAACCCCCAATGAATTATTTGGGTAAGCCCCCTACACAATGAGAGGAGGAATGTGCTCACGGATTGCTCCCCCAAGTAACAAGTATTTACACTGGCCTTGATAGTAAATAAAAGTGATTTTATTAAGTACAAGCAGTAGGACTTCAGTGAGAAAATGCTTAGTTGATTCTAACACTAAAATCTCAGTTCAAGCTTATTACAAACTCATTCTAAACTCGCCCTAAAATTGTTCCTTTTCCAACTATTCCTTCAAACCAGGGTCTCCCTCTCCCTAGGGTCTTTGGTTCATTCCCTTGGGTGTGCCACACCAGCCAAAGACAAAGACAAAGACCTGCTCATTTCCTATTGTTTCAAAGATTCCCACTTTTGCATGAGAAGTTACATAGCCAGTCCCTACCAGTTAGGGAGGTCATGTGACTTCCTAAGACCAACCACTGCTAAGACTTAAGGACAAAAGATTATCTACATATGATACAGACATTGAGGCATCTCAGCATTGGAAATACCTTGATGGCTTTCCATTGTACATTTAAAACTTTAAAGCATTCCACACTCTGTATGTCTAACTTTACACACCAGAATGGTACCTACACCAAAATAAAATATACAGACCCAGAGGATTAAGACATGAAGACTGACAGGTTACATGAGGCAATTTGTCCCAAGCACCTTTGAGTTATGTGTATTTGTGTCCATAAGTCTATCCCATAAAGCATGGGGGGAGGAGTCCGTCACACACACCTGAGAGTTTGGGGAGGGACTGTTCCCCAAACCTCTTGCTCGGGAAGCTCTAGAATGGCCATACACAAGCCTGTCCTAAAAGGCACAGCTGAACCCTTGCTGCTGTCTTGCAGGTACCCTTCAAGGTGGCACTCCCAAGATGGAAGGGAGTTCTTTTTAGTCTCCCTAGAACTCTTTGTTCTAAGCCTCCTTTTCCTTGCCCCACCTTTAGAAGTGTGCCCGCTACCTGCAGTAAGTGAACAGAGCCCTTCCCCTTTTTGCTCCCTGGGTTACTCGGGAGCAGGTCACACTCACAGGTGTGCCTGGGCACCTGATGGTTTTAACATAAAAGGAGATCCTGAGAACTCCAGTGGTGATGCTGTTTAGTTGGGGAAAACCCTATCCACCCCCTTGCTGCTGTCCCTTGCTCCTAAAGAACATACAATGGTGCTGCTTCCTATCTATCTCATAGAACTGGAAGGGACCTTGAGAAGTCAGTGAGTCCAGTCCCCTGCCCTCACAGCAGGATCAAGTACCATCCCTGACAGATTTGCCCCAGATCCCTAAATGGCGCCTTCAAGGATTGGACTCACAATCCTGGATTTAGCAGGCCAATGCTCAAACCACTAAGCTATCCCTCCCCCTCCAACTGGCTGGCCCTGTACACACTTGCATGTTGGGAGCCTCCAGGAATAAAATTATTCCAGCAATAATCTGGATCTAATGCCAGAACAACAACTACAAATCATATACATCTAATAGATTACATTAGAATGAACAACCTTTACTTAACAACTTAAAGAAAACAGGGTTTAACAAATTAACAGTGAATAACATTAACAAAGTACACAGAAATAATAGGAAACTTATCTATCGGCATGTGCACTGCCACCATTTATCCCATTCCTCAGTACTCACAGTACCATACACTTGCTTGCGTGGGCACGCTTGAAGATTTTGCAGCTGGAGTGGATGATTCTAGTCTCCTGTTGTGTCCTGGATGCAGAGTAGCTTCTAGCCACAGGTACAGCCAAAGGGCAATCAGAAGTAGCCTGCTAGATTCCAGTCCCAAAGGCTCTTAGTCCAAGTCTGTAGCTGCAACCTAACAGGTCCTGGACTGGATCAAACTCCTCCACTGCAGCCTGGCTCCTTTTTCTTCCAAAAACAAAGGGAAGAGTCCACAGACTGCTGAGCCTTTCTCCACAAACATGGAGAGACTCAGATCCCCACAAAAAAGTAACTTCTTTCCTGGTTTCCTCAAGGGCTCATGGGAATTTGTAGTCTCTTGGGCTAGATTGCAGCACACAGGATCTTCCCAGAGAATAAGCAGAGGCACCTTTAGTAAGCGGACTACATCTGCTTTCACAAACAACTGAATAGAATTCGTTTGGTCTATTGCACAGGGCTTGAAATGGACAGTCAGGGGATGAATCACTCCCTTAGGAAGCCTGGGCAATGGACTTCACATCTGTTTCCATTTCCCCATCTGTACATTGGGGATAACATAGTCTCGCATTTGAGATGTTCCAGAGAAGCGTTATGGTGAATGAAATAACCCTTCATGGGTTCTGCCAGGAAGCCAGAACACAGCTCTGTTGCCATCAGGTCTCCCATAAAACAATCTGCTTCCTTGCAAAGACGTTGCTAAGGCTAGATCCTGCTATCCAGACTCCCTGACCCATGTAACTTGGAACAGACAAGTTTTCATTCCCTATTTCAAAAGCACCAATTGTATGTTCTGACCCAGCTCAATGTATGTGGGAGGGCAGGAGGGCAATAAATACTTGTGCGTGGCTGAGCTGCATTTCATTAACAAAGAGAACACAAATGACTTATGACTAGTGTGGGATGTAAAAGTATTTCCCCTTCACATCTCTCCTTCTCTCTCGCTCAGATTCTGCTCCCACATGGAGGCTTATAGCAGGGATTTTGGGGATCTTCTGCTTGGCTTTGCTCATAACAGTGGGGGTCTTGTCTGTGACTGGTAAGCATGAGCAAATAAGATGTTGAGAGACAGGCTCTGTGTTGATATATTACTTGTGTAGCTTGTGGAGAGTGAATCGCACAGTCTTTCACATTCTTCCCCTGCATCCCCCTTCCCACACCAGGGGTCCCCTTTGCAGAGTTTCCAGGAACAATGGCAGCTGACAAACTCTGGCATAACAACTCCAACTGGCCTCATTGTCCAAGAGTCAGAAGGGGTGTAGAGTCATCCAGAAACCACCTGAAGCACAGACTTGTTGGTGGGCCCCTGCAGAATCATGAATTTGGTGTCTAAACCCCTGTTTCAGCCACATGGGCCCAAACATATCCCCTGATGTGGGGCATGCCTCTGAAACTCTTATCAAATTTCCTGCATAGTATCTTCCTTGTCTTCCTTTCAAGGATTCCAGGACTTTTCACTTACCACTTTCTTCCTAAGTAAATGGTCTTTCTGTTTTGGAGTCTAAATTTGAAAGTGGAATTTTCTGCTTTGTGGTCACCCAGATGTTGGAAATCAGGATATTTTCAATTGTAACATTCTGTGATTCTTTGCAGAGTCAAGATTTTCAGCCAGTATTTGGGGAGGATTGTATGTTCAAAATACTAATTTTAAAATGACTTAAGAAAAAATCTGACACAACAGACATTATGCTAAATGGCATAACTGTGGATAGGACATGCCTTTTTGTGTCTCTATAGGGCAGGGCTACTCAACACAAGTCCCATGGGCCACCCATTTGCTTGCGGACTATAGTGCAGCTTGGATTTTTGCAGGACTCAACACGCAGCCCATGGGTGGGATTCTTCAAACATGGCCTCCACTAGCAACATGCTCCACAACAGCGAGTCTTCTACTGATATGCATTTCAGTAGTTAAATTGCTGGACTGTCATTGCTCATTAAAAGTGCTGTCACATAGGTGGAAATTGGATAAATATTGCATTTTATTAATATCAGCAGAACTGACTTAAATGGGGCCTGCGTGTTGTGTAGTCTTGCCTTAATCTTTGTATTTATGCTCATCAGTGTGAAAGAAGCTATTTGCATATATTTTCATATATATTTGCATGTAAATGCAACCACACTTAAGTTGCAGCCCTCAGCATGTGCTGGGAGTATTGTTGTGGCCCCGGGGTTTCTAAAGTTGAGTAGCCCTGCTATAGGGTACAACATATTGATTTGTAAAACTGCTGCAATTTACTTTTAAGTGCCCCCATCATATTGTTATATTTATTTTGGCTTTAAGTTTTTCAGCTCTCCCCTGTATCCTGTAGACAGCAGGAGAACCTCACCCAGCACCAGGAAATTACCCAAGGTAACCATGGAATCTGCCAAAGGTTTCAAACAGGAAAGACACAGATCAATTGGTTTCAAAAGGGTGTGTTTTTCTTGTCTGTGCTGTAACTTTAGACTAAAATAATGTCATACTCAATTCCTAACACCATTGCTACATTGATCCATTTTTTTTTCTTGTTTACCAAAAGTTTGCATTCACTGTAAAATTCAGAAGTGAGTCTTAAGGGAAGGAGTTATCTTTGAAAACTCATGGAGATCAGGAGAGATCCCAGATGATTGAAAAAGACAAATGTAGTGCCCATCTTTAAAAAAGGGAAGAAGAACAATCCAGGGAACTACAGACCAGTCAGCCTTACCTCAGTCCCTGGAAAAATCATGGAGGGGTTCCAAAGAGGATGCATAATGTTTCAGAAAGGGAGATTGCACAAAATGAGAAAGATAGTTAAGCAAAAATGGAAAGGTACAGTGCCAAAAGTGAAATCCCTTTGCAAGCTGCATAGAAACCTTTTAAAGGCACTATAATAGAAGTTCAACTTAAATGTATATCCCAAATTTAAAAATGCAGCAAGAGAACCAAAAAAGTGCCACCGTGGCTAAGCAAAAAGTAAAAGAAGCAGTCAGAGACCAAAAGGCATTGTTTAATAAGTGGAAATAGTGGGGGAAATAGAAAGGAGCATAAACTCTGCTGAATAACATGTTAAAATATGTCCAAAAAAGAATGTGAAGAACAACTAGCCAATGACTGAAACAGTAATTGCCATTTTTAAGTCCATCAGAAGCAGGAAGCCTGCTAAACAACCAATGGGCCATTTGATGATCGAGATGCCAAGAAGCACATGAGAATGAAAAGGTCTTTGCAAAGAAACTAAATTAACTCTTTGCATTGGTCTTCCCAAACCTGAGTCATTCTTTTTAGGTGACAAATCTGAGGAATTGGCACAGACTGAAGAGTTTTTAGAGGAGGAGTGTGAACACAGTGATAAGCTAACCAGTAACAAGTCACCAGGACCAGATGGCATTCACCCAAGAATTCTGAAAGAACTCAAATGTGAAATTGCAGAACTACTAATTGTGGTTTGTAATTTATCCTTTAAATCAGCTTCTGTACCAAATGGCCAGAGGATAGTTAATCATGGAATCATAGAAGATCTGGGTTGGAAGAGACTTCAAAAGATCAATTGGTCCAACCCAGGATTCACCCCAGCTAAATCATTCCAGCCAGGAATTTGTTCATCCTATCATTAAAAACTTCTAAAGATGGAGATTTCACCTCCTCCTTATGTAAACCACTCCAGTGCTTCATTATCCACCTAGATTGCAACTTGAGATAATTGCTTCTTATTCTGTCATCCACCACCACTGAAGATAGCCTGGCACCTTACTCGTTGGAACCCTCTCTTCAAGCTGCTATCTAATCCCCCCTCATTCTTCTGCAGACTAAATAAGCCTATTTTCCTCAGCCTCTCCTCAGAAGTCAGGTGCCCCAGACCCCTAATCATTTTTGTTACCCTCTGCTGGACTCTCTCTGCAGTGAGGCCTCAGAACGACACAGTATTCCAAATGTGGTCTCACCAGTATGAAATAGAAGGGAATAATCACTTCCCTTGATTTGTTGGCAATGCTCATAGTAATGCAACCCAATATGTCATTAGCCTTCTTGGTAACACACTGTTGACTCACATCCAGCTTCTTGTCCACTGTAATCCCCTGGTCCTTTTCTGCCAAACTGCCACTTAGCCAGTTTGTCCCTAGCCTTGGGTTTCTTTCATCCTAAGTGTACTTCTGTACTTCTTGTTGAAACTCATCAGATTTCTTTTGGCCCACTTCTCCAATTTGTCTAGGTCACTCTGGAACCTATCCATGCCCTCCAAAGTATATATTTCTCCCCCTAGCTTAATGTCATCTGCAAACTTGCTGAGGGTGCAATCCATCCCCTCATCCAGGTCATGAATAAAGAAGTTGAACAAAACCAGGCCCAAAACAGATTCTGGGGGCACCCCACTTGAAACTGACCACCAGCGAGACATTGAGCTGTTGATCACTACCCAACAATCTAGCCAGCTTTTTATCCATCTTACAGTCCATTTATCCAATCCATACTTCTTACTATGGGAGACTGTATCAAAAGCTTTGCTGAAGTCAAGGTATATCACATCCACCTACTTCCCCATGTCCACAGAGCCAGTTACTTCATCATAGAAGCTAATCAGATTGGTCAGGAACGACTTGCCCTTCGTGAATCAATGTTGACTATTTCTGATCACTTCCCCTCTTCAAAGTGCTTCAAAATGGATTCCTTGAGGATCCCCTCCATGATTTTTTCAGGGACCGAGGTGAGGCTGACCAGTCTGTAGTTCCCTGGATTGTCCTTCTTCCTTTTCTGAAAGATGGGCATTACATTTGCCTTTTTCCAGTCATCAGGGACCTCTCCTGATCTCTACAAGTTTTCAAAGATAATGGCCAAAGGCTCTGCACTGACATCTGCCAACTCCATCACCACCATCGGCTGCATTAGATCCAGCGCGATAGATCTAATTTCTCTAAATAGTTCTTAACGCGTTCTTTCTCCACTGAGGGCTGCCTACCTCCTTCCCATACTGTGTTGCCTAGTGCTAGTCTGGGAGCTGACCTTGTCTGTGAAGACAGAGGCAAAAAAAAAAAAGCATTGAGTACTTCAGCTTTCCCCCCATCATCTGTCATTAGTTACCTCCCTCTTCCAGTAAGGGTCCCACACCCTCGCTGATCACCCTCTTATTGCTAACATGCCTGTAGAAACTTTTCTTGTTATCCTTCACATCTCTTGCTAGCTGCAATTCCAATTGCAATTTCACCTTCCTGATAACTCCCCTGCATTTTTGAGCAATATATTTATACTCCTCCCTAGTCATCTGTCCAAGTTTCCACTTTCAGGATCCTGAAATCAACCATCTCATGATCACTGCTTCCCAGGTTGTCACCCACCTCTATTTCCCCTACTAATTTCCCCCTGTTTGTGAGCAGCAGGTCAAGCTGTGCATGGCCCCTGGTCGGTTCCTTCAGCACTTGTACCAGGAAGTTATCTCCAACATTCTCCAAAAACTTCCTGGATTGTCTGTGTCCTGCTATATTGGTCTCCCAACACATGTCAGGGTGATTAAAGTCCCCCATGAGAACTGGGGCCTGTGATCTGGTAGCTTCTCTTAGGCTATGACTGCAAAGAAAAGTCAGAAATAGATATACAAATTGCGAACAATAATTTGCGTATTTTTCGACTTTTTTTCCGGAAGAAGCTTTTCTGAAATTCAGCCCATCTACACGGGGTCAAATTTTGGAAAAACCTCTTTCAGAAAATCCCTTCTTCCTCATACAATGAGGAATATAGAGATGCTGAAAGAATGCATCTGCTTTGTTGGAAACTGTTCTGAAAAAGCAAACACATTCTTTGGATGCGGCATAGCTTTTCTGGGATACCGGAGGTATCCCGGAAAAGCTCTGCAGTGTAGACATAGCCTTAGTTGTCTGTAGAAAGCCTTATCTACCTGTGTGGTCTATAGCAGATGCCAATCACATCACTTCTGTTGCTCCCACCTCTAAACTTAACCCAAAGACTGTCAACAGGCTTTTCTCCCTCTATATACTGGAGCTCTGAGCAATCATAGTGCTCCAGTCAGAAGAGTCATCTCACCAAGTCTCCTTTATTCCAGTCAAATCATAGTTCTTCGACTGTGCCAGGAGTCTCAGGAAAAGACCACTTTTTCTACACTGCTCAGTTTCTTCCATTGTAAGACCTTGCTCTTCATGGCAGCAGCCCCCTTTCAATGTTGATGGATCAATTGCTCCAACAACATAATCAATATGTGGTGGCATATTTGGATGATGTAGTTATCTACAACAATGACTGGGACTCCAATTTGGAGAGTGTAGCCATTGTCCTCCCTTCCCTAAGGGTACGTCTACACTAGCCCCCTAGTTCGAACTAGGGAGGCTAATGAGGGCGACCGAAATGGAATGAGGTTTAATAGTTAATTCAAACTAAGGGGTTTATCTTGGAATCCCGCTTCTCTGCCGCGTGTAGACGCGAGCAGTTACTTCAGGCTAGTCAGTTTCCAAAATGGCGACCAGCTGGGATTATGCTAATCAAGCACAGGATATTTAAATCCCGTGCTTCATTAGCAATTTCGGTCACCCTCATTAGCCTCCCTAGTTCGAACTAGGGGGCTAGTGTAGATGTACCCCAAGGGCAGGTCTATGCTGCAGCATTATTTGGAAATAACAAAGTGTGCATCTACACAGTAAGCCCGTTATTTTGAAATAATTTTGAAGTAATGGGCTTCTTACTCCAACTTCTGTAAGCCTCATTTCATGAGGAGTAAGGGAAGCTGGAGGAAGAGTGTTCCTCCTTCAAATTCCTGCTGTGTAGACAGTGCCACAGTTAAGCTATTTCGACTTCAGCTACACAATTAACGTAGCAGAAGCTGTGTTTCAAGACCCCCATGGCCAAAAGGCAAGTTCATGTTTTCCCAGGCTTAGCTGGCTTCTACCACTGACTCATATCTCCTTTTGCAACCAGAGCTGTCAGCTAACACATTTGACTAAGGAGGCTGCCCCCAAATAGGTATTATGGACAGCCATCTGTGAAAGGGCCTTCCAAGGCCCAGGGCTTTATAAAGGAGTGAGTCAGCGACCAGGGAGCTTGCGAACAGGTGATTGAAAACAGGGAGTTTTGAGAGGGAGTTTGGAAGGGGAGAGGGAAGGGGGCGAGGTACACTTGCCATTCTTTTAAATCCTTTCTCTAGGAAAGCAGGTATGGATAGTGATAGGTCTGCTGTTGTTACCTGCACAGTGTGTGCCATGTTTGTCTTCCTCCCAGAAGAAAGAAGGGATTTCATCTGCACTAAATGCAAGCTGATCGCCATTTTGGAAGAAAAAATTAGAGGATTGGCGGCCCAAGTGTTGACCCTATGCTCGATCAGAGAGGATGAAGACTTCCTCAATAGAAGGCAGCGTTTAATCCTGCAGACATGGCAGGTGGAAGAGCCAGAGAGTGTGGTACAGAACACGGAAGAGAACTGGCAGCATGTAACTTCTAGAAGAAAAAAAAGGCCAACTCAGGAATCCCCCATTGCTATAGAGGTAAGTAAGCACTTTCAGGCTCTCTCCACAGGCTCTGCAGTAGTGAATGCTTTGGAAGGGACCTCTCAAGGAAGAAATCGGAAGGGAACACCATCTACTGGAAGGCATGGGATGAATAGTCCTAGGGATGGGGGTTTCATGACCACCACCCCCAAAAGAAGAAGATGGGTGGTGGTGGTCAGGGACTCCCTTCTAAGAGGGACTGAGTCATCCATCTGATGTCCAGACCTGGAATCTCGTGAGGTGTGCCGCTTACGGGGAGCTCAAATTCAGGACGTGACTGAGAGGCTTACAATGCTGATCAAACCTTCGGATCGCTACCCCTTCCTGCTTCTCCATTTGGGAACTAATGATACAGCCAAGAATGACCTTGAGCGGGTTACTGCAGATTATGTAGCACTGGGAAGAAGGATTAAAGAATTCGAAGCACAAGTGGTGTTCTCATCCATCCTCCCTGTTGAAGGGAAAGTTCTAGGTAGGGATCATCGAATTGAGGAAGTAAATGCGTGGTTGCGCAGGTGGTATCAGAGAGAGGGCTTTGGTTTCTTTGACTGTGGGACTCTGTTCCGGACACAAGGATTGTTAGGAAGAGATGAGATCCACCTAACCAAGAGAGGGAAAAGCATCTTCATGAGCAGGCTTGCAAACCTAGTGAGGGGGGGGCTTTAAATTAGGTTCCTTGCAGGGGGCGGTGACCAAAGCCCTGAGGTGAGTGGGAAAGTCGGATACTGGGAAGAAATGCAAAGAGGAACAAGCAACAAAGGAGGACACCTGATTCGAATGGAGAAGGTAGGGCAAACAACTGGTTATCTAATGTGTTTGTACATGAATGCAAGAAGCCTGGGTAACAAACAGGAAGAATTAGAGGCCCTGTCCCAGTCCAAGAACTAAGATTTGATTGGGATAACAGAGACTTGGTGGGATGACTCGCATGACTGGAGCGCTGTCATGGAAGGGTATAGACTGTTCAGGAAAAACAGGTAGGGGAGAAAAGGAGGAGGAGTTGCACTGTATATAAGAGAGCAGTATGATTGCTCAGAGCTCCAGTATATAGAGGGAGAAAAGCCTGTTGAGAGTCTATGGGTTATGTTTAGCGGTGCAAACAACAGCAGTGATGTTGTGGTTGGTGTCTGCTACAGGCTGCTGGATCAGGTGGATGAGGCAGAAGAGGCTTCTTCAGGCAACTGAGGGAACCTTCCAGATCACAGGCCCTGGTTCTCATGGCGGATTTTAATCACCCTGACACAGGGCCGGATTAAGACCTTTAGAGGCCCTAAGCACTGAAAAGATTATGGTGCCCCCCCCCATATGTAATTCAAAATAAAAACAATACTATCCCGAAAATAAAATTTTAATTTTTGAAATGACACAAAACTTACATGTATGCTGAAATTAAAATAGCTTCTTTCTAGATTTTCTGATTGCAAAATTCTGGATAAGTTCATTGAAGCTGACTCGACAAAGCATGTCCGCTTCCATATAAAATAGGAAAAGTGAATCAAGTCTGTCCTGACGCATTGTTGTTCTCTGAGGGTTTTTTATTCTTTTCAGCTGAGAAAAAGAGCATTCTGTGGAGCAGTTAGTAATCATCGATGTTAGAAAAATACATTTGGAAATACACATTGTATTCCGTCTATCAATATTGTGTCATGAAGATCAATGTGACTGAATTTCATTTTTCCTGTTTCATTAAACTTTGCACGCATATAACAGAAGGGGCTGCAGCAGGGGACTACAAATGGGTCAAACAAGTCCTGCTGCACAAGTTCGGGCTGACCCCTGAAGCATACAGGAAAAAGTTCCCAGGGGTGCAGAAGGTCCCTGAGGAGACCTACATAGATCTGGCCTCCCACCTGCCTGATACAAAGCTTCCACAAGTGGGTGTTCAGGGCTCCTCTCTTCTCTAGAGGAAAAGACCTCCTCTAGATCACTTCTGAGACAGTAAAATGCTCAGAGTGATGTACAGGTTTTTTTTATACTACAGTAATAGCTGTACCTTGAATATGAAAATTACAGAGCATGTTGGGGTTTTACCTTGCAACATATACATGTTAACTTAATGTAGGGTTCAATTATAGCTCTAATGCGGTGAGAGAAGAGGAGGTAACTAGCCTTCAAGAAAAAAATCACCATCAAGCAAGATAGCAAATGAAGCCAAATCTCATTTTCTGCAATCCTTTTTCAATTGGCAGTTTTAAAATTGCAGCTCTCCAAAGAGAAAGATACTCTACCAGCTCTTCTTTGTTTTCTATCAGGAGGAGTCTGGAGCCAGGAATGGAGCAGGCCTTTTGACTCTCCAGCCAAGATCTGGTTTCAGTAGAAAAGTGGTAACATTTCTCTCCACAAGGAAACCAATTTTCTGGGCAAAGAAACTTCCATCCTTAAAAACAAGAAAATGCAGCTTATGTTTCTTCTGTTTCTGTTACACTTGTCCTCCCTCCCCAATTCCCCACATCTGACTGTTTCCTCCAGTTATTGTGCTTTGCCTCTATTAAGTTTGTCATGACTGTCATGTAGGGCTTTTCTCTTCTTATGCATCTTTGTACAACACCTAATAGAACTGAGGCCCATATCTGAATAGAGTCTCTAAACATTATGTCATTATAAGTTGTGGCAAAACTCTGGCTATTCCCCGTGGATCTCGCGCTACTGGTGGATAGTATTAGCTTCAGAGGCTCACTGTGCCCATCCACACAGCTTCTTTCTCTTTACTAAAGGCAGGAGCCACAGTCTGCTGAGCCATACTTCTCACCGCTAGTTCAGGGGTCGGCAACCTTTCAGAAGTGGTGTGCCAAGATTTAACTTATTCACTTCTATTTATGGATCTGTGTGCTAGGGGAAGGAAGGAGAAGGGACAGATGAGGGCAGGCTGGATACCGTGACCATATTTTCTCACCAGTTGCAGCTAGGGAGAATGGTTTAATTTAAATTATTAAACAGACTAAGCATTTTAACTTTCTCATGTTAGTTTATCAAGCTTCATTTTAAATAAGTAAAATATTAATTTATGTCTAACACAAAAGGTTTCAATGTTTTCTTTATTTATGGCAGCGGTGGGGAACCTCTTTTGGGTCAGGGCCACAGATACAGAAAAATCAGTTGGGGACCACACAAGTGAGAAGCAAAAAAACTCCTCCCCAAACCCTCACTGATGTGGCCCCCAACTGAGACACCTCATTCCTCTGATGCACCAGCCTCACGGGCAAGGGGAAGGAATAGGGAGGATTGAGGTTCAAGGCTTCCCATAGGCCAGATTTACTTTTCTGGGGTTCCAGAGATAGTGGATTTTATGGACCCCCTTAGGCTCTGCGGTAGAGACAGAAATGAGGGGTTCAGTGTTTGAGACAGGGCTGCCAGTAAGTGGGATAGGGATGGGGTGCAGGATCTGGGAGGAAGGTGGGATGCAGAAGGGGGAGAGGTTATGAGCTTTGGGTGGGACGTAGGATGCAGAACCAGGCTGGGAGTAGGATGTCTGGCCAGGAGGGGGGCACAGGAGCAATGGTGGATGCAGCAGCAGGATGGGGATAAGTATCTGGCCAGGAGGGAGGGAGCAGGAAAAAGGGAGGTCGTTGGAGCAAGCTGTGGGTTCGGGGTCTTGGGTGGAGGCCTGGGCATGAGGCACCGCTACTGTGGCTGCAGCTACTTGGTCCTGGGTCAGCCCTGGGGGCTGAAAGTGCCGGTACCATGGACAAGCGGTCCCGGTGCCAGCCCAGCCCAGCCCAGGGGCTGGAGGTACCGCTGAGAAGCCTCAGCCCCACTTTCAAGTTTTAAGAAGAAATTTTCTGTTGTGATCTGATTTAGAATCCAGTGCATCAGAAACTGGCTTGAGTTTCACAAGCACTGATGTGGCTGCAGGCATTTTGATGCTAGCATAAGGGGCTCTTCTTCTATAGCAAACAGAGTAATTGTTATTATACTGTATCACTTTCCCTTTATGTACAAATCATGTTTGTTTGTTTGTTCCCCAGGGAAATTGTGTGTATGTGATGGGTTCTATTAGCTGGCAGTGTCTTTATCAGTAATTTTTTAGCAATATTCTTACACAACAGATAAAATGGGGTGACGATATGCAAACATGTCTCCTTTACAGAGAGTTAGACTCCATTTATCACACACTTACTGATATGTATGTGTTATGGAATGTAAGATGGTGGAACCTGCACGCCGAGAAGCACCAAAGGTGGAAAACATGAATAGGGAGGGTGACGAGTTTATCTTCCTTTGCAGCTGATGAGAGCAGCACCAGAGGAAGAACGGGCTTGTCTATGGAGGGGAGACTGGCTGCTTCCCACCACTGTGATCACCAGTCCATCATGGTATACAGAACTGGTAACTGGAGGTGACACGCAGGCCCCAATGGCTGAGGCAGCAGATCAACCTGCCACTAAGGCAGAGAAACTCGTGGTCATGACACCCAGGGGAAGGAGGCACTGGGTGTGATGACTGAGGATTCTCTTCTAAGGGCAACAGAGGCAGCCATCTGCTGAACTGACATGCTGACCGTGAAATGAGGCTTACAGGATCTGACGACAAAAGGTACTGGGGTCGGCTATCCCCATCTAGACTACCGCGCTGTGCCGACAATCAGCTGATCGGCACAGCACGGTGGCCATTTTGATGTAAACGAAGCGGCAATTATTTAAATCGCCGCTTCATTTTGCTATGTCTAGTAAACTCATCTACATGGCTCCGTCGACGGAGCCATGTAGTCTAGACACACCTGCTGAGACTTAAAAACCTCTAGGGATGGAGATTACACCACCTCCCTAGGTAACCCATTCCACTGCTTCACCACCCTCCTAGTGAAATACTGTAACTTGAGATCATTGCTCCTTCTTCTGCCATCCATCACTACTCTGAACAGCCTTTCTCCATCCTCTTTGGAACCTCCCTTCAGGAAGTTAAAGGCTGCTATCAAATCCCCCCTAACTCTTTTCTTCTGCAGACTAAACAAACCCAAATCCCTCAGCCTCTCCTCATAGGTCATATGCTCCAGCCCGCTAATCATTTTGGTCACCCTCTGCTGGACCGTCTCCAATGCGTCCACATCCTTCCTGTAGTTGGGGGCCCAGAACTGGACACAATACTCCAGATGTGGCCTCACCAGAGCCGAATAAAGAGGAATAATCAACTAGTTTCTCCCTGTTTGTGAGCAGCAGGTCAAGCTGCGCATGGCCCCTGGTCGGATCCTTCAGCACTTGTACCAAGAAGTTATCCTCAACATTCTCTAAAAAGTTCCTGGATTGTCTGTGTACTGCTGTATTGGTCTCCCAGCAGATGTCAGGGCAGGGCTGGATTACCCAATAGGCAGACTAAGCACGTGCTTAGGGCACCAGCAAAGCAGAGGCACCAAAAAAAAAGAGATTTTTTTTTTGGAAAAAATTTGATATTTGATATTTCAAAAAAAGCATCGAAGTAGTCATCATGGGAAAAATCAGACCTTTTAAAATCGAAGACGGGGCTTTGGATTGACACAAAAATTGGAAGAACAAATTATAGGGGAGTGTGAATACTGGCAACATGTCTTGCAGAGTGTTATAGCTGTTATTCAAACAGCTGAATGTGGTCTGCCTTTCCGAGGATCAAATGACACATTTGGATCATTGCAGAATGGAAATTTCTAGGGATTGTTGGAGTCTGTGGCTCAGTTTGACCCATTTTTAGCAGGCCATGTCTCAAAATATGGGAATGCTGGCAAAGGTAACCCATCATACTTATCCAAGACAATATGTGATGAACTCATTGGTCTAATGAGTGACAAAGTTCGTTCAGCTATTGTGGATGAAATAAGTACTGCTGTGTACTTCAGTTTATCTGTCGACTCTATACCTGATCTTTCACATATTGATCAATTGAGTATTGTACTAAGATATATGTCTCCCACAGATGGAAAACCAGTTGAACGATTTATAACATTCCTCAATTTGAAAAGCCACACTGGTGAAGAAATGGCAAATCAAGTACTGCATTATCTGAGCCAAGTTCGCAAAATAGATTTCTCAAAGTGCAGAGGTCAATCTTATGACAACGCTGCCAACATGTCAGGGCATTATCAAGGAATGCTGAAGAAGCTTTTAGAACAGAACAAATATTCCATATTCACACCATGTGCTGCACACTCTCTCAATCTTGTTGGCTGCAGTGCTGTTGATTGTTGTCCGGTGGCAGTAAGTTTTTTCTCAACAGTCCAGTTACTTTATACATTTTTCTCTGCCTCAACACACCGATGGGCAGTTCTTAAAACATATTTGGGCAATGATCGTGTGTTGAAATCTCTTTCTAATACTCTCTGGGAGGCACACGCAGTGGCAACAAGCGCAATTCTGGAGTCCTACTCAAAGATTGTGGATGCATTAGAAAGGATAGCTGAAGACCAATCACAAAAGGGAGAAACTATACGAGAGGCAGAAAACATTGCAAACAAGATGCAAGAGCTAGAGTTTGTATTCATGTTGACCATGTGGAATGAAATTTTACAACACCTTTACCACACAAGTCAAGCTCTCCAAGAAAAAGAATTGGATTTGAAAACATGTGCAGACCTCTGTCAATCATTAGCAGACCACTTACACACTTTGAGGAATGATTTCGAAAGATTTGAAGACATATCAAAAGATATCTTGCCTGATACTAACTACAAAGAAGCCCAGTCCCGCAAGCAAATCAGGAAAAAACAAGCAAATGATAGCAGTGCAACAGAAACAGCATTGAATCCTAGAGACAAATTTCGTGTATCTACTTACTATGCTATAATTGATACACTTGAAGCTCATATGAAGAGGAGAGGTAAGGTGTACAAAGAAGTATCAAGTAGATTTTCTTTTCTAAACAATATGGATTTATCTGACGAATAATATTCACAAGGTTCCCAAAAGCTAGTTGGCTCATACCCTGTTGACTTGAACATGAATCTCTGTGGAGAAGTACGGGCTCAGGCCCGACCGCAGAGGCCTGGTTAAGATGAGGTCCTGGAACAGTTCTATGACATGTGCTCACCTAACCTGAGGCTGTGGCTGAAGGACAGGAAGCCAGAAGACCCACCCAGCGCAGGGAAGCTGGCTGATGAGTTCACAGACAGCTAGTCCGGGTGTGAAAGGGAATCACAGAGAGACCGGTTCTTGGCTGTGTAACTGGGGGGAAGTGCCTACAGGGCGGGTCCAGAATGGGGGTGACAGCAATCTTCCCCCCAGAGGACCAGGCAGTACCCGGGCAGACCAGATGGCCCGAGGGGATCTACGGGACCTGACCTGCCATTACTCTGGGTAAAAGGGCCACAAGCGGGCTCAGTGCCCCAAAACCCCGGACAGCCTCCAAAACCTGAGACTTTCCAGGGTTAACTGAGTGGGGCTGGAGGAGGAGCAGGCTACCCCAGGGGCAGGGCCTGGCAGGCAGACTTCAGCTCAGGTGTGGGAGGCTGCTCAGGCCCCCTCCTCCAGGAAACCTGACTCTCCAGAGGCAGGTTCCTCCATGTACCGGGTAGGGGCAGGTAGGCCCCTTTGGAGCAAGTGCCTTATGGCCCTGGAGGTGGATGGCAGGAAGGTCATGGGCTCCTAGGACACTGGGGTGGAGGTGATGCTGGCTAATGGCCCAGACTGATATGGTGCCCAGCGCCCAGCTGACCCTGAGGGGCATAGACGGGACCGTATTCAAGGTACCGTAGCCCAGGTGCATCTGAAATGGGGGGCTAAGGAGTGTTACCTACCAGCCCTGTGCTCTTGGGAGCCAGGGAGTGACATTCATGGAAAACCATCCTCCCCCCTTCCCCTAGGCCTTTGCTAGAATCAGACAAAGCAAGGAAAAGGCCAGGGAAGACACCTAAACTAATTAAGGAAACACCCCAGCCTCATCTGCATTGAAGATAGAGCTCATTAGCATACAGAAGGGAGACCAGCTCTTCCAAGGCAGGAACCGCAGTGAACTATGGGATACCGAAAGCAGAGAAGCACTGCCTGATGGGAAATCTCTACTCCAGATGCTAATGAACCCCGGCCTGCTCACACCCAAATTAGTCATTATCAGACCAATTCTAGTAACGATCCTATTGACATCTAAAATACTGAAACTGCCTAGTTGCATTGTGAGCTTGTTCAAGGAACATCACCCATAACCAGGGGTGATCAGTCTCTATTGTCTCGCCTCTTTCTCTTTGAACTATTGTCCTATCCCTATAAAAACTCCTATCCTTGCCCCAAGAAAAACTGTTCTGATACCTGGATTTAAACTGCATCAGTTCCACTGAGACTTCTTCATCTCCTGTCTGATCGTGCTGGGGGCTCTGCTCTGCTTGTCTCCTGCCCTCTGGACCCCCGGCTACCATCATCATCTGGGAACCCCGATCAGTGCAAGCTCCATGGAGTGGTGAGGTCTCTCTCTCTCTCTCCCATCAACTACCTCTCTAAGCATAGCCTCCTGACCCTGCCCTATGTAAACTGTTATATGGTTAGCTAGCCCTAACGTTTGTAATCAGTTCCAATTTAGATTTAATATTGTAACTGTTTTGTGTGTTTGGCTCCCTATATATATAATAAATAACTTTCATTGTTAAGCTGGTTGCTTCTCTCTCTTTCTTTCTCTTTCGCTCACTCTTCCTCAAGGGGTGTTGTTTTGGCTTCCCCATTCGCTCTGCAACAACGCTTCTTGTACCCAAGCGAAAGATCCCTGTAGTGCCCAAAGTCCTGTGGGGTTTGCTCATCGTGTGGTTTACCAGTGAATGATTGTGGTGTGAAAGTGGGGATAGGGAAGTGCTGAACCTGGGGGCGTATGAGGATGGCAGCTTAAAGTGCTATTTAATCCAGCTCATTGAGTCCAAAGGCACATGAGGGTGCAGTGTGGCATTGCTGTTAAACCCAGCCAGCTGAGTCCAGGGACATATGAGGGGGTCAGCTTGTGAGTGCTGATTAACCAGTCCTCTCAGACGTGCTCTGTTAGGGTATGTCTACACTAGCCCCCTAGTTCGAACTAGGGAGGCTAATGTAGGCATTCGAAGTTGCAAATGAAGCCCGGGATTTAAATATCCCGGGCTTTATTTGCATCTTCCTGTCCGGGCGCCATTTTTAAATCCCCCTAGTCCGAACTAACTGCCCGCGGCTACACGCGGCAGTCAAACGTTAACTCAAACTAAATCCTTAGTTCGAATTAACTGTGACACCTCATTCCACGAGGTGTAACAGTTAACTCGAACTAAGGACTTAGTTCGAGTTAACGTTTGACTGCCGCGTGTAGCCGCGGGCAGTTAGTTCGGACTAGGGGGATTTTAAAATGGCGCCCGGACGGGAAGATGCAAATAAAGCCCGGGATATTTAAATCCCGGGCTTCATTTGCAACTTCGAATGCCTACATTAGCCTCCCTAGTTCGAACGAGGGGGCTAGTGTAGACATACCCTTAGTGGGTATGAGAGTCTGTGTGTGTTGCTAAGGTGGGAAGAACCCCATCCTGAAGAACCTAGTTCCTGCAGAAGAGCTCCAGTGGGAGGAGGAATTGCCAGCAGGGAGAATTCAGCTCCATATGAGAGCACAAGTAAGCACAGCAGCACATTGATAGAATTGTTAACCTTCCCCCAGTCCCATAAGAATAACCCTAATAAATGAGCATACCCCAGAGTACTGGGCAAATCTGGTAACAGGAGGGAACCAAGGAAGTGAGGGTGCACCAGCTGCTGGGGTGCTGATGGGCTGGGACCTTGAGGATTGGCTGGAAGGACCCCACAGTTGCTACCCGTAGCCAGAGCCGGCAAGGGGCCCGCGGCCCTGACCCTGGAGAGGGCACCCTGCAGGGGGCACAGGGGCCCATCCCAGCAGACAGTGGGGCCAAAGGGGCCAGGCTTAACAGAGCTGGAACTCTGGACACAGGCAGTGGAGCGGGGGGGGAACAGGTCCCTGTCCCTTTCCAGCTGCTGAATTCCAGGCCGAGGTGCAGGTAGATCCCTCCTTGCAGAAGCTGAGGGACTGGGTTGGCCTTGGTGCAGCTCAAACTCTGTGGGGAGGCTGCTGGGAGAGGTTCCTGTGGGAGAGGGGATTCCTGTACCGGGAATGGCTCCCTCCCAGGGAAAGCAGAGTCGTGGGGGGTCCAGCAGCAGCTGGTGGTTCTCCAAAAATATCGCCACAGGATGATGCACCTGGCCCGTGATGTCCCATTCTCAGGGCACCAGAGGATCCAGCACACCCAGCTGAGGCTGCTGCAGAATTTTTATTGTCCAGGGATCTTTGCAGCCTTGCAGCAGTACTGCCGGTCTTGCAACTCCTGCAGGGGAGGGGGGCGGGGAGAGGGAGAAGGGGGGAGCTTGAGATAGGAAGAAAGCTGCCTTGGGTGTCCTGCCCATCATAGAGGAGCCTTTCCCGAGGGTGGTGATGGATCTAGTGGGGCCCCCTCGGCAAGGCAACCCAGACAGGGAAGAAATACATCCTGGTTGTGGTAGATTTCGCGACTTGCCACCCCTAGCCCATAGCTCTGCCCTCTATCGAGGCAGACACAGTGGCAGACGCGCTGCTGGCCATTTTCTGTAAGATGGGGTTCCGCAAGGAGGTCCTCACAGACCAGGGGTTCAACTTCATGTCTGCCCTGCTTGGGTGCTTGTAGGAGAAGTGTCACGTTATTGGATTTTAAGGGGAACAGACAGATCACTGCTTTGCCCCAAGGTCTGTACAAAGGGGGCCATGTGAGATGTCAAATGAAAGCTTATGTTCTACTGATTCTATGCATGGTACTCATGTACTTGTATGATGTCTGTATGTGGAGTTATGAATATGGACTCCGTGCTGGTATTGTGAATGTTCTCTGCCTGAGATTGCCTGGATGGGCCTGGACTGCTTGTCCTGAGGAAGGAATGTGCAGTGAATGACTATGCTAATTAGCAGGGCCCCAAGGACAATGGCTCTCAAGGTGCCCAATACACACCTGAGGAATGCGTCTGGAAACCTGCAAACCAGTCAGCATCTAATTGCTGCTGGCATGTGAAACAGAGATAGGTCACTTGGCCATGTAACCTACTCCAGCTTGGAAGGTACCAGATATAAAGTGCCATGAGATGGACTCCATCTGGTCTTCAATTCTGCTACTGATCCCAGGTGCAGCTTTGTGAGGGATAGAGAGCTGAGAAGGATTGTTGACCCGTCCTGACATAGGATGTACACCAGAGACTTTTAAGATAGCAGTTTGTAACCGCTCTGCTGAGAGCCTGCATCAAGAACTTGGTGATTGGTGTATGTAATGTATTCTCCTTAACAACCTTACTCTCATACTTTTTCTTTCTTTTTTAATAAACCTTTAGATTTTAGATTCTAAAGGATTGGCCTAGCGTGATCTTGTGGGTAAGACCTAAAGTGTAAATTGACCGGGGATCCGTGGTTGGTTCTTTGGGACCGGGAGAACTTATTTGGGGTAGGTGAGGTTGGGTTCTATAACCTGTGTGTTAGGCCCGGGGCTGATTGTGGCACAGGGAGAGCTGGAGTGTCTGAGGGGTTTTGCTTGTGAGGCTTCCTGCTGGCCGGATTGGCAGCTGAAGCGCTCAGTGTGACTTGTTTGTGGCCTGTTTGGGAAAGGTCTCCAGTCAGGGGCTGTAAGGAGCCCTTGTTTTGAGCAATTCACCCTGAGTGGATGCCCTCAGCGGTGCCCAGACTCGGCTCGGTCCGTCACAAGAAGTGTGGGATCCAGTTCTCCTGGGCCTTGGTGTATCGCTTCAAGTCCAACAGGCTTGTGGGGAGGTTCCATGGGACACTAAAGCAGATGCTGAAGACCTTTATGCACCAGTACCCACAGGACTAGGATGAGTAACTGCCCCATCTGCTGTTTGCACACAGAGAGATCCCCCAAGGGTCCACCGGGTTCTCGCCGTTGGAGCCGTTAGGTAGGAGAAGGGGGAGGGGACCCCTGGGCTTGCTAAGAGAGTTATGGGAGGGAGAGGCCTCCCCAGATGGAGAGTCGGGGGTAGAGGACGTCGTGGCTTTCCGGGAAAGGCTTGCTGAGATCATGGGCCGGGCGCCAAGGGAAGCGGAAGGACTGGTACGATCCCAGTGCAGGGGCCCGTGCCTGTGCCACTGGGGGCCGGGGATGGTTCTTGTCCCCATGCAGAAGAACAAGCAGTGAGCAGCCGGGGATGGCCCCCTCAAAGTTGTCCAGCAGCTGAACAAAGTGGATCCTGCTCCTGCAGGACGCCACCATGGCAGGCCCAACCTAAGAGGAGCGCCAATGTCACAGCTAATGCTTTATCCCGGCGGTGGGGATCTGAACTTCCCTAGGCCACTGGAGAAGTAACCCCGCTCAGTTTGGTCTCGAAGGGAGGAGATATGTGATGTAGTGGGGGTGCTGCCTACTTTTGTAATTCTGTGTTCGCTCTTTGACTCATAGAATCATAGGGCTGGAAGAGACCTCAGGAGGTCATCAAGTCCAGCCCCCTGACCAACGCAAGACCAATCCCAACTAAATCAACCCAGCCAAGGCTTGGAAACCTCTTGGGATGGAGATTCCACCACCTCCCTAGGTACTCCCATTCCAGTACTTCACCACCCTGCTAGTGAAATAGTTTTTCCTAATTTCTAACCTAGACCTCCCCCACTGTAACTTGAGCCCATTGCTCCTTGTTCTGCCATCTGTCACTACAGTGAACAGCCTCTCTACATCCTCTTTGGAACCTCCCTTCAGGAAGTTGAAGGCTGCTATCAAATCCCCCCTCACTCTTCTCTTCTGCAGACTAAACAAACCCAAATCCCTCAGTCTCTCCTCATAGGTCATGTGCTCCAGCCCCCTAATCATTTGCTCTCCTCTGGAGTCTCTTTGTTGTATTGTGTTGCGTGTAATTCCTTCTACTCATTTCAGATGTGTATTGGGCCCAGACACCTGAGGGCCAGACACAAGAGATCAAAACCCCTGGTCTGGAAGGGAGACAGAATAGGCGGGGCTGCACCAGGCTGGGTGGTAGGGCTGGTGAGAAGAGTCAGTCTCGGCTGGGCTAGGAGGAGAGAGGAGGCTTGGAGCAGGAAGGGGGGTGAAGGACATGGGGGTCCTTCCCTCCCTAGAGGAATAATGCTGCCTGCTCTGGGTCCCTGTGTCAACATCGATTCTATGCTATGCTGTGTCCCTGTGAACCAATAAAACCTTTTGTTCTACCTGCCGGCTGTGAGTCACATCTGGCTGCGGATGGGGGTGCAGGGTCAGGGAACACCTGATGTGCTGTGACAAGCATAAGCACAAGCATAGCCCCAAGTGTGGATTTCCCCACCCTGTACTGGTTCCTGATGGAGCGGTAGCTGTCTGGCGTAGTGAGCTGCCAGAGGGCAATGGCCATGCACTTCTGCACGTTGAGAGCAGGTCTCATGCAGGTGTCCTGTTGCCTCCGGGCAAGAGAGAGCCATGTGCAGAGCTCCAGGAAGGTGGCTTTGTGCATGTGGAAGTTCTGAAGTCTCTGCTAATCGTCCCATCTCTGCATGACGATGCGTTCTCACCAGTCCAAGCTTGTCTCCCTCTGCCAGGAGCAGCATTTCACCGTGTCCAGGGGATTGAGTGGTGGGCATAGTAGCATGAGCACCAGGACTTGCCTGAGCAGGGCCTGTGGGCCACGCTGAGGTTCATCCTCCTCGTCCTCCTGCTCCAAGTCCTCTTCCTGGTGGAGCAACATGCAGGCACTCTCGAAGTTCTGCACCATGAGGTGCAGCACAAGAGCCATGAGCATGGCAATGCTTTGCAGCACCTCGGGCTCCATGATCGTAGTGCTGTGGCATCCGCACAGTCAACCAAGGCACAGAAAGACATGTGCCAACTGAGATTCTTTTAGGTCACGCAATGGGCGTGAGTGTAGAGGAGCGCCTCAGGGACACAGCTGACTGGAGCCTCTGTAAGCACCTGCTGTGGATTTTGGGACCCAGAGGACAGCAGAAGCATAGGCCAGATTCCAACGCTTCCCATGGTGCTGCTTTATTCTCTGTGTTGGGGGTAGGCTCCGTAAATGTGGATGCGCTGCCTCAGAGAACATTAGATTCATGCCTCAGAGAACATTAGATTCATGCGGGTAATGGGGACATGGCCCCTCACCTTCTCCACTTTGGGTGCCCAGAATTCACCCATAGTAGATTTAAGCTTATCTTGTAGAGTAGACATGCCCTGGCAGATAACCCCAGAGGTGCAGGAACCAAATCCCCAAGCAGATCTAATTTCCCAACCACTGAAAAGATCTGAGACCCATCCTTGCCTTCCCTCTTCCTCGCCAGCACGTCCCTGCTCCTTCTGCCCCCCGCTTCCTTCTGTCCACTCCTGTCTCTCCCCAGGCTCCCACCATACAACTCACTGTCCTCCCCAACCAAGTGTCCCCTGCCATGCCCATCAACAGAATTTGAACAAGTAAAAAACAAACAAATTGCCCCAGCTCAGGCCACTGCTCACCTGTGGGAACGCTCGGAAGGGCTCTGGCCCAGGTGGAGGGGGATCCATTCCTCCTTGCCATTTATTGCTCTACCCACTCCCACTTAGCTGGCCCTGGCCCTGAGGACAGGCCAGTACAGGTGCCTGCTGCCACAAATGCTCCAGCCCTCCCTGCAGCACACACAGTGTAAGGCTGGCTGGCCTATCTGCATCTTTGTCTAGCCCTTTGAAAAGTGATGATGGAGGAGGCCCAGAGGGGTCCTGCTCTTACTACCCCTGCCTCTTCTGGCAAATTAATCCAGCATCATACAGTGGGAGGAGTCATCGTCCCAAATTGAAATTCTCCAATAATCCAGGAGCAGGGCCTATTGCATGAATGAAACAAAGGTTTTGAAATTGTAAAAAACACTTGGCAATATTGCACTTCTCAGCACTTTCCATCTGATGACCTCAAAGCACCTCTCCAAACACAATGACTTTACACAAACTCCTGAGAGGCAGGTGTGATAGACCAGACTGGGTCTGGGCACCGCTGAAAGTGTCCGCTCATGGGGTATGTCTAGACTGCATCCCTCTGTCGGCAGAGGGATGCAGATTAGGCAGGTCGACATTGCAAATGAGGCAGGGATTTAAATATCCCGTGCCTAATTTGCATAAAAATGGCCACCACGTTTTGCCGACTCAGCACTTTGTCGGCAAAAAGTGGCAGTCTGGAGGGGGATGTGTCGAGAAAGAAAGCCTTTTTCTACAGATCCCTTATGCCTCCTGCAAGGAGGTTTACAGGATCTGTCGAAAAAGGCTTTCTTTCTCGACAGATCCCCCTCTAGACTGCCACTTTTTGCCGACAAAGTGCTGAGTCGGCAAAACGTGGTGGCCATTTTTATGCAAATTAGGCGCAGGATATTTAAATCCCTGCCTCGTTTGCAATGTCGACCTGCCTAATCTGCATCCCTCTGCCAACAGAGGGATGCAGTCTAGACATACCCATGGCGAATTGCTCAAACTCAGGGCTCCTTACAGCCCCTGACTGGAGACCTTTTCTAAATAGGCCACAAACCTGTCATGCCGAGCACTTCAGCTGTCAATCTGGCCTGCAGGAAACCTCATGAGCAAAACCCCTCCAACACCCCAGCTCTCCCTGTGCCACAATCAGCCCCAGGCCTAACACACAGGTGAGGGGTTATAGAACCCAATCTCACCTTCCCCAACGGGTTCTCCTGGTCCCAAAAGACCAGCCATGGTTCCCAGTCAGTTTACACTTTGGATCTTACCCACAAGAGTACGCTGGGACAATCCTTTAGAATCTAAAATCTAAAGGTTTATTAATAAAAGAAAGAAAAAGTGGAGAGTAAGGTTATTAAGGAGAATACATTACATTCACCAATCATCAAGTTCTTGATGCAGGCTCTCAGCAGAGATGTTATAAACTGCTAGCTTAAAAGTCTCTGGTGTACATCTTATGTCTGGTGTACATCTCTGGTGTACATCTTATGTCTCTGGTGTACATCCTTTCCAGCTCTCTGTCCCTCGCAAAGCTGCATCTGGGATCAGTGGCAGAACTGAAGACCAAATGGAGTCTGCCTCATGGCACTTTATTTCCATTCCTGGTATCTTCCAAGCTGGAGCGGGTCACATGGCCAAGTGACCTATTCCTGTGTCCCATGCCAAGAGCCATTAGATAC
This sequence comes from Pelochelys cantorii, assembly GCA_032595735.1. Lineage (NCBI taxonomy): Eukaryota > Metazoa > Chordata > Testudines > Trionychidae > Pelochelys > Pelochelys cantorii. The sequence goes on from CM064326.1 coordinate 213,879,674, forward strand.
TGACTGGTTTGCAGGATTCCAGATGCATTCCTCAGGTGTGTTTTGAGCACCTTGAGAGCCATTGTCCTTAGGGTTGTGCTTGTTAGCATAGTCATTCGCGGGACATTCCTGGCCCATTGCTCTGTTTCAGACAGAGAACCTTCCAGCATAAGTACAGAGTACATATTTATAACTCCACATACACATATCACACAAGTACATGAGTAGCATACATAGAATCAGTAGAACATAATCTTTCATTTGACACCTCACATGGCCCCCTTTGTATAGACTTTGGGGCAAACACCCCCGCCCCTTCAGTGCAGCAGTGATCTGTCTGATCCCCTTAAAATCCAGTAACATGACAGCAGGTAAGTATTATTATTTCCCTTTTTTGGATGGAGAAACTGAGGCACAGGATAATTAAGTTCCTTATCTGCTTTTTTTTTAACATCAGTGGAAAAACTCCCTTTGAGACCAAGCCTTAAATGATGGGTCCAATGTCACACTGGAAGTCTGTGACAGGAAGACCATTAAGAAAACCCCAGATCTTCACATTTCTAGCAGTGGGGAGCACAGGCCACTGGCTGCATTGAGGTGGGGAGATTACCCTGAAACCCCCAATTCCCTAGTACAGGGACTCAGCAGTGAGGCTGCACCTGAGCCTGACACTGTGCAAGGGCTGGCCCTGCCCTTCTGTACCAGGTGTAGCTGGGCAGGCTCAGCCTAGCATGAGCCAAGTGTGGAGGAGCTTAGTGTGGGGGTATCCAAATTAGGGCAATCTGAGTATGGACAGCTCAGTGGAGATCTGGATGCACAGGGGCCCATGGGTGGGGGGGGGGTCCTAGGTATAGGGGCAATGGGACTCTAGTTGAGCGCAGTAGAGGAGTTGTGGGGAGGTGGGGCTTGGTGAGGGCTCCAAGTGTAGGGAAGCAGGGCTTGTCACGGTGAGGGTTAGATGGGCCCACTTAACCAGGGAGCTCCAGCTGCTGCTGAGGGGACACTGCATGCTGGACTCCAGTTCCCCCTCTCCCTCTATCCCCTTTTCTTCTCCATCCCCCTCCTCTCATTCCCCATTCCTTCCCCACTGTCTCTTCCTTGCACCTCCTCACCCCCCTTCCCTCATTTCCCCCACCTCCACCCCCCTACCCAGCTCCACTGCCTGCACAGAACACAGGAAGCATGGGGGAAGAGGACAAGAAGGGGAGGGGACCGAGCAGCTATCTCTGCAGGGCTTAGTGGGCTAGGCAACCCCCCTCCCCATCACCACTGCACACACTGGCAACAGGGAGGGAGACTATGAGGAGAGTGTGTGGGGAAAGGGTAAGGGGAGAAGAGGCCCCAGCAGTGGGCCCAGTAGCAACTGGGCTGGGAAAGTGAAACCAACCCACCCACACTCCACACACTAGCAAGAGAGTGGGGGGGGGGATCCAACCAAGCAGGGAGAATGCAAAGAAGAAGGGGGGCAGCCAGGAGGAAGCCCAGTTTGCCCACCCTGGGCCAAGCTACAGGGAGGGGACTGGATGGGGTGAGGAACCAAGCAGGGAGAGGGCTGAGGAGGGGAAGAAACTGGGAAGCAGCAGCAGCAGCAATGCAGCAAGCTGGGGGGGGGGGGGGAGGTCTCAGTAGAGCAGAGCTGGCACTTCTCTTGGAGACATGCTGCAGTTCAAGCCTTGTGTCTGTGCCAGGCAGGTTTAGGGGCGGGCTGCTGAGGAGGCTCCCTGCTAACTCACCTTCCCAGCCACCCTGGACCCGCTAAACATTCCGCAGCAACCCCATGTGCAAGTTGGAGGCATGGAGAGGAGGGAGGGGCCAGCAAAGCCCCAGTGTTGGGAAGGCACAGCCTCCATTTGCCTTGCAGACCCGATGCCCATGTCAGTATGGCCATTCTGGTGAATTAGTGGAACAAAATTCCCGTAACTATGGAGAATGAGGATGGATATATGATGGGTTCTCCCCATTTGTCACCTGGGACCCCTCCCTCCCCTGAGCCCCTGACGCACCAGCCTGGGCTTCCTCTCACACTGCACTGTTGTGACTAGCTGCAAAGCCCTCCAACCTTTCCTTGCACCAGCATTCATACTGCTAGTGACACACCCAGATGCACCTACAAGCAGGCTCTCTGATTCACCCCCACATGGGAAAACTACTCCCAGCTCCTCAGGCATTCAGACACCCCCAGCGTATAAACCCAAAATTATACTATCTTGCACCGCCCTGCAGAAATGCTGCATACGGCATAAAATTCACTCCCTTTCTCAATGTGGAGAGGAATATGCAATCACCTTTTCCTCCTGAGCTGTGATTCCCACACAGCAGTTGGTGCATCCAAGTAGTTTCCCAGTGTGCCCCTTTGTCTCTAGCCTCTGCACAGTGCTACCTTTCCCCAACCCCTGCCCTTCCTGCCTGTGTCCCCAACTGCTGCCCCTCCAGTCTGTGCGTCCAAACCTGCATTTTGCCCTATCCATCTTTAATCCCTGCACCCACTCCCCTCCTGCACCCATACTGGGAAATGACTTGGATGCACCAAGTGCTGTGTGAGAATCACAACTCAGGAGGAAAAGGCTCTTGCATATTCCTCTCCACACTGAGGAAGGGAGTGAATTTTAAATAAAGATAAAGCAAAACCAAGTTTGTTAACTACAAAAGATAGATGTTAAGTGATGATTAGTGATAGCAAACAGATCAAAGCAGATTACCTATCAAATAAAATGCAAACTAAACTTGATATACAAAATGATGATGATGGCAACATTGATCGATGGATCTCCTCTTCTGTCATGCCATTGGTAAGCAACTAAGCCAGTCCTTGACCTGCAAATGCATAAAAATCTGACAACTGCGGGTCACTCTTTTTGAAACCTATGCTTTTCTTGTAATGTCTGTATGTACTGACTCTTGAAGCATTTGTTCAATAGTTTCCCATCAGAACAATCTGTCTTGGTCTATCACTTCCAGATCACTGAAAAATGTGCCACGACTTCAGATTGGCCTTTGAAATATCTTTATAACACTTATACAGACGGCCAACAGAATGTTTCCCACAAACTAGCTAGCCTTAGAATACCATCTTCAAAATCTGAGTCTCATCTATGCTCATAACATAACCAACCCAGTGAAACTGCTTGTTCATAAGCATTTCTTCCATGCTTTATAATGCCACTCAGCTTAGGGGCTGTGTTTGGAATTTTGTCCCATCAATTTGTATGTGCAATCTTCCAGAGGCAGCATATGTGGAACTGATCAGATTTTGAAACTTGACATCAAAATAAGGCCCATAACTCCAAACCATACAGCAGGATAGTCAAGATAGCAGTTTAACAAGTGGTTATCTTCGTATGACTATAATCATTCCATATGCATTTGGCCAATTTTGCATCCTCAACTGAATAAGCCAACAACGCAGAGTCATCAGAAAACAGGAGGTCACAAATAATTGTAGTGAACACTTTGGTGCAAGCTACTGGCAACTGCCAAGATCTGTTTGTAATTATATACTGATTTTGCTTTTTCCACTCGAAACTAAATACAAACAAATCCCATGCAATTGTCTTTTTTGTCAGTGTTTGTTGTTTATCAAATTTTCCATTCTGGGCTGATAGTTTTTATCTTTTTAATTTTCCAAGATTTTGTTAATTTTAGCTGATCAAAGTCTCTGCTGCCCCTGGAATTTTCAGGCATCTTAAACACCTCCACCTCCCTTGCTATATTTTAGCAAAGTGAACTCATGCACTGGGCAACTTAAACTCTCTCTTGCAAAGGTATATGTGTCTATCCCAACAAAGTTCTGGTGGTGGTGACTGGTCTGCAAGGATGCATCTACACTACACCTGTAGGTCAAAATACGATACACAGTTTGAGCTATGCTAATTTTGAAATAAAGCGCTATTCTGACAAGTCCCTTGACCCTCATGGAACGAGGGTTACAGGCAGGGCTGGCCTTAGGCCGATTCACCCAATTCCCCCAAATGGGGCCCCCTGCCTAAAAGGGCCCCACGCCCTGAACCCGGAAGTGTGCTGGGCGCCATGGACGGCAAGTTAATATTCAGAACCAGGGGCCCTGCTCCAGCAATATTTGGAGCTGGGTCTCTCCCCTGGCTCTGCCTGGAGCAGTCCCTGGCCCCCACCTGCCGGCCCCCCCCTGTGCATCCTCCCAACCCCGGCCCCAGAGCGTCCCCCTCGGCCCCAGCCCATCCTTGCCTTGCGCGGCTCTCAGTGCTGCTCCCCCTCGCCGGCTGCTGCTGCCATGCGCAGCATTTGCAGGTGAGCGGGGAAGGACGCCCGGGCGTGACGTGACGTCACAGCGCGGGACTTTACAACTACTCGGCGCCGCATGGCACAACTCAGCCTAACTCCGGGTTCGGAGTCTGGGGCCCGAGCACAGACTCCGGCCCCGCAAAGTGGAAGGCACAAGGTAGGGGAGAGGGAAAACTGGGGGGAAGGGATGGGAGAGGAAGGAGCTTGGGGAGAGGGGTGGGAGAGGAAGGGGCTTGAGGGGAGGGCGTGAGAGAAAGGGGCCTGTGCAGGGGGGAGGGTTGGGGGGAGGGGCTTGGGGGGAGGGCAGGAGAGGAAGGGGTCTGTAGGGGGAAGGGGGAGAAGGGGGGAGAGGAAGGGGCTTGTGCGGAGGGGGGAGAGGAAGGGGCTTGAGGGGAGGGCAGATGGGGAAGGGGCTTGTGCGGGGGGGAGTGGGGAGAGGAAGGGGCTTGTGCAGGGGGGAGGGGCAGGAGAGGAAGGGGCGGGCTTGTGCGGACGGGGAGGGGCAGGAGGGGAAGGGGCTTGTGCGGGGGTGGGAGGGGGAAGAAAGGGGAAGGCACCAAGGCACAGGGTGGAAGAGAGACAAATGCCAGGGGGCCAAGTGCAGACAATGAGGAAAAGGGCAGGAGGGGAGGTGTCAGTGGGAGGGGGGACAGGGTGATGCTGGGAGAGGAGAGGAGAAGGGAAGGGCATTGGGGGCTACAGGGGAGGAGGGGGAGGTGCTGGGAGAAGGCTTGAAAGAAGGGGTGGGCATGAGAAAGGTGGGCATGGAGAAAGTCATGTGTGAGGGCACAGGGGCATGAGAGCGGTGAGGGGGTGGGAATCAGGGAAAAAGAGGGCAAAGGGGGCAGGGGCAGTAAGGGAAGGGGGAGGCACCAGGAGGGTGCAGGGCTAAGGGAAGTGCAGGTGCCAGGGGATTCTGGGGTGAAGCAGAAGGGCAGACACCTGCAGGGGAGGGACCAGCATCAGAGGAGAGAGGCAGGGCAGGTGTGTGGAGGGAGGTGTTAGAAGAGGGGATGAGGAGGGGTAGCTCACTTGATCAGAGTGGGGCTATTGGAGGAGTGGGCACAGGGGGGAGAGAAGGGCTGAGGGCAGTGAGAAGGGCAGGAGTCAGGACAGAAGAGGAGGGTGAGGAGTTGGGGGGCAGCAGGCACCAGGGGAGCTGATGGAGCAAGGGGAGGAGACATGGCAGCAGAGAGAAAAGGTAAAGGTTTATAAAATATTTATTAATAACTTGGGTGCCACACTGGCACATCCAAACAAGCCACATGAACTCAGTACAGGTGCACAACACAAAATCCATTCTGCTCATGGGAGGAAACTCTTAGGCTATGTCTACACTGGCGGCTTCTTGCGCAAGAACATCTTGCACAAGGGTTCTTGTGCAAGAAGTCTTGTGCAAGAACACATCCACACTACCATGTGCGAGCTGTGCTTTTGCGCAAGAGCATCCATGGCAGTGTGGACGCTCTCTTGCGCAAGAAAGCTCCGATGACCATTTTAGCCATAGGGGTTGCTTGCGCAAGAAATCACTGCCGAGGATCCACACTGCCCTCTTGCGCAAGAGAGCTTATGCCTGTTAGAAAAAAGCGTAGCTCTTGCGCAAGACTCCCTCTCTTACCACGCCGTACTGTACATTTCCTTGTGCAAGAGCAGGCGGGCAGTGTGGCTGCTCTGTGGGTTCTTGCACAAGAACAGCTGTACTTGCGCAAGAAGCCGCGAGTGTAGACATAGCCTTAGAGGGAACACTTCCCCCAGCCTCTCTGCCCCCGAGTTAATGTCACACACATTGGGTTAATGCAATTGCAGGATAAGAACATAAGAACATAAGAATGGCCATACTGGGTCAGACCAAAGGTCCATCGAGCCCAGCATCCCATCTGCCGACGGTGGCCAATGCCAGGTGCCCCAGAGAAGGAGAACAGAAGACAATGATCAAGTGATTTATCTCCTGCCATCCATCTCCTGCCCTTGTTATGAAGGCTAGGGCACCATACTTTATCCCTGGCTAATAGCCATTTATGGACCTAACCTGCAAAAATTTATCAAGCTCTTTTTTAAACCCTAATAGAGTCCTGGCCTTCACAGCCTCCTCGGGCAAGGAGTTCCACAGGTTGACTGTGCGCTGTGTGAAGAAAAATTTCCTTTTATTAGTTTTGAACCTACTACCCATCAATTTCATTTGGTGTCCCCTAGTTCTTGTATTATGGGAAAAGGTAAATAATTTTTCTATAATCACTTTCTCCACACCATTCATGATTTTATATACCTCTATCATATCGCCCCTCAATCGCCTTTTTTCCAAACTGAAAAGTCCCAGTCTCTCTAGCCTCTCCCCATATGGGACCCTTTCCAAGCCCCTAATCATCTTAGTCGCCCTTTTCTGAACCTTTTCTAATGCCAATATATCTTTTTTGAGGTGAGGAGACCACATCTGCACGCAGTACTCGAGATGTGGGCGTACCATAGTTTTATATAGGGGAAGTATGATATCTTTTGTCTTATTATCTATCCCTTTTTTAATAATTCCTAACATCCTATTTGCCTTACTAACTGCCGCTGCACACTGCGTGGATGTCTTCATAGAACTATCCACTATAACTCCAAGATCCCTTTCCTGATCTGTCGTAGCTAAATTTGACCCCATCATGTAGTACGTGTAATTTGGGTTATTTTTTCCAACATGCATTACCTTACACTTACCCACATTAAATTTCATTTGCCATTTTGCTGCCCAATCACTCAGTTTGCTGAGATCTTTTTGTAGTTCTTCACAATCCCTTTTGCTTTTGACTGTCCTGAACAACTTTGTGTCATCTGCAAACTTGGCCACCTCACTGCTTACCTCATTTTCTAGATCATTGATGAACAAGTTGAACAGGATTGGTCCCAGTACTGACCCCTGGGGAACACCACTAGTTACCCTCCTCCATTGTGAAAATTTACCATTTATTCCCACCCTTTGTTTTCTGTCTTTTAACCAATTCTTGATCCATGAAAGGACCTTTCCTCCTATCCCATGATCACCTAATTTACGTAAAAGCCTTTGGTGTGGGACCGTGTCAAAGGCTTTCTGGAAATCTAGGTATATTATATCCACTGGGTGCCCCTTGTCCGCATGTTTATTAACCCCTTCAAAGAATTCTAACAGATTAGTTAGACACGACTTCCCTCTGCAGAAACCATGCTGACTTTTGCCCAACAATTCGTGCTCTTCTATGTGCCTTGCAATTTTACTCTTTACTAGTGTTTCTACTAATTTGCCTGGTACTGATGTTAAACTTATCGGTCTATAATTGCCAGGATCTCCTCTAGAGCCTTTTTTAAATATTGGTGTTATATTGGCCATCTTCCAGTCATTTGGTACCAAAGTGGATTTAAAGGATAGGTTACAAACTACTGTTAATAACTCCGCAATTTCACATTTGAGTTCTTTCAGAACCCTTGGGTGAATGCCGTCTGGTCCCGGAGACTTGTTACTATTCAGCTTATCAATTAATTCCATAACCTCCTCTAATGTCACTTCAATCTGAGTGAGTTCCTCAGATTTGTCACCTAAAAAGGCTGGCTCAGATTTAGGAACCTCTGTAACATCCTCAGCCGTGAAGACTGAAGCAAAGAAATCATTTAATCGCTCCGCAATGGCACTGTCTTCCTTGATCGCTCCTTTTATATCTTTATCATCCAAGGGCCCCACTGCTTTTTTAGCGGGCTTCCTGCTTCTAATGTATTTAAAAAACATTTTACTATCATTTTTTGAATTTTTGGCTAGCTGTTCCTCAAACTCTTTTTTGGCTTTTCTTACTACATTATGACACTTAATTTGGGAGTGTTTATGTTCCTTTCTATTTTCCTCACTAGGATTTGACTTCCACTTTTTAAAAGCTGCCCTTTTCTCTCTCACTGCCTGTTTAACATGGCTGTTTAGCCATGGTGGTTCTTTGTTAGGTCTCTTACTGTGTTTTTTTTATTTGGGGTATACATTTAAGTTGGGCCTCTAGTATGGTGTCTTTAAACAGTTCCCATGCAGCTTCCAGGGATTTTAGTTTAATTACTCTCCCTTTTAGTTTCTGTTTAACTAGCTTCCTCATTTTAGTGTAATTCCCCTTTTTGAAATTAAATGCCAGAGTGTTTGACCGCTGCGGTGTTCTTCCCAACACAGGAATATTAAAAGTTATTATATTGTGGTCACTATTTCCAAGCGGTCCAGTAACAGTTACCTCTTGGACCAGATCCTGCGTTCCAGTCAAGACTAGGTCGAGAATCGACTCTCCCCTTGTGGGTTCCTGTACTAGCTGCTCCAAGAAGCAGTCATTTAAGGCATCAAGAAATTTAATCTCTGAATCCCGTCCTGAGGTGACATGCACCCAATCAATATGGGGATAATTGAAATCTCCTATTATTACTGTGTTTTTTATTTTGGTAGCCTCTCTAATCTCCCTTATCATTTCAGCATCATTATCACTGTCCTGGTTAGGTGGTCGGTAATATATTCCTAATGCCATATTCATATTAGAGGAATGAATTGTTATCCATAATGATTCTATGGAACATTTTGATTCCTTTAGGATTTTTACTTCATCCTTTAGGATAGTTGCATGAGGGGGGTTTGGTGGGGGCCAAACTAATCTCTGTTGGTAGGAGGATGGTGGGAAAAGTCCTTTGAGAGGGGTGACATGACGACACCTTTTACTTCTGGTCATGTGTCCATCAAGCCCCGAGCATGTCACCTCCAGAGGCCTGGTTAACGGGGGTCAGGGTGTGTGGCTAATGGGGGTTGGGGCGTGGTTAACGGGGTCAGGGGGTGTGGCTAATGGGGGTCGGGGCATGGTTAACAGGAGTCGGGGGTGTGGCTAATGGGGCACCACCAAAAATTATACAAATCTGCTGCCCCTGCTGGCCCCGGAGGAGGAGTGTGTCGGCTTCCTGCGCTGCAGGAGGGGGTGTATGTGTGTGTGCTGGGGTTTTTTTTTCCTCAATCAAAAAAATTCCTGTCCCCCCCCGTTGAAACTTTTGTGTGCCCCCCCCTTTTTTTTGCTCAACCAAAATTGCTGCGGGGCCCCGTCAAAATTGTTTGAATTGGGCCCTGCACTTCCTAAAGCCAGCCCTGATTACAGGGACACTGGAATAGCATGCCTGTAATTTCAAAATACATTTTGAAATAATGGACATGTTTAAAGAGACAGAATAGCTCTTTCTGGATACTACCAGTATCCCAAAATAGCCCTGCTGTCTAGAAGTAGCCCAGATGTGCTGTACTTCTTCCTGTGTGGTGTTAGTCAGAGGTGGCACATAAGAGCCCTAGTTGATACTTCCTGGTACATCATGTTTGCAAGGACACTGTTATGGGATGACATGCTGTTTTTTTTCTTTTGTTCTCATTTTTTGAGGAGTAAAGGATCTTTCGAAAAAGCCTGCCGTTTTCGAAAGAACCACGTCTAGACTGCGGTTTTACTTTTGAAATGGCTCTTTTTCGACAGAGCACCATGACGCGATTATGCAAATGAAGTGTGGGATATTTAAATCCCCGCTTCATTTGAACTTTCAAAGTGCCTTATTTACATCCCTCTGCCGCCAGAGGGGTGTAGGCTAGATGTACCCTAAGGTGCTACAGGGCCATTCCTTTTTTAAGCTTTTTTTCACTGCAAGTGGAAGAGTCATGCATCTCTTCGCATGTATAATTGGAAAAAGTGGCAAGAGGGGATGTTATGGTTGACAAGACTTTTTACAAACCTTCCCCTGAAGGCAGAATTGCAATGCTTCTTTGTTAGACTTCATTGACTCAAACCTGCTCAGATTCCTAACTGAGCACCACCTTCTCCTGTTTGGTTGGTTCCCTTCAGTGCAACCAATCAAGAGCAGTGTTTGAGTGGTGCAGGTTGTATTTCTCACCTCTAAGATCCCTTCTCAAGCCTTGAGTTTATTTCAGAACCTCCCGCCCTCTTAACTATATTCTCATGGGCATCCAGTAGGCTAGGCAGGGGAAGCTTTGCCTTCCTAAATCTCCAGGCATGGCCCAGCCCACACTCTTCCCTCAGAACACCTGCTCTGGGTGGGGAGACTAGAGCCATGCACCCTTCTCCCTCCCCCGGTGCTCCAGGGCTGGGGCTGTGCCATGCACCCTCCCCCCTCCCCTGGTGCTGGGGAGGTTAGGCCACGCCATGTGTCCTCCTCCCACTACAGGGCCGGGGAGGCTGGGCTGAACACGTGTCCACCCACTCCCCTTCCCATGGCTGGAGGTGGGCACGTACGCAGCAGAAGGGGCAGGGCTGAAGGTGGAGCTGGGGGCTTGCCTCCTCCAGCCCTATCTTCACCAACCGCCCATGTTTATTCTTCATTTTAAAAAATGACAAGGAACCCCTCCAATACACACCCATTCTGAGCTCCAGAGGGGTCAGTCCATGGTATCTCCAAAGAGGGGCAAAGTTAGAGGTCCAGTCCTTCCCAGTACTCAGAAGCATGCTTCAGAGTATAGTGTAGTTCCTGGCAAGACTCCCCAAATCAACACCAGCTACATCAGCATAGAGTTCAGGCACTACCAGCTCAGGCACCTGGAGTACCACTTGGTCATTGCTGCTCTTGGCTGCTATTTGCAGGCGCTGGAGCAACTCTGCAGGTGATGGCCGCTCTGTCGCACCCCACCGCCAGCAGGACTTCATGATACTATACCTGTAAGACAGGGGGAAGGGGTGAGAAGCCAGAAATGAGGCACAAGAACCAAGTTATACTACAAAGGAATCCCCACCATACACTGAAGACTCTGGAGACGGCACCCTGGGTTCACATACATACACAGCTAATGTAAGGGCTCTTTGAAAGCTGCACACTAGCTCGTGTAAGAATTCATCTTGGAGAATGGGATGGGATGGGGGAGCAGGGCTGGCCCTACCATGAGGCAAATTGAGGCAGCCACCTCAGGTGCCAGACTGTGGGGGGGCACCACTAGGACCCAGAGTGTAGAAAATTGTGTCTGCTGCTGGTGCATATGTAGGTAGCAGAGCAGTACCATGAGAGGAGTAGAACAGGAAGAAGGCAGAATTGAGACTTTTCAAAGTTTTGGCCCAAGCGAGGGGGCATGGAGGTATCATTTGACCTCCCTGCCTCAGGTGCCAAAATGTTGTGGGCTGGCCCTGTGAGGGAGGAGAGGTCAAGGTTTTTAAGCCATACCACGGCCTTCCTTACTGAGGCTACGGCTACACTGCGGTTTTTTTGCAGAAGGGGATATGCAGATCACACTTGTATTTGCATATCTTCTTCCGATTCTTTTTGCAGAAGAGGTTTTGCTGATAAAAAGCCTTGTGTAGACAGGGCCATTTGTCAGAAAAAAACCCTCTTTCACACGATCCCTTATTCCTCAAAAATCGAGGTTTTCCAGGAGTGAAGGGACAAGTTATTACCAAAGGGTACGTCTACACGACAGCACTAATTCGAACTAACTTAGTTCGAATTAGTTAATTCGAACTAAGCTAATTTGAATTAGTGCATCTAGACTTAAAAACTAATTTGAATTAGCGTTTTGCTAATTCGAACTAGCACGTCCACATTAAGTGGACCCTGAACCGAAGTTAAGGCTGGCCAGAACCAGTGCCGGCAGGGCATCAGGTTAGGACTTAGAGCGTGGGGCTGTTGCCTCAGGCTAGCCAAGGGCTGTGCTTAAAGGGACCCGACCCCCACCCCGGACAGACAGTTCTCAGGGTTCCCCGCTTGCTTGTCTACCTCAATGAGGGACAGCAAAACAGTCCTGTCTTGGAGTGCCCTGAGTGCCCACACTCGGCACATCACAGCACTCGGCCATCAGCCCAGCTGCACTTGTCGCAGGCTGCCATCCGGGGGTGTCAATCGGGCAGCTGTCAGGATCCAGGAGGCCCTACAGGAGAGTTTCCACCCCGAGGAGCCCGCAGAACCACCCCAGTCCTCCCCATCGGGGGCTCGTGCCCCATTCCTCCCTCACCTCCTTCCACGTACCCTACCCTAGCCCCCCTTCCTGATGTAAAAAATAAAGGACACGTGTGTTCAAAAATAGAAACTCTCTTTATTTAACAAAACTGGGGGGGGGGGGGATTAACCTCTGGGGAGACTGGGAAAAGGAGGTGGAAACCTGGGAGGAGGGAGCTGGAAGGGAGAAGCCAGGGGAAGAAGGAGGAGGGGAAGTATAAAACTATGGTACGCCATATCTTCAGTACTGTGTACAGATGTGGTCTCCTCACCTCAAAAAAGATATTTTGGCCTTGGAAAGGGTTCAGAAAAGGGCAACTACAATGATTAGGGGTTTGGAACTGGCCCCATGTGAAGAGAGGCTAAAGAGACTGGGACTTTTCAGCTTAGAAAAGAGGAGACTGAGGGGGGATATGATAGAGGTCTATAAAAGCATGAGTGGTATGGAGAGGGTGAATAAAGAAAAGTTCTTCATTAGTTCCCATAATAGAAGGACTAGAGGACACCAAATGAAATGAATGGCCAGCAGGTTTAAAACTAATAAGCAAAAGTTCTTCTATACACAGCACATAGTCAACCTGTGGAACTCCTTGCCACAGGAGGCTGTGAAGGCTAGAACTATAACAGAGTTTAAAGAGAAGTTAGATAAATTCATGGAGGTTGGGTCCATGGAGTGCTATTAGCCAGGGGGTAGGAATGGTGTCCCTGGCCTCTGTTTGTGGAAGCTTGGAGATGTATGGCACGAGACAAATCACTTGGTCATTGTCTTCGGTCCATCGCCTCCGGGGTACCTGGTGCTGGCCGCTGTCAGCAGACAGGCTACTGGGCTAGATGGACCTTTGGTCTGAACCAGTACGGCCGTTCTTATGTTCTCATGTTCTAAGCTCAGGGCTCAGAGTCGGGGGTCTCACTGGACCAACTTGATTTTCATGCAAACCTGCTCCTGGGTTTGCATGTGGCCTTTGGTGGCCAGGCTGGCAGCTATCCTGCCCTAGACGGCCGCATTCCTGTGCCTACTGCAGAGGTCGTGGACGTTGGAGGCCTCCCCCCAAACCTCGATGAGGTCCACGATCTCTGCACTAGACCAGGCGGGCGCCCACCTCTTGCGGCCCCGGGCAGGCTCCTGGGAGCTGCCAGCCTGGTCCTGGGAAGAGGCGGAGGGCTAGGCGGCAGCGGGTGGCTGGCTCATGCCATGTCAGGTGCAGGGTCTGCTGGCTGGGTGCTGGCAGGCTTGCAACTGGCACGAGCACTGTAGCCAGACTGTGGCCCTTTTAAGGGCTCCAGGGCCGGGAGGGGGGCAGAAAAGTTTCCCTGGTTTGGCCCAGAGTGGCCACCAGGGCAAGCTGGGAAGGGCTAGCCTCCAGCTAGTTCGAATTAAGTGGCTACACAGCCCTTAATTCGAACTACTTAATTCGAACTAGGCATTAGTCCTCGTAGAATGAGGTTTACCTAGTTTGAATTAAGCGCTCCGCTAGTTCGAATTAAATTCGAACTAGCGGCTTGTATGTATAGACACTATGAAAGTTAATTCGAACTAACGGCTGTTAGTTCGAATTAACTTTGTTGTGTAGACATACCCAAAGAGACTCCTGTACCATTTGAAAGACCTGATCACTGTTAGGATGTTTCCTCTCATTTCTGAGAATAAAAAAAGAAACAGGTTCAAATTGGGGTAGACAAATGAAATGACAACTCAGCACGACAGATGGAAGATGCAAGTGAAAAGAAACAATTGCAGGAGAAGGAAAGAGACTTTTGGGCAAAGTTTCATAAAGTAGAGTTCCAAAGAGATTAAAAGGTACTGTTAGAAGACATCTTCTCTGTCCTGCCACAACTCTATGGCCAATAAATGACTGCTGCCTTGTCAATTCTCCGTGCTTTTTTTCTGAGTCTTATTTTAAGTGTCCAAAGTAACTGGCTTCCTCAGTTTCCTTCCTTCCTACAGTCTCATAGGCCCTGGGCCTAATTTTAAAGCTATTTAGGCCCCTACCTCCTATTGACTTTGTTGGAGTTAGGCACCCACATAACTTCTTTAAAAAATCTGTCCCGTTGTCCCTCAATGTTAAGTCCACCATATCCAGCCTCAACTTTCCTTTATAAACAACAAGAAGTCCTGTGGCACCTTATAGACTAACAGATTTATTGGAGCATAAGCATTTGTGGGCAAAGACCCACTTCATCAGATGCATGTGTAAGGGGACTGTTAGCCCCTTACTAAAACTCCATGGGAGTTTTTGGTTCGCCAGCTCCCAATATCAAAAGGGGAAGGGTCCATGAGACTGACAGACCCCAGAGACAATGGAAAGCAGCCAACACTCCAGCTCGGCCTGATTGACAGGTTGGACAGGCCAGTGAAGAAAGTAAGAGGCCAGGCCCCGTCCTCCATGTGAGCTGGGATTTTCTGGGTCTCTCTGAGCAATGAGAGAGAGCTAAGAGAGAGCTAGGAAGAGCAAGCTGTGGTAAGGGGCAGTCCTGCAGCAACAGAGCCAGGCACACACAGCCCCAGGAGTGCAAGCTGTGCTGAGGGGCAGTTCTGCAGCAACAGAGCCAGGCACACACAGCCCAAGGAGCGCAGACCCTGTGTTGAGCAGCAGACTGGTAGTGATCAGAGAGCCAAAGGGGGCAGAGAAGCAACACAAGGAGCTGGAGACTGGCAAAGCAGCACAGCCTGCAGCTGGGTGTGGTGAGCAGCTGGGACCAGCAAAGTGGGGGGAGAGGCTCTGGGCAGGGAGACAGCACCAGCCAAGAGGCGCTGCAGGCCAGACTGGGAGAAGGGTCCTGCCACCTAGAGCCTGAGGCCGTGTGGTCACTGCCAGAGCAAGCCTGTCCAGCCTGCAGCCCCCCTGCAGCACAGCCAGGGCCTGAGAGAGAGCCCTGGGACGTATAAGGAACAGACTGTGAACTGTCCTTACACTCTGCAGACTGCTGTTTGTGATGTCCCCATGCTACAGAGCAGGACTGTGTGTTCTCATTTAACCTTTCTCATTTTTTCTTATTCTTTTCTCTTTAATCAGTTGATGTTTAATAAATTGTATTTGCTTTGAACTGTATGAAATGATCAGTGGGCCAAGAAAGCATGCAGTGTGAAGAGAGCACCCCGGAGTGCAGACACCCCAGTCCCTGCCCCAAGTGACGACAAGGTCGGGGATTAAGCCCCAGGAAACCTGGGCCCAGCCTTGTTGGGGTTTCGAGGACTCTGCTGCTCAGGAGAGTGGAAGGGGAGCCCTCAGGGTCAGGGAGGCTGTTGGGTAAAGGAAGTAGGAGCGGGGACTCAGATCCTTTCATTGGTCCATTTCACCGGGGTGGTACAGAAGCCAGGAAAGTTCCCCACAATAGCGGGACCATTCCCCCGCTTACACATGTAGTGGAAATTCCAGAGGTATAAATATACAGGCATATGAAAAGAGTACCAACCAAGACTGATGTGGAGGTGTGAACACCCAGTGCCACCCAAACTGCAATGCTTCCCCCAGTGTTCCCTGGAGCGTGCCACATACCACCCACACCTCCAAGAGCTGCCTGGACCACATCACATGGCACCACAGCCGCCATGTAAAGGACTCAGGGCTTCAGACAATGCTGCTGCCACAGCAGTAGCAGCTGGAGCCTCATGCCCCTTTGAATCACTGAGCCCTGGAGCAGTTGCCCCTTTGTCCCCCATGTCAGGAAGCCTGTCTCTACCCATCCTGACTAATAGCCATGGATGGAACTATCCTCCATGAACTTGTCTAATTGATTAATCCAATTATATTTTTGACCTTCACAACATCCCCTGGCAATGAGCTCCACAGGTTGACTGTGAATTGTGAGAGGAAATACTTCACTGTGCCTGTTCTGCCTATTGATTTCATTGGGTGACCCCTGGTTCCTGTGTTTTATGAAGATGTAAATAACACTTGTTTATTGGCCTCCTCCACACCACTCATGATTTTATACCTCTATGACATTCCTCCCAGCCATCGTTTTCCAAACTGAACTGTCCCAGGGTTTTTTAATCTCTCCTCATATGGAAGCCGTCCCAGATCCCTAGGCACTTCTGTGGTCTTTTTCAGTACTTTTCCCAGTTCTAATAATACAGCTTTTCTGAGAAGTAGAGGTGACCAGAATTGTACACGGAACTTACGATGTGAACATACCAAGAATGTATATAGAAGAATTATATGTTCTGTTTTATATATACACCTTTCCTAATAGTTCCCAAGCTCTCTATTTAAATCTTTCCATTCCAGGCTATCAGCATCTTCTTGGTAGCAAAGTTCTCAAGGGGTGTATACTAAATTACAGATATAGACTGAGACTGAAAAAAAAGAAGAAACCCCTCAGCAAGCAGTAGTGAGGAGTGTGTGTGATCTCAGAGTAGGTGTAAATGCTGGAAGAGTGGTGTGCAAACTGGGGGGGAGGAGGAGGGTATCACCGACTGAGAACAAGAGGTTCTCTGGAAGTAGCACATAGAAACTGGCATCCCAGAGAACCTGCTGCCATAATAGTGGGAGCAGAGCGTGTATTGTGGGGTGGGAGCAGAATGAATAAAATAGTTCTCCCATGTCACAAACAACATGAATGCCCTGGCCAGCAGTTGCCACTCTCCAGCATCCAGCTCTAAAAGCAGTACTGTCACCAATACCGGTGCAGAAGTAAGGGATTACTTCAGATTATGTGTAATGAAGGTATGGGGGGGGGGGGGGCGTGGAGTGAAGGCAACAAATTCCATGAATGGTAAGTTTCTCTGTGAAGATCTGAGCTGGGAACAGAGTATGAGCTCCACCACTAGAACAAGAGGAAGCCTCTTACATAGCTGGTTGGCAGGTGGAGGGCCTCTTCATGACCTTCCATTTCTGAAGGTGTTGTAGGATATCAGAAGGTGGCACCTCAGGAAATGGTGGAGCCCCTGGAAGAGAAAAATTAAACACAGCAAGTTAAAACTATCAGCAGGGCCGGCCTTAGGCCAATTCGACTGATTTTGCTGAATCGGGCCCCGCGCCGAAGGGGGCCCCGCGCCCCTGAACCTGGAAGTGTGCCGGGCCATGGGCGGCGAGTTACTATTCAGAGCCGGGGGCTCTGCTCCAGCAATATGTGGAGCTGGGTCTCTCCCCCGGCTCTGCCTGGAGCGGGCCCCGGACCCCCCCTGCCGGCCCCCCCGCGCGTTCTCCCACCCTGCCCCCAGAGTGTCCCCCTCGGCCCCGGCCATCCCTGCCGTGTGCGGCTCTCAGCGCGGCTCCCCCTCGCCGGCTGCTGCTGCCATGCGCAGCCTTGCAGGTGGGCGAGGAGGACGCCCGGGCGTGACATGACGTCACGGCCCAGGATTTTAAAACTCCTCAGAGCCACATTGCGGGGCGTGGCTGGCTCCAGGTTCGGATTCCGGGGCCTGAGTGCAGACTCCGGCCCCGCAAAGTGGAAGGCAGAAGGTAGGGAAGGGGCTACTGCAGAGGGGGAGGGGGGAGAAGAAGGGGCTTGTACGGTGGGGGAGGGGGAGGGGGGAGAGAAAGGAGCTTGTGCAGAGGGGGAAGAGGGAGGGGAAGGGGCTTGTGCGGACGGGGAGGGGGGAGAGGAAGGGGCTTGTGCGGAGGAGGAGGAGGGGGGGCTTGTGCGGAGGGGGTGGCTTGTGCAGAGGGGGTGGGGGGAGGGGTGGGAGAGGAAGGGGCTTGTGCGGAGGGGGAGGAGGAAGAAAGGGGAAGGCACCAAGAGACAGGGTGGAGGAGAGACAACTGGCAGGGGGCCAAGTGCAGACAATGAGGGAAAGGGCAGGAGGGGAGGTGTCAGTGGGAGGGGGGACAGGGTGATGCGGGGAGAGGAGAGGAGAGGGGAAGGGCATTGGGGGCTAGAGGTGGAGGTGCTGGGAGAAGGCTTGAAAGAAGGGGTGGGCATGAGGAAGGTGGGGATGGAGCAAGTCATGTGTGAGGGCACAGAGGGGCAGGAGGGGAACGGGGCAGAGAGTGGTGAGGGGGTGGGAATCAGGGAAAAAGAAGGCAAAGGGGGCAGGGGCAGTAAGGGAAGGGGGAGGCACCAGGAGGATGCAGGGCTAAGGGAAGGTGCAGGTGCCAGGGGATTCTGGGGTGAAGCAGAAGGGTAGACACCTGCAGGGGAGGGACCAGCACCAGAGGAGAGAGGTAGGGCAGGTGTGTAGACGGAGGTGTTGGAAGAGGGGATGAGGAGGGGTAGCTCACTTGATCAGAGTGGTGCTACTGGAGGAGTGGGCATAGGGGGGAGTGAAGGGCTGGTGGAGGGGGGCAGGTCGCAGGAGGGCTGAGGGCAGTGAGAAGGGCAGGAATCAGGACAGCAGAGGAGGGTGAGGAGTTGGGGGGCAGCAGGCACCAAGGGAGATGATGGAGCAAGGAGAGGAGACATGGCAGCAGAGAGAAAAGGTAAAGGTTTAAAAATATTTATTAATAATTTGGTATGCTGCCCACGGCCAGTTTGTTTGCGCCCCGCGGTGCAGGTTGGGTTTATGTGGGGATCAACATGTGGCCGGCGAGTGGGAGCCAAAACAAAAAAGTAGTCAGTGTAATGATCCTCTGTTGATATGTGTTTTAGTAGTTAAATTCTTGGACTGTCATTGCTCATGAAAAGTGCTGTCACATGGGTAGAAATCGGGTAAATATTGCATTTTATTAATATCGGCAGAACTGACTTAAATGGGGCCTGTGCGTTGTGTAGTCTTGCCTTAATCTTTGTATTCATGCCTGTCCGTGTGAGAGAAGCTATTTGTATATATTTGCTTGCATATGCAACCACACTTAAGTTGAGGCCCTCAGCATGTTCTGTAAGTATCAGTGTGGTCCCTGGGGCTTCCAAAGTTGAGTTGCCCTAGCTCATCCCTGACAGGTGTCTATCTAACCTGGTCTTAAATATCTCCAGTGATGGAGATTCCGCAATCTCCCTAGGCAATTTATTCCAGTGTTTAACCACCCTGACAGGCAGGAAGTTTTTCCTAATGTCCAACCTAAACCTCCCTTGCTGCAATTTAAGCCCATTGCTTCTCATCCTAACCTCAGAGGCCAAGCAGAACAATTTTTCTTCCTCCTCCTTATGATACTCTTTTAGATACTTGAAAGCTGCTCTCATGTCCCTTTTCGGTCTTCTCTTTTCCAAGGTAAACAAGGCCAATTCCTTCAGCCTTGCCTCATATCTCATGTTCTCTAGACCTTTCATCATTTGTGTTGATCTTCTCTGGACTTTCTCCAGTTTCTCCACGTTTCCTGAAATGTGGCGCCCAGAACTGGACACGATACTCCAGCTGGGGCCTAATGTAGATGGCTCATTCCCTGCCGAGGGGACGTGAGACTGGGCAGGTTAATTTCCAATCCTCCTGTTTATTCTTTTCCTAAGCCACGAGGGCACGGTATTTCTGATGGGGGCTCTGCAGGAAGGCAGCTCGCACTGCCCCCTGCCTGAAACCTTGTGCAGGTGTTAAACAGCTGTCCAGCCCACCCTAGAGGTGACTGCATTTCAGCATGCCTGAAGCAACACAGCACCAGCAATGGACAGGAGAATGGCTCCCGGGCATGGCTTGCTCAGGACTGCTTCAGTCCCGTTGATGGGCCTCAGTCTCTTTTCTTCCCCTCCCCCGCTTTGCAATGGGGCTGTAGACTCTGGGGGGAGAGGGGTAGAGGCAGGCAGAGGTGTCTCCCTGCAGCAGATGTAGACATGTCTCTGTATTAATCATTCTCTCATTGAAGTTTTTAGCTTTGTATTGAGGCCTTTTCCATGGAAACTTTGTATTACGTCTTGGTAGAATAGTCCCTAGGACAAGTGAGGCAGAGACTGTCCCTGTGGGGTGAATGAGGCGGGAATGTATAAGGCGGAAGGTGAGCACCTCTGGGTAGTTGCAAAGGTTGGAGAGGGGATGGAAGCCAGATCCAAGATCAATGAGCCCTGGGAAGTGGGCCCATTGAAAGGAGACTGGACCTGTGGATGCCTTGGGGGTCAGCAGCAAGGGCCTGCTTTGGGAAGCCTCCTGTTTGGAGGTCAATGTGGCAGCACTGAGACACCACCCAGAAGCCGGCAGACACTAACTGCAGATTCATGGGAGGGCTCTCACAGATCTTGCACATGCATAAGATGATAGAACTGCAGGAGGGGGGGGGCAGTGGCGTAGCGAGGGGGCGGAGGGGTCAGTTGCCCCAGGCACCATGCTAGGGAGGCTCCAATTTAATCCCATTCTGCTCCCCCCATTATCCCTTCAGCTCATGTGCTCCTACTCCGCCTGCCACCGGCAGCTGGAGCCTCCTCCCTGCCTCTCTGCTCCAAGCCCGACCCTGCTCCATCTCCACTGGAGGGTTAGTGCATGTGGGAGGTTAGTGCATATGGGAGCCCAGCCCCAAACTGTAGGGGGTGGGGGAAGATGCGGTACAAGTTCCCCTCAGCTGTGCACCAGGTTTGGGGCCGTGCCACATGGCGCAGAGTGTGTGTGTGTGTTGGCGGGGGATTTTTTTGTGCTGTGGTGTTTTGTTTTGGTTTTTTTTTGCTCAACCAAAATTGCTGTGGGGCATGTCGAAATTGTTCGAATTGGGCCCCGCAATTCCTAAAGCCAGCCCTGACTATCAGGGACAATGGTCTTCAGGTTCCAGACCCTACATGAGACCGACCAGCAAGTGTACAAAGCCAACTTTCCTTTCCCCTCAGAGAAATGCAGGGTGATCAGTCATGAAAGGTTCACATCTGGTGGTTGGAGCAGGTAATGGTAACATCAGTAGCTAGATTAGGGTAGCCATTTGTCCAGAATCATTCTTTTAAGGTCGCTATCCCAGACAAAATTATTTTTGGGGGAAGTCAGTGGATGTGATATACCTTGACTTTAGCAAGGCTTTTGATATGGTCTCCCACAATATTCTTGCCAGCAAGTTAAGGGAATATGGATTGGATAAATGGACGGTAAAATGGATAGAAAGCTGGCTGGAAGGTCGGGCCCAGCGGGTAGTAATCAACGGCTCGATGTCAGGATGGCTGTCGGTTTCTAGCAGAGTGCCCCAAGGTTCGGTTCTGGGACCGGTTTTGTTCAACATCTTTATTAATAACCTGCATGAGGAGATGGATTGCACCCTCAGCAAGTTTGTGGATGACACTAAGCTAGGGGGAGAGGTAGATACGCTGGAGGGCAGGTATAGAGTCCAGAGTGACTTAGACAAATTGGAGGATTGGGCCACAAGAAATCTGATGAGGTTCAACAAGGACAAGTGCAGAGTCCTGCACTTGGGAGAGAAGAATCCCAAGCATTGTTATAGGCTGCGGACCAACCAGCTAAGTAGTAGTTCTGCAGAAAAGGACCTGGGGGTTTCAGTGGATGAGAAGCTGGACATGAGTCAACAGTGTGCCTTGTAGCCAAGAAGGCTAATGGCATATTAGGTTGCATTAAGAGGAGCATTGCCAGTCGATCCAGAGATGTGATTATTCCTCTTTATTCGGCTCTGGTGAGGCCACATCTGGAGTATTGTGTCCAATTCTGGGCCCCTAATTACAGGAAGGCTGTGGATGCATTGGAGACGGTCCAGCGGAGGGCAACCAAAATGATTAGGGTGCTGGAGCATATGACCTATGAGGAGAGGCTGAGGGAGTTGGGTCTATTTAATCTGCAGAAGAGAAGAGTGAGGAGGGATTTCATAATAGCCTTCAGCTTCCTGAAGGGAGGTTCCAAAGAGGCTGGAGAAAGGCTGTTCACAGTAGTGATGGATGGCAGAACAAGGAACAATGGTCTCAAGTTGTGGTGGGAGAGGTCCAGGTTGGATATTAGGAAAAACTAGTTTCCACTTGACAAAGCCCTGGCTGGGTTGATTTAATTGGGATTGGTCCTGCCTTGGGCAGGGGGCTGGACTTGATGGCCTTCTAAGGTCTCTTCCAGCTCTATGATTCTATGTTACCACCCTAAGCCACAGCATGGCACTGTGCAGCATAAAAGGCCAGATGGAGTGGGGGAAAAAGGTGAGGAATAAGGGCGACATACTGTGGTCACATACAAGAACTGCAGTCTTTTAACACCTCAAATTCTTTATTTTTTTTTGGCTTTTCTTATCTCACTAGCCAATTAGCCCGTCATAAGACAGGATTTTCAGGTCTCTCACTCCGTCTCTCTCTCTCTCTCTCTTCCTCCTCCTACTGCTTCCCCCCCTCTCTCTCTCAGCTCTCTTCCGCTTCTTGCCTCTCTCTCTGTCTCTCTCTTTCTCATCTCCTCCCCCTCCTGCCTCTCACTCGGAGGACCGCAGAGCCCAAACGGTTGCTTGCGCCACTTGCTCCCATGTGGTGGCCCATCTGAGCAGTGCAGAAGTCAGCCGAGCGCCTCTGCGGGAGGCGAAGGGGGGCGGGGCAGTGACGTTCATGGCCAGGGGGCGGGGCCGGGAGCCGCTGTCACGCCGCATGTCACCGCCCCACCCCCCTTCGCCTCCCGCCGTGCCACTCGGCTGACTTCTGCGCCGCTCAGCCGGGCCACCATGGGGGAGCAAGCGGCGCAACTGGCCGTTTGGGCCCCGCGCTCCCCATGCAGCACAGGGGTGCTGCATGGGGACCACAGTGCCCAAACAGCCGCTTGCGCCGCTTGCTCCCCCGTGGCGGCCCAGCTGAGCAGCGCAGAAGTCAGCCGAGCGCCACGGCAGGAGGTAACAGTGCCGCCCAGAGGGAACAGCCAGCGTTTCAGCATTACAGAGTCACAGACATTGGGCTACTATATATATGATATGTCTACACTATGGAGTTTTTTCCCAAAAAAACCTTCAGATACATCCACATTGCAATCACGTTCTTTCAAAAGAAAATCAAAAGACCAGAGGGGTTTTTCCAGCATTGGCAATCCTCATTCTATGAGGAAGAAGCTTTTTTCCGAAAGAGCTCTTTCAGAAAAAGGAGTGTGTGGATGGGGAAGAGGGAGTTCTTTTGAAAGAAGAGGAAAGAGAAAAAAGCACAGGTGCCCTGGTAGCCACTCCGTCCAGAGTAATCACTGTTTAAATGTGAGATAGCATCCGCACTGAATGGATGCTGTCTTTCAAAAAAGCAGATGGCTTTTTCGATGCTCTCTTTCAGAAGAAGTTTTTTTGGAAGATCTCTTTCAGAAAAGCTTCTTCTGAAAGAAGCCTGCAGTCTAGACGTAGCCTCTTTCTTCCCATGTTTGTCAGGCCAGAAAAAGAGCCACATTTTTTGATTTGCCATAAATTGCGTCCTTATCTGAGGAATATGAAGAAGCCCAGCTAAAATGTGCTTAATATCAGAAATGGAAAATGTAGGGA
This sequence comes from Pelochelys cantorii, assembly GCA_032595735.1. Classification (NCBI taxonomy): domain Eukaryota; kingdom Metazoa; phylum Chordata; order Testudines; family Trionychidae; genus Pelochelys; species Pelochelys cantorii. The sequence continues at coordinate 213,903,052 of CM064326.1, forward strand.
TAGGATAGCGGAGTTAAAAGAACCTTTAATTTCTAGGACAATGTTTCTAGACTAAATAGCGGGGCTGGATTGCTCAGGAATATTCAGGAATAGGTACAGAGAGTAGCTGCAGAAAGATATTCTCATCTGAAGGCTATTCTGTTGTCTCTGTGAAGTGAGTTGTAGAGGTCTCAGAACAGTCCCTAGCCAAGAGAGGTGACCACATGACAATAAGACTTCATGGCCATTTCCCACACATGCTTGATTCTGATGTTGCATGTGATGTCAACAGAATGTAGCCATGCTACCAATGTAATTCAGGACCATAAGTCAAAATCTCCAACCTTGGGGACCTAAGGTCAGGCACCTGAATCCACATTTATGTTCCTAAATAAGGGCATGTCTTCACTACAGGCTGGAGCAAGGTGCGGTGATCGATCCAGCAGGGATTGATTTATCGTGTCTGGTGTAGATGTGATAAATCAACCATCAAATGCTCTCCTGTCAACTCCAATCTGCCACCAAAACTAGACAAGTAAGTGCAATTTACAGGAGACCATCGGCTGTGATTTACTGCTGTGAAGATACCTTGGTAAGCAGACCCTAAGTACACTGACTTCAGCTATGTTATTCACATAGCTAAATTTGTATAACTTAAGTCGACGGCCCACAGGTGTGTAGACAAGGACTGAGCGCAGAGGCGTAGTGAGGATATTATGTGCCCAGGGGCAAAGGCAAAATTTGCATCCCCCGCACCCCCCCGCTGCTGTTGCTGTCACTGCACAGTGGGGTCCCAAACCTGGCGCACGGCTGAGCCCGACCCCTCCAGGAGGGTGGGGAGCTTGTACTGTGTCTTCCCCCGCCCCCTCCAATTTGGGGCCAGGCCCCAGCACACACAAGCCCACTGGCAGAGATAGAGGGTCAGACTGGGGGTGGAGAGGCACAGAAGAGGCTCCAGCCGGAGGTGGCATGCGGAGGAGGAGCAGGTAAGCCAAGGGATGACAGGGGGGTGGAGGAGGACTAAATTGGCGCGCCCCTAGTGTGGCGCTGGGGGGCAACTGCCCCTCTGCCCCATCCCTTCTCACTACACCACTGCCTGAGTGTCCTGATTTACCAAGGTAAATCCTAGTGACAGGAAGTCCAAAAGGAGTAGTGAATGATGTACATCTTTGAAAAAAATCAAGCTGTTTATTTAAATGCCCACCTGTACACATTCAAGTTTGAGGCTGTTAGCCTGAGCTATCCCTCAACATTCCCTCCTTTCCCTAGGATTGCGTTTTTTCTCCTTACCTAAGGTGATCATCTCGTAGAGTAAGATTCCAAAGGACCATCTGCAAGAAAACATAATGTCAGTTTCACGGGCAGTTCTTATTCCCATCTTCAGCTTGAAAGCAATTGAAAAAAGCAAGATAGCAATTTGAACATATGATAAGCATGTGAGTGAGAGCTGGGAAGTGAGCAGAGGGAGGAAAGGGTGAGCTACCAGGTGGGGCTCCATGCTGGAGGAGAAGGTGAGCCCTACAGTGGAGTTTGGATCCGGGGAACAGAACACAGTGTTCTCTGAGGAACAGAAAGGGACAGGCAAGGCTTGAAAGCCAGGTATTGTTTCACTCCACAACAAACCGTACATGTCTCCCTTGATGCTGTGAGGTTTCATTCGTAGCCGCTCTGGTGCCTGCCACTTGAGTGGCACAGTCTTTGTGACACTGGTGCCATAGGTGTGGATTTCATAAGCTAGGCCCAGCCCACAGAGTTTGGCAGTGAAGTCAGACTGGATCAGGACATTTCTGGCTGCCACGTCACCATGTAACAGCTTCTTCTGCTGGAGAAAATCCTGACAAGTTGGAAAAAGGATCAGCATTTCTGTAACTGAAATAAATTAACTGAATTTTTTGGTCCTTTGCCCCCACCAATGATGTGTGTACCTTTGGCTATGTCTAGACGGCATTTCTGTTTCAGATATCGGAGGAAAAGCAAAGCTGCGTCCAAGGAATGCATCCACTTTTTCGGAAAAAAAAAATGTTGAAAAAGCGGACACGCTCTTTTACCATCCCTGTAAACCTCATTCTATGAGGAATAAGGGATGTGTCAAAAGAGCACTTTTGACATTTGACGCCATGTAGACATACCAAATTTCGAAAGAGCCTCTTTCGAAAGTAAATCGGAAAAAGATACGCAATTTGTGTACTACAAATTGCTTTTCTTTTTCCTATTTAACTTTGCAGTGTAGACCTAGCCACAGTGATAGAATCATATAGTTGGAAGAGACCTCAGGAGTCACTGAGTCCAACCATCTGCCCAAAGCAGGACCAACCCCAACTAAATCATCCCACCCAGGGCTTTGCCAAGCCAGGACTTAAAAACTTCTAGGGATGGAGATTCTGCCACTTTCCTAGTTACCCATTCCAGTGCTTTACCTCCCTCCTAGCAAAATCGTTTTTCCTAATGTCCAAAGTAGGCCTCCCCCACTGTAACTTGAGACCATTGCTCCTTGTTCCGTTACTACTGAGAACAACCTCTATCCATCCTCTTTGGAACCCCCCTTCAGGAAGTTGAAGGCTGCTATGAAATTCCCCCTCACTCTTCTCTTCTGCATAAATAAGCCCAAATCCCTCAGTGTCTCCTCATAGGTCATGTGTTCCAGACCCCTAATTATTTTTGTTGCCCTCCACTGGACTTTCTCTAATGTGCCCTCATCCTTTCTGTAATAGGGGGTGGGGCAGAATTTGTAATGGGGGGCCCAGAATTTGTGACCTGGGACTCTGAAAGATACACTTATCTTATGGTTATCTGGCACACTTACAAATTACAGGTTGAATCTCTCTAGTCCAACACTCTGGTCCAGCAACACTGTGATCTGGCATGATTTTAATTAGCTGGATGTCCACTTATCATGGGTGCAGCCAAGTTTCGCATGGTCCCATAAAGTTTGTTTACAGCCACTCGTCCTGGCTTTTAGTGTTCTGAGCTGTTATTTAGCTGTAAGTTACCTCTAACTATATTCTAGGAGTCCAGTAAGAAGTGGAAGTGTTGGCAATGCTGCTAGACAATATTGACCTTCCTAATGTAAGGGGACTGTTGGCCCCTTACTAAAACTCAGTGGGGAGTTTTGATTGGTTAGCTCTAGTATCAAAAGAAAAGGGAAAGGTCTATGAAAAATCATGTTCCTGAGACTGACAATCCCCAGGAACAATGAGAAGAAGCTAGTGGTCCCGGTTAGCCTAATTGACAGGGCAGGCAGGCCAATGAGGGAGTGAGGAGGCTGGAGAGAGTACTGTCCTCTGTGTGAGCTGAAATTTCCTTGGTCTCACTGAGTGGGGTCAAACTAAGAAGAGAGCATGTGCCTGAGCTGAGCTGGGAAGAGAGCCATGCTAGCCAGAGAGAGCTAGAGACACAGCTAGAGTAGATCCAAGCTGGGAGCAAAGCTGCAGTCACAGAGCCAGAGCCACAGCACAGAGAGCAGATCCCAAGACACAGCTCAGAAGTAGATCCATGCTGGGAGGAGAGAGGGAGCCACAGAGCCAGAGGGCTCCAGAGAAGCAGCCCTGGAGCTGGAGGCAGCACAGCAGAGAGCAGGGCTGGGGCTGGAGCATGCTGAGGCTGAGTGGGGTGCGTAGCTGGGGAGATTGGGGAGACTCAGGGTACAAGGCCAGCAGAGGGAGACTCCACCAGCCAAGAGGCCTTGCAGGCCACACTGGGGAGAAGGGTCCTGCTATCCAGAGCAAGTGTCTGACCTGCAGCATCCCTCCAGCATAACCAGGGCCTGGGACCTACAAAAAACAGACTGAACTGTCCTGCCATTCCACGCACATTTGTGAGGTCCCCATGCCAGAGAGCAAAGTGATGCTTTCCAGTCACTTTTTCCTGTTTTTCCCTATTCTCTTGCTTTTCAAAAACGTGATTGTGACGGACCCCCTCCTCCCCCATGCTTTTGGAAATGGACTCATGGACATGAATATACATAACTCAAAGGTGGTTTGAGTGAATTATTTCATGTAACCCATCAATCTTCATGTAATGATCTGCTGGTTCTGTTTATCTTACTCTGTTGTATGTATCATTTGTGTGTGGAAAATTAGACACATGGAGTGGGGAATACTTGGTGAGTTTCAAATGTATGAATGAGAGACACGGAGGGTGTTACCTGCAACTTCTAGATGAGCCACTGTTAAACAATCTTTTGTCCTTAAGTCTGAGCAGTGGTTGGTAGGGAGTGGCCTCAACTCCTTAACAAAAGGAATAGGAAAGGAGAGGCCTGGGTCTTTTTGGCTGGGCTGCACCTGAAGGAAGGAGCCAGGGACTCCAGTGGGGGTAGAGTGCCCTGGTTTAGAGTGGCAGCTGGAAAAGAGGTTTTAGGGTGAGTTTCATTTAAGTTTGTACTGAGGTTTCAATGTAGAATTAGTCAAGCGGTTTTATTTCTTTTGATTTGTAACCTACTTTGCTCTGCCTACTTTCACTTATTACTACTTAAATCCTACTGCTTCAACTTAATAAAACCATGTTTATTTTCTATCAAACCCAGTGTAAGCGATTGTTACCTGGGGAGGGCAACCAGCATGCACATTCCCCCTATCATTGCTAAAGAGGGCTTACCTAATTCTTTGGGGTTTGATCCCATCTGGGGAGTGCTATCCTCAGGAGGCTGGGCCCTAAACTGCACTCTCCTTGGACCTGAGAAGGTTCAGTGTCTGTGCTGCTTCTCAGTGGGGGCAGGGACCTCAGCTTGGGGCCTTGGCTGGGGGAGTCCAGGGAGCTGACCCAGCAGGACCGGGCGGTGAGGAGCCCCAGAGAGCAGGAAGGCGAGTGGCAGTGGCCAGGTCAGCACTCTGGGAGGCACGGTCATCTGTGACCTCACCCCGTCACAGTGATTGTTGTTTAATAAATTGTATTTGCTTTGAACAAGATGTAATCATCAGTGGGTTGGGGGGGGGGGATTCCATGTAAAGAGAGCACCCCAGAATGGGGACACCCAGCCCCTGCCTTACGTGACCACAAGGTTAGGGATCAAAGCCCCCCGGAATCCTAGCCTCAACCTTGCTGGGTTTACGAGGACTCTGCCACACAGGAGGGTGGAAAGGGAGCCCTCGGGATCAAGGAAGTCTCTGGGTAAAGGAAGTGGGAGCAGGGACTTAGATCCTTTCACTAGCACATTTCACCAGGGTAGTGTAGAAGCCAGGAAAGTTCCCCACAATAGCAGGACCATTCCCCTGCTTACATAACTGGTGTCACAAACAGGATCCTATCCACAGGGTCCATCCCGTTGCTTTACTGGTTGAGTTCCTGTAGCACTGTCCAGAACCCTACCACAGTTAGAAATGAAGGACTATGGACCCAGCTTGCTGAGTTGCAGTGCAGATTATCAGACCAAGCTGAGACATTGCAACAAGTTAGAGCTGAACAGAGAGAAGTCTTATCACTGGCCAAGGCAGTGACAAACCAACAGGCAGCAGAAGCTAAGAAACCTCCGCTATTTATGTCCCTCAGGGTTTGATGGATTCCCGGTTAAGCCAGGAGACATTATGGTATAGGAGCGGGTGAAGTCTGTGTAGGTAGCTCTGTGTGTGCTAAGAGTATGTGAAGAAGATCATGTGGACTTCAGAGAAGAGCACCTCAAGGGCCAAGCCAAGGCCACAGTAACGTTCATGGCAACGACAGATAGGAAAGACATAGGAAAGATATCTGAAGTCCTCCTACAAGTTTGTGGAGACTAGGTACCTATTGGAATCCAATGAAAGGAGTTATTTGTGTGAAAGCAAGATCCAGGTGAAACTGTTCAGGCAGATGGCTGTCCACCAGTTCAGCTCAGGCACATGCTCTCTCCTTAGCTCAGCCCCACTCAGCCAGGAAATTTCAGCTCATATGGAGGACAAGACTCTCCCCAGCTTCCTCACTCCTTCATTGGCCTGCCTTCCCTGTCAATCAGGCTAACTGGCTAAGCCAGTAACCCGCCTCGTGTGTGACCTGCCTTTCCTACCTCCCTGTAGCATGACTGGTGAAACAAGGTACCAGGCAATTGAAGTCAGGACCTCTAGCCTGGATATGCCGCCAGCCAGTGTGTGGGAAGGGGGGGTACCTGGGCCCTTCTTTATAAAGAGAGTGGGGGAGTGTTGGGATATGTAAAAATTAATAGAGGTCTGGGATAGTGGTAAGGGGTCCAGCCACAGCAGGCACTGCTCTTTAAGCATATTTCTCCCCTTTGACCTTGTAGCCTAGAAAAATAGTTACAGAGAACACTGTCTTGTTTTGACTTATTACTTGCTTTGTAAAAACATTTTCAGGGTCAGAGCTCTTTCCCCTTCTTGTAAGCTGGGGTGCATCTACACAGCAGGCCTTAACTCGAAATAAGCTACACAAATTGAGCTACGTCAACTGTGTAGCTTATTTTGAAATAGCTTATTTTGAAATTGGGAGCATCTACACAGCACTTATTTCGAAATAGAGCACTCTTCCTCCAACTTCCCTTACTCCTTGTTCAATGAGGGTTACGAGGTTACAGGAGTCGGAGTAAGAAGTCCTCCAGCTTGACAGTATTTCAACATTATTTCAAAATAACTGCCTGCTGTGTAGACGCGGACTAAGTTATTTCAAAATAATGCTGTTGTGTAGACATACCCCAACTGATTAAGACAGTATGTAATGCTGATTCAACTAAAAACCAGTAAACAACAAACAGGGGCGGGTATAATTGTATTCATCACCTGATTATTAATATTCACTGTATGGGAGTTAACATTACTAAATAAAGTTTTAGGGAAAGTAGTAATAACCGTGTGAATTAACATACTAAAATGATTAAAAGGGTGTAAATGGTGCCAAATTGTTGCCACTCGGAATGTTGTGTTAAATATCTGAGATAAATGTGCATGAGCAATAAAGCAGTCCATTACTCCATTGGCCCCTGGGTCGCCTGTTTCTTCTCTAACAATAGTAGAGGACACCCCTGCCCAAAAGAACTTAGTGTAAATTAGAAAGTACTACAGTATTATCTGCATGTTATAGACGCAGGACTGAGACATAGTGATTAAGTGACTTGCCTAAATTGGTGACAAAGCTGGCCATTAAACACTGATGTTTGAGTACTAGTCCAGTACCTTAACCACAATACACCCTTCTTCCATTTTCATCTCTGCTATTTTTTGGGAACTCCTATTTTTAAATTACCATTTTTCTAATGAAAGGTCAGCTGGTAAACAACAGAGACTCTTGAATGAATGTAATTCTTTGTCTGTTTCAAGGATTAATAGAAACAGCAGTAACAGTCTTATCAGATTTAGGAAAATCTAAAACCTCTTTTGCTTCCTATTTAAATTTAGTATGTGATTTTTAACTGATTCTAAATTTAAAAGAATAAAGTTTCCCCAGATTGACCCCTGATGTTAGAAAGGGGTGGGGGTTCTCTTTCTTGGTCTCTCCTACCAGGATAAATAAATAAAAATGAAAATATATAAATACAGCTATCAGACTTACCAAGGCAGCTGCAACCTGCTGCCCGATCTTGTATACCTGTCTCTCTGTGAGGTCATATGGGATACCATCCATGGTCATTACATCCTAGAGAAAAAAAGTAGAAAGTACATCAAACAAATGCTACAGGAGAGGAAAAAGGCAGAAAGCTGTTTCATATGAATGAAATTCTGGTTTTAGCAAATGGCACAATATACATCTAACCCTTCCATCCTACTACAAGCATCACTCTCCTTATGCACCCCACATGGCAAATCAGCATTACTGGCCCTGCTTGAGATTGTTATTCTTCATAATCCTTGATAATGCTCAAATGCAAACCTGGAAGAGGTAAAGAAGTGAGTAGTTAAGCAGTTGATGAGTAGATGCAGGTATATCAGAGGTGCTGAGTCAGAGAAGTGGATGACTGGTAGGGTAGGTAAGTAATGTGGTGGGGATAGCGGAGGTAAGTGGGAAGGAGGGAAATGTGACAGGAAGGGAATGACTAGATTGAAATATACATACAAAAGCAAGAGTCATATTGGGAATTGACAGATAATTAGAGAAGCCTGGATTAGAGAAGCCTGAATTAGAAGAACCACAAATGATGCAGATATCTTCTTAAATAGATGTATGTAAGAGACACTGGCAGAGGTGGAGGATAGACATAACTGGTCTGGCACTCACTTCCTCAGACTTACCTTGCGACAGGTCCACAAGAAGTTCAGAAGGTCTCCTTGGGACACATCTTCCAGGATCATATAAAGGGGGAGCTGGGCTATACAACATCCCATAAGTTCAATCACAGTATCATGATGGCCAAGGGACTGATGAAACTTTATCATTCCCAGGAAATCCTTCACCTCACTGGGCCCAGCATTGTCTGAAAGTACCAGAGAAAGTTATAGTATCACCACAGGGAGCAAAGAAGACCAAAGACCCTATTCAACATTCTCAACATAGAATTACAGAACTAGAAGGGACCTTGAAAGTTATCTACTCCAGTCCCCTGCACTCATGGCAGGACTAAGCTTTATTTAGAACATGTAGTGCAACCTCCTTTAATGTGCATATACTGCTTGCGACTAAACCCTGCTAAGACCAAATTTAACCATGACTAGCTGACATGGCGATGAACATGTGCTTGTCTAGAGTGAATGCAAAATCATGGTCAAAATCTTGTCATCTCACATTTTTCCAGACATGCTCAAATGTGATCAAATTTTGCAGTGAAGACAAGACCTTAGAGAGAGATTGAGAAGTACATACCTAGAGATAAATCACTGAGGGGACACATTCAAAAGAGAAGTGCAGCTCAGAGCAGAGAAAGGGGCAACCCCTTGTCCAATCGACAGGAAAGAAAACAGGGACTAAGCTAGAGAATGGAGAAGGAATGTCTAGTGGATACACTCAAGTGGGTAACAGAAGTGTACATAAATGGAGCACTCCTGCCTCCTGTGTTACCCTGTAAGGCTTTCAGAATGACTGTCTTAGTCTTCCCAGGGTTCCCAGTCTTCATTTCTGCTCTGTAGATGCCCCCAAAACTGCCATTGTGTATCAGCTCCAAAGATCCTGGTGTGAGTCTGTCCCATGGTATCTCCAGCTCCTTCAGAGTCAAGGCTGCAGATCTTAGTAGACTTTCCACAGTTGTCTCACTAAGTTGGATGTAGGAGTTCCTTGATTCACTCAGTTCCTGCTGATTCTTGTCCTTTGCTGGCAGTGGGGCAACAGCTGCTTACAAAAATAAAAGTCACATATTTGCATGGGGGGGCGGGTAAATTTTCCTCTTTTACATTTTGCCACTGGCCATGAACTGTTCTCTTTGGCTCGTGCTCTATTTCAGTTTTCAGAATCATGGCTGGGAAATTTTATTTGGTGTCTGCTAAGCCAGTCTCCAAGGAAGCAAAGGACTTTGCTTCCCCAAGATTCCCAACCTCATGTGACTGAGAGCCAGGAGAAACAGAGGCCTCAAATCTATGATGTATGTAACAACAAAACTTTAGTTTTCTGTCTACTGCATCTTTACACGTCCAAGAAGTTTGCTTTTGTGTAGATACATCAGACATTTTGTTTTCAGAATTGCTGTAGATTGTTAGAGAGAAGGGACATTCACAGTGTCCTTAGAGACTTTACTTTTGTTCTTTCTTAATTCCCCTCAATATATACCAATTAATAAATACTGATTCAATTTAGACCGGAAGTACTTGTCCGCTCTTGTTCTGAGTTTTTTGCTTCAGCCACTTTGCAATGCATCCCAATTCTGTAGTGTTGCGAGCTACAACTGAGTTCACTCCTGGGAATTGGCCATTATAAATCTGGGGATCAATTCTGTGAGACTCACAGTATGTATATGTCAACCAAGCCAGGCTCACAGTGTTCCTAGCCATAGGACACCATGACTGGGAACTGAACCTAGGTTCACGGCAGTGCATAGCATTAACCTCCAGATGTCACTGTGCCCAGCCTACATTTGCCCTGCAGGAAGTGAGACTGCCACTTGAAACCAGTACCCTGCAGGTCAATATAAAGAGATAACTAATGGGCTCTGGTCCAGGGTTGCCAACAGTCTGTAAATTCTTAGACAGGCTGTAAAAAAAGAGCTAAAATTAGACCTGTCTGTAAAATCCATGAAGACATTTAGGCTACGTCTAGACTACATCCTTTTTTCGATAAAAGAATGTAAATTAGGGACGTTGATATTGCAAATGAAGCCGGAATTTGAATTTCCCGCACTTCATTTGCATAATGGCGGCTGCTGCTTTTTTTCGAAACGGGGCTTTTTCGAAAAAAATCTATCAGTTTAGACTAGGCATTTTCGACAGAAATGGCCCATTTCGAAAGATCCTTTACTCCTCAAAAAAGTCTCAGAGGGGTAGCCATATTTGTAATTTTAAAAACAATGAGTAGTCCTGTGGCACCATAGAGACAAACAAAAATATATATAGTATATATGGTATCATGAGCTTTTGTGGGCAAAACCCACTTCTTCAGATTTGAAGAAGTGAAGGATATAGTGTAGACAGGTCTCAAGTAATTTACCACTATGTCATCTAACTTTACTCAGAGCATGATTAGGCGACATGGTGGTCTAAGTACCTGAGTCCCCTCTATAACCTGCACCACTGATGGAGCTATACCAGCGGTGAACTAGAGTTCCCAATTTTCCTAATGTAGACTAGGCCACTGAATACTAGACTCAGACTCTTCAGTTTTTCTAATCCCTGACAGCTCTTGGGGTGGTATTAAGAGATTTGCAATTGAACCCAGCTCTCACCCCTTTGTTACCTTGGGATCTGGGCAGCTGCTGTTGCTTTGACCTCCAGCTTTGATAGCGAAGCCAAAGGATCACACCTAACAGGATAACGAAGACACCCACTAGGAAGACTGGGACAATGATCACTTCAGTCTGGTGTTCACGCACAACTGTCCATGGAAAGAGAAAATGGGAAACAAGGAGTAACTGTAATTGTTCAGTGAAATCACAGTGTGTACAACACCCCCATACTGAGCAGTCTATACAACTCCATAGCAATAATCCATTCTAGTAACTTTCAACACAAAGGATCTATCTATCTATGCTGTGCTCACTGCAGTAGTCTCTAAGCACTTTATCAACTATCAGCCTGATTTTCAGAGGCGCTGACTATTTAAGACTCCCACTGAAGTCAATAGGAATTCTTCACCTCTGAATATCAGGCTACTTCTTTAGGTGCCTTGTGGGGATGAATGGGGTATCCTGGAGTCTCCCCACCCCGGAACAACAGTTTGGGTTTCTTGCTTCCTCTGACACCCCAATTCCTTCTGCTGCTTGGGGCATACAATATACACATATATACACCTTTCCCCCTCTCCAGGGGCAGGGAAGACCAAAATAAAAAAGGGAAATACAAGAAATTCAGTCTCATGGGCAAATCTTGGTCCCAGCTTGCCTGCAGGCACTTTAGTGTCATGATCAGGGTTAGAGTCCTTCCCTAGATCACCCCTTCTTGCTTTTTTGGTAAACATCCACTCTGTACCTGGTACAGAGATAGTTGGGATAGCAGGGTCAATAAATGCCTTCCTTTTCACTATCCTTGTAATCCTTGTGCTGTCTTAGGCAAAATAATCTTCCCCAGTTACCAACCCTTGGACTAGAATTCCGTTCTAAAGCTTTCCCCTCCAGGCAGAGTAAATCTTGCTGATGTGTGGATGAGTTCAGAAGAGTTTATTATCATCTTCCTCAACAGAGTGAAGTCATGACCCCCTCCCACCACCACATATTGTATATGAAGACTGAAAGTGTAAGGCAGTGCCTACAATTGGGAATCATTTAGCTGGCTCAGAGGTGGAGCCTGGCAGTCATTCTATGTCAAAAATACTGCACAATAAGGTAATTGAGGTGAAGTGAATAATTTCTCCCATTAACATATTGGGGGTGTATATTATGGAGGAAGTTTTAATTAAATGGTTTGGAACTAGGCCAGATCAGGTCTTGGGTCACAACACTATGGGATGCTGCCATTCTCATATAAGATGATAAGTACCTTCAACTCCCAATAAAATTAATAGAGACTGATGAGGCTTGGCACATGTTAAGGCTGTTCCCCACTCTGACACTCCAAGTGCAGAAGGTGGAGGCCCACAAGAGACCTTAAAATACCCTGCCTCTATTGGCTTCTGTTTTAAAAACTCCAACGTCACAGATTCCCTAACCTTGGGAGATGACTTGATGATAGCAGCCTAAAAAAAAAAAAAAGCCTTTCTTCTTGAATTCAGGAAGAAAGCACTTGGGAACTGCTTCCAGAGGGGTATCCCAAGCTCTTCTATCGCAAGAGAGCTTGAAAAAAAGAAAACAAATTGTGATCTTCAATAGCTGACCTCTGAGTCTTAGGCATGCACACACAGATCTCCTATTATATTCCAGAACAGAAGAATCAGATCATAGCCTTAAAAAGGTGATTTTATTAACAAAACAAAAATATATACTTGGTAAACATTTGCTTGCTAGGTGTTGTAGAGCAACTGAGAAAACAGATTAAAGCACAGAGAATTGTTTCCCTGGGATTCAGCTTAGTTACAGTGTATAGGGAGGCATATGGACTGAGCACAGAAAAGCTTAACCAAACAACAAAACAAAGAAAATAACCTGATTGTGTCTAACTAAACATTTCCTATCTACTTGCATATTTGTACTTCAAGGTCCAGTTCATTTCTATGCCTGGGTATTTCTTTTTTAGATGTGGTATTTCTGCCTGGTTCAATTTATCTTCCCACCCCCAGCTCCTTGTTTAAACTCACACAAAGGAAACCAGCAAGCAAGGGTTCTTTCAATTCAAATCTCAACATCTTCTCCCATTGGCTCTCCTGGTTCCCTGCCAACACCTCAGAGCTACCTGAGTTTAATCCTTTAGTCACCAGATGCTGGGATGCCCAGAAAAGGACAACACTTCTATCTATCATAACACGTAACAATCTTGGTCCCTTTAGAAGTACCATAGGATCTTTACAGACCACATGTGGTCTTGACCAAAAGATAATTTCCCCTAACCTCCTGCAAACACATTGAGTTCAGTAGTATTCAGAAGGAAGAGACTCCCCTAATAAATCACAAACAGCATTTCTTGCAGCTTCTGGATTTCTGTTGGTGGTCTGTCTATGTCTGCCTATCTACAGTACCCCCAAAAAATCCTTCCCCATTTTTTCTAGGTACTGATCTACCTAACTGTTCCATCAAAGGCTGTCTAAGCCCAACCCTGCTTAAAGCAGAACAGATAAGACTACAGCAGCAGGGGCATCAGAGTGAGAATGCTTGTGTGTTGCTTATTGCTAATACTCTAATAGCACTGGTGCAAGTATACCGATTTGGGCTGACTCAGAGCTCTGATGACAATTTCAGCCCCTATTGGAATTAACATACCAGTCTCTTAACCCTGATCAGAGTGTTATATCATTTTTCCTGTTTAACAGGAAATCTTAATCCATCTTTCTCCTATCCTTCCTACCTAGCCATATGCACCAGTGCTGGAAACATGTTCTTTGTTCTCAATGCTGCATAACAATGCTAGGTGACAAACTCAATACACTCAGCTGAAAAGGCAAAATAGATGGGGGCAGGTGTGAAGAAGTCATGCACTGGAACTTACTTCAGGGGAAGCCCAATCAAATCCCTCTGGAGCTGAGGGTTGACTCACAGTTAACTGAGCAGGTCCTGCTGCTCAGCGTATGAGACCTGAACACATACAAGTAACAGGGAAAAAAGACAGTTGCCTTGAAACTTACCACATAACTTGTCACTGCTGTTGCATTCCAGTAACATGCGTCTGAGTCTCTTTACATCCCCTGCCATGATCAGCTCAGTGTCAGCATGTCCTTCCCCACTGGTATTTCCACTGCACAGACATGAAGAGCATTACCATAAATACATTGGCAGGATTGGCTGGTTGCTGGCAGAGTGGATGAGAAGCTACACTATTCACCCTCTTTGTCAATTGGGCTCTAATCAAGTCTCAGATGAGTGGGAGGAAGCAGCTCAGAAAAATCAGAAGTTTGGAGAACTATGGGCATGTGGAGGTTAATGGTCTAACACAGGAGAGTCAGAATCCATTTCTGGTGATGATATCTCAGCCCAGGAACAGAGGGAGGTTTGTTCTGTAGTACTATATGGGAGATTTAGGTATCTCATTTTTTGGACAGGCACATGTGCACAAATTAAAATACATTCGTTTATGTATATTTTAAATTATCTGTGTAAATCACACTTTAGATGGCAGAATAACTCAAGTCTTAACTCCAGAGCTATAAAACATCAGGCACATATGTATAAGATACCATGTCACACCATTCTACTTGTCATTCCTGACCAGAGTTCTTGCATGGTGTTCTTGCATCATGAACATATAATGAGAAGAACTTTAAAAACAACAAATAGTCTAGTAGCACCTTAAAGACTAACAAAACATGTAGATGGTATCATGAGCTTTCGTGGACTGTGCTGTGTGATTACCGGAAAGAATTGTAGGTTATAGATTTTTGATAATGCATTGGAGGGGTTTAAGTTCTGGACTGTGGGTGTTGACAAGTGGTGTTCTGTTGCTAGTTCAGACATGAACAAATCATGTCAAACCAATCTGACAGCTTTCTTTGATAGGATAATGAGTCTTGTGGATAAGGGAGAAGCAGTGGACATAGTATACCTAGACTTTCATAAGGCTTTTGATATGGTCTTGCATGATATTCTTATCAATAAATTAGGCAAATGCAACTTAGATGGGGCTACTATAAGGTGGGTGCATAACTGGCTGGATAACCATTCCCAGAGAGTAGTTATTAATGGTTCACAATCCTGCTGGAAAGGAGTAACAAGTGGGGTTCCGCAGGGTTCTGTTTTGGGACCAGTTCTGTTCAATATCTTCATCAACGATTTAGATATCAGCATACAGAGTACACTTATTAAGTTTGCAGATGATACCAAGCTTGGAGGGGTTGAAACTGCTTTGGAGGATAGGATCATAATTCAAAATCATCTGGACAAATTGGAGAAATGGTCTGAGGTAAACAGGATGAAGTTTAATAAGGACAAATGCAAAGTGCTCCACTTAGGAAGGAACAATCAGTTTCACACTTAGGGTGCATCTAGACTACATGGCTCCATCGACGGAGCCATGTAAAGTAGTTTACTCGACATAGTCAATGAAGCGGGGATTTAAATAATCCCCGCTTCATTAAAATAAAAATGGCCACCGTGCTGTGCCGACAATCAGCTGATCTGGCACAGCACGGCAGTCTAGATGCGGCACGGTCGACAAGGGAAGCCTTTGTCGACCGCTCCGGTATGCCCAGTTGTTATCATCTCCAATGAATTATCAAAAATCTACAACCTAGCCTGGAAAATGACCCCTCACTCTCAGAGGCCTTGGGGGGGAAAGGCCAATTCTCACTTACAGACAACCCCCTAACCTGAAACAAATTCTTTCCAGTAACCACGCAGCACAACTACATCATAAGCATCCAGGAACCCACCCCTGCAATCAGCCCTGGTGCCAGCTCTGCCCATGCATCTACACAAGTGTTTTCATCACTGGACCCAACCACATCAGCCACCAAATCAGAGACTCATTTAACTGCACATCCACTAATGTGATCTATGTCATCAAATGCCAGCAATGCCCCACTGCAATGTACAGTAATTCCTCATTTAACATGTGCCCGCTTAACACGTTTTCGTGATAGCACCATTTTTTTTTAAGGGAACGTTTTTTGAATTACATGACTGTCCCCGGAATAACACGATTTCCCCAGCGGGCTTCCCCCGCCTCCCTGCAAAGCAGCAGAGGGTTCGCCGCTCGCCGTGCCGTTCCCCGGTGACCCCCCCTCACCCATCACAGGGGCATACTCCCAACTCAATCCCCTTCCCCTCTCCTCCCCTTCCCTTCCCCAGAGCCAAACACCTCCCCTCCCTACTGTAACCCAGTCTCCTTTCTCCCCCAACCTTATGTCCCGGTTCCAGCAGACACCACCGCTTGATACACCCCCCTTTTCCATTATTTTCAATGGGAAAAATGACCCTGCATAATACTTTTTCACTTAACATGATCATTTTCTGAAACATATCTATAGTATTAAATGAGGAATTACTGTATATCGGCCAAACTGGACAGTCTCTACGGGAAAGAATTAATGGACACAAATCAGATATCCGAAAAGACAATGCACAAAAACCTGTTGGAGAACACTTTAATCTTCCTGGACACTCATTAATGGATCTCCAAGTCGCTGTTTTCTTTCAGACCAACTCCACAAGCCAAATACACAGAGAAGGATTGGAGCTTATCTTCATTCACAAGTTTAATTCTTATATTAATGGTTTGAATCGTGATATCGGATGGCTTGCACATTATCAACCAACCAAATAATGAAGGTGCTAATGGTTCTTGAAGTCTGTGTAGTATCTGGTGTTGGTCATCTTCCTTTCCAAGTGCTAACTATGGTTTTTATCAGCCTCTTGTAACTATTTAGTCTTTGAGATGCTACTAGACTAATTGTTGTTTTTTAAGTTTTTCCTGTTACAGACTCACTCGACTATCCCTCTAAAGTGTCTCTACTCACTGTCCTTTTTTTCCTTCCTCCCCTTCAATTTTTTTTCCCTTCTCCGCCTCCCCTTTTTTATTCTTGGATCTGGACTTCCAACACTCCAGTCATCTGAAGAAGCGGGTTGTGCCCACGAAAGCTCATGATTCCATCTATCTGTTTTTGTTAGTCTTTAAAGTGCTACTAGACTATTTGTTGTTTTTTTAAGTTTTTCCTGTTACAGACTAACTCGGCTACCCCTCTGAAGAATATAATGAGAAGGCTGCTGTTTCTTAGTAAAGTCTCTGTGACAGGGTGTATCAACTCCACACAGGTGCAGCAAGACTTCACCCTCTGAACCTAACTGAGGAGGCCCCGCTCTGCTGGAGACCTGCAGAGGAGCTCAGTCTGGGCTGACTGCTGACAGGGAAATAAGTGCCAAGCTAGTTCCAGAGAGAGACACAGAGTCAAGTAGAAAGTGACCCAGGGGAGTTTTGTGGGGAATGGTAGCCATACTGGAACAGCTCAATGTGTTTCAGTGGAAGCCCCATCAAGCTGGTTTGGACAACTCCACCACTGACAGGGCCCAGGGTCTGTGTCCCTCCAACCTGACCATTACCCCATCCCGAGGTGGGGACCCTGCACTCCTTGCTATTAACTCTGGCCACTGGGCCACACTGCCCTGCAAAACAGGTCTGGACCATGAAAGCTCATCACCTAATAAACCATCTTGTTAAAGTGCTGCATAGCACTTCAGTCTTTTGTTTCAGCAAGACCAGACTAACACGGCTACATCTCTATTACTATTCTGCAAAACAGGGGCTTTGCCATTGACTCCGGGACCCATGGTGCCCTGTAAGGTGTGCACCTGCATGGGTACACAGCAAGAATTTCATTCCCACCCACACCCTCAGCAGAGTCGCACAGCTGCAGCCCCAGCTGCTCCAGGGGTTGCAGCTGTGGGGTGGGTCACTGACCACCCCAGGAGCAGCTGGGCACCCACCATGCAGCCTGTGTGGTGGCAGCTGGAGCCTGAACCACGGTACTAAAAATAGCACCATGAACCGGCTCCAGTCCTGGAACATGGTGCAGCCGCCTGCCGCATGGCCCAGTCCCTGGGAGCAGCTGGGGCCACAACTACATGGTGGCTGTTGGGGTCAGAACTGCAGTATTAAAAATAGCACCACAGCCCCGGCTCGAGTCCCAGCAGAGGGACTGAAGAGGAGTTGAAAGGAAGGGTAGACATAAGGAAGGCAGGGGTTGGAGCAAGTCATATGTTAGGGCACAAAGGGGTGTGAGGAGAACTGGGGCAGAGGGTGGTGAAGGGGTGGGCACCAGGGAGAAAGAGGGCAAGGGGGGCAGGTGTTGGGAGAGCAGGGGCCATGAGGGAAGGGGAGGCACCAGGAGGGTGCAGGGGGTAAGGGAAGGTGCAGGTGCCAGGGGAATTGTGGGGGTGCAGCAGAAGGGCAGATATGGGGAGGGAAGTGGAGAGGAGGGACAGGCACCAGAGAGCAGAGGAGAGAGAGAGACAGGGCAAGTGGGTAGAGGGAGGTGTTAGGAGAGGGGTGGGGAGGGGAGCTAGAAGAAGGGTGGGCACAGCAGGGAAAGGAGGGCAGGTGCAGGGGTCAGAGAGGATGGAGGGGGGGGCAGGTCCTAGAAGGGCTGAAGGGAATGAGAAGGGCAGGAGCCAGGACAGCAGAGGAGGGTGAAGGGTGTGGGAGGCATGGAAGTGGGAAGCAAAAAGGGGAGGTTTATAACTTCGGTGTGTTTCCTATCAGCCCAGTGCTCTTTGGGAGCCAGGGAGTGACATTCATGGAAAACCATCCCAGCTTCCCCTAGGCCTCTGCTAGAATCAGACAAAGCAAGGAAAAGGCCAGGGAAGACACACCTAAACTAATTAAGGAAACACCCCAGCCTCATCTGCATGGAAGATAGAATAGAGGGACATCTCATTAGCATACAGAATGGAGACCAGCTCTTCCAAAGCAGGAACCACACTGAACTATGGGATACCGAAAGCAGAGAAGCACTGACTCATGGAAAATCTCTGATCCAGATGCTAATGAACCCAGGTCTGCTCACACCCCAATTAATCATTATCAGACCAATTCTAGTAATGGATCCTATTGACATCCAAAATACTGAAACTGCCTAGTTGCATTGTGAGCTCGTTCAAGGAACATCGTCCATAACCAGGGGTGATCAGTCTCTATTGTCTCGCCTCTTTCTCTTTGAACTATTGTCCTATCCCTATAAAAACTCCTACCTTTGCCCAAGAAAAACTGTTCTGATACCTGGATTTAAGCTGCATCAGTTCCATTGAGACTTCTTCATCTCCTCTCTGATCGTGCTGGGGGCTCTGCTCTGCTTGTCTCCTGCCCTCTGGACTCCCAGCTCCCATCACCATCTGGGAACCCTGATCAGTGCAAGCTCCACGGAGTGGTGAGGTCTCTCTTCCCTCCTCCCTCACTACCTCTCTCTAAGCCTAGCCTCCTGACTCTGCCCTATGTAAACTGTTATATGGTTAGCTAGGCCTAACATTTGTAATCAGTTCCAATTTAGATTTAATATTGTAACTTATGTGTGGTTGGCTTCCTATCACTACTCAGAAATAAATACATTTCATTGGTAAGTGGTTGCTTCTTTCTCTTTCTTTCTCTTTCGTTCACTCTTCCTCAAGGGGTGTTGTTTTGGCTTCCCCATTCACTCTGCAACAACGCTTCTTTTACCCAAGCTAAAGATCCCTGTATTGCCCAAAATCCAGTGGGGTTTGCTCATCGTATGGTTTACCAGTGAATGATTGTGGTGTGAAAGCGGGGATAGGGGGTGCTGAACCTGGGGGCTTATGAGGATGGCAGCTTAAAGTGCTGTTTAATCCAGCCTACTGAGTCCAAAGGCTCATGAGGGTGCAGTGTGGCATTGCTGTTAAACCCAGCCTGCTGAATCCAGGGAGATATGAGGGATCAGCTTGTGAGTGCTGATTACCCAGTCCTTTCAGGCGTGCTCTGGTAGTGGGTGCGAGTGTCTGTGTATGTTGCTACGGTGGGAAGAACCCCATCCTGAGGAATCTAGTTCCTGCAGGAGAGCTCCAGTGGGAGGGGGATATGGCAGCAGGGAGAATTCAGCTCCATATGAGAACACAAGTAAGCACAAGCAGCACACTGATAGAATTGTTAACTTTCCCCCAGTCCCATAAGAGAAACCCTAATAAATGAGCATACCCCAGAGTATTGGGAAAATCTGGTAACAGGTGCCACAGCGGCACACACCGAACAAGCACACATGATCTCAATATTGGTGCACAAGACAAAACTCACTCCGCTCATGGATGGAAAATCTTAGAGGCAACACTGCCAGCAACCCATCTAGGCTATCCTGGTAGCCAGGACCATGGGTGAAGACCCAAACTACTGAGCAACATGATATTGAGCCCAGCCACAGGGCCATAGAATACTCAGCCTCCACCCCAAGAAAGCTATATCAACCCCTCAACAACTGGTGGTGAATGCAGATATTGATCAGGACCTCAGAGAAGGAGCTACCATAAAATGGAACTGGAAAAGCTTTTGAAAAGGCTGTTAGCCAACCAGCAGCAGGAGGCTGCACAACAGCAACAGCAGCAGGCACAGCTGCTCCAACAACTGGCCCCACAGCAACAACAGCAGGCAGCACAGCAACGGGAGCAGCAGCAACAGTCACTGTAAGAGCTGGCCACCCAGCAACAGTCACAACAGGAATGACTAGTCCAGCAGATGGCATTGCTGTGGAGACCTGCTCTGCCCCCTTGCCCTAGGCCAGTCAGAGATGAGGCCGGGGATAATCTGGTGGGGTTACCAGTAGGCCTTACAAAGAAGGGAACCAGTGACAACCTGAAGGCCAACCTTGTTACCTTTGAACAGTTTGCCACTGCTGCCAGGTGACCATCGAAATACTGGGCCACACTCCTGGGCCCTGAATTGGTGGATCCGGGGTAGAGAGTGCACTAGAATCTCGTCTCATGGGAAGTTGCTGGAATATCCAAAGGTCAAAGTGGCCATCCTGGATCAAGCGGGTATCAACTCTGCGATATGTCATCAGCAACTCTACTGAAACTAGTATCTGCCAGGAGCCAGGCCCAAGGTGATGGCCCAGCGAGTCTGGGATTATTGCTAGTGATGGCTGAAGCAGAACACCAGAATGGAGTCCAACCGTGCAAAGCAGTGGCTTTGGAACAATTTCTCCAGATCCTGCCGGCTGGGAGGAAGGAGTGGGTGCAATGGCACCACCTAGTATCCCTCACAGAGGTGGTCTCACTGACTGAAGACTATATGAGGGGTTGGAGAGACCAAGCCATAAACTAGAGAGCCCAGGTGATCAAAACCAGCTATCTAGCTGGGGCTATGTCTAGACTGCAGGCTTCTTTTGGAAGAAGCTTTTCCAGAAGAGATCTTTCGAAAAAACTTCTTCCAAAGAGCGTGTCCACACTGCCAAAGTGCTTCAAAAAAGCAATCTGCTTTTTCGACAGATAAAGTTCACAGTGAATGGATGCTCTCTCGCATGTAAACTGTGATTGCTATGGGTGGAATGGCCACCAGGGCACCTGTGCTTTTTCCTCTTTTCTCTTCTTGCGAAAGAACTCCCTCTTCCCTCTCCACACACACCTTTTTCTGAAAGAGCTCTTTCGGAAAAAGGTTTCTTCCTCGTAGAAAAAGGTTTACCAATGTCAAAAAAACTCCTCTATTCTTTCAATTTTTTTTTGAAAGAACATGATTGCAGTGTGGATGTAATTTAAGTTTTTCAGAAAAACGGCCATTTTTCCAAAAAAAACTCTGTGGTGTAGACATACTCTGGGGTCCCCATAAACCTTAACAGGGAAATCCCCACAATTATACCGGGCTGCCCGTACTCACAAGGGTAGCCTGTGCAAAGGCCCTAACCAGAGCCACCTCTGTCCTGGAGAGAGAAGGAAAACAATGCGGACAGGAAGTACGCCACCTACAGGACCAGTCAGGACTGCTTCTGCAACTGCAGCCAAGAGGGGCATTTCTGGAGAGAGTGCCCTTTTATGGACTGAGGGCACTTCTACCCAGAGGTCATTGTTCAGCCATCCCATGCCAGATGACCCTGAGGAGGAACCCCCAGATGACCTTGGGACACCAGAGCCAGCTCGCTCCCCGCAGAAGCCCCGGTTGGGCCAGGACAAGGATGGCTGGATGTCAACAAGGACTTCCTCAAGGGACAAAGTGAAGACCCAGTCCTCAGCCAGGCCTGGAAGTAGATGGTACGATCTACCCCAACAGAAAGCCTCCCCTAGTGTTTACCCCAAGAACTGCAGTTTGAGATCTGAAAGGACCTCCTCTGTCTGTGGGTCCTTAGCCTATTTATAAAGGTAGGCCTACACAAACTGCTAATCCCATGGTAGTTTTGCAAAGATTTGCTCCACTTGGCCCATGTGGTGCCCTGAGCTGGGCACTTGAGGAAGGAGAAGATGCTACAGAGGGCAGCCCAGCAATTTTTTTGGCTAGGGATACACCAAGAAGCATGGGACTAATATGCTTGTTGCTCTGAATGCCAGAGAGTCAGCCCAAAGGGGATCCTGCAGGCCTACTGGTGCCCTTACCCCTTGTTGGGACTCCCTTCAATGTTACAAGGCAGGTGGGAACCATTTATTATGAGATATGGCTGTCTGGATGTCAGAGGGACACACTGATCTATCATGTGAATCTCCTTAAGGCTTAAAAGGAATGGGAGGCCCTCATGATTGCCCCATATCCCCCAAAGCCTGAATTGGGGCGACTGGCCAATGAACCCTCTGAGTCAGGGCCAGTGGCATTTGGCCAAGAACTCGACCCCAAACAGCAAGACAAGCTACAACAGCTGGTATCGGTCTTCCCCCATGTCTTGTCTGCCAAGACGGGAAGAACAAGTGTGATAAATCATCACATTGCTACCATTCCCAGCTAGACAGTGAGGGTGTGTCTAGACTAAAGGGTTTTGTTGACAAAAGGGGACTTTTGTCGACAAAACTATACCTGCGTCTACACTACTGCCGAGTTGTGTACACTACAGTAAGTCGACAGAACGCGGCAGTTTTGTCAACGGCAGTAAACCTCATTCTACGAGGAATAATGCCTTTTGTCAACAGAGTTCTGTCGACAAAAGGTGCTATTGCATCCACACTGTGCTTTTTCAAAAGAGAGCATCTAGACTCTGTCGAAAAAGCAGCTTGCTTTGTCGACAGAACTGGCTGTAGTCTAGACGCTCTTTGTCGACAGAGGCTTTGTCGACAGTATCTGTCGACAAAGCCTCTGTCGACAAAAGCCTGTAGTCTAGACGTACCCTGAGAGACCACCAAGAAAATGTGGGATGTCATACAGAAGGAACTAAATATGATGTTCACCTGGAAGTCCATGAGTCCAAAAGCAAATGGCAGAGCCCTACAATACTAGCCCCCAACCTGAAGCCAGACAGGGCTGTCAGGTTCTGCAATGACTCTAGAAAAATGAATGCCATCTCACAGCTTGAAGCCTGCCCCATGCCCAGGGTGGATTAACTACTCAAGTGCCTGGGCCATGCAGAGTCTATCTCCATCTTAGACATAGTATTGGCAGAGCCCTTTGATTCTAGCCTCAAGGGAGAAGACAGCATTACCTACACCCTTGGCCTCTAACATTTCACAATGATGCCTTTTGGTTTACTTGGAGCCAGAGCCACCTTTCAATAGCTCATAAACCACATATTGAGTCCATAGTGCATATGCGGCCACGTATATTGACAATATCATATATAGTGCCAGCTGAGTAGAACATCTTCAACACCTCACCAGCATGCTACAGGCTTGAGGAGATGCAGGTCTCACCCCAAACCCAGCCAAGTATTACTTAGATCAGCCAGAGGTGACTCACCTAGGTTATACCATGGACAATGTGCACGCCATTCGGAACTACCCCACCCCTCTGATAAAGAGGTAAGTATGGCAATTCAAGGGACTGCCAGATATTATCTGTGGTTTGTACCCAATGTTCATAGAATCATAGAACTATAGAATCCTAGAGCTGGAAGGGACCTCAGGAGGTCATCAATTCCAACCCCCTGCCCAAGGCAGGGCCAACCCCAACTAAATCATCCCAGCCAGGGCTTTGTCAAGCCAGGACTTAAAAACCTCTAGGGATGGAGATTCCACCACCTCCCTAGGGAACCCATCCCAGTGCTTCCCCACCCTCCTAGAGAAATAGTTTTTCCTAATATCCAACCTAGATCTCCCCCACTGTAACCTGAGACCATTGCCCCTTGCTCTGCCATCTGTCACTATTGTGAAAAGCCTCTCTCCATCCTCTTTGGAAACCCCTTCAGGAAGTTGAAGGCTGCTATCGAATCCCCCCTCACTCTTCTCTTCTGCAGACTAAATAAGCCCAAATCCCTCAGCCTTTGCTCATAGGTCATGTGCTCCAGCCCCCTAATCATTTTGGTCGCCCTCCGCTGGATCCTCTCTAATGCGTCCACATCCCTTCTATAGTGGGGGGCCCAGAACTGGACACAATATTCAAGATGTGGCCTCACCAGTACCGAATAAAGGGGAATAATCATTTCTCTAGATCTGCTGGCAATGCCCTTCCTAATGCACCCAAATATGCCATTAGCCCTCTTGGCTACAAGGGCACACTGTTGACTCATAACCAGCTTCTCATCCACTGTAATCCCCAGGTCCTTTTCTGCTGAACTGCTACTTTGCCACGCTTTCCACCCCACTGGCAGATCTAATGAAAAACAACCAGCCACGGAAGGTCAGATTGTCAAAGGACTGTAAAAGGGCCTTCCAGACCCTGCAGGGAATAGCTGACCCAAGAGCATGTACTGTCCCAACCATATTTCACAAAACCCTTCACCTTCCAGACAGACACCCTGAAGGTAGGACTGGGAGGAATGTGGTCCCAAGAACTCGGAAGAAAGGAACTTCCCATCCTGTACCTAAGCCATAAGATGTTCCTCTGGGAGACCAGCTATTCCACCTTAGAATGGGAGGCTCTTGCAGTGAAATGGGTTGTTGACACGCTACAGTATTATCATAAAATCATAAACTCATAGGACTGGAAGAGACCTCAGGAAGTCAAGTCCAGCCCCCTGCCCAAAGCAGGACCAACCCCAACTATATCATCCCAGCCAGGGATTTGTCAGGCCAGGTCTTAAAAACCTCTAGGGATGGAGATTCTACCACCTCTCTAGGGTTATGTCTATACTGCAAGCCTCTTGCAGAAGAGCAAATGCTCTTTTTTTTTTTTGAAGAACAGATCTTGCGCAAAGGAGGGTTTTGCACAAAAAGGCGCTGTCTACACAGCGCTTTTTTGCACAAAAACCTTTTGCACAAAAGGGAAAGGAAGAGGAAATGCAAATGAGAGCGCTTTGATCCGGCCCGCGCGTCCATTCCAGGTCCCGCCCTCTAGTGCATTGCCTGGGAGCCAGGGACTCGTGAGCCCATTCAACTGCTTCTATTTGAAGGGCTCGTGCCTTCCCCGTGATGGTCAGGCAACAGCCCTGGGAAAGGCGCAAGCCCTTTAAATAGAAGCAGTTGAAAGGGCTCTAGCATCCTGGCTCCTAGGCAACGTGCTAGCAGTGAGGCCGGGATCAGCGAGCCCTTTAAATAGCAAGAGTTGAAAGGGGCTGTAGCGCCCATCCCCAGCTAATGTGATGCCAGGGAGCCACAAGCCCTTTCAACTCCAGCTATTTAAAGGCCCCATCCCTTCCACGGTGGCCCGCCACCACTTCAAAAATTTTTGAAGTGGCCCCCATTCAAAAATTATTGCCCAGCCCTGCTCAAGAGGGACAAAGCACTGAGATGCTCTTGAGTCATGGTGGATCAGAGGACATTTTTTACCCTTGTTAGAAGAGAAAAGGAATGTTCTCAACTATAGTTAGTGATTATTAGTGACAAATACAGCTGTAATGCAGTTTCAACATTTGAACATGCTGTCACATTGGATTCTGTGATAACTTGGTGCATCCAAATAGATAAGCTTTAGTCATCTTTTCTCTATATATCACAGAGTGATATGAATCCAACAAACTAAAGAAATTCTTTAGTAAAATCTAATTTGAGATTATCTGGGTACTGCTGTCACAGATGTTTGATAAGACCCTGGGCCCTGTGTGGGGACTCTGGCTACCACCCAGTGGCTTTTTGGTTCATGTGGGAGCTAGAGAGCCAGGGGTATCTACTACAGTGTCCTGTCTGTAGCCAGCAGCCTAACTGCATTTCCTCTGTATTCATTAGCTCTTCCACAATTAGAATGATAGGATGGGAAGGGACCTCTAGAGATCATCTAGTCCAATCCCCTGCACTTCCAGCTTTTGAATGAGTAAGACAAAATATAGCTATCCCCTGCTGTGTTCTCTGCCCCCCTCAACAAAGAGACTTCATTGAAAATCAACATCTCAAAAGAAGCATCAGGTTTGAATGGAGTTTGTTTACTAGGCTGGTGTAGAATGAAGGATGAAGCAGACAGTAGACAGACCTTGCTTCTTCCCCTGCCCCCCGCTTTAAAGTGTTCACCAAAGAGGAAAGTGAATGAGATTCTCCTTATAAAGATATGAAAAGCAGAAGGGACCTAAATCTGTTCTCTGGGACCCTGGCCTGAAGTCAGTAAGGCTACAAAAGTGTAACTGTCCCCAGGAATTGGTCTTTGTTCTCATTCCCTTCTCAAATCCCAGTCATTCTATGCTTACCCAACATTTTCTACTGGGGAAAGAAGCTAGCTTGAGTTGGGGCAGAAAATAGATTAACGTTAGGTGCATTCAGTTTTTGGATTGAAACCGGAGGAGAAAGTAAGGTGGTGCACCCCGGTGCACTGATGCAGTAGGAGCCGGCTGGGGCGTGCTGCTGCATGTTAGAGAAAAGAAACTGCTCCCCCAGTAAAAAAGTTTGGCCAGGCCTCTCTTGCTATAGTGGGCTGCAGTACTCCTTGAGAGAAACCAGCCGCACCCTTCCTGCATACCATTGCCTTTAGAAAAAGGGAAGGTGTGAAAAGGGGAAAATAGCCTCAGACTCTCCCACCCGTCACCTTGGCGTGAGAACTGCGGGGCTTACCTGGTCGCATGAAACCTGCACAGTTTCGGCCCAACCCCTGGGACACAGACCCCCCCACTTCGTGACCATTGGGCCATATATGGTAATATGCAAGCGCAGGAAAGCGATGTGCAGATTTGGGGATAAATACCCATGGCACAGTTCGCTCTAGGAGGTCTTCGCAACACACGTACCACCGTGCGTGTGCCTTCTCGTATACTTCAAAGCGCTGCCGGCCTGATCAACCGACCAGCCACCTCCCCCGACTCTCAGGTGTAACCAAGGCCTTCACAACCGAACCGATATCTTTGTAATGTTCTGTGTGCTGTGTAAGTTGGTATGTATGATTTGATTTCTTTTCCTGTTGTATAAGCTTAGTGTTGTAGTTGTTTTTGGGTAGTACATAAGAGTTTGTAGTTATCACTGTTATTTTATTACTGTAGCTGGATATTTTAAGATTAGAGACTATTCCCCTTGCCATTCCCATCCTTATATCTCTGACACGTTTTACTAGAAACCATAGAATAAATATAATAAATACTGTAAGTTCAT
The DNA here is from genome assembly GCA_032595735.1 of Pelochelys cantorii. Classification (NCBI taxonomy): domain Eukaryota; kingdom Metazoa; phylum Chordata; order Testudines; family Trionychidae; genus Pelochelys; species Pelochelys cantorii. Next base: position 213,930,110 of record CM064326.1, read on the forward strand.
TATTAACACGGTCTATTAAAAATCTTAGAATAAATACTATAAATTCACCACTGTCATAAATAAATAATTTTTATTTGATAAAACTGTCCACCTGGTTCTGTCCTTCCCCCCTTGGGTATTCATCATCGGACCTGTGATTCTCGCGACACTGCACAAGGCAGGGGCACGATCCCAACTGGGCTCCAGAGCTCTCCTGCAGGCTGCTGTGATAAGCAGCAGGCAGGTGAAAGGGGCTGGCTAGGGGTACACCCCACACCGGTCTAGGACTGCCTGAGCCCCGCTCCCCCAGCACTATTTAGGAAGGGCAAAAAGAGCTGAAGCCTCCCCACAGTTCTCACCAGTGCTGCCTGTTGCTTGCTGTTCCCCTTCCATCACTGTCAGGGAGTGAGAGGGGGTTCCTACTAACCCACAAGGGGCTGCTTTGCCTTGTCTGTCTTGCTGGCAGGAGTGCTCCAGGCTCCAGCCAGGGCCATGTGAGCAAGCTCACTGTCCCTCCCTCACCCCCCCTGGCCCAGCCTCCCGCCTTTGCAGGAGGGTCTAAACAATGGGAGGGCCTCAGGCTATAGCCTTATTAGCCTAGTGGTTAATCTGGCTCTGCCTGCAGAGCAGCTCAGTCTGGGCTGACCGCTGATGGGGAAGGAAGCTGAGCCATGCATTGCCCCCCACACACATAGCACTGGGCTCCTGGCTCCCTCATCCCCTGCAGTGCATCAGGACTCGCTGATCCTGGAACACCTGTGGTCCTGCCAGACCATGGATGTTGCCAGACCAGAGAGTTCTGGTTTATAGAGGTGCAACCTGTATCATAGTTTTGCATTACTGGAAATGCGGAAAGTAGCCAGAAGGTACTAGTGAGTCTGACTCATAATCACTATGATGGATTGGTCCTTCAGCCCCCCCAGAGAAAGCAATGATCACAAAGCACCAGTTGTGTTGCTCTATCCAGTCTTTCAGCCACTAGCTGGCCAGACTCTGAAGCCAGACACTCAAACAACATAGCACTTCAAAACCTAGAACCTCTGAGCGATCCACCAGCCTCAGCCTCCCAAGTATGACCCATGATGCTGGGTAGTATCTAGGGGTGACCATTACAGCTGCCATGCTGTACAATATGCAAGACTGCAGTTTCATACCAATAATTCTGTTATCATAGTTGTTTGCACATTTTACACTTTTCATAAACCAATTTATAAATTTGAACCATCAAACATCATATGACAGCATACCTATAACTTTTCAGTATCATCACCCGAAATAGCTATCCCGCATCTTTTGAACGGGCCTGCTATTTTGAGACAGGTCAGATGCGCTATTTCAGCATCCCTGTAACCCTTGTTCCATAAGGTTGTTCTCATTAGTATACTAAAGAAGTGTCAAACAAAGTTCTACAGTAAACTTTGCAAAGTCAGGTTAACAAAGATAATAAAGAATTGTTAGCAAGCATATTTTATATTGTGTATAAAGCAGAAAATATATCAAGGTTATAAACTTTTTCCAGGTAATTACATTTTTTATACTTTATGATTAGGTGCGCTTTGCAAAAACATGTTTGTGTTTAACTGATTATAAATTAAACAAAAAATTATTTTATAGGAACAAAGTACATCTCACAGGTGCATAGGAAATATTAGTTTATAAAGGTGACAATGTTTAGTTTAAAACTCATTTTAAACCTATGCCAAACTCCACAGAGAAAAGGTTACACTTTTGTGATACTTTGTTATGCTGGAAATGTAGAGCAGCAAATGTAATGTAGTATATTAGACATTGGCAACAAGACTGATCTTTGTCAATGATTAAATGGTACCAGTCATGTCACTTGCCTCAAACTGTAATATGGGATGAAAATCCTGTCTATAAAAGTCCACTGAAACTGCTGTAATCTACATCAGTGTGGATGGGCAGGCCTGATACTCTAGAATTGATAAGCTAACCTTTTTTGTTTGTGTCATTTGATTTTAGCTGTCTAGTTTTTTTTATTAGTAAACCATATTTGGATTTGACCAGTTGATGTCCCTATCAATAAATAATCAAAAGGACCCATTATTTACAATAGAATCATCTTTCATTTTCACCCCACTCTATGTGTAGGAATTACAGACATTCTCTTGAAAGGTTCATAACATCTTATGCCAACTGACTCATACCTGTTTGTTTCATGGTTTTTCCAATAAGCTGATACATACCTGAAAATATTTACTAAAATTGCACTGCAGCTGTTTCAAGTTTGTCAGTAAGAATTACTGCCGTAGTAAATAGTCATCTGCCTCTATTTCACAAATGCCTGTCATTGGAATTCAGATGAGACAATTTAAAGACAGAACATGAGAACAACCTTATGAAGATTCTGTTCAATTCTAATGTAAGTTCAATTTGACCATGTTCGTGTCACATTCATTCTTATTTGTTTACCAGTAATACTTGTGCAAGCATTTGTTGTACCAATGTTCAGGGTTAACTCATGACCATGAAAATGTTTTTACAGCAATATATGTGTTTTCCTGCACTCTCATGGGAGAATGCATAAGTGCATTGGAAGGCCTCTTGTGTCCTGTTGCCATCCTAAATTTTCTTTCTTTGAGACTAAAGCTAGAAGGAGGCGGAAGAGAGAGAAAGTAGATCTAGACAATGATTGTAATGAATTTAAAAAAATGATCGGTGCTCTTGGAATGGGCCAAAACGTAACAGTGGGCTAGTATTCACAAAAGCCTTGATTGTAGCCTTGACACCAATTTAATTTTAGTCAAGTGAGAGACATAAAGGTATACCCAACCTCTCTTTTTGTAGCTAGGCCTCGTCGCTCACACATGAGGCCAGAGTCCCAACTGGTGCAAATTGGCATAGTTCCAATGGAGGTGCACTGATTTACCATGGCTAGAGATCTGATCCATTATACCTAAATTGACTGAGAGAACTACTGTGATGAATGGTGACAGCTGAGAGAAGAGCGAGTAAATTCATTTACTGAACTTGTTTTGCACCAGTGGGACATTGTTCACAAAACTCCTTCGCAGAAGCCTGGCCCTGAGAATCCACTAAGTCAGGGATGGACAAGATGCGGCCCAGGGGCCAGATCCAGCCCACCAAACACTTTGATCCAGACCGCAGGCTGCACCCAGCCACTTTCTATTTATATCCTGCTGCTTGTGCCACCGAATTTCCAGGCAGTGGCTCAGGCAGCAGGATCCTATTTCAATGGCTGACGGTCGCGGTGCTACCCAAGCAGGGGCCAGAGCCACGAGCCCTTTGCTGGGTCTTTCATTCAAAACCTCCAGCCCCAGACAACTCTGGGGGGAGGCTAGTCCCCAGCTCCGCCCCTTCCACTCCAGCCCCCTTCCCTTCTGGGGTGGAGCAGGCCCAAAACCACATACCAAAATTCATCAAGTGGACCCCCTGCAAAAAGTATTGCCCACTCCTGCACTAAGTCATTCCATACAGACACAGCTGCTAGGCTTGATCCTGCAAGTCCTTGCACAACTTAAAGCAGACTGTGCAAGGCTGCTGTATTTCAACACAGTTGTTAGTGCTGCACTGTGTACTTACAGACACAAATAGGGTTTATAGCCCTTGGTGGCACAGAAAACATTCAGAGCTGACTATGGGATACAATTACAAGTGGGGGGTTGATACTTACATAGGAAAACAAATGGGAAGAGACAAAGGGGGATACAACTATAGCCTGTAATGTGCTGGAATTATGACTAGACTATCACAATGATCCCTTCTTCCCCAGAGTCTATAAGCAGCAGTTTGGAAATCCCAAGCCAGAGCTGTATTTCACTTTTTATTCTCTTCCTGTTCAGTACCACAACACATTCACCTGTTTTCAGGGAGTGGCTCTGAAGTGAGCAAATCACTGAAACCAGAATCATCCAGAAGGACAATTGCTACTGAAAAGTCAATAAGATCAACCCAAACCTTTCAGCCCTACCTTGTAAGCAAGCAAACTAAGTAAACCCCACTCCAAAATAACATACGCACAATGACATGGACAAATACATGGACACAATCACTAACAGGCACATTTTTAGGCACTTGAAATCCCAGTTACACACAAGCACTCACACAAATACATGCATTTGGTTTCCCATTCAGACATACACGTAGATTCATGCAGAAAACTGCACAGTCACACTTACACACATACATGCACTGCAAGACATGTATCTACATACAGATGTGCTTGTCTGGTAACAACGCTACTTCACATCAAACAAATTCACACAAGTATGCTGTAGAGCAGGGGTGGGCAGTAATTTTTGATGGGAGGTCATTTCAAGATTGTGGTAAGTGGTCAAGGGCTGCACTTTTCTATGGGGGGGGTGCAGTGTCTAGGACAAAGGTTGGGTGCAGGAGAGAGTGTGGGGTCTGAGAGGGAGTTTGGGTGAAGGAGGGGGTTGTGACCTGGGACAGGAGTTTGGGGACAGGACCCAGGAGAGGGTATAGGTGCCCCAGATCACAACCCCCTCCTGCATCCAACCTCCCTCTCAAACCCCACACTCTCTCCTGCAACCAACCTTCATCCCTGACACCGCACCCCCTTCATAGAAAAGTGCAGCCCTTGACCACTTGCCACAATCTTGAAGTGGCCCCACACCAAAAATTATTGCCCACCCCTGCTCCACATCAACCCTTTGTCTTGAAAAATCCCGGTGTTGCCAACTCTGGTGCATGCTGTCAGTGATAGCTGTGGTGGTAGCATTAATACAGGAAGTTATAGTTTTAATTGTTATGTTGTCAACCCATGATCAGGGCAGGTCTACGCAAGCTGGTGATAAAATAGCCTGTGCAAACTGCGCTTTATTTGTACTGGCACTCCCACTGTTGCTTCTTTTCTTGGAACTGCACTGCTGTTAGCAATGGAAGGAATTTTTTTCAGTAAAAGAACTAGTTGAGACAAGTCTATTCACACCCGTCCAGCAAAACTGAACCAACGGGACAGGGGCCGAAACCCAGGACACCATTCCATTTAAAACAAAATTATAATAATATATAAAATACCTTTCAGCATTATTCTCAATGTTAAGCACAAATATACTCAAGTAACGCCTGGCATTTTATATGGGCCACTTCTGACCTTGCAATATAGCAATTCCTGTTTGCAATGATCCCAGCTTTGAAGCTCAGTATGAATATTAAGTGATTGATCACAAAGCCCGTTGTGCGGTAGATAAGTATTATCCCATATGCACCGATGAGAACAGAGAAGGTTATATGGAATTTAACATTTCACAATTCCCAGTCCCATTCTCAATAAACTCTTTGCTAATTAATTGTGTAATGAGGTGTAGTAAGATTAGGGTCTGAAACATAAGCCCATATATCACAGGTTGGGCATGAGGCCTGAGGCCTAGACAGCAATGGTCAAGACTTTGCTAATATAAAACAGAGTTAAGCTGTGAGCAAGAGGCAGACCCTGCTCACAGAAATTGGTAAAAACAAGGCCGATAGTGCAGAAACACTCAGACCTAAGCAGTACTAGGCACAGGCTGTGAGCATATTCCAGAGGGGCCATAACACAACAGAATACCTCATTAAGAAATATCTTGGTACCAGCACACCAACCACAACTAACATATGTAGTGACCCAGGTTCAGGACTGGGTCTAAATTGACAGAATGATGGATAGTAATGGAAACCCCCCTGGTGTGAGGTAAGGGGTGTTAACTAGCTAACAGAGTGGCTAGTTTATCTTTTTCTTATTTGTACATGTATAAAAGTGCATCCCAAAGGGTGATAGACTGACCGTGGGGGGGAAGCTAGAATTCAGAGCACTTAGCTGGGTGATAGTCTATTGTCACAGCTTACATAGGTGTAGTGGTGCAGCGGTGAGTCTGTTTCCTGACAACTATTGTTGTCTGTTGCTTTGCAATAAACCTACTTGGGTGCTTTTGATCCTTCTCTGATTTGTGGTCTCTGGTGGCTCTCTCAGGAGTCTGTCATGTTAACTAATTGTGCACAGTTAACATGCTAGACAGGGGAGCACATGCACACATGCATTCAACTGAAAGTTTATCATCACTGACGGAGTAGAGGACTTGTCAGGAACCCATCGGGATGACCCCGCCTGACTGATGACATGAGCAAGAAACTGTCTGCAGAGGCATGCACTACTCAACTTACGTGGTGTTTAAAAACAGTTTAAATAAATGAGTTCCTGAGGGATGGGCTGGCTTAGCACATTTGCTACCAGACTATAGAGACTTGCATTTTTCAGTAGTGAAGTGAACCCAACTCAGCAATGATTGAAAGTTGTCACTATCAAGTAGTTTTGGGGTGGTTTGTATGAAATAAATTGGTAGGTCTCAGTTCAGTTCTTGTTGTTTTAAGTGTTCATGTCACAAATACATGGTTACAACACAAACAAATCGGTCTCTTGCTGACAGTCTCAGAAGTGAGACCAAACACGGAACAGATCCATATGTTTGCAGACCCGAATGTATGTGCATCTTAAGACTAACCTACCCTCCGCCTTAAAAATGGTCCCTCCCTGGTCAGGGTTAAGGCACATTAATGGAAGCAGAACAAGGAATCTCATATTGCTACTGCCTATACCATATCTGTTCTGACTAAACACAGCACTTGAGTTGCCAGGAACAAGCACCATGCTCTCACAAATGTTTTAAAAGACACACCTCTCTAATAATAATAATAATAATACAGGGGTATTTCTTGAACTATAATTTTATTCCAGATAGTATGTATAGATATATAAATGTGAATTTATAGAGAGAGTTACACATATGTATGAGAGAAAATCAGTTTGTGATTAACCATAAAAACACTCTTAATTCCATGGAAACACCAAGATTCACAGGGTACTGGTGCTACTAACTACAGGCTGACCCTCTCTAGTCCAGCAACATCCATGGTCCAGCATCCTCAGGGTTTGAGCACTCAGGGGGGAAAACCATGGCAGCAGAACCACAGATATTGCCTGCCAGACAGCTGCAGTAGCAAGGAGCCTGGAGCCCAGCGGCAGGGTGCCCAAGGGCCAGGTGCAGAGATGGACTAGCAGCAGGAGGGCCAGTTGGTGGCTGGAAGCGAAGCCAGGAGCCCAGCTGGGACAAAGAACAGAGCCTAGATGGGGCAGACAGCCAGGAGGGGAGTCCAGGGGCTGGGAGCCAGTAGCTCTCCAGGAGTGAAGTCCTGAGGCCAACTGCAAAGGGGCCTTCATTGACCTCATCTGGTCTGGCAGACTCCCTGGTTAGGGAATGGTCAGGTCCCAAGGGTGCTGGACTAGGGAGGTCCAACCTGTAGTCCTTTCCTCCAAAACAGAGAAAAGAATGACTTCATTTTATTTGTTGTTTAAGTTTCTCCTGTTACAGACTGGTTCGGCTATCCCTTTGAAACTTATCTACCCAACGTCCTCTTTCCACCGCTCCAATTTTTTTCCTGCCCCCCACCCCTTTCCCTTATTTATTCTTGGTTCTGGACTTCCAACATTCCAGTCATCTGAAGACGTGGGTTGTGCCCATGAAACCTCATGATGCCATCTATATGTTTTGTTAGTCTTTAAAGTGCAACCAGACTATTTGTTGTTTTTTTAAGTTTTTCCTATTACAGACTAACTCAGCTACCCCTCAAACTTCATTTCTCTTGTCAGTAAGAAAGATGAATGCAGACACTTATAAAAAGCAGCTATAAAGCCCTTGCGTCGGCAAAGGATTTTCTGGCACTATCTGAGAACAATGATAGATACAAGCCAACAACTGAAGGATTCTCTCAATAATCTATTATTTGCAAACAAGCATTCAATATCAAACCTGTTTAGCAAATTTACACAAGCATAGGTAACAGGTCATGCAGTGTTTCTCACTGAGCTTTTCCCATCAGAGTATGTACTCTACCTTCTCATAGAATCATAGAGCTGGAAGAGACCTCAAGAGGTCATCGAGTCTGACCCCTGCCCAAAGCAGGACCAATCCCAACTAAATCAACCCAGCCAGGGCTTTGTCAAGCTGGGATTTAAAAACCTCTAGGGATGGAGATTCCACCACCTCCATAGGGAACCCCTTCCAGTGCTTCCCCACCCTCCTAGGTAAATAGTTTTTCCTAATATCCAACCTAGACTTCCCCCACTGTAACTTGAGACCATTGCTCCTTCTTCTGCCATCCATCACTACTGTGAACAGCCTTTGTCCATCCTCTTTGGAACCCCCCTTCAGGTAGTTGAAGGCTGCTATCAAATCCCCCCTCATTCTTCTCTTCTGCAGACTAAAGAAGCCCAAATCCCTCAGCCTCTCCTTGTAGGTCATGTGCTCTAGCCCCCTAATCATTTTGGTTACCCTCTGCTGGACCCTCTCCAATGTGTCCACATTCTTTCTGGACAGCAGAAATTAGATGCAATGCTCCAAATGTGGCCGAATAAAGGGGAATAATCACTCTCTAGAGCTGCTGCCAATGCTCCTCCTAATGCACCCTAATATGCCATTGGCCCTCTTGGCTACAAGGGCACACTGTTGACTCATATCCAGGTTCTCATCCACTGAAATCCTCAGGTCCTTTTCTGCCGATCTACTACTTAGCCAGTCGGTCCCGAGCCTGTAAGAGTACTTAGGATTCTTCCGTCCCAAGTGCAGGACTCTACACTTGTCCTTGTAGAACCTCATCTGGTGGGACAGTTGCTATGTTGATGGGAGAAGCCAGGAGTCCCATTTGTAATATTGTTCTGTGATTTAAGTGTTGCACTGGCAAAAAGTGCAGTCGGGTAAATCGTTGGGCCAGTTGTTCTGTCATCTCTTCTTGAACCTTTTAGTACACAATAAAAACTGAACTTTGGAGCTGTCTGTCCTCCATTCTTATTTTCCTCTACTTTCAGAAGCAGGCCTGCTTCAGTTCCTTGCCCTCCTGCCTGCACCTATCCTGTCTGTCATAAGTGACTCTTGTTCTCTTCAACCTGGAATATTTGTTTTGAGTCTCTAATCATGTGTCTATATACCGTAAAATCTTGAGTATCATGCGCACTTTTTTCCCCCTTTTTTTTTTAGCATCAAAGTCGGGGTGCGCATTATCTATAGGAAGTTTTTTTTTAAAAAGTTTTAAACTCACCCTCGGCAGGCACGAGCTGGGCAGGGGCAGGGGGCAGGCATGAGCTGGGTGGGGAGGGGAAGCTCCCCCGGCAGGCGCAAGCTCGGCACGCGGACAGCTGGGTGAGGGGCAGGTTTCCTTCCCATTCCTTCCCTCCCGTTCTCCTGTATAATGGATGTGCATTATACATAGGAGTTCGGGTTTTTCATGATTTTAAGAGTCTAAACTCAGCATGCGCACTATATATAGGTGCACATTATACTCGAGATTTTACGGTATATCCATTAATAGGTCTTCCTGTTTTTCATATCCCTAAAACTGAGGTTTCTCATTCATTCCACCCTTGTGAATTCCATTCACTTCCCAGAGCAGGTGTGTGGGTATCTCCAAAGCCCAATAATAGGTAGCGTAATAGAAAATAAGAAATTTAGTTACTAACCAGAGCGTTCTTCAATAAGAATGCCAAATGTAATAGGGAGAGAGATGCAGCCGTGTTAGTCTGGTCTACCCATGGCCAAGAAACACTGGATGCATTCCACAGAGACTTTAACAACCTACACCCCACCATCAATCTCAGCCTGGACCATTCTACACGAGAGATCCATTTCCTGGATACCACAGTACAAATCACCAGTGTTAAATTAGACACTACTCTCTACAGAAAACCCACTGACTCCTACAGTTACCTACATGCCTCCAGCTCCCATCCAGGACACACCATACGATCCATTGTCTATAGCCAAGCCCTTAGACACAATCGCATCTGCTCTAATCCCACTGACAGAGACCAGAAACTTCAGGATCTCTACCAAGCATTTATAAACCTCAATTACTCACCTGGAGAAATAAAAAAAACAAATTGAAAGAGCCAGACGAATACCCAGAAACCATCTACTTCAAGACAGACCCAAGAAAACCAACAATAGAACACCACTTGTCATCACCTATAGCCAGAAGTGGCCCAAGACGCGATCAGCGCCCCCGACTGCATGGCCGTGACATAATCACGGGGTGCCCCGGTGCCCCGTGACATCATCATCGGGTGCCCGGGCCGGCGGCACCCTAGGTAACTGCCTAGTTTGCCTAGGTTCACGGGCTGCCCCTGCCTATAGCCCCCAATTTAAACCTGTCCAATGCATTATCAATAAACCTATACTGGAACAGGATACTGCGTCCAAGAGGCTCTGGGAGACAGACCCATAGTCTCCTATAGACAACCACCTAACCTCAGGATGATTCTTACCAACAACCACAGGACATACCACACTAATACCAACCCTGGAACTTTCCCTTGCAACAAACCCCGGTGCCAGCTTTGTCCACATATTTACTCTGCTGACACCATTATTGGACCTAACCATGCCAGTTACAAGATCAAGAACACATATTCCTGTTCATCCAGAAATATAATTTATGCCATCATGTGCCTAAAGTGTCTGTCTGCTATGTATATTGGACAAACTTCTCAGACACTTTGCCAAAGAATCAATGCACATAAAACAGACATCAGGCTCTCTCACAGAGAGAAAACTGTTGCTTGCCATTTTAACCAGACTGACCATTCTCTCAATGACCTTAGAACATGCATATTGCTTCAAAGAGATTTTAACTCCAGACTTCAAAGAGAAGCCTCAGAAATGTCATTCATGCTTAAATTTGACACTTTACATATGGGTCTTAAAGATGCTAATTATCTCACCCATTACAAAGATAGCTTCCCCAATTATCACCCCTAATGTCATTACTTCACAGACACTAACCTTCCCCCTCACTCCTCCTCTGTTCTCAAGTCTGATTCGTCTTTTTTTTTTTTTTTTTTTTTTTTTTAAATTGTATCACTTTGGTATATATGGTCATGCCAATTTTCATCCATGTATTGATTTGAGGAACTGGGTCTAGCCCACGAAAGCTCATCACCTAATAAGCCATTTTGTTAGTCTTTAAAGTGCTGCATAGTCCTGTCTTTTGTTTCAGATGTAATAGGGTGTGACTCACTGACCCTTCTGCAAGTCACTTGGGAATTAGCTCAGTTCAGTGCGGAAGCATCTCCTTTTGTCCAGTGTCTTGCCCACTGTGACATGTTATTCTCCACCATCTAGTGTTAGGGCCTATGTCCCTCCCAGACCACCCTTACCGCCAGGTACTGCCCCACAGCAGTGCTCCTATATTCACTGGTCCTCCCCCTCAGAGATCCCCCAACCCCCTATATCCACCTTGCCTCAGTGATCCTACTGCCAGTCATCATCTTGCCCCTTACCTCAGGAGCAAACTGCAGTCTGACATGGCCACTCATCATAGGCAATGGGGTGTGCACCTGCTGCCTTTGCCTGCCCTGGCTTCTTCCATGTATCCCTAATAATCTCAGGTCTTGAGAGCAAGGCCTCAGCCTGGGAGTTTAACTGCCCTGCCCTGCCCTGCCCTGCCCTGTAGCAGTAAATCTCTAGCATCCCTAGCAACTAGGTCCATCCTGCTCCTCAGCTGGAGTAAGAGTAAGTGTGTCTATGCTTCTCAGAAGCCTTTATTTATACAGTCCTCAGCTGGGCCCTAATTGGCTGCTATCTGCTGCAGCTGCTTGCTCCACAGCCCCTGCCCTCTCCCAGGGCTGGATTTAACCCTTCTTAGGCAGGGCAGATGCCCCATCACATCAAGAAATGAAATAAAAGTGGTACTTCAGTTTCAAATGTCAGTGCTTACTTACAAAGCACTTTCTCACTGAACTAGCAGAGGTAAGAATAAAAAATTAGGATTCATACCTAACATTCCTCATAATAAATTAATAGATGGCGGTAGCTTATTGTGAAAGTAGTTAGGGAAGGGAAGAGGAGTTGTGGAGTCACTGGATTTTTAAAAGATTACATTTCGATTTTTTAAAAGATAACTACCAAATAGATAGGAAGGAAACAGAGCTCTCAGGCTATGTCTACACTATGGGTTTTGCCGGAAGAGGCAATGCAAATGAAGTGCTGATTAGCATTTTCTCATGCTTCATTTGCATAATCTCTTCCTATCCATTTTTGCAGAAGAGGTTTTTGTGCAAAAACATGCAGTGTGGACGTTTCCTTTTTGCGCAAAAGCCCCCTTTTGCGCAAGATCCTTATGCCTCAAAAAAGGAGGTATAAGGCTCTTGCAAAAAAAGGGTTTTTTGCACAAAAAGGAAATGTCCACACTGCATGTTTTTGCGCAAAAACCTCTTGCGCAAAAACAGATCGGAAGAGATTATGCAAATTAAGTGCAAGAAAATGCTAATCAGCGCTTCATTTGCATTGCCTCTTCCTACAAAACCTGTAGCTTAGACGTAGCCTCAGAAAAACTCTGTGCGGGGGGCCCAAGAGAAAAATAGAAGTGTTCTAGTGAAAGAGGGGAAATGCAGCTAGGCCTGCACCAGAGATATTCGTACAGATGACACTGGAGAAAAAAGTCTGAATGAAGAGGCTGTTGGAGGTTCTGTGATGGTACAAAGAGATATGTACGCATTGTCCCTAAATTTCACAGTCATGCTTGATCATTTATTTTCTGAACAACTTGTTATGCCATCAAGATGTTCTTTAATCATCAGAGACCTGGCTAACACTGATTTTTGTGCTAAGCACTTTTTCCTTCGGCCAAAACGGAAGGAACCATTAATCACCTTTTATGCAGTGACAACAATAGAAGCCACCATCCAAAGGGACTGGGCCACATGTAGAAGGAGAATTAGGCTATATATGCACACTACTACTGTACTGTGTTGGTATAATTTATGTCTTTCAGAAGTGTGGAAAAAAAGTCTACTGAGGACAAGTCTCAGAGAGGTAACCTGATTAGTCTATATCTGAATTAACAATGAGGAGTCCTGGTGCACCTTAAAGAGTAACACATTTATTTGGACATAAGCTTTTGTGAGTAAAAACCACTTCATCAGATGCATGGAGCACAGGGCCCCTTGCTGATTCCATGCATCTGACAAAGTGGTTTCCAACCACAACGTTTAAGCCCAAATAAATCAGTTAGGGCATGTCTACACAACAGCGTTATTTTGAAATAACAAAATGTGCATCCACACAACAAGCCATTATTTTGAAATAATGTCGAGCTGGAGGACTTCTTACTCAGACTCCTGTTCCCCTACTCCTTGTACAGTGAGGGTAAGTCAGAGGAAGAGTGTTCTCCCTTCCACTTCTTCCTGTGTAGATAGCACCAAAAGCCGAGTTAAACTATTTTGACCTCAGCTACGCAATTGACGTAGCTGAAGTTGTGTATCTTAATTTGACTTTTGCCCCACAATGTAGACGTGCCCTTAGTCTTTAGGTGCCATCATTGTTCCTACTGAGGATGTAAGTTACACTAAATGCTGGTATAGAGAGCTTCTCCGATTAACATAGCTGGGAGTGGTTTAATTACATCAAATGAGCTCTCTTCCATTGGCATAGAGCAGCTACACAAGAGATCTTACAGTGACACAGTTACATCAGTACAAGCTCTCTAATGCAGACATAGCCTAGAGAGTTTCTGTTGGGACTGGTTGCAAATAGAGGGACAAAAGTATTGTTTTGCAAGAAACAGTGTGCATGAGAGTCAGGCAGCCAGCAAAGCCAGAGAGGCAATCATGAGCCAGTAGCCCTGAAAGCCTTGGTCTACACTAGGGAGATATTTCAAACAACAAGTGGAGCAACCACACTACTAAGCCCATTATTTCAAAATAAGGGGCTGGTTATTGTGATCTCTGTACTCCTGCTTTTCAGGAGGAATAATGCTTACTTTGAAATTGTTATTTCGAAATAGCGTTAGTGTGGAAGTTCAGCTGTTGCTAATTCGAAATTACTGGCCTCCAGAGGCCTCTCACAACTGCACTTGGGCTGTTCTGGCCACCCTGCCATCTCCACTGGTCCCCTTCTCCTGTGGAGCCTTTAAAGCAACAGGCTGCAGGAAAAGGGCTTGCGGCACGTGCAGGCCTTTGCCAACCCTGTGCCACACTGCAGCAGCACAGGAGCCATGGTCAACCCCAGCGCTCCCTTTGAGCCCCCCATGGCTGCCAGCACTCCCACAGCAGCCAGGGACACAGGAGAGTGCCAGCCTGGACTGATGCAGAGATCCTGGATCTCATCGAGGTCTGTGGTGAGAAGAACTCCAGGATCTCTGCACCAGAAGGTGCAACACCGATGTCTACGGTAGGATGGCCACCAGCCTGGCCAAGAAGGGACACACGTGGACCCTCAACCAGATCTGCATGAAAATTAAGGAGCTCAGGCAGGCCCAAGAAGCAGAGTGGACACTCTGGGGAGGCACTGCATACATGCCAGTACTACAAACAGCTCAATGCCATCCTGAGAAGGGGGGCCAGTCACCTGCTCCCCCATTAACTCTGGCCAGGACACTCCTGGCGTCAGCCTCCACGAAGGGAGGATTGTGGAGGAGGAGCAAGCCAGGTAGTCAACATGTCCTCTTCATTCCTATCATTGCAAATTGCTTCTGTTCTAGTATGCAGTTCCTCAAGATGCACTGAAGGGTGAGAGGTCTGAGGATTCAGTCCAGTTTGTCATAAAATGGACATGCTTTCTACCCTGAACCAGAATGTTATGTAATGCTATTGTAAATTAGATCAGACTCAGATCCATAGGTATGTATCACACATACATAACACAGAACTTATATACAAGATGTACAGCATTAGAGTTTAATTCCCTTGTTTCCAATGGACAGATTTTAATTTTGTGCAAAAATCTTCCTCTTCACCCAAAAAGTCCCCTAGAAGTCATTTCACTTAAAGAGAACTGAGATGTGTGTCCCCTGCACAGCTCCTTTCTTCCCTCCCTCTTCCCCCATATGCCGCTGCCCCAACATCACCATTAGCTCTGGAATTTACAAAGACAAGTATTCTCTGCACAAACATCTGAACAACTAAGAGCCATATCGGAGTTTCAGTAGATGACACAAGTAAAGTTTCTTTCAAAGATTTAAACATACATCTATAATCTTCCAGCAGTGTTTTCTCTTGCCTACCTGAATTACACCCTTTTTATTGACACTGTAGCCTTTTCCTAAAGCTCCAATCTTCTGCTTCCTTCATAGGTGTCTCACAACAGGCTGATGGGTATATTGTTTCCCAGGACTAATTCTTCCCTGATGTATTTTCATACCCTGAACCTGCCCACCTTCTCTTCTTTACTCCTCAAAGTCTTCTCAACTGTCTCCCTGGGGAGATCATGTGATTGTATTTCTAACATTGGTACACACACACACTTGTAAAACGGGTCTGCCTGGCTCCTCCACATACCCCCTGCAGCTTTGACAGCAAAGGCCAGAGAGACTGAAGGGACAGGAACCTCAGAACAGAGAGCAAAAAAAGAGAAAGAAAGGCAGACACAGATAAACAGATGCACAAAAAGAAAGATAAAGAAACTAGGAAACAAGAAAATACCAAAGTCGCATACTTCTGTATTTTTGTGATTTGATGCATAGAATAAATAAACTGTACAAAAACCCCAAAAAACAAAAGGCTCCATTAAAACCAAAGAACCGCTCTCAGGCAGAACAGCTCCTGAGAGACAATATGCAGACATTTTTTTCAAATATTTATTCTACTTTTTTCCTCCCTTGTGGGTGAATCAGAGAGGGAGACAAAGACTGATAGCAGTGAGCAGGCTAGCCATACAGACAGAGGCAGTGCACGCTTTCGTCACATATTACCAGAGGTAAAAGTAAGGGGGTGCACCCTGGTGCACAGCTCTGGCAAGAGCTGGCTGAGCTGTGGCAAAAGCCATCAGGGAGCTATTTAAAGAGCTAGCAGGGACCCAGGTTACAATAGGACAGTACTCATAAGACATTTTAAGTTACTTTCACTGTGGCATATAGCCCTGCCAGATCACCTCAGTTCTACCATGCAGCCGCTCTGCTATTGCAGCCCCTGGCTCACACACAGCTCTGTCAATGCCCCTCACCTCTAACCGACCACAACTCTTCATCTCGATCCAGCTCTTTCAGTATTTCACAAAGTTCTGCCAATGTGTCTCATTCCTGATTCCTGACTAGCAGCACCGCCTGCTATTCGAGTCCTATGTCACACGCCCAGCTCAGTCAGCGCACCTAAATCCTGATCTGTAGCACGCACTGCAATTCCTGTCCCAGAAGTCACCTCAGCTGTCACTGTAAACCATTTCATTAGAGTTTCATATTACTGCTATCAAGTTATGTCAGTGGGTACAGGATTATTTGCTCAGCTATTTAATAAAAGTGGGTGGTGGCTATATTATAACAGGAAATTACATCTCACCTGATGTTGAGACAGAATCCATTTACCAGGAAATGACATGCTGCAGGTGGCTCTGGAGATGTGTGCATGCTGATATGATCACAACCAAACATTTGGGGTAGAAAAAACCTTTCTTTTGGGTAGATTTCAGCGGCGATAAAAGATGGTGGTTTGACCGTGCTGGAGAATGAAGTGGTTGATTTGCCCACAGAAGAGAAATAGCACAGATGGTGGCAGTGCTCCCTGCACTCTCCCCCATCCCCACCCCCGATCATTGTGCTCCAGCACTTCAGAGCCGGTCTTAGGGGTGGGCAAGCCGGGTGGTTGCCCAGGGCTGCCATTTTCAGGGGGCCACCAACAGAGCCGGCCTTAGGGGTGGGCTGCGACTGCATTTCAGCCTGATCTCCCAAATCCTCCCCCCAGGTTTCCCTGGTTACTCCCCAACCCTTTTGTTTGGTTGGTTGGTTTTTTTGCTTGACAAATTTTTGTCCGGTATTTTTTTTTAAACCATCTGGCAACCCTACAGGCGAGCCAGGCGGTCGCCAGGGGCCACCAGTTGGTTAGGACTAGCCCTGCAGCACTTCACTGTGCTATCTGCCTGTGGGAAGTAGAAAAGACAGTTTTATTTCTCTGGTCCATCATTCCTTAATTTTTCTGGTGAGACTGGCGACAAGAGCAAATTATCTGAAGTGAAAGGGTTGGGGTTTTTTTTTCCTGTGGTGACTTTTTCTCTCTGGGAACCAGTTAGGCCTTATCTGCACTGAAGATTTGTCCAAGTTACAGAGATTGATATAAATGTACCAGTGCAAATCACAGGCATTATTTCTTATTTACATTGGTGCAAGAGCTGATTAATTAAAAATCTGAGGGGTGTCTCTTCTCTGAAAACAGTAGCAACAGCATCGTACACTCTGGGCATGTCTAAACTAGGGAGTTATTTCAAAATAACTCCCCATTCATCAGGGCAGGAGATCACACCCCTTTGTACACTTCTGGGGTGCCTTGGATCAGAGGAAAATTAGCCCAGTGTGAATGGACCAGGCCTGCAACCAGGCTGAGCAACAGGAGGGAGTCTGTTTGCCTGGTGCCCTCAGTCAGGACAGGCCAGCAATCAATTAGGGGCTCTGGCCTACAGGCAGGGAGGCAGAGCTGTAGCAATCTAGGGGAGCTCAGCTCTCCGAGAGGGGGTGTGGGAGCAGAGACAGCACAAGCATTTGGCATCCAAATTCATGCAGGTGCCAGATTCATAGGGTATGTCCACACAGCAAAATGCGGAATAAAAGCCAATATTCTAAAATACCTATGTGAGCGTCTACACAGCAATAGCGTTATTTCAAAATAATTTCAAAGTAACAGGCGGCTTATTTTGGTGTTGGTAAACCTCATTGTACAAGGAATAACGCCTCTTCCAAAATAGCTATTTTGAAATAGGGCCTGTCTAGACAGGGCAGCTGCAGTTATTTCGAAACAAGGGGCCTCCAGCCCTTCCCAAGGTGCCCTGCTGGCTGCTCTGTCCACACACAGCCAAACTCTGTAGTCCCCACTTCCCCTGGAGCCCCTAAAGCTGCAGCCTCAGGAGAAAGGGCTTGTGACAGGCAGGAGGCCTTGACAGCCCTGAGCCACCTATAGCTGCCACTGCCTCAATTTTTACAAAAATGAGCCAGTCTGCTGCTCCCAGACAGCCCTCCACTGCTCCCAGGGTGCAGTCAAGCAGCTCCCAGGAGCCTCCCCAGGCCCGAAAGAGGTGTGCACCTTCCTGGCCTGGTGCGGAGATCCTGACCTCATTGAGGTCTGGGGTGAGGAGGCAAACCTCCAGGATCTCCACACCAGATGCAGGCATGCTGATGTCTATGGCCACATGGCCATGAGCCTGGCCACCAAAGGATACACCCACACCCAGAAGCAGGTGCAGATGAAAGTGAAGTTGCTCTGCCAGGTATACACCAGGGCCCAAGAGTACAGCTCCTGCTCCAGGGCAGAACCCCACATCTGTCCCTATTATATGGACCTGGATCACATCCTGTGGAGATGGGGCAGTCTCCCCCCAGTGGTAGACTCAGGGTTCGAGAATCCTGTCAATGCCCTTCCAGGAGACAGAGATGAAAAGGAGGAGGAAGAGGGGGAATCAGACTAGGTAAGCTCTGTCACCCTCCTGACCCTGGAGCTGGTACCCATCCCGCTGGAAGTGTCCCAGGCATTGTCTGAGGCTGGGGAATCCACATCAGCTGAGTGCCATAGTGTTCTCTACACACACAGGGTGCAGGGGGTGGGAGGCAAGGGGTCTGGGGCATGCTCCTCGCTCGGCCTTTGTGGCCTGGGGATCGAGCAGCAGCCTGTGCATGTGGGAGCATATGCAGCAACAGTCCAGGGCACACAGCTCCAGCAGGCTGCATCAGAGAACCCTAGTGCTATTGGCCACAGGGTGTCTGGAGAGGCCTGCCATACTCATGACACCAGGTACACCTCCCTCTACCAACCACCACTGGAAGGAGGCTGGGGCCATGGACACACACACACGTACACTCAGCAGTCCTGCACACAGCACACGGGCATGCCTGCACTCTTAGGGCAGCATCCACTCCCAAGGAAAGCGTGGCAAGGCGCAGGAGCATCAGTCACTCACACACACCTACCCCTACACCCTGTCCCCTTCCCCCCAGTGGGCAGGGATTCAAGTCCTCTCCCTGAGGGGTGCCACCACTGCTGGACCCAGCGGATGCATTGCATGGAGGGAAACCCAGATGCCCCTCCTCCCCCTCCCCCCCCCGCCATGCAGGATCCCGGTCTGGCTGGCACCTTCGCATGACTGCTTGTCCCCAGGATGTAGGGGTAGTGAGGGTCTCTGCCCCTCTTCCCCCAGGGACATCTGCAGGTAAGGACCCACTGGCTAGAGAGCACATGGCCTTGGTCCAAGCACATCGTCTTCATCTGAGCCGAGATCTCTCTCAGCTCAGAGACGAGGGCCAGGCTTCAGATACAGTGTCTCTTGAGATGACTGACCATCCCCCTTTATTCTCCACAGCCAGACCAGCTGTGAGAGGGGGGTGGTTGACAACACCCAGGGCAATCTCCTGAATCTGAGAGATCCACGGGCGCCAGAGACCATGGATGAATTCCAGAGGGAGAACCTCATGGCACTCCAATCCCTGGAGCAGACCATAGATCGCATGCTGCAGAAAGACATCCAGCTGCGGTGAGACATCAGTGCAGTTTTGTGGGAAGGTAGAGCTGATCCCTGTCTGAATTCTTGGAATTCCTTTGTAGCTCTGTGAGCTCTCCGTGCTGAGGAAAGTCAAAGCCACACAGCAGTCTCTCCAGCCCTCCCCCTGCAATAGCAGACTACCCATCACTGTGTTGCTAGTGTAGCAAAAAACAGAAGCATTACAATTATTTGCTCTTTGTTTGGTCCCCAAAGGAAGTAGCTCACTCATCTGTCAGATACTTTCCCAGATGTGAAAGGGGACGGGTACATTCCTGCAGGGCAGCAGAGATCACAAAACACTGAGCACAGCCATTAGGGCATGGATTGTGGGATACTGGCAGAAGCCAGTTCTCTCGACAAAACAAATAGCAATGCTTTCATTGTTCTGTCACCAAAAGGCAATTGTTCGTGACAAAACATGCCAGTGTAGGCAAGCTCTATAAGTCACTGGGGATGTGATCCTGCTGAGGGGGGATGCTGAGATCCTGGACTTCAGCTGAAGCTGCTGGGCCTGATCCTACAGAGGGAGGGGTTCAGCACCCTTTGCTCCAGCTGATGTCACTGGGCCCAATCCTGCACACTTTTTCCACCCCTGCCCGCTTTGCACCTTGAGCGGCTGCCTCACTGACAGAGATTGGTTGTAGCAGAGATTGTGGGGGGTGCACACTATCTCACTCATCCCCAATGCTGGGCTATTGGAAGGATGCATACTGGGCTCCTGGGCTGCAGTTGAAGCTGCTGGGAAGGGGTACTGGGAGGTGCTAGAAACTGCAAGGAAAGGCTGAGCTTTAAGTAAGATAATATGGGCTAGGTTCACAAACTTAGGTGTCTATGTATAATGTTTAGGCATCACTGATGTTCACAAAACCACAGTGCAGCTGCCACCTAACTCTGTAGTCACCTACATTTCTACTGGCAAATTCCACTAGATGCAACTGGGCATGGATACAACTGTCTGAATCTTGACTCTATCCAAGCTGCTCAGTACCTAAGTCACACCTAAGCCCAGTTGCGATTTAAAACAAGGAGTTCCCTGCCTGCCTTACTTGTGGGACCAAAAACATAGTAGGCATAGTCAAAAACATAGCCCCATGAGTATTTAATTAGTTACACAAAGTGGAACAGTTTCAGCTGCAGAGATTGAGAGACTCCTCATCACAGAATACCTTAGACTCCAGTGCTTAGTACACTCACTTGGGAGAGGAATAGTAATAGAGATGTAGCCATGTTAGTCTGATCTTGCTGAAACAAAAGACAGGACTATGCAGCACTTTAAAGACTAACAAGATGATTTATTAGGTGATGAGCTTTCATGGGCCAGACCCACTTCCTCAGATCAAATTCTGGAAGAGAATTGGAATTTGATCTGAGGAAGTGGGTCTGGCCCACGAAAGCTCATCACCAAATAAACCATCTTGTTAGTCTTTAAAGTGCTGCATAGTCCTTTCTTTTGTTTTGGGAGAGGAACACATTGTTTCATGCCAGACGGAAGAGGGATTTGAACCCAAGTTCCCTGCATCTTGTATCTAAGAATTTGGATATTATTGTGTAAATGTTGGCACCAACATCTCATTTTTTCAGCTGTGAATCCCCACAGCTGATGCTTGCTAGGGCCTGGAGTTATGTGCCTACATCTTTTTGAGAGGTAGAGCTTCTGCCACATACTCCCTGCTTTGTATTTCCTATTGGATAGATTTGGCAGCTACCCATTTTGCTTGTTGCATATTTGGGTATCCCTCTTTTAGGTGCTTAACTCCAGGAAAAGCCCTATCCATTTTGCCAGCCAGTGCAGAATTTTTTTTCAGACCTCCCTTCCTCCAGGCTGAGTGGCCAAGGGTGCAAGGTGGAAGGTCAGCCCATCAGAACAGAGGAAAAAAAGCTCAGCAATGAAGCAACATAGCACACTCTGGAAGCTGGCATCCATGATAACCACCCTACTCATCTTCCTTTAGAAATGGCCCTATCTAATTATCCCCATTGTTTATATAAGGAGTAGGATGTTAGATATCATGTAATTGAGTCGTCATGTAACTGCATGAACTCTTAGCAGTTACACAACTATTCCATAGTCCCCATGGGCGGGTCCGGCAGCCAGTGCGCTCTGG
The DNA here is from genome assembly GCA_032595735.1 of Pelochelys cantorii. Lineage (NCBI taxonomy): Eukaryota > Metazoa > Chordata > Testudines > Trionychidae > Pelochelys > Pelochelys cantorii. The sequence goes on from CM064326.1 coordinate 213,951,675, forward strand.
CCCCACTCCCAGGGATCACCCTGCCACTCTGCGCTACTGCCTCTGGAACAGAGGCATCAGCGTGGGGTGGCAGGTGGGAGCTGATCTGTGAGGGGAGCCAGTTTAAAAGCCAGCTCCCCACAAAGACTGGCCGCATGACACCCCATGCTGTTGCCTCTGATATGAAGCAGCCTGCTTGCAGGAAGTTGGGACCCCCCCACGGACAGGAACTGCTGGTGAGCCACCAATTTTTTGCTTAACAACTTTGGTCTCCCCCCCCCCCTTTTTTCCCCTTCAACAGAATTTTTTCCCAGGGTCTTGGGGGGTTTTTTTTGCAGGGGCGGGGGGGTGTTCGGCAACCCTACTGCCCGCCTGGACGTGACTTGGGGGGAGTGCTGGGGTCTCGCCTGTCACAGCCAGCTCAGTAGATATTAAATAGAAATTAAGCCTTTAGTTTAAATTAACGTGGTGCAGATCGTCAAGCCAGCGCAAACCTTAATGCCCTTGTCCTGCGCCTCAACATGTAGGAGCCCAGCGTCCCAGTAGTTGCCCTCCCGATGCTGTTTTTCATTTCCTCTAATCCGAGAAACGTGCATTTTATTGTGCGACGAGCCCGTGAGGACGGCCAAGGAGACCAGAGTAGGCAGGAAAGGGAACATCAGGTTTTGGTTTCCAGCTCCGCGCGCTAGTTTTATTTCCCCACAGTTCGAGAGGCAGCAGACACGTGCGGCGACAGGAAGCGCGCGGGGCGGGGGCGGAGACAGTTGGTTTGGGCGGGAAAGCGGGAGGGTAAGGCGCTGGTCGCGAGGGGACTTGGGGGCCTCGTTTCCGGGTTCACTGGCTCGTGAGAGGCGCGTGGGCCAGGGTCTGGCTCGGGGCGCTGCGGGGTTTGGCCGCGGGGCGGGGCGGGGTCAGTTTCGGTTCGGTGAGTGCGGGAGTCGGGGGCTCGCGGGCGCTCGGGAGCGGCAGGGGCGCTGGCAGCAGCTGGCCGAGCAAAGTCTGCGGGGCCCATTGCGTGCCGGGTGCGCTGCTCAGGCACCTGCCCCTGCCGGGTGGGGGTGTGACGCCTGACGCCCGCCTGTGCCTCTGCAAGGGGTGTACGCGGCGAACAGGTGCAAACACAACAGCCTGTTGCGGGGGCAGGGGGGCATGTTCGGTTGAAATGCGCAGGAATTTCGGGGGTGAGCCGGGGGAGGGGCTGGTGGCTGCCCCACCCCTGCGGCCGGCCCGCCCCCGGCCTTCCAGGAGCTCGGGTGGGAGCACAGGGGAGGGAAGCTGGGGCAAGGGTGCCGCCCCAGCCTCACACTGACTTGAAGGACCATGGGGAAGGTGCGTTTGCACCCACCCTGTGTGGGAGCCTGGTGTGACTGGCATGGCTCCCTTTAGCATCAGAGGCTTTAGGCTGGAAATCTTAACTTCCTTAAAATACCTTTACATCTAGTTAGAAAATCAACATCCTTATGGACAATATTCATTCAAAATAAAAGCTGGAGAAATATGCCTACAAATGTACTGAGAAATTACCGGACAAAAAACACCAACAAAACACACAACACATAATCAGAGCAACTACATTAATTTAGTATTTAGTTCCCCTAGACCTTTTCCCAAAAGTCCCAGGGGTCTTAATGGGCTAGTAGCAACATTCCAAAGGGCGATTGCTCGAAATTAGGTATCTAAATCTATATTTTAGCACCTAAAGAAGAGGGCTGATTTTCAGGTATTGAGCTCCTGCTGTCTTTGCTGAGGTTAGTGAATTGTGGAGGTTCAGCATCTCTAAAAATCAAGTATTTATGTGGGTGCCCAGATATGGTACATAAGTGCCTAACTTTTGACGCTCAACTTTGTCTTTAGTGTATTGGGGAGAGCTCACAAGCATCAGGTATTGGCAACTGCCAGAGCAGGCGGATGAAGAATGCAGTCGAGGAAAGTAGAAGATTAGAAAGGATCTGCTCATGTCCTGGTCTAGTACAGTGACTTATAAAGTTCACAAAGAACACAGGCTTGATGCTGTAGGCAACTTACCTTTGTGTCTAAAACTTGATTTCAGAGTGAATTTAAAGTGCTAGGCAACACACAAAAGCCTCATAGCATTGTCCAAAAGCTAACTAGTCTCAGAGAGGTAGCCGTGTTAGTCTGTAACTTTAAAAACAACAAGTAATCCTGTGGCACGTTAGAGGCTAATAAAAATACATATAGTATCATGAGCTTTCGTGGGCAAAACCCACTTCATCAGATGAGCGGGAATGTTAGTTTCCAAGGTGCCACAGAACTACTTGTTTTTCAAGAGCTAAATGAATTTAGCAAGTGAATCTAGGACATTAATATATTCATTTTTACTTTTAAAGATACAATTTAAAATGTTATTTTCCCCTTCGTATGAAAAAGCTTTATTTCCTTACTCCCCTGAACTGCTCCATTCTTGCTTTTCTTGTAGATTGCCAAATCTGAACCTCAGGAAAGAAACTATGACAACATGGTAAAAATGCTGGAGGACCTGAACAGGACTTAGAAAAACTGTTGGAAGAAATGGAAAAACTATCAGGTGTGGGTTTGTTTTTTTAGGGGGTTTTTTTTTTTTTTTTTGGAAGGATAGATTTTGCATTTGCTGCTAGAGCATGCAGGTGTAACCTACGCATCTATTGGGTGAGGTTCATTGTCCCATGTAGTGGCACGTAAACTACTTGCGGAGAGAAAGAATGAATTTCCTCTACAGCTTTAGGTGAGAGCCAGCTGGCTTTATAATTCAAGATATAGAGAGGCTCGTGCACTAAGTTCCGTTCCATTACACAAGCATTATAGCAGTGCATAGAAATAATAGTAGTAAACATGTAAGGGTAAAGGAGAGTGGACTTCAAACTTTTCTGTATAGCAGAAACATATAAGAGGAGAAAGAGATCTGTACCAAAATCTATTAATGAGATTGAGATCTAAGAATGCCCACAGTGTATTAAATTGAAGAATACATCTTGTAGGGTACATCTGACAGACTGTGACAACAAATGTTATTTAACATAAATAGTTAACTGGAAGGTGTTTATAGCTCAGGTCATAAATGAAATTCAGATTATAGTGGGAGAAGTTGGTAATGAGAACAAAAAAAATACAAAAGGAATTTACAGAGCTTTAAAACATAATTAGAACATAAACACAATGCGATTCAGTTTGCAAAAACCTGGGAAGAACTGGTGCCTCCAAAATCAGAGAATGACAAGCATTAACTAACAAGATATGTGAACAGTGTCAGGGAGCTGGGACATGCATTGTTACAGAGGGTCCATTGTTAACATTAGACATAGCACTGTTCCAACCCCTTTGAAACACTTGCACTGTTCATATACCTTGCACTGCCTGACTGTCCCAGAGTGAGCATACATAAAATACAGGAACCCCACAATGGTGAATTCGCCACCAGGGTAGGTAAAACCTTTGGTGCAGCTGGGCAGGGGAAACCTTTGCTGCAGCGGCAGAGGGAAATCCCTTGGTGCAGCTGGGCAGAGGAAACCTTTGCTGTAGTGGCAGAGGGAAATCCCTTGGTGCATGTCACGAGAATCACAGGTCCGATGATGAATACCCAAGGGGGGAAGGACAGAACCAGGTGGACAGTTTTATCAAATAAAAATTATTTATTTATGACAGTGGTGAATTTATAGTATTTATTCTAAGATTTTTAATAGACCGTGTTAATAATGAACTTACAGTATTTATTATATTTATTCTATGGTTTCTAGTAAAACGTGTCAGAGATATAAGGATGGGAATGGCAAGGGGAATAGTCTCTAATCTTAAAATATCCAGCTACAGTAATAAAATAACAGTGATAACTGCAAACTCTTATGTACTACCCAAAAACAACTACAACACTAAGCTTATACAACAGGAAAAAATCAAATCATACATACCAACTTACACAGCACATGGAACATTACAAAGATATCGGTTTGGTTGCGAAGGCCTTAGTTATGCCCGAGAGTCGGGGGAGGTGGCTGGTTGGTTGATCAGGCCGGCAGCGCTTTGAAGTATACGAGAAGGCACACGCACGGTGGTACGTGTGTTGCGAAGACCTCCTAGAGCGAACTGTGCCATGGGTATTTATCCCCAAATCTGCACATCGCTTTCCTGCGCTTGCATATTACCATATATGGCTCAATGGTCACCAAGTGGGGGGGTCTGTGTCCCAGGGGTTGGGCCGAAACTGTGCAGGTTTCATGCGACCAGGTAAGCCCCGCAGTTCTCACGCCAAGGTGATGGGTGGGAGAGTCTGAGGCTATTTTTCCCTTTTCACACCTTCCCTTTTTCTAAAGGCACTGGTATGCAGGAAGGGTGCGGCCGGTTTCTCTCAAGGAGTACTGCAGCCCACTATAGCAAGAGCAGCCTGGCCAAACTTTTTTACTGGGGGAGCAGTTTCTTTTCTCTAACAGTGCAGCTGGGTAGGGATTTTTATTCATGCCGGAAAGTACAAGTTTTCATTTGTGCATGGCTGTGCTGTACTTTTGGCAGAGCACTTGGAGAGGGGGAGGGACTGAAAGTTACTAATGGCCACTCATTTCCACAGAGAATTCATCCTGGAAGACATTTCACTGCTTATGGTGAGCAAGGAAGCAAAGGAGTGTCTTTTACTCAACTGCAAGTTCCGTCCTGGACTGTATGCGGCTTGTCTTTGTGCAGTGATGGTCCCCGTGTCCCCTCCCCACTGATGGCACAGTGGCGAGGAAACGTTGGCCTTCAGGGGTCAAAGACCACGTTTGCTTTGCCAGCTAATTTGCGGAGACAGGTGGCACAGCAGCTGCATGACGTTTTCTGAGACCTGTGTGGCAGATTACTATATAAGTGATTGCATCAATGGTCTGTTCACCATCTGACCAATCCTGTGCTGGTGGCAGCATCACACAGAACCACAAAGCCTCCTTTATGTAACACTCCTGCTCCCAAGTCACTTGAGTGCTTCTTGAGACCCAACCCACTTACCATGTGCATCATCCGCAGCCTCGGAGACCTGCGAGTGGCTTACCTTATGAGGGGTAGAAAACAGCTCCTGACTGCAAGCCTTTGTGGATGCCAGTTCCTCCTCTGGCTCTGGTTCCCACTTCTTCTCAGCACACTTGGACACAACTTCCTCCTCCTGTCTTGGCCCACGCTGGCCCCAGAGCCCCTGAAGTATTCCTGGGGAATTTTGGAGTGGAGGTGGGATCACCTCAAAGTATATCATCCAGCTCTTTGTAGAGTTCTGCAGGTTGCGAGTGCAGCACTGGTGTGGTGGTTTACTTCCTGTGCCTTGTGGTAGGTATTTCGCTGCTCCTTCAATTTGACTCTGCACTGCAGTGCATCTCGGTCATGGCCCCTTTCTGTCATGCATCTTGAGATGTGTCCGTAGGTATCATAATTCCTACAGCTGGAGCACAGCTAGGACTAGACTGTCTCTTCTTCCCAAACACTGGTGAGGTCCAGCACGTTAGCCTGGTTCCAAGCAGGGGATCTCCTGGTGCATGGAGCAGGCATGGCCAGCTGAAAGAACACACAACATGTCACTGAGCCAACAGGAAGGGGACTTTCAAATTTCAAAGAGAACGCAAAGGGAGAATCTGAGAGTTGGTCACCTGAGTGCAGTAGAGTTCAAACAGATGACCAGAGAGGCAAGAACAGGCATTGTGGGAAGGGTGCTGTAAGCCATTCATGATGCAGTACTACACAGTGGTTTCAACACTTGCATCCCAGAGCTGTATACAGAGCGCATCAAGCTCTGTGCTTCTCACCAAGATGGTTTAGAGTGCACTAACTCGGGAGCTAACATGCACTAAGTACCTTGCCAGTTGTGGACATCCAGAAAGTTACAGCACTGGGGGCTGATTTACTGTGCAATAACTTGCCAGTGTAGACTTGGCCTTCGTCAAGGCTCCTCAGACATTTGGAGCTGTTCACAATGTTTTGGTATTATAGAATTGATAAGGAAAGATGTGCACACTTATTTGTCACTGTAGGGTTATGGATGACAGGGGAGGAATCACGTGAGGATTACCTGTTGAGTTCACTCCGTCTGGGGCATCTGACATTGACCACTGTCGGCAGACAGGATACTGGGCTCGATGGACTTTTGGTTTGACCCAGTATGGCCGCTCTTATGTTCTTATTTGTGAGCACCGAGCTTGAGTGTGCTCTTTGGTTATTATTACAGATCGTTCAAATTTTCTGACCGAACTTTTTTCATCATAAGCAAAATGTTTGTAGAAACTGTCAATTTCAATGAAATTTTGTGTTTTAAAAGAAAACTTGAAAAACTGTTTTGGTACGGTTGAAACATTCCATTTCAGCCTTCTCGGAACAGAATGTTTTGATTTTCCATTTTGAAATGACATTTTGTTTCAGTATTTTAAATTTGATGTAATGTAAAATAAAAAAATCAAAACTAAAACAAACATTTTGATTGACTCAAAAATATAATTGCATTTCATGAGATTTCATTTTTTATTTAATTTTCACTCTATTTTGTAATGGAACAGAAAAAATTACCACCCTGTTCAACTTACTACATTATCGGATCACTCAGCCAATGATTACAACTGGTAACCATTCATTCCCACTACTGTTCCCCTGAGTATCAGCTGTTTCTCTGCCATCCCAACATTGCTGAAATTTAATATCTATTGGTTGGGTTGTTGCAGTGCTGGCAACCTGGATGGCATATGATATGGTGGTTATGTGTACCAACCCAGACTTGGCCAACTCCATGAGGCGACTGGAAGATGTATTCTTGAACTGCAAAGAAGAGATGGAGAAGAATTGGAAAGAGATGCTGAAGGAAACAAAAGACAGTGAACAAAAACAAGAATAAACAGCCCTCAAATCTGTTAATGAAATTGCAACAGATAGATCATTCCAGACTCATTATTTCAGTCATGAAATGTCTTACAAATAGTTGATCAACTATTATTGCTGTGGCTATATATACAAATGTATTCTGCCAAATACATGTATTATTGAAACCAAAAGTAATGATGTCTCTGTTTTTATCTATCCTTTTCCTATAATTTAGGCACAGTTATAATTATATAATGATATTAATAAATAAGCTATTCCATTTTCCCGAAGGATCCCAATCTGATTTATAGATTGTGGGGGGTGTCGAAGTTTGATATTAGGAAAAACTATTTTACTAGGAGGGTGGTGAGGGTGGTGGCTGGAAGGGGTTACCTAGGAAGATGATAGAATCTCTATCCCTAGAGGTTTTTAAGACCCTGCTTGACAGATCCCTGGCTGGGATGATTTACTTGGGGTTGGTCCTACCTTGGGGAGGGGGTTGGACTCGATGACCTCCTGAGGTCTCTTCCAACCCTATGAGTCTCTTCGCATTCTCCTGAAAATGAGATGCTTCTGCGGTGGAATATAGCAGTTATTTTGCACTAGCAGCAGTCCTCAGGAAGAAAAACAAAGACTAATTTCTCTAGTTGAAGGAACAATACCTCTTGTACTTTCCCCACCCTACCCCCTAGAGAGAAATGCCAGTTGTTTTAAAACAGTTGGCGGTTCCCTCTAGGTACCTAGCAGGAGGAGACCTCACAAGCTCTCCCTGACCCCAGGCCAATCAGTGCCAGTGGGTGGGGGAGCATGCGAAACAGCCGGTGTGTCTCTCTAGCCGCTATGCGCCCCTGGCATGGCAGAGATAGAACACAAGAGACTTTGCGTGCTCCCCACGCTCAGGCCAGTCAGGGCCTGGGGGTAGGGGAGCGGCAGGGCGGCCGTGGGCCGGATCCGGCCCATGGAGGGCACTTTGCCCACCCCTGTACTAGCATGTGAGGCCCATAGTTGTTCAGGCAAAGTCATTTTGCATAGATTACACTTATAGGAAAGTTCAAGAAATGAAATATGTGAAATAGATTTTTATTAATATGCTTGCAAAAGGGAAGTAAAAGAACAGCTTTAAATTTTTAGGATTTCATCTTCCAACATTATTCATTTTATTGAATAATTACCATACAAAGTAAATTTGAATCAGAAACTCATAAAGCTTACATCACTCTTTCCTCAACTAATTTGAATTATTTTGTGATATGTAATAGTACACATTTTCTTTTCACTAAAATGACAGTTGAATAGGCGATTCAATTTTAATTTTGTAAGCAAATATTTTTATGAATTCTAATAAAAGTGAAAAAGTGCTTCTGGGGGGCTTAAATGCGATTCAGCCTCCGATCAGTGTGGACGATCTATTTCAAAACAGCTCTGTGCTGTTTCAGTGGGCACTTGTAATGTGAATGTGCTATTTTGAAATGGCTATTTTGGGAGTTATTATTCTGAAATAGCTTATTTCTAAATAAACATGTAGTTTAGACATAACCTTAGGCTACATCTACACTTCAGGCTTGAATTTCATAACTGAGGTCTGCTTAAACCTTAAAGCAGTGGTCCCCAACCTTTTGGGGCCGCTGGGCACCCGGGGGTGGGGCCGCTCACATGCCAGGCATCTGGGGGCGGGGCCGCGCATGCGCCGCGTGCCCAGGGGCGAGGCCGCCCATGCGCCACATGCCCAGGGCCAGCACTGCGCATGTGCCGCGCGCCCGGGGCAGGGGCCGCCCATGCACCGCGCGCCCAGGGCCGGCACTGCGCATGTGCCATGCGCCCTGGGCCAGCACCGCGCATATGCCGTGCACCCGGGGCAGGAGCCGCCCATGCGCCGCGTGCCCGGGGGCGAGGCCGGCCTAGATCATTCCGCAGGCGCACATAAATGCCCCAGCGAGCACCATGGCACCTGCGGGCACCGCGTTGGGGACCACTGCCTTAAAGCATATTGCCCTAGCTCCAGATGCAGCCCTTCAACAGAGTTTGTGCTGCTCCTAGCTTTGCCTTTGGGGCAGGAAGTTTGTTTATAAAAAAAGGGGGGGCAGGATTATCAAGATAACAAAAGACTTATCATTCATGTAATTAAAGAATCATTTGATGATCCTGAAAACATTGTCAGGTACTCCAATTGAAAGAAAGGCAATAAAGAGAATAAATGGTGAGAATGGAGAAAGTTAAATAGTGGTGTGCTCCAGAGATCTGTACTAGGACCAGGGCTGTTCAACTTATTCATAAATGATCTTGAAAAAGGAGTGAACAGTGAGGTGGGAAAATCTGCAGATGATAGAATATATACAAAATAGTTAAATCCAAAGCAGACTGCAGGGAGTTACAAAGGGATCTCACAAAATTGGGTGACTGGGCAACACAAAGGCAGATGGTATTCAGTGTTGATAAATGCAAAGTAATACACATGGAAACATATAATCCCAAATATAAATACAAAAATGATGGGATCTAAATTAGCTGTGACCATTCAAGAAACAGATCTTGGAAATTATTGTGGATAGTTACCTGAAAACAACTGCTCAATGGGCAGAGAAAATCGATAAAGTTAACAGAATATTCCTCGCAGAATGAGATTTACAGATTTTTGGAATAAGATGCCCATTATTTTGAAATGGCTGTGTAGACACTTGCATTGTTATCTCGAAATAACAGTGCAGTGTAGACGCACTTACAGACTAACATGGCTACCCCTCTGAAACATTTTGTGTTACATAAGAACATAAGAATGGCCATACTGGGTCCATCTAGCCCAGTATCCTGTCTGCCGACAGTGGCCAGCACCAGGTGCCCCAGAGAGGGTGGACCGAAGACAATGATCAAGCGATTTGTCTCCTGCCATCCCTCTCCAGCCTCTGACAAACAGAGGCCAAGGACACCATTTTATCCCCTGGCTAATAGCCTTTTATGGACCTAACCTCCATGAAATTATCTAGCTTCTCTTTAAACTCAATTATAGTCCAAGCCTTCACAGCCTCCTCTGGCAAGGAGTTCCACAGGCTGACTACACGCTGTGTGAAGAAGAACTTTCTTTTATTAGTTTTAAACCTGCTACCCATTAATTTCATTTGGTGTCCTCTAGTTCTTCTATTTAGGGAACTAATAAATAACTTCTCTTTATCGGCCCTCTCCACACCACTCATGATTTTGTAGACCTCTATCATATCCCCCCTCAGTCTCCTCTTTTCTAAACTGAAAAGTCCCAGTCGCTTTAACCTCTCCTCATATGGGACCCGTTCCAAACCCCTAATCATTTTAGTTGCCCTTTTCTGAACCCTTTCCAAGGCCAAAATATCTTTTTTGAGGTGAGGAGACCACATCTGTTCACAATATTCAAGATGTGGGCGTACCATAGTTTTATACAAGGGCAGTAAGATATTCCGGGTCTTATTTTCTATCACTTTCTTAATAATTCCGAGCATCCTATTTGCCTTTTTGACCGCCACTGCACACTGTGTGGAAGTTTTCAGAGAACTGTCCACAATAACTCCAAGATCTCTTTCCTGATTTGTCGTAGCCAAATTAGCCCCCATCATACCGTACGTATAGTTGGGGTTATTTTTCCCGATGTGCATTACTTTACACTTATCCACATTAAATTTCATTTGCCATTTTGTTGCCCAATCACTCAGTTTGGTCAGATCTTCTTGGAGTCCCTCACAGTCTGCTTCTGTCTTGACTATCCTAAACAGTTTGGTATCATCTGCAAACTTTACCACCTCACTGCTTACCCTTTTCTCCAGATCATTTATGAATAAGTTGAACAGGATTGGTCCTAGAACTGACCCTTGGGGGACACCACTAGTTACCCCTCTCCATTCTGAAAATTTACCATTTATTCCTACCCTTTGTTTCCTGTCTTTTAACCAGTTCTCAATCCAAGAAAGGACATTCCCTCTTATCCCATGGCCATGTAATTCACACAAGAGCCTTTGGTGAGGGACCTTGTCAAAGGCTTTCTGAAAATCTAAGTATACTATATCTACTGGATCCCCCTTGTCCGCATGTTTGTTAACCCCTTCAAAGAACTCTAATAGATTAGTAAGACAGGATTTCCCTTTACAGAAACCATGTTGACTTTTGTCCAACAAATTATGTTCTTCTACATGCTTCACAATTTTATTCTTTACTATTGTTTCGACTAATTTGCCCAGTACTGAAGTTAGACTTACCGGTCTGTAATTGCCCGGATCGCCTCTAGAGCCCTTTTTAAATATTGGTGTCACATTGGCTACCTTCCAGTCATTAGGTACAGAAGCCGATTTAAGGGATAGGTTACAAACCACAGATAATAGTTCAGCAATTTCCCATTTGAGTTCTTTTTGAACCCTTGGATGAATGCCATCCGGTCCCGGAGATTTGTTAACATTAAGTTTTTCTATTTGTTCCAAAATCTCCTCTAATGACACTTCAATCCGGGACAGTTCCTCAGATTCATCACCCACAAAGGAAGGTGCAGATTTGGGAATCTCCCCAACGTCCTCAGCCATGAAGACTGAAGCAAAGAAATCATTTAGTTTCTCCGCAATGGCTTTATCATCCTTGATTGCGCCTTTTGTAGTTCGATCGTCTACAAACGAACCCACAGGTTTTTTAGCAGGCTTCCTGCTTCTAATGTACTTAAAAAACATTTTGTTATTTCTTTTTGAGTTTTTGGCTAGCTGTTCCTCAAAATCTTTTTTTGCTTTTCTTATTACATTTTTACACTTGATTTGACAGTGTTTATGTTCCTTTCTATTTATCTCACTAGGATTGGACTTCCACTTCTTAAAAGATGCCTTTTTGTCCCTCACTGCTTCTTTTACATGGTGGTTAAGCCACGGTGACACTTTTTTAGGTCTCTTGCTATGTTTTTTAATTTGGGGTATACATTTAAGTTGGGCCTCTATTATGGTGTCTTTAAAAAGTTTCCATGCAGCTTGCAGGGATTTGGCTCTAGTCACTGTGCCTTTTAATTTCTGTTTAACTAGCCTCCTCATTTTTGTGTAATTCCCCTTTTTGAAATTAAATGCCAGGGTGCTGGACTGCTGAGGTGTTGTACCCACCACAGGAATGTTGAATGTTGTTATATTATGGTCACTATTCCCAAGTGGTCCTGTAATGGATATTTCCTGGACCTGATCCTGCGCTCCACTCAGGACTAAATCGAGAATTGCCTCTCCCCTTGTGGGTTCCTGCACCAGCTGCTCCAAGAAGCAGTCATTTAGGCCATTGAGAAATTTTATCTCTGCTTCTCTTCCTGAGGTGACATGTATCCAGTTAATATGGGGATAATTAAAATCCCCCATTATTATAGAGTTCTTTATTTTGGTAGCCTCTCTAATCTCCCTCAGCATTTCAATGTCAGTATCACTGTCCTGGTCAGGTGGTCGGTAATATATCCCTACTGCTAATTTCTTATTATTGGAGCATGGAATTACTATCCATAGCGATTCTATCGAACATGTTGATTCACTTATTTTTATTTCATTTGATTCTACATTATCTTTCACATACAGTGCCACTCCACCACCCACCCGGCCTGCTCTATCCTTTCGATATATTTTATATCCCGTGTTCTGTTAGTGAAGGAGTAAATAACATTTCCTTATACTATTTTTCCACATCTTTCATGATTTTCAAGACCTCTAACATATCCCCCCCCCACCTTTTAATAATTTCTTTTCCAAGCTGAAAGTCTGTTTTTTAATCTCTCGTCATGTCTGACATATTCTGAAATAGTAAATTTGAAATAAGGCGTTTGTAGATGCTGCACTGCTGCTATTTCAAAATAGCCCCTTACCAGGGCCATTCTAAGTTATTCCTCCCCAGTGTCTCCTGGGGTTCTAAATCAAGATAGCACATCTACATTAGAGAAGCCTGCCTTAGAGTAATTTTGAGGCTTCCCTACAGTGTAGACGTGCTATTTTGAAATAAGCTATTTTGGAATAACAATTCAGGAATAGCTTATTTCGAAATAAGCATACAGTGTAGACGTACCCTAACTGGAAAAACTTAAAAAACAATGAATAGTCTTACAGCACCTTAGAGACTAACAAAAAATGTAGATGATATCATGAGCTTTTGTGGGCACAACCCACTTCTTCAGATGAATGGCGTTTAAGGGGTCCAGTTTGCAAACAAATAGCAAACTGGATGGGGGAAGAGGAGGAAAAAGAAGGCTAAAAGGGGGAAAGAAATTGTCGATTTGAGGCTACGTCTAGACCTCAGGCTTCTTTCAAAAAAAGCTTTTCTGGAACAGATCGTCCGGAAAAACTTCTTTCGAAAGAGAGCATCTACACAGCAAAAGTGCAACGAAAAAGCATTGTGCTTTTTCAAAAGATAGCGTCCACATTGATTGGACACTATCTTGCATTTCAGTTGTGATTACTGTGGACGGAGTGGCCACCAGAGCACCTGTGCTTTTTCCTGGAGGCCTCTTCTTTCAAAAAAACACTCTTTTCCGCTTCTTCCTCGTAGAATGAGGTTTACCGCCGGCGGGAAAACCCCTCAGTTCTTTTGACTTTCTGTCAAAAGAACACAATAGCAGTGTGGATGTAAGAATTGTTTTTCCAGAAAAACGGGTGTTTTTCCGGAAAAACTCTGTTGCGTAGGCATACCCAGAGTGTCTATAATACAAGGTCATCCAATGAAATTTATAGGCAGCAGATTTAAAACAAACAAAACAAATTATTTCTTTATAGTCAGCCTGTGGAACTCTTTGCCAGGGGATGGTGGAAAGGCCCAAACTATAGCAGAACAAAATAAGTTCAAGGAGAATAGGTCCATCAATGGCTACTATCCAGGATGAGAAGGGATGGTGTCCTAGCCTCTGTTTGCCAGAAGTTGAAACTGAGCAATAGGATGGATCACTTGATGATTGCTTCTTCTGCTAACTACTTCTGAAGCACTTGACATTGGCTGCTGTTCGAAGACAGGATACTGGGCTAGATGTCTGACCTAGTATGGCCATTCTGATGTTCTTATATAGAACACAAATGTATCTGCCCCTGTTCTAACCCTTTAGACCCCTTTCCCCTCGCAGAGTGGAGAGAGCCCAGAGTACTGACAATGTCTCTCTCTCTCTCTCTGCAGAGTCTGTAATAAAATAAGAATGTACATTACAATTTTAAGCCTAACCAGTGTCCCTTAAGTGACTTGCCACAAGATGTCAGAATCTGTTATTATTAAAGCGGAGTGGATTTATTTATTTTCTTTTTTTTATATAGGAAGTAGAAGACCAGGCCCATACGCAGGAATTTCTGTGTGTGTAGGAGGGGTGCTTTTTTTGTAAATGTGGCCCACAAGGGTGCAACCCCCGCTCCCCCTACTGTCCCCCTAGTAAGTGTGCTCTGGTCGGCTGGGGCTAATTTCCCTCCCTCCATCAAGAGCAAGGCCCAGCCCTGGCCTCACTCCTGGGGGAATGGGGGAAACAGCCCCAGCCTTCCCCCAGCCAGCAGAGCATGCAGGAGGGAAGCTTAGGCAGCGCACTGCTCCTGCCTTCCCCGACCGGCTGGAGCCCATTACTTGGGAAACCATGGCAGGGAGTGGGGGGGAGTGCATTCACACCTCCCCCCATGGACAGGCCTGGTGTATCAAAAATACATCTTTGGGTTCCTTTGTCTTTTACATGGAAACATTCATTCTTGTCTTGTACATTCTGATCCTCACACACATATCCCAAGGTTTCATGAGCTACATGCTGAAACATGTCAATGGTTTTCCATTGTTGGTTTTCTTTATATGCCCAGGAACGATGATCAGTGGAATACATAATTCATTTTTTGTTAGCTGGATTCCCATAGGTGCCACTGGATAGATATCAACAGTTAGGATAGGCCAGGGGTGGGAAACATCAGTTCTGTAGGCAGGATGTGGCTCCCAGCTTGCCTGGTTCCGACCCCTGAGGCTCAGGGCCCTCCCTCCAGCATTGGGGAGCCTGCGCTGACATACCACTCCACCCCCTCCCTCGCTAGCCCACCACGCAGCTGGAGCACACAATATCTATTAGGCTGGGCCCCCATAGGCTCTGGAGTGCAAGGGGAATGTGGGGAGTGTCTTTCTCCTTCTCGGTCAGGGGTCATGTCAGTGAGGTTTTTTGTTTTGTTTTTGCTTTTCACTTGTGTTCAATCCCCTTACTGGGTATTTAAGTCGACTACTTGCATATCAGAGGCAGCGGGGTGGGGAGCAGGAGCTGGTACTGGGGGAGCAGGCTTAAAAGCTGGTTCCCCCCAGCACCGTCTCTGCCAGGGGCAAGGGAGGTAGAGGCGCAGCAGGGGACCTCTTACTACATTTAAAAAGCAGAGGCACAGCAGTCCCAGAGCCAGTGTGAGTCAGGACTGCTCAGTCCCGATTCGCACTGCCCTGGAAGCTAACCCCCTTATTGACTAATCGAGTAGTCGATGGAATTTCCATTGACTACTCGATTAGTTTACTAACCGCAATTTAACATCCCTAACTTTTAAGAGAACAGTCAGGAAGCAGCCCTGTACTCCCACAATAGTATGTTTTGCCCTGAGAGGGGAAATAAAACCCCTTTTCTGCCCCCCCCCGCCCCGCCTTTGCACACTTGGCAGGTGGCTCAGCCCCCTGGGTAACTGTTACCCTCTTTGTTCCTCCCTGTGTGAGGGCAAAACCCCTGCACAGGGGCTGGCAGCATCACCCCCCGAGCCAAACCCCAGCTCCTGCTGCCCCACTCCCCCACACAGGGGCTGGCAGCATCTCCCCCCTGAGCCCAACCCCAGCTCCTACCCCCTCCCCCACTTGATTTTTCCCCTCCAGCCTCTCCTCTGTAGGGTTGCCAGGGGTCCGGTTTTGAACCAGACAGTCCAGTATTTGAGCTTTCTGTTCGGGAAACAAATTGAGAAAATAGAAATGAGAAAATAGAAATGTCCAGTATTTTCTAAATAAAATGTTGTCACATTACTGGATTTTAAGGGGAGCAGCCAGATCACTGCTGCACCCCTGGGGGGGTGTTTGCCCCAAAAGTTGGTACAAGGGGGCCATGTGAGGTGTCAAACAAAAGCTTACTTTCTATTGCTTCTGTATATGCTGTTCATATATCTGTATAACGTCTGTGTGTGGAGTTATGAATATGTACTCTGTATGGAGACTGGAAGTTTCTCTGTATGCGGTTGAGCAATGGGCTCAGCCTATGGACATGCTAATTAGCAAGGCTCCAGGGACAATAGGGCTCTTAAGTACCAGAGACCCACCTATGAAGGAATCTAGGTGCCTGGTCAGAGACCATGTGACTCTCTCCAGCTTGGAAGAAGGGGGGGGCAGTATAAATATGCCATGTGGCCGACTCCATATTGGTGCTCAGCTCAGCTCTTCATCCCAGAAGCAAGAGTGCAGGGATCGAGGAGCTGGAAAGAACAGTGGATCCATCCTGACATAGAATGTACACCAAAGACTTTTAAGCCAGCAGTTATAACATCTCTGCTGCAAACCAGCATCGAGAACTGGGAGATGCGATGCATGTAATGTATGATACTTTAACAACCTTACTCTCATGCTTTTCCTTCTCTTAGTAATAAACCTTTAGATTTTAGATTCTAAAGGATTGGCTCAGCGTGATTTGTGGGTAAGATCCAGAATGTAAACTGACCTGGATCTGTGGCTGGTTTCTTGGAACCGGACAGAACTTTTTCGGGGAAGGTGAGATTGGGTTTTAAAACCCCTCACCTGTGTGGGCAGGCCTGGGGCCATCTGGGGCATGGATATTGCTGGGCTGTGAGAGGGGTTTTGCTCATGAGGCTTCCGGCTGGCCAGGCAGGCAGCTGAAGCACTCTGTGGGACTGGTTTGTGGCCTATTTGGGAAGGACTCCAGTCTGGGGACTGTAAGGAGCCCCGAATTTGAGCAATTCGCCCTGAGCGGATGCCCGCAGCGGTGCCCAGACCCAGCCCAGTCCGTCACAGTGGCGTAGTCAGCAGGATCCACAGATCTTGGTCAACTGAGCTTTGGATCAGGACCCCACGCTGTCGAAATTTGCTTCTGGGTGTTGAGAGTTTGGCTGGTTAAAGAGCCACTGAAATGAGTCAGCACCAGTATGAAAGCCTAAGCAGAGAGGCTCTGAAGGATTTGTGCTCACAGAGGGGCATTGGCTTCCTAAAGAAAACTACTAAGCAACAGCTAACAGTTTTGCTGATGCAGAATGACCTGAATGACCTGCAGGCCAAGGAGTGGCCCCCGCCCGATGATACAGATGCGGTTGCAGAAGAAATTAGAAAACAGCAGGCACTGAGGAAACTGGAGCTGGAACATGAGAGAGCCCTTGAGGACCTGCGTCAAAAGGTGAAGGAGGAGGAAGTCGAAAGGGAGCAAAAGGTGAAGGAGGTGGATGTCAAAAGGGAGGAAAAGGTGAAGGAGGCGGCCCACGCTCAGCAAATGCAAGAGCTAGCAGCAGAGGAGAGCTCCAAGCAGCTCCAACTCCAGATACTTGAGGCACAACAAAAGGTGCAGTAACCTGGGAGCCCACCCCCTCTTGCCAACAAGAGCTGGGAAAGGATCTGTCCCATCTACAAAGATAACGAGGACATTGAGGAGTTTTTGGCCACCCTCAAGCGCATTTGCAACGTGAACCAGATCCCAGATGAGCAGCGCATGCCTGTCCTGATGACCAGACTGACTGGCAAGGCCAGGGAGGTATTTAATGATCTGGGGGAGGAAGAAGCTTTAGACTATGGGCGGTTTAAAGACTAAGCACTGAAACGGTTCAGAGTTACCCCTGAATCCCACTGGGTTAAGTTCAGGAGTTTTAAGATGTCTAGCGAGTGTTCTTATGTGGAATGTGCCCACAAGCTTTGTTAAAAGGTGGGCGATGCGGGCAAAAGCAAATGGGAGTTATGAGAAACTGCTGGATTTGATCACCCTGGAGCAGTTTCTGAATATTGTGCCTAACCAGGTCAGGGCGGCTGTGTGTGATCGGGAGCCTGAGACAGTCCTACGGGCTGCGGAGATTGCAGACGGCCATACCCAAAACAGGGCATGGGATGGGCACAGACCCCTTGGGAAGACTCAGCACCTTTCCCCCAAGTTTAGACGGAGAGAGGGGTTCAGGAACAGACCCAGCCCTGAACCCAACAAGGGGACTCAGAGAAGCCCCGAGAGCAGGGGTGCCCTCCCCAAGGATAAGCAGGCCAAGTGCTATCATTGTGGCAGAACTGGCCATATAAGGCCTGACTATACAGACCTGAAGAGCAGCTCCCGGCCACTCAATAAGCACCAACTCTGTCACGGTGTGCACACAAGCAGGTCACACAGACCCCAGTGAGGCCTCTGGTGCCACCCTGAGTCCAGGTGTGAGCACTGCAGTGGCTAATGTTAACCCAGTTACGTGTAGTGGTGTGGGGGAGGGCAGTGAACTCACCCAGTATGTCAGGACTGAGGCATGGAAGGGCAGTGAGAAGTTTATGGGGGAGGCGAAGGTTAATGGAGTCAAACGTAGGGGCTGGCGAGACACTGGCTCTGACATCACAATAGTTAAGGAGCACCTGGTGAAACCGGAGGACATGTTGCCTGGGCAGTGTGTGACGTTAATGGCATTGTCTGAATACTCGGTGAACCTGCCGGTGGCTAAAGTCCATCTCGAGTGGGGAGGCTTTAGGGGGCAGGTGTTGGTGGCGGTCTGGGACTTGATCCCAGCTGAGGTCTTGGTGGGGAATAAAATAGTGGATGTGCCTCGCCAAGATAATGTAGTAATCGGCTCACAGAAGGAATATGGGCCTGAGGCAGGTGGCCCTGGGCCTGTGAGTGAGGGCCTGTCTGGTGCCTCAGAGGTGAGGCTGGAATCAGAAACAGGGCAGGAAGAGCCCAGAAATTAGGGAAATGTTTTTCTGGGGCAGTCTGAAGTGGCTGGCCAGAGTGGAGTTTTAGCTAAGAAAAAAGATGAAGGTGATGACTCATTGGCTGGTAATGCTTGTGAAGCTACACTGGCACAAGCTGAAAATGAGTTGTGTGAAGAAGCACAGTGTGTGCAAGCTGGCAGTTTGACTGGTGGAAGTAGCAGTGGGTCAGTGAAGGAAGCTGTCTCAGTGGCTAGCTGTATGCCTGAGATTAGCCAGGGGTTTTGGGACAAAGGAGAAACGGTCTCTGATTGTCTGTGTGTGGGGAAGAGTTTCTTCCTTTGTCTGAGGAAAATGCCCCTC
The DNA here is from genome assembly GCA_032595735.1 of Pelochelys cantorii. NCBI lineage: Eukaryota > Metazoa > Chordata > Testudines > Trionychidae > Pelochelys > Pelochelys cantorii. The sequence goes on from CM064326.1 coordinate 213,970,623, forward strand.
AGCCTGTGATGACTGAGAGAGGTGCTGTTTTGTCCCAGAGTTGAGACTGGATACAGCTAAGGCCCAGAAAGGGGATGGCCGTAGGTTGGTGTCTGCTGGGGAGAAGGATGCTGTGACTTGGGTAGATCCAGGCAGTGTTTTGCCAGGGCCCCAGAGATCAGACAATTGTGGCACTGATGTTTTGCCTGATGCTGGTGTGTTGCTGGGAGGTGGGGGAGCGACTCTGTGGGACCAGGGTGACCCCTTAGCCAGGGCACAAGGAGAGAATGAGGGCACGTTAACTCTGGTGCCTAATGATGGCGCGGACGCTTGCAGCCGTCTGGGAAGTTGCAAAGGGAAGGAATATGTCTCTGACCTGGTAACTTGTGAGTCTGTCTCTGTACCTGAAAGGGGATTGTTTAGGAATCCGCCTGATGGGCCAGAGATGACTCAGGGAGTAAAGGAATTGCAGGAGGGGTTGGTTGTGGCCCAGCAGAGCTATGCTGCGGCAGGGCCAGGGAATGGTGAATCGTTGCTTACGAAATCTTGTGGGGAAGAGAGTCCTTTGCAGTGCTTTTAACAAGCAGTTTGCAGTGACTGAGAGAAGTGACAATGCCTTGCTTGGAGAAGGCATTCAGGAGAAAGCTCTGTCTGTAAAAGGCAACAGCTTGTTGTGTGAGGCACTTGTTTCAGTGCCTGACGGACAGAATTGTTCTTTTAACAGTGACTCCACTGACTTGGATGTAGACAAATCCAGTGTGGATGGTGTTGGAGAGGTCTCAGAGGGACTGAGGGTTGTTCCAAATGAGGCAGGAACAGCCAGAGAATTGGAGCAGTCTGATGACCAAGGGACTGTGTGTGACCAGCTTGCTGAGAAGTCAGTGTGTATGGGACAGGTTTATTCCCAGGTGAATGAGGAGAGTGGAAAGTGTGTGTCTCAGATTCATGGGAAGAAAGACTGGGTATCCAAGTGTGCAGAGCAGAACAGCTGTGTGGTTACTCTCTCTGGGATGCGGGAGATGGCAGTCAAGCTCCTATCTCTGGACACTGTGGATGCTCATAATCAACCAGGACATTTGATATTTGGTTCCATGTGGAAACAGAGATTGGAGGTGGAAGGAGGAATGACATGTGAGTCTATGGCTTACTGCTGTTACCCCACTGAGTGGGGGGAGAGGGAGAATTCCATGGCCATTGTGAGACAGGGAGCCCCACCCAGCCAGTCCTGTGTCTTGGTAAGGCCAGAGGCTTCAGGTTGTGAGCCCACAGGACAAGGGCGGGGGGGGGGGGGGAGGTAGAGCTTGCTTTGGCAAAGAAGACTCGCAGTTTAAACCTGAGGGGCCAAAACTGCAATGGTGTGGAGCCAAAGATGGGGCATGATGGAGAATGTTGTCAATATACACCTGATATAGGATAGTTCTTGTTACTGATGTTAACTTTTGTAACCAACGTGCTATGGTTACCAAGAATGGTAAGGATGTATGATGTGCATGCTCTTATGGAAACACCTTGTAATCTGTTGGGAAAGGTTCCAAACGACAGACGGTATGTAAAAGGACAGTGTGATGTTGCTATTTCATGGTTAATGCTTGTAACTGGTCTTGGAACTTCTTACAGGACAAAGAAAGTTCCAGCCAGAAGGTGCTGTATGAAAACGGAAACTGAGGCACACTACCATTTTGTTTTCGTGGCTAAGTGCAAAAATGCCTACACTATTTGGGACGGGAATGCCTACATTAACACAATATTAATTGGCATTCAGAGAGTTGCCGAAGCTGGCATGAATAGATTTATGATTTTCTTTAGCTCTGGGCAAAGGCACACGACACACATGGGGATCATGCTACAAAGGCAGATCCAATTAGCTATGGCTTTTACCAAGTTTTACCTTGGGATTCTAAGAGTGCAAGGATGTGGTTGTCACTATGACAGCCCTTGCAGTAGTGAAGCCTATTTTAGGCAAACTGGGTTCTCATACACTCATCCAGCTCTGTACTGTTGTTTCTAACATTGGATTAGAACATGTGATGACACAGAGCCAAAACATGGGGAGGCCTGTATGCCCTCAGTGATGTTACTAGCATCACTTCCTACATCAATTTTGCGTTGGGGGTGTCACGTTACTGGATTTTAAGGGGAGCAGCCAGATCACTGCTGCACCCCTGGGGGGTGTTTGCCCCAAAAGTTGGTACAACGGGGGCCATGTGAGATGTCAAACAAAAGCTTACTTTCTACTGATTCTGTATATGCTCTTCATATATCTGTATAATGTCTGTGTGTGGAGTTATGAATATGTACTCTGTATGGAGACTGGAAGTGTCTCTGTATGCGGTTGAGCAATGGGCTCAGCCTATGGATATGCTAATTAGCAAGGCTCCAGGGACAATAGGTCTCTTAAGTACCAGAGACCCACCTATGTGCCTGGTCAGAGACAATGTGACTCTCTCCACCTTGGAAGAAGTGTGGGGGGGGTATAAATATGCCATGTGGCCTACTCCAGTCTGGGGGCTGTAAGGAACCCCGAATCTGAGCAATTCGCCCTGAGTGGATGCCCTCAGCAGTGCCCAGACCTGGCCTGGTCCGTCACAGATGTAATGTAGATTGTGGTGTAATGTCAAGTGTGTCTGGTATTTTTGTTGAAACCATCTGGCAACCCTACTCTTCTGCCTCACCCTAAAGTTACTTGACCCCTCCCTGTCCAGTTAAGTTCTGCCCCCTGCTCACACCTTACCCATCCCCCCTCTGTGATTTGCCCCAAACCTGTTTTTAACCCTTGTAAAGGGCCAGAAGGAGAATCCACGTGAGATCAGCGACTCGTACTGAGACGGCTCTGTTCCAGTGAGCGTGCTCAATACACCCTAAGTAGCGAATTCTGACATGCAGCTGCTTCTGTCGCTGCACCGGCATAGGGAAGGGGCTGACTCCGCTCCACACGTGTGGCAGACTATGGGGGATTTTGGAGGGGGTGCATTTGCACCCTTCGCACCCACCCTGCATATGGGCCTGAAGGTTTGCCCAGCATTGCCCGGGTCTTTCAGGAAAGGGGGTTGGCAGTGGGGGAAGGGGATGTGTGTGTGCAGGACTCAGAGCAGGGCCTTGGGGATGTTTGGGGGCAGGGCAGGAAGCTGGGGATGTGGAGGGGAAAGAGTGAGGATTGGGGGTGAGGAGGGGCTCAGGGCAGAGGTCCAGTCTGGCAGAGCTTTCTCTTCCCTCCTCCCACAGCTGCCAGGGGCTTTTTATCTCCCCCTACCCCAATGTCTTGCGGCTGCCAAAGGCTTTTCTCTCTCACCACGGCCACCAAGGACCTTCTGTCTCCACTCCCCCAGCCAGGGGCCATATCCCCCCAGTCCATCTAACTGCCAGGAGCCATTCTCCAGCCTGCCTCCCCACGCCGAGTCATCTCTCTCCCCCTAATCACTCCAGCCAGCAGGAGCTTTCTGTTTCTCCCCAGTCTCCAGGGGCCTTTTTCTCTCCCTAAATCTCCCAGCCACCAGAGGCCTTCTGTTTCCTCCCAGGGAGGAGCCTTCTGTTTTCCATAGTCCCCTTGACCGGCAGAGCCTTCTGTCTCCCCTCAGTCCCTCCGGTCACCAGGGTCCTTCTGTGTCCCCCCAGCCTCCCTGGCCACCAGGGGCTTCCCCCCATTCCAACGCTGTAGCCAAGGGCTGCAGCAAGGAAGGTTTTGGAGGAGGGGGTCTACTTACCCAGTCTGGTGACAGGCAAGATGGCAGAGCCCCAGCCCTGCTGGCCACTCTCTTGGTGGTGCAGCTGCTCCCAATGATCTCTCTGCAGTAGAGTTCTCCCCTGCGGCCATTCTCAGTATTGCATCCCTCCTCTCTACCTTCCTGTGTTATAGAAAACAGTCCCATTCTTGGCAATTCCTGTTTTCTTGGCACAACAAAACCCTGACCTTGCTTTAAGTTAGGACAATGATCTCCAACCTTTTTAAGCATGAGATCACTTTTTGAATTTAAGTGCAATCCAATATCTACCTCAAACCCAAATACTGTTGTCCCACCTCCTTTGTAGGCCTTCTCCAAGGCTTCACCCCTGCTCACTCCGTCCTTTCTCCTTCCCCGCTACCTCCCTCACTGTGGGGGAGGGGCAGGTTCTAGGTGCAGGATCTGGGAGGGCATTTGGATGCAGAGGTGCTTAGGGCTGGGGCAGGAGCTTGGGGGGCAAGAGCTTGGGGTTCATAATTGGGGTAGGGTTTCGGGATGTGGCCTCCAGCTGGGCCCTGATTACCTCAGGTGGCTCCTGGGTGGTGGTGAAGTGAGGCTAGGCAGGCTCACTCTTGCCCTGGCCCTGCACCACTCCCAAAAGCAGCCAGCATACTCCATCCCAAGTCCTGCTGTGCCCCTTCTCTGCTCTGTGGAGATAAGATACAGAGTGGAAAAGGGGGCATCTTGACATGAGCACCTCCCCTGCCCTGCACAGAAAGCTCCTCAGGGGGCAGCTCCAAGGCAAAGGAGAGGAGATGCATAACAGTGGTGGGGAGGAGCAGCTGAAGTGCCCTCACTTGACAGCCTCTTGGCCAAACCAGTCAGGATCACCTGTCAGAGGCTCCAAGATCTACTGGTAGATCCCGATCTACTGATTGGTGACCACTGAGTTAGAATAAGACGAAGCTGTATACCACATTTGGGCTAGTTCCTACAGTTTAGAGGAGTTCCTAAAGCAAATGGACTCTCAGACAGACGCACAAATCTCTAAAATATATATGTGATGGGGTGGTGACAGAAGGCCCCTTGGGGCTGTTTCCTGGTGTGCTGATAAAGCGACTGACACTTGCATTTTCGCTCTGTGAGGCACCTCACCACCTTGTCTTCCTGGGCCAGATGTTCTGGTCTCCTCAAGACAAGGCATAGATCCGAGATAACTGCTCCTCCTCCCCCAAAGAGCAGTGCAGACACTGAATCACTTCAGCTCTGGGAGAATGCAGTTCAAGGGTGCAGCATCCAGGAAACTAACCCCCAAATGGGAACAACACCAGTGTTACCACTAAGATTTTCCATCTGTGAGCAGAGTGAGTTTTGTCTTGGTCACCAATATTGAGGTCATGTGCACTTGTTCCGATGTGTGCTACCATGGCACCCACCAGTTACTAACAAATGTGTGTGTGTGTGTGTGTATTTATTTAAATTGTTATGGAAAAAAAATACTAAAACAAGGAATAATTAACAAGGTGCACGACCCTGCACCCACCACCCTGAAAACCACCTAGCTTGGTACCCAGTCTCACTTCTACCCAGCCTTACTCCCCACAGTTCCTGCATCCATGGGCTCCTCAACTCCTACACCCCCATCCTGTGCTGCACCCTTTACCACTAACTCTGCATTGTGCCCCCTTTGCTTCTATCTTCTGCACAGTGTCCCTTTCATCCCAACCCCTGCACTTTCCTCCCAGCCCAATCCAGTCAAAAAAGAGTAGTAATTGGTAAAGCATAAAAAATAAACGTATCGTCCCTCCCTGTTGACTCTAAAAGCTCAGTCCACTGTTGCAAGTTAATGAAATTCAGAAAATGAATTTAGGGATATCACCAGAAAATTTCATTCACCTCTTTTTCTTCACATCACATTACTACATAGTGCATAGTACATAATCTAATTATTGATTATATTTCTTATAGTATCTGCATGCTTTAGACCCTCTGTGAATCATAGAAAAGTCCCTTTAATATGTCATCATCAACTGCATATTGATTTAGCATCAATATAAAATAATCAATATTCATTAAGAATTTTTAGTTGAATATATGCTCATTATGTGTGTGTGTGTGTGTGTGTCTGAGAGAGAAAGAGAGAAATTCTGTATTTGTGTATTTGGTTTTCCTTTTTTGAGGGTAGCACCTTACGTTTGTCCTTGCTGAATTTCTGATATACCCCAGTTTTCTAATTTATCAAGATCCCTTTGAATTTTAGTTCTATCCTTCACAGTATTTGTAACCCAGCCCCAGGCCAGCTTTGTATCACCTGCAAATTTGATTAAAATGCTCTCATTCCTACATCCAGGGACATTACTAAAGATAGTAAACACCACCAGACCCCGAATAAATCCCTGTGGAACCCCACTAGAGACCTCCTTCCAATCTGACATTGTCCCATTCATCGCTACCTTTTCCAAACACTAGAAAATTCAGCAGTTGAAATCAGTTAGCAGTTCGTCAGTTAGCATATAGTGTTAACAACCTCATGCCCTATGGTAAATTTTGGCAAAGGTTGATTTATTTACATGGAGAATACTATAACAGAGACAGAAGACGTGTCTTCTCCACCAACAGAGGCAAATGACATGAGGCTATCAACAGAAAACTTTGCTTTCTACATAACTACAGATTCATGCAAGTGGTTTGTTAAGTAAATTGGTATCTCATCAAACTGAATGAAAGAAAGCACCTTCTTCTACAGTAATGACTAAACTTATGGTGGAAGGAGGCTCCACTACCCCCTATCCTCCTGCAGCTCTGCTGTCACCCAGGGCTCCGCTTCCTCCCCGCCCAACTCTGATGTTACCCGGGAGAGCTCCACGCTCTGCCCGGTGGCCCTGCTGTTGACAGAGTTTCTTTCCAGGGGTCCCAACTCCCGTGCTCAGAGCTCTGTGTTCTGCACAACAGCGCCCCTATCACCAGGGGCCCTCCCCAGTGGTTCTGTGCCTGGAGCATTGTGCTTCACCTGGTAGCCTCGCTGCCACCGGGCACTCTCCCCAGCAGCCCCACTGCAGCCTGGGACTCCCACACTCCCTCCACCTGGGCCGTTTGATGGCTGCACCATGGCCCTGGCTCAGGAGCAGCTGCACTGTTAGCCGGGACTCAAGCTGGGGCTGCAGTGCTATTTTCAGTACCGTGGTCCCAGCCGCAGCAGCCATCATGAAACTGCAGCCCCAACTACTCCTGGGGGCGTGGCCATGTGGTGGGCAGCTGCCCTGTGTGCTGGGACTGCAGCCGGGGACATGGTGCTATTTTTAGTATCATGGCGCAGGTTCCAGCTCCGGCAGCTGCCATGCAGGCTGCTTGGTGGCTGCCTAGCAGCTCCTGGGGTGAGGCCGCTAGCCGCCATGCAGCCCCACCCGAGGCTGCAGCTGGGGCCATGGCTGCACAGGTCTGCTGCGGAGGTGGGCAGGACTGAAATGTTTGGTCCATGCCTGCGCAGGCGCGCACCTTAAAGGGTACCCTGATCAACATCTAAAATAAATCTGCCTTTCACTGTGTGAGAGTTTCAGACTTTGAAAGCTCATTCAGGTAAGCCTCCTTTAACAAGGAGGCAGTGCACACTGATTGTTTCCCCCATGTAACAGTTATTTACACTGGGCTTGCTAGTAAATAGAAGTATTTTTATTAAGTACAAACAGTAGGACTTAAGTGGATGCAAGTGAAAAAAGGCAGAGTAAAATAAGTGAGGGTACGTCTACACTAGCCCCCTAGATCTATCTAGGGAGGCTAATGAGGGCAACCGGAATTGCAAATCAAGCCCGGGATTTAAATATCCCGCACTTGATTTGCATGTTCCCGGCCGGTCGCCATTTTAGAAATTGACTAGCCCGAAGTAACTGCCCGTGTCTACATGCAGCAGTGAAACGGGATTCCTGAATAAAGCCCTAAATCAAATTAGGTGGTATTCCTCGTGGAATGAGGTTTACCACCTAATTCGATTTAGGGGCTTTATTCCAGAATCCTGTTTCACTGCCGCGTGTAGACATGGGCAGTTACTTCAGGCTAGTCAATTTCTAAAATGGCAACCGGCCGGGAACATGCAAATCAAGCGCGGGATATTTAAACCCCAGGCTTGATTTGCAATTCCGGTCGCCCTCATTAGCCTCCCTAGATAGACCTAGGGGGCTAGTGTAGACGTACCCTTACAGAATTAAAAGAAAAGAAAATGCATAGCCAGTACTAATACAATAAAGGTTATTGCAAATGCCCCTAAAACTGTTCTTATTTCAGGCAAACCTTCAAGTCAGAGAAAATATTTTACTCTGACCCGGGTCTGCAGCTCTCCTCTTGGTTGTGTCACATCAGCCAAAGACAAAGAGCCTGCTAGCTTCCCATCTTAAATAGATTTTTTTCTTGAGCAGGAATCCTTTGTTCTACAAACCCTCCTACCCGCCTTTCATGGAAAAATACCTGGCTAGTAAAGGTTTTGTTTCTATACTCAGATTCTGTGCGTGCGTGTGGGGAAACATTGCCTCCCAAAGGCACCCAGGGGGTTGTGTGAATTTCCCAGGTTGCTGGGTGGGGGCTTAAGCCAGTTCTGTGTTGGATGGATGGAGAGGAACCGCGGCTAGATATTGAACCCAGCCCTGGCTGCTCCTGGCGCTGCCTGGCAGAAGGGTTCCACTGTTATCTGCCAAAAACACTACAGTTTTCAAGTGTGTTAGTAGCCCTTGAAAAGTGGAGATTTTTTGTTGGTTGGAGAGCAAAGAGGGTCAGGTCCCCCATCCATTTGCTGCTTGGTTTGTACAGAGCATGCTCAGTAACACTGCTGAAGCCGCTGTCCTCCCTCTGCCCCTCCCCCCACTATCATGGCATAACCCCCCTTACCAAAATCTGAAATGGCATCCCTGCCTATCAGAAATCAATCTCGCTGCCAAGTTTCTTTACTACTGTACAGTCCTGTCAATTTGTTTGCTATTATAAATATACTAGGTGGGTATTACCCACATTTCCATTGAAGAAACTATTATCTAATCCAGGTGTGGGGACTCTATGGCCCAGGGGACGAGTCCAGCCCCCAGCTTGTCTGGATCTGGCTCCCAAGGCTCAGGGCTCCCCCCCCCCCCCCCAGCATCAGGGAGCCTGTGCTGCCACTCTGCCTCCCCCTCCTCCTCCTTCTGGCTGGGAAATGGCAGCACTTTTGCCTGGATGCTTTTCTGCCACTGCTCTGGTTGGCTATAATCACAGCCAATAGGAACACAGGGGGTAGTGCCTAGGGATGGCGGGGGACATGGAGCCATCTGCATCCCCAGGGAGCTGAATCAGGGGATTACCCCCCCATTGCCCAGACCTCCCACTTCCAGTCTGCTCCTGCACTCTATCACTCATTCAGACCCCATACCCCAAGTCCACTTCCTGGCAGCCCCCTCCCACACACTGAATCCCTCATTTTTGGCCCCACCCCGGAACCTAGCCTGGGACCCCCTAGACTCTGATGTGAAAATGAACTGTGGGAGTGTCCTTCTGCTTCTCAGTCAGAGGCCACATCAGTGCAGTTGTGGGCTTGGGGGTTTTTGGCTTCTTACTTTTGTGCGGCCTCTGACTAATTTTTCTGTGGGCCAGAGGCCCTGACCCCAAAAAAGATTCTCCACCCTTTATCTAAATCATCTCAACATCAGAAAGATTTCCCTAATATTCAAAACTAGAAGATTTACCTGGCACTGCTCAGGTCCTTAACTCAATTAAATTTGGAGGTTTTTTTAAATAAAATGAAAATGTCCATGCTTCATTGAAATCACTTCTCTCATCTCAGCAGCTTGGGGTCAGGTGAGAAGCGCATCTCCATGACATAAGAACATAAGAACATAAGAATGGCCATACTGGGTCAGACCAAAGGTCCATCTAACCCAGTATCCTGTCTGCCAACAGTGGCCAGCACCAGGTGCCCCAGAGAGGGTGGACCGAAGACAATGATCAAGCGATTTGTCTCCTGCCATCCCTCTCCAGCCTCTGACAAACAGAGGCCAAGGACACCATTTTATCCTCTGGCTAATAGCCTTTTATGGACCTAACCTCCATGAAATTATCTAGCTTCTCTTTAAACTCTGTTATAGTCCTAGCCTTCACAGCCTCCTCTGGCAAGGAGTTCCACAGGCTGACTACATGCTGTGTGAAGAAGAACTTTCTGTTATTAGTTTTAAACCTGCTACCCATTAATTTCATTTGGTGTCCTCTAGTTCTTCTATTTAGGGAACTAATAAATAACTTCTCTTTATCGGCCCTCTCCACACCACTCATGATTTTATAGACCTCTATCATATCCCCCCTCAGTCTCCTCTTTTCTAAACTGAAAAGTCCCAGTCGCTTTAACCTCTCCTCATATGGGACCCGTTCCAAACCCCTAATCATTTTAGTTGCCCTTTTCTGAACCCTTTCCAAGGCCAAAATATCTTTTTTGAGGTGAGGAGACCACATCTGTACACAGTATTCAAGATGTGGGTGTACCATAGTTTTATACAGGGGCAGTAAGATATTCTGGGTCTTATTTTCTATCCCTTTCTTAATAATTCCTAGCATCCTATTTGCCTTTTTGACCGCCGCTGCACACTGCGTGGAAGTTTTCAGAGAACTGTCCACGATAACTCCAAGATCTCTTTCCTGATTTGTCGTAGCCAAATTAGCCCCCATCATACTGTACATATAGTTGGGGTTATTTTTCCCGATGTGCATTACTTTACACTTATCTACATTAAATTTCATTTGCCATTTTGTTGCCCAATCACTCAGTTTGGTGAGATCTTCTTGGAGTCCCTCACAGTCTGCTTCTGTCTTGACTATCCTAAACAGTTTGGTATCATCTGCAAACTTTACCACCTCACTGCTTACCCCTTTCTCCAGATCATTTATGAATAAGTTGAACAGGATTGGTCCTAGGACTGACCCTTGGGGGACACCACTAGTTACCCCTCTCCATTCTGAAAATTTACCATTTATTCCAACCCTTTGTTTCCTGTCTTTTAACCAGTTCTCAATCCAAGAAAGGACCTTCCCTCTTATCCCATGGCCATGTAATTTACACAAGAGCCTTTGGTGAGGGACCTTGTCAAAGGCTTTCTGAAATCTAAGTATACCATATCTACTGGATCCCCCTTGTCCGCATGTTTGTTAACCCCTTCAAAGAACTCTAATAGATTAGTAAGACAGGATTTCCCTTTACAGAAACCATGTTGACTTTTGTCCAACAAATTATGTTCTTCTACATGCTTCACAATTTTATTCTTTACCATTGTTTCAACTAATTTGCCCGGTACTGAAGTTAGACTTACCGGTCTGTAATTGCCCGGATCACCTCTAGAGCCCTTTCTAAATATTGGTGTCACATTGGCTACCTTCCAGTCATTAGGTACAGAAGCCTATTTAAAGGATAGGTTACAAACCACAGATAATAGTTCAGCAATTTCCCATTTGAGTTCTTTTAGAACCCTTGGATGAATGCCATCCGGTCCCGGAGATTTGTTAACATTAAGATTTTCTATTTGTTCCAAAACCTCCTCTAATGACACTTCAATCCGGGACAGTTCCTCAGATTCATCACCCACAAAGGACGGTGCAGATTTGGGAATCTCCCCAACGTCCTCAGCCGTGAAGACTGAAGCAAAGAAATCATTTAGTTTCTCCGCAATGGCTTTATCGTCCTTGATTGCGCCTTTTGTAGTTCGATCGTCTAGGGGACCCACAGGTTTTTTAGCAGGCTTCCTGCTTCTAATGTACTTAAAAAACATTTTGTTATTTCTTTTTGAGTTTTTGGCTAGCTGTTCCTCAAAATCTTTTTTTGCTTTTCTTATTACATTTTTACACTTGATTTGACAGTGTTTATGTTCCTTTCTATTTATCTCACTAGGATTGGACTTCCACTTCTTAAAAGATGCCTTTTTGTCCCTCACTGCTTCTTTTACATGGTGGTTAAGCCACAGTGACACTTTAGGTCTCTTGCTATGTTTTTTAATTTGGGGTATACATTTAAGTTGGGCCGCTATTATGGTGTCTTTAAAAAGTTTCCATGCAGCTTGCAGGGATTTGGCTCTAGTCACTGTGCCTTTTAATTTCTGTTTAACTAGCCTCCTCATTTTTGTGTAATTCCCCTTTTTGAAATTAAATGCCGGGGTGCTGGACTGCTGAGGTGTTCTACCCACCACAGGAATGTTGAATGTTATTATATTATGGTCACTATTCCCAAGCGGTCCTGTAACGGTTATTTCCTGGACCTGATCCTGCGCTCCACTCAGGACTAAATCGAGAATTGCCTCTCCCCTTGTGGGTTCCTGCACCAGCTGCTCCAAGAAGCAGTCATTTAGGCCATTGAGAAATTTTATCTCTGCTTCTCTTCCTGAGGTGACATGTACCCAGTCAATATGGGGATAATTAAAATCCCCCATTATTATAGAGTTCTTTATTTTGGTAGCCTCTCTAATCTCCCTCAGCATTTCAATGTCAGTATCACTGTCCTGGTCAGGTGGTCGGTAATATATCCCTACTGCTAATTTCTTATTATTGGAGCATGTAATTACTATCCATAGCGATTCTATTGAGCATGTTGATTCACTTCATATTTTTATTTCATTTGATTCTACATTATCTTTCACATACAGTGCCACTCCACCACCATTGCAGCTCCAGCAGGCACAGCTGTGGGAGGATTGCATGTCTCCCAGCTGAGACAGGTCCAGGTTTATCTGCTCCCTGTACTCCCCAGCCAGAGTGAGGAATGCAGCAAACTGTGCACTTTCTCCTCACTCCCTGATGAAGGGGAATAGCCAGCAATGTTCCCGTATGAATCATATGACCTTGCTTTAAGTTATGATAAGAGGAAGCTGCATACCGAATTTGGTGATGCTAGCTCTTACTGGTTAGGAGGCATTCTTGAAGAGACAGAGAAACTTTCTCAAATATATAATAGATTATTTTCTTTGGACCTATCTGTTGATCTTAAGGGGTAAGGCAGGAGGAGTAACGGTAGTTCGAATTAGGATCTTTAATTCAAACTACCTAGTCCATGCCGCGTGTAGCCGCGGGCACGGAGTTCGGACTAAGGGGGATTTAAAAATGGCGGCACCCGGGAACATGCAAATGAAGCCCGGGATATTTAAATCCCGGGCTTCATTTGCAACTCCGGTTGCCCTCATTAGACTACCTAGCTCGAACTAACGAGCTAGTGTAGCCTTACCCAAGGAGTAGGAGTTTACATTACCAAAACCACCAGCTTTAGTATTAACTGTCTCCCAAGTTGTCAGTATTGGCCAAGAGGTCACACAAATTAACTGTCTTCACTCCATGTCTAAGTGGAAACATAATGACCCAGCAGCATGAGGAAGTTAGCAGTACCACACGTCTCCTATGAATAAACAGCGGGTTTTAGTTTTTAGAGATGTTGGTCTGAATTTTTCACCAGCATTAGTTCATTTATGTATTAATTCAATGTTAAAAAAATCCTCAACCCCTCTAACTTCAGGTACAAGTTTAGGAATGTATTGGATTCTGTGACATTTCTGTCTCCTGTCTGATCTAATGACCAGTCTTTAAGGGTGTGTCTAGACTACAGGGTTTTTTTGAAAAAAGTATTCTTTTTTTGAAAAACCTTCCCCTGTGTCTAGACTGCTGCTGCGTTCTTTCAAAAGTAAATCAAAAGAATGTGGCAGTTTTTCCGACCGTGGAAAACCTCGTGTTATGAGGAAGAATGCCTTTTTTCAAAAGTGCTCTTTCGAAAAAAGGTGCTATGTAATGCAAATTGTGCTTTTTCAAAAGAGAGCATCCAGACTGCCTGGGTGCTCTCTTTCGAAAAAGCGGCTTACTTTTTCAAAAGTACTGATTGTAGTCTAGACGCTTTTTTTCGAAAGAGGCTTTTTTGAAAGTATCTTTCGAAAAAGCTTCTTTCAAAAGAGGCTTGCAGTCTAGACATAGCCAAAGTGTTAAGCATCCACAATCAAGTACAGATTTTCAAAATAGTTCAATTTCTACATAAGCACCTAAACAATGTGGCCAGTTTTCACAAAAGTGTTTGGCCCCAGAAGATGGTTCCCATAATAAATTTGGCTCAATTCATTGCAGGCTTCTCTGTGAGATTCAGTGGGGGTCACATGTGGCACTCACCATTATGCCAGCTTGCCAGGTGGAGTTCAACATAAGAGAGTCAGATTGAATAAAAGAGCCCCAGGTAGCTATGTGTCCACTTAATGTGGAGAAATTAGGGAATATAAAAGGAGTGGGGTGTCTGGTAGCATTTTTCAGTCCTTAAATCTTGGGATTTTATTACTGCTACTTGCAAGATTTTTGTGACCAGCATGTGAGAAATGGGAGCATGCATACTTTTTAAAGTTCCACTTTCTTCCCTGAGTAGCAGTGCCAAGTTCATCTCCAGATACTAGAGACAAGATCTGCAGTGTCCCTTCCAGCACCACAAGTTAGGTTCATTCCTGTCAGCACACGACTCCAGCTTCCATTTTCACACCTGCACAGGCCCTAGAGGTGCCCCACCCAGGTAGCAAGCATTACAAGATATCTTTAGTACTTCCTCACTTAACTCCAGAGAGTAGATGGTGGTGAGCTATCACCAAGAGGTGCAAGAACAGCTCAGAACTTCCTAACTGTTCTGACAGCAAGGCCCTGAAGAGGCCAAGACATCTCCAGGGCTGGATTAACTTGTTGTGCCCCCCCCCCCCCACCAGGGAATGATTGTAAAAACCAGAAGATCAACACATAAGTTGTCTTTGACACAGCATGAGCTAGAGCAGGGGTGGGCAATAATTTTTTGCCGGGGGCCATTTCAAAAATTATTGAAGTGGCCCCGGGCTGTACTGGAAGGGGTGGGGCCTCAAAAGGAAGGGGCAGGACCAGAATGCTTTGGGCTTCCCCACCCCCAGACCATGATTGGTCTGGGGATGGGTAAGCCCCTTTGCCCTCCCGTCCTACTAAGCACCATGCCCCTAGCGGTGTAACAATATGGCTTTTCTGTAGCCATGCTGGAAGGCTTGTGGTAGGCCAGAACCAAAGCCTTCTTCTGCAGCCAGACTGAAGAGCAGCAGCCATTAGCTGTAAGGCCTGGAGTCACATACTCACATTCCATCTATTTTGTATTAAAATAGTGTCACACCAAACTGAGAAGGGGACTGTCTGATAGGTCCCCACTGTCACCAGATAAAGAAACAGATCTCAAGATGGGTAAAGAAAACTTAAATAACACCATTCTGTCTGGCAAGAAACTGCTTATCAATAGAGAATGTTGTGGAATCCTCATTCTATGATCATTGTCATTACACTTTCCTATTGTTTGACTGTGTGATCTCTGTCTGGTTCATAACTGTTTCTGTCTGCTGTATAATTAATTTTTCTAGGTGTAAATCAATTAAGGTGGTGGGGTATGATTGGTTAGGTAATTTTCTTATGATTGGTTAGTAAAATTATACTAAAATAATTGGTTAAGGTTTAGCTAAGCAAGACTCAGGTTTCATTATATAAACTGGGGTCCAAGAAGGAGACCAGGAAGAAGATCGGAAATAACAGAAGCAGAAGGAAAAAAGCAAAAGGCTGGAAAAAGACGAAAGGAAGACTAGGAATACCAAGAAGGGGGAATCATAGAATCATAGAACCATAGAGCTGTAAGAGACCTCAGAAGGTCATCAAGTCCAGCCCCCTGCTCTAGGCAGGACCAATCCCAACTAAATCAACCCAGCCAGGGCTTGGTCAAGCCGAGACGTAAACACCTCTAGAGATGGAGACTCCACTACTTCCCTAGGTAACCCATTCCAGTGCTTCACTACCCTCCTAGTGAAATAGTTTTTCCTAATATCCAACCTGGACCTCTCCCACCACAACTTGAGACCATTGCTCCTTGTTCTGCCATCTGTCACTACTGAGAACATCCTCTCTCCATCCTGTTTGGAACCTCCCTTCAGGAAGTTGAAGGCTGCTATCAAATCCCCCCTCACCCTTCACTTCCGCAGACTAAATAGACCCAACTCCCTCAGACTCTCCTCATAGGTCATATGCTCCAGCCCCCTAATCATTTTGGTTGCCCTCCGCTGGACCCTCTCCAATGCATCCACACCCTTTTTGTAGTGGAGGGCCCAGAACTGGACACAATACTCCAGATGTGGCCTCACCAGAGCCGAATAAAGGGGAATAATGACATCTCTGGATCTGCTGGCAATGCTCCTCTTAATGCAACCTAATATGACATTAGCCTTCTTGGCTACAAGGGCACACTGTTGACTCATATCCAGCTTCTCATCCACTGTAACCCCAAGGTCCTTTTCTGCAGAACTACTACTGAACTGGTTGGTCCCCAGCTTGTAACTATTCTTCCGTCCCAAGTGCAGGACTCTGCACTTGTCCTTGTTGAACTTCATCAGATTTCTTGTGGCCCAATCCTCCAATTTGTTTAAGTCACTCTGGACCCTATCTCTGCCCTCAAGCATATCTACCTCTCCCCCTAGCTTAGTGTCAGCCGCAAACTTGCTGAGGGTGCAATCCATCCCCTCATCCAGGTCATTAATAAAGATATTGAACAAAACCGGTCCTAGAACTGAACCTTGGGGCACTCCGCTAGAAACTGACCGCCATCCTGACATCGAGCCATTGATCACTACCCGCTGGGCACGGCCTTCTAGCCATCTTTCTATCCATCTTACTGTCCATTTATCCAATCCACATTCACTTAACTTGCTGGCAAGAATATTGTGGGAGACCGTATCAAAAGCCTTGCTAAAGTCAAGGTAGATCACATCCACTGACTTTCCCACGTCCACAGAGCCAGTTACCTCATCATAGAAGCTAATCAAATTGGTCAGGCACGACTTGCCCTTTGTGAATCCATGCTGACTATTCCTAATCACTTTCCTCTCTTCCAAGTGCCTCAAAATGGATTCCTTAAGGATCCCTTCCATGAGTTTTCCAGGAACCGAGGTAAGACTGACCGGCCTATAATTCCCTGGATTGTCCTTCTTGCCTTTTTTGAAGATGGGCACTACATTTGCCTTTTTCCAGTCATCCGGGATTGCTCCCGATCTCCACGACTTTTCAAAGATAATGGCCAAAGGCTCCTCAATGACATTTGCCACCTCCCTCAGTACTCTCGGATGCATTAAGTCCGGACCCATGGATTTGTGTCTGTTTAGCTTTTCTAAATAGTTCCTAACCTGTTCTTTACCCACCACGGGCTGTCCATCTTCATCCCATCTTGCGTCACTTGGCTCCTGGACTTCTGCGCTGACCTTGTCCGTGAATACAGAGGCAAAGAAAGCATTGAGTACTTCAGCTTTCCCCACATCATCTGTCACTAGGTTACCTCCTTCATGCAGTAGGGGCCACACACCCTCTCTGATCACCTTCTTCTTGTTAACATGCCTGTAGAAACCTTTCTTGTTATCCTTCACATCCTTAGCCAGTCGCAATTCCATTTGCGCTTTCACCTTCCTGATAACCCCCCGGCATTCTCGAGCTATACATTTAAACCCTTCCCTGGTCATTTGTCCAAGTTTCCACTTTTTGTGAGCTTCCTTTTTGTGCTTAAGTTCACCAAGGATTTCCCCCGTAAGCCAATCCGGTCTCCTACCATTTTTGCCTGTCTTGCTACGCGTCGGGATGGTTTCTTTCTGTGCCTTCAATAAGGCTTCTTTAAAATACTGCCAGCTGTCCTGGACTCCTTTCCCCTTCATGTTAGCATCCCAGGGGATTCTGCCCATCAGATCTCTGAGGGAGTCAAAATCTGCTTTTCTGAAGTCCAAGGTGTGTATTTTACTACTCTCTTTTCTTCCTTTGGTCAGGATCCTGAAATCTACCATCTCATGATCACTGCTTCCCAGGTTGTCACCCACCTCTACTTCCCTTATTAGTTCCTCCCTGTCTGTGAGCAGAAGGTCAAGCTGTGCACGGCCCCTGGTCGGATCCTTCTTGTACCAAGAAGTTATCCCCAACATTCTTCAAAAACTTCCTGGATTGCCTGTGTACTACCCTATTGGTTTCCCAACAGATGTCAGGGTGATTAAAGTCCCCCACGAGAATCAGGGCCTGCGATCTGGAAGCTTCCCTCAGTTGTCCGAAGAAAGCCTCATCTACCTGATTCGGTGGCCTGTAGCAGACAGCAACCACAACATCACTGCTGTTGTTTGCTCCTTTAAACTTAACCCATAGACTCTCAACAGGTTTTTCTCCCTCTTTATACTGGAGTTCAGAGCAATCATAGTGCTCTCTTACATATAGTGCAACTCCTCCTCCTTTTCTACCCTGCCTGTTCTTCCTGAACAGTTTATACCCTTCCATGACAGCGCTCCAGTCATGCGAGTCATCCCACCAAGTCTCTGTTATCCCAGGGAAGATGTGGAAGAACTCACTTCCGAGACACAGCCTAAGACCAGAGAGACTGATATTGCCTGGCCAACAGGGGAAGTCTGCCTGTACCAGGATTGGTGAGCATAACACTGTGCTTAGCATGTGTATTCTCCTTGTTTGGGAATTGTCAATAAATAGAGGATAAGGATATTACTGTGTAAGGCTCTTTCAGTGGCTAAAGATCCTGCCAACCCGCAGAAAGATGCACCCTGGGCCCTAGGAATTGGGTTAGGGTGGGTGTGTAAATTCACAGGGTTGCACCTTGAGCCCTAGGAACTGGGTAAAGGTGTGTGTCCCTACAGTGTGGAAGGGATAGAGAAATTTGTGCACGTAACAGTAGTGGAAGGAGACTTGGCAGGGGAGCACACAAAGCCCTGCTTCTGGCAGGGGGGCACACAAAGCCTCCTCCCGCCCTGCCAGGAGCGTGTGGCATTTCTAAGTGCCATGCGCTCTTTGCAGGATGGGGATAGGACGGAGGAAACTTTGCACACTCCTCCCGCTCTGAGGCCAATCAGTGCTTGGGGGCAGGGAAGCATGAGAAGTCTCCTCCTGCCTTGCCAGGAGTACGTAGCACTTCAAAGTGCCATGTGCTCCTGGCAGGGATGAGGAAACTTTGTGTGCCTCCCCCTACCCCCAGGCTCTAATTGGCCTGGGGTCAGGGGAGCAGCAGGGCCTCTGTGGGCTGTATCAACCCACTTAGAGGGCCAGATCCAGCCTGCGGAGGCCCTTTTGCCCACCCCTGAGCTAAAGCAAGAGCAAGAATAAGGGGGAGGGCAATTGATCCCCATCTGCAGTGAGGCGGGGGATGGGGGCAAGAGCTCAGTGGAGTGGGAGCCAGAATCAGTCTCTGGAGTGAGGGAGGGTGTGGGGTAAGCATAGCAGGGTCCCCCCCACCCACAAACAGCTGATACCAGATAGGTGAGAAAAGTAGATAAATGGAAAAAACACTTATTTGCAGTAGGGATCTGCCTCCCTGACTTGAGATCCTTACTACAGAAGACTGACAAGAGGTTGCAGTAGCCCCTCCATGGGTTCCCCGTCTATCAGAGCTTATAAAACAAAACACAGTGAACACACAAATATGCTGTAAAACAAGACCTTTATTAATTAAGAGTAGGGAAGCTTCAGAGGGGTAGCCAAATTAGTCTATAACTGAAAAAACTTAAAAAACAATGAATAGTCTTGAAGCACCTTAGAGCAGGGCTACTCAACACGCAGCCCACAGGCTGCAGCTGGGATCCTTTGAACATAGCCTACACTGGGAACACGCTCCACAACGGCGAGGTGTCTCCCAGGCGGGGTGAACATTGAAAGACGCAAGCGGACGGGCTGGCTGGAACAGATGGGTACAGAGCGTTGGCGTTTCTAGTCCCCAGGGAGGAGGTGCTGGGAGTCTGGAGCATGGTGGGAAGTGCTGGCTGCTTAGCCCTGTGGGCAGAGCCTGAGAGGTGCTGACTGGCTCACACTGGCCACAACCGGGGTCTGGCACCACAGCCAGGCAGCCCTACCTCCGTCCTGAACAGAAGCAATGGACTCCTGCAGAGGGAGTTAGCCCTGCTGGGAATCCAGGACGGGGCTCCTGGCACCTGTCCTTTTTTGCCTCTCATGTTTGGCCTGACTCGCCCAGCTCCCTGCCCGCTGCAGACTGGAGCGCTCTGGCTTGGAAACTTTTTTGTTTACAGTAAAATCAATCCAAGAAATGCACAACCTGAAGCTTCAAGCAAAACACCCAAAACACTGGTATACAATTTTCTTTTTAAGAAGCATTAAAAATGGCAACAAAGAAGAGATGCTTGTTGGATGAACACGGGGTTTTCAACCCTGTTTGGGAGATGGAATTCGCTTTTGCAGAGACAAATGGAAAACCAATGTGTCATCTTTGTCAAAAGACTATTGCTGCGTTAAAGAAAACAAACTTGCAACGGCACCATGAATCTTGTCGCCCTGAGTTCAAAGACTTGTATCCACCTGACAGCAATTTAAGAAAAACTAAGATACTTTCCTTACTGTAAGGTTACCGTACTCAACAAGATTGGTTCTGTTCGCAAGTTAAAGACAGCAATGCCATTACAGAAGCCTCCTGCAGAATGGCTTGGCACATAGCTAAATCAAAAAGACCTTTTACCAAAGGTGAACTGATGAAGCAGTGCTTCTTGGACTGCAGCAAATCACTTTCTGCAGAATTTAAAAACAAAGAAGATATATAGTTAAACAAATATCAAAACTGCAAATGTCTGATTTAACTGTAGTAAGATGAATTGAATGCATTTCAGGAGATCTGTTTTCTAAATTGCACAACAACATTGAAAGCACTGAGTATGTCAGTCTGGCAATGGATGAATCTACTGATTGTTCAGAGATATCTCAGCTCATAATCTGGGTGTGTTTTTTCAATGGCAAAAAGTATGTCAAAGAAATGCTTACTCTTATAACTTTGATGGGTCAAACTAGGGGAGAGGACGTTTATTCTGCACTGATGGTATTTTTTGAAGGACCCAGAAAATGCATTGATTTTGAAGAAGCTTACTTTGATAACAACTGATGGCTCCCTCCATGATTGGAAAAAAGAAGGGGCTAATTTCTTTGCTGAAGAAAAATTTACAGTTTCCAAATTTCTTTTCATACCATTATATTCTGCACCAAGAACAGTTATGCAGCAAAGTGAAGAGAGGATTTTTCAAGAGCACAATGGATAGTGTCACAAAAATCATCATTGTTGCAAATGCCTTGAAACATAGACAAGTTCGAGCTTTAGTTGAGGAGTACAAAGCACGGTATGGTGACTTGGCAATGCTTGCAGAAGTTAGATGGCTGAGTCAAGGCAAAGTGTTAGATCGGTTTATGGATCTCTACTGCCTATTGTACGAGTGATTTTGGAGGCAAAGGTTTGCCAGGATTTACTGTTATATTTAGACGAAGAGACATTCCTGCTAAACATGACTTTTCTCACTGATATGACACGCCACATAAATGCACTCAATCTTAAACTTCAAGGCAAACACTTGAGTGAATATGCATCTTTTTTGCTTGTTTTTTATGGCGTACATCTCAGAGCTGAAAACCGAATTTTCATCTCGTTTTCTAGATGTCAAATCCCTGAAGACAGTTCTTTAATTTACTGAAAATCTTTTTTCAGTTGAGGTAAAGGCAGTCTCACCTTCAGCAGTGAGATTTGATGTTGAGAGGGCCACCTTTGAAGAAGAGATGATAGAACTGCAAAACACTAGTATTCTAAAAGCTAGGCATAAGGAAGAGGACACTGAAACATTTTGGATGACCTATGTACAGGAAGACATGTATCCTGCATTACTGAAATGTGCCCAAAAAGTGCTAGCTTGCTTTGGATCTACATATGTCTGTAAAAGTTCATTCTCCTTCATGGGAATCATCAAGTCAAAACTGGGCACCTCTCTTTGTGGATAAATCCCTGTAATATTATCACTCTCATATAACTTTGTATTAAGATCTTGTCCTTTTAGATATATCTTTGTTAAGTGTTTTTATAGAATCTCTGTAACATTTCTCCTATAGCTTTGTATTAAGAGAAACTTTCCTTTTTATATATATAGATCTGGTAAGAAAAAATGTCTTAAGTATTGATTGATCTATGTATGTTCAATAAATGTGGCGTGTTGCCTTATCCCCTGAAAAAGATCCCGGGTGCTTCTTTTAAGCACAACATCTTACTGACAGACATCTGACCGACTGTCTCCGTGGTGCTACAATGGAATACAAGCCTGATGTGCAACACCTGGTGAAGAGTTTGCAACACAATCTTCACATTGATTGTACTTATACTCAAGTAAATTCCAGTACTGTATTGGCTGTTTTTGTTTGATCTGTTAAAATTGTGAAGCCAAAACAAAAAAAATAATCAATATAATAGTCTTCTGTTGATATGCGTTTTAGTAGTTAAAATCCTGGACTGTCATTGCTCATTAAAAGTGCTGCCATGTATGTGGAAATTGGGTAAATATTGCATTTTGTTAATATCAGCAGAACTGACTTAAATGGGGCCTGCATGTTGTATAGTCTTGCCTTAATCTTTGTATTCATGTCTGTCAGTGTGAAAGAAGCTATTTGCATATATTTGCATATATATTTGTATGTATATGCAACCACGCTTAAGTTGCAGCCCTCGGCATGTGTTGTGAGTATCATTGTGGCTCCCAGGGCTTCCAAAGTTGAGTAGCCCTGCCTTAGATACCAACAAAACATGTAGATGGTATCATGAGCTTTCGTGGGCACAACCCATTTCTTCAGATGAAAAGTAAGGTAGGCAGGAAGAGAAGGGGAAAAGGAGGATTAATGTTCTTAGAGTGTAACTGTTATACTCACAAACAACACACATTCACATAGATAAAGCAAGAAGATGATAAGCTTGGGGTCTCTACCTTTTTCCAAATGGTGTCAGGGAATCAGGATTCCACTCACAGGGACAGGATCTCTGTGTCAGAAGGAAGAGGCAAATAGAATGTACAGGTAAGTACAGTGTCCTAGCCCAATATCCAGTTTATCCTCTTTGCGACATCCTGTCGGTGTGCTTGCCCTAACTAGTTGGAGGATCCACAAGTGTATGGGTTTCCCTCAAAACAATAAACCCAATACCTTTTCAGTTCTATCTGATAAGCAGTTACCTACGTTAAGTAAGACTAGGTCTACACTAGAGTTTTTGTGCAAAAACAGCCATTTTTGTGCAAAAACTCGTAGAGTGTCCACACCGCAAGCACATTTTTGTGCAAATAAATCGACAGAACAGAGGGTTTTTTCTGGTGTAGGTATTCCTCCTTCTACAAGGAATAACTCCTTTTTGCACAAGAGTTCTTGTGCAAAAAGGTGTGTGTGGACTGGCAACAGGGGTTTTTTGGAGCAAAAACAGGAAAGAGGAAAAAAGCACAGGTGCCCTGGTGGCCATTCTGTGGATAGCTATCAGCACTTTCTTTCGAGAGAGCATCCATGCAGTGTGGACATTCTCTTGTGCAAAAGCGCATTGCTTTTTCAATGTGCTTTTGCAGTGTGGATGCGCTCTTGCGCAAGAAGTTTTTGCGGAACATCTCTTCCACAAAAAGCTTCTTGCCTAAGAAGCCTGTAGCGTATACATAGCCTAAGTGGAGAACGATTCAGCAGGGAGTAAGCTACTGCTCCTACATCTTGCTCAGCTCAAGACCACAAGCCAGAGAGTCCCCTCTCAACATATCATGCCCCTTATATTTGTAAGCAGGGTCTGACCCACTACTTCCAATGCAGCCAGCTGCCCTGCAAGGTATTCAACTGTTGATATATAAATACAGATCATGCTGGAATG
Organism: Pelochelys cantorii; assembly: GCA_032595735.1. Taxonomy (NCBI): domain Eukaryota; kingdom Metazoa; phylum Chordata; order Testudines; family Trionychidae; genus Pelochelys; species Pelochelys cantorii. The sequence continues at coordinate 213,993,936 of CM064326.1, forward strand.
GGAAAGGAATCTGAGGGTGCAGTTATGTAAATCCAGTTCAGTCAGTGCGATAGGCCTGATGGATGGTCAGTTGTTGGAATGGAATGTTGTGTATTGTAACTAATTTGGCTGTTGTGGGGTCACAAACTATGTTAACCCTAAATGTAGGAACTGTAAAATATGACACCAGTGCTTGCAGGAGAGACACTGTCATTGTAAAGAGTCTCGGATGGACAAGCCTCCCCCTTCCAGACTCAAGTGGACTGGTTTTTTTGAGGGGGAAAGGAGCTTGAATCAGCCAGGTATGTGCCCTCCGGGCATGAGCTGTAAGACTGGTTCAACCTGTCCCGTCTCTCCTCTCTCCCTTCCTTTCCTCCCTTCTCTTCCCCCCCCCCCCCCCCCGGTCTAAGGATAGACTTAAACAGACTCCATAAGGAGTCTCTTCATTATTTTGAAATATTATTCTATTGGGAGCTGGAATCTTTTGGCCAGCCTAGGTGGTGGCCAAGAGCTGAAATCACAGAGAAATTGACAAAGAGCTGAAATCACTAGGTTTGGCCCAGAGCCAGACCCATCATGGAAGCACCAGTAGGTGGACAGCGGGGCAGCTGGCAGAAGTAAGTGGCCAGTGGCCGTCTGGTGGGAGCAGCCAGCAAGCGGCTGGTGGGAGCAGCCAGCAGGCAGCTAGTAGGAGCGGCCAGCGGGCAGCTGGTAGGAGCAGTGGCAGGTGGCCAGCGAGGCGACTGGTGGGAGCGGCTGACCAGCAGGGTGGCTGGCAGGAGCAGCCGGCAGGCAGTCAGTAGGAGCAGCGGCAGGTGGCCAACAGAGTGAGTGAGATGCCCCCCATTCCCACCTTCCCAGGGGTGGGAGGTGAGCTCTGAATATCACCTCAGAGCTCTGGTCTGCCCTGATCAAGGGCAGCAACTGTGAGTGAAGTATGGGGAAAGTTTGGGCATGTGAATGGGACACTTACATTGCTGGACTTGTGAGCCTGACAGGTCACAATCTGCTTGAGTTGGGACGTTCACTCATGGGTTGGTTATGAACTCTGTTTGTGGTGTTTTCCCAAGTTAATGCCATGTTACTTCTCTCTCTCTTTCATTAAAAGTTTCTTTTCTACGCTCAGACTCTGTGCGTGTGAGTGGAGAAGCATTGCCTCTCAGAGGCACCCAGGCTACTGAGTGGGGCCTCGAGCCAGTTCTGTGTTGAATGGATGGAGAGGAACCCCTAGATATTGAACCCAGCCTTGGCTGCTGCCAGCACTACCTGGCAGAAGGGTTACATATTACTGAGGTTGCTATGTGACCATGAGTGTTTTCCTGCCTTTTTACACTCTTCCCACCTTTCCTTACAGGAGGAAAGAAACACCACCTCCAACACGGGGGACAACTTTTTGTTGTCCTCACAAACCAATATGACTACTATTAATAAAAATTACTTTTAACCCAACATACCATGTTTTCTCATAATTTGACAGGGCAGCATCATAGGGTGCATCTACACTGCACTGTAGGTCAAAATAAGAGATGCAATTTGAGCTATGCAAATTGCATAACATATTTCAATGTTATTTCAAAATAGCTTATTTCAAAATTTGGCACTGTCTACACAGCTCTTATTTTAAAACTAGCCAATTAGCCCGTCATAAGATGGGATTTTCAGGTCTCTCCTCCACGTCGGTCTTCTCTCCTGAGCCTCCGGTCTCTCTCTCTCTCTGTCTCTCTCTCTCTCTCTCTCTCTCTCCTCCTCCTACTGCCCGCCCCCCCCAGCTCTCCTCCGCCTCCTGCATCTCTCTCTGTCTGTCTCTTTCTCTTCTCCTCCCCCTCCTGCCTCTCCCTCGGGGGACCGCAGTGCCCAAACGGCCACTTGCGCCGCTTGCTCCCCTGCGGCAGCCCGGCTGAGTGGTGCAGAAGTCAACCGAGCACCACGGCAGGAGGAGAAGGACGTGACTCAGGCAACAGCACCACCCAGAGGGAACAGCCAGAGAGGCAACACTGCTGCCCAGAGGGAACAGCCAGCATTTCAGCGTTACAGAGTCACAGACATTGGGCTACTATATATATGATAAATTGCTATTCCAAAAGGTCCCTTACTCCTCGTGGAACGAGGTTTACAGGGATGTCAGAATAGCGAGCTTGTTATATTTTGAAATAATGGGCACTCTCAAAAGATGCAGAATAGCTAACATAGCGCTGCAGTGTAGACATAGCCTAACAGTCCTAGTCAGTTCTCTTTGTCTCTCTTACTGAGCTGCCCCTACTCCAGCAACAGCTTCCTGCCCTCAGGGGCTAGGGAAGAGGGTAGCGGTAGGCTAATGGCAGTTTATTTCTGTAACCAGACTTTTAGTTTCCAGTCAGCATTGCTAACTGGACCGGACAGTGCCAGGACCCCTATTCTACCAGCGTTTACAACTGGAAACTGGAAACCTGGCAACAAAGGGGCCAGAAAAGCCAAGGGAGGGAGGCTTTTATGGCTCTTAAGGGAGCAGGGGCGGCGGGGGGTAAGCAGGTGATAGGAAGAGGGGGAGTCCAGGGGGTGGAGAGGAGGAATTTGTGGATAGGGCCATGTCTGCTGTGCTGCCCAGGTAGGTTGGAATCTGTGGGATCTGTTGACAGTCCCCCCGGCCCCTAGGCCATATATGGCAGCACTGGGATCCCCGTTCCCAGCACATGTGAGTGGCTCAGGGGCCCAGTGCCCCACCCCATTGGCCCATCCTCTGCTGCTGTCCAAGGCTTTGGGTTTCCTAACCCTAGGGGAGCCAGAAGCAACTGTCAGTCACCAATGTGCAGAGGACTGGAGTGGCAGGGCCTGAGGGCTACTCCTCTCTGAGCCCTCTCCCCTGTCCAGCAGGCTGCCTGTACATGAGATGCTTTGTGAGATGACAAAAGGCATGATGGAGAGAGGAGTTCTCAGCTGACCAGCTGAGAAAGAAGGAGCAAAATTATCATGGACAGAATGGGGTGGGGGAGGGAGGAGAAGCCCTGGGTTAGCCAACGGGTCGAGAGAAGAGTGCAGGGGAAGAGCTGGGGTGGGAGAGCCTGCGCTGTGACTGCTGGGCTGCAGTAGGAGGAGAGAGCTAGGGCGGGCTGGTGGGGCCCCTCCTGTGCATGGGCCCAGTGCCATCACATCTTTGGCACCACTATAAACCCAGCACCAGGTAACAGGGTTGCACTGTGTTAGCTGGGGGCAAGGAACAATATCATTCAGAGCTCCACCCCTCAGGTTTCTCCAGCTTCAAAGCCGAGCAGACATAGGAAAGAAACTAAAAGAAATGAACACCAACCAGCCTTTACAGTAGCATGGCAAGTACAAGGCTTTGAGGTCTCCTTTCTTCTGCACCAAAGTTAGGAGAGCGTATGAATTAACATTTTCAGCTGCTGAATAATCAGGCTGAGGCAGGGTCCAATTCCGTAGGTTCAGCCATGACAACTGAACTAGGCAGACCACTGGCATGATGGAACTGATTTCTAGACTCACGGTGTTTTCAACCCTGAATAGTTGGACTGGTCCATATGTCAAATCCTATGTTCCTCATAATCCTATATGGCAAAGTATTCAGATTTTCTTTTTCTACTAAAAGGATTTTGGTGTCATTTTTTACACCGAGAGAGTTGTAAACTAGCTTGTTGTGGAGACTGTGGGATTTTATTACTTTCATGCATCTCACCACTTGCATAGATTTTCCACTTTGCTGGGTATTGTGGACTTGCAGCAGAAACCAGATAACCTAAATTCAGATACATTGGTTTCCTGCCAGTATGGAAATGCAACATTTTTTCCATTGGTCAGGATGTAAAGCAATAGTACCATCTAGTGATCATAAACTGATACATAAACTATAAGTAGTGTAACCATGTCCAGCCCAGGATACTAGGGAAATGTTGGATCAGGTAGTATCTTTTACTGGACCAACTTCCATTGGTGAGAGAGAAGTTTTCTCTCTCTGATACATAAACTGGCATTTTAATTGACCAAAGTTACTGGGTTAACACCTCTTGAAACAGAAGTATTCTAAAAAGATGAAGCCAAATGCAAAACATTTGCAGATGAAAATGGGCAGTTTGACTTTATGGGCTCAGTTAACACCTAGGCTACATCTATACTGCACCCTTCTTCTGCAAAAGCTTATGCAAATGAAGTGCAGAGTAGAATATCACTGTGACGGCGCGTCGGGGTCCCCCAACTCCTGCACCCCCGTAATGGCACGGACAGACTCCACCAGCCAGTAGAATAGAGGGAGTTTATTGCTTCTCCAGGATACAGCACAGCACAGATGTCATCTGGTTACAGGAACTGGGCCTAGGATGCCTCAACCCCCCCTTGAAATGGGGGAGACAGGGCCCCTAAATTCCAGCCCCTTTCCCTAGGCTGTCTCCTCCATGATCCCAGACAGAAACTAACTCACTCACTTCCAGCCCTGCCCCCCAGCCAGGGCTCCACTCCCCTTCTTCCCATTGTTCCGCTCCATGGGAGATACCTGTCTGAAGAGTTTCCAAGCCCCCCTGGCATAATGACTCATCCCCTGCCCTGCTGGGCCGTGCTGCAGACAGCAGCCAGTGGAGGTCACTCACAACCCACTGCCCAGCATAGCAACCAGCAAGGTACCCCCCACTACCTCACAATCACCATGCTTCATTTGCATAATTAATTAGGGGCCATTTTTGCACAAGAGGCTTTTGCACAAAAAGGAGCTGCGTAGACAGCTCCTTTTTGCGCAAAAGCCCCCTCTTGCGCAAGAGCCGTTCTTCCTCATTTTTTCAGGAAGAATGGCTCTTGTGCAAGAGGGGATTTTTGCACAAAAAGGAGCCGTCTACACAGCTCCTTGTTGCGAAAAAGCCTCTTGTGCAAAAATGGCCCCTAATTAATTATGCAAATGAAGTGCGGTGATATTCTACTCCGTGCTTCATTTGCCTAAGTTTTTGTGGAAGAAGGGTGCAATATAGACATAGCCCAAGTTAACTCAACTGAAGTGAGTATTATACTAGGGGTACATTTGACCCTATGTGTCAATCATCCATAGATGGTAACTATTACTGTATTTGGGGAAAGTTCCCTTCCACAGAATAGCTACTGCTGCAAAGGCTGCAATGCAGCGCCTCTCTCTCCAGCAGTGACTCCAATTTGCCAAAACTCTGCCTTAGACAGGTTATGGGGCCCAGGATGGAAGTGATGAATCCATCACTTCCAGTACCAACCCACCACTTCAGCCATCAACTGCACTGGCCAATCACTCCAGCTTGTGGGGGCCCCAAAGCACAGGGCCCAAAGCAGGGTTGCCCCAATTCACCACCAGAGATAGCTCTGTAGAGGGTCCACTCATAGGAAGAAGATGGAGTTCAGCTTCACTAGCCACTTCACTTCACTAGCCTTTCTGCTAAGACGACTGAGCAGGTCAGTCAGTTTTGATGGTGATTCATTTATTTATTTTACATGGACTCCTGCACACATATTAGGAACCAAATTAAGACCCACTCACTCATTTCAATAGACAAAGTGATAGCAGATAGTATAGAACTTTTCAGTTAGGCATAGGTTCAAACCCACAGGCACAGGATGTATCTGAAGTTCAGCAGTAAGGAGATTAAGCTCCACTTTTAGGATGCCAATCCTATTTTGCAAAAGTACCTGTGATGGAGTGAGGTCACAGAAGGTCCCTCGGGGGTGCCTCCCATGATGCTGACATGGCCACTTTCACTCACCTTGACACTCTCTGGGGTGTCTCACCACCTGGTCTTGTTGGACCAGCTCCTCTGTCTCCCCCAGCCCAGGTCCCGAGCTGAGATCAATGCCCCCCAAGAAGCAGCACAGACACTGAACCGCTTCAAGTCCAAGGAGAGTGCAGTTTAGAGCCCAGCTTCCTGGGATAGCACTCCCCAAATGGGATCAAATCCTCCAATGAATTATTTGGGTAAGTGCCCTTTAGCCATGTAAGGGGGAATGTGCACACTGGTTGCCCCCCCTTCCCGGTAATGATTGTTTACACTGGGCTTGATAGTAAGTAAAAGTGATTTTATCAAGTACAAGCAGTAGGATTTAAGTGGTGATAAGTGAGGGTATGTCTACACTACAAAGTTAATTCGAACTAACAGCTGTTAGTTCGAATTAACTTTCATAGGCGCTACACACGCAAACCGCTAGTTCGAACTTAATTCGAACTAGCGGAGCGCTTAATTCAAACTAGGTAAACCTCATTCTACGATGACTAACGCCTAGTTTGAATTAAGTAGTTCGAATTAAGGGCTGTGTAGCCACTTAATTCGAACTAGCGGGAGGCTAGCCTTTCCCAGCTTGCCCTGGTGGCCACTCTGGGCCAAGCCAGGGAAACTCGTCTGCCCCCCTCCCGGCCCCAGAGCCCTTAAAGGGCCACAGTCTGGCTACGGTGCCCGTGCCAGGTGCAAGCCTGCCAGCACCCAGCCAGCAGACCCTGCACCTGGCACAGCACGAGCCAGCCACCCGCTGCCACCCAGCCCTCCCCCTCTTCCCAGGACCAGGCTGGCAGCTCCCAGGAGCCTGCCCGGGGCCGCAAGAGGCAGACGCCCGCCTGGTCTAATGCAGAGATCGTGGACCTCATCCAGGTTTGGGGGGAGGCCTCCAATGTCCACAATCTCCGCACTAGGCACAGGAAAGTGGCCGTCTGGGGCAGGATAGCTGCCAGCCTGGCCACCAAAGGCCACATGTGAACCCAGGAGCAGGGTTGCATGAAAATCAAGTTGGTCCAGTGAGACCCCCAACCCTGAGCCCTGAGCTTAGAACATAAGAACATAAGAACGGCCGTACTGGGTCAGACCAAAGATCCATCTCGCCCAGTAGCCTGTCTGCCAACAGCGGCCAACACCAGGTACCCCGGAGGGGATGGACCAAAGACAATGGCCAAGCCATTTGTCTCGTGCCATCCTCTCCAGCCTTCCACAAACAGAGGCCAGGGACACCATTCCTACCCCCTGGCTAATAGCACTCCATGGACCCAACCTCCATGACTTTATCTAACTTCTCTTTAAACTCTGTTCTAGTTCTCACCTTCACAGCCTCCTGTGGCAAGGAGTTCCACAGGTTGACTATGTGCTGTGTGAAGAAGAACTTTCTTTTATTAGTTTGAAGCCTGCTACCCATTCATTTCATTTGGTGTCCTCTAGTCCTTCTATTATGGGAACTAATGAAGAACTTTTCTTTATGCACCCTCTCCACACCACTCATGATTGTATAGACCTCTATCATATCCCCCCTCAGTCTCCTTTTTTCTAAGCTGAAAAGTCCCAGTCTCTTTAGCCTCTCTTCATATGGGACCAGTTCCAAACCCCTAATCATTTTAGTTGCCCTTTTCTGAATCCTTTCCAAGGCCAAAATATCTTTTTTGAGGTGAGGAGACCCCATCTCTACACAATACTGAAGATATGGCATACCATAGTTTTAGACTTCCCCTCCTCCTTCTTCCCCTGGCTTCCCCCTTCCAGCTCCCTCCTCCCAGGTTTCCACCTCCCCTCTCCTACCCTCTCTCTTCCCCTCTCCCACCTCCTTTTCCCAGTCTCCCCAGAGGTTAATCCCCCCCCCCTCAGTTTTGTTAAATAAGGAGAGTTTCTATTTTTGAACACACGTGTCCTTTATTTTTTACATCAGGAAGGGGGGCTAGGGAAGGGTAAGTGGAAGGAGGTAAGGGAGGAATGGGGCACGAGCCCCCGATGGGGAGGACTGGGGTGGCTCTGCGGGCTCCTCAAGGTGGAGGCTCTCCTGCAGGGCCTCCTGGATCCTGACAGCCCCCCGAATGACCCCCCCCGGATGGCAGCCTGCAGCAAGTGCAGCCGGGCTGTGATGTGCCGAGTGCTGTGATGTGCCGAGTGTGGGCACTCAGGGCACTCCAAGACAGGACTGCTTTGCTGTCCCTCATCGAGGTAGACAAGCAAGTGGGGAACCCTGAGAACTGTCTGTCCAGGGTGGGGGTCGGGTCACTTTAAGCACAGCCCTCGGCTAGCCTGAGGCAGCAGCTCCACGCTCTAAGTCCTAAGCTGATGCCCTGCCGGCACTGGTTCTGGCCAGCCTTAACTTTGGTTCAGGGTCCACTCAATGTGGACATGCTAGTTCGAATTAGCAAAACGCTAATTCGAACTAGTTTTTAGGTCTAGATGCGCTAATTCGAATTAGCTTAGTTCGAATTAACTTAGTTCGAATTAGTGCTGTAGTGTAGACATACCCCGAGAGAACAGGCAGAGCAAAGTAGATTACAAACTCAAAAGTAACAGAAAGCTTACTCTAATACTAAAATCTTCAGTGCAAACTTCTTATAAACTCACCCTACAACTGTTTCTGTTCCAGCTGCACCTTCAAGACCAGAGTCCTCTCCCTTCCCCTGGGGTCTCTGGTTTACCCCCTCGAGTGTGTCCAGCCAGTCCAAAGACCAAAGACTCCTCCCTTCCTATTCTTTTTAAAGAATTCCCTTATTGCATGGGGAGTCACTTGGCCACTCCCCACCAACCACTGCTAAGCCTTAAGGCCAAAAGGCTATTTGCATATGATTGCCCAGACACAGAGGCTTCCCTTGATGACTTTCATTCACACATGTAAAAACCCATGAAGTATTTCCTACTCCGTATGTCTAATTTTACACACAAGAGTGATACACACACCAAAATAAGATAAACAGATCCAGCAGATTATGACATGAAGATTGGCAGGTTACATGAAGTAATTTGCTCTAAAGTACCTTTGGGTTATGTACATTTATGTCCATAAGTCCATCTCATAAAGCATGGTCGGGGGGTGGATGAACCATCATAGTACCTTTCAACTCCTGATTCTCAGTTCTAATCCAGAAAGTCCAAGGAAGGTTGGAGAACACAGCTCATTATCACCGAATTACTGGTTGGTCGCTTGGATGAAATGATTTCCTAGTCTCAGTACAGTTTTCTAAAGAGGAAACCACTAACAGCACTGTCACTCTGACTAGAGGTGCTAAGAGACGGATGGATGACGAGTTGAAGAAAACTCACGTTTAGTGGAGGGGTTTTTATTAAGGCAGGAGTGAGTTACTTTGGAGATGAGAATATGTGTATGACACCTGCATTTTTGAGTATCCATTCTGTGCATAAATAAAAGGTTTTATCCTCGAGGGCTGTCATTCCATCACTGAGTCGATGCTCTGAGGTAGACATTTTCAGGTGGCTCTGAATCATAATCCAGCATCTGGAAATCGCAAAATAACTGATTCCCACAAGGCTTGGTACTGACACCAACTTTATTTAATGTACTAGCCAATTAGCCCGTCATAAGACAGGATTTTCAGGTCTCTCCTCCACGTCGGTCTTCTCTCCTGAGCCTCTGGTCTCTCGCTCCATGTCTCTTTCTCTCTCTCGCCTCCTCCGACTGCCTCCCCCTTTCTCTCTCAGCTCTCCTCTGCCTTCTGCCTCTCTCTCCGTCTCTCTCTTTCTATTCTCCCCCTCCTGCCTTTCACTCTCTCTCCGCTCTCCTCTGATTCCATTGGGGATGCACGCTTGTCCAGGCGAACGTGAGTGCTAACAGGGAGTTTAGAGAGGGATTTCTCCAGGTAAAGGAGAAGCAGATACAGGACTCTTGAGGGAAGTGTGTGTTGTTATTGGGGCTTTCTTACTGTGTGCTGAGCTTGTGTTTGTGAGTGAGGGGTGGTGTGTGGTGGTTTGTTTGGTGTTGTGTTGTTTTTTTTTTTCCTCTGTTTGTCAGTGAGGCTTTAGAGAGGGAGTTCTCCAGGTAGAGGAGAAGGAGATACAGGACTCTTGAGGGAAGTGAGTGTTGTGTTTGGGGCTTTCTTGCTGTGTGATGAGCTTGTGCTGTGAGTGAGGGTTGGTGTGTTTTTTGTTTGATTGTTTGTTTGTTTTTTCCCCTGTTTGGGACTGAGGCTTTTTTTTTTTTCCACTTCCCCTTTCCCCTCCCCCTCTCCTTCATGGAGTGTGTGCTGTGAGTGGCAGGTGGAAACTGTTGGCTTCTAATTAAAGTTTGAATTCTAGAAGCCTCTGCTGATTAGCTGAGCGACTTTCAGGCAGTCCAGGGCTTTATAAGGCAGTGGGCAAGCGACCAAGGAGCTTGCGAACAGCTGAGTGCTAACAGGGAGTTTAGAGAGGGAGTTGGAAGGGTGAGAGGGAAGGGCGCGAGGTTCTCTTGCCTTTTTTTTTAAATCCTTTTTCCAGGACAGCAGGGATGGATGGTGATAGGTCTGCTGTTGTTACCTGCACAGCGTGTGCCATGTTTGTCTTCTTCCCGGAAGAGAGAACGGATTTCATCTGCACGAGGTGCAAGCTGGTCGCCCTTTTGGAAGAAAAAATTAGAGGACTGGAGGCCCAAGTGTTGACCCTATGCTCCATCAGAGAGGATGAAGACTTCCTCGATAGAAGGCAGCGTTTAATCCTACAAGCACAGCAGGCGGAAGAGCCAGAGAGGGCAGTATGGGACCAGGAAGAGAACTGGCAGCATGTAACTTCTAGAAGGGGAAAAAGGCCAGCACGGGAATCCCCCAATGCTATAGAGGTAAGTAATTGCTTTCAGGCTCTCTCCACAGGCTCTGCGGTGGTGAATGCTTTGGAAGGGACCTCACAAGGAAGAAACCGCAAGGGAACACCATCTACTGGAAGGCATGGGATGCGTAGTCCTAGGGATGGGGGTTCCACGACCACCACCCCCAAAAGAAGATGACGGGTGGTGGTGGTTGGGGACTCCCTCCGAAGAGGGACTGAGCCATCCATCTGCTGTCCGGACCTGAAATCTCGAGAGGTGTGCTGCTTACCGGGAGCTCAAATTCAGGATGTGACTGAGAGGCTTACCAAGCTGATCAAACCTTCGGATCACTACCCCTTCCTGCTTCTGCACGTGAGAACTAACGATACGGCCAAGAATGACCTTGAGCAGGTTACTGCGGATTATGTAGCACTGGGAAAAAGGACCCAAGAATTCGGAGCACAAGTGGTGTTCTCGTCCATCCTCCCTGTTGAAGGGAAAGGACTGGGCAGGGATCGTCGAATTGAGGAAGTAAATGAGTGGTTGCGCAGGTGGTGTCGCAGAGAGGGCTTTGGTTTCTTCGACCATGGGACTCTGTTCCAGGCACAAGGATTGTTCGGAAGAGATGGGATCCACCTAACGAAGAGAGGAAGGAGCATCTTCGCAGGCAGGCTTGCAAACCTAGTTGAGGAGGGCTTTAAACGAGGTTCGCTGGGGGATGGTGACCAACACCCTGAGGGGAGTGGGAAAGTCGGATACTGGGAAGGAATGCAAAGAGGAACGAGCAAGAAAGGAGGACCCCTGATTCGAATGGAGAAGATGGGGCGATCAGCTGGTTAACCGAGGTGTTTGTACACTAATGCAAGAAGCCTGGGCAACAAACAGGAAGAACTGGAGGCCCTGGCCCAGTCCAAGAAATATGATTTAATTGGGATAACAGAGACTTGGTGGGATGACTCGCATGACTGGAGCGCTGTCATGGAAGGGTATAGACTGTTCAGGAAAAACAGGCAGGGGAGAAAAGGAGGAGGAGTTGCACTATACGTAAGAGAGCACTATGATTGCTCTGAACTCCAGTATATAGAGGGAGAAAAACCTGTTGAGAGTCTATGGGTTAAGTTTAGAGGTGCAAACAACAGCAGTGATGTTGTGGTTGGTGTCTACTACAGGCCACCGAATCAGGTGGATGAGGTAGATGAGGCTTTCTTTGGACAACTGAGAGAAGCTTCCAGATCGCAGGCCCTGGTTCTTGTAGGGGACTTTAATCACCCTGACATCTGTTGGGAAACCAATATGGCAGTACACAGGCAATCCAGGAAGTTTTTGGAGAATGTTGGGAATAACTTCTTGGTACAAGTGCTGAAGGATCCAACCAGGGGCCGTGCACAGCTTGACCTTCTGCTCACAAACAGGGAGGAACTAACAGGGGAAGTAGAGGTGGGTGACAACCTGGGAAGCAGTGATCATGAGATGGTAGATTTCAGGATCCTGACCAAAGGAAGAAAAGAGAGTAGTAAAATACACACCTTGGACTTCAGAAAAGCAGATTTTGACTCCCTCAGAGACCTGATGGGCAGAATCCCCTGGGATGCTAACATGAAGGGGAAATGAGTTCAGGACAGCTGGCAGTATTTTAAAGAAGCCTTATTGAAGGCACAGAAAGAAACCATCCCGATGCATAGCAAGAGAGGCAAACATGGTAGGAGACTGGATTGGCTTACGGGGGAAATCCTTGGTGAACTTAAGCACAAAAAGGAAGCTCACAAAAAGTGGAAACTTGGACAAATGACCAGGGAGGGGTTTAAATGGATAGCTCGAGAATGCCGGGGAGTTATCAGCAAGGCGAAAGTGCAAATGGAATTGCGACTGGCTAAGGATGTAAAGGATAACAAGAAAGGTTTCTACAGGCATGTTAACAAGAAGAAGGTGATCAGAGAGGGTGTGCGGCCCCTACTGGATGAAGGAGGTAACCTAGTGACAGATGATGTGGGGAAAGCTGAAGTACTCAATGCTTTCTTTGCCTCTGTATTCATGGACAAGGTGGGCTCCCGGACTAATGCACTAAGTGACGCAAAATGGGATGAAGATCGACAGCCCTTAGTGGGTAAAGAACAGGCTAGGAACTATTTAGAAAAGCGAAACGTACACAAATCCATGCATCCGAGGGTACTGAGGGAGTTGGCAAATGTCATTGAGGAGCCTTTGGCCATTATCTGAAAATTCGTGGAGATCGGGAGAGATCCCGGATGATTGGAAAAAGGCAAATGTAGTGCCCATCTTCAAAAAAGACAAGAAGGACAATCCAGGGAACTATAGGCCGGTCAGTCTTAACTTGGTTCCTGGAAAAATCATGGAAGGGATCCTTAAGGAATCCATTTTGAGGCACTTGGAGGAGAGGAAAGTGATTAGGAATAGTCAGCATGGATTCACAAAGGGCAAGTCGTGCCTGACCAATCTGATTAGCTTCTATGATGAGGTAACTGGCTCTGTGAACATGGGAAAGTCAGTGGATATGCCTTGACTTTAGCAAGGCTTTTGATACGGTCTCCCACAATATTCTTGCCAGCAAGTTAAGTGAATGTGGATTGGATAAATGGACAGTAAGATGGATAGAAAGATGGCTAGAAGGCCGTGCCCAGCGGGTAGTGATCAATGGCTCGATGTCAGGATGGCGGTCAGTTTCTAGCGGAGTGCTCCAAGGTTCAGTTCTAGGACCGGTTTTGTTCAATATCTTTATTAATGACCTGGATGAGGGGATGGATTGCACCCTGAGCAAGTTTGCAGATGACACTACGTCACCGCCCCGCCCCCTTTCTCTCCCGCCATGGCGCTCGTCTGACTTCTGCGCCGCTCAGCCGGGCCGCCGCGCAGGAGCCCAAACGGCTGCTTGCTCTGCTTGCTCCCCCACGGCGGCCTGGCTGAGCGGTGCAGAAGTCAGCCTAGCGCCGTGGCGGGAGGTGAAGGGGGGCGGGCAGTGACGTACATGGCCAGGGGGCGGGGCCAATCATAGAACCATAGAGCTGAAAGAGACCTCAGGAGGTCATCAAGTCCAGCCCCCTCCTCTAGGCAGGACCAATCCCAACTAGATCAACCCAGTCAGGGCTTTGTCAAGCTGAGACTTAAACACCTCTAGGGATGGAGACTCCACTACTTCCCTAGGTAACCCATTCCAGTGTTTCACCACTCTCCTAGTGAAATAGTTTCTTGTTAACATGGGGACCGCAGCACCCAAATGGCTGCTTGCACCACTTACTCCCCCACGGCGGCCCAGCTGAGCGGCGCAGAAGTCAGCTGAGAGCCACGGCGTGAGGCGAAGGATGTGACTCAGGCAACAGCGCTTTTGGTGCAGTGGGCTACAGCTAACCTGCAAGGGCTGCCAGTTAATTGATAATCGGTAAGAATCCCCCAAACTAAGAAGGATTGGTCCTGTTTCTTTGACTTAGGGACAGGCCAGTTTAGGATAGCCTCTACCTTAGCCTATAGAGGGCTCATAGTTCCTTGACCCACCTGATGTCTCAGGTAAGTCACTCTGTTTAGGCCTATTTGACACTTACTAGCCTTAACAATCAACCCTGCCTCTCTTATGCGTTGGAAGACAGCTTAGAGGTGTTCTAGGTGTTGTGCCCATAAATCAGAGAATACAGCCACATCATCCAGATAAGCCACTGCAAATTCATCAGATTATCAAGTTAGGGTTGGTCCTGCTTCGGGCAGGAGGCTGTACTTGATGACCTCCTGAGGTCTCTGCCAGCCCTAGGATTCTATGATTCTAAGTCCCTGGAAGGTTGCAGGTGCATTGCGTAGTCCGAAAGGGAGAACATTACTTTCATGAGTGACAGGGGAGGGATCATGTGAGGAATACCTGTTTGTGATCCCTCCCTCTGGGGTATCTGGTATTGGCCACTGTCGGCAGACAGGATACGGGGCTGGATGGACCATTAGTCAGACCCAGTATGGCCGTTCTTATGTTCCAGAAGTTCACCTGGACTTTGGTTGCACAACACTCCAGTGTCACTAAGCCAGAGTGGGAATCAGCCCTGACCATGAGAAGGGTGGAGGTCAGCATCTGCTACAGCACCTTGGTCATGGTACTGATGCACTTGATGAGGGGCAGCATTCCCTATAAGGCCTCTCAGCCATGAGGATATTCACCATGGAATCTGAATCCTCCACCACCTCCACTGCCTCCACACACTGTAGGGTCTGTGTCTCCCTGCATAGAAGGTCCTAGGGAGCCCTGAAGTCCATGGCCAAGAGGGACATGAAGGACATTGCTGCCACCGCCTTATCCAAGGAGGAGGAAGAAGAAGCCACCGGGACAGGAACCTCTGAATCCCCCACCTAACGAGGATTGCTATCAGAGCACCCGTCGAGATGAGGGAAGAATGTGGCCTGGCTGAGGGCACTGTCCTGTGCCAATGCCGGTGAAGATGACAGCAGAGGGCTCTCCTCTGTTTCTCCTGTAAGTGCTGGCACCACTGTAGCAGAGGAAGGTCTCCTGGGCACTGACACCACAGATGCCAGTCTCTACTCTGGTGGTAGGCCCTCAGAGTCCAAAAGGGCCAGTTTACAGGCACCTGCCATTGGGAGACCAGGACTGCTGTGCAGCCACCTCCTGGCACCACCAGTGCCAGGAATGGTGTTTGGAATGGTTCAAAAAATGTGAACGGTACCGACTGCAATAAGATGCCAGTGACTCCTCTGATGAATATTTGGTGCCAGTCCAGGGGTGCTAAGCCTAGCGATGCCAAGAAGTGGTACCAAGTCTCTAGGTAGTGTAGTAGGTTTGTCACAGTGCTGCTGGGGCATTGACATTACTGGAGCTGGCATTGTCGGCGCCATGGTCAAGGCCAGCAGTCTTGATGGCATTGGTATTGATGCCCGGGTGGTCAGTGCTGTATCCAATGGGGCTGCCTGCATGTACATACAGAGAACAGAGCTATGTCCAATGGTGCCAGGAGCAACGGGCCCAGCACTACCAGTGCCATCAGCACCTGAGGCATATTCAAGGGTCCTGACATCAAGGGCATTTGTGCCAGTTCTGGGCCACCCACTATATTTAAATCCCGGGCTTCATTTGCAACTTCGAATGCCTACATTAGCCACCCTAGTTCGAACTAGGGTGGTAGTGTAGACATACCCTTTGAGAGTAGAGGCAGATCTTTCTGAGTTTGGGCTCATAAGTCCCAGGAGGGTGACTTTTGGACAGGACCAGGTGGAAGACCACAGGCATGAATATGCTAGGAAGGAGGTGGCAGAGATAGATGGGGTATCCACAGCTGTAAAGACTCAGGAACCAGGGCCGTACTTCATAATCAGGAAGGACCTGCTGAACTGGGTTGTGCACATGCAGAAGCAAGATATATACCAGCTCCTAATACTCCAGAAACACCAGGGGAAATATTAAATCTTGTCCACAATCACCTTTTTGGAGGACATCTTGGAGTGGAAAAAACCCAGGTACGAATCTCACACAGGTTCTTCTAGTCAGTGGTACATGAAGATGTCCAGCAGTACTGAGCCTCCTCTTCTGGATATTAATTGTACAGCCCTCATCCACATTTTAGAGCCCCTTTAGTATCCCTGCCGATCATCGAGGTTCCATTTGAGCAGATAGCCGTGAACCTGTTATGGCCACTAAAGAGAAGACCTGAAGCCATCAGGATGTGCTTGTCACCCTAGATTAAGCAACCAGGTATCCAGAAGCCTTCCCCCTTCGAAACACAGCTGCCAACACCACTGTCAAACAACTAGTGGCAGTCATCTACCAGGACCAAGAGACACCATTTGTGTCCAACCTAATGAAGGACTTGTGTTTCCATCTTTATGTCCAGACACTGCAGACCTTGGTTTACCACCCAAACTGATGGTCTGGGTGGAAAGATTCAACCAGTCCCTTAAGGCCATGATAAGAAAGTTGGTTTGAGGGCGCGTCGGGGGGTCCCCGACTCTGCACCCCCATCCGCAGCCAGATGTGACTCTCATCCAGCCAGTAGATAGAAGGTTTATTGGTTCACAGAGACACATTGTAGTTTAGGATCGATGTTAGCACAGGAGCCAGGGCAGACAGCCTTATTCCTCTCAGGGGGAAGGGGCTTCACCCTCTTCCTTGGTCTAAAATCTCTTCACTTCCCATAGCCCAGCTGAGACTGACCCAACTCCCAGGCCCAGTTCCCTGCCTGGTGACAGTCCCTACCTATATCCTTTGTCTCTCTCTCTCAGAACAGAGTCATTATCTCCTCATTCTGGCTCCCTAGGTGTCTAGGCCTAGTACACATCTGGTGTGAGTCATCAAGACTCACACATAACACAATACAGTCGGGGGAAACACAGGGTTACAAGAGTAGACAGCCCTCCCCCCGCCCCACTACGTCACAGTTGGTAAGAAAGATTGGGATATCCTGTTACCTTACCCCATGTTTGTATTCTATGAGATCCCCCAAGTGTGCACCAGGTTCTCCCCCTTTGAGCTACTGTATGGATGCCACCCCAGGGCATCTTGGACATAGCCAAGGAAATTTGACAGGAGGAACTTTGAGAGGGGAAGAATGTAAATGAGCATGTGCTACAAATGAGGGACTGGATAGCCCAGGTCACTCCCATAGCGAGGGAGCACATAAAGAAGATCCAAGAAGTCCAGCAAACTTACTACAACCGTCAAGCCAAAGTTCAGCAGTTCCAACCTGGAGACCAAGTAATGGTACTGATGCCCATGGAAGAAAGTAAACTGTTGGCAAGTAGCAAGGACCCTGTGGCTATGTCTACACTCGCAGCTTCTTGTTTCTGCGCAAGAAAACCCCTCCAGCACAATGTTGCTATGCTGATTATTTTCAGGAATAACGGCATTGCGCAAGAGGGTTTTTCTTGCGCAAGAAGGGGCAGTGTAGACAGCTTCTTCTGGCACAAGAGCCTCTTCTGCAAAAATGGCAGCTCATTAGGTATGCAAATGAGGCTCAGCGATATGCCACGCTTCGCCTCATTTGCATATTTCTCGCGCAAGAAGCCGCGAGTGTAGGCATAGCCTGTGAGTTGAACCTGTAGGGGAAGTAAATTATAAGGCACAACAACCAAGATGCCAGAAACAAGAAAAAATATACCATATCAATCTTCTGAGATCCTGGCATGCCCCAGAAGCTTGTGCAGCTGTCTGAGGAAACCTGCCCCCCAGCAAACAAATCTCCTGAATAGATGAAGGTATATCCTGATTTAAAGCCAGACCAGAAGAAGGAGGTATCTGAGATGATCCTCCAAAACCAAGATGTATTCTCAATAAAACTGAGTCGAACAACCAAGATATATCACCAACACCACATCACCATGAACCCCAGGGCCAGAGTAACGATGAGGTCCTCTCAGGTGCCAGCAGTCAAAAGGGATGAAATAAAAGCAGAACTAAAAAAAAATGCTGGAGATGGGGATCGTTGAAGAATCCCACGGCCAACAGTACAGCCTGATAATGCTGATGCCAAACCTGATGGTGCTATGAGGTTCTGCAACAATTTCTGTCGAATAAACAAGATACCCCAGTTCGATGCTTACTCCATCCCCAGCATAGATGAACTAGTGGATCATAAGAACATAAGAATGGCCATACTGGGTCAGACCAAAAGTCCATCCAGCCCAGTACCCTGTCTGCCAACAGTGGCCAATGCCAGGTGTCCCAGAGGAAGTGAATCAAACAGGTAATGATCAAGCGATCTCTCTCCTGCCATCCATCTCCACCCACTGACAAACAGAGGCTAGGGACACCATTCCTTACCCATTCTGGCTAATAGCCCTAGTAATGGTACTCGACAGCCCTAGACTTGATGTCATGATCATCAGGGATGGCCAGCAGCCTGGGGACTAAGGGGTTAACTATGTCCCTATACTTAGCCAGGTAGCATTCAGCCAATAGAAATGCAGATAGGGATTTCAAACTGAGACAAAGAAATTTTTCCCTCCTTTGTCCCTGAGCAGTTGACTCTCCAGATACTGAGGGGGACAGACAACATATCCCTCTCCAAGAAAAGATGCTTCACCATCTGTAAGTAGGGTAAAGTTTAGATAAATCCATTAAGTTTTATTGTTTTATGGTTTGGGAATGGGAATCTGATGTCTGCATTTAGAAATGGATTTTCCTCTCCTTTGTAACTAAGTTTTGGCCCATGAGAGTCCCCCATGAGTATATTAATTGTGACTTTTCCAGCTAGTCATTATGCTTGAAACAGGAGTATTGTTTTGATAATAAAAGTTCTTTCTTTTTTATTAACCTGGTATATGTTCAGTTCTGTGTCCTAGAAAGTCTGTCTGTGGGATCTGCTTGCCTCTGACTAGGGGACAGCAGCCACAGACTGCAATTGGTATTTTCTCTTTTTCAAGCTCTTTGGGAAAAAGAGCTTGGGGTGCCTTAGGGTTGGTTTCAAGTGTCCACCCCTATTTGTGGGTTCAAAAGCACTTGATGATGGCAGCAGATTTTTATCCCCAAAATCTAGGTTTTTAGGATTTTGGGGGAAGTTTTATACCAAGGCCTGGAAATATAAGGTTTTGGGGTACTTTTGTGGGCCCCCACTTCTGTATTCATCGTGCCAGAGTGGGGAATTAGCCTCGACACTTGACAACAGGTTACTGGCAGAATCCCCTGGCCAAAGATGTGAAAGAGAAAATGGCATTCTCCACAACAGAGGATCTGTTCCAGACCTCCCTTTTTGATCTGCATGGGGCCCCAGCTACCTTTCAGTGAAGAAGTTATTCACCTTGGTGCAGTTATGATGGTTTTTCAAGATGTCTGTCCCCATGGATGCTCCACTGTTGGTGTCGGGCTCGTCCCAGCACTGCAGATCGGAGACTTTCAATAGCCATATTCAGCTGGATTGTGCATGCGCGGTTAGCATCTTATGCCGTTTGCGCCCTTTGCCTGTTGTGCATGGTCTGGCTCCCGCCAGTTCCTCTCACCCGCTTGGTCATCTGAAATGAGAAAAGTGGAACCGAGATTCCGGAGAGGGGAGAAGGGCAGGTAGTGGAGCACCCACGGGGACACACATCTCGAAGAACCATAGTTACTGCACCAAGGTGAGTAACTTCTTCTTCTTCGAGTAGTGTCCCCATGGGTGCTTCACTGTTGGTGACTATGGAGCAGTACTCATAATCCACATGGTGGGCTCTGGAATCAAGGTTTGTGATAAGTTGAGAGTACTGCAGCAGCCACTGAGGAATCCACAGCGAAATGTGGTGGAATTGCATAATGCTTCATGAAAGTGACATTGGATGACCATGTTGCTGCCTGGCAAATGTCACGAAAGGGGGCTCCTCATAGAAAGGCCATCGAGGTGGCCATCACCCTTGTAGAATGGGCTTTCGGTTGTGTTTTATTACAAATGGAGTAGCAGGTAGTGATACACGTCACTATGAGCCTTGCAATGTGTTGAGAAGATAAAGCCTTTGGATTGATCTGTGAGTGATATTATTAGACGATCCATTTTATGTCAGTCCCAAGTCCTGTCAATGTAGAAGGCGAGGGCTTGACGTACGTTGAGGGTATAGAGGATTGCTTCTTGAAACAAAGCATGCGGTTTGGGATAAAAAGCAGGTAGAACAATTGGTTCATTGATGTGAAACTCAGTACAGAGTTTAGGGATAAATGTTGGGTGGGACCAAAGCGCTACTGATTCTTTGCTGAATGTTGTGTATGGTGGTAATGCCATGAGAGCTGCCAGCTCTCTAACTCTGCAGGCTGAGGTTATAGCTAACAAAAAAAGCAACTTGAGTGTAAGCATATGGAGTGATATTGTGGCCATCGGCTCAAAGTGGGGATGCATTAGAGTGGTGGTCCCCAATGCGGTGCCCGCGGGCGCCATGGCCCCTGATTGGCCTGGGGGCAGGAGGAGCATGCGAAGTTTCCTCCACTCTCCCCGCCACCCTGTGAGGAGCGCACGGCACTTCAAAGTGCTGTATGCTTGCACAGGGCGGGAGCAGGGCAAGGGAAGCTTCATACAGCACCTCCACCCCCAGGTCAATCAGGACTTGGGGGCGGGAGAGCATGTGATGTCTCCTTCCAACCTGTGAGCAGCGTGTAGCACTCTGAAGTGCCACATGCTCCTCACAGGGTGGGAGTAGGTCGGGAGGAGGCTTCACGTGCTCCCCCGGCCCCAGGCCAATCAGTGCCTGAGGGCGGGAGAGTGTGTGAAGCCTCTTCCCACCCTGTAGATCCTCCCTTAAGGGATGTCTCTGTCCGACCCATGTGCTCCTCCACACCTGTCAGCTTTCCGCGAGCTCCTAGTTTAAAACCTGTTCTGCAGCCTTTTTAATGTTAAGTGCCAGCAGTCTGGTTCCATTTTGGTTTAGGTGGATCCTATCCTTCCTGTATAAGCTCCCCCTATCCCAAAAGTTTCCCCAGTTCCTAATAAATCTAAGCCCCTCCTCTCTATACCATCATCTCATCCACACATTGAGATTCTGAAACTGCCTGCCTATGTGGCCCTGTGCATGGAACTGGAAGCATTTCAGAGAATGCAACCATAGAGGTCCTGAATTTCAATCTCTTTCCTAGCAGCCTAAATTTGCCTCCAGAACCTCTTCCCTACCCTTCCCTATGTCATTGGTACCTACATGTACCACTACCACCGGCTCCTCCCCAGCACTACACATAAGTCTATCTAGATATCTCGAAAGATCCGCAACCTTTGCACGCAGGCAAGTCACCATCTGGTTCTCCTGGTCATCACAAAGCCAGTTATCTATGTTTCTAATGATTGAATCCCCCATTACTAACACCTGCCTTTTCCTAATGACTGGAGTTCCCTCCCCCAGAGATGTATCCTCAGTGCGAGAGGATACCCCAATATCCTCTGGAAGGAGGGTCCCAACTCTGGGATCATTTTGCTCGGTTCCAATTGACTTTTCTCCTTCCCTGAGCCTTTCATCCTCCTTAACAGCACAGGGGCTGTCTGATTGGAGGTGGGACAGTCCTACAGTGTCCCGGAAAGCCTCATCTACGTACCTCTCAGCCTCCCTTAGCTCCTCCAACTCAGCCACCCTGGCCTCCAAAGCCCGTATGCGGTCTCTGAGGGCCAGGAGCTCCTTGCACCAAATGCACACATACGCCACCTGTCCATAGGGTTACATTGGGTGCAATAAACACAATAGTTCCCACTCTACTGCTGGGCTTCTGCCTGCATTTTCTTCTACAGATAATTAGGATATTGAAAGGGTTTTTATTTAAATCAGGAAGATTTGGTTTTAGTTTAGTTCAAAAGTTTTAAAGAATGGCAAGTGTACCTAGCCCCCTTCAAGCTCCCCTTCCAAACTCCCTCGTGAAACTCTCTGTTAGCTGCCCCTGTTCACAAAGCTCCCTGGTCGCTTACTCACAGCTTTATAAAGCCCTGGCCTTCCTGATAGCCCCACCCCATGGCTAAAGGTTGACCAATGAACAGAGGGTTTTAGATTTCAAATCCTTGTTAAGAAACTCACAGCTTCCAACTGCCAGCCACAGTATACGGTCCTTCAAACAAACAGCTCAGCACTTGAATCTCCAAAAAAAAAAAGTAACAAACAAACAGACAAACTGACAAACACAAGCTCAGCACACAGTTTCTTTCAGGCAACCCGCAAGTAACCCCCAAACACAAACACAAACACAACACACTACAGAGAGCCACTTACCTCAGGGACCTGTAATCGCTCCTCCTTCACCTGGAGAACTCCCTCTCAAAACTCCCTGTTAGCTGCCCCTTCCATAAGACACCTGGGGCCAATTAAGAACTTGCTAGAACCAATTGAGAGATAAGCTAATCAGAACGCCTGAAGTCTATTAAGAACCTGCTAGGCCTGTCCTAAAAGGTTCACTTTCAGGGAGGGTGGTTGGTAAGGAGGTGGGAGGATGAGAGGTACCAGAAGGAAGATGCTAGGAAGGGCCATTTTGGGAAGTGGCCTAGGTCAGGGCTATAGGTCTGGTAATGGAGGAAAAACTACCTGTTGCCACTGCCATTAGGGTCCCTGGGCTGGAACCTGGAGTAGAAGGTGGGTTTGTGTCCCCCTCCCCCCCGACCCTTACCCACACCACAACAGAAACTTTCTCTGAGAGAGAAGACAGACTAAGGAGGGCTCCCATGTCAAACCCACTGACAGCCACTGTCATGTTGACTGTCATGAAGGTGGCTCAGTAGGCTGTGACTGAAGGATAAACTTAATTTGTTGTCAGTATGACCTCTGTGTGACCTGGATGTTAAGTCTGGTCTTTGTAAAGAGGTACGTGCTTGAACACGGGTATACAAAAGGAGGGGATAGGTGAAACTGGTTTGAACCTGTTGTAAGGCCTGCAAAGGGACTGTGAGGGGACAAATAATGATTGGAGGGAATTTGGTGCAAAGGGGCATGACCTGTGTATGCAAGCAATTGTAAGTGGTCAGTGGGGAAAAGGTAATTACCATGTAAGGTAGTACAAAAGACCTTGCCTTTTGTTTGGGAAGTTGCAAAAACTTTTCCTGAGAGTATCCTGGAGATTTTTGCCCTGGAATGCATTCCTGAATAAAGCTGGTTGCTTAAGAAGGGTGTCTGGAATTGATTTGGTAGGGGTTTTGGGCCCCCATCTGAACCCTCGGATTATAATTCTCCTTCATGACCTTTGCCTCCAGATAAGGAGAGATGCTATGTCAAGGGTCAGAATGAGCCTGAAGCATGCCTTAACTGCCTAGACGTACAGGACCCTTGAGACAAAACCAGAGTTCTGCCATGTGATATAGTTTGAAAGACAAAGTGATTCAAGGCAGTGGTGACATGCCAGGGGAAGGAGAGAGGACACCAGCCCTTCCTCTCCCCACCTGCCATTTCTCAGCACACCCTAGGGTGGTGAGAAGTGGCACTGCATGGGCTGCACTTTCCCTGCTGCTGGTGAGTTAAGGAAGTGGGGGGGAGTGAAGGGGTGCACTGCACCCGCATATACTCCCCCCCATTGCCACAGATTGAGGTACAGAAGAGTCTCGGTTATCCAACCTTCACTTATCCAACATTCCGTTTTATCCAACGTGCCGCCTGCTGATGTGACGGATTGACGAATGAGAAAGCAGAATGTACAACAGTCAATCACAGTCAGCGCCATGCACCCACACCATACATACCTAGTGTGCTTTGTTAGCGACTGTGATTACATGAGTGCAGTTGTGCTTTTGTTTGATGACATCAGTACTGTATTCTTATAAAGACAATATTATCGAACTAGAGAAAGTGGATAGATTGAGTCACAGTGAGGGAGTGAAGGCTCTTGATGCAGCACTAATTTATGTTGAGCAACAGAGGGAAGCAACCACTACAAACTTACTGCTGTTCAGACACTGGCGTGATCTTGCCACAAAGAAAAGTAAGGATGTCCAAAAACAACTTCCAATCACTCATTTCTTTAAAAACTAAACTTTTGTATATTCACAAGTGTTGTAAATTCTCTTTTTGTTTGTTGAAATATTCTATTTTATTTTTTCATTAGAATTAGTAATAAATTGAATTTATACATAGTTGTACCCATGTTTTTTTAATTAATATTCCATATTATCTGACGTTTCTGCTATCCGACCATCCTCCGGTCCCGTTTAGGTCGGATAATCGGGACTCTACTGTATTCAGTAGCCTGGAGGAGCCTGACCACTAAAGGCGGAGTCATGGCACTTGGGAAATTGGAGTCAGGCAATTGGGATGGGCACTGGGTGGGAATATAGCAGAGCTGCTTGCCTATAGGCAGACGATGACCAGGCAGCTCTTTTAAGAGCATTAGCAGCAGAATCAGCACGTGCTGTGTGGAGGTGCTAAACAAAATTCAGCTACCATCCCACTCAAAAATGAGCATGTTCCTCTCCCAGGTGGCTACAGTCAGACATCTTATACCGATTTCAAATGAAGAGATCCTGTGGAGCCAACAGCATCTGTCATGCTGCTCTGGAATGTGGCTTGTTATAGCCCTGGTCTACACCAGGGAGTTATTTTGAAATAACAAGCAGTGCATCCACACTACCAAGCCCGTTATTTTGAAATAACTCCTACTTGTCATGAGGAATAAAGCTTATTTCAAAATTGTTATTTCGAAATAGCATTAGCGTGGACTCTCAGCTGCTATTATTTTGAAATAATTGGCCTCCAGTGACCTCTCACAGCTGCACTGGTGACTGCTCTGGCCACACGGCTGACAGCTCCACTGCTCCCCTTCTGCAGAGCTTAAAACTGCAGTCAGAAGGGAAAGGACTTGTGGGACCAGGCAAGCCCTGCCAGCCCCCATTGCAGGACCCATGAGCAACTCCAGCACTCCCTCTGTGCCCTCCATGGCTGCCAGCATGCCCACAGCACCACCAACATCCAGGATCTCCACACCAAGAGGTGAAACGCCAATGCGTACGACCGGAGGGCCGTCCAGCCTGGTGGAGAAAGGGCACACCAGGACCCTGGACCAGGTCTACATGAAAATTAAAGAACTCCGGCAGACCTACACAAAGGCCAGGGAGCAAAGTTCCCACTCTGGAAGGGCACCGCACACCTTCTGCTTCTATGAGCAGCCTGGTGCCATCTTGGGAGGGGGGCTGGTCCCCTCTCCCCCATCGTCATTGACTCTGGCCAGGACACACCCCGCATCAGCCTCTATGAGAGTGAGGTTATGGAGGAGGAGGAGGAGCAGGCTAGCCAGGACTCAATACCCGCAAACCAGGATCTGATCCTCAGCCTGGAGCCAGACCCCCCTCTCAGGATGTCTCCCAGAGCTCGGACAATCCTGGCAAAAGCACTTCAGGTAAGTTCCATAGCTTTCCCCATACAGACGTGGGGGCAGGTGGCAGGCTGCGAGGGGCTGCGCACTTCTCACTCAGGCTTCTCTGCCTGGGTGCACATGGAGCACCAGTCTGGAGCACTCAGCACCATGATGCTCTCATACAGAAAATCCTCACTCCTTCTCACAAGGTTCCTGGAGAGGCCTGCCTTATTCTGGTCTCCATGGGGGGACACCTTCCCACAACAGGCCACCACTAAGGAGGCTGGGGTCATGGAAACACACAGCAGTGCCACACATAGCCCAGGCTCATGTGCACAGGCAGCATCTGCTCCTGGTCAAGTGCAGCGAGGCGGAGGAGAGAGATCCCCTACATGGGAACCTGCTGGGGGAAGAGGAAAGGACCCCAGTAGAACTCCCTCTGGCAAGCAGTGTCTGCTGCTCACACCCACCTCCCCCAACACCCTCTCCCCAGAGGGCAGGGATAGAAGTTCTCTCTCTGCGGGACACCGCCAATGCCGGACCTGTCATGTGCAGGACACAGAAGGAAGCTGAGCCACACCGTCCCCCACTCTCAACTGCAGCCTCCTGGCCTGGCTGGCACCTTCCCATGCCTGCTTGTCCCCAGGCCGTGGGGGTAGCAATGCTCCCTTGGGATATCCGTGCCCCTGCAGGAAAGTGCCCTATATGTAGGCTACATATGGCCTTGCTCGAAGCACATCACCATCATCTGAACCGAGACCTTCAGTGTCGGCTCAGAGATCAGGGCTTGGGTTCATACACAGTGTCTCCTGGGATGGCTGCCCTTGTCACTTTTCTTCACAGCTGGGCCAGCTGTGAGCTTGGTGCATCCACCACCTCTGACACCATCTTCCTGACTCCATGAGATCCGCTGGAGGAAGTGCACCAGGAAGACCTGCTGCGGGACTAGGTGGTCTGCTTCCAGTCCCTCATCCAGAGCTTTGATGAGGAGCGCCGCGAGCAGGCTGACCGGAAGCAGAGGAAGGCCATGTGGAAGCAGCTGTTGCACCAGCATGAGGCCGTATGCCCCTCAATAACATCAGTCATGGAGCACATGGCTGTGTGTATGGAGCGGGCCACCAGCACTTCCCCCTTCCCCCCACAATTCCCTGCCCAACTCCCTGCACCTGCCCCACCCCCCAGCTTCTCCTAGCTCCCCCCCCCCCCCGCCAGGGACCGCCTGGGCCCCAGAATACATGGCAGTGGGGCCTCCTGGGCAGCCAAAGCCTCCCGAGGTACCAGAGGCAGGCACCAGTCCCAGCCCCATCGCTGAGCCCCCCTCCCACAACCTCCCCCATCCTAGGTTCTTTCTCCAATCCCTCCTGTTGTATATCCCCCAAATAAAAAATGACTGTTGTCTTTTCAAACAAAATAGGCTTCTTTATTTGGTCTGTGGGGGGGAGAGGAAGGGAAGGCCCTGGGGAGATTCTCTTAGCTGGCCTTGGCTGTGACACTCCTTCGAGGCCTCCTGAACAAGCACAGCCCCCTGACATGCTCGCCATAGGGCAGCACTGTCCAGCTGCTCATAAGCTCTGGCCAGCCATCCATCCCCTGCCCTGGCAAGGAAGCCTCCCCCTTGCCCTCACAGATGTTGTGGAGCATGCAGCAGGCAGCCACCCCATAGGGGATATATATATATATATGGAGATATACCTATCTCATAGAGCTGGAAGGGACCTTGAAAGGTCATCAAGTCCAGTCCCCTACCAGGACCAAGTACCATCCCTGACAGTTTTGCCCCAGATCCCTAAACAGCCCCTCAAGGATTGAACTCACAATCCTGGGTTTAGCAGGCCAATGCTCAAACCACTGAGCTATCCCTCCCCAATGTTGTTTTGATCATCAAGGTTCAGGCAGATGAGGATACTCCTGAACCTTCCCTTTAGGCAGCCAAAGGCACACTCCACCACCATGCAGCACCTACTGAGCCTGGCACCAGAATGGGGTCCAGTCTGCCCATGTAGGGCTTTATGAGCCAGGGGAGTAAGGGGTAGGCTGCGTCACCCAGGATGCACATGGGCACGTCCACATCCCTGACCCTGAAGGTGCAGTCAGGGAAAAAAGTGTTGGCATGCAACCTCAGGAACAGGCTTGAGTTCTGGAATATGTAGGCGTTGTGCGCCTTCCCTGATCACCCAACATAAATGCCCATGAACCGTCCTCTGTGGTCCTGCAGTACCATCAAAAAGTGCCCTTTCCTGTTGTTGTAGTCCAAGGCATAGTGATCAAGAGCCAGGATGGGGATATGGGTGCCATCTATACCCCACCCGCAGTTGGGGAAGCCCATGGTGGCAAAGCCAGCGACAATGGAGTCAATGTTCCCCAGGGTGATGACCCTCCGCAGCAGGATACTGTTGATGGCCTTCAGCTGTGGATTTCCCTGTGCCAAACTGGTTCCCTGTGGAGCAGTAGCTGTCTGGCATGGCAAGCTTCCAGAGGGCGATGGCGATGCACTTCTGCAGGGGGATGGCGGGACTTCTTCCAGGTGCCCTGTCACATGAGGGCAGAGCTCCAGGAAGGTGGCTTTCCACATGCAGAAGTTCTGCAGCCACTGCTGGCATCCATCACTGCAGAATGATTTACTCCCACCAGTCAGAACTGGTCTCCCTCTGCCAGAAGCAGCGTTCCACGGCATGCAGGGGATGGAGGATCATTTGCTGCATTAGGCACACCAGGGCCAGGCTGCTTATCATGGTCCTGAATCAGCACGTGGGCAGCATGGATCAACTGCACCAATAGGCGCAGCACAAGGCCTGTGAGCCTGGCACTGCTTTGCAGCAGCTCCAGTTCCATGTGGTCAATGCTGTGGCATTCGCAAGGGCATCCAGAGCATATGGCATGAACTTAGTGTCCTGCGAAGGGGCTGGTAATGGAGAAGTCATGTGACACACATGGCTGTAGAGAGGCGCCTCTGTAATCACGTCTCAGCTATTCTCAGCAAGCAGCTACAGGAAGTTCCTGCTCTCCTGGTGCCCTCCCCAGAGTGTTTCCAGGGGCTTTAAATGTGATGCAGGCTCCAATCAGTGTGGATGCACTATTTCAAAATAATTCTGCGCTATTTCGATGCTGCTTTGTAATGTGGACGTGCTATTTTGAAAGTTATTTTGAAATAATTTCCTAGCATAGAAACACCCTGAGGGACTTATGCAGCTGTAAGACCCCCGGAGTGACAATGAGCTTGTAAATTTAAGCCCTGAAGGCAAAAGCACAGAAGTATACTGGTTAACCTAGGGAGGCAATAATTTTTGAAGGGGGCCACTTCATGAATTTCAGAAGTGGTTGCAGGCCACACTGGAAGGGGCAGAGCCTTGGGCAGAAGGGGCATGGCCAGGAGACTTTACGTGCTCCCCCATCCACAGACCCTGATTGACCTGGGGGTGGGGGAGCACGTGAAGTCTTTGCTTCCTGTCCCCATCCTCAGGTTTCAATTGGTAGGGGAGTGGTAGAGCGGCTGCAGGCTGGATCTGGCCTGCGGAAGCTGTCTTGTCCACCCCTAGAGGACAGAGTCTGGGACAGGGTTGTAACCTTGGGCAGGAGTGCAGGAGGGGATGCAGTGTCTGGGAAGATATATGGGGGCTGAAGGTTTGGGTTACATGGGGTAGAAGAGCAGGAGGAGGGTAGAGGATTGGGGAGCGAGGAGCTGGGATGCCAGAGGCAGGCTCTGGCTAGGAAACTTTACCTGGGTGGCTCCCAGCCAGTAGCCCAGCAGATTTCTTAATCAGGGTCTCTGCCTTCCATGCCCCTGTACTGCTCACAGCAGCTACAGGGGCCATATGAGACCAGGGGATGAGGGGAGGGGGACTTCACATGCTGTCTGTCCTGCCACCAGGCAGCTGCAATTGTCCGGAAGCTGGCCAATGGGAGCTACGGGTGGGAGGGGAGCAGTGTGAGAAGCCTCTGCCTCCTCCCTCCAGGGTCTCAGAATTCAAAGCAGCATATGGGCCTGTAGCAGCCAGCTTCACTGAGTGCCAAACAGGGATGGGGCAGACAGGATCTCTGAGGCTCTCGCAAGCCAGATCCGGCTTGCAGATCATATTTTGCCCAGCTCTAGCTTAACCCCTCCCATTCACTGCATGGCCCTTGCACCAGGGACTCCTGTGGTTAAACAAAAAATTACTATTGTTATGTAACCACTATTGTTCAAGATGTTTTGCACATGTCCACTCCATCTAAGTGATCTGCATTGACCATAATGGGGTTAACAAATGGACCTGTTTAGTCCTGTCAGTGTAGAATGCCAAAGCTTTTCTAACATCTAATGTATGTTGATGTTGTCACGTGGTTTGAGGTACAAGTAAATCAACTGTTCAATATGAAAATTAGTACCACATTATAATGGAATCTCAGATGACAGCACAAATATATTTTATCCTTACAAAGGAGTTCAGATGTCAGAGCACTCCCCCCCGCCCCCCAACCAAAACTGTGGTTAATAAGAAAGCCACTTTCAGTAACAGAAACAGCAAGGAGCATGTTGCTAATGGTTTAAAACAGAGCCCCATGTACTTCCACAAAACTAAGACAAAGTCTCGGGGGGAGGGTAGACAGATTCCTTTAGCTAAGGTTATAATCTTTCCTGGCCTTTAAAAAAATGCGATTGTTGTACTGTTAGGAAAAATACATGAATGGTTGTCCCTGGGGATGGAAAGCTGATACTGCTGACAAGTAGACCTTGAAAGCCAACCACTGCTGATTTAGGTGTAAGTCTAGGATAACAGTTCCCAACTGCTGGTCTGCAAAATGCTGGCTGCCAGGCCCCGGTGGCTCTGGGGGCCAAGGCTGTGTACACTGCCCAGCACCTCCCCTCCTGCTGTGGCTGTTGGGAGAGGCATGGCCTGCCCTGCCTCTCAGCTAACCACTGCCAGGCAGGGTCTCCTCTTGGATGCGGAAGAGGGTTCGCTGTGTGGCACAATGGCCCTGCAGAGCCTGGCACAGCAGTCTTAGAGCAACCATGACCTGGGCAGCAGCCCTCAGCTGGCAGGCAGCACAGAGCTAGATGAGGGGGATGGGGCAGGCACTGGGGGGCAAAGCTAGTGCTGGGGGGGTGGAGGCTCTAAGAGGCAGGGGGCTGGTACTGGGGAGAGAAGCTAATACTGGGGGGCTGTGGGGGCAGGGCTAGTACTGGGGAGCTCTAAGGGATGAGGGCTCTAAGAGGTGGGGGGCTGACACTTGGGCATCCAGGGTGGGGAGTTGGTACAGGGGAGCTCTGGAGGTAGGGCTAGTAGTGGGGGGATTACAGGGGCAGGCCTGGCACTAGGGGGCTCTGGGAACAGGGCTAATATTGGGGACTAGCAGTGGGGAGTTGGGTGCGGTGGGGCTCCAAGGGCAGGAGGCTGGCCCTGGGGAGGGTTGGGTGCAGGGGACTCTAGGGTCAGTGGCTGATGCTGGGAGATAGTGGAGGGGTGGGGGGCTCTAGGAGTTAGAGCAGGCAGTGGGGGGGTGGGGGTGGTGTCAGGGTGTACTGGCATTTTATTTGCATATTTGCTATTTGCATAATGAATATACAGCTCTGCAAATAAAATGCTAGTCCACCAATAGTTTGTGAATGGGTTTGCCGGTCCATGATAGAAAAAGAAGTTGGGAACTACTGGTCTAGCTTTCTTCTAACCAAAACCAAAACAAACAAACCCTGCAAACTTTTTCTGAGCAAGTCTCCTTAGGATTTACTAGTGGATCCTCCAAGTTGTTAAATGAAACTTCCACACCTTCAGGAAAGCAGCTGACTAAGATCTTGGGATTTTAAGTCTAGGTCCAAGGGAAGCAAAACTGGAACCTTGACTAACCATTCAGTGGAGTGGAGAATTACTGCTGCTGGAACCATCAGTATAATGCCAGCATGGTTCTATTTAATCTTTACCACCACACTATGTAGGAGTGGGATGGGTAGGGAGAGGTGGTGAAATATAGCAGAGCTTGTTCAATCAGGGCAGAAGGAAAGCCTCAGAACTGGAACTGTGACTCTCTAGAGAGCAACAATGATGGCATTTCCTGATGGCTTTGATCCCCATTGCTGGAAAAATCCATCTGGATACATTGTGTAGCGAGAGACCACTCTGCCTATGTCTACACTGCAGAGTTTTTCTGGAAAAACAATACTTATGCCCACACTGCTATTGCATTCTTTCGACAGAAAGTCTAAAGAAGGGAGGGGTTTTTCTCCACTGGCGGTAAACCTCATTCAACGAAGCAGCAGCCTTTTTCCAAAAAAAGCTTTTTTCGGAAAAAGGCACGTGGACATAGAGAGTATTTTTTTGAAAGAGGCCTCCAGGAAAAAGCACAGGTGCCCTGGTGGCCACTCCACCTACAGTTATCACAACTGAAATGTGAGATAGCATCCACTGAATGTGGAGACTAGCTTTTGAAAAAGCAGATCGCTTTTTTGTTGTGCTTTTGCAGTGTGGACGCTCTCTTTCGGAAGAAGTTTTTTTTGGAAGATCTCTTCCGGGAAAGCTTCTTCCAAAAGAAGGCTGCAGTTTAAAAATAGCCTCTAAGAGAACAGGCTTTTCCCCTTCACTTGAAGTATCAATCCAGAATATGAGCCCCATAGCACTTCAAGCAGCTTGACTATGGGCAGCGCACAGCTACTGCCCCAACCCACGAGACAAAGGGTTTGAAGTCTGGTGACTGAAGTATCCCTTAGCACTGGGAAATGGAAATGCCAAACTAGGGCTAGAAAATCCCTGTTTAGTCAGTTAACTGGTTAAATGCCATGTTTAACCTGTTAACCACTTAAAGGGGGAAGGGAGAGGCATGCTGCTCAGACAAGCCAGAGCGCCACTCCCCCCTGGCACTGCTCAGGGCCCACACTGGACTGGGGGGTGGCGCTGCTCCAGCCCCTGATGGTTAACTGTGACTGGTAATCATCACCCAGCAAGGCTGATGCTTACTGGATAACCACTCACACATCCCTATCCCACACCAGGACCAAAAAGAAACAGCCCCAATCTATGCTAAGGTAAGTAGGAATTACTATAAAATCTGAAAACTACTATACATTTTTAATCAAAACACAGAGCATCTACTAAGGCATGCCAAGTAATTCCAATAGCTGTCATGGGCAAGGAGGCTCTGAGAAGGCTGGACCCTTTATACCAGCATACAGAGGCATGCAACAGAGGATGCTTGCACTGCCCTGTTGAGTACTCACCGCGGGGAAAAAATTCCAACAACTGCAAATGAGACACAGGCACAAAAGGGTGAATACATGTATGCAATCTCTTAAAGAAGGGGGTATACAGTTGGTTATGCTGGTTGTGACAGCAGGAGGGTACTGCCTGGGAAGGATTATTACAGTTGCTTTGTGAACATTGTTATGGGTACGTTTAGACTACAAGGCTCTTTTGAAAAAGCCTCTTTTGAAAGAGATCGTCTAGACATCCACAAGACTCTTGAAAAAGCGATCTGCTTTTTCGAAAGAGAACACCCAGGCAATCTGGATGCTCTCTTTCGAAAAAGCCCTGTTTGCATTCAAGAACACCTTTTTTTGAAAAAGACATTCTTCTTCGTAAAATGAGGTTTACCGCTGTTGAAAAAACCCCCACTGTGTTCTTTCGATTCAATTTCAAAAGAACACGACGGCAGCCTAGATGCAGGTGAAGTTTTTTTTAAAAAAGGCTACTTTTTTTTTTAAAAAAAAGCTGTGTAGTCTAGACATAGCCTATGTTAGCACAAAGTGGACATAACACAAGCGTTTCTGAATTTTTCTGTAGATTGTCCAGCAAACAAACAAATCAAGTGTACTCATAACAGTATAGTAGCTCAGGCTGTTTTAAACGTAATCATGGAAGAGACTTCTAACTTTCATTGTTTTGTTTTTTGGAAGTTACATCACTTTTATTTGTGAGAAACATCACCCACACCGCACATTTTCATATAGATCTTACAAAGGAAAGCAGAAATTTCTCCTCCACATATCCTGAAATTAAGCAGGACTGGCACAAAAAACCCCAAAAAATCCCTTATCACACATGGGAGGTTTTAGCACCAGCATCCAGTAGAAAAGCTTTTGACTTAAAATTTCACTTCTTTGGTTGGGTTCCCCCCTCCTCTTTTCTTAGTTTGGTACCAGAAGAAAAACTGGAGGAGGAAAAATACAATAGAGAATTGGTAAAATTTTAAAAAACCCCACAGTTGCCATGGAAGCTGGGGAAGTCGTTGTGACTCTCACTCTTTTTCTATGCATCTGCTGCAGGCGTTCCCTGGATCTCGGTTGCTGGTATGATTTTTTTTCTAATTTCTCTTAAGTTCCGATGTTTCAGATCTTCATTGTTTTTGTCACTTGTTTTCATTTTATTGCTTGGATCTTTCTTTGGTGTTATTTTTATAATTACACTTTTGGACACCTGTAGAAAAGGTCAAATCAAATAAGTGATTTTTTTATTTAATTCTTCAAATACTCGCCACTCCATTAACTTCTAGGTCTTTGTGCTCATTTTAAACCAAGTTTGTAGCTACACCAGCAGGAAATATAGTATAAAAATAATAAGCCTGTAAGATTGTTGGCTCTATGCACAGCTATTATCCATGCACAACATGGATAGTAGCTGTGGCCAGTCACAGTGTGCTGTTCTTCTCAGCAACCATGCCTGGCTTGGCACAATTGTCTACTTGTAACCAGTTAAATCACTTATTTTGCAATGCAGACAGACAGCCACTTCCTGACAATGCTTTTGTAACTGGCTGGTTGGTCCGCCTTCCTCCAAGATCTTTGACTAGGTAGCCATTCTGGAGCATTCTGCACTTCAATCTGCTGGTGCTGCTCTACATGCATGTTGTAGTAACATGAAGGCCTAAAACATAAGCCCATGCAGCACAGGCCTGGTCTGAGGCCTTGCTAACAATGGACAAAACATGGCTAACACAAAGCAAAGGTAAGCTGTGAGCAAGAGGCAGGCCCCAGCTCACAGAACTTGGCACAAACAGGGCTGAGACTGCAAAACATTATGACTGCTACTGGTCATAAGTGGAAAGCACATGGTATCACTAGCTCATTAAAAAAGACCTTACCCACTCTTCACAGATACAGACTCAGGTTCAGGAAAGGGTCTAAAATGACAGCATGCTGGATAGAGATGATCTAATCAAATCACGAGGTACAGGGTGATGGGTGGCATCTAAGTAGCGTCAGAGGGTGGTAACATGACATCAGCAGTGAGATGTGACTTGTTGTACCTATATACAAGGTGGTGTCTGGGGGGCGGGGAATCTTTGTACAACCTAGGGTGGTGGTGGAAATTTCCCACTGACTGAGTCATTCCATTGTGGCAAGTACATATGCATAGTGGTTCAGCAGAGTCTACTGACAATTATTACTGTACTTCGCTTAACAATAAACCAGGCCTGGCACCTTCAATCCTGATCTGGTTTGTGGTCTTTCGGGGCTCTCTTGGGGTCTGCTGTGGAAACTAAGTGTACAAGTCGACACGGCACACATCACTGAGCACACATGCAAGCAGCCTTCTGGTTATCATCATAAATGGAGCCAGAGACCGGTGAAGACACCTCAGCAATAAATCCCAACTCCCTCCTTGAATAATTACACGTCTGCTAGGCACTCTGTCCCCTGCTAAGGTGCTACAGGATGCTACCAGATATTCCCAGAATTCACCAACACAAATACAGTGAGACAGTGTTGTCATTCACACATGGCTGTGTTGTGAAAATGCTGTTGTGAGAGTTGACACAAACACAGCAGAGACAAAATGCTCAGGTTTGTTTCGGCTGTGTATTAGTGATACAGATACTGTTGAGTCTGTTTTATGTATAGCATCTATAAACAGTGATGGAAAACTGACTGTATTGGAACAGTGTTATTAACACAATAAAACAGTTTGATACTACTGGTGTGGATAGGAAGAAAAGCCTATCCTCATGGTATACAATTATGGTTCAGGCCTTTAAATGTTAGAGATCCTAATCCATCTCTAATGCAATTCCTTTGAGATCAGAGGAGTTAGGCTAAGCTTTTAACTCAAAGTTGAGCCCTCAGAAAAAATTCCTGGATTCCTCCTGATAGAAACTATTTTGGGATAAAGTCTCTCTCTCAGCCCCTAATCCTGATGTCTGCTCTTCCTCCTACACCCAAGTCTTATAGGAGCTTATGGGCAGGCACCACAGCAGAGAAAA
The DNA here is from genome assembly GCA_032595735.1 of Pelochelys cantorii. Taxonomy (NCBI): domain Eukaryota; kingdom Metazoa; phylum Chordata; order Testudines; family Trionychidae; genus Pelochelys; species Pelochelys cantorii. The sequence continues at coordinate 214,029,235 of CM064326.1, forward strand.
ATACATTTTAGGAAGAAAAATGGGGAGGAGTTGCCTGAACTTCTAATGTCAAGAAAAGGAAGTCTCTACCTGGAGATAGCTCTGGGACTGGGGCTGAGGATCCTTCACACACAGCTAAGGAACTGATGAAGATTTAAAATCATTTCTGTGCTATGGAATATAATTGTGCTATTCTGCATAAGGGAAGTTGCCTGACATTCCATTGACTGGCCATCAGGTGGTACTATTACATATCTGATTTATTACATGCTTTAAGGCAAGCGGTTCCCAACCTTTTCCAGATGGGGACCCATTTTGACAATTCAGGAAGACTTGGTGACCCAAGGCAATTCAAAAACAGGGGAAGGAGGGAAGACAGAGCCACCTGTGTAAACAGTTCGCGATTCTTTTGAAATGTAATGGCAACCCATATTTGGGTCCCGACCCATAGGTTGGGAAACCCTGCTTTAAGGAAAGGGAGAGGGCTTTTCCTTCTTTCAGACACAGCCAATTTTTTTTTGCAAATACTTGTTTCCTGAGAGACTGCCATATGGATACAGATAAAGAAAGGAAGAAATACAAGGAGGAAGGAGCAATAAAGGAGGACTCCTGATTCGTATGGAGAAGGTAGGGCAATCGACTAGTTATATAATGTGTCGGTACACAAATGCAAGAAGCCTGGGAAACAAACAGGAAGAATTAAAGTCCTGGCACAGTCAAAGAACTATGATTTGACTGGAATAACGGAGACTTGGTGAGAGGACTCACATGACTGAAGCACTGTCATAGAAGGGTATAAACTGTTCAGGAAGGGCAGACAGGGGAGAAAAGGAGGAGGAGTTGCACTATATGTAAGAGAGCAGTATGATTGCTCAGAGCTCCAGTATATAGAGGGAGAAAAGCCTGTTGAGAATCTTTGGGTTAAGTTTAGAGGCAAGAGCAACAGAGGTGATATTCTGGTTGGTGTTTGCTATTGACCACAGATCAGGAGGATGAGATAGACGAGGCTTTCTTCAGACAACTAAGAGAAGCTTCTCGCTCACAGGCCCTGGTTCTCATGGGGGACTTTAATCACCCTGACATCTGCTGGGAGACCAACACAGCAGTACACAGGCAATCCAGGAAGCTTTTGGAGAATGTTGGGGATAACTTCCTGATACAAGTGCTGAAGGAACCAAGCAGGGGCCATGCACAGCTTGACCTGCTGCTCACAAACAGGGAGGAACTAGTAGGGAAAGTAGATGTGGGTGGCAACCTGGCAGCAGTGATCATGAGATGGTAGATTTCAGGATCCTGACCAAAGGAAGAAAGGGGAGCAGCAAAATACACACCATGGACTTCAGAAAAAACTCCCTCAGAGAACTGATGGGCATGATCCCCCGGGATGCTAACATGAAGGGGAAAGGAGTACAGGAGAACTGGCAGTATTTTAAAGAAGCCTTATTGAATGCACAGGAACAAATCATCCTGAAGAGCAGTAAGAAAAGCAAATATGGCAGGCGACCAGGTTGGCTTAGCAGGGAAATCCTTGGTGAGCTTAAACACAAAAAGGGAGGCTACAAGAAGTGGACATATGGACAAATGAGTAGAGAGGAGTATTAATATATTGTTCAAGAACGCAGGGGTGTAATCAGAAAGAGCAAAGCGCAATTGGAATTGCAGCTAGCAAGGGATGTGAAGGGTAACAAGAAAGGTCTCTACAGGCATGTTAGCAATAAGAGGGTGATCAGGGAGGGTGTGGGGCCCTTACTGGATGAGGGAGGTAACCTAATGAGAGAAGATGTGGGAAAAGCTCAAGTACTCAATGCTTTTTTTGCCTTGGTCTTCACAGACAAGGTCAGCTCGCAGAATGCTGCACTAAGCAGCACAGTATGGGAAGAACGTGAGCAGCCCTCAGTGCAGAAAACAGGTGAAGTACTATTTAGAAAAGCTAGGCATACAAAAATCCATGGGTCTGGATTTAGTGCATCCGAGGGTACTGAGGGAGTTGGCAAATGTCATTGCAGAGCCTTTGGCGATTATCTTTTAAAAACTCATGGAGATCGGGAGAGGTCCCAGATGATTGGAAAAAGTCAAAGGCAGTGCCCATCTTCAAAAGAGGGAAAAAGGACAATCCAGGAAACTACAGACCAGTCAGCTTCACCTCAGTCCCCGGAAAAATCATGGAGCGGATCCTCAAGAAAACCATTTTGAAGCACTTGGAAGAGGGGACGTGATCGGGAATAGTCAACGTGGATTCACTAAGGGCAAGTCACGTTTTCAATGGCTCAATGTCTGGTTGGCGGTCAGTTTCTAGCAGAGTGCCCCAAGGATCGGTTCTATGGCTGGTTTTGTTCAACATCTTTATTAGTGACCTGGATGAGGGGATGGTTTGCACCCTCAGCAAGTTTGCAGAGGACATTAAACTAGGGGGAAGAGGTAGATTCATTGGAGGGCAGGGATAGGGTCCAAAGTGACCTAGACAAATTGGAGGATTAGGTCAAAAGAAATCTGATGAGGTTCAACAAGGACAAGTGTAGAGTCCTGCACTTGGGACAGAAGAATCCCAAGCATTGTTACAGGCTGGGGACCGACTGGCTAAGCAACAGTTCAGCAGAAAAGGACCTGGGGATTACAGTGTATGAGAAGCTGGATGTGTGTCAACAGTGTGCCCTTGTAGCCAAGAAGGTTAATGGCATATTAGGGTTCATTAGGAGGATCATTTCCAGCAGATCTAGAGAAGTGATTACTGCCCTTTATTCAGCATTGGTGAGGCCACATCTGGAATTGTGTGTCCAGTTCTGGGCTCCCCACTATAGAAAGGATGTGACTGCATTGGAGAGAGTCCAACAGAGGGCAACCAAAATCATTAGGGGGCTGGAGCACATGACCTACAAGGAGAGGCTGAGGGATTTGGGCTTATTTAGTGTGCAGAAAAGAAGAGAGGGGGGATTTGATAGCAGCCTTCAACTTCCTGAAGTGAAGTTCCAGAAAAGATGAAGCAATGCTGTTCTCAGTAGTGATGGATAGCAGAATGAGGAGCAATGGTCTCAAGTTGCAGTGGGGGAGGTCTAGGTTGGATATTAGGAAAAACTATTTCCCTAGGAGGGTGATGAAGCACTGGAATGGGTTCCCTAGGGAGATGGTCGAATCTCCATCCCTAGAGGTTTTTAAGTCCTGGCTTGACAAAGCCCTGGCTGGAATGATTTAGTTGAGGTCCTGCTTTGGGCAAGGGGGCTGGACTCAAGGACCTCCTGAGTTCTCTTCCAGCCCTAAGATTCTATGAAAGCAGCTTGGGCTCCTTGAATACCCACTGATGTGGAGCCAGTATCCGAGGTCTCCATGGTTGCCATCACATAAACCCAAATCCCTCTAGCTGTAGTGTCTAACAGGATGTTGGCAAGTGACTTGTGAGCCTGTCCTGGAGTTAGGTAGCTGTGTCAATGTGCAAAGTGTAAATTAAGAGGGTAGTGGCTCGCTAATTATGAGGTTACAGGACAAAGGAAAAAGTGTCATTTAAACTCTGTGTTCTCCTATATTCCTTACCTAATGGGTGTTAAAGGTGCCTTTGGGGCTGGACATCATTCAGCACTGCTCTGCTCAGTCACTGGAGCAGGGTCCTCAGCAGGTGTTTCGGCCACCTTGGTCTGGAAAAAAAAAAAAAAAAAAAAAGCTGCATGCAGTAGGCAAACAATGATTTCCAGCCTCTTCCTCTACTCCATATTAAATGAGTAATTCAAGCTCAGAAATCACAAGAAAAAGGAATCCTCAAACATTGACCATAGTAGAGTTTTGCCTTTAGGACACTACTTTAAATTCAGATCCAGGATGGAGGAAGATCAGCTGTCTCGTGTGGATTGGTGTTAAAGACTCAGAGCCTTTCATTGATAAGCTTCTTGCTGGACTCTGCAACTAGGTCACTGGCACTGACTGGTTCAAAACAGTCAGGGAATGGGAGCAGCACCCTGTTTCAAGAGCTAAATGGTTCAGAGAGATGGGGAAAAGCAAGAGAGTTCCATCACCTCAAGGGCACTGGTTCTAGTTCAGGACTGAGAGTTATTTCCATCTGATGGCTGTTTAATATCTGTATTACTTCTCGAGCAACTTTCTAGTGGGACAGGTTGATTATATCAAATACAGCCATCCCTGCCAAAATTGGTGCCAAATGTAGTCTCAACACTTGACTAGGACATCACACACCCTGGCCTTTCAGCACAGGTTTAAGCACATGAGCAGCACAGGAGGGAAACTCAGACAGCTCTCTAACCCTTAGATGTACACATTGGTAGCACCAGTCCCAAAACCCACATCTGCCCTCTCCCCACTGCCAGAGATGCTCTCACCTCTTTGCCATCTTGAGAGGGAGCATTAGGTGGGCGGGGTCGGCGCCGATAATTATATGGGCGTCGGTAACCACGGCGAGCTGGCTGCTGGCTCACAGCAGTAGCCTCTTGCTGGTTCTCCTTGTTTTCAGCCTCTCCAACCACTGGTGCAGGCCGTGGACGTGGGGGACCCCTGAAGAGGGGCAATACAGAGAAAACAGGAAATAAAAAAAAAATACATGTACAAAACTGCTACCAGAAGAACCTACCTCGGTGACAAGAATCATCTCAAGCAAATTTCCTTTGAACTGTAGCAGGCCAAACTCACAATGAAGTATGAAATTAAAACAACTATTCCAGATTCTTATTCCACACTAAGAGTGCCTTTCAGCTAAACTACACAAAACACTTGGAAATGGATTAAGCTTTAAAAATCACATGAAGGTATTCTGTGTGAAGTAAGTGTCCACACAAGGAACCTGTTGTGGAATAGTGGAAAAGCTATTTTAATGCAGACAAGTCCCTGATCTTAAGGTCCTTCCTCAAACCTTGCCAACTCTCAAGTCCCTGAAGAAAATGTCTGAACAGCAGGATATTGCCCTGATTAAAATCAAGACTTCAATTGTCCTTACAGATCTTGAAAGGTAAGATTTCAAGTGGTCAATCTACACTGCAAACAAAATTAAAAAAAAAATTTGAATAGCACAAGTCTGAGCTGAGGTCAACAGTCTCAGGCTTGTGAAGCTCACACTACGGGACTAAATATCAAGTGTGGTCATCCCCACTTGGGCTGGAGCCCAGTTCTGAAACCCAGCACAGGTGGAGGGTCTTAGAAGCCAAACTCCAGCCTGATTGGGAACATCTACACTCCCTTTTATTAGGCCCCACAGCAGTTGGCCCAGACTCCAGGATTTGCTGTTATGTTTTGCTTTGGGTTTTTACTGCAGCACAGATACATAGAACACAAAGTGAGACAAATTTCAGGATGTTGCCAATTACTGAGGCACCAGAAACTAGGGAAGAGGATAGGGAATTAAATACCCTATTCTAGGTCAGTAGTGGTTTGAAAGGCACATACCTGCGATAGCGTGCACGATAAGAGGGATTCCGATGGACTTGCTGATGAAGTTGTGCTCCTTCTGGGACCACATCCTTGATCTCCCCATCACCACCCTAAGACCAAACAAAAAGATGGATGTGTGGGGAATTGATGGAGAATCTCTAAACTACAATAGATTGGAGTAAAAGACAGCTAGTCCTTCCCCTTCTGATCATGAGACAAGAGGGGAATGTGATAAAATTAAACACAGTAAATTTAGAGCAAATCAAAGGCAGTGTAACTTCATGGTGCATAAGATGATCCCATGGAATTCTCTGCTCCAGGACAGGAGATGAAATGGGGATTGTATCAAAGTGGGGATTGTGTTCACTCAGCTTGCTTTATTATGTTGCATATGATTTCTACAGTCCTGTAGTAACCCAGTGAGTCTGCCTCAGTTTCCCTGGGCACTGCTCTACTATCTGGCTGCGACTCGTGGAAGGAGTATGCAGCACATCATGTAGGCAATTTTCACTGTAACCTGAGCCTGGGAGGGTGACACCTTTTTTTGCCCAGGGAAGATAGACAAAGGGAGAGGCAGGGCTGCCTGCAGGCTGGGATTAATTGCTGAATATGTGGGTGCTCTCAGAGGGCTTGAAGCAAGAAGGGGAGACCAGAGACCAGGCCCCTTCTCCCAAGATGGATTGTGATGACTGCTCCTGGTTCCTCTGCTAACAAGAAGTCTGTGCTACGCTTTATCCCTGTGAACCAAGAACATCATAAGAACTGCTGTACTGATTCAGACCAACGGTCCATTTAGCCCAGTATCCTGTCTGCGGACAGTGGCCAATACCAGATGCCCCAGAGTGAGGGAACGCAACAGGTCGTTCTCACGTGATCCCTCCCATGTCACCCATTTCCAAACAGAGGCTAAAAACACCATTCCAACCCATCTTGGCTAATAGCCATTGATGGACCTAACCTCCATGAATCTATCTAGCTCATTTTTGAACCCTGTTAAAGTACTAGCCTTCACCACATCCTCTGTCAAGGAGTTCCACAGGTTGACTGTGCACAGAGTGAAGAAAAACTTCCTTTTGTTTGTTTTAAACCTGCTGCTTATTAATTTCATTTGGTGACCCCTAGTTTTTATATTGTGGGCATAAGTAAATAACTTTTCCTTATTCACTTTTTCCACACCAGTCATGATTTTATAGATCTTTTCCATAGCCCCCCTTAGTCTTCTCTTTTCTAAAATGAAAAGTCCCAGTCTTTTTAATCTCTCTTCATATGGAACCCACTCCAAAGCCCTAATAATTTTTGTTGCCCTTTTCTGAACCTTTTCCATTGCCAATATATCCTTTTTGAGATAAGGAGACCACTTCTGTATGCAGTATTCAAGATGTGGGCATATAGAGAGGCAACAAGCTATTTTGTTTTATTCTCTAACCCTTTCTTAATGATTCCTAACATTCTATTTTCTTTTTTGACTGCCGCTGAATACTGAATGGATGTTTTCAGAGAACTATCCACAATGACTCCAAGCTCTGTCTTGAGTAGTTGTAGCCTTCTGTTCTACCTGCTGGCTGAGAATCATCTTGCTGCCAATTGGGGTGCAGGGCCCCACAATATTCATCACCACCTTCTGGAAAGGCTCCTCTATGATGGGCCAGGGCCTAGGGCAGCTTTCTCCTTGTGCCGGGTTTTCCCCACCCACTGGCAGGAGTCACAGGACCAGCAGTACCATTGGACAGCAGCCAAGACCCTAGGCCAGTAAAAATCCTGTAGCAGCCTCTTCCTAGTGCACTGGATCCCCTGGGATCCTGAGAATGGAATACATCCTGGGCGTGGTAGATTAAGCTATTCGCTACCTTGAGGCCATGACTCTGTCCTTTATCGAGGCAGACACTGTGGCAGATGCACTGCTGGCCATTTTCAGCAGGGTGGGGTTCCTCAAGGAAATCCTCACAGACGTGGGGTTCCTCAAGGAAATCCTCACAGACCAGGGGTCCAATTTCATGTCAGCCCTGCTCTGGTGCTTGTGGGAGAAATGTGGAGTCCAGCACACCTGGGCCTCAGTATATCACCACCAGTCCAACAGCTGGTGGAGAGCAGTGTTCCCTCTGAGATTTTCCATCCATGAGCAGAGTGAGTTTTGTCTTGTGCGCCACCAATGAGGTCATATGCGCTTGTTTGGATGTGTGCCTCTGTGGCACCCACTAGTGGCGCTGCTCCCCAGTGCTATGAAATTGTGTTTTTACCACAGAGTAACTTAGGGTATGCCTACACTACAGAGGTTTTTTTTGAAAAAAAATGGCCATTTTTCCAAAAAAACTTGAGTTACATCCACATTGCAATTGCGTTTTTCGAAAGAAAACTGAAAGAACAGAGGGGTTTTTCTGACATTGGTAATTATCACTCTGTGAGGAAGAAGCCTTCTTCCAAAAGAGCTATTTCGGAAAAAGGTGTATGGTTGGGGAAGAGGGAGTTCTTTCGCAAGAAGAGGAAAGAGGAAAAAGCACAGGTGTCCATTCTGCTCATATTAATCACAGATACATGCAAGATAGTGTCCATTCAGTGTGGATGCTATCTTTCAAAAAAGCAGATCGCTTTTTCGATGCACTTTTGCAGTGTGGACGCTCTTTCGGAAGAAGTTTTTCCAGAAGATCTTTTCTTGCAGTCCCTTCCAATCTGGCCCGTGGTGGAGTCTGATGGGCAGCAATGAGCAGCAGCAAGCACGGCTTGGCCAGTGACTTTCCAGGCAGGGCAGAAAGTTGAAGCCAGCATGAGAGGAGAAGGCTGGGCAGCCGCTAAGGTGTCTGCAGCAAGCTCCTACTCCCGCCTAGCAACAGGTCCCAGCCCATCCTCGCCCAGCCCGGGGCACCTGGCACTACGCTGCTGCCCTACTCAGCGCTCTTCATCTCTGACTGGGGCCACGGGCCACCCACTATGTGGCTCTGGCCCCAGCCAGGCCACTGGAGCAGCTACCACCTGCCATGCGACCTGCAGCTCCAGCCCTGGGGAAGTCCAGTGCCATGTAGTGGCTGCCTTGCTGCTCTTGGGGTGGGGTAGCTGCCCACCATTTCGCCAAATTCTTGGTGTGCGCCCACACAGGCACACACCTTAAAGGGAACACTGTTCGAGAGATTCAATGGGATACTAAAGCAGATGCTAAAACCTTTATGCACCAGCAACCCCAGGATTGGGACAAGTACTTACCCCACCTGCTGTTTGCACAGAGAGGTGCCCTAAGAGTCCACAGGATTCTCCCCATTTGAACTATTGTATGGGAGAAAAATGAGGGACAGGGTTCCCTAAGGTGTGCGGTTGCCCCGCCCTGGAGCAGCCCTGGCCCTAGCTTCATCCCTTACTCAGGGCTGGAGCTGTGGGCTGTGTGGCAGACAGCCGCTGCTCCAGCAGCCCCAGCTGGGGCCAGAGGCGGAACACACATCACGAGCAGCCTGTGGCTGCTGCAGTGGCCCCAGCCAGGGCCAGAGCCCGAGCCAGCATTGCCATCAGGTGGGGCCGGCAGCCCCGTGCCACAGGACCCAACCCGGGAGCAGCAGCCAGGGTCACATGGTGGCTGCCCAGCCTCTCCTGGGGCAGACCGCGTGGTGGAGCCACAAACAGGGGTGCACTGCTCCTGGGTTGGGGGTGTGCGGCTGGGGAGTGGCCATTGGAGGAGTTGCATTCTCCTCACCCTGCAGGCGGGAGGCGCTGGGCAGCACAAGGACAAATTGAGGCATTAGTGGTGACAGGGGGCTGGCCAGCAGATCAGGCAGGGTCAGCGGCGCTGAGCAGGAAGAACAAGGCTAAGAACCAACAGGGGCCTGTGGAGCGCAGCAGGGAGGTGACCCAGCTCAACTTGTTGGTCACCTACATCATGGGCAGTCAGCACATCCAGAGCCAATGGTCCAAGCTGCTGCCCTGTCTGCACTTGTTCTGCCTGCGCTGTCTGCCACAGCCTGACAGCTACTTCATGCCACCCCCACCCACCCCGCCTCATCCCCCTTCCCAAGCAACTCCAAGGAGCTGCAGCCTCCTGCGCCCCCTTCCTTGCTGGGCCCTTGGCCAAGCTCACCCCTGCACTGCACACTGGGTAAGTTGTCTGTAATGGCACGTGCTTTTTATTGTTAAGATCCATCTGATCTCTGGGATATTTCGAGGAAATTGCTACATATAGTAGCAGAAATCTCATACTATGCCAGTCATTTAACCAAAAAAATGGGGAAGACCGTTTAAAAATGTAAAAAGTTTTTAAAAAATGCAACAAAAATGCCTCTCTGTAATAATGTGGGTAGGTCTCTTATTTGTATGCTTATTCTATGAATATACTGAGTTCAATAGGCGATTAGAAAGTGCTGGTGGTGGGGGAAGCAGGGAGCCATCCCTCAGCAAATGAGGATTGGTAAGGGACAGCATCACAACTATTTGCTCTGAATATTTTACTTCCTCCTCACCAACCGACCCACAAGAAGGGGGGGGGGCTTGTGACTAAAGGGCTTGTGTTTATTTAAAGGCAGCCCCCAACAGCTCATTATCAGTAATTATTCCTTAGACACATTTTCTGTCACTGACTTATGTACATACTAAGTTCTCTCTACGCTCGGGCTGCTCTGCAGGAGCTGGAGCTCTGGCCATTCTCCCCTCCCACACCCCTCTTCCCACCTCTCACTGCCTTCTGGCTCTGTGAGCCCCCTGTCCCCTTCAGCCCCCTGCCAGCTTCCCTCCTCTGGCTTCCCACATCGCTGCCCAAGCCCCCCACTCCCTGCAAACCCTGAGCTGGGAGAGTCTCTTGGGGAACAGCACCACCGGTGGGTGCCACAGAGGCACACATCCAAACAAGCACTCATGACCTCACTGTTGGTGCACAAGACAAAACTCCCTCCGCTCATGGAACCCCTGCACTTGCTGAGGGATGAATGGGAGGGAGAAGCCTCCCCAGATGGAGAACTAGGGTACTGGCTTTCTGAGAAAAGCTCAGAGAGCTCATGGGCCTGGCCAGAGAGAACTTAGACAGGGCCCAAGGGAAGCAGAAGGTCTAGTACGTCCACAATGCATGGGCCCGTACCTACGACACTGGGGACCAGATGATGGTTCTCATTCCTGTGCAGAAGAACAAGCTGGAAGCAGCCTGGGACAGGCGCTTTGAGGTCATCAAGCAGCTGAATGAGGTGAGCTATGTGGTGGAGCTGTCCAACTGGGCGCACAGCCAGCGGGGGCACCATGTCAATCCGATGAAGCCATACTGGGGCAGGGAGAATTTGGTGCTGGCCATGTGCAGGCACTGGGAGGGGCCAGGAGATGACACCCTGGTGGATCTGTTCCTTAGGACCAGAGCTGACTCCTTGCTGGAATCTCTCCCCCTCTCTGACCAGCTCACCCCTACCCAGCAGACAGAGATCAGAGAGGTGCTGCACTCCTCCCACCAGCAGCTGCTCTCCAACAAGCCCGGTCTCACCAACCTGGCTGTACACCAGACAGAGACAGGCAGCCACGCCCCTACACATTGCTCCCCATTCAGAGCCAAATGGAAGATGGCTCAGGACCTAGAAAGAGAGGTTCAGGAGATGCTGGGCCTAGGGGAGATCCAACCATTCTCCAGCTCCTAGGCCTATCCTGGGGTGCTGGTCCCCAAAGACAGATTGGCTTCCAATAGTCTACACAGAACTGGATCAATGCCATCACCATGTCTGCTGCCTACCCCATGCCTAGGCGTGACGAGCTCCTAAGGCAAGCTGTGGGGAGCTCGCTACCTCACTACCATAGACCTCACCAAGGGCTATTGGACCCCGATGCTGAGCTGAAATCTGTATTTATTACCCCTGTGGGGCTCTATGAGTTCCTGGTTCTGGCTTTTGGCCTCAAGGGGGTACCTGTCACTTTCCAGCACCTCGGGGACCAGTTATTGAGGGGGATGGGGAGTTTTGCCCTGGTTTACATTGATATTTGTGGTTTTAGCCAGACATGGGAGGACCATGTGTCCCAGGTCAGCCAAGCACTAGATCAGCCACAGGGGGCTGGGCTGACTAAAGGCTGGGAAGCACAAGGTGGGGATGGCAGAGGTGTCTTACTTGATCCATAAGGTGGGGAGTGGCTGCTTAAAGCCAGAGCCAGCCAAGGTGGAGTCCATCAGACTGGCCAGCTCCCCAGACCAAGAAGCAGGTCCAGGCCTTCACTGGGATGGTGGGGTACTACTGGAGGTTTGTGCTCCACTTTAGCTCCATTGTCGTCCCGATCACAGAGCTGTGTAAGGAGAAGCCAGACAAGGTGGTCTGGACCAAGCTGTGCCAGAGAGCTCTCTTTGTGCTGAAAGAGGCCCTGGTCAGAGCCCCAATGCTGGTAAACCCAGACTGACACAAGCCCTTCATGGCACTCACAGATGCCTCAGACACAGGACTGGGGGCAGTGCTAATGTAGATGGATGAAAAGGGGAAGCGACACCCCATTGTGTAGTTGAGTAAGAAGCTGCTGTCTCTATGCAGCCATAGAGAAGAAATGCCTGGCCCTGGCATGGGCCTTTAGAAAGCTGCAGCTGTATCTGTTTGGGCTGCACTTCACAGTGTACACTGACTGTCTCCCCTTACCTGGCTGCACCCAACAAAGGGGGCCAATGCCAAGCTGAAGCCTGCTCCTGTAGGCTTATGACATGGAGGTGTTCTGTGTTAAGGGGAGTGCTAATGTCATAGCGGATGCTTTATCCCAGAGCAGGGGGGTCTGAACTTCCCCAGGCCACGGGCTATGTGACCCCGTTCAGTTCAGTCTCGAAGGAGGGAAATGTGATGAAGTGGGGACTGTGTTCGCTCTTATATTGCATGTGATTTCTACTGTGCTGCAGTAACCCTGTGTGTCTGCACCTCAGTTTCCCCAGACACTGCTCTACTATCTGGCTGTGACTCACTGAGGAAGGATGCAGCACGTCATGTAGGCAATGGTCACTGTAACCTGAGCCTGGGAGGGGGTCTCTCCTTGTGGGCCAGCTCCCGCCTGGCATCCCATGTTGCTGCCTCTAGCACGGAGTGGCAGGGGGTTCCTCGGGCGTGGGGCCAGAGTGCATTAGCTGCAGGCCCAACCCTCAGTGACTATAGAATAGTTGAGTAACTGATAAGAATTCATAAGGTTAATCAACTATTCAATTAACCGATAATTAAAATCCCTAGCCAGGACTGGATAGCTGAACATCAGGGGAGAAGAGTCATTAGAGAGCAACAGGCAAGGAACACCTGGCTGCATGTCTAGAGGAGGGCCTCTTCCCAGAACCCCATCTACCCCGATGACAACCCCAGTCCCTCCTCCCCTAGCCCCATTGCTTCTACTTTCAAGGGTCTCTGGACACTGGCAGCCATACCCTCCAGGACCTCAGGAGGCAAAAGGATGTCCCATGCATGCTTCTGAGTCCCTTCCCCCCTTTGAGTTCCCACTTTTCATTTCCCTGCTGTTTTCACCAAATTTAAAAAACACACACCACACCACACCTCATGTTCTATCACTCCACCACAGTTAGGGAACCCCACCATGCAAAGCCATGCACTATGGTGTCACAAACCTCCATAGCAGAATGGTACTGATCGCCTTAGCGACTTGTATGACAACAGCCTCCATTGTAGACTTCCCCACTCAATGGTAGTGGTCTGGCATTGCACTTCTCCAGGGTTGGAGTGGGTCCCATTCTAATATTCTGGCACCTCAGCACAGGGAAAAGCCATTCGCTAAGAAAGTGGCCTTGCGCATTTGGAAGTTTTCCAGACTGCAGACTGTCCCATCTCTGCATCATAATGCAGTCCCACCAGTCGGGCACCGTGAGAGACACAGAATTGGCATTCCAGTGCGTCCACAGGATTGGCTGGCAGCTGCGCTAGCATCAGCACCATGACTTGCATGAACAGCGACTCCATGGCAAGCCAAGATGTGCCCTCCTCCTCTTCCTGGCAGAGCAACATGAGTACGCTCTCAAGGTGCCATGCCATTAGGCGCACCACCACACACAGCATTGGTATAGTTTGCTGCAAACCAGGATCCACGTTCGCGCTGCTATGGCATCTGCTCAGGAAACCAGGACACAAAGGCATGGGTACACGCTACTGCCTGTTCATCTCATGCAAGGGGGAAGGGGACGAGATGAGTGCATTATGGGAGACTGACAACATGTGCCCATAACCACCCCATCTGCACAGTTTTAGTCCCAGCAGCCACTGGAAGCATAGCCCAGAATGCAAAGCTACACGCAGAGCATCGCTCTGAGTCAATGGCAGGCTACCTAATGCAGATGTGCTACTTCAGACTACATTTGATTCTTCCTCACAGTGACAATATGGATCTTCGACTTTGCAAAATCAGGTACCCAGAAATCGACCATTATTAGATTCAACTTTATCTCTTAGTGAAGACGTGGCCTAAGAGAACACAAAATTGAGGTACATAAGCCAGCAATGCCACTCCCTCTCCTGAAAGGAAACATGATGGAAAAGCTACCTGGAGATGCCTACTCACTGCTCCAGGGAGAGGCAGAAACCTTATCAAAACTAGAGATATAAAATCCCAGTTAATTAGTTAACTGGTTAAATGTTAGGTCAACCTAATGTTTAACTGGTTAACCAATTAAGCAGGATCCAGGCAGGGGGCTGCTCCAGCACAGTTGCCCGACAGCTACCAGCCCTGAGCGGGGGCTTTGGCTACCACCAGCTCCTACCCCCTGCCTATGGCGGGCCCTGCAGGGCTTGAGCAGCTCCCTGCCCATGGCAGGCTGGGAACTGCTTCAGCCCCCACATGTTACTAGTTAACTGGAACAGGTAAGCATTACCCATTTAGAGTGATGCTTACCAGTTAACTTTTCACATCCCTCGTCAAAACTTCGATACATACTTGTGAGTGTCCCAATCCAGGGCACCAGGGGCTCTTGTATTATTTATCACAAGAAGAGATGCACTATGGGAAGAAAGCTACTGGTGGAATGATGCTTCTTCTAAAAAACCCTTCTGAGACGCTAGTTATATTTCCAGGCTGAATCTCTCTTAACTGAAGGCCATTTTCTGGCTCTCTCAAGTCACCTATAAGAGAATATCCACCATGACATAGACTGCCACAAGACACACCAATATTATCCAATCCTACCCAGTCAAAACAATTCCAAACCCACTCTACCTTTTGCCACTTGATGAAGTAAAGCCAATATATACTAGGGAGGGCTTGCAGGACTGGCCTCTCAACCTAAAAGAATTCGTTCAAGTGAGTCTAATAGTGCAATCTATAATGAGGTCCACATTTAAATCTATTCTAACACAAATCAATACAATTCAAGTTTATTCAATCGAGGCTACATAAACCAAGCATTTCTAAGCCAGACTAATCCAGTTTTCAACAAATCAATTAATTCAAACAAGTCCCAAGGACATTACAAAAAAAAAAAAAATATATAATAATCCTACTAGGACACCTTGTCCACCATGCTGACAAACCAAGAATGTTTCTTTTCCCATTTAGTATCGTTACTCTTCAAATACTTGAAAACAAGTTATAGTCTCCTTTAATTATTATCTAACAAAGCTTTAAATAGGTAATATTATTCTCTTTTTACTCCATATGGCACCCCCCTGGTTACACGTCTATCCAACTATTTTATTTTATGATACTAAGCTTTATAATTTAAGCCTCTATATATATCTTGTTATAGAGATTTGCTTGTATTGTTCTTGTTGGACAAGATTGCACACACACAGAAATGAGATGCAGAACTTTTGGCTTTAGGACACAGATTCCAATGGTTAGGTTTGGGCAAGAGGTATCACAGGCTGGGAAAACTGTCAGATATGGAATGAGTTTAGTGGAACATTCCCTGCTCCTGTGCCTCCTCCTCCCCCCCCTCCCCCCCACACACACACCAAAAGGATTAAGATAGAAGGCCCTTCCTAGGTCTATTCTGCCTCCAAAGCTTCCTGGGAGGCACAGATCTGCAATAAAGACACTTGCTGTTTTACATGTTGTGCCTGCATATCTATGCCAACTATTTATAGCAGCCTGACAGCAGCAGCTGCTGAAGTGGAGGAAGGGTAGAGACAAGTGAGAAGTAGAATCAAAATAATTAGAAAGGAGAGAGAACATGCAAAAGAAAATGGCACTTGTTGGAAAAATGGATAGACAGAAAATTAATGAGAGAAATCTCCATCAAATACTGGCTGAATGGATAGCACTTATAATGGTAATCATCTACTATCTGAAAGGTGTGAACTTGGGCATTTAGACTGATTTGAGATCAAACTATCCCTTTGGAATAAGACGACTCAACATATTACAGACTAAAATAGTTCCATACAGTTTCAGAGTTTCCCCATTATATCTTTCTTTAAAATGAACATTAGTCCTGGGGGAATTCTTCAATTGTAGCATTTGAAGCCATAGTGAAATAGCAGAATTCTTCCAGAACTACAGCATGGAAGAGACTATGTGGTTCTTAAAACCCCCATGCTCTTCCCTTGTTTTTCCATGATTGGAAGTGACAAAATAGTTCTGGATTAAGACCAGAGAAATCAATACAGGCAGAGTTCAAGCAGCAAAAAGCAAGTAATGGGGTGATTGGTTGCCTTGCTAGTGGACCTAACTCAGGCAGAGAGGCATCTCTGTTACCTGAAACAGTGAGGAATCCAAATTAGTCACTCCAGTTCCTGAGTAGCATGGAGAACAGGCAACAAGTTTTCAAGGCCCTCATGAATTGGAATATGAAGGAGAAAGATGTGGCTTCCCCTTCTTTGTTGTTGCTGCCTCTTGTGTCAATGACAAGGCTTGGAGACCTCAGCAGTTGGTGCATATATATTTTTGTACTATAAATCTAAGGCAACACCAGTGATGGATTTGGCTGTTTATCGAGTTCAAAAAAAATTCTTATCTTCAGCCCATAATAAAAGGTTGTGCTAGCCTCAGGCCTCCTGAGTGTGTATCTTGGATCCTTTGTCAGAAGAGCTCAGCACAGAGACTGATCTGAATACTTTTTGCAGGCCTGTCAGGTTATCACGCTTCAGGCTTTGGTTTGAGGCTCCAGCTCATGTTAATCTTCCATGTGATGCACAGAATAAATGCATAGCATTCTGTACTATGCTTTATTGATTAGTGTCTGAGTTAAAAAAAAAAAAAAAAAAAAAAACACACCAAACAGGCTGGGGCCTCAGATTCTGGCATAAACACTGGGCAAAACGGTGCACTGCCTGAAGCCCTTGCTCAGATAGGGGCTTCAAATGGCCCCTGTACTAGAGATGTTAAATGTGTGTAACTGATTAATTGTGTAACCGCTGAAATTTTCAGTGGTTACACACAACATGGCAGCCAGCTCCCTGGGAGATAGTGCACACTGGTATGTGCAGGCACCCGGCTTAAAAACTGGCTCCCCGGAGCGCACCAACTCCCACCTGCCCACAGGCAGCTCCACAGGAGTCCCCGCACATACCAGCTCCCGCCTTCCACCCTGGGCTACTGATTGATACAGAGGCAACAGTGCAGGGCGGCAGGTGGCTCCCTGGGAGCCAGACCAGGAGCTGCTTGTAGTTGTGTAGCAGTTTGGCTACATTCTTACATCTCTACCCTGTATGGAAGGGGCAGGGAACTTAAGGCCTTGATCTGGCCCAAGGCTCAGGGCTTCCCCCATGCTGGCACTACAGCACAGCCCTCCCCCATGAGGCTGGAACACAATCTACTAGCCTCACTAGGCTCTGGTGTGCAAGGGGAATGTGGGGAGTGTCCTTCTCCATCAGGGGCCACATCAGTGAGGTTTGTGTTTGTTTGTTTTTTTGCTTCTCACTTGTGTGGCCCCCGACTGATTCTTCTGTAGTTCAGCAGCCACCAACCCAAAAAAAAGTTCCCCACCCCTGCAGTACAGGACTAGAAAAGCAACTGTTTATTCAATCATCTTTTAGGCCTGTCATAAATAGGAGCTGCTAAGCTGACTTACCTGGAGAGTGAAGAAAGGGAAATGCACCTGAGGGAGGGAGCTTTGGGCATTTAGCCAATAAAATGCAAATAAGGAATTTCAAATAGAGAGAGGGTTTTTTTCCCCTCTCTCGTTTGAGATCAGAGCAGTTTTTTCTCTAGGTAACAAGGGAGATGGACTCACCCAGGAATGGACTCCTTGAAATGTATAAGTAGGGAAAAGTTTAGATAATCCATCAGGTTATATTGTTTTCCTTGTTTGGAAATCATGTCTGAACTGTTTTTCTCTTTTGTAACTAAGGATTACAATCCAGGGATTTCCCCTGAGTCTATTTCACTCCACGGCTTTTAACATCCAGTCATTTACTATGCTTGCAACAGTGGTCTTGTTTTGATAATAAAAGTGTTTTCCTTTTTGTTTTGATTAACCACTATTGGTTGATTTGTGTCCTTAAGCCTACATGCCTAAGTTACCTGGGAAGATCGGAGCCCCATTGTCCTCTATGGATTCCCTCTGTATGTTTTTCCAACTCCAAGTGAAATGGAGGTTGGGGCATGGGAGGGAGGGGATTCCCATGTGATCTCTTCCCTGGAAAAGGGTGGTTTTTTGTTTGTTTGTTACTTCAGTTGGGTGGTGGCAGCGACTGATTGTCTTCCTTTCGGGTCTCAGGAAAACAGATTAGAGAAGTTTGTCTCTGAGGAGTTACAGAGACAGGCTCTTACAGAGTACATTCTGCTAGCCGGCTCCCGTATCTTCACTCGAAGTGCCAGGTTGGGGAATTGAGCTGTGACCAGGCCCATGTAAATGGAACCAAAAAACAACAGAGTGAACAGTTCACTATGCAAAAAAAATGGACACACATTTTTAAAGGAGGAAAATACTTTCACAAACCACCACTTTTAAATACTCATCAAGTGGCAAACAGTAAGAAGGTCTCTTCAGAAAAGCTCAAAGTGGCTGAGCGTACTACAATAGACTTCCAATAATCCGGCACCTTTGGGACCTAGGTGGTGCCAGATTAATCGGACATGCCAGAGTATGGGGAGGTACTCCGGTGGGGGGCTGTGACGGGTCTGCCTGGACCTGCACTGTGTCCCAGGGGTGGGCGGGGAGCGAACCCTCCGACATTTTGCAGGAAGGCGGGGGAAGCCCCGCGCAGCCGCTGGCGACAGGCCGGCTAGGGAAACTCAGCTGCCGGCCTGCAAGCGGCAGCGGAGGAGAGGGGCAAGAGCTAAGTCCCCAAACTTGCCCCGTTCCAGCTGCGCTCAGCCCCGCGCCGCTGCCGAGCTTCTGGGAGGGGAGCGGGCTCCCCACCCCCCACACTGCAGTAGTTATCGCGGAGCACGGGGGTGAGGGGCGGAGCTGCAGGACCAACCCAGCAGCACCCCCGCTGCTCTGCTCTGCCACTTCCCCAAGTCTGCCGCTCGTCAGTTTCAGCAGCAGCAGCGGCCGACTTGGGGAAGCAGCGGAGCAGAGCAGCTGGGGTGCTGCCGGATTGGTCCTGCAGAGCTGCCCCTCACCCCCTGCTTGGCGATAACTACTGCAGTTTGGGGGGGGTGGGGAGCCTGCTCCCCTCCCGGAAACTCGCGGCGACGGCGCAGGGCTGAGCGCAGCCGGAACGGGGCAAGTTTGGGGACTTAGCTCTTGCCCCTCTCCTCCGCTGCCGCTTGCAGGCCGGCAGCTGAGTTTCCCTAGCCGGCCTGTCGCCAGCGGCTGCGCGGGGCTTCCCCTGCCTTCCTGCAAAACGGCGCAGGGTTTGCCCCTCGCCACACCGTTCCCCGCCCACCCCCCCGGACACAGTGCGGGTCCCGGCAGACCTGTCACAGGGGTATAATCCCCTTCCCCTCTTCTCCCCTTCCCTTTCCCAGCCACAAGCGCTCATGGGGCTCACAGCAGCTCCAATTGTCTGGCTGGCCAGAGCACTTCCGGGTTCCAGTTGGTGCCGGACTATCAGGAGTGCCGGACGACTGGATGCCGGACAATTGGAGTTTTACTGTATTTCAATTCCAACGAGGGCTGTCAAGCAATTAAAAAAATTTAATCCCGATTAATCATGCGATTTATCACACGCGCCTCCCCTTTGAAACACTGCCAAGGCAGCGCTGCATGGAGTCCAGGATCAGCGGACCCCCGGCTCCATGCAGTGCTGCCCCTTGGAAGCACTGCAGCAGCATTTCCAAGGAGCAGTGCATTAGGAGCCAGGGATCAGCTGGGCACTCCAGCTGATAGGTCTCTGCGCTGCCCCTTTAAAACACCAAAACGGTCCTTCAAGATCAACTGGAGTGCCCAGCTGATCCCCGGATCCTAATGCACTGCCCCTTGGAAACTCCAGCACTTCAAAGGGGCGGCACAGCATTAACACATAAAAAAATTAATGCATTAATCTTGTCCTGCGTTAATCGCAGGCATTAATGCAGGTCAATTGACAGCCCCAGTTCCAACATGTTAGTCACATAATACTGGGAGAGGATAGATCTCTCCCCTTTGGGCATGTTAGGAGGAACATACCACTTGGCTCCAAGTTCAGGGATTTCTTCATCTGACATAATACTTCACTTGGAATTCCCTGATTCTCATGAAGGGAATCTCAGGATCTGGAGTTGAAGTGAGCACGCTGGAACTAAAAATGAGCCCAACTTACATTACGAGGCAGTCCACGGCGCCTGCCATAATAACCACGTCGGTAACGCCGCCTGTCTGCAGCATAACGGCTGCCTTCCACAGGGACTCCATCTGGGCCAGTGACATTGGCTGCTTCTGCACCCTGAGATAGAAATAAAGGAAGGTGATGAAAAACCACGTACAATAACCACATGGAAGTTTGACAGACCCAGAAAAAGGAACCAAGATGGGGAAATCAACCTCCCCCACCATAAGCACAGTATTAACATACAAGTATTCGAAGAGTACAATTATCAAGGAAGCAGAACATTATTCAGTGTGAAACAAAATATGCCTGTAAACATGTACAGCCTTCTTATTTAAAAAAAAAAAAAAATCTGGTCAAAGAAGAAAGTTTTACAGCCCATAGGAGCCATGAAAAGAAATTAAAGAGGCACAATTTCAATGTGGAGATCACAATACACTTTGGAAAGATTAGACAGGGCAACAGTCTCCCAATAGAAATGGCTAATTATTCCAAATGGAACTGCTATCAGGAGATTAGACAGAGCAGTGGAGGATGTACACAACAAAATGATCCTACGTCCAATCCCCCACAAGGAAAAAGGTGGCTATTTGTGTCTTTCTCCATCTCAGATTCTCTCACCTTCTCTCCCTCGACCACATCAAATTCTACTGTCTCTCCATCACCAACACTGCGCAGGTATTTCCGTGGATTGTTCTTCTTAATCGCTGTCTTTAAAGGAGAGACAAAAGTCACCATCTGGATCAAAAGTCAGATGGAATGTAACAGAAGTCAGATTCTCCCAGAGCAGTTCCCCTGATAAGTTAGGGACTGATTACAAGGACATACAGTGATTGCTATCCTTGCCTCTGCCAGTCTGACTATTGATGTACAGCCTCAGTGCCCTTGCTGAATAAAGCAGCATATCAGTGATCAAAATGAGCCTGAGTATCTTAGTATCGCAGCACCGCACAACTCTTAACAGAGCAAACTCTCTACCTCACACAGTGCAGCGAGAGGTATTCTCTTTTTAAATATGGAATGGAGGCAATAGGCAGATAAAGTTACTTGCCCAATGTCACACAGGAAAACTACTGTTGCGCCAGGAACCAAACCCAGGCCTCCAAGTCCTAGCGTGCACTAGGACCACCGCTACAACTGCATTAGCATCAATGTTGGCAATTTCTCCCTATGGCACTCTGAATTATATGACTAGGGATGTTAAATTTCACTTAATCAGCTAATCAAGTAGTTGATGGAATTTCCATCAGCTACTCGATTAGTCAGTAAGAGGGAGGCGGGGCACTTACTACATTTAAAAGACTGAGGCACAGCTGGAATAGCAAGAGCCGCCTATGTCTCTTACTACATTTAAAATGCAGAAGAGCAGCAGGGAACATGGGGCAAGCCTTTGAAATATAGCAAGAGGCCCGCAGGGCAGCACAGTCCCCACTCGCACTGTTTCCCTGCTATGCCTCTGCCTCCCCTTTCCCCCACTGAGACAGTGCTGGGGGACGGGGGGGGAGGGAGAAGCGGCTTTTAAGCTGGCTCCCCCAAGCACCAGCTCTTGCTCCCCCAAGCACCAGCTCTTGCTCCCCCACCTTGCTGCATCTCTGATGAGCATAAGCTTATCAGATAGTTAACTAGTCGCTTACATCCCTAGCCATGATATCTGCAACAAATGCTCTTAATGGCTGTATCAACCTATCACTGCAGTGGTGTTACTGTATCATATAATGGAAGGGATATTTGATCCTCTGGTTTCATCTAGGTAGCAGAACCAAGGGCAAAAAGCAGCCCTTTCTGACAGTCACCTAACACCTTACAGTAAAAAGGTCATTAAATAATGCCACACCAAGTAACAAGTATTCTAGCCCTTTTCCCAGGCAACACTCTTTTCCCTTTCCTTCGCTGAGCCCGCCCGCCTCCTGCCCAAAAAGGAGAGTTCAAACAGGGTATGATCAGAAAGAATCAGACTGAGAGATGCTCAGACTTACAGAGGATCTGAACTTGCTAACATAACGAATGTTAGCTGTTACTGCAATTCAAGAGAGAAGTTCCCCTCGCTGCTTGTTGCGAAGCAGAAGATTAGACTAATATACCCATATGCCATTTTTCTCTAATGCCCTGGTCCTATTAAATAAGAACTTTGTTTTAAGAAGGTTGTTGAACACCATCACTAGTCACAAGTCCCCCAAAGTGAGAAGATGAAAGTGTCTGAAACCCAATGAGACCTGTCTGGAGATAAGTGTTAGGAATACAGCCGGTCCCCGAGTTACGAACGCATCAATTTACGACCGTTCGTATTTACGACCAACCTCCTATACAGCTGGTCCCCGAGTTACGAATGAAATCGGCACTTACAAACAGCGCGTAAGTGAATGTAATTCGACTTACGAACAAATCGAGTTACGACCTAGTGTTTGGTACATAACTCGTTCATAAGTCAGGGACCGGCTGTACATGAGAGCATACTGAGGCCCTAATCTAATTCCACCCAGACAGGTAAGGGCAAGAGACCCAAGAGGTTTTCAGAGAGCAGAGGACCTAGGTGCAGGCAGCCATACTGCCCTCACAGCAACCTGAATTGTTCTTCCCTGGGTCAGCAAATGATGGGCAAAAGGGAGTTTGGCAGAAATGGCTGGCACTATTAACTCAACCCAGAGCATCCTTCCATATGCAGTTGTGCCCTAAAGTGTCAAAGGGAATGCACAGAGCTGTGTAAGATGTTTGCAACAAAATCTGAAACTATGCAAAACTTCTGGCTTTGGGCTCTGTTTCACTATCAAAGCTCAAACTAGGGATGTAAAAAGTTACTGAGTAACTGATATACTGGGTAAGCATTAGGCTTACCAGACAGATAACTGGTTAACTGGATGGGCCGGGTGGCAGGAACCCTGACAGGTTGGGATAGCAGGCAGCCTCAGCCCCGCAAAGGAACAGTTCACAATGAACCCTGCTGAAATAATTGTAAAGGGTTTCTTAGGCTCTAAACCTGATCTATGCAGGCAAAAAGTCTTTTCCAAAACAAGACAATAGTAGCGCTCCCTCACCTTAAGCTCTGCAGTATCAGCAATGGATCTGAAACCAAGACTGACTTAGCCCTTCCTTCTCAGAGGTGAAAGCATTACAAATTAAGACACACCGACATTCAATAGTTAAAAAGTTACACAACAGTATTTCCATCTCCAAACTGAGGCCTATTTGGATAAGTTATTCTTTGTATATCATCTGACAATACAGCCATATCAAGTTACTGTGTAGTGTTAAAAAATAGCCATGCACCATTCAAGAAGCAACTACATTCCAGTGGTGGCTGAAATTATCCTTATTTATTACAGGGCTAAATATTACTTGGATTACATCCAGGCAACCTGGTGGATAGAAACACTACAGAGAACAGTATTAAATCCACCATGAGTAATGCGTTCATAAAGAACACAGCATACCCACACCTTGAATACTAGGTAGAGCTCTGATCGACCCATCTCAAAATAGGCCATGTTAGAATTGTAGATGGGCAACAAAAATGATTAGGGGCCTGGTACAGCTTCCGTATGAGGAAGGAATAAAAAGACTGGGCTTTTCAACTTAGAAAAGAGAAGATTAAGGGGGGAGGGATATGAAAGATCTATAAAATCATAAATGGTATGGAGGAAGTGAATAGGAAAGTGTTATTTACCCCTTCATATATCACAAGAACCAGGTGTCACCCAATTAAGTTAACAGGCACCAGGTTTAAAATAAACAAAAGGAAGTAGTTCTTCACAAGGCACAGTCAACCTGTGGAACCAGCTACAGGGATGCTATGTAATTCATGGAGGATAAGTCCATCTATGGCAACTCATCAAGATGATCAAGGATGCAGCCTATGCTCTGGGTATCCATAGTCTCTGACTGCTGGAACTGAAAGTGGATGACAGATGCCAGAATCACTCAATGAGTACTCAACCCTAATTCATTCCCTCAAAAGGACCTGGCACAGGCCACTATCTGAAGACAGGATACCGAGCTAAATGAACCATCATTGGTCTGACCCAGTATGGTCTTTTTTAATCTTCTTAAACACCCAAGAGGGATAAGGACTTCTGGTTGTAATCCCTTTAGCACCTGAGAAATAGTCAGATGAAATTTCTGGATGAAAACTGCAGGAAAAAATATACTCATTAATTAAATTTGGAATAGTCATAGCCTCCCAATGAGAATGGTAAATGAACATCTAATGAATCATATATAGAGGATAACAGACCTCTAGATAACACCCCAGAGAACAATCAGGCCAACAGATTAGGGAAAGATAAGGAAGACTAGCCCAATTCTACATGATTCAGAGCCATCACAAGAGAGAAATTGGTAATACAAAGAAGCAATGTATGGTCTAAAGGAGAGAAGCATGTTAATCGGTATGCTGTGTCTGTGTATACATAAATAGAATCCAGCAGCAGCAAAGGGAGTGTTAATCCCTATCCTGGTCATGAAATCTGACTGCTTCCCTCCCACTGGGTATGTGTGGAGGATGGGTGTGTCCCTTTAACTAGGTCAACCTAAAGAGATTAGGTATATAATCTAACCCCTCCTCCACTTCAAGTGCTTGGGAGAGGGATCTACAGAAGCAGGGATCAGTCACTAGCCACAAAGAAAAGACTTAAAAACCAATTAATAGTCTTCCAGGCGCTGCAAGACTATCAAAACATGTAGATGGTATCATGACCTTTTGTGGGTACAACCCACTCCAGTCATCTGAAGAAATGGGTTGTGCCCACGAAAGCTACATGTTGTGTTAGAAAGATACCATCTACATGTTTTGTTATTCTTTAAGGTGCTGCAAGACTATTGACTGGTTTAAGTTTTTCCAGTTACACACTAACTTGGCTACCCCGCTGAAACAGAGGAAATAAAAAAAAAACAGTTCAGAGCAGGATGTTTGTGTATGTGATTGACAGGACCTTCTAACTGCCACTCCATGCCTTCTCACTCATGCAGGTCCCAATTTGCCATCCCCTCAGTAGCTGAGCTCCTTCCCAGCTCTCTAAGCAGGGGCTTGTTCAGTTTGCACTTTGGATTTTCTTAGTGGGTTTCCCAACTGACTACTGTAGTGGCAATATTACTTCGCACTGAATCAATACTGACTCCAAAAACCTAGTATTGCCTTAAGGCAGGGCAAAGATCCAGGGACCACAATGATACTCAAAGCACGTGCCAAGGGCTGCAACTTCAGCGTAGTTGCATATACATGCAAATATATATGCAAATAGCTTCTTTCACACTGACGGGCATGAATACACAGCACTTCCCACAATGCCTGGGTGCTCCCAGCACCTCCTCCCTGGGGGCTAGAAACACTGACACCCTGTACCAGTCTATTCCAGCAAGCCCATTGGCTTGTGTCTTTCAATGCTCACCCCACCTGAGATGCTTCGCTGTCGTGGAGCATGTTCCCAGTGGAGGCCATGTTCAAAGGATCCTACCCACGGGCTGCGTGTTGAGCCCTACATAAGCCCAAACCACACCGCAGGCCGCAAATAAATGGGCCGCATGCAACCCACGGGCCGGGTGTTGAGTAGCCCTGCCTTAAGTTGGTGAGTTCTCCAGTGTTTGAAATAGGAGTCCAAATGGACTTGTAACAGCAAGATGGGACAACAGGAGAAAGGAAAGAGCATGAATTCAGAACACCCAATCCTTGACCAAGTCTCAGAACAGCCAGACTGGTCTAGTTATCAATTTTGAGACATTTAGTTCTAGAGTAATTAGACATCTGAATGAAGGTGTATAAAAATCAATGTTTTTTTTAAATTAAAAATCTGATTGTTTAAATCAGATTTTTTTTGATAAAATGCTTTGAGGAAAAAACACTTCTAAAGTATTTTAACAGATCTTTGAGTCATGTATCTTATCATGGAATAAGGATTATAAACTAATTCTATAGTATAAGACAATATATTCATGCAATGTTTAAGAAAAGTTTTGTAAATGAGTTCCATTAGTTCATGGATTAGGGACCCAATTTTATGGGATTTCAGAGGTTTCTGTATTGATTGTTTAGGTTAAACTTTCTATCTACTGTGACAGAGCTGGGGTGATACAGCAGGTGAAAGAGTTTGATGGAAGGGGAAAGAGGCAGCTCTTGCAGAGAGAGTCAGCAACCCTGGCTAATTAGGGGCAGCTGAGACAGGGCAGGTGCAAAATCAATTAAGGCCCAGGTGAAACTAATTGGGGCTGCCTGGAGGCCTATTTAAGAACTCTCCCTGTGGGTGAGGGGAGAGAGAGCTGAGAAGGAATTTGGAGCTAGAAAGACACCAAAGGAGCCAAGAGAGCAGCATTGACCTTGTTAAAGACTCCAGGGAGACAACAAACCCCAAACCAAGGCAAGTGAGCCATATACTGTGACTCCTAGACTGTAGGACAGTGGGCTGAACAGGGGTCAGGGGCCCAGGAGTGGGACTGACCCTGCCACATTACCCAATGGGACTCAGTGTTCTAAACAACCAAAGATGTTTAGTTTTGCAATTCTGAAACTGTGGATTTGTGTCTCCAGCAATAACATGCTTGTTAACAGCAAATATGATTTAATTAAAATAAATACAATATAATACAAATGTGGAAAAATAACAGACATCAGCTCTATTGTTCCTCAGTGTGACAGAGCAGGATTGTATTAATTCTATTTGTCTCTGTATTCACTCTGTTTGCTTTGTGGGGTGGTATGTGATTCTACTGTCCTGTGCTGTTCTGTAATGACTGTGTGTGTACGCATGCCTCAGTTTCCCTGGGTACTGCAACACTATCTGGATGAGGAGGAGTCTGGTCATGACTCACAAGGGAAGAATATGCAGTCATCAGGGCCAGGTGACAGTAGATAATACCTTGGGCCCCAGAAAGGTAACAAAGGGAGAGGCAGGGCTGACACCAGGCTGGGGACTAGGGCCTGGGGGGGATGAGTCAGTCTGGCTGGTTTTAGGATGACAAAGGAGGCTTAGAACAGGAAGGGGGGGAAAACAGGGACTAGGGGTCCCTGCTCCCCAAGAGGAATGGCACTAAATGCTCTTGGTTCCTGTGTTAACAACAATTCCGTGCTATGCTGTGTCCCTCTGAATCAATAAATCTTCTACCTGAAAGCCACCTATGGCTGTGGATGGGGGTGCAGGGTGTGGTGACTTCCCTGCACTCTGTGACACTGCAAATTTGTGTACACTGAATCAATCCCTTACCTCTCTCTAAAAGCACAAAGTTTCCAAAAGGTCAATGAATGGAAGATTGTTGGGTACAGAATAGCTCTGGACAAAGAGAGAGTCTGGAAATAAATGCGAGAAGGGAGGGCCAGAAAGTAGAAACAAAAATGAAACTGTTTGAGCAACATATTCCAGAAGTCTTGTGGTCTGAGTGTAGCCTTTATTGATTTGAGATCTACCATACCATTTGCCCTAGAATGCACTTTTATGTAGAAAATCATGATTAAATTGATCTTCCTGACTAGTGATTTAAATCAAATCCACCATGATCTGAATTACTGGAGTTTCACTCACTAACATGAGGGTGACTTCTACTCAAAGGGCACACTCCTAGAGAATTTTAAACACCCAGGCTAGGTCTAGACGGGCATGATTTTGCGCAAATGCTTTTAAACGAAAATTTTCTGTTAAGTATTTGCGCAAAAGCGTCCGTGGCCAATCTAGACGCGATTGAGCAAGAAAGCCCTGATCGCCATTTTAGCCATCGGGGCTTTTTTGCGCAAAACAAAACTGAGCTGTCTACACTGGCCCTTTTGCGCAAAAGGTTTTGCGCAAAAAGCCTTTTCCCCGAACGGGAGCGTTAAAGTATTTGCGCAAGAAGCACTGATTTCTTACATTAGAACGTCAGTGCTCTTGCGCAAATTCAAGCGGACAGTGTAGACTGCTGGCAAGTTTTTGCGCAAAAGCAACTGCTTTTGCGGAAAAAGTGGCCAGTCTAGACAGCCCCAGTTTACCCCATATATTGACCTGTAGAAGGACAAATATTCTCCCTCGTCTCCTCACCATAGCTCCTTAATCTCCATATGCAAAATCACATATCGTCCCTGACACAGGAACAAAGTTGTGTGAAAGAATAGGTAGAAACTCTCCTACATCAAAACAAACTATTATTCTTGAAATTTAAGAACCCTCATCTACTTAGCATTCCTGTGTAAAAGATATCACCTTTTTCACAATGGCTGATATCTTATTGTTTCCTTATCCTAACCCCTTCTGTTAGCTGTATCAGTCTCAGTCTCAATGGCAGGTGGCTATTTAGAATGGTCACCTCTTTAGGACTGGGACAGAGACAGTAAAATATTGTACAGTGACTAGCATGAGGCCACTGCCATAATACAAATAGTAATGAGTTACACACAAACACTTCTGCTGTCTTGTCCTCTCATTAACAGGTTTGCAAACTTCTAAAAACTGTGAGGTGAACTCTTAACTATCACCTGGAGGAACAGTCACAACACCTGTGACTCCATGCCACCAAGAAGATCATCCTTAGTACCAGTAACGTGTGTTTAACATTATTTAACATGGAGGCGACATAAGTGTTTTGTCTGACTAGTGGCTGGCTTACACAGAGGATACAACCTTCTACAGCTGATGGAGTTATTCTTTCAGCTTTAAATGGTAGAGTCCTGTGCGCTTGGTGTTTAAGGTTCCAGGATATATAATAGAGGACAGCTCATGAGCAGGCATTTAAAGTTTTGTTGTCCTTAAGCATTTGGGAAAAGCTTCCCAACAGAGGGTGCAAGTAATGTGTTGGTCAAAACTGGCATCTCCTAGATATTATAGTAATGAATGTGATGTAAATACAGATAGCAGATGACCATTTAACCCTGAAGTTTTAGTGGCAGAGATCCTCAGTTCCCAGAATAGAAGCTCCAGGTTATCAGGAAACACTTTAAAAGCATGATGGTGCAAGGCATGCAATGTGCACTAGCAAGCTGCTTGTTTACCACCCCATGCCCAGTCACACCTGGTGCATTCCCTCTTGCTTATTGTTGGTTGCAACTGTCTCACACCCTGGCAAGAAAAGGCAGGAGGAGCTGGAAGACTGAGGGCAATATGTAACTAACAAAGGAAGCTGGGAGAGTACAGGGTAGGACAAGTCCTTTAATTCTACATAATGAGAATAGTTAAAGAGAAATTCAGGATGTCCCCCTCACTCTTAAGGAGAAAGTCAGGCTGAGCGAAGAGTATGGACATGAATAGTTGTTTAGGTTACACACAGTACAGGGCAGAAGTTTTATACATTGTAAAACATACAAAAAGACTATCCATTGCCTCACTCACCTGATGAACAAACACATCTTCTTTTGTGTCATTTCTGTAGAAAAAATGTGAAGAGACACATGTAACCATGAGACATTTAGGCCCGTAGCTTTACAGGAGATAGTCCCTGAGGTTTAATTCACCAGCGCACACACTCTTAAGGGGAGAGAGAGCATGGAAATAAATCTCCCAGCATCTCCATAGGGACACACCCTCAGGCTTCTACCTGAAGTACAAACTTACTCTTCCCCCCCCCCCCCTCCCCAAATCTGGAGTTGGCTGTGAATTCCCTCTGTATGGTTTCCCTGACAGCAGGGGATTTTCCACCCTCCCCAACAACTACCCTGTAATCTGTGGGCAGACATCCAAAGTTTAGCTTGACACAGGCAGACAGATTATATTTTCTCCTTCTCATCCCACCCCCACCAGACCTGCAACTCAAGCTCCCAGCATTTATCCCAGAGATCAAGTGAGATGGTCAACAGGACTGAGCACAGCTGTTAACAGGGCTACCCTTACACTGAAACCCAAAACAGATCAGGAAAAGAGGGACTATGGGCTCGTACGTAGGGGGCGTACGAAGGATGTGAACGCACACACCCTCATAGTCCTCAAGTAAACGTACTCCAGTCAGTCGGGGAAAGGCAGGAGTGACATGCTGCCCGAGCCTTCCTGTCTCAGGCTCCAGCCAGGCCAAGGAAAGGCTGGGGCTGATTTCCTGCTCCCACATGTGGGGTGGGGCTGGGCCTCACTCCTGGAGGTGGGAGGGGAAGTCAGCTCCAGCCTTCTCCTGGCCAGCCAGAGCACACTTACTTGGGGCACTATGGGGGGAGGAAGGGGGTTGCATCCTTGCTGTCCACATTTACAAAAAAAGCACCCCCCCCCCCCACACACACACACACACACAGAAATTCCTGCATACAGGCCTGGACTAGGAATACTCACTGGGAAGGGGAGAGCTGCAAACAGAAGAAGGGGCAAGGCATAATAGGTTGTCTAGACCAGTGGTTCCCAAGTGCCGATCCACGAACCCCTGGCTGCCAGACCACAGCAGTTCTGGGGGCCGGAGCTGAGTATACTGCCCAGTGCCTCCCCTCCCACCACTGCTGTTAGGAGAGGCATGCCCTGCCCCACCTCTGAGCCAACCAGCATCAGTCAGGGGCAGGGTCTCCTCCCAGATGCAGAAGAGCAACTTGCTGCACTGCAGGAGCCCAGCACACCAGCCTTAGAGAAGCTGTGAGCCAAGCAGCAGTACTCAGCTAGCAGCTGGGAGGCAGCACAGGGCTAGGTGAGGGGGGCAGGGCAGGCACTGGGGAGTCCCAGAGGGCGAGGCTAGTGCTGGGGGGGCTCTAGGAGGCAGGACAGCTGACACTGGGGGCACTAGAGTGTCCAAGGTGGAGAGCTAGCACTGGAGGGCTCTAGAGCAGTGGTCTCCAACCTTTTTACACTCAAGATCACTTTTTAAATCTCAGAACAAGCAAAGATCTACTGCCCCACCCCACCCCCCAAAACCCCACCCCTTCCTTGAAGCCCCGCCCTCTCTATTCACCTCCTCTCCATCACTTGCTATCCCCAGCCCTTATACGCTCTACACTGCCACTTTTTCCCCCCCCGATTCTTCTGTGGGAAGAGATTTTTTTCCAACATTTAGCCTGTCTAGACTGGACCAAATGTCAGAAAAACCCCTTCTTTTGGAAGCCCCCGTATTCCTCATGGAACAAGGAATACAGGGGTTACTGAAAGATCATGTTTGCTCTTCCACTAAAAAAAAACGGAAGAACAAACACATCCCTGGACGCAGAAGAGTTTTTCCGGGATCTCTCTGGAATCCTGGAAAAACTCCTGCAGTCTAGCCATACCCTCACTGGGTTGAGACAGGATGTGTGGGCTCTGGGGTGGGAATGAGGGATTTGGGTGTGGGAAGGAGTGAGAGGTGCAAGCTCTGGGAGGAAATCTGGATGCAGGAGGAGGTGGAGAAGGGGACGCCGGCTCGGGGAGGGGACTCCAGGCCAGGCAGTGTTGGGGTCAGATGGAGGGCTGCAGTACTAAGCAAGCCACAGGTTTGCGGATGTGAGG
The DNA here is from genome assembly GCA_032595735.1 of Pelochelys cantorii. Lineage (NCBI taxonomy): Eukaryota > Metazoa > Chordata > Testudines > Trionychidae > Pelochelys > Pelochelys cantorii. Next base: position 214,060,445 of record CM064326.1, read on the forward strand.
GTGCAGGAATTTGGGTTGGGGTATGAGAGGGGCTCAGGGCAGGGGGTTCCAGTGTATGATAGGCTCAGATCTAGGATCTGGAGGAGGGGGGGCGTGCAGGAGTGTTATAATGCTGCAGCCAGATGGGGGCTTGGCCCCAACTGGGGGTGTATTAGCCAGGCTTCATTTTTAAATAAAATACTATGTCAAACACAAAGTTTCTGCATTGTCTTTATGAGAAGGGCAGGGAACCTTTTTGAGTCAGGGCTCACTGACCCACAGAAAAGTCAGTTGGGGCCACACAAGGGAGATGCAAATAAAAAAAACCCCCAAACATACACCCCTCCTCCAAAAACCTGCCCCAAGCCTCACTAATGTGGCCCAAACTCTGCTGGTGGGAGTAGGGGACGTGGTACTGGGAAAAGGTATTAGTGGGTGCTAGGGCAAGGGACAGGGTTCTGGGGTGGGGGCAGGAGGGAGGGTTCTGCAGCAGGGGGCATGGTGTCAGTGGGGGAGAGGGGACAGGGTGCCATTGGAAGCAGCGAGTCCCCTGCACCCACCTCCTCCCAGGACTTCGCCCTCCCTCCCTGCACAGAGCAGGGAAGCCCCAGTGGGTACTGCCTCCTGAGGCCGCCTCCCCCCTCCCACAGAGAAGGGTACACTTGGGCTGAACACCATGACCAGCTGGCCAGGCAGCACTCCTCTTTGCTCCAGCCCAGCTGCCCTGCACTCAGCCCGGGGAGGCTGCGCTGCGCTCCTGCTGATCTGGAAGCCCTTCCTCTTTGCTCCAGCCCCACTGGAGTCAGGCGCAGCCTCCCAGGGCTGAGTGCAGTGCAGCTAGGCTGGAGCAAAGAGTAGCGGCTGCCCGGCCAGCTGGCCATGGTGTTCAGCCCAGGTGCACCACGCTCCATGTGGGCTGGAGCAGAGGAGAGGCTGCCCGATCAGCTGGAGCGCAGCGCAGCCTCTGCTTCTGCTGAACACTGAGGCCAGCTGACCATGCAGCTTCCCCTGTGCTCCAGCCCACGTGGACCGTGGTGCACGTGGGCTGAACACCACAGCTAGCTGGCCGGGCAGCCGCTCCTCTTTGCTCTAGCACAGCTGCACCGTGCTCAGCCCAGAAGGAGCTGAAGATTGACTCAGACCCCTTGTGATCAACCGGTAGATCATGATCTACCAGTTGGTGACCATGGCTCTAGAGGCAGAGCTAGTAGTGGGGGGAGCTACAGGGGGCCTCTGGGAACGGGGATAATACTGGGAACTGGGGGCTGCCACGGGGGAGTTTTGGGGAGTTGGGTGCAGTGGGGCTCCCAAAAAAGGAGTCTGGCACTGGGGGGCTCTAGAGGCAGGGGCTGGCACTGAGGTGTTTGGGATGGGGGGCTGGCACCGGAGGAGGTTGGGTGCACGGAACTCTGGGGTCAGTGGCTGGCACAGGGGGTGGAGGCAGGGAGGGGGGTAGTGGAGAGGTGTGGGACTCCAGGGGTTAGGGTTGGCACTGGGAAGGGATCGGGGTGTATCCCAGCCCCCAGAACTGCCATGAACAGCTGCTTCAGCTGGCTGTTTGCGGCAGCTCTGGGGACCAGAACTTTTGGCAGACCAGTAACATTTATTTGCATATTCGCTATTTGCATATTGACAACACAAATATGCAAATAAAATGTTACCGGTACCCCAACAGTTTGTAAATGGCTTTGCCCATCTGCGGTATAAAAAAATCCTCCAGCCAGTATAGGATTCTGCATGTGATACAGACTAACATATCTGAGAGAACTCTCATCCAGTGCATGCACTCAGATGCAGAAGGTGCAAACCCTTAAATACCCCTCCCCAAAAAAAGTCACTCCCACTCAACTGTTTACATTCAGATACTTTAAGTTAATTCAGTTTCTTGTGAAAAGGTGCTAGGCTGACAGTCATGAAATCTGAGGGACCCTTCCTCCTCCACTAGACTTTTTCCCAAAATATGCTCCTCCTTAATTAGGATGGTAAAATTGTACATGAATACAAACATTTTTATTTCAAAATGTAAATCATGCACTAACAGGGATTAGAAACTTCCCCTGGAAACTGGTTATTCCATAATTGGCTACTACATTGCTTCAGAGAACAGTGCAAGAAATTGGCTACTGTCAGAGTCAGGATACTGAACTAGGAGGACTGTTGGGTCTCCAACCTTTATGCCCAAGATCACGTTCTGAATTTTAAGGACAACCCAAGATCTACTCTGCATCTTCCTAGATGCGAAGCCCCCTCCACCTCTTTGTCCCTCACTTGCTTTCCCCCACCCTCACTCACTTTTACCAGGCTGGTGCAGGGGATTATGGTTCAGAACCGGGATTGGGGTTTAGGAGGGGGGATTGGGTGTCACAGCTGAAGGTGGTGAGTGAATGTCTTCAGACAGAAAATAAGAACACCCTTACCCAAACTTTCTCCAAAGCTCAATTCTCTTCCCTCACTATACCACACACAAGTTTGGAAAGGTTCAATAACTTCCTCACACATCCAACCATCATCTCGTTTTAACTAGGGACGTTAAAATGCATTTATTTTTGTAAACATGTAACCACTGCCTCCCCCGCCCCTGTGCTGCCATCTGTGGGATGGGTGGGAAGGAGGCTCCACAGAAGCTGGCACATACCTCTCCCACACCCTAAGCTGCTGCCTCTGTATCAGAGGCAGCAGCGAGAGGGGAGCATGTAACCGTGAGGGTTAACTGATAAGCCCAAGCTCATCAGTTAACTGTGTACACAAGTACATGTTAACATCCCTAATTTTAACTCAGAATCTTAATGGTAATCAGGCTGTCAGAAATTAATATGCTGCATCACAGGCCACCCTGTAGTATTTTGAACCCAACTAGAAACAGGAAATACCGGAAACCTCAGAAAACCCCTCTCCCTGTGTAGGGATGTGCAGTGAATTAACGGACAAGCAAAGCTTATAGGTTAATGCTATAGACTACACACATTCCCCACCCCCTTTCCCCACCAGTATATTTTTTAGCAAGCTGGCCAGCAGCCTGTCTCAGTCCAGGATTGCGACGGGTCCAGGACCTACCCCTGCTGTGGCTCTGCATTTAAAGTGTTATTTAGGAGGTTGGCGGGCAGGCAGCCTGGCTCAGTTCCAGCTTGCGCCGGGTCTGGGAGCTCAGACTCCCCCACCCCCAACAGGGGTTGCTGCCACCCCTGTATCAGAAGCAGCAGCAACACAGGGTGACAGGCAACCTGTCCCCAATGGGAGTTAGTTTTTAAACTGGCTCACTAGTGGACCAACTCCCCCCTGGCACCCCATGCTGCTGCCTCTGATACAGAGGCAGCAGCACAGAGTGGCAGGGGGCTCCAGATTGCACTGGCTGCCAGCCCTGCCCCTGGGATTATAGAATAGTCGACTAACCAGTAAGAATTCATGAGGTTACTCGACTGCTCAATTAATTGATATTTAATATCCCTGTTCCTGTGAAATAGCTTGCCTGATTTAGCAAGCTCAAGAGTTAACAAATCCATTAAAAATATGAGCCATGGTGCTGTACAAATATAATTGACAATAAACATACCTGTTGATAAAGCCATATCCATTTCTGACGTTGAACCATTTGACAGTGCCAAGGACTTTAGTGGCTGAAAATTAAAGTAAATGAATATAAGTGACCAGTCTCTAGTAACACATCTAGTAGTTTTCTATATCAAATGCAAGCAGATGTGTGTTCCCCTGCAAATACCTACAAACACTGTTCTGATATATTTGGAACAGGCCAATGCATTGTACTGCCCTATTATAGTCAATGGAAGACCCTTACATAGCACTTGTTTAGTTTTATCCATTTATTTTACCTAAGTGGGGACAAATAAGTAGCCCTATTCCACAGATGTGAAATGGAGACTGAGGTTGAGCAATTTGTCTAAAGTCACACAGCAAGTCAGTGACTGAGCCAAGAATGAAACCCAGATTTTCTGACTTCCATCCCCATTCTCACTAGCGATGTGACAGTGTAAACCAGACATGTCAAACTGGCATTTGGAGGGCCACACCCGATCGACATCTTTGGGGCGCGCCAGAACATTTTTATAAAAGAATGAAGTGTGGCCTGCTGGCCGCCCAGAGTATGTGGCCAAGAGCCTGCTCACAGCTGGCTGGGCCGCTCTGCGCCGCAGCAACTGCTCACAGCGGGCCGGGCTGCTCTGTGCACGCACTCACGGTCGGCTGGGCGCTCTGCACTGGGCTCTCCAGCAACTGCTCACAGCCGGCTGGGCCCTCCAGCAGGCACTCACAGCTGGCTGCTGTGCTCAAGCCGCCCCAGCACCTCAGGAGGCAAAGTTGACTCCGGAACCAAGGTATTGAGGGAGCGGGGGGGTGCGCAGGCTGGGAGAGCCTGGCTCTGTGGGGTGGGGGGAGGCATTAGGTTGGGGGGGGGGGGAGACTGGCTCGGGGGAGCAGAGGGGGATTGGCTTAGAACAGGGGTATGGGAGTGTCTGCCTCTGGGGGAGAGGAAGGGGTTATTTTGTTTTATCTATTCCCAAATAAAAAAAAAAATCACAAAATGTATATCAAATATGTCAATGTTTTGCAATTGCATGAATAATTATATCTTTATGCAAAATCTCAAACTTAGAAAGTATCTGAAATTTTCACAGAAGCCGGTTTTATTTGATTAACCATGGTCTATACTTGATTTCAACAAAACAAATTATGTATCATACACAAAATTAAAAGTACCTTAAATTTATCATTAAAAATTAAATTAATTTTACATTTAATTTTAAATTAAAAAAAACTTTAATATGAGCAAATAATTTTACACATCAAACTATTGTAATATTATAAAACATACCTAAAACATAATCTATAACAACTAACTACAACTTTCCGACAAAGTACATTTTCTTTGGTGGCCCTAGGGTTGCCAGCTGCCTAGGGGGCCCTGAAAGCTATTACTTTTCATTTGTGCAGCCCTCAGTAGGCTTCAAGTTTGACATGCCTGGTGTAAACAGTTAACCAATGTTACACAGCCGCCCTGTGGGGATGGGAGCTTCTCCCCCCCCCCCCGCACAGGGAGCCACCTGACTCATCCACGCCCACACTGCTGCCTTTGATACAGAGGCAGCAGCAGGGGGAAGTGGGGCAGATGGCAGCCAGTATGAGCAGGGAGCCAGCTTTAAGGGAAATTTTCAGTGGTTACACGTTTTCCTGAATACACGCATTTTGAACATTTCTATTGAGAACCCCATCCTGCATCATCTAGAGCAGGAGTGGGCAAAAGGGCCTCTGAAGGCCAGATCTGGCCCGCCAAGCTGGTGAATCCAGCCCACAGAGGCCCTGCTGCTTCCCTGCCCCCAGGTCAATTAGGGCCTGGGAGCAGGGGAGCACCAGAAGCCTTCTCTGCTCTGTCCCCGCCCTGCAAGCGGCACGCAGTGCTTCAAAGTGCCACACTGCTCGCAGGGCAGGGGCAGAGCAGAGAAGGCTTTGCGTGCTCTCGCACCCCAAGTTCCTAATTGGCCTGGGGGCGGGGGAGCATGCGAAGCCTCCTTCCACCCTGCCAGGAGCACATAGCACATTGAAGTGCCGTGCGCTGCTCGCAGGGTGGGGGGTGGAGAGGAGGAGGCTTTGCGTGCTTCCCTGCCCCAGGCCAATCAGGGCCCGGGGGCGGGAGAGCTGCGTGAAGCTTCCTTCGCCCTGCCTCGGCCCTGCAAGGAGCTCACAGCACTTCAAAGTGCCACATGCTCCTAGCAGGGTGGGAGGAGGCTTCCCGTGCTCCCCCGCCCCCAGGCCCTGATTGGCCTGGGGGTGGGGGAGCATGCCAAGCCTCTTCCAGGGCATGGGTGCCTAGTGGGAAGATGGGGGAAAAGGGACTCCCCCACCCCCAGACCAATCATGCTATGGGGGTGAGGAAGCACTGCCCCTTCCTGTTTAGGCCCCACCCCTTCCGGGGAGGCCCGGGGCTACTTCAAAAATTTTTGAAGTGGCCCCGGGGCAAATATTATTGCCCACCCCTGATCTCGAGTGTTTGTGACAGTCATGACAGGTCTTCTCTGGCATCACTAGTTTGTCTGCTTGATTTGTAATATTTTCATGACTCCATCCCACAGTTAGAGAGGACAACACACGATCTTGAGCTCTAGAATTCCATAGCTCTTGATTTGAAACAGTCTAATAGTCTCTAAAAAGGATGTTAATAAGCGAGTAATTGGCTAATGCTATCATCAATACAATTTGTATTAAATACATGATTAGTTGATAAGGGTTGGCACTCTGTCCCGGCTCACACCAGGTCCAGGAGCTACCCCCACCATGGCTCTGCAGTTTAAATGTAGGAGGAGCCAGACACACAGGCAGCCCGGCTCTTACTAGATTTAAAATGCAGAGCTACAGCGAGGGTAGATCTGGGACCAGACCTGGCTCATGCCAGGTCCCAGACTGCTGCACCTCTGCCTCCCCTTCCCCACCCTGCAGAGATGGTGCTGGAGGGAACTGGCTTCCTGTTTCCCCACCCCACCCCCCTCTGATGCAGAGTAGGGATAGAAGCGACTAGTCAACTAGTGATGCGACTACTTGCTCCCTCCCCCCCCCGCCCCACAGCTGCCTCAGAGAAAGGCAGCAAGGGGGCAGAGCAAGAGCTGGGGGCAGAGTAGGACTTAAAAATCAGCTCCCCCCCCCAGCACCATCTCCACGGGGGCAGGGGAAGTAGAGGCACAGAGGAAATGGCTCCACTAGCACCACTTCTGCTGCGATTCTGCTTTTGAAATGTATAAGAGCCCCACTGGGGCTCCCCCACAGTTCAAAAGCTGAAGCCCTGCAGCAAGTGCGGGGCCAGAGGGGACTCCCCTGCTGGCCCTGCGCTCCCTGTGGGGCTTCCGCTTTTGAACTGTGGCAAAAGCCGGGCCGGACTCTTGCTACAGTTCAAAGACAGAGGCGCCCTTATAGACTAGTCAAATAGTCAATGGAAATCCCATAGACTATTCAATTAGTTAAACTACATTTAACATCCCTAATACAGAGTAAGAATGTTAAACAACAAGTAATTTACTAGTCAAGTAGTTGATGTAATTTCCATTGACTACTCAATGTACATTTCAAAGGAGGAATGTGGAACTCCAGGTGCAGCCCAGGGTCAATGGGACTTCCCGCTGACCCCAGGCTGCAAGCAGTGTGCCAGCTTTGAAATGTACAAGAGTCCCCAGTGAGGGCTCTTGTGCATTTCAAAGCAGAAGCGCTGGCATGGAGCCTGGGGTCAGCGGGAAGTCCCATTGACCCCGGGCTCCATGCTGCACAGCTGCTTTGAAATGCCACGCAAAGCCCAGGGTCCGCAGGGCATTTTCCCAGACTCCCCAACTGATTCTGGACTCTGCTCAGCATTTCAAAGCGGCAGCACTGCATGGAGCCAGGATCAGCTGGGGGCTCCCCAGCTGACTCTGGGTTCTGCAGAAAGTAGTCCACAGCTGACCCTGGGCTCCATGCAGTGCTGCCACTGTGAAATGCGGCGGTGGTGTTTCAAAGGGGCAGCACCACACAGAGCCCGGGATCAGCTGTGTGGTGCTGCCACTTTGAAGTACCCCCCCTCTTCCCTCCCTTTGCTGCCTCTATCTGAGAGGCAGCATGGGGTGTGTAGGGGGAATTGACTAGTTGACTGGACTATCCAATAAGCATTTGCATAGTCAACGAGTCCTTAACATCCTTAATACAGAGGCAGCAAGAGGGGGGAAGGAGCAAGTAGTGATTCAACCACGCAATAAGCCTAGGCTTATCATGTAATTGACAACTCACTTACATCCCTAGTCTCTAACTATCCTCCTACAGATAGACCCTATTATACTGACTTGAAAAAACAAGTTTTACCAAGTTCGATAGCAGATGTGGGCAATTTTTTTAGGGAGGCTACTGCACTAATGTTGGTAGTGGTTGTGGGCCTCAGGAGGAAGAGGCAGGGCCTCGGGCAGAAGGGGTGGTTCCCTCTAGGCACTGCATGCCAAGTGGAGACTTCATGTGCTCCCCATAGTGCAGGGGACCATGGGAGGTCTCCCTCTGATCCCCTAATGCCAGGGGCACATGGCACCTAGAAGTAACTGCCAGTCATTTTGAACAGCTGGCGGTTCCCTCTGGTGCTGTACACCCTTGGCAGGGGAGGGAGAAGACTTCACCCACTCCCCTGCCACTGGGTTTTGATTGGACTGGGGGTGGGGGTGCAGCAGGGCGGCCGGGGTCAAACAGCTTGGCAGGCCAGATCTGGCCCATTGGCCATATCTTGCCCACCCCTGTCCTGTTGTATGGGATCTTCTGCCAACCAATAAAAGTTTGTCTGCACATTATATCTGGCAAAGATACATAAAATTGTACGACTTCCTTGAATTTTATTCTTTTTAAAAATTCACTTTGTGAAACTAATTCATTTCTAACATTTAACTAATTTGTATTAAATATAACTGCTTCAAAGCAAGGAAGAGGGAGCAGAACAGAGAATTTGGCCAAAACCCTTAACTAGAACAATAGGAACACAGGTATTATGAAATATGAGCAGAGCAGGGATCCATCAAATATCCATACCTGTCCCCTCCCCATTTTCCCTTGGCCCACATGAAGACCTCACGCTTCTAAAGAGGGTGCAACAAACCTCAAAATGGGCCCTTCGTGAATTGTTAGAGGACCATCAGAAAATAGCAGTTGATTGCAGAATCTTCTTCCCATGGAAGATGGCAAACAAATAATAGACCTTATTATTTGCAATAACAAAGTCCATTAGTACTGCGGAGCTGAGAGCAGACACTCACTGTCAGCTGCTTCAAGCTGAGAGAGGGTTCTCCCACTGTTGGCCCTGCAAACAGCCAGGCTCAGCAAAATCTGCATTTTCACCAATATCAAAGCAGGACTTTAGCAATTAAGGAATAAACTGTCACCAAGCAACACATCTACCTAATCCTAAATGGTTAGTGATAGGCTTAAGCCTTTAAGTATGATGATCTACACTATTTTTTTTACATAATGCAACTGGGAAAGTTGTTATTATCCATAGATGCATATTATCCCAACAGAGACATCATGTCTGTGACTGAGAATTCAGTACCTTGGCCTTTCCAGTTTAGTCTGCCAAGAGGGGAACTGGAATGTGCCAAACAAGACAGATCTGTGGCATGCAACACTTGTCCTACTAGGAACTGAATAAAGCCAACCTTCTTATTTCAACAGGTCCACAGAAAGCTACCAGATTGTGGCTGAAAGCCACTCCAACCATCTGGAGCAGACAAACCAATAATTTCCTAAGTTTGACCAGTTATCCCAGGGAACTTCAGAAATAAGCCTTCATTTTTTCTTAATGAACAATCACCAATAATTGGTGGGTAACTATACTGGTCAATCAACAGGGGGTCTTGCCATTGCTACAATATGCTTCCAATAGCAGTAGGTTAGGTAGTTCCTTTTTGATCAGAGTTAAGCATATACATTTGCAAAACTATTATGTGGAAGTCTGAAATCAACAAGATAAATAAAAAAAGACTTGCTCAAGAGACCATTTTCAAAACACCATCATTAAATTCCCTGTGCTAAAACCAAACCCCCCCACACAAACAAAATCTAGCAGTAATGCTGGTTTGCAGACAACAGCAATATTTTTACATCAGACAATATTTATGATTTTATCATTGGCATTAGGGATATTACATTTCAATAAATCAGCTACTTGAGTAGTCAAAGGAATTTCCATCAACTACTTGATTAGTCAATGGGGGGGGGGGGGAGGACGCGCTTGCTGGCTCACTGCACCTCTCCCTTTGAAAAGCAGTCCCATCTGGCACAGATTCCCCCCTGTGCCTCTTTCTTTGAAATGTACAAGAGCCGCCACTCTTGCACATTCCAAAGGGAAAGGAGCAGCAATGGGACCAGAGCAAGCAGGACTGTTTCAATCCCCGCTTGTGCTGTTTCCCCACTGCCTCCCCCTGTGGAGACAGTGCTGGGGGGGAAGGACAACTTTTAAGCCAGTTGTCCCCAGCACCGGCTCATGCTCTTTTTGATAGAGGCAGCAAGGTTGGGGGGGAGGGGGGGCACGGCTAGTTGAGTTCCTACTCGACTACCTGATTTGCTTATCGGGTAGTCAACTAGTCCCTAACATCCCTAATGTGCATTAGAAAAAAAAAAATAAGCAGTTAGCTTTCCAGTAAGGAAAGGTTTGAGTATAACTGTGTTTTGGAGCGCCAGTAAAAAAGTAAAAAGCTTCTTCATGGTCTATGAATGGCTATTAATGGACACATAATTGCTCTTGATGAATCAGGGAACAAGGAAAGTGGAGGAAATGCACAATGATATTATCCCTCTTGTATTTTGCAAGACTCCTTCCTTCGTCATTCCCAAGGACATCTTTTCTAATCTACTCCTGTATATCAGTAATCATAGTACTTTGAACTAGGGATGTTAACTATCGTTAGTGAAAACATGTTACTGCTGGAAATTCTACATTTACACATAAGGGGCGGCAGGCAGGAGCCAGTGCTTGGGGGGGCAGCTTTTAAATCAGCTCCCCTCCCTTGTTGCCTCTGATACAGAGGCAGCAGGGAGAGGGGAGAATGTGTGTAGTTGATATGATTAACCAATAAGCCCAGATTTATCGGTTAATCGTGTGATTGTCTACACACTAACAACCCAATTTAGAACCTGGATTAGGAAGCCTATTTAGTTGTCTCAGTCCCTGCAAGTGTAAAGGCCTTTTCCCTACTAACCACCCACACTGCAGCAATCGATCCACTAGCAGTCAATTTATTATGTCTGCATAGACATAATAAATCGGCCTTTGAGCTCTCTCCCATTGACTCCGGCACTCCACCAGGGTAAGAAGAGTAGCTCGAGTTGATGGTAGAGCTGCTCCTGCCGACCTTACCATGTGCAAAACATCAGTAATGTGTCAACTTCAGCTACACTATTTGCATAGCTGAAATTGATTGGGGGGTGGGGTATGCAGTGCAGATTATGTCTAGAAAATCATCTCTCTTCTTCCATTTAACTATTCTACTGAAGGGATTTACAGGCTGAGATCCTATCCTCTCTCAGAGCAGTGTCAAGAGGACAAGAGTAATTTCACACCAACAGTTTGCCCCCATTCATCATTTGTTTCCTTTCTGATTTTTGGAGAGGATGTAAGCACATGATAATGTAGTGTAGGAACTGCACTAGGATTTTTTAACCCATCCTACAAACTAATCTATCCATTTAGAAAGTGGAATCAACAGCAATAGTCGAAGCACTCCAGAACACTACTGAAATACTCCTCAGATATCCCAGCTATGCCTAAGTCACACAGTCATTGAAAACCCAAACTTGCACAAAGTTTGAGGCTGGGTCCAGAAATTTTTGATTCAGTGCATCTTTGCCCATCATAGTATATTGCAAAAAAAACATTAATTCAATACTGTCAGCGACCATACTGATCAATTATCCAACAATTACTCCAAGTATGGCTAAAATACTCCAAGAACACTCCTGACACACATTCAGGCAGTTTTGCTGATTTACCCAAAATGGATCCAACATAGTAGTACTAAAGTAAACCCAGAATACTGCACAATAAAGACCAAGAAGCTGATAACCAGAATCAATATATGACCCAACTCACTGACCAAGCTTCCCTGCTACCTACTCCTCACAATTCCAGCATGACTTATTTCTCCCACCCATCATATCTAATACCGTCAAAAATCCCTCCCTCCAAGCCAAAGCCCTTCTCCCAAGTGCAGAGGTCCAGCATCAGAAGGACGCTAGGGAATCTCCACTCTTCATCTAGCACATTCACAGTTCTGTAAGAAATTAATTTACAATCAATCTGTCAGACCATGTTGAGTTTAACAAAATAGGAACATCAATCCTCAAAGGGGCACTTCTGATGCCACCCGGCTGTGACCCGTCACTATACTCCCAAAAGTAATGATGAGCAACAGCAGCTACTTGCAAGAAGCTGCAGCAGTCATCCAACATGAAGCTCTTTTCAGCCTCTCCCACCCACCTCTCCATCAGCAAACACTTGTTGAGTCTCAATTATGAGCATCAAGATGCTGAGGTGATATCTTTTATTGGCCCCATGTCTCTTCCCCTCCCCCCCCAAATGCAACAGATAAGTTTTCAAGCTACACAGAAAACTGTTCCGGGTAACTCAAAAGCTTCTCCCATTCTCCTGCAGAAGTTGGATCAATAAGAGTTATCACCTCACCCAGCTTGAGCCCAACACCGGCACCCCGCACACAGTTGTAAGCCGCCCCCTACCCGCACAAAGCAGGCAACGATCAAACCGCCCTTGGCCTTTTCATGAGGTCCCAGCAGGAACCGCGCAGGCCCGACAGACTCGCGGGCAGAGCCCTGCGGCCCGGGCTGTGCAGCTCAGGAGCCCATGCGCCGTTTACACGGAGCCTTTCTACGTCCCAGAGAGAGCGGCGCGGACGGAGCAGGGCCCGGCTGTGAGTCCCAGGGGCGGAGCGGAGCGGAGCGGACCTGTCAGCGCAGGGCGCTCTGGAGCGGCCACAGCAGCAGCACCGGGCTACTGGGCCCCCGGGCCGCTCCACGTGCGCAGCGCGGCCTGGCCCACACCCTGCGGGCCGCGCTCCCACCCGCGGTGTTACCCGGAGCGCCCCGCTGGGAAGGGGCCGGGCCGTGGCGCCCAACAGGCGCAGCGCTCGGGCGGGACTGGGGGCCTCTCCGCCGCTCGTGGGAAGCTGCCCGGCCCCAGGGTCTCGTGCGCGCCCGCGGCCGGGCCTCACCCAGAACTTTCTTTTCCGCGTCCGCGGCAGCCGGGGTCGCGCTGCTGCCGCCGCCACTAGCGGGGGGCGCGTCTCCGCTCGCCGGGGCGCTGGCGCTAGTGGGGCTCTGGGGCTTGGCGTCCAGGACCGGGGAGGCCGGTGCGGCGGTGGGGGCGTCGCTGGGGGGCGGGGGCGCCGCCGTGGGGCTGCTGGGCACCGCCTCGCTCATGGCGTCTCTCGGGGCGGCCGCGTGCTGGCGCGGCGCGGCGCGGCGCGTCGGGTGGGTCGCTGGCTCGCGCTCGGGCTCCGCGCTGCTGGGTCTTACTGCCCCCAAGATGGCCCCGCGAAGTTTTTCATACAGTCAGCGACGGCCCGCCCGAGCCTGGAGCGGCCTCATTAGCATTTAAAGGGGACGCGCTGCCACAGCTACGCGGCCCCGCCTCCGCCTCCGCCTCCCGGGCCAGGAGGGCGGGGGCAGGAGCTTGTGCGTGTTTCGCGTCAGGGTTCTGGGTGCTGAAGGCGTCATGCCAGGCCTAGTCCTCTAGGGCAGGGGGTCTTCCCCACTAGTGCCTATACCCGAATAAATCTAAAAGCATCAAGTAGGCCTGTGGCATCTTAGAGACTAATGCAAATAGCTCCATAGAATCACAGAACACTAGGACTGGAAGGGACCTGGAGAGATCATGGAGTCCAGTCCCCTGCCCTCATGGCAGGACCAAACACCTGATACAGACACCCATCAGGGATGATCTCTGACCTGCTTTTAAATATCTCTGATGCTGGGACAACCTCCCTGGGCCATTTATCCCAGTGTTTAACTACCCTGACAGAAAGTTTTTCCTAATACCCAACCTAAACCTCCCTTGCTGCACTTTCAGCCCATTGCTTCTTGTCCTATCCTCAGAGGCCAAGGAGAACAATTTTCCTCCTTCCCCCTTCTAGATACTGAAAACTGCACTCATGTTCCCTCTCAGTCTTCTCTTTTCTAAAATAAACAAGCCCAGTTCTTTCAGTCTTTCCTCATAGCTCATTAGTTGTTTAAAAAAAGCCTCATCCTGAAAAGGTTCTAAAAAGGACATTAAAAATGATGAGGGGTTTGAAACAGGTCCCATATGGAAAGAAATTAAAAAGACATGCACTTTTCAGCTTTGAAAAGAGGACACTAAAGGGGGATATGATAGACATCTATAAAATCATGACTGGGGTGTGGAAAATGGAAATAAGGAAAAATTATTTACTTATTCTCACAATATAAGAACTAGGGGTCACCAAATGAAATTAATAGGCAGCAGGTTTAAAACAAAAGGAAGTTTTTCTTCACTCAGCGCACAGTCAACCTATGGAACTCCTTGCCAGAGGATGTGGTGAAGGCTAGGACTTTAACAGGGTTCAAAAAAGAGCTAGATAGATTCATGGAGGTTAAGTCCATCATCAATGGCTATTAGTTAGGATGGGTAAGAATGGTGTCCCTAGCTTCTGGAAATGGATGACAGGGGAGGGATCACATGATGATTTCCTGTTGTGTTACCTCCCTCTGGGCTATCTGGTATTAGCCACTGTCGGCAGACAGGATACTGGGCTGAATGGACCATTGGTCTGACCTGGTATGGCCATTCTTATGTTCTTATATGTTCTTATGCACCTCTTCTGATGGATAGGTGGTCTGTAGTAGACTCCTAGTATGACATCACCCTTGTTTTTTACCTCTTTTAACCTAACCCAGAGACTCTCAACAAGTCTGTCTCCTATGTCCATCTCCACTTCAGTGCCAAGTGTATTCATTGTATCACGAGCTTTTTTGGGCACAACCCATTTCTTCAGATGATGAGCTGGAGAGAAATAACAAAAACCAAGTATTTTATAACAGGAAAAAAGGTACCAGTCAATTGTAGGACCAGTGCTTATGAGGCTAATTAAGTGGGCTGGAAGTGTCGGGTACTCAGCTTTTGATGTAACAATGAGGTGTTAATGGCAGGCAAGACTAGCTTTATAATGCAACATCCAGGTGATGTCTTTGTTCAAGCCCAGAAAAAAAGTGTCAAATTTGCAGATGAATACCAATTCTGCACTTAGGGTTGGTATTCATCTGCAAATCTGACAGTTTCCCTGGGCTTGAACAATTTATAGGTGCTGGGGTCATGCTCAGAGGCTTGCTATGTAGAATATTATGCGGTAAATAAGTGCTGGGGCCACACACATTGACTAAGAGGGAAAAAAACAGTCCATTCAATAAATAAAACAGGGATCCTGTTGAGAAAATATATGTGAACATGAACCTAAAGACTATCATAATGCACGCAAGCAAAGGAGGGGAAAAGTAAGGCTTTGGGCAGGGGCAACCTTATGAGCAGCATTTTGTAACTTTTCAGAGCTTGACTTTGCAACATCAATGTTCATAAGAACAAGAATGGCCATACTGGGTCAGAACAAAGGTCCATCTAGCCCAGTAGCCTGTCTGCCAACAGTGGCCAGCACCAGGTGCCCCGGAGGGGGTGGACCGAAGACAATGATCAAGCGATTTGTCTCATGCCATCCATCTCCAGCCTCTGATAAACAGAGGCCAGGGACACCATTTTTATCCCCTGGCTAATAGCCTTTTATGGACCTAACCTCCATGAAATTATCTAGCTTCTCTTTAAACTCTGTTACAGTCCTAGCCTTCACAGCCTCCTCTGGCAGGAGTTCCACAGGTTGACTACGCGCTGTGTGAAGAAGAACTTTCTTTTATTAGTTTTAAACCTGCTACCCATTAATTTCATTTGGTGTCCTCTAGTTCTTCTATTATGGGAACTAATAAATAACTTTTCTTTATTCACCCTCTCCACACCACTCATGATTTTATATACCTCTATCATATCCCCCTTCAGTCTCCTCTTTTCTAAGCTGAAAAGTCCCAGTCACTTTAGCCTCTCTTCAGATGGGACCCATTCCAAACCCCTAATTATTTTAGTTGCCCTTTTCTGAACCCTTTGCAAGGCCAAAATATCTTTTTTGAGGTGAGAAGACCACATCTGTACACAGTATTCAAGATGTGGGCGTACCATAGTTTTATACAGGGCAGTAAGATATTCTGTGCCTTATTTTCTATCCCTTTCTTCATAATTCCTAACATCCTATTTGCCTTTTTGACTGCCACTGCACACTGTGTGGAAGTTTTCAGAGAACTATCCACGATAACTCCAAGATCTCTTTCCTGATTTGTCGTAGCCAAATTAGCCCCCATCATACTGTACGTATAGTTGCGGTTATTTTTTCCAACGTGCATTACTTTACACTTATCCACATTAAATTTCATTTGCCATTTTGTTGCCCAGTCACTCAGTTTGGTGAGATCTTTTTGAAGTTCTTCACAGTGCTTCTGTATTGACTATCTTAAACAGTTTAGTATCATCCGCAAACTTTACCACCTCACTGCTTACCCCTTTCTCCAGATCATTTATCTTTCATGTAGCTTTTTTTTGTTTGTTTTAATGTCATTATAAGCCTTCTCCCAATTGTTGTCAATGGCAAAAAGGACTGGGTTCAATTATCAGATGGTTCTGTCTGAAAACTTAATGAACAACACTGGCTTGAGCCACCTTGACACCAGGGAAAATTAAATACCGTCTCTTCTCTGCCCCCATTCCTCTTTCCAAGCACTCCTAATAGTCAATATTTCCCCTCCCAAGCACTGAGTATGTTGTACAAACAACGAAAATTTTATTGGGGTGGGGGAAGGGCATAGAATAAACTGGGAAAGCCAATAATGATTAATCAGCAATATCTGTATGTGTTTATACAGGTTGCAAGCGTTCAACAAGTTAAAGCATTTCTGCAATAGCCACTTGCCTCCCCTACTCACTGTTAGTGGAGTTCAGAGTTTGGGTAGATCTGTCTCCAGCCCCAAGTTTGCTGGTTTACTTCCGGCCTACCACCTAATCCAACAGTAGTAATCACAACTGTTCTTACAAGGGGCACTCACTAGAGTCCTTCAGCTATACTACTGGAATTTATTATAATTTTAATGAAGAGCCATCCTCACAGCCCTTATTTATAAAATCTTTTGAGAATGAGAAGCAGTATATAGGACTTCAAATGGAATCTGTGCTATCTAGGATATGCTACTATAACAAAATAAGACCTAATTTCTTTTTTTTCTCTTGGGTTATTTACATCCTTGTCCAGACTTTCCTACTTAACAGTCAATGGCTTTGGTCAGGGTGACCCCTCCAGCCCTGCAACAGTTAGTGTGGTTTTCTTGCCTTTCGTTATCTGACAGGGAAAATAATGGGTTTTTTTTTATTGATTGCTCCTGTCCATTCCAGGTAGGTGTGCACACGCCACGTGCACAGATTGCCAGAGAGTTTTCCCTTAGTGGTACCCATCGGCTTTTTTGGACCCCATGGACCTGCCAGCAAGCCCAGGGTAGTGCCCCTTCTGTTGTTGGCTCCTCATACTCTGGGCCTCGGATGCCGCCTTCGGCTACGCTGCTGCCTCGGACCAGGCACACTCCAACTGAAGGGAATCCCCCAGAGCCTTGCTGAAAGGGGTTGGGGACCAGGGCCCTCCAGATCACCCAGCGCCATCCCAGGCAAGAGCATGAGGCCTCTGCAATGCAGGAGTACTTTTCATTCTCCCCGGACGAAGCCATCGGCTTGGTTTCTCCATCCATGCCATCAATGGTTTTCTGGGCCCACCAGGACCTGCTCAAGAGGCTGGCACAAAGTCTGGGGGGACAGCTCAAGTGGGTATCGGAGTATTCCGACCTGGTAGTGGATATCCTAAATGCAGAAGCCCCGTCTTGGATGGCCCTGGCACTAAATAAAAGCGTGGGCAGGATCACAAAGACCCTTTGGTAGATGCCTGCCTCCATTCCCCCCACTGACAAGAGGGCTGAGCAGAGGTATATCTTCCCTGAGATGGGACATGAGCACCTCTTCTCTCACCCTCTGCCAGGGTCAATTGTAGTATGCCTATACTACACCACCAGCCAACCACCAGAAGTGCCAGAGTCAGCCTGCATCTACTCCTGAAAATGAGGCCAAAAAGTTGGCCCTCTTGGGTCATAAGGCCTATACTTTGGGGGAGGTCTCCTGCTCAAGGTTGTCAATCAACAGGTGCTCCTGAGCAGGTACACCTTTCATTCCTGGTCAGCAACGGACAGATTTAAAGAACTGCTGCCCCAGGACTCCAGGCAGGAGTACAAGGCCCTGTCTGAGGAGAGAAAGGTTGTCCCTAGTGGCTCTCCAGGCTGTCTTGGATGCCACAGCTGTACCATGGCAGCTGGGCTGGTTTTGTGGCAGAGTGCCTAGCTCCACGTTTCTGGCATTCTGCCAGAAGACCAAAACACTATCCAGGACCTGCGATTCAAGGGCACAGTCCTCTTCTCAGAATGCTCTGACACCAGCCTGCATGGGCTGAAGGACTCTAGAGCAACCCTTAAGTCCCTATGGATCCACACCCCAGCCCCGCAGTAGTGTTCTCTTCCTAGGGCCCCCTCTCGCTCATTCCAGTAGGTAAACAGGTCTGTCTTTTCTAGACGCAGAGGGCGTAACAACAACAGGAATGGCAAGCAGCCATCCCATCCCTTTTCCGACCGAGGGGCGGGCCCCTCCAATAAGCCGTAGGGCCCCAGGCTGAACCTTTGAAGGTCTGCTCGGGGACAGTATACCAGCCACCATACAATGGCCCTTTGCCAATTGGCTATCCCCTTTCCACCGTGCCTGGTCAGCTATCACAACAGACCACTGGGTCTTATGCACAGTGAAAAGCAGATACTCCATCCCTTTCTGGTCCCACCTCCCCTTCTCATCCTCTTACCCCATCACTCCTCAGGGACCCCTCTCACAAGCATCTCCTAATGTTAGAGGTGCAACAGTGTTACCTACCACCCCTGTGCTCTTGGGGAGCCAGGGAGTGACATTCATGGAAAACCATTCCCCCCTTCCCCTAGGCCTCTGCTAGAATCAGACAAAGCAAGGAAAAGGCCAGGGAAGACACACCTAAACTAATTAAGGAAACACCCCAGCCTCATCTGCATTGAAGATAGAACTCATTAGCATACAGAATGGAGACCAGCTCTTCCAAGGCAGGAACCACAGTGAACTATGGGATACCAAAAGCAGAGAAACACTGCCTGATGGGCAATCTCTACTCCAGATGCTAATGAACCCCGGCCTGCTCACACCCAAATTAGTCATTATCAGACCAATTCTAGTAACGATTCTGTTGACATCCAAAATACTGAAACTGCCTAGTTGCATTGTGAGCTCGTTCAAGGAACATCACCCATAACCAGGGGTGATCAGTCTCTACTGTCTCACCTCTTTCTCTTTGAACTATTGCCCTATCCCTATAAAAACTCCTATCCTTGCCCCAAGAAAAACTGTTCTGATACCTGGATTTAAACTGCATCAGTTCCATTGAGACGTCTTCATCTCCTGTCTGATCGTGCTGGGGGCTCTGCTCTGCTTGTCTCCTGCCCTCTGGACCCCCGGCTACCATCATCATCTGGGAACCCCGATCAGTGCAAGCTCCACGGAGTGGTGAGGTCTCTCTCTCTCTCTCTCCCACCAACTGCCAGTCTCTAAGCCTAGTCTCCTGACTCTGCCCCATGTAAACTGTTAGATGGTTAGCTAGCCCTAACATTTGTAATCAGTTCCAATTTAGATTTAATATGTAACTGTTATGTGTGTTTGGCTCCCTATATATATATATAATAAATAACTTTCATTGTTAAGCTGGTTGCTTCTCTCTCTTTCTTTCTCTTTCACTCACTCTTCCTCAAGGGGTGTTGTTTTGGCTTCCCCATTCGCTCTGCAACAATGCTTCTTGTACCCAAGCTACAGATCCCTGCAGTGCCCAAAATCCTGTGGGGTTTGCTCATCATGTGGTTTACCAGTGAATGATTGTGGTGTGAAAGTGGGGATTAGGGGGTGCTGAACCTGGGGGCATATGAGGATGGCAGCTTAAAGTGCTGTTTAATCCAGCCCACTGAGTCCAAAGGCTCATGAGGGTGCAGTGTGGCATTGCTGTTAACCCAGCCGGCTAAGTCCAGGGACATATGAGGGGTCAGCTTGTGAGTGCTGATTACCCAGTCCTTTCAGGCATGCTCTGGTAGTGAGTGTGAGTGTCTGTGTATGTTGCTAAGGTGGGAAGAACCCCATCCTAAGGAACCTAGTTCCTGCAGGAGAGCTCCAGTGGGAGGGGGAATTGGCAGCAGGAAGAGAATTCAACTCCATTTGAGAGCACAAGTAAGCACAAGCAGCACATTGATAGAACTGATAACCTTCCCCAGTCCCATAAAAGTAACCCTAATAAATTAGCATACCCCATAGTACTGGGCAAATCTGGTAACAACAGAGCTGTGGAAGAGGTCCCAGCGGACTTCAGGGGGGTTCAGCGGGTTCTACGCCCTCTGTTTCTTGGTTCCAAAAGCCAAGGATGTGTTTTGTCCTATTTTGGACCTGAGGGGCCTGAATGCCTTTATAATAAAGTCAAAATTCAAGATGGTGATGTTGGCTTCTATCATCCCTTCTCTAGCCAGGGGAGACTGGTACGCTACCCTCAGTCTCAAAGATATTTATTTCCACATCTTGATTTGCAGACCCTCACAGGCACTTCCTCCGGTGCATGGTGGGTCGGGTTCATTATCAGTTTACGGCCCTTCCCTTTGGCCTCTCTGCAGCCCCCAGGGTGTTCACCCAATGCATGGTAGTCCTGGTTGTATTTCTGCGAAAAAGACAGGTTCAAGGTGTACCCGTATCTAGATGACTGGCTCATAAGGGGCTCTTCTCCCTCCCAGGTTCTAGCTCACATATCCCTAGTCAGAGAAACCTTCCTCAGATTAACCCTCGTCCTGAACAAAGCCAAATCCATTCTGACTCCCACCGAAAAGATAGAGTTTGTGGGGACCTGCCTCGACATGACAGTGGCCAGGGCTTCCCTGCCAGCAGCTCGTTTCCTAGTCATAAAGGAGGCCGTCCCCCATCACCACAGCCTGGTGTTGTATGAGACTGCTGGGGTTTATGACAGCGTGCATGTATGTGGTGCGGCATGTCAGGCTCAGGCTTTGCCCACTTCAGCTGTGGCTGGCACAGGTTCACATCCCGGCTTTTCAAATCATGGATATGGTGATGATGGTGCCCAAGGACATGCTGAGGTCCCTTGACTGGTGGCTGCAGGAAGACATGGTCTGTGAGGGGATGCCATTCAGCAACCCTTCCCCATCCATCTAGTTGGTGACAGACCCCTCCAACACAGGGTGGGGAGCCCACCACGGGGAACCACGGACTCAAGGTATGTGGTCCCCTGCAGATCTGGCCCAGCATATCAATGTCAGAGAGCTCAGGGCTATTCGCCTCACTTGCCGTGCTTTTCTGCCACGGCTTCAAAACAAGTGCATTTCAATCCTGGCAGACAACACACAGTGATGTTCTATACAAACAGTCGGGGGAGCTTGCTCCTATCCTCTGTGCCGGGAGGCTCTCCTCCTGTGGGAGTTCTGCATCGCGCACGCCATTCACGCAGTGGCCTCTTACCTTCCCGGGCACAAAATGTGCTGCCAGACCTTCTCAGCAGGTCCTTAGAAGGGCACAAATGGTCCCTCAGGGCAGATGTGCCTCTGCCCATCTTCCGCAGGTGGGGGTTTCCCTGCCTGTGTCTGTTTGTGACTCAAACAGTGCCCCTGTTTTTGCTCCCTCTTCAACCACAGCCCAGGGTCTGTGGGAATTGCCCTGCTGGTTTCCTGCCCCCAGTCCTATTGTATGCCTTTCCTCATTCTCTCTGATCTACAAGGTGATACTCAAAATCAGGGAGTTCTGGGCCTCTCTGATCCTGATAGCACCAGCATGGCCTTCTCAACACTGGTTCCTGGCCCTGCTCAACCTCTTGGTGGAGCACCCTCTGGCTCTCCCCCTGAATCCAGACCTGATATTTCAGAATTTTGGCAGGCTTTGCCACCTGAACCTCTGCACCTCATGGCATAGAAGCTCCATGTCTGACTGCCATGGAGAGGCAGTGCTCTGACTGTGTCCAATAGCTTGTTCTGGGGAATCATAAACCCTCCACTAGTGCCACTTATCTGCTGAAATGGAAACACTTTGTATTGTGATTAGAAGGGAAGGGCTTCTTCCCCACGGAAGCCCCTGTCCCTGCCATTTTAGATTACCTCCTGGATCTTAGAATCCAGGGCTTCCCCTCTTCTTTGGTCAGAGTGCAGCTAGCCGCCATCTCGGCTTTCCATTTGGGGTCCCGGGGTAAGACCGTCTTTGTTGACCCCATAGTGCACTGTTTCCTTAAGGGGTTGGATAGGCTATACCCTCATATGCATCAGCTCCTGCTCCCCTGGGACTTTAACTTAGTGCTCACTAAGTTGATGGCTCCCCCCTTTGAGCCATTAGCGACATGTTCACTGTTGCGCCTTTCCTGAATGGTGTCGTTTCTCATGGCCATTATCTCTGCTAGGCAGGTTTCAGAATTGCTTGCCTTAACCGTAGACTCCTCTTATATGGTCTTTTTTGATGATAAAGTCAGACTTTGCCCCCAATCCTGCTTTTTTACCTAAGGCACTTCCATGTCAACCAGGATATATTTTTACCTGTTTTTTACCCAAAACCTCACAAGTCAGACAGAACAGGCTCTATACACCTTAGATATTAGGTGGGCTTTGGCTTTTTATTTGGACAGGACAAAACCCTTTTATAAATCACCCCAGTTACTTGTTTTCATATCTGACAGGATGAAAGGTATGCCAGTGTCAGCTCAGTGTATCTCATCCTGGATTACTTCCTGCATCAAAGCATGTTACAAGCTGGCTCATGTTCCAGCTCCCCCCATTACAGCTCACTCCATTAGGGCCCAAGCTTTGTCCACCGTCTTTGTGGCCCAGGTGCCTATTGTGGAACTATGCAGGGTGGCCAGCTGGTCTTCAGTGCATACTTTCACAAGTCACTATGTGGTAGCACAGCAGGCTGGGGATGACGTGGCGGTGGGCAGGGCAGTGTTGCAGTCTGTCTCTCTGTGTCTCCAACCCCCACATCTATGGGTTTGGCTTTGGAGTCACCTACATGGAATGGAAATGAGCAATCACTCGAAGAAGAAGAAGAAGAAGAAAGGGTTCCTTACCTCTCGTAGCTGTTATTCTTCGAGGTGTGTTGCTCATGTTCATTCCAAAGCCCACCCGCCTCCCCTGCATCAGAGTGGTCCAGCAAGAAGGAACTGAGGGGGTGGAGGGTGAGCAGGTGCTGGTATGGCAGCACCACTCCAGGCGGCTCCCCTGCTGGCCCAATGGGTACCGCTAAGGGAAAACTCTCCAACAATCTGCGCATGTGGTATGTGCACAGCTGCATGAAATGGACATGAGCAACACATCTTGAACAACAGTGAGGAGAGGTAAGTAACCGTTTATTTTATTACTCTCAAACCCAAAACTTAACTGATTTTTGACCAAACTAACATAGATCAGAAATGCAAATAAGGTCTGGCCCATTTAGTCATTTCCCCTTGCCTGCTAATAGATGGCAGCAGAGAGCTCCCTCCCCTAAAGATGTTACTTCAATGTGATCTCAAGCAGCTCTAGGATCAAACCCTGTGTAGATACAAAATTGGTATCCACATCCTCTCCTGCAGAAATGAGCCAAAGATATCCACATCTGCAAATGTGGATACCAATGTATATAAAGTAGATATTCACAAATTTGCAGAATTCTAGATACATAATCTGCATCTCTATTCACAAAAATGAGCCACAAATGTGGATATCAGTGGATATAAAGTGGATAGCTATGGATTTGCAGAGTTCTATTCTGGGGTGCTTTTCTCCCTCTTAAACAACAATTGTCAACCTCTGTCCTTCATATCTGTCCTCTCCGTGGCATGAGGAAGACCCTGGTGTATGTTTATCTTGTGTGCACTAACTTACAGCCCTTATTCCTGGTCCTCCTAGATCCATGGTCACCAACCCATCAATCGCGATCAACTGGTCGATCGGGGGGGGGCATGACCAGTCGATTGCGAGGCAACCCAGCCCCCCCTGTCATTCTCCCCACCCAAAGAAGGAGCCCAATCTGGCACTACTTCCTGAGAAAATGGAGGTAGCGCTGGCTTCCTGTGGCATGGGGGGGGGTGGGAAGTCCTGCAGCTGTATGCCAGAGCTGGTGTCTCAGGAAGCACGTGTGCTGCTTCCCCCTCCCCAAACAGCCAACATACTTCCTGAAAAGCTGGATCTGTGGCACTGCTGGGAACTTCTTTCCCCCTGCTACCTTCCTGCATGGGGGAGTAGGACTCCCAGGACTGTGCACCACCTCCAACTACTCAGGAAGCAAGCACTGCCGTGAAGAGTGGAAGAGTAGTTGGAGCTGGCGTGCAGTCCTGGGACTCCTATGCCCCCTCCCCTCCCCATGCAGGGAGAAGGAAGCTCCCAGCAGTGTGACAGACCCAGATTTTCAGGAAGTGTGCTGGCTGTTTGGGGAGGGGGGAAGCAGTGCATGTACTTCCTGAGACACCAGCTCTAGCATACAGCTGTGGGACCCCCAGGTACCAGCCAAGCTGTCCTTGTCCCCTCCCCCCACCAGTGCCCTGCCTAAAGCCCCACAGGCACCCTGCCCTCTGCCTTCCTGACTCAAACCCCCATGGGTGCCCTGCCCCATGCCCAGGGCCCCACCAGCACCCTGCTCCTGCCTTCATCAGGGGGCTGGGTACTTGTGGGGCTCAAACCCTTGACCTCTGGCTCCAGAGGTGGGAACCTTATCCAATGTGTCACTGGAGGAGCCGCCCAACCTCCCTACATTCTGCCCCTGGGCCAGACTCCCACCTGCCCAGGACCCCACCAGAACCCTGCCCCCTGGCCAGATTCCCACCTGCACCCTGCTCAGGGCCCCACCTACCCCCTGTCTCACCCCCCACCAGCATCAGCATCCTGTTCTTGCCCCCCCTCCTGGCCGGGCACTCACCCCCAGCTTTCTCCTGTACCCTATTTTCCATCCAGATTCTGTACCCCATCCCTATCCCACTCACTGGCAGCCCGGTCCTGCACACTGTTTCCCTCATTTTTGGCCCCACCTCAGAGTGTAGAGGGGCCCACAAATTCTACTAACTCTGGAATCCCAGAAGAGTTAATCTGGCCTGAGGCCTTGAACCTCAGTCCTACCTACCCTCCCTCCATGGGGCTGGGGTACCAGGGGAGAGAGGTGTCTCAGTTGGGGCCACATCAATGAGGCTTGGGGGGTTTGGAGGGGTTGTTTTTTTGCATCTCACTTGTGTGGTCCCTGACTGATTTTTCTGTGGGTCAGTGACACCTGACCCAAATAGGTTCCCCGCCCCTCTCATAAATAAAGACAACGTGAAACGTTTGTGCTGGACATAATATTTTATTTAAAAATGAAGCTTGGCCAACAAGCCCCCACCTGGCCGCAGCATCATAACACCACTGCATCCCCACACACACCCCAACCCTGAGCCCCTCAGACACCTGAACCCCCTATCCTGAGTTTCTCACATCCCCTGTCTTCTGCTACAACACTATTGCACTATCCACACACTGCAAATCTGTGTTCTGAGCCCATCATACTCCCAACACCCCGTGCCCTGAGCCCTTCATATACCCTAACCTGAACTCCTGCACCCTCACATCTGCAAGCCTTTGGCTTGCTCAGCACCCCAACCCTTCCCCTGACCCCAACACTCTCCAGCCTGGAGCCTCCTCCCCAAGCCAGCATCCTCTTCTCCACCGCCTCCTGCACCCAAATTCCCTCCCAGAGCTTGTACCTCTCACCCCTTCCCACACCCAAATCCCTCATTCCCACCCCAGAGCCCACACCGTCTGTTTCAACCCAGTGAGAGTGAATAAGGGCTGGGGACAGCAAATGATGGAGAGGAGGAGAACAGAGAAGACAGAGCCTCAGGAAAGGGTTGGGGTCTAGGGGAAGGGATGGAGTAGATCTTGGCTTATTCTGACATTTAAAAAGTGATCTTGGGTATAAAAGGGTGGGAGACCACTGTCCTAGATCTTTTACTACATTTTTGGCTGCACTCTTCTTGTTTATGCACTCTGTCCATAGTCCCATGAAGTCACGGGGCCTCCTCGTCAACCTCCTCCTAACAATGACCAAAGTGGTCATCCATAACATCAAAGAGAGGACGTTGGCTGAAGAGGCTCTTTGTGACTGCAGGCATATTTCCAATCTCCTCTCTATGCATGCATGTAAACAGATTTCCTCTGGGTGGCATCTGCTGGCTCCCCGGACACCTTCGAGGAGCAGTGAGTGCTATCCAGGGTTCTCTGTTTCATGTCCCTTTCAAGTTCTCTCTTTTTGACCCTTTGACTTTCACACCTACCTTTGTTTTATTTTTGGTTATTCCCCGTAATTATTTGAGTTCTCCCAAAGTTTAGTGCCCTCCAACCAGGGTAAATACAGCCCTACCGGCCTAGTCCCAAACACACTCCTCTCTCTCTCTTGCAGTTACTCTGGCCTCAAGGCTTAGCCCACAGGTAAGGCTCCCCAGGTTGTTAGGGAGCAGGGTACCGGGGGTTGGGGAGTGAGGGGGACCTGGGCCCTCCTGCTCCATCGGGTCCCAGCCCAGGGCCCTGTTGGCAGTGGAGGCTTTCACTGCCTGCTCCGCAGGGATTCCTGACGAAGTGCGCCGAGCTCCCGGAGTTCAATCCTCCGCCCTGGGCCACTTCCTACTATCCCCGGGGCTGCTCAGCTCTTGGGGTGTTGCTCGGTGTGTCCGACCCTCATGGATGGCCTCCCTGGTCAGGGCTGTCACTGGAGCTGTGGCTGAAGGGGCTGCGGTTGAGGTTGCTGCTCCTGGGATGGCTGTGGCTGTGGTGGCTGCTGCTGGGGCTGCTGCTTCTGGGGTGGCGGTTGCTGCAGTGGCTGGTTGGGAGCACCGGCCTGAGCTCCTTCCCCACTGGTCGTCTGCCCCAACTGAACCTCTCTGTTTGCTTTCATAATGCTCCAGCGTTTGGAGCATGCCCAGTCTGGGGAAAAGGGTGGGACTTCCTCTGCCCACAGAGTCGTAGTGCCGCCCCCCTTCAGTGTGGGGCACCTTCGCCCCGTCACACTCCCTTCCCCTGAAGAGGGTGTCCAGCTCCTTTTCTTCTTCTCCCTGCCTGGAAAAGAAATCCGTGTTAGCACGGGCCTTACCCAGTCGATGGGACACACAGAAGTCATTGGGTTGCAGGGTAAGGTACCAACGCTTGATCTGGGGATTGGTGTCTTTCATGTTGTTGAGCTATCAGAGGAGCGAGTGTTCTGTCACCAACTGGAAAGCCGTTCCTAGCAGGTAATATCTCAAGGCATCAATAGCACATTTTACCACTAATGCCTCTTTTTCGATCGTAGAAAATTTTATCTCTCGAGGAAATAATTTCTGACTCAGGAACAGGACCGGGTGTTCTTCCCCATCTACCTTCTGGGATAAGACAGCTCCGAGCCCTATTCCAGAAACATTTGTCTGGAGTATAAACTTCTCCCAAAATCAGGATGTACTAGGACTGGTTCCTGGCTCAGCCGCCTTTTTAGGTTCTGGAAGGCCATCTCACACTGTGGCATCCACTTTACTTGACGGGGCTGAGAGTTCTTTGTTAGGTCTGTGAGCAGCGTTGCGATTGTTGCAAAGTCTGGGATGAAATGTTGGTAATAACTGGCCAGGCCTAAGAACTGGTGCACTTGTCTTTTTGTTTGTGGGATTGGTGTGTCTGACAATGCCTGGACTTTATTAATCATTGGCCACAACTTCCTGCCTCCCACTACATATCTGAGGTATATCACTTCCTTCTCCCCGAAGTGACACCTCTCTGGGTTTGCCGTGAGCCCAGCTTCTTGGAGAGCCTGCAGGACTGCTCTGAGGTGTTGTAGGTGTTCCTCCCAGTTACTGCTGTAGATGACGATGTCATCTATATAGGCAACTGTATATTGATCGTGTGGCTGTAGCAGTTTATTCATCAACCTCTAGAAGGTGGCATCGGCTCCACACAGTCCAAATGGCATAGTCATGAATGGGTAAAGCCTAAACAGTGTAGGGAAGGCTGTCTTTGCCTTCAAGTTAGGCATGAGGGGTATTTGCCAGTAGCCTTTTGTCAAATCGATGGTGGATAGGTACTTGACCCCTCCTAGCTGTTCCAACAATTCATCGACCGGGGCATTGGATAAGCATCAAAGCGGGAAATCACATTGACTTTCCGAAACCTGAGGGTTCCATCCGGTTTCAGCACAAGAATGATAGGGCTCCTCCACTCTCTCCGGGATTCTTCGATCACGCCCATGTCGAGCATTGTCTTGAGCTCCTGACATACAGCATCCCACATCTTCCTTGGTAGGGGTCTATGGGCGTCTCTTACCTTCTGAACTGGTTCTATCGCAATACGGTGGCAAATCAGGGGGTTCGTCGGGTTGGGCAGACAGTACATCTTGGAAGTCTCCTAAAAGCTGCCGTACCTGGTGTCGCTGAATTGGTCTGAGGCCTTCTCCCACTGGCTTTGTTTCGAGG
The DNA here is from genome assembly GCA_032595735.1 of Pelochelys cantorii. NCBI lineage: Eukaryota > Metazoa > Chordata > Testudines > Trionychidae > Pelochelys > Pelochelys cantorii. The sequence continues at coordinate 214,088,596 of CM064326.1, forward strand.
GGTTTGCCTGCCAATGGACCCAACTCCAACTCAGGCGGTACCGGGGCAATCATCATGGCCTTCCTCGTCTTCCAAGCTTTTAGTAGGTTTACGTGATAAGTGCATACCACCTTACTGCAGCCTGGCAGCCTGACTTCACAATCTACTCTACAGGGCCCAACTGGTGTACCACTTCAAAGGGGCCCTGCCACTTGGCCAGTAATTTCGGCTCTGATGAGGGAAGTAATAGTAGCACCTGTTCACCGGGTTCAAAGCTTCATACCTTTGTTCCCTTATTATACTGCCTTTCTTAAGCTTGTTGTGCTTGTTGGAGGTTTTTCTGTGCAAAGGCACCCAGTGTTTGGAGCCTCTCTCTGAGACAGAGCACATACTGATTGGTGCCGAGTACCCAAGTCTCCTGTGCCTCCAAGTCTTCCCTGAATAGATTAAGTATGCCCCAAGGCTGTCTTTCATAAAGGAGTTCAAAGGGAGAAAACCCCATTGAGGCTTGGGGGATTTCCTTTATAGCAAAAAGGAGGGCTGGTAGGGCTGGCATGTCCCAATATTGCAGGTCATCTTCCACAAACTTGCGTAACATCAACTTGAGTATAGCATTAAATCATTCTACAAGCCCATCGGTTTGAGGATGGTACACTGATGTCTGAAGAATTCGAATGTTCATGAGTTGGCACAGTTCTCCAATCAGCTTAGATGAGACGTTCATGCCTTGGTTGGTCAGGATCTCTTTGGGGATCCCCACCCTGGCAAACACCTTCACTAACTCGTTGGCTATATGCTTTGCCATCACTATGCAGAGCAGGACCGCTTCTGGGTACTGGGTTGCGTAATCTATGATCACCAAGATAAACCAGTTCCTTGTCTTATTCTTATCCAAGGGTCCGACCAGATCCAGACCGATCCTTTCAAAGGGTACACCTATGACCGGCAGGAGTATCTGGGGGGGCTTGGCTATCCCTTTGGGTCCCACACATTGGCACTCTGGGCATGATGCACAGTATTCCCGTGTTGTGCTTAAAAGAAGCACCCGGGATCTTTTTCAGGGGGGATAAGGCAACACACCACATTTATTGAACATACATAGATCAATCAATACTTTATCATATGCATATGATACATTACACTCATGCACTCATACACACACACACACACACACAAGCACACTCTGTCTTGTTGTTACCAATAGTTGTTCCCCCTAACTGCACTGGCCAGGTGAGTTAGATGGGGGAAGGGTGGAGCTGGGCTTCTGCCGATCCAGATGGATACTCCCATGTTGACAAGACGAAAACCCGGGGTCCCTCTGCAAGATGCCTCATATTTATCAACCTCATTCTGCCAGTTAGTCATCACCACGCCTTTTTTAATGCTGCTTCCAAGAGAGTCCTTCCAAGTGTGGGCACTTGCTGCTTGACTCCCATGGCAGTCTGTATGTCCAATCTTCTTTTTAATGAGCTCACTTCACAGGTATTGTCTTGGATCTGGCTCCCAGCCCCTCTCCACCCTTGCAACTGCTGCCAGGGCCGTCCTTAGGCATACGCAGAGTATGCAGTTGTGTAGGGCACCACTCTTTCTGGGGCACCACTCTGCCGGGACGGACGGCCCCGCCAGAAGACCCCACCAGACTGAGGGACTCCGGCGAGGAGGCTGGCAAGCTGACCCTGGCTGGGGAAGGTACCGGCCCAGGGGAAGGAAAAGAGGGCATGGCCATGAGAGGCGCGAGCATGCGCCGTCAACCTGGGCGGCAGCAGACGGGCAGAGCCGGGGCTGCACCGGGGGCGGGGTCACGCACGGTGCACCAGAGGGGGCAGTGCCACGTCGGTGTGATGTTATGGCGCCATTTTTAAAAACAGCCAGCCGCAGATCAGGGAAGGAGGAGGAAGGAGACGCGCCGAGCGGGGCATGGGGGAGTAGAGCCTGGCTAGAGGTGGGAAAGTGGCGGGGCCAGGTCTGCGAATGCTGCCCAGGCACAATGAGCAGCTGGGCCTCTCTCTCCACCTTCCTGAGGCCTATCCTGTTTCTGCCAGGGGCGCAACCCCCCAGCACCCCCCTCCAGCGCCACGCCCCGTGTGCTCTGGGCAGAGGCAGGGCCCCAGGCACGGCTCCCATTGCGTGGGCCGAGGAGGCGGACCCAGGCAGCGGCTGGCGCATGCTCCGGCCATGGCTGTGCTGGGGGAGATGCTGAGGAAGAGGAGGGGGGTGGAGGGAGCCTCCAAGCCCCTGCAAGCACCCAGCCATGAGGAGGGGGAGCAGGCACCCCCCGCCCTACTCCCACTGCACCCGGGCACCTTCTGGCTGAGCAGGATCATGCTCCTGCACTGCATTGCGCTGCTCTACTGTGAGTTCCCCTTCATGGTTCAGGGGGCAATAACACAACATCTGAGGAACGTCTCAGGGGGAAGTCAGAATGTCTCAGAGGGAAGGATAGTTGTGACCTTCACAGCATGTGCCATGTTTGTCTTCCTCTCGGAAGATACAAGGGATTTTGTCTGTACTAAGTGCAAGCTGGTTTCCATATTGGAAGAGACGATTAAAGGGCTAGAAGACCAAGTATCAACCCTACCATCCATCAGAGAAGATGAAGACTTTCTGGGTAGAAGGCAGCATTTGAGATTGATACTGCAGGCACAGACGGCTGAAGAACCAGTGAGGGCAATACAGAATGAGGAAGAAAATTGGCAGCATGTAATTGGCAGCATCCCAATAGAGGTAAGTAACGGCTTTCAGGCTCTCTGCACAGGCACTACGGTGGAGAATGCTTTGGCAGAGACCTCTCATGGAAGGGATCAGAAGAAGACTTCATTGACCGGAAGGCATGGGATGCGTAGTCCTAGGGATGGGGATTCCATGACCACCACCCCCAAGAGAAGAAGACAGGTGATGGTGGTCGGAGAATCCCTCCTAAGAGGGACAGAATCATCCATCTGCCGTCCAGACCAGGAATCTTGAGAAGTGTGCTGCTTACCTGGAGCTGGAATTCAAGATGTGACCAAGAGTCTTCCAAGACTGATCAGACCTTTGGATCACTACCCATTCCTGCTTCTCCATGTAGGAACTAATGATACAGTCAAGAATGACCTTGAGCCGGTAACTGCAGATTATGTAGTGCTGGGAAGAAGGATCAAAGAGATGGAGGCACAAGTTGTATTCTCATCCATCCTTCCTGTTGAAGGAAAATGTCCAGGTAGAGATCATATGGTTGAGTTCAGTATCCTGATGAAAGGAAGAAAAGAGAGCAGCTCATCTTGGACTTCAGAAAAGCAAACTTTGACTCCCTTAGGGAACTGGTGGGCAGGATCCCCTGGGATGCTAACATGAAGGGGAAAGGAGTACAGGAGAACTGGCAGTATTTTAAAGAAGCCTTATAGAAGGTGCAGGAACAAACTATCCTGATGCGCAGGAAGAAAAGCAAATATGGCAGGCGACTAGATTGGCTTAGCAGTGAAATCCTTGGTGAACTTAAACACAAAATGGAAGCTTATAAGAAGTGGAAACTTGGACAGATGAGTAGGGAGGAGTATAAATATATTGCTTGAGCATAAAGGGGTGTAATCAGGAAGACCAACGTGCAATTGGAATTGCAGCTGGCAAGGGATGTGAAGGGTAACAAGAAAGGTTCCTACAGGCATGTTAGCAATAAGAGGGCGATCAGAGAGGGTGTGGGGCCCTTATTGCATGAGGGAGGTAACCTATTGACAGACGATAAGGGAAAAGCTGAAGTACTCAATGCTTTTTTTGCCTCTGTCTTCACAGACAAGGCCAGCTCCCAGACTACTGCACTAGGCAGCTCAGTATGGGAAGGAAGTGGGCAGCCCACAGTGGAGAAAAAAATGGTTTAAGAAATATTTAGAGAAATTACACATACAGAAATCCATGGGCCAGATTTAATGCATCTGAGGGTGTTGCGTGAGGAAGTTGGCAGATGCCATTGCAGAGCCTTTGGCCATTATCTGAAAACTCGTGGAGATTGGGGGAAGGTCTCAGATGACTGGAAAAAATCAAACGTAGTGCCCATTTTTCAAAAAGGGAAGAAGGACAATCCAGGGAACTACAGACCAGTCAGCCTCACCTCAGTCCTCAGAAAAATCATGGAGGCAATCCTCAAGGAATCCATTTTGAAGCACTTAGAAGAGGGGAAAGTGATGAGGAATAGTCAACATAGATTCACCAAGGGCAAGTCATGCCTGGCCAACCGAATTACCTTCTATGATGAGGTAACTGGCTCTGTTGACATGGGGAAGGCCATGGATGTGATATACCTTAACTTTAGCAAAGCTTTTGATATGGTCTCCCACATAATTCTTGCCAGCACGTTGGCAAGAGTAGGTGCAAAGAGCTTTACAAAAATTAATGAATCAAGCCTACCACATCTGCCGGAAAGAGAGAAATATTATTTTCCCCATTTCATATAGAAAGTAACACAAGGTCACAGAGAAAGTCAATGAAAGAACCAGGAATAAATCTCGGGAAGTCTTGAATGCCAAAGGCTACTCTAACCTTTAGACTACGCACCCTAAGCAAAGTAGCCAAATCTTGTATGTGGTGCTAGCAGACTAAGTGCCAGCTCATACCAAAGTCCCAGGCCAATTCACTTATGCATTGTATAGATCAAAGTGATTGTTAAATGTATGAGTGTTCAAATGTCGTGAAAACTGATGGGACGGTACATGCATTGTTTTCACTTACTTGTATCCTGTTATGATGTAGTAGCAAAGATTTACATTGTGTATACCCTGGTAACTCAATAACCCATCAAATAAGAAAGCAGCCTAATGATGAACTCTTACAGAAAAGTGCTCATTTCAAAGCATGTGGTCATTGTGCGTGATGATCAGAGGTCACGGACTTAAATGCATTCTTCACTCTCATCATCAAAGGAAGAGACTGTGGGGGTAGTGACCCTATCAGCTTCTTTTCAGTGAGAAGAAGCTATATGTCTGGAATCAAAAATCATGCAGAATAACTGAAAGAGAAGATGGAGATTCATCAGAGTTATTCTGGGCAGTCCCTTGAGAAGTTTGGAAAACTGACAGATTATGACATCTCTTCTACCATTTGGAATTACGAACTGTGAATCATGTTTTAACTGTACATATATATTTTACCTGATCTAACCTCTCAATAACTCTTGTTTTCTTTTCTTAGCTAATAAATTTCTAATTACTTGACTTACGAATTGGCTGCCAGAGTTCTCTTAGGTGTGAGATCTGGAGTAAGTGTTTGGTCTCTTGGGACTGGGAGCAACCTGATAGGGAGTGATTTGGGGGTAATTTTTCACATGGTCCAGTTTGTCCAGGACTTGATTCCCACATGGTCCTGGCTGTCCAGGACTTGATTCCCGCTGATGTCTTGGTGGGGAATGACATAGTGGATTTGCCGAGCCAGGTTAATGTGGTAACCAGGTCACAGAAGGAGTATGGGGGTGAGACAGACACCCCGGTGGGTAGCAGCAAGGGGGAAGGTGAGCAGGTCCAGGGTGTGCCCCAGGTGGGGGATGACGAGTGGTTGTCCGAAGGGACGTATGTAGCTCTAGAGCTGAGTGGCACACAGCAGGAATTCATCAAGACCCAGCAGAGTGATGCGTCCCTGGAGAGAGTCAGGGATGATGCACAGAATCAGGCCCCTGCTAGTGAGGAGAAAGGCAAGTTTCTCATACAAGATGGGCTGTTGTACAGGGAGCCCCCCCCAGGGGAAGAAGGGCTCCCAGGCAGCGACTCGCAGGCAGCTGGTAGTGCCTGAAGTGTATTGGAAGGAATTGTTGAAGTTGGCCCATGATGGTCCATTCGCAGGGCATCTGGGCGTAGGCAAGACTTGTGACAGGCTGGAGCAGAACTTCTATTGGCCTCACATGTTCAGGTCAGTGAGGGAGTATTGCCGAAGCTGTGAGTTGTGTCAGAAGCGTAAGGGATCCGGGGGCCCAGCAAGGCACCCCTGCAGCCTCTGCCTATCATTGGGGAGGCCTTTGCCCGAGTGTCAGTGGACCTTGTGGGCCCACTCCTGAGGCCCTCCAGGAATGGGAAGAAGTACATCCTGGTGGTGGTAGATTTTGCTACCAGGTACCCTGAAGCTGTGGCTTTGTCCAATGTGGAGGCCGAAACAGTGGCGACAGCCTTGTTCACTGTCTTCAGCAGCGTGGTCTTCCCCAAGGAAATTCTGTCTGACCACAAGTCAAATTTCATGTCCGTGGTGTTTAGGCAGTTGTGGGAGTTGTGTGGGGTGAAGCACCTGAAGGCTGCTCCCTACCACCCACAGACGAACGGGCTAGTAGAGAGGTTCAATGGAACTTTGAAATCTATGCTGAAGATGTATGTGGACAGGTGCCAGAACGACTGGGATGTTCTGCTGCCTTACCTGTTGTATGCTTACAGGAGTGTGTCCCAGGACTTGATGAGGTTTGCTCCCTTTGAGCTGCTCTATGGAAGGCAGGTCAGGGGGCCTCTGGACTTGATTCGGGATGCCTGGGAGGGCAATACTGAAGTGGCAGGGCAGCCAGTGACTGAATATGTGACTCAGTTCAAGGACAGGCTGAAGGAGATGATGGGGATAGTTCAGGAGAATTTGAGTGACAGCCAAGAGGCCCAGAAGGCCTGGTATGATAGGGATGCCATGGAGAGGGCATTTGAAATAGGTGACTTGGTGTTGGTGCTAGACCCGGTGAGAAGGAATAAAATGCAGGACATTTGGAATGGGCCCTATGAGGTGAATGAAGTGACCTATGACGTGAGGAAGGCCCATGGCCGGGGCGGTGTGCAGACAGTGCACATGAACCGAATGAAGGCATACCTAGAGCGGGAGATGAACGTGAACATGATCTGTTGTGCTGAGGAGGAGGCCATGTCAGTCCTTTTGGTAGATATGGTGGCTGAGAGTCGGGAAGAGATGCCTCTCGAGAGCATAGAGATGGGGAAGGGTTTGACTTCCCTGCAGAGGGAGGAGTTGCTGGCGCTGCTGAAGCATCATCAGCGAACATTCTCCAACAGGCCGGGGCTCACGGACAGAATATCGCATTCTACCCACACAACAGCAGAGCCTATAGGGCCAAGGGAGAGATGCAGGGGCAGATTCAGGAGGAGGTGGAAAGCATGCTGGCAATGGGCATAATCACCAGATACCAAAGCCCCTGGGCATGCCCTATTGTGATGGTGCCTAAAAAGGACAGGACCATGAGGTTCTGCGTGGACTATAGGAAGCTGAATGCTATCATGCAGCCTGACCCTTTCCCCACGCCCAGAATAGAGGATCTGTTAGACACACTCGGGGGGGGGGGGGGGCGAAGTTCATAAGTACTCTTGATCTGACTAGAGGATACTGGCAGATTCCCCTAGATGCTGATGCACAGGAAAAGTCTGCATTCATTGTGGAATCGGGTCTGTACAAGTTCAAAGTGATGCCCTTCGGCATGCAGAATTCCAGGGCCACCTTCATGAGACTGATCAATGAGGTCCTGCCAGGACTGGAGGGTTTTGCTATGGCCTGTATTGATGACCTGGCCATTTTCAGTGACTCCTGGCGGGATCACTTCAGTCACATAGGGGTGGTGCTGCGGTGGCTCGAGGAGGCCAACCTGACTGTCAAGGTGTCCAAATGCAGGATGGGGGCTGCCGAGGTGACCTATCTGGGGCACAAGGTGGGCAGTGGGTCGATGTACCCGGAACCCCTGAAGGTGGAGGCCATTAAGAACTGGCCTGTTCCCCAAATGAAGAAGCAGGTCCAGTCATTTGTGGGCCTGGCCAACTACTACAGGAGGTTTGTGAAGGGGTTCAGTGAGGTCGTAGCCCTGATCACGGACCTCACAAAGAAGGAGAGGCCAGACCGGGTGGTGTGGTCAGAGGCTTGTGAGAAGGGGTTCCAGAGCATAAAGAATGCCTAGGCCAGGGAACCCATGCTGGCCAGCCTGGATTTCAACAAGTCCTTTTTGTTGTGCACTGATGCTTCTAACGTTGGGCTGGGGGCAGTGCTAATGCAGGACGGGGTGGGAGACAAAAGACACCCCCTGGCATATCTCAGCAAAAAGCTGTCCCCCGCGGAGCAGAACTATGCCACGATTCAGAAGGAGTGCTATGCCATAGTATGGGCTGTCAAGCAGCTCAAACCCTACCTGTACAACAGGAGATTCACTGTGCTGAGTGACCATGCCCCGCTGGTTTGGCTGCACAAAGCCAAGGGCACCAACTCCACGTTGCTGCACTGGAGCCTGGCCCTTCAGGAATATGACATGGACATAGTCCACATAAGGGGGAAGGAGAATATTGTGGCAGATGCCTTGTCTCGGGCAGGGGAACACCTGTGATGCCCTCAGTGATGTTACTAGCATCACTTCCTGCATCAATTTTGCGCTGGGGGTGTCATGTTACTGGATTTTGAGAGGAGCAGCGAGATCACTGCTGTACCTGTGGGGGGGTGTTTGCCCCAAAAGTTGGTACAAAGGGGGCCACGTGAGGTGTCAAACGAAAGCTTATTGTCTACGGATTCTGTATATGCTCTTTATACACCTGTATAATGTCTGTGTGTGAAGTTATAAATATGTACTCTGTGTTGATGCTGAAAGATTCTCTGTCTGAGGCAGAGCAATGGGCCGGGAATGTTTGCCCATGGACATGCAAATGAGCAAAGCTCCAGGGAACAATGGACCTCTGGAGGCCAAAGACACACCTGGCCACTGGCCATGTGACTCTCTCCAGCTTGGAAGAAGCCAGGAAGGGATATAAATATGCCATGTGGCCAACTCCATCTTGGTGCTCAGCTCAGCTCTTCATCGCAGAGGCAAGAGTGCAGGGATCGAGGAGCCGGAAAGAACTGTGGACCCATCCTGACATAGGATGTACACCAAAGACTTTTAAGCCAGCAGTTATAACATCTCTGCTGCAAGCCTGCATCAAGAACTGGAGATTCGATGCACATAATGTATGATGCTTTAACAACCTTACTCTCATGCTTTTCTTTCTTGTAGTAATAAACCTTTAGGCTACGTCTAGACTGGCATGATTTTGCTCAAATGCTTTTAACGGAAAAGATTTTCTGTTAAAAGCATTTGCAGAAAAGAGCATCTAGATTGGCACGGACGCTTTTGCGCAAAAGCACTTTTTGCGGAAAAGTGTCTGTGCCAATCTAGACGTGGTTTTGCGCAAGAAAGCCCCGATCGCCATTTGCGCGATCAGGGCTTTTTTGCGCAAAACAAATCTGAGCTGTCTATACTGGCCCTTTTGCGCAAAAGGACTTTTGCCCGAACGGGAGCGTCAAAGTATTTGCGCAAGAAGCACTGATTTTTTACATTAGAACGTCAGTGTTCTTGCGCAAATTCAAGCGGCCAGTGTAGACAGCTGGCAAGTTTTTGCGCAAAAGCGGCTGCTTTTGTGCAAAATCATGCCAGTCTAGATGCATCCTTAGAGTTTACATTCTAAAGGATTGGCTCAGCGTGATTTGTGGGTAAGATCCAGAGGGTAAATTGATCGGAATCTGTGGCTGGTTTCTTGGGACTGGACAGAACTTGTTCGGGGCAAGTGAGATTGGGTTCTAAAACCCCTCACATGTGTATGAGGCCTGGAGCTATCTGGGGCACGGATAAAGCTGGGGTGTCGGAGGGGTTTTGCTCGTGAGGCTTCTGGCTGGTCGGGCTGGCAGCTGAAGTGCTCTGTGGGACTGGTTTGTGGCCTATTTGGGAAGGTCTCCAGTCTGGGGGCTGTAAGGAGCCCCGAATTTGAGCAATTTGCCCTGAGCAGACGCCCTCAGCTGTGCCCAGACTCGGCCCGGTCTGTCACAACCCCCATAGATCCTACTACACAATTATTTTTGCTTTTCAGCTTATATAACTATTAAATAACCTGTACCTATTACTTATGCACCCTAATAGCCATTATGTTTCGTATAATAATACAGGTCAAACCTCCCTTGTCTGGCACTATTGGGACCTGAGTGGTCCAGAACTACAGAGTTTGCTGGACAAGGGGAGGTCAGGTTCTGCTCCCAGCTGGGACTGCACTCCATGATGCCTGCCCCACTGCTTGCAGCCCCAGCCAGAGCTGCATTCCCCTACCGCACCAGTCCTAAACAGGAGCCGGCGCCGTTGTCTCCAGCTCCAACTGAGGCTGCATCCTCCATGGCATCGTCCTGGGCTGTATGCCCAGCTGCTGGCCCCACTGACTCCAGCCCTGGCAGGGGCTAAGCTCCCTGCCATCAGCCGGCTGCTCTCCTGGCTGCCAGCCCTGCTGCCTCTAGTTCCAGCTGGGGCTGCGTTCCCAGCTGCCAGCCCTGACCAGGGCTGCAACCCCCTCACTGCATCAGACCCAACCGAGATTGTGTTTCCCACTGTGCCAGCCTTAGGTGGAGCTGCGCTCCTAGCTGCAACCTCCAGCCCTGGCTGGGGCTAAGCTCCTTGCCATCGGCCCTGGCCAATGCTGTGCTCCCCACTGCGCTGGGGCTGCTCTCCCCACTGCCAGCCCAGCCTGGGCTGCACTTCTGAACCTGGCCAGCTAGGGCTCTCTGGTTCAGCAATATTCCCAGTCCTGCCGGGCCATGGATGTTGCCGGACCAGAAAGTTCCAGATTTTAGAGGTTCAACCTGTATATGTATGTTACAATAACAATAATAAGGTATGTATCTAAACCTGCCTGCTAAAAGAATATCTGGAATTATCCAACTTCTTCTAAGCAAGTGCCGCCAAATCCTTGAGCTCCTCCAGTACAGACTTTCTAGACTCCACTACCTGAGAGAGCTGCACGCTTGGCCCAAAGGACCTCTCAACCATATACTGAGGTTCCTGCAGAAACTAAAGACCATTGCAAATCTTGCCAGCTGCCACTGTGATTGAAAGACAAGTTTCTTTGACCTCCCTTCTCTACCATAAATATTTTCAATGTGTGTGTGTGGGTGTGTGTTTATACAATTAAAATTAAATCCCAAAACAAGACACTTCACTGCACATACTTCCCCCCTAGGGAGAGGATGAGAAAACAAACACGTGACAATGTTAGTCGTGTTTCATAATGCGCTACCAAAAGGCACTCAGATGCTGTGATGATGAATGCGGTATAAGGAGCTATATAAAATAAAACAATGACAGCTGAAGAATTCCTGGCATCTGCTGCTTTAGTATAAAGGAGGTTAATAATGAATCAGAGCCAAAACATATTTGACTGGCTCCATAAGGGACTCATTCATGATAACAGAGGCCATAACTGTTCACCCAGTTCAACAAGCAACAAATGTTCAGATTTCAGATGTTCAGAGCAAATTGGGGGCTCTGCAAAGGTCAGCTCCCATCAACATACTTAGCGTGGCTCCTAGTGAGTGGCTCAGGGAAAGAAGACATCTCCCAATCAAGATACCCCCAGTACGATTCTTACTGACTCAGCTCAGAGTGGAGATGTTTCTCAGCTGAGACAAGCCCCAATATGGTTCCTAATGACTTGGTTCAAAAGGGAGGTTCCTTTTCAATCCCAGCCTGTGGCCCCAGCCAGTCTGCTTGTTTGAGATTATTGGGTGGTGGGAGAGGGCTCTACTAAAAGCTCTGTCTACATTACAAGGTTTTTGCAAAAAAACAGCCATTTTTGCGCAAAAACAGGCAGAGCGTCCACACCTCAAGCATGTTTTTGTGCAAGCAAATCGACAGAACAGAGGGCTTCCCCACGAGGAATAACTCCTTTTTGCACAAAAAGGCAGGTATGGACGCTCCAGAGGGGTTTTTGCACAAGAAACCCCTATCGGAAAAAGCACAGGTGCTCTGATGGCCATTCTGTTAATGGCCATCAGAGCTTTCTTGCGCAAGAGTATCCATGCAGTGTGGACGCTTTCTTGCACAAAAGCACATCGCTTTTGTGATGTGCTTTGAGGCATGGATGCGCTTTTGAGCAAGAAGTTTTTGTGGAAGATCTCTTCTGCAAAAGGCTTCTTGTGCAAAAACCCTGCATGTAAACAAAGCCAAACTGTCATAAGTCCATGGGGAACATCTGGGCATCAGCTGGAAACCAGAATATCATATCTTGAGAGTCGAATATAGGAGATTCCAGAAAGGCCCTGCTGGCCTTCTCTTGTTTAGTGCCCTGTAAGGAGAAGGAATCCTGATGAGAAGAGGAACTTGAGAATGCTTCCAGAAACACTTCTGCAAGGTGTCAATTCCAAGTAATTTTAGAAGAAGGAGACACCTTTCCAGGAAAGAGAGGAAATGAGGCAATAATGACCTGACAGCAATCGCATCACTATCCAAGTTAAAGGTTGTTGACAAGGTCTGTGTCAAATGGGAAGACACAGAGGGGCCATTGACTGGTGGTATCTGAAATAGCACCCTTGCTTTCAAAAGTAAGCAAGAGAATAATTTAGATTGCAGGGGAATAGGTGACACCCATAAGCCTGAATTTCTCTCACCATCCCCAGGACTATCATTTGAATCTCTCAGAGCTTTAGTGGTCTGAGTAAAATGGAGCCTGGATCTGAACCCAAACCCATCCAATCAGGCTTTGTAAAGCCCAAATGCAGCCCCACAACCCACCACTTTTTTTCAGCAGAGTTGTTTCTCTTCATCCTCTGCATTCTACACAGGATGTTCAGACTAGCCCGGGCCACATTCAGCCAGCCCACAATCAAATGAACACTTTTGGCAACTTCCAAACACTCAAATATGCTGACAGACTGAAAGGAATGCAGAGACAGCAACACAAACACTTCAAGGATTAGAGAAAGAAAGTGTAGCACTGTCAGCTCTCTGTTCTATGATGGCTGTGCAGTCTATTATTACACATTTGGGGAAAGCCAGAGAGCACCACAAATGCACCTCAATGAAGACTCCATCTCTTATCAATACAGATAGTCTGGTTTCTTCTCTGGCATAAGAAACCCTCACTAACCAGCCACAAGTATCTGAAAGGTGGAAACACTAAGGAAGGAGATGGATTTTTTTTTTCAGGGATGCAAAGGAGTACAATTCAGAGGAATAATAGAATGAAAGTGGATAACAGAACATAGTGCCCATTGTAGTGGAATAACTTCCCACTGCCTGTGCCATTTAACACTAGGAAAAGATACTGTAGGGCAGGTGTTCTCAAACTTCATTGCACCATGACCCCCTTCTGACAACAAAAATTACTACATGATCATAGCGGACAGAAACATGAGTTCTACCAAGCCCCTCTACGCTGCGCGGGGAACCAAAGCCCAAGGGCGTCTGCCCCAGGCAAGGAACCTGCACCCTGAGCCTCATTGCTCAGAGCAGAACTTCTGCTTTGGCCTTGGGCCATTGGGGTTGGGTTTGTCCCTGGACTCCAGCAAGTTTAAGTCAGCCCTGGTGACTCCACTAAAATGGGGTAATGACCAGCATTCCCCCTATTTTTTTCCATTCATCTGTAGAATAAATTGTGTTATATGCACTGAGGCATGTGCAGATGTGCATCACCAATAGAAAGACAAGCTGCAGGATGTGGGCACTCTGTGGACAGCATTGGAGTATCTCCTGGATGGCCACCCAAGCACACAGATTACATGGAATGCTGGTTGTGACTTTGGGGACCCATCCCACAGTTTGAGAACCAAACTGCTGCTGTAGGGAATAATCCTGCACTGACCTGGAAAATGGGAAAAAAAGCAAGACATGTATTGCTCTATCTGCATTTCCAATGAACCCCTCATGATGGCATGTAGGTGTCAGTCAATCCCTCCAGTAAGAATTAGAATGCATGCAAGCCTAGATTAACTTCTTCAGTCAAGGGTAGGTGGGAAGCTCTCTTTTGTCTCCACCCTTCCACTTGCTGTGGCTCCCCCACAGCACATCTCCAATCTGGAATCTTCTGGAGTGTGGAAATCGTGGAGTTAAAGTCCTTGGCTGTGTCTAGACTGGCCAGCTTTTCCGCAAAAGCGGCCGCTTTTGCGCAAAAACTTGCCAGCTGTCTACACTGGCCGCTTGAATATGTGCAAGAGCACTGACGTTCTAATGTAAGAAATCAGTGCTTCTTGCGCAGATACTTTGACGCTCCCGTTCGGGCATAAGTCCTTTTGCGCAAAACCTTTTGCGCAAAAGGGCCAGTGTAGACAGCTCAGTTTTGTTTTGCGCAAAAAAGCCCCGATGGCTAAAATGGCGATTGGGGCTTTCTTGTGCAAAAGCCTGTCTAGATTGGCCACGGACGCTTTTGCGCAAAAAGTGCTTTTGCGCAAAAGTGTCCGTGCCAATCTAGACGCTCTATTGCGCAAATACTTTTAACGGAAAACTTTTCCATTAAAAACATTTGCGCAAATTCATGCCAGTCTAGACGCAGCCCTAAGGTGCAGCATGAATCAGATTCTCCCCTGACCACCAGGAATTTCCTAAACTAATGAAAATGTAACTCTCCTAATGGAATCAGCCTGTTGGGGGAAATGAAGCCCAGCACTTTCTGCCATTTCATTATAAACTCATGGGCATCTCTCCAGTGTGTGTCTTCACAGGGCAAAGGAGAGTTGGAATGAGCCTTAAGGCCCATTGAACTAGCCCACAAGAGCCACCTGATTCATGGCTTTGCTCTCTCTTACTCTCCTTTGTTGCATGTGTATTTATTGCATTAATGCTTATGGCAAGGAAATGGCTCTTTCTAAAGGTGCCCTGTGAGGGGAAACAAAAAAAGAAATGTCTTTTCTTTTCTTTTTTTTTTTTTCTCTCTTTTTTTCTCTCTTTCTGGTAGATTACAGCTGCTCAAACTTTTCACATACATTTTATTTTAACCAAAAAAGGCCTTTTTTCAACAAAGAAATGCTTTGTGAAAATGTGTCACCATTACTAAAGGTTCATTTTTGTAATATTTGCCATAGTATTTTTTACCAAAATGTTCACAGACCTTTTAACTAAATAGTTATGGGTTTGTTTGTTTGTTTGTTTCAAAATTAGGGTTTTGGAAATTAGGGGTTTGGAAAATAAAATATTTTGAGAATGATTTTCATACAAGTTTTTTGAAAACGGAAACTGAGTCCAATTTGAACCCTGAAAATGGAAACAACTTGAAAATTTCTTATAAAATACTTTTCTCATTTTGACCAGTTCCATGAACGATAAAGCCTAAAAGGATTTTAGATTTTTTTTATTTTTGTCATTGATTGTTTTTAAAATAAAAATGCATTTTAATATATTTAATTCAATCTCTAATAAATAGGAAGGAGAAATAAGCTCGTAGATAAATAGCAGCAGCCCCTACTTGAATGACCATGCTGTTGAAAATTCCTGTGCTAGTTTTCTGACCTCTCAGTTGTGGAAACAGCAGTCTTAACAGAACTAATTCCTAAAACTTAAGCTTCAGAGGGGTAGCAGAGATAGTCTGTACAGGATAAACTTTAAAAACACAAATAGTCTGGTAGCACTTTAAAGACAAACAAAACATGTAGATGGTATCATCTGAAGAAGTGGGCTGTGCCCATGAAAGCTCACGTTACCATCTACATGTTTTGTTAGTGTTTAAAGTGCTACCAGACTATTTGTTGTTTTTTAAGTTTATCCTAAATCTTACTCATTCTTATGTGCACCACTCACTCAGGATCTACTGAGTACCTGAGGATTATTCCAACCACTGTCTAGACTATTTTATCATTTTAGTTAAGGAAGTGGAATTTACTGTATCTTAAAATAATTAACTTAAAAAACAACAAATAGCCCAGTAGCACTTTAAAGACTAACAAAACAAGTAGATGGTATCACAAGCTTCAGATGACCAGAGTGTTGGATGTCCAGGACCAAAATAAATAGGAGAGAAGGGCATGGGGGGTGGGGGGTGGGGGGGAGGGGAGAAGGAAAAAAATGGGATGGTGAAGGGGGGAAGTTTATCCTGTACAGACTAACTCGGCTACCCCCTGAAGCTTAAAATAATGAGTTTATGTTGGTCAGTGTCCTAAGCCTCTTGATAAAGGACACTTTAAAATTATAGAGGTGACAACAAGCATAAACACAAGCAGATAATTGTATGGGCAGCATCACAAGCACCCTCACCGGAAGGAGGGCATTTTATAAATATGATTATTATTAGAATCCAGTAATCCTTTTCCTGCCACAGCCACTATCTCAAAGTTCCTGGGTCATCATTCCAGATTTAGTCAAGAAAAACAATGTTTTAAATGCCATAACAAATTTGCAACCTCTTCCAACATTCACAGTGGTGGAAGAGCAAGAACTCGGGCTACCCGGGGCAGACGCCCAGACCACTATCTTTAGAGCTGTGTGTGGTTGGACAGACATTGTCAATGAGATACCAATGAGTACTTCAGGCTGTTCAGCAAGAGGCAGTTTCCACTACTCAATGTATTATTATCGTATGCAATCTGGTTTCTTAAAATTTAATATAATTTATAGAAAAACCAGACCCACACTGGAAGAGTTGTGAACCCTAATATCCAACCATCAGGAGTTAAATCCCCACAAAGCAGCTGCATTGGGTGTTTGCTGTCTGTGAACACCTCAAATCTGTAAAATCCCAGTTTGGACATTTTGCAAGAGAGTAGGGCTTTTTCTTCACAATACTCTTTGTGCTTCTTGTTCCTACCAGGCCCAGACTAAGGGGTGGGCAAGCCGGGCAGCTGCCGGGGGTGCCAACCGATGGGGGGGGGGGCGCCTGATGGCAGCTGTAAAGGGCGCAAGGCATCCCTTATAGCTGCCATCAGGTGCCGCGCGCCCAGCTCCCGCAGTGCCAGCCCCCCCCATCCCCGCAGCGCCGGCCAGCAGCACCCTTCCCCCCATGGCTGCGGGGCCCTGCACGGCCAGGCGCTGCGCGCCAGCAACGGTGACTAGGCTGGGCCGGGCAGTGCATGCACCATGCACCCCGGGGGTGGGCCCGTGCTTCCTAGGGGGGGGCGGGCCCACGCATGCGCCGTGTGCCTGGGGACGGTGCCACGTGCCCGGGCCCAGGGCGCCAAAATGGCTCGGGCCGGCCCTGGTTCCTACGGGGCTGAAGTTACCATGAAACCAACCTCCCCCCAGTCTGCATTGTCCCTCTGTTTCCTTATACCTATGCAATGAGAGCTTTAGTACATGGGACTGCTTCATACAGGAGGAAAGGGATTTCATTTGTCTGCAGTATGATTTTCCCCTCCCAAACCCAGCTTCTGAGTCAGCCACGCATGCAAATTAGCTTCCTTCCAGTCCCAGTCAGTGGAAGCAGAACAGATAATACAGCCCAGGATCTTTTAGCCAGTGGCTACCAGGGAGTCAGAAAGCACAGCCATTCCATTGGGAAGTTTGAAGGTGGGCTTTGAAGCCTTTTCAATAGGATGGGGAACCTCACTCAGCCCGCATCCCTGACAAGCAAATGGGATATTTTCCCCAAAGTCACTTCTGGCAAGAAAACCCCAATGATCTTGCCCTCTGGCTGCCAGTTTAGCATTTCAAGTCTCATTCCCAAATTGGAAACACAGAGACAGCTGCAGAGATGGAATAAAAATTCTACTAACTACCAAAACTTATCCACAGCTCCACATAAAGGTTCAGGGTTCAAGTTTGTAGGTGAAGTTTATCTGAGGGAGAGCGCTGAATTAGTTTGAGCTGAGTCAAAAAAATATTCAGAATTTACTTTTTAACCCTGGCAAAATCTGCAAAGACTAGTGTTCCAAGCAAAGACTTGGACATGGCTTGGACAGGGGGAACTGTTCCTCAAACGTGGAACTCAGTTCACCTTCCACTTGCTGCTTCATTCCACCTTCCCCTGGACTGAAATCCAAATCAACAGCTTGGGATCAGGAGAGGCACACACATTCTGCTGCAGTGATTGTAATGGCCTCAGAGAGGCAGCAGGGTTCTGAATGATGTGAGAAAGGGCTGAAGAAACTCTGATGGGAGGTTTTTCTGCTCTGAAAAGCTTGCTCAGTTCATGAGTACAAAGAGGATTATTCTGACTGCCAGCTTGTGCACTGCTCACCTGGGGAATGGATCTGAATATCAAGTTTTAATGATGACCAAGCAGGAAAGATCTGAGCTTGACCCTGAGAGCAGAACCCAGATTAGGTTTGCAAGGGCTGCCAACTAGAAAACACTATCTTTTTACCTGTAAGTGCTCCAAATTTGACCTGGAATCACTGAGAGAGAAATAAATTGAACTTCACAATGTCATTTTTACAGTCAATTTGCAACGTAGTCCTTTCTCACTTATGGTGGCATAAATCAGGAGTAACTTCACTGGTGTTACTTCAGAATCACTCTGGTGTAACTAAAAACAGATCTGGACTCTGTATTTGCCCTTTGGATTAGACTGCTGTGTGACAAGCGATATTTGTTAGAAAAAGTATCCATAGAAGGGATGAAAGAGTCACATCGCACATATCCCATCAAGGAGTCTTTCATCATTTTTTTTAGGGAGGCTATTCCACAGTCTAATAGACTTCACATAAGGGAAACGTTTCCCAGTTATGCAGTCTGGATTTCTCTTTGCTCAGTCTGATCTTGCTTAGCTGCTTCCCCCTTCTTTATGCTATTTACACGCATCAGATCCTTGCAGATGCCTATCAAACAATACAGTCAGGTTTCCAATCTCTCTTTACAAGTCAGTCCCTTCAGCCCATTAATCATTTTCATTGCCCTTCTCACAATATTCTCCTATTTGTCATCATCTTTCTAACAAAAACAGTTATAACAGCCTCCCCCCCTCCTTCTCCCTTCAAGCCAAGAGTGAGGGATGCCAGGCAGACGGCATTTCAAAGGACAGGTAGTTTCCCCCAAGCATGTCTGTGGTTTTGGTGACACATATCTACTGTTTAAATTTTATCTGTGGTTTATTTACACATCTCACAGGGAGAAAGTTTGAAGCACTCTGGACTAAGCTAGTTACATGAACAGGTGGCCAATAGCTCAGAAGCAATTCCACTGCTGCAGCTCTGGCAGAGCTAGAACATGGCACCTCTGTAAGAAAATTCATAGACTGCTTTTCATCCTGGCTGTGTCCAGACTGACGCGATCTTGCGCCAGAGCTATGCAAATGAGGCTCAGCGTGGAATATCGCCGAGCCTCATTTTCATAACTAATGAGCCACCATTTTTGCAGAAGAGGCTCTTGCGCAAGACGGAGCTGTCTACACTGCCCCGTCTTGCGCAAGAAAAACCCTCTTGCGCAAAGCCGTTATACCTGAAAATAATCAGCATAATGGCTTTGCGCAAGACAGTTTTTCTTGCGCAAGACGGGGCAGTGTAGACAGCTCCATATTGCGCAAGCGCCTCTTCCGCAAAAATGGCAGCTCATTAGTTATGCAAACGAGGCTCGGCGATATTCCACACTGAGCCTCATTTGCATAGCTCTAGCGCAAGATCGCGCCAGTCTAGACACAGCCCTTGAGAGAAACCACAGCCCTTGTTTACAGAGGGATTCACTGCCCACTGCTGAAATGCAGCCAGCTTTGTGTATGTAAAGCATAGCACATTCCACCTCAAAGAAAAGCCAAAGACAGGACGGGGCAGAAGATTTTTGTCTTGCCCTTGGGAATTGCATGGTCAAGAGACATGCCGCAACAAGACACAAGGTAAAGCACATACACTAATCATGATATTCCGAGGCTGCCCCCTTCTCCAACTCAGCTGCACTGGATCATAATAGAAAGAGGTCAAGCGTGGTTAGCAGAAGCGAAATCTTTATAAACTCCCTTGCAGGCTTGTTAGTGAAGATAGAGGAGAGAAAGTGGGAAGTGAAAAGTGTGTGATGGAGTCCAGCCCACTCTCTTCATGGAAGTCAATTGGTAGGGTTCTGTGTTCAGCATTCTTGAAAGTGAGATCACTGGTTTAAGTGCCTAAACATGTCCTTAAGAGCATAACAGTAGGCAGTCATGTTTGAAAATCTTGGCCAGAGCCCTCTGGGACTGAACAGAGAATTATTCTATCCTACGGTATAATCTGGGAAGGAAAGACACAGATCCAAGTCCTGAATTCCTACCATCTTGGTATTTTCCATTGCAACTATGTTTCAGATGCAGAAGCCTCAGGACATCCACAGATGTGAGTTCTTAAAACAGGGATGGGGAAAAATCAGCCAGTGGACGGACACAAGTGGGAAGCAAAATACCAACCCTCACTGACATGGTCCCCGACTGAGAAGCAAAAAGACACTCCCCCACATTCCCCCTCACACCAGAGCCCAAAGGGGCCCAGGCTAATGGATTTGTGTGCTCCAGCCCCAAAGAGGGATGGAGCACCAGTGTGGCCTCCCCAATGTTGGAGGGGGCCCCCAGCCTCAGGGGCCAGATCCAGGCAAGCTGGGGGCCAGATCAATGCAAGCCAGGAGCCACATCTGGCCCCTGGGCCTTAGGTTCCCCACCCCTGCTTTAAAACTTCACACCATGGACAAAAGGAGCATCAGTCTCTAAGGTGCTGCAGGACTATTCGTTGTTTTTTAAAAATTTTCAGTAGCTGTGGAGTTAGAGCTCAGAACCTCCTGCACCAAAAAGCACAGGTTCCAAACTTTGGAGACTTTAACTGCAGGCAGATCAGGGCCAGTGGCGCTGAGCTGAGCAATTCTGATTTTATGCCCGAGAGGACACCATGTGCTGGGCAGTTCCTTACAATTCACAGGACCTTCTAATTTAAACACTGCTGGCTCTGCTAGAAGCAAAGCAGAGGTTATTCTTTAATAAAAGGGGACACTTGAGACCAGATATCTTGAATAATTGAACATTCCTACCCAATATACAAGAACCCCCTAACTTTGCCTGGGAACACCAAGATAGGTTTGTAGATAAATCTATGTATTAGGTATATTATTTCATATGACTTGGCATTGTGCCTCTCCATATAACCTTGTAACTTTGTATTAGAACCTGAATCCATATAACCTTGTAACTTTGTATTAGAACCCTATATAGAAAACTTGTAGAAAACTGAGTATATAGTTAAAGTGGTTAAAAAAAAAAGGCTTTTGCTAGGAGTAGCATAAGATCTTCCCCCCACTCTCTTCCCCCCACTCTGTAATCAATTGCCCTGTTGAATGAATGAGGTGTGAATGAGTAAGACTTGGAAGCCAAGTACCTCCAGATAGCTACAACAGTTGAAGAGGGGGTGGAAGCCAGACCCAAGGTGTCAAGTGGGCTCAAGAAAGAAGAGCAGACATACTGATTGCCTTGGGGATTAGAGGCAAGCACCTTCTTTGGAAAACACCCTCTCTGAACAGCATTGGGATAACACCCAGAGAGAAGCAGCACAAAGGGACCAACGGACACAGACCCAGATTTTGAATCTGGGATAGATTTGCATAAGAGGGAAGCTGCTATAAAAATGAGGTGTCTTGCAGAGGACCGCGGGTTTCGTCTTGTCGCCATCGGAGCATCGATCCGGATCGGCAGAAGCCCGGCTCCACCCCTCTCCCATCTAACTCACCTGGCCAGTGAAGTTAAGGGGAGCAACTAGTTGGTAACAACAGCAAGACGGAGTGTGCTTGTGTGTGTGTGTGTGTGTGTGTGTGTGTGTGTGTGTGCATGAGTGACATATATATATATATATATATATATATATATATATATATCATATGCATATGATAAGTAGTGATTATTCTATGTGTGTTCAATAAATGTGGCGTGTTGCCTTATCCCTCTGAAAAAGAGCCCGAGTACTTCTTTTAAGTACAACATTTTGGTGGAGAATTGCGAAAGGGGGAAGGTACCATGAGCATTTATTGAGTAATGGAAAGGTGTTGAAAAGTATGGAAAAGTGATCATAAACCTTGAAAAGTATTTAAAAAAAAAAAGTGATAGATCAGTAAGGTGTGCACACCCCCGGTGGCAGAAGGCCGGGTAAAGAGAGGAGGAGAAGAAGCTTTCTCGCTCCCCCGGTTGTAGAGTGCCAGCATTAGAAGGAAGGGAGGAGAATTAAAGTTCTCGCTCCAGAAAAAGAAAAGAGGTGTTGGTAAATAAGAGTAAAAAAGTATAAATATTGCTATTTCAGTCCCAATAGGAGGTTGGGTATACTAAGAGGTATTAGTATTGTTATTTTAGTCCCAATAGGAGGTTGGGTATACTAGAAAATGTTCAAACGTAAGCAGTCTGTTAAGAAGGCTCCCAGAGAGGAGACTGAGAAATTAGCATTTGTAAAAGATGTTAGGGTATGTCTACACTACAAAGTTAATTCGAACTAGCAGCCATTAGTTGGAATTAACTTTCATAGGCGCTACACATACAAACCGCTAGTTCGAACTTAATTCGAACTAGCGGAGCGCTTAATTCGAACTAGGTAAACCTCATTCTACGAGGACTAACGCCTAGTTCGAATTAAGTAATTCGAATTAAGGGCTGTGTAGCCACTTAATTCGAACTAGTTGGAGGCTAGGCCTTCCCAGCTTGCCCTGGTGACCACTCTGGGCCAAACCAGGGAAACTTTTCTGCCCCACTCCTGGCCCCGGAGCCTTTAAAGGGGCACGGTCTGGCTACACTGCTCGTGCCAGCTGCAAGCCTGCCAGCACCCAGCCAGCAGACCCTGCACCTGGCACGGCATGAGCCAGCCACCCGCTGCCACCCAGCCCTCCGCCTCTTCCCAGGACCAGGCTGGCGGCTCCCAGGAGCCTGCCCGGGGCCGCAAGAGGTGGGTGCCCACCTGGTCTAGTGCGGAGATCTTGGACCTCATCAAGGTTTGGGGGGAAGCCTCCAACGTCCACGATGTCCGCACTAGCCATGGGAATGCAGCCATCTACAGCTTCATGGCTGCCAGCCTGGCCACCAGAGGCCATATGCGGACCCGGGAGCAGGTCCGCTGCAAAATTAAGGACCTGCGGCAGTCCTATTCCAGGGCCTCCCAGCCAGGGGCTGACCAGGAGGCCTGCCCCCACTTTGAGGCCCTGGACTGCATCCTGGGGGCTCACGCAGTCCATGCCCCCCGGGTGGTGATCGACCCCGGGCAGAGAGACCCGTCCCTGACACGGAGGAGGAAGAGGAGGACGCCGAGAGCCAGGAGCCTGCAGGGAGCCTGCCCAGGACCCAGGACCCCCGAAGCATCCCACAGAGCACATTGGCTGTGTCGACCGAGGCCAAGGAGGGCTCCACATGTGAGTGCCATCATGCTCCCCTCATATGTATGGAGGGGTGGGGGGAGAGGGAGCCCAGGGACCGTGCGCCTGGGCCTTGCCCACCATGGAGCAGCAGCTGGGTGTCATGCAGGGGCCCTGGCTCGTTCCCCACACGCCGATCTCGCCTTGCACAGGGGGGCTGGGTTTCACCCACTGTGTCCCCAGGGAGAACTGACCACTGCTCTTGTTTCACCACAGCCGCAGCACCTGGGACTGCAGGGCGCACCACCCCGCCTGGAACAGCCACCCACATCCAGGCCAGCAGGCGCACCAGGAACCAGGAGGAGTACCAGCGGCGGCACCTGCGGCTACTGGGGCAGCAGCTCTGCACCCAGGACCACTGGGTCCAGAAGGACCTGCGGCTGCGGCAGCAGAGCTTAGAAGTGCTGGAGGAGCAGGGCCATGCCCTCAGAGGCCACCTCCAGACCCTGGTGGACAGGTTCCTGCCTCCTCCTGCTCCGTCCCCTGCGGCCGCCCCAGCTCTCGCTCCTCCTCCCACCCCTGCTCCCCCTCCCGCTTCCTCTGCACCCCCTGCCCCTCCTGCCCCACCCTCCACACCCATTCCCCCCCAACGCCCCTGCACCCACAGTGCTGTGAGACGGGAGAGCCAGCAGGACCCCCAACCTTGAGCTTTCCCTTCCCTTCCTCCCCTTCCTCCCCCTTCCAGCTCCCTCCTCCCAGGTTTCCCCCTCCCCTCTCCATCCTCATTCCTCCATCCCCCCACCCCAGTTATGTATGTAACCCTTCTGCCAGGCTGAGTTAATAGCAGCAAGGGCCGGGTTCAGTATCTAGGGGTCTCCTCCCAACAAGGTAATACAACACCGGCTCGAGCCCCCACCCAGTGACCTGGGAAATCTTACATACACCTCTGGGCGCCTCAAAGAGGCAATTCTTCCCCTCTCGCAAGCACAGAGCCTCAGTATAGCAGCAAACCTTCAATAACATGAGGTAACCAACATCAGCATTAAACTGAGAAAACACCACAATTCGGATTCATAGACCAAACATGAGCAAAGACCCTTCCCCCCCCAGCCACGAATCACCCAAAGTCCCAAAAGTCCAACACCCCAAGGCTGCGTCTAGACTGGCATGAATTTGCGCAAATGCTTTTAACGGAAAAGTTTTCCATTAAAAGTATTTGTGCAAGAGAGCGTCTAGATTGGCACGGATGCTTTTGCGCAAAAGCACTTTTTGCGCAAAAGCGTCCGTGGCCAATCTAGACGCGCTTTTGTGCAAGAAAGCCCTGATCACCATTTTAGCCATCGGGGCTCTTTTGCGCAAAACAAAACTGAGCTGTGTACACTGGCCCTTTTGTGCAAAAGGTTTTGCGCAAAAGGACTTTTGCCCGAACGGGAGCATCAAAGTATTTGTGCAAGAAGCACTGATTTCTTACATTAGAATGTCAGTGCTCTTGCACAAATTCAAGTGGCCAGTGTAGACAGCTGGCAAGTTTTTGCGCAAAAGCAGTCGCTTTTGCAGAAAAACTGGCCAGTCTAGACACAGCCCAAGAGTCTCTTGAGTCCAGCAACCCAAAAATCACCCAAAGTCCCAAAGTCCAACACCCCAAAAGTCTCTGCCCCGGATCAGTGCCGCCCCAGGGTTCAAAAGTTCACCCGGCAGGGTCTTACCATCCCAACCTGGAGGGGGGCGGGGATTGATGCACCTTATGTGGTCCGCCGATGGCTCCGTCTCTCCGTAGGGTTCTGCTGCCGCCGTCAACGCAAGTCACTCCACCTGTTGTCCAGTGAGCCACCTCAGCTGTCCCACGAACTGTCCGGCTCTGCCAGCTGTCTCGGTCCACGCCCCGGGCCACCAGCTGGTTGCTCCTGCAGCTGCTCCACTGGCTGTCTGCTGCCGCTCCTACCGACTGCAAGTCGTCCCCGCCAGCTGCTCTGCTGGCCACCTCCACTTGCTGGTTGTCCCTGCAAGCTGCTCTGCTAGTAGCTCAGCATAGCGCCAGGCTCCCCACAGCAATAGTGATTTCAGCTCTTCCGCAGCATCGCACCAGGCTCCCCTCAGCAAGAGTGATTTCAGCTCTTCCGGGCTACGTCTAGACTGGCATGATTTTCCGCAAATGCTTTTAACGGAAAAGTTTTCCGTTAAAAGCATTTGCGGAAAAAAGCTTCTAGATTGGCACGGATGCTTTTCCACAAAAGCACTTTTTGCAGAAAAGTGTCCGTGGCAATCTAGATGCACTTTTGTGCAAGAAAGCCCCGATCGCCATTTTAGCCATCGGGGCTTTTTTGCACAAAACAATTCTGGGTTGTCTACCCTGGCCCTCTTGTGCAAAAGCATTTGCGCAAGAGGGCTTTTGCACAAGAACACTGACGATCATACATTAGATTGTCAGTGCTCTTGCACAAATTCAGGTGGCCAGTGTAGACAGCTGGCAAGTTTTTCTGGAAAAGTGACTGATTTTCCAGAAAAACTGGCCAGTCTAGACACAGCCGTGCAGTATAGCACCAGGCTCTCCACAGCACACAGTGATTTCAGCTCTTCAGCAAGTTCAGCTCATAATAGAGAAGCCTTAGTGCTAGTGCTCCACTAGCCCACAATAAAGTCAACTCAGCAGTTCACAGCTAGACTCCTAATAGAACCTAAATTAGCTCTGATATTCTACAGTGCAAAGAGAAGGGAATGCAATTAGCGCTATACAAGCCCTTAGAAAGAGCCGCCCCACCACCAAGCATAACAACCTATGACCAGCTTTTTTCAACTTCACTGGGTTTGGAACCCATGCCCCTTGTCTAGCGAGTGCTGCTTAGTTTATGGAGAATCCCTCTGTCATAAACAGTTCCACCATTCCATCGTCCTTGCATCACATAATCAGGGTAACAACACTTTTATCCACCCTGCCTCAATAACAGAGAGACTGGGGATCCCACAGTGGCCAAAGTGACCATTTGGGCTGCTGTGAGCACATACTAGGTGGAGTGGGTGTGTCTATGCAAATTGGGTGTATCTATGCAAATGAGATCAGCCCCTGAAGTCTCTTTGCACCAATCGCCACAGTTCACCACCAGATGTCAGGGTAGAGCTTATCTTGACCCTGATTACATGTACAATAAAAGAGATTGTTGTTTTCAAAACAGGTGTCTTTCTTTATTTAACATTAGGAAGGGGGGTTAGGGAGGGGAAAGGGGAAGGAGGGGAGGGTGGAAGAAGGCCCCAATGGGGCATGCAGGGAGAGTTCAGTCCTCCTCCTCCATCAGGAAGCTCTCCCGCAGGGCTTCCCGGATCTGGACGGCCCCCCGCTGGGCCTCCTGGACGGCGGCGGTGCGGGGCTGAGCGTAGTGGCCAGCCATGCGCTCAGCCTCAGCCATCCAGGCTGGCAGGAAAGCCTCCCCCTTCCGCTCACACAAATTGTGCAGCACACAACATGCTGCCACCACGGGAGGGATATTGTGCTCGGCGAGGTCAAGGCGGGTGAGGAGGCACCTAAATCTGGCTTTCAGTTATCCGAAGACCCCCTCGACCACAATGCGGGCCCTGGTGAGCCTGGCATTGAAGGCCTGCCGGGAGGGGTTGAGGTGCCCCGTGTATGGCTTCATCAGCCAGGGCTGGAGGGAGTAGGCCGCATCTCCCACCAGGCAGATGGGCATGTCCATGTCCCCGACCCTGATGTGGCGGTCGGGGAAGAAGGTACCGGCCTGCAGCCTCTGGCACACGGAGGAGTTGCGGAACACCCTGGCGTCGTGTGTCTTGCCGGACCAGCCCACATTAATGTCCATGAACTGGCCCCAGTGGTCACACACGGCCTGCAGGAGTACGGAGAAGTACCCCTTGTGGTTGATATACTGGGAGGCCTGGCGTTCCGGGGCACGGATGGGGATGTGCGTCCCGTCGATAGCCCCCCCGCAGTTGGGGAAGCCGAGGACGCCGAACCCCTGGATGATGGCGTCCAGATCGGTGAGGCGGACCACCCTGCGGAGCAGCACCCGGTTGATGGCCTTGACCACCTGCAAACCGCAAATCACTGGGGCGCCTGGGTGGCTGGGAGTATTCGTTCCCTGGCACTGCCCCGCGCCCCACTCCCAGAAGCAACCCCCGCTGTGATCCTGGCCGCCGCAAGCAGCCTGTAGTACGGCCAGGACAGACCGAACCCTCCAGTGCGGGGCACTGTCGCCTCCTCCCCCGCCCCCGTTTTCCCTGGGGCGGCCCATTCCCTCCTTGCAGCCCCCCTCCCCCCCGGCCCAGTGGCAGGTGAGTGCCGGACCTGCATGAGTACTGCTCCAACGGTGGATCTCCCCATGCCGAACTGGTTCCCGATGGATCGGTAGCTGTCCGGCGTGGAGAGCTTCCAGAGGGCGATGGCCACACACTTCTGGAGGGGGATGGCGGGCCTCATGCAAGTGTCCCGTCACCGCAGAGCAGGGGCGAGCCACTCGCAGAGCTCCAGGAAGGTGTCCCTCTTCATCCTGAAGTTCTGGGTCCACTGTCTGTCTCCCCAGTGCTCCAGGACGATGCAGTCCCACCAGTTGCTGCTGGTGTCCAGACGCCAGATGCAGCGGGGCACACTGGCGTCCAGGCGCTGCTGCGGCTCCTCCATGGCCCCCAGGGAGGCCAGCTGGAGAGGCAGGGGGCTGACGTGCACCAGGTGGTGCCAGGCAGACTCCAGCCATTGCTGGCAGGCTTGCAGCAGCAAGTCCAAAAACTGCACCAGAATGCCCAGGGCGAGCTCTGGCTCCATGGTGCCAACTGCGGCGGTGTCCCCAGTCGGAACCACCGACACAGGCAGGCGCAGAGGAAAACGCTTTGCTGTCCCTTGGCGAGCTAGGCAAGCCAGTGGAGAAGCTGAGAACCGGCTGTCCAGGGGGGTCCCTTTAAGCACGAGCCTCAGATAGCCTCAGACAGCAGCCACACAAAGCAACTACTGACTTGATGCCCTGCCGGAACCGGTTTCAGCTGCCCTTAAATGCGACCCAGCGTCCAATCAGTGTGGACGCTCTAGTTCGAATTAGCAAAACGCTAATTCGAATTAGTTTTTGAGTCTAGATGCGTTAGTTCGAATTAGCTTAGTTCAAATTAACTAACTAACTGAGTTAGTTCGAATTAGTGCTGTAGTGTAGAATCTTGCAAAAATTCGGACATAGCCCTTGGTCTGATCAAGTGTTAGCTGATGTCCATACAATTTCAGATCTAGAAGACAAATTGGCTAACTACTTCTGGATATATAAACCCTCAACTCTAATGAAAAAGGAAGCAGCTGCAGTCTGGCTTCTATGGAAAACATGTAATGAGGTATTCCTTCAATTGGCTGAATGTAAAAATGAAAACGAGAAACTGCACCAAGATTTACAAGCCTCTGCTGCAGAAGCAGAGAAATGGAAATGTATAACCATCAGTGCCCAAACCCAGTTAGATGCACTTAAGGATGGGTACAGAGAGTTAAAGCAACACTCTCAAATCTTACAGGAGCATGCAAAAGAGAAGGAGAAAACTGAAAAAGAAAATCAGGTATTACAGGGAATGGTCAAAAAGTTAACTTTAGAGCAGGGGAAAGCCCCTGCTGACCATAACCACTGTAAATCACTCATTAAACAACTGGAACAAAAATTGGGATTTGCAAATAGACAAATTGCAGCAGTAACCTCAGGAGAAGGGATATTTGAGACCCCAGAAGGGGCAGATTTTTGGGACCCCTCTGGAGATTGGGAAGGGGATATTCAGGTAGATTCCTCCCCCCAGAGCCAAAACGCCATTGCAACAGTCACAAAGAGAACAGTCACCACCACGAGAGAGGATGGTGGGAGTGAAACAGTAACAACAGTGCCTGTTTCTGCCTCAGATCTCCAGGCCATGGCAAAGTGGCTGGGGGTTTTAAAATGGGAAACTTTTTCTAAATGGAGTGTAAATGCCCTTTTACTGGGAGAAAGGGAGGATTTAAACTCACAAGAACTACACCGCTTAATGAGCATTTGTGCAGCCCCAGATATGCGGGGACTTATAGACAGGTTTAGGATTGGGGGGGATTAGCTAATGGATGTTCTGACAAAATTTGCAGAACTGATGGGCAGGCGTAATTTCCTGGCACAAGCCATTGCGATCTCAAAGGAAACTGATGAGGACCCCGAAATGTTTTTAACCCGATGGGGTCTCATGCAGCTGATGGCTGGCGATAGTGCCACTAAACTGGACCTGGTGCCATTCAGTGTAGACTCTTTAAGAGAATGCGCTGCCTCCTTACAACCATTTTATGCAATGAGACTGGGAGTGTGGCAACCCGGCCAGCCTGCCACATTACGAGAACTGAGAGACCTGGTCCGGCAAATAGTTACATATTCCGGTCCTGCACCTATCATAAAAAAGGAAAGAGTGGCATATGTTGCAGCGTTAGCGCCATTAGTTACTTATTCTAATGAAAGTGGCAATAAAGGCATAACTGGGGCATGGGGAGTACACACTTGAGGTAGGTCTCGGGGGTAGAGGATATCGTGGAGGAAGACAGAGGGATAATTTGTACCCGGACCCCCAGAGCTTTAAAACAGACACCCCAGCTCTAGGCAGGAAAGAGTTAGCTGAAAGAGACGCTCGCCACCTGGCCTGGAAGGTGTTAATGCAACATGGGGCAGATAGAGGAAAGTGGGATGGGGCACCCACACGGGACTTATTGACAGAAGCTTGTAAGCTTCAGACGCTTTCTAAGGAGGGGAGAGTAGTGAGCATGCTGGCGCCGACCGTTCCTCCCCCTCCTCCTACTCCTGGGCTGCGTCTAGACTGGCCAGTTTTTCCGCAAAAGCACCTGCTTTTGCGCAAAAACTTGCCAGCTGTCTACACTGGCCGCTTGAATTTGCGCAAGAGCACTGATGTTCTAATGTAAGAAATCAGTGCTTCTTGCACAAATACTTTGACGCTCCCGTTCGGGCAAAAGTCCTTTTTGCGAAAAACTGTTGCACAAAAGGGCCAGTGTAGACAGCTAGCTAAGACTTTTGCGCAAAAGCAGGCTAAACGGAAAAAAGCTGTTTGGATGCTGGGAGACCCCGTAGGAGCCCCCGGGCTTCCTGGTAACCCGAGCTCTTAAAGTAGCCGCAGGCTGCTGAGTGCACGTGGCAGGAGCGTGCCTCAGACCTCTGGCCTGAGGTCTGCCACGGTGCCCCTGCCATGCCCAGCAGCCACCTTGCAGCCCAGCATGGCAGCTCCGGGCGCTCAGCCACCTGCAACTCCAGTGCAGGAGGTCCCCAGGGGCCAGAGAAGAAGAGCCCCATCGTGGTCCTCGGGGGAGCTGGAGACTCTCCTGGACCTGTGGCAGGAGGAGGAGGGCCTCCACGACACCCGGTCCCGGCGCCGCAACGCCGACATCTTTGGCCGCATGGCCCAGGCGCTAGCCCAGCAGCGCCATCCAGCCCAGAACCTGGAACAGGTCCGGGCTAAAATCAAAGAACTTCGCCTGGGCTACGTGCGGGCCAGCAAGGGCTGGGGGACAGGACCAGACACCTGCCCCCACTATGACCAGCTGCACGCCATCCTGGGCCAGCCAGCCCCGCAAGACCCGGACGTGCCCGTCGACAGCAGCATGCGCCCCCCCGTCACCAGGACCACCAAGGCGGGGGAAGGAGACGACAGCAGTGCATCAGAGGATGAGGCCAGCACTGCCACCCAGCAGGCCCCCTCCAGCAGCCTGACGTCTCCCGCACATCTTCCGAGGCTGGGGAAGGACCCACCGGTGAGTCTTGCACTTTGCACTCACAAGGGCGGGTGGGGGGGAGCCAGGCACCCGGAGGGAGGAGGGGGAGAGCATGTCACTCAGGCCACGTGAGCTGCACGCTGTGTAGCATTAGGCCGCAAGCAGCACGTGCAACCACGTGCAGCCTGGTGACCGAGCGGCATGTGGCCGTGGCAGGCAGCTGCAGGGCACGCCTGGGACCGTGCTGCTCACACACATTTGGCAGGACCAGGGAGAAGGGTGGATGCCGGCTGGAACCAGCCAGGGCCCCAGGGACTCAGGCCAGAGCCCGCACCTCCGCAAGGGTGCACCACGGAGAACGGCACACTGTCCCATGCCTGGCTGTGAGGCACAGCCAGCTGCTCCTGGGTAAACCACAGCGTCACAGCCTTGTGAACGTGGCCCCCACTCGCCTGCTCCCGGTGCCTTGGCTGGCTCCCCGAGGGAAGTCCCCACTGCGGCCACACATGTCCCTGGGCTACGTGCATGAGGGATAGTGGGAGGGAGAAGGGGGGGAAGCGCTCGGGCCGCCCCTCGGGCTGCCTGAGTTTTGCTGCAAGGATGGGACACACACTCCCCCCCCAGTCACTCTCCTGGTTCCGTCCAGGAGATATCCCATGCGATGGGGATCTGAGAGCCCAGACCACCTCTGGCAGATGTGCTCCCAGGCACTGTGTGGGGATGCATCTCGCTCCCTGTCAAACACCAGTGATTAGCCCAAAGCCTCACAGCCTCCACTGGCAGGGAGTTCCACAGGTTAACGCAACACAAGCGCCCTCCCGCCCTTCACGGGGCCAGGACACAGACCGGTGGTTACAATACATGGAGGAGGACCCTACTCCAGGGGCAGTCCTCCTTGCAAACATACAACACGGGGGGGCAGCGGGGGGAACCGAGTGGGCCGAAGCCACACTACTGTGGTGTCACCTGGGCTCAGGGGTGGAGGGCATGAGGTGTGGGGACAGTGGCCAGGCTGCCTGACTGACCCATCCTTTCTTCTCTTCCCTGCAGCGGGACCAAGCACAAGCCGGGGACCCTCCAGTCCGGCAGCAGTGGCACCCCCAGCTGCCCAACCACGCAGGCACAGGCTCTGCCACCGGGACCAGCTCCTTTGGTGCCATGTGCAGGCTGTCGAGCGCATCGAGGCATCCATTTGCCAACGCGTCGAGGGGGACCTGCAGTGGCGCCAGGAGGCCTGGGCCACCTTCCAGGCCCAGTGCATGCGGATGGCTGACTCCATCACCACCCTCACTGCCCACATAGCCCATGCCATTCACTATGGCATGGCCTTACCCCATGCCCCCGCCACCCCTCCCCTAGTACTGCCCATGCCCCCTCCTGCCCCTGCAATAGCCCCTCCTGCCGCCCCTGCAATGCTACCTCCCGCCGCCCCTGCAATAGCCCCTCCTGCCCACCTCCCTGTGCAGCCTGCCCCGATGCGGCCTGCCCCGCATTGTCCAGGTCCACCCCCGCATGAGCGCTCACAGGGGCCACCCCTCCCAGGAGTAGCTCCCCCCCTCCCAGTTGAAGGTCTTCTCCCCCTCCCCCTTGTAAATAAAAACATACATTTTTCGGTTGAAAACAAAACTGTGTTGGTTATTGTGTTACTCGAGGTAACTGTAATAAATTATCTGAGATGCCAATTAGCCAACTAAATTTAAGAGGATTACAAAATGCGGACACCAAAATCTGTATCTATCACCGGTCGTTCCTTTAAGTGGTCATTGGTTTGTGGCGCATAAATAAATACTGACACTTTTAAGTAAAATTTAAACCACAACTATATTAACATAGATACCAAACAAGCAAGAAAGGTTAAAAGAAGCACACAAAAGAATATGTACATAGTCTAGACACAGGGGACGATTGTAGTGTTGCTGGCAACCTCAATCCTTTGGTCCTTCCGGGCCTTGGGAGAGGAACAGCCAGGAGATCCCTCAATGGAAGATGACGGCGAAGCTGGCAACCTCAATCCTTTGGTCCTTCCGGGCCTCGGGAGAGGAACAGCCAGGAGATCCCTTGAAGACGACTGGAATCGGGTATGCTGACTCGAGCCTTCCGCACGAACCACGAATCCTCTTCCTGTTCTTCGGGACAGTTCAGACAGGCGATGGTGGCCTAAACCCTTGCCTAAACTAAAAAGAAAAACCCTAGCTACGTCCGACGCACCCGATGAACATTCACGATGACGGCCGATGTGCTTGGAACCGACGCTTTACAATGGGGGGAGGTAAGGGGAGGGGAGGGGGAAGGGGAGGGGATGGGAGGGAGTCGTATGGGGAGACCGAGGCGACCCTACTATGGGGCTTGTGTGAACATGTCCATCAGGGCCTCTCTGATGCGCACCCCAACCTGGTGTGCCTGGCGGATGGCAGCTGTGTGGGGCTGTTCAAACGTCTGTGCCTCGGCTGCCATCCATGCAGGGAGGAAGGCCTCCCCACTCCGCTCTACAATGTTGTGGAGCATGCAGCACGTGGCCAGTACTTCCGTTGCATTCCACTCACCCATCTCGAGACAGGTGAGCAAACAACGGAAGCGGGCTTTTAAGCGGCCGAAGGCACACTCCACCTGATTTCGGGCCCGGTTGAGGCGGTCATTGAACCGGGCCCGGTTCTGGTCCGGCCGCCCCATGTAGGGCCGCATTAGCCAGGGCAGCAGGGGATAGGCCGCGTCCCCGACGACGCAAATGGGCATAGGCACATCCCCAACAGTCAACTCCCGCCGGGGGAAGTAGGTGCCCGCATCCAGCCTGCGAAACAGTCTGGAGTTGCGGAGGATGCGGGCGTCATGTGCCCTGCCGGACCAGCCCATGTACACATCCAAGAAGCGGCCCCAGTGGTCCATGAGGGCCTGGAGAACAATAGAGCAGTACCCCTTCCTGTTCGTGAAATGGGCTGCTCAATGCTCCGGGGCCCGGATAGGGATGTGGGTAGCATCCAGGGCACCCCCGCAGTTGGGGAACCCGAGGGCAGAGAAGTCGGCCAGCGTAGCATCCACGTCGCGCAGGTGGATCACTCTCGGTAGCAGGACATCATTGATGGCGTGGACAACCTGCAGGAGGGTGCAGAGAAATACAAGGGAACACATCACATAAGGCAGGGGTGAGTATGCGCTCCCTTGGGCCCCCTGCCGTGATTCCCTCTGTCCTCACGCACGCACGCGCACACACACACACACACGCACACACACACCAGGGCCCCCTCGCCCCACGCCGCCCCCCCCCAGCAGGCCTGTGCAAGGGAGGGACGGCCCAAACCCCTGGGTGACCCAGCCTGGAGTCTTGGCTGCCCCTGGGCATGGAGTGCAGCACCCTCCCCCCACCCCACTCCCCACTCCCCCTGGGACTTACCTCCATGACGATCACACCGATGGTGGATCTTCCCACCCCGAATTGGTGTGTCACCGATCGGTAGCTGTCCGGGGTGGCCAGCTTCCATAGCACGATGGCGACCCTCTTCTTCACGGGGATGGGCGCACGCAGCCTGGTGGTGGCTCTCTGGAGCATGGGGGTGAGCCAGGCACACAGCTCCAGGAACGTCTGCTTTCGCATGCGGAAATTCCAGAGCCATTGCTGGTCGTCCCATTGCCCAAAGACCAGCCGGTCCCACCAGTCTGTACTGGTGTCCAGTCTCCAGAGTGGCCTCTCCATGGTGGGGTGGGGATGCCACAGGGACGCCATGGCCTCCGTGGTGAGGGAGTCCAAGGCGATCTGTGCCTCCTGGTCCTGGAACAGGAGGGCACCAGCCTGGAGCACCAGCTGCAGGCACTCGAAAATGGCCGACAGGGGCCAGAGCAGGCACATGGCCACCCCTGGTTCCATGGCAGACAAAGCAAGGCACAAGAAACCAAAACCAGGAAAAAGCACTAGGGGGAAAAGGGTGGTGTCCAAAAGGCAGAGGGCACCCATCAAACCTGCTATGGCTGTCAGTCCCTGCCAGAGGTCCTATAGCACGCAGCAGGAGACAAACGGCTGTCCGGCAAGACCCCTTTAAGCATGTGTCTGAACGGAGCACCAGCCCCGCCTCTTCAAAATGGTTCCAGGCTTCTGCTTTTGCGCAAAAGCACACCGCCAATGTAGACGCGCTTTTGCGCAAAAGCGCATCATTATAACGATAACTCCATGCCAATCTAGACGCGCTTTTGCGCAAATACTTTTAACAGAAAAACTTTTCCGTTAAAAGTATTTGCGCAAAATCATGCCAGTCTAGATGCAGCCCTGCTGTAGTCATGGACCCCCTCCCGTTCCCAGGAGATGCAGTATAGGGAGACCCTCTGGATATTGAACCTCCTCCATATGTAGGAGCACCACACTGGAGGTTCATCAGTAAAATCGCGTGGGACCCCAAAGGTCGACCATGTATTTATATCCAGCAGGGTACATGTGCTCCTACGTTGGCTTTAATTGACACCAGAGCTGCAGTCTCACTGATTAGAACTCAGCCGCCTGCCGGCACTAAAATCAAACAAGTCAAGCTGCAGTCCTTTCAAGGGAAGCCCAGCATAGGATGGGAGTGGGCAGGAGTGCCTTTCTCCATGCAAGGGTTTAGAACCCACAGAGATCTGATCCAGACCCCAGACATGACAGATGAAATGATTCTAGGCACAGACTGGTTGTTTAAAAATTGCATAATGATTGACTTACCACGGGGCACTTTATGGAAACTGGACATCCCCCCTCCCCATAAGGGAAAAGTGGAACAGAGGATCCCTCTAACCAAAGGGGGACCAGTAGCCGCCACCACAGTAACTCAGCAAGCTGAGGTATGGCGTTCAAAATTCCCCATTGTCTGGACTCAAAAGAAAACTGACTGTGGAAAAATACAGGCGTGTGTAAAAATTGTTGGGGATGTGGTACCCCCTCAAAAACAATACCCCTATCCTAAGGAGGCTGAGACACAGTTACAACAAATAGTCCGGGACTTAGAACAGGAGGGGGTCATTCGAAAAACTAACTCCCCTGTTAACTCTCCCGTATGGCCAGTCCTCAAGGCAGACGGCAAGTCTTGGCGTTTAACTATTGACTACAGGCGTGTTAACAAAGGCACAATCCCTATGGCTCCTATAGTAGCTGACATGACCCAGGTCATTCAAAAGGTGCAGGCTACTTCAAAGTACTTCTCAGTCATTGATTTGGCTAATTGCTTCTTTGCCATCCCATTGCACCCAGACTCACAGGATAGATTTGCCTTCACAGTAAATGGGCAGCAATGGGCATTCCAGCGTTTACCCCAAGGATTTCATAATAGCCCAGCTATAGCTCATAAACACGTTATAGATATGCTAGACCGCCTTAGCCCACAAGACCGGTCCTGTGTGTTTTCCTATGTCGATGATATTTTAATTTTGGGGGAAAACTGAGGCACAGGTACAACAGTTAACTGAAAATGTTTTGGCTCTGATTCAAGAGACTGGTTTTAAGTTCAGCTTAGAAAAAGCCCAGCTCGGCCAGTCTCAAGTGACTTATTTAGGCATTGTTGTAGGGAAGGAAGGGAGGCAGGTAGACCAATGAAAAGTGAGAGCCCTGGTAGAAATGCTGGCTCCCACTGACCAGCATTCCCTACGGGTCTTATTGGGAGGGTTTAATTTTCTAAGACCCCATATTTACAAATATGCCGAAATTACATTGCCCTTGTGGAAATTGCTTAAGAAAAAGGAAAAATGGGACTGGGGATCAGAGCAAGATGAGGCGCTAAGGGTGCTTAAACAAAAAGCTCTGACAGCCCCTGCTCTGCGGTTCC
Source organism: Pelochelys cantorii (assembly GCA_032595735.1). Taxonomy (NCBI): domain Eukaryota; kingdom Metazoa; phylum Chordata; order Testudines; family Trionychidae; genus Pelochelys; species Pelochelys cantorii. The sequence goes on from CM064326.1 coordinate 214,124,954, forward strand.
CGGACGAGTCGCAGCCGTTTGTAATCAGACTCGCAGCTAACGACCGGGCATTAGCAGCTATTCTACTCCAGGGCTGTGTCTAGACTGGCCAGTTTTTCCACAAAAGCAACCGCTTTTGCGCAAAAACTTGCCAGCTGTCTACACTGGCCGCTTGAATTTGCGCAAGAGCACTGACGTTCTAATGTAAGAAATCAGTGCTTCTTGCGCAAATACTTTGACGCTCCCGTTCGGGCAGAAGTCCTTTTGCGCAAAACCTTTTGGGCAAAAGGGCCAGTGTAGACAGCTCAGTTTTGTTTTGCGCAAAAAAGCCCCAATGGCTAAATGGCGATTGGGGCTTTCTTGCGCAAAAGCGCGTCTAGATTGGCCACAGACGCTTTTGCGCAAAAAGTGCTTTTGCGCAAAAGCGTCCATGCCTATCTAGATACTCTCTTGCGCAAATACTTTTAACGAAAAGTTTTCTGTTAAAAGCATTTGCGCAAATTCATGCCAGTATAGACATAGCTCAGAAGAATGAGGAAGATAAGCTGGTGCCGGTAGCTTACGAATCGAGGAAGTTACAGGGACCAGAAATAAATTTTGATCCCTGTGAGAGGGAATGTTTGGCAGCGGTGTGGGCAGTCCAGTCCTTTGAACCCCTGACAGGGACGGCTCCCCTAGCAATCCAAAGCACTCACATACCTTTAAAGTACATTCTGTCAGGGAAACTGGTTGGGGGGCAAGGTCTCAAACACCCACATGGCTCAGTGGACCCTCACATTGATAAAAAGAGGGGTCACCATGGACACCGTGTCTAGACCTGACATGCTGACTCACGCTCTAATTGAAAAAGGGAATAAACATGACTGCCCCGAGGTTACCTTAGAGCAGAGAATACCCCTGATACAGGCACCCCCCTTTGAGGAACTAGATACCATCAGGCTAGAGGGACACGTGTGGTTCACAGATGGGAGTTCAGTGGTAATTAAAGGTATAATGAAAATTAAATATGCAGCCATTAACCTAGAAGAGGAAATACTACAGGGATATTTGGATCATGGGTCAGCCCAGCATGCTGAACTCCATGCCATATATCAGGTGCTACAGCAAGATAAGAACAACCCCAGACCTGTGTTTATCTATGCAGATTTCTGTGATTTCTGTGTCAAGGGAATACACTACTGGATGCATGACTGGGAAAGAAATGGGTGGAAGGCAGCAGATGGGAAAAGCATTGCATATGTAGAGGAATGGAAATGGATTTACCAATGGGTAATATAACATCCTGGCTGTTTAAACGTCAGACATGTAAAGGCACACAGCAGGCAGGACACTCCAGAAGCTTTCTGGAATAATAACGTAGATGGTATAGTGCGGCAGTATGATATAGCTGCAGTAGTGACCAGAAGTCAGGCAGGGAAGGTAATGGGGGATCCGCAGTCAATTGATGAACTTATTAATGACAATACCTGTCCAAACTCCCCAAACAGAACTCCAGGAAAGATAGAAAAGCAGGAACTGGTTAATGTTGCACACCAGTTCATGCATGAGGGAGTGGAAGGGGCACTAAGGAGGTTAAGAGAGGTAGCCCAGTGGAAAGGTATGGAAGATTATGTTAAAACTTGGGTTCAAAATTGCATTAGGTGTGCTCAGGATAAAGCCCGGCCACCACATTACCAGCCCCTTATGCACCAGAAACGAGTAGGTCCCTGGCATAGAATACAAATTGATTACATAGACAAATTGCCATGAAGTCAAGAGGGATTCCGATATCTACTGGTAATCATAGATGCCTTCTCTGGCTGGGTATAAGCATTTCCCACTAGAAGAAACACCACCATAGAAGCTGCAAAAAAGTTATTTACTGAGGTGGTCTGTCGTTATGGGACTCCTGAGATAATAGATTCAGACAATGGAGGAGCATTTGTAGGGGAAATGTTTACTAGCTTGTTACGAGCCTTAGGCATTAAACAAAAATTTCACATCCCCTATCGCCCTCAATCATCAGGGCAAGTAGAGCACATGAATTGCACTATTAAAGAAGCCCCAAGGAAAGTTGTGAGCAATACTGGCAAAAATTGGCCAGATAAGCTACCTTTAATTTTGGCAGCTATTCATAGCAGCAACTGTTTGAGAACAAAAATACAGCCTTTTCAAATCCTGTTTGGACAGTCGATGAGACTGATGATAGACCCCACACAGATAAGTCTAGGATCAGGAGAAAGTGATGTAGTAACACAGCAGCATGATTATTTTCAATGGCTCAAACAATTACAGGAGGACAAATTGACCCTGCAATATCGAGTGAACCAGGCCATTAATAAAATAAATGATACATTCCATAAGCAGAAAGATGGTGACTCCCAGCTCTGGGAGCCCGGAGATCTGGTCATGTATTTAAAATTGGGTAGAAGGGAGCACAATTTGGAATCAAAATGGATAGGTCCCTATTCCATTGTGGACTGGCTTAGTCCTTTGGTGTACCGAATAGATAAAGATGGAAAATTAAAATGGGCTCATATCTCGCAATTAAAACTGTTTTCTTGAGTTATAGATATGCACGTTCCTGGAAATGGTACTCGAGGCATGGAGCATTTGCATTCCAATAACTCTGGTGGCAATTCACGCACTGGAGCCAAAACAGCAACTGGACTCACGATAGGGAATCAGTGGTATAATTGGACTAGTTGGAACACACCGCAGGAGATACCAGTGGCCAACAACACACTGCAGGGAATCTTCATACTCCTATCAGTGCAAGTCTGGGTAAATATCACCCCTGGTGATTATGGATGCATCTATTCTGTATCAGCTCCAGGAGACTCTAGGTGGGGCTCCAACTCTGCCTGCGAACCTGGTCAGCCTGGAATCCAAACTATACTGTAGGGATAACATATTAAAGTATTAAAAATGATTCCCCAAGTGGAAGTGACTCCCCATAATTTGTTCCCCACAACTGAAAGTCTAAATAGTATAAGTTTGTTAAGTAGAAGAAGTATATAAGTGTTTAGATTTATTCTTGTTAAAGTGTTTAGATTTAGTGTTATCAAGCTTGATAAGTGTTTAGATTTATTATTATTATTATTATTATTTGTTAAGATTGTTAAATGTTTAGATTTATTATTATTGCCCCTTTAGAATATAATTTGTTAGGAATGTAATATTAGGTCATGTAACTTAGAACTGTTAAGAATATAATACTATGTAGCCAGAAACAGCTCCCCTCTCCCTGTCCCAGGGAGCCAAGCCCTGTAATTGATTAAGGGCATTGTTACACAATTGACGCCCGTTCTCTTCAAAGCATTGTGAACCAATTAACCCTAATCGCAAAGTGAAACATTGTAACTATAACAGTAACTAATTCAGCACTCAGAGAGAGAATGTTTTAAGAAATGCCACCCAGAAACTTTTTTATAACTTTTTGTAACTACAACTCTTGTATGTGTAAAATTATTATTATACAAAATACTGTATGTGAAACATTAATTAGGGAATGTATGTAAGAGAGAGAGTGCTTGGACAATGAATGAATGGTTTGAGAGGTTCCAGCCTGAGAATGCAGCATCAAAGGGCTGAAGAAGGCATCAGGTGCCAGTGCAACCAAAAGCACCTGGCAGCCACCCTGAAGACATCAGCATGATGCAGCAATTCCCATAGACTGGTATAGGAAGAAATTCCTATAAAGATTGGACCAAAAGACTATGGAGTCAGAGTCCAAGGTTCTGCTGCCAGCCCACCAGGAGCTTCAGATGTGCATCTGATCAGGACTTCGCTCCCCACTACCATCACTTGTGTACAGAATACCTGGCCAGTATTCTGTCACAAGCAACTTCCAGGCTGGTAACTATAACAACTACACAGAACCTGAATGAATGATTGAATGAATGTTTGCTTCTATCTTTTCTTTATTCTTTATTATTATCTTTACAATAAATGTGGCTTTTTGCCTTATCCCCCTCATAAGATCCTGCTTATTTTTATTGGTACAACAATACCCCCTTTTAAACCAGAGCCTACAGAGACTAGAACAATAACACTCTGGGTGAATGAAACAATGTTTGTTGGGAATGTCACATTCTTGATTATAAATGGCCCAGATCCAGAGACTGTGAAATTTCCCTACTTGTTCCAGAGGCAACCCTGTATTCAGGTGCAAATGGCCCCCATGATCTCTACTCTACATATCACGATGAGATGGGACAAGAACAACCTGGCTGGAGCTAAGCCTGAGTGTGCCCCATACAGTTCCCCCATATTTGATGCGTGGTATCGGTCATTACTGCAAGAACATATTCCAAGAAGGAGGGCTCAGAGTATGGTAGACACTGTGCTAGGGGGGATAGGAACCGGGACCGGTGTCCTGAACTCCATAGACCTTGAAGCACTGAGAAATAAAGTTAGTGCCATTGAAACTCTTCACTATTCAATAACCGAAGGGCAAGAACATCAAATCACCCAACTGGTTCAAACAAGTATAGATACTGTAGATTTACAATGGCATACCTGGCAACACATAAACCACACTTTCTGGGCTGAATATGCCACCATAAGAGCTATTGCAGATAAAACTGCCCTAGCCCTGTGGTGTTCAGAACAGCAAATTCTTTCCATCATGCTAATGGAGAGGGAAATGGATTGGGTGAGAGCTAAGGATATGATGGTCCTAGCCCCTCTATTGACACAACATCAAAGTAATCTATTCTTGCCATACATTGCTGGATGGTACCAACCATTACATTCATTCCTTAATGTACAGCAACTGAGCGGGAGCATTTCCGTCCAGGTGCTGAGAGCCCAGGAGGTGAAGACAACTAGGTTGATTTGCCCATTCTCAGCACTGTCAGTAATCCAGGGAAAACATATTTGGGTTCCCAGACTAGCTGGGACATACATGAATATTAAAGGGGATATAGTGGACCACCAAGGGTGTGAAGAGTGGTCCCCACAACAATGGGTTTGCCCCACACTCCCCATCTTGGAAGAACCATGCTCTCTCCAAAGCAGAGAATTAGCTACATGTTTTTGGGATGAAATGGATAACTCCACCACCAAGGTGTATTTTAATGGAAGGAACTGTGTTTGTGTTGTGGGATTGGAGCCTGTAATATGGCAAAATAAGTTTCATTCAGATCCCCCTGTCCAAAAATGTATGTGTAATGTCTCCATACTTCATACCCCTAAATTGGTATATTATTTCCCAATACACACAGAAAAACAAATTGATGTAGAAACCTCAGATCTGGTGGACCTTGATCCAGATTTCTCTTTGGGTATTAATTGGACAGGCCTAGATGAATGGATTTATAATAATGAACGAATTAGTAAATTAACAAAAAACACCCAAAGAAAAATCCAAACTAGAAGTTTGGCCGTTTTCCATGAGGGAGAAGAAATACTCAGGGTGGCTGACCAGGCAAAACAATTAAGTATTCATCATTGGTATGATGTGTTTAAGGGTGGGTCCCCTACCTGGTCAGCATTTTTAAATATAATCCTCCATCCCATTATTATTTTAGTAATAATCTTGGCTGTTATGCTAGTTTTAATGCTCTGCATGTGCTGTTGGATGAAACGAATGTATTTTAAATTGAAACCACAGGCTGAAATCATGACCCAATACATAGCTTTAAAACAGATGCAGAAGATTTAAATGGTGACCACTCAAGAATTGTTCTTGAGAGGTCAAAAGGGGGACAATGTAGATAAATCTATGTATTAAGTATATTATTTCATATGACTTGGCATTGTGCCTCTCCATATAACCTTGTAACTTTGTATTAGAACCTGAATCCATATAACCTTGTAACTTTGTATTAGAACCCTATATAGAAAACTTGTAGAAAACTGAGTATATAGTTAAAGTGGTAAAAAAAAGGCTTTTGCTAGGAGTAGAATAAGATCTTCCCCCCACTCTCTTCCCCCCACTCTGTAATCAATTGCCCTGTTGAATGAATGAGGTGTGAATGAGTAAGACTTGGGAGCCAAGTACCTCCAGACAGCTACAACAGTTGAAGAGGGGGTGGAAGCCAGACCCAAGGTGTCAAGTGGGCTCAAGAAAGAAGAGCAGACATATTGACTGCCTTGGGGATTAGAGGCAAGCACCTTCTTTGGAAAACACCCTCTCTGAACAGCATTGGAACAACACCCAGAGAGAAGCAGCACAAAGGGATCAAGGGACACAGACCCAGATTTTGAATCTGGGATAGATTTGCATAAGAGGGAAGCTGCTATAAAAATGAGGGCTACGTCTAGACTACATCCCTTTTTCGTAAAAGGGATGCAAATTAGACGTATCGCAATTGCTAATGAAGCAGGGATTTAAATCTCCCCCGCTTCATTAGCATAAAAATGGCTGCCGCTTTTTTTCCGCATGGAGCTTTGCCGGAAAAAAGCGCCAGTCTAGACGCTGATCTTGCGGAAAATAAAGCCTTTTCCGAAAGATCCCTTATCCCTCTAGTGGTGATTCAAAGGGCCCAGGGCTCCAGCTGCTGCCGCTGCTGCTGTAGCAGTGGCAGCAGCCAGGAGCCCTGGCCCCTTTGAATCACCAGGCCTTGGGGCAACTGCCCCTTTTGATCCCAGTTTCCTACCCCTCCTTGTCTGAGATCTAAATTTATATCACCTGGTGCTTTTCCTCTGCCTTCTCCTGCTACACTCCAGAACTGATGCTCGGCATCCCCATTCCTCCTCTGGTCCCCATTGTGTTGAGCCACCCTAAAGCTTGACACCCACTCCCCATAGCGTCCTCATGCCCCCATGCTCATTCCCCCTCCCTGAGCCCTTCAGAGACCCATTCCATCTATGACCCGGGGGGGGGGGGAATTTGGGAAGGAGGTGTGCCACAGGGTGAAGGCTGAAGCACTAACATTTCCCACCCCTCTCTACCCCATTCTGTGAAACAGCAGGAGGCCCTCACATGAATTGTGGGTGGTTTGCCTTGGTGGAGAGGTAACTAGAGCCCTAGAATAGGATTCAGAAGATCTGGGCTCTGTTCCTAGCTTTGCCAATAGCTTGCTAGGTGACTAAGCAAACCATTCCCTCGCTGTATGCCTTAGTTTCCCCATATGTGAAACAGAGATTATGATACTGACCTCTGAAAAGCACTTTGAGATCTGTTGATGGAATGTACTAATTAAGAAGGTATTGTAATGTCTTTCCATGCTGCCCTCCTCAGTGACCCCACTTGGCTATCTGTCCCCTAGTTAGAGACTCACCCCTCTCTGCTGTCATGCCCCATCCCTCAGCAGGGAACAAAAGAGACCACAATCCCTCAGGGGATTAGGACTCACCCAGTAGCCACCTGCTATTTAGTGAATATGGGTGCTGCTAGAAGGTCACCTGAAGCTCTCTGCTCACCTAAAAACTGCTAAAGAGTTGGCGGAGACAGTACAAACTTTCTGCATACATCTAACCTCCCGCAGTATGACCCAAGACTGGAGGGAGCACACCTAGGTTCAGTGGGGCAGTTCAGTCAGCCAAGCTAGGTGTTTCTCCAGAGTGTGGAGAGCCTCTGTTCAACCTTTCTCTGCTAGTTTACAAAAGAATTATGATGCACAAGCCTCCTCCACCTGGCTCGTTGCTATCAGTAGCAAAGCCAGAAAGCTAACAAAAAGAGCCTATGTGTAAGTGGGGGAATGGTTCTGCTATTGTGGGGAACTTTCCTGGCTTCTATACTACCCCGGTGAAATGGACCAATGAAAGGATCTGAGTCCCCGCTCCCACTTCCTTTACCCAATGGCCTCCCTGACCCTGAGGGCTCCCCTTCCACTCTCCTGAGTAGAAAAGTCCTCGAAATCCCAACAAGGCTGGGCCCAGGTTTCCTGGGGCTTAATCCCCGACCTTGTAGTCATTTGGGGCAGGGCCTGGGGTGTCCCCACTCCAGGGTGCTCTCTTCACACTGCATGCCTTCTTGACCCAGTCATCATTTCATACAGTTCAAAGCAAATACAATTTATTAAACATCAACTGATTAAAGAGAAAAGAATAAGAAAAAATGAGAAAGGTTAAAAGAGAACACACAGTCCTGCTCTGTAGCATGGGGACATCACAAACAGCAGCCTGCAGAGTGTAAGGACAGTTCAGTCTGTTCCTTATAGGTCCCAGGGCTCTCTCTCAGGCCCTGGCTGTGCTGCAAGGGGGCTGCAGGCTGGACACGCTTGCTCTGGCAGTGACCACACAGCCTCAGGCTCTAGGTGGCAGGACCCCTCTCCCAGTCTAGCCTGCAGGGCCTCTTGGCTGGTGGTGTCTCCCTGCCCAGAGCCTCTCCCCCGACTTCATTGGTCCCAGCTGCTCACCACACCCAGCTGCAGACTGTGCTGCTTTGCCAGTCTCCAGCTCCTTGTGTTACTTCTCTGTCCCCTTTGGCTCTCTGATCACTGCAAGTCTGGTGCTCAACACAGGGTCTGTGCTCCTTGGGCTGTGTGTGCCTGGCTCTGTTGCTGCAGAACTGCCCCTCAGCACAGCTTGCACTCCTTGGGCTGTGTGCCTGGCTCTGTTGCTGCAGGACTGCCCCTTAGCACTGCGTCTGGGCTCCTTGGGCTCTGGCACTGCAGATCTATCTCTCCACACAGCTTGCTCTTCTTTGCTTTCTCTCAGAGAGACCCAGAAAATCCCAGTTCACACAGAGGCTGGGACCTGGCCTCTTTATTTCCTCACTGGCCTGTCCAACCTGTCAATCAGGCTGAGCTGGAGTGTTGGCTGCTTTCCATTGTCTCTGGGGTGTGTCCATCTCAGGGCCCTGATTTCTCATAGACCCTTCCCCTTTTGGTACTGGGAGCTGGCCAATCAAAAACTCCCACTGAGTTTTAGTAAGGGGCTAACAAGTCCCCTTACATATGGTAACATGACAGCAAGAGAGGGGAAACCATTCACACAACCCTGTAGTTCCCCTATCAGCATTCAATGAATCATGCAAAATCCACACTCCGCAACTTGGCTGGGATCTAAAATGCAACACAGCCTGACTTTGCAGCCTGGCAAGGGATATTTAGTTTCAGAGCATTGCACCTTTAAATGCTTTAGAATGCTGCCTGGCTGCAGACACAGGTTCCTCCTGTGATCTCACTCAAGCGGCTCCCATGTGGGTTGCTGTAGGGACACACAGTTCTTATTGCTGCAGCAAGCTGAGCTGCTCAATGGTTCTTTCCCTGTGAACTGTGGAAGAATGTGTCTGTCAATCTAGGCACGCTGGGCGGGGCAGGGATTTGTGGTACTGAGAGAACTCAGATGGTTTAGCCCAGATTGTCACACTGCAAAGTGGACAGGTTACCAGCCTCACTCCAATTTTAGTGGATAACCCCCCCCAGCCCAGATAGTCCAAAGCTGAAAGGGTTTTTATGTGTGCACAGGGGGGAGGAGCTTGGGGCAACACACAAGTAAAATCCTGCTCCAACTCTGCAGTGAACACACAGGATATATCTACACAGCAACTGAAAAACTTTGTGCCCCAGCGGTCAGTCCTGTGGCTAGTTTTGATCAACTTCTTCATTAATGACCTGGATGAGGGGATGGATTGCACCCTCGGCAAGTTTGCGGATGACACTAAAATAGGAGGAGAGGTAGATACATTGGAGGGTAGGGATGGTGTCCAGAGTGACCTAGAGAAATTGGAGGATTGGGCCAAAAGAAATCTGATGAGGTTCAACAAGGACAAGTGCAGAGTTCTGAACTCGGGACAGAAGAATCCCAAGCACTGCTACAAGCTAAGGACTGACTGGCTAAGCAGCAGTTCTGCAGAAAAGGACCTGGGGATTGCAGTGGATGAGAAGCTGGATATGAGTCAACAGTGTGCCCTTGTAGCCAAGAAGGCTAATGGCATATTAGGTTGCATTTGTAGCAGTATTGCCAGCAGACTGACAGAAGTGATTATTCCCCTTTATTCAGCACTGGTGAGGCCACATCTGGAGTATTGTGTCCAGTTCTGGGTCCCCCCACTACAGAAAGGATGTGGAGAAATTGGAGTGAGTCCAGCGGAAACCAATGAAAATGATTAGGAAGTGGGTGCATGACGCTACTATCAGTTCCTTCTGTAAACTATGAGCATTGTAGCATGCCAGTGCCAGTGAGACATTACATGCCACGGAACCTCAGCTTCCTAAAAACAGCTGTAGCCAGCAAAGTCACTGTGCCACTCACATAGTATCTATGGTAAAAATCATATTACAAGTCTTTGTCCTCTCTTTCTCAGAAATTTTGCCACATGCGCTTACCCTGTTACCACTGGCAGAAAAACTGTGGCACCAAGTTCCAGTACTTATAACAAATCTGTTTCACCTGTTGCTTTATTTACCTTAGGTGGAAAATAATGCAGCGTTCACATGCAGCATTTGGTCATGCCTCAAATGATTCATGTTCAGTAAGAGCCGGTCATGCCAGGGTTGCAGGAATTCTTCAGGTTCTGGTTCAACTGGGTTTAAAGTGTTTTCAGCAGAACTGATGCACAGCCTCCAATATTCAAATATCTTCAGATTGAAGTGAACCTGCTTTTTCTACATTCAGATTTCATTGCAAGCCCAGATAAGTCTCAGATTCCCCTGGATTCCGGCATGTTCATTTGTGTTTGCCAGAGTCATCATCCAACAATGGTGCCTGACAGGTCCAAAAGGCTCTACAACCTTATGTTGCTTAATCCTCATAAAGTAAATATCATACCTCTTTTACAGAGGGGAAAACTGAGGCATTTGGGTTCGAAAGAAGTATAATACCACCACAAAGTGACCTGACACACCCAAGGCCACACAGTGATTGAATCAGTTGCAAAACTGGGATTAGAATTAAGGAATTCCTACCCTGTGCTATTTGAACTAAACTGCACTGTCTAGGAAACAATCCTGCTTGCTTGCTTTCAGACCATATGCCAAACTCCCAGAATCGGTATTAGCAATTATACTGGAAAATGCATGCATCGCTTTGAAACAGGTTCATGAGTTTTCATCAGAACTGGTTCTTCTGAACTCTACGATTGTTCTGCTGTTTGAAAAGTCCTGGGTGAAAGAGCTCAGTTTAACATTTCTTTTGGAGCAGTTCCCCCCTTTCATTTTTATAGCTATGCATGACTCAGAGTCACAACAAAGTGATCCCGCATGATAAAGCAGCAGAGGGGTGGGTGTTTGTTGTTTTGTTCCTCACCATTGACACCACCCCCACAATACAGCAACTTTGCCAGGGCCCCAAGTTCATTTGTGTTGGGTTTCATGCATGTGCCACTCTGCCATTAGAGTGCTGCTCAGCAAATGCACCAGGGACACAGGGGCTGTGAACACAAGTATTCTGTGGCTCTGTCTGGGGCTTGCATAAAGGTGTAGAGCTGGCTCAGACCAGCTGCAGAGCACAACAAAGGACATTCAGAACTCACATTCTCTCCATGGTGCCCATGCAGAGCAGGTCACACTGTTCTTATGCTCAGTCACTGCACTATGTCACCTCTCAGCCCCAATCAAAGCACCTAAACAGGCGATCCCTGGTGCAGGTCAAAGAGGTTAGCAGATTATCAAATAACCTGGAATGGGCCAGAGCAGCCACATCAAACACCTGCTGGGCCAATTGAGGAGTCTCACATCACCTTTTGGCCCTCAGTCTCTGCCCCAGAGTTTTGGCACCATAATGCAGGGAGAAGGGCACTGAACTAATTCTGGAAACCTAGGTTTCTGTGATAAGCTCTAATGGCTTTGTGTTTAAATGGGGATAATGATGTGCCATGTAAAGCACTTTAGGATCCCAGATTAAAAACAACATGTAAGTGCCACTATTGTGTTCTTTGCAACTAGCTCTTTTTTCCCAGGGACACTCCTGCTGTTGTGATAGGTGTGGGGAAAGGCTGCTCCTACCCCCTCCTCCCAGTCCTCACCTAGCCCTGGCAGCAAGAAAGAGCCCAGGCATAGTGCTCCATGTTTCCTTGCTATTATCACTCTTTTACACTCCTCTGACTAGCCATGGGGAGCCAGTAAAAGCAAAAATGGCTTGCACCTTTCTGCTGCTTCTGTTCAAATATTTTCTTGGGGAAAGTATCTAAGGAGCTCACACAGTCACATGCCTAAACGATCTTTGTAGCTTGAAACTGGAATCCAGCAGCCTTTGTTTACTTCTGTATTAGAGCATTCCATAGCTGAGCCACTGAGCCCTAAAACCTAGTCAAAAAGCTAACCTGGGCCTTATGTGCCATCAACTTAGCTTCTCCTAGACCAGGAAGGTCCTGGCCAGGCCACCTTGACCAAGTCAATCTTTGCATTGCTGTTACACCACCACACTGAAAAGTAGCACAGTGAGCACATTCTAGGATCCCACTTTTTCCATCCAACCTAGATAGGAACCAGATGGGATCCCCTTTTATTTAGCAATATGAGCAAGATAAGTATTCACAATCTACTGATGCCTATTTGTGAGCCTCCTGGGGGTCACAGCCCCAGGCAGAAGGACCATATGATTAAAAAAAAGTAAGACTGAAATCTGTGTTGCAGAGGGTATTGTTGAGCTTAATCTGCAGAAATCATTAGGTTAAAAAGATGCAAGTTTTGGGATAACCCACAATGGAGTGCGGAACAGATATGCTGCGTTCATGGTAGTTTAGAGATTTTTTCCCCAAAATTTCTGCTGCAGGAAAAGCAGATCACTATCTGTAACTGTTCTGTTAGTGCCCAATGAAGAAAGAATTCCATGAAGGCTTGTACAGAGGCAAGAGCACTTGCTAATTTCATAATCCGAATGACTGCATAGAGCAGCAAAGCAAAGCCATAATTTACAACAAGGAACACTTCTTTGTGAAATGGTTCTGCAAAGTCCATCTGGATTCTCTGCCAAGATCTATCTAACAGTGATCCAAGCATTCTGGTGCAGGCATATCCTTCACAAGCTAAGAACTCCCTACATTCATTTCAGCATCAATGTGTCTGGCCACCACAAGCCACTTCTTGCTATGCTAACACCTTTCAACTGACTTGCTGCAGTTCATTCTGAATGAGCTCTTGTAATTCAGTTGGCACACCACCAAGGATACCATAAGAACATAACATAAGAACATAAGAACGGCCGTACCGGGTCAGACCAAAGGTCCATCTAGCCCAGTATCCTGTCTGCCGACAGTGGCCAGCACCAGGTGCCCCAGAGGGGGTGGACCGAAGACAATGATCAAGCGCTTTGTCTCCTGCCATCCCTCTCCAGCCTCTGTCAAACAGAGGCCAAGGACACCATTTTATCCCCTGGCTAATAGCCTTTTATGGACCTAACCTCCATGAAATTATCTAGCTTCTCTTTAAACTCTGTTATAGTCCTAGCCTTCACAGCCTCCTCTGGCAAGGAGTTCCACATGCTGACTACACGCTGTGTGAAGAAGAACTTTCTTTTATTAGTTTTAAACCTGCTACCCATTAATTTCATTTGATGTCCTCTAGTTCTTCTATTTAGGGAACTAATAAATAACTTTTCTTTATCGGCCCTCTCCATACCACTCATGATTTTATACACCTCTATCATATCCCCCCTCAGTCTCCTCTTTTCTAAACTGAAAAGTCCCAGTCGCTTTAACCTCTCCTCATATGGGACCCGTTCCAAACCCCTAATCAATTTAGTTGCCCTTTTCTGAACCCTTTCCAAGGCCAAAATATCTTTTTTGAGGTGAGGAGACCACATCTGTACACAGTATTCAAGATGTGGGCGTACCATAGTTTTATACAGGGGCAGTAAGATATTGTACCAGAGTACAATACTCCCACACAACATAAGGCTTGTCTAATGGGCAACTGACCAGATTAGCTACTGCAAAATTCAAATAGCTTATTCTGCAATAGCTATTCTGATCATTTCTCCATGTAGACTTCACCTTACTGACTCCTGAATAACAAAGTAGAATGCACAGTACACCTGCCAGTGTCCTAATCTTGCTTTTTCAATGTCCTCACCTGCAGAATGGAGCCATAAGCAGTTAACAGCCTCAGTCATTTAGAAATCAATAGTATGACTGAAAAATAATGAGATTGGCTTTAAAATAATACACACTTTTATTTACTTTCTGCTTTTTGAACTGTTAGAATGCATTCAGTTACCATTTCCAAATTTTTCTTTTGTTTCTAAATGAAAGCTGAGATTCTCAATGCATCCATACAACTCCAGCAGCTGGGACTTGAAAAACACCAAATATTGTGAAATGCACAATAAAGTCACAATAACACAGCATAAGCAAAAAAGATGACAGTGCCACATTCCATCCAACTAACCTCTTCACACATCTGCTGATATGAAAACCACCTGCTTCAAGTGTCCTTTGTGATTTTTACCACCAATCCAAAAAGTCATCATATCCCAACCAACCTTTGCAGGATTTGGAGTTACTTGAAAACTTCTAGAAGAGATCAGAAAAAGAGGTTTAAATCAGGGGCTATTTAATTGCATAGTAGCACGTCCAGGGAAATGGTGGATGTCCCATTACTTGAGACAACCTACCGTCATTTATGTGAGATACTTACATGGCCCCCATTACCACTGTCTCCTCACACCACTGCCCTGAGGAGGAACTCAGGCACAGAGAAGACATGCCTAGGGTCTTACAAGAGGCCTGGTGGAGCAAGGGGATTGAATCTGACGCTTGCAAGGACTGAACTAGCACCATAACCACTAAACCATCCTTTCTCTCTAGTCTAAGCAAAGCCTTGGGAACACTACCTTGTATTAGCTCTGAGGAAACAGAATGGACCAAATAGCCTATAAGGCTTTTGCACCTTTGATTTCATCCATTATAAATAGAAATGGGCTGAATCTGACCCAGGGGTGGATTTACCAAGAAACAAACAGTGCTGTTACACTGGGCCCCCAGTGACAGGGCAGAAAAGCAGTGAAAACAAATGCCTCATTTCCCGGCTTTGTGCTGTATGTCCTAATGGTTGTTCTTGTGGTAATGCCCACAAGGTATTTAGTGTGCACATGAGGGCAAGGAACAAGTTGATAGTGAAGTTGAATGGCCCATTAAGGAACATTTAGCTCATAGACACTAGAACATGCCTGCCCTGTCTGAACTTGACTTAATGGACTTTTCCTCACACAGAAAGGAAAGGGTCAGTTAGAGATGCTTCAGGACCCCAGAAAGAAGAGCCAGCCAGGGAGAGGCCGGCCCGGGCAGGAACCTGGGGTAGTTCAGCTTGGGCTGGGGCTGCCCCTTTTTGTGCTTATCTCTGGTCTCTCCCAGCCCAGGTGGTGCCTGGTTCCTCTTGGTCAGTGAGTCAGTGCTTGCACAGGGCAGTGTCCCTCACCCTCTCCTTGCTTCTGGCACTTCAAAAGTGGCAGCAGTGGAAATTTTACTCCTGTTGCACCAAGGAACACAGATGCCCAAGGGCTCGCGCTTTCAAGCTGCCTCCTATATAATCCTGGGTCAGGGCAAGACTGGCTTCCCACTGGGCCCTCAGAAGGGAGGGGCAGAGTGGGCTATGAGGGGCTTTGGGGATGAGCCCGAAACAGCAGAAGGGGCAGGGTGGGTGGGCTGTGAGGGGTGGTGCAGTGGAACCATTGCCCCACACAAGGTAAAGAGGGGGGAAAGCAGCCTTCCCGAGGCTGCACAGAAACCCTAGCCAATGAGAAGAGCGCTCATTAGGAGCCAATCAGGGGAAGGCTTGTGGAAGCAGCCCAGTTATAAGGGGCTGCTGAGCAGAGATTATTCTCTTCTGATATTCAAGGAAGAAGGATGGACTGCCACAGAAGTACCTAGTTAGACCAGTGCTGAGGAGGGAAGCTGGGCTAATGGGGCCCTTGGCTGACCATTGCTAGACCGTGGGCCTTGCTGGAAGGGATAAGGAGGTGCTAGGGCTATGAGGGAGGTGGCCTAGGGACATAGGCAGCTGATTATACCCCACTGGCTGGTGATGTAAGTAGTCAGTAACCAGAATGCAGGTTGCAAGGGACCAGCTGAGAGCCTGCAATTGGCCAGCGAGATTAGAGAATGTGATTGTGATGGGGTGCGGTCACAGATGACCCTTTAGGGGTGCCTCCCGGAGTGCTGACACGACCACTGCCACTCGCCTTCCTGCTCTCTGGGGCTCCTCACCACCTGGTCCTGCTGGACCTGCTCTGCTGGTCTCCCACAGCCAAGGCCCCAAGCTGAGCTCCCTGCCCGCACCGAGAAGCAGTACAGCCACTGAACCACTTCGGGTCCGAGGAGAGTGCAGTTTAGGGCCTAGCCTCCTGAGAGAGCACTCCCTGGATGGGATCAAACCCCAAAGAATTAGGTAAGCCACCTTTAACAATGAAAGAGGGAATGTGCACACTGGTTGCCCTCCCAGGTAACAATCGCTTTGATAGAAAATGAAAATGGTTTTATTAAGTTGAAGCAGTAGGATTTAAGTAGCAATAAGTGAAAATAGGCAGAGCAAAGTAGGTTACATAGCAAAAGAAACAAAAACGCTTGGCTAATTCTACACTGAAACCTCAGTACAGACTTAATAAAACTCACCCTAAAAGCTCTTTTCCAGCTGCCACCCTAAACCAGGGCTGTCTTCCCTCCCTGGGGTCTCAGGCTCCCTCCTCCAGGTGCAGCCCAGCACAAAGACCTCTCCTCTCCTATTCTTTTTGTTAAAGGATTGAGGCCACTCTCTACCAACCCCTGCTCAGGCTGAAGGACAAAAGAGATAATTTAATAGTTGAGGGTAACCCCCTCCATGTTTCTCGTTCATACATTTGAAACTCACAAATTATTCCCCATTCCCTGTGCCTAATTTTACACACACAAATGATACATACAACGGAGTAAGACAAAGAGAACCAGTGGATCGTGACACGAAGATTGATGGGTTACACAAAATGATTCGCTCCAAACACTTTTGAGATATATATATTCATGTCCATAAGTCCATTTCCAAGAGCATGCGGGGGTGTCCGTCACAGTGATTTTGATCAATTGCTTATTAGTCCAAAGACAATTCTCATGCATGTTGTTCTATCAGGCTGATAATTGATGCACATCATCTATTTTTTTTATTTTTACACATTATTCACATAAGTGCATGCAAATACAAGGGCTATGTCTACACTGGTGGGTTCTTGCACAAGAACATCTTGCGCAAGGGTTCTTGTGCAAGAACTCTTGTGCAAGAACACATCCACACTGCCATGTGCTTTTGCACAAGAGCATCCATGGCAATGTGGACATTCTCTTGCACAAGAAAGCTCTGATGGCCATTTTAGCCATAGGGCTTTTTTGTGCAAGGACCCCCTGCCGCGCATCCACACTGCCCTCTTGTGCAAAAGGGCTTATACTTGTTAGAAAAGAGTGTAGCTCTTGCACAAGAAGCCCTGTCTTCCGACGCCATACTGTTAATCTTCTTGTGCAAGAGCAGGCGGGCAGTGTGGACGCTCTGCGGGTTCTTGCGCAAGAACCTTCCAGTGTAGACAACATAGCCAAGCTGTCTTCTAGACCCGAAGTTCTCAAATTGTGGTCCAAGAACTCCATTCAGGTGGATTGAAGAAAGGTTATTAAGTTTTTCTTATTAAAAAGCACTCTAATCCAAAGCACTTTACAATAGTTAGCTACTGGTACAACCATTTGGAAAGATCATTTAGTAGTCTACCAAGACCCTAAGCTGTTTTTAAGTGGCCTATGGAGGGTAAAAAAACCCTACAAAAACAATGAAGGTTTTTTAATGTACTTCCTATTACAATATAGGAGGAAGGAAAAAATAATGAAAAATGGGGATGGAAGAGGTGATAAGAGAATGTTCATTTTCTTGACTGGGTCCCCAGGGTGTAGGGCAAAAAGGAAGCCGAGCACAAGTCCCCACTAATTCTAAATCCTCCACTGATCTGACCAGTCCATTATGCAAATTCTCCCCCAAGCCTCAAATTTTTAGATTCAGATTTGAATGTAAACTTGGTGGTTTGAGAAGTCTCTTGCTGTATGATGTAGTAAAATAATTTAGGTATTTTTATAACACCATACTAAAGGAGGGACCATGAGCAAAAAGTCATAAAAGTAACTATTTCATCTTTATATAGCACTCTACATCCAAAGATCTTCTGGAAATTTCTAGAATCAAACTGGGTGTCACAACACCCTGAGTAGTATTATCTCCATTTTATTGAGAGGGAAACTGAATCAGAGAGATTAAGTGGCCTGGCCAAGGTTATTAATTAATTCAATGGCAGGGCTGGAAACAGAATTTACGATTCAGCACTCCTGGGTTAGCCCCTTGCTCTGAACTCTTATATATCCTTGCTGGAAATCTTGTTACTATCTAAGGTGTTTATACATTGGTAATGTGCAAGCAGAATAAAGTCCTGACTAGTAATGTATATACTCAGTATTTTAATAGGGTCAGTTCCACAAAGCTGAAAACAAGTACAGCCGGTCCCCGAGTTGCGAACGGTCGAGTTACGACCATTCACATTTACGCCCGCTTCGGGCGTAAATGCGGTCCCTGAGTTACAAACACGATCTGCGCTTACGAGCAGCGTGGTTACCATGTAACTCAATGGGGTCCGAGTTACAAACACTTCGAGTTACGGCCAAGTGTTTGGTCCATAACTCGTTTGTAACTCGGGGAGAGGCTGTATGAGCTAAATCATTTGGGAGGAAGAATTAAATCAGAAAAAATGTAATGATAATGGGAAGTCATCACCTTATTAGATGCTCAAAAGCCACAATCCCACTAGTAAGGAAGAAAGCCATGCTGATTAAAAAGCAATCTTATTTAGAGGGGTGTGAATGCTGCTATAAAAATAATACATAACAAACTGAAGAAAGGGGAAGATGATAGTAATGGATATAAATCAGAAGTTAGGTATTATAGAAAATTGATAAGGGAAGCAAAGCATCTCATGGAAAATTTATGTACAAAAGCGGTAAGGACAAAAAGGACTTTTAAAAAATGTTAGAAACAAAAACAATCATGGCAATGGTATTAGTCCATTACTAATTAGAAATAGTAGAATTAGCTATACTAATGCTAAAAAGGCGGATGTGTTCAATAAATATTTCTATTCTGTATTTAGAAATACAGATGACAGTTTTATTATATGGTGATAACTCTTTCCATTCCACTGGTAACTGTGGAAGATGTTACACAGATGCTGCTAATGTCAGACATTTTAAAATCAGCTGGTCCAGATAATTGGCATCCAACAGTTTTAAAAGATCTGGCTGAGCAGCTCACTGGCTACTAATGTAGACTTTCTATAAGTCTCAGAACACTGGGCAAGTTCCAGAAGACTGAAAGAAAAAATTTGTTCTTAATCAACTTAATTAAAATGAAACAAGCACAGAAACAGTCTCCTTACCTTGTCAAATACACTGCTTTACAGCCAAAATGCTTCTGAAATAAATGTAGTCAAACTTTACTAATTCTGGGTCACTGAGAACAAAAATGATCTTAAAATTGTTGATTGGCTCTAGTTTTCAAGATATGCTATTGGGTCAGTATATACGACCCTTGACTTGGGAATGGCGGAGGATAAGTGAGTTATAAAGGGAAGGGATCTCAATTTAAACCAGAAATGACTAAAATACATCTTTGACTGGATCTATGAATAAATCTATGAGTGGGTTTGGACAGTACTTGCTTTTTAGGCAGAACAATGAATGATGCAATCTGAAGCTGGTATTGCATCATACATGATATGAATTGCATCATGTTATTCCTAGAAGTCATGAATGATGCAATCATAACGAAGCTTACATCACTCTGCTGAACAAATTGCCCTATATCAGCTCTAGAAATCATACAGTGTCGTGCTCTCTTATTTGTCAGTGTTTGATTTTGCAAAGGGACACATTTCTGTTTAGCCAAAGTGAGCAGAGATGCCTCATACTTGTGTGAACAGTGCAGATAACTTCTGCTATGTTTGTGGTGAAGTGACTTTTGCATCACAAAAGCGCAGTATAACCACTATGGTTAAGAAAGCCTATCACCTTTATTTTGGCTGCAAAATTGGAGATCGGGACAAGAGGTGGGCCCCACACATATGCTGCAACACTTGTGCAACAAATCTTCGCCAGTGGTTGAACAGGAAAAGGAAATCTATGCCTTTTGCAGTGCCAATGATTTGAAGAGAGCCAACAGATCATACCAGCAATTGTTACTTCTGCATGGTGCCTCCAGTTGGGAAAGGTGTGTCAAAGAAGAAAAAGTGGACTGTGCATTATCCAAACATTCCATCAGCTATACGCCCAGTACCCCACGGAGAAGGACTGCCGATTCCTGATGCACCAGAATCATTCTCACTTGAGTCAGAGAAGGAAGAGGAAGAGGATGAAACTTCTGGTCCTGAACCATCAATGTCACAGGACCCACATTTTCTCCCATCCTCCTCCTCTGAACCACACCTCATAACACAAGGTGAACTGAATGACCTTGTCAGGGATTTGGAACTACCCAAGAGTAAGGCAGAGCTGTTGGGCTCCAGACTACAGCAGTGGAATCTCCCGGCAGGTGATGTTAGGGTTTCCATGTTCCGTGACCGTCAAAAGGATCTTGTCCCATTCTTCTTCATGGAAGGTGATCTTGTAGCCTGCAACAACATCGATGGTGTGATGGCAGCCCTCAACATCGTTCACGATCCAGATGAGTGGAGACTGTTCATTGATTCATCGAAGACAAGTCTTAAAGCTGTTTTGCTGCATAATGGCAATGTTTTGCCATCAATTCCAGTTGGTCATGCAGTCCATATGAAGGAAACCTATGACAACATGAAACAACTTTTGAGGTGCATAAACTATGACCAACATCAGTGGCAGCTTTGTGGCGATTTGAAGGTTGTTGCTCTCTTGCTTGGTCTGCAGACTGGATACACAAAGTACTGCTGTTTTCTCTGCGAATGGGATAGTCGTGCAAGAGATTCCCACTACATCAAGATAGACTGGCCACTCCGACAGTCATTGGAGCCTGGGAGGAAAAGTGTTCAGCATCCACCACTTATTGAATCAAGGAAGATTTTGTTACCACCCTTACACATCAAGCTGGGTCTGATGAAGAACTTTGTCAAGGCCATGGACAAAACACAAGCAGCTTTCAAGTACCTCCGTGGAAAATTTCCAAGGTTAAGTGAAGCTAAGGTAAAGGAAGGTGTCCTTGTTGGTCCTCAGATTTGTGAACTTCTTTGAGATGATGCATTTGACCATGCACTGCGTGGCAAGGAAAAGACGGCATGGAAAGCCTTCCAGTTAGTGGCAATAAATTTTCTCGGAAACAACAAGGCAGACAACTACAGGTTGTTGGTGGAAAACCTCCTCAAGGCATACAAAAGCCTTGGTTGCAACATGTCACTAAAGATACATTTTTTGCACTCTCATCTAGATTTTTTTCCACTGAACTGCGGAGCAGTGAGCGACGAGCACGGCGAGTGATTTCACCAGGACATTGCAACAATGGAGAAACGCTATCAGGGCAAATGGATCCCATCAATGCTTGCAGACTATTGCTGGACAGTGACAAGAGATGCTCCATTTAATGAATACAAGAGACAAGCCAAGAAGCACCAAGTAGACACTGAATAGGACTAAACTATGTACATAATAGTTTTTTGCCTTTTGTTTCATAATAAATTTTATTTATATAACACTTTTGCTGATTTTTAAAGTGTTACATAAACAGGACAGGTGAAATATTATCATGTAAAGCAACCATAAACACATGAAAAGACATTACAATTTATGATTAAAACTCTACTATCTACATAATATACATAGACGTAAAATGTAAACACTTAAATATCTTCGAAACAGTAGCCAAACAGTTGTTTTAATTGTCATATTTGAATTCAGCACATCAAAATACATAATAAATAGTACATTTTATCTCTGAAGCAGACGACTTCTAAAAAACTGTAGACCAGTGATAAACTTTCACCTTTTTTTGTAGCAGTTTGCATTTAACACAGTACTGTACTTTTGTTTTTTGTGTATTTTTATGTTTTGGTTTTTTGGGCCTGTGTTCCCTGATTGCTTATTCCTGGTTCCAAATGAGATGTGTGGTTGACCAGTCTATTTGTAACTCTGGTGTTCATAACTCTGAAGTTCTACTGTAATCAGAGGGGCAGACAGAGCCACCAGGCCCCTGGAGAAGGTGGAAAAGTGGCTCCATGCCTTGGATGGAAGGAATAGAGCTGGGGTAGCCACCCATCAGCCCCACCAAGGCCACACCATACTCCCTCCTACACTAGTCCTTAGTGATGCCCAGAGCATGCTGTGCAGGGCTCAGGCTACTGCCACAGTAGCAGTAGTGGCTAGGGTTGCCAGATGGTTTAACCAAAAATACCAACCCCCCCCCCCAAAAAAGGACCCTGAGAGTTATTAATAAAAACAATAAAATAAAAAAATAAAACAGCATTAAAACAGCATGGCCCCTTTAAGAAAAGTCTTTGGGATTTTTGCCGGCGGCCATCTTGTTTTCTTCATCTGAGCCAGAAGGCAGCTTGCCTGCAGAACCAGGTAAGCGGTGGGTCCAGGGACCCGGGGGGAGAGGCAGGGGCTGGGCCTAGTTGCTGAGTGTGTGTAGGGTTGCCAGGTGTCTGGTATTTTCACCTCCTGGCAGGGAAAAAAAATCAGAAAATACCAGACATTTTAGGTGTCCAGTATTTTCTGAATTTTTTTTACAGGACAGGAGGTGAAAATACCAGACTGTCCGAGTCAATACCGGACACCTGGCAACCCTGGTAGTGGCAGTGGTGGCTGGGAGCCCCAGGCCTTTTTGAATCAGCAGTAAATATGGGATTTTGGAAAACAGATCCTAACTTAATTTCTTTTATAAGATTACAGGTTTTGTTGAAAGAGATAATAGTATTGATGTAATTTAATTAGGTTTCTTTAAGGCATTTAACTTGATACTTTGACATTCCAATTTAAAAAAACTATAATTTTATAAAATTAACATGGCACTCATTAAACACATGAAAAGCTAAGTGCAAACTGCTAATTGTCATCAAGTGGGTGTGTTTCCAAGGGAGTCCCAAAGGGATCTGTTTTGGCCCAATGTCATTTAACATTTTATCTATGATCACAAAGAAAACATAAAACCATCTCAAATTTTTGTGTTATGTGCAAAATTTATTGGAGCGGTAAATAATGAACAAGGACAAGCCAGTGATTCACAGCAATTTGGATCACTTGGTAAACTAGAGGCATGCAACCAGTACCTGTTTTAATACCAATAAATGTAAATGTATACCCCTAGGAACAAAGAATGTGGGCCATAATTGCAGAATCAGGGACTCTGCTGGGAAGCAGTGACTATGAAAAAGATTTGGGGAATGGGGTGGATAATCAGTTGAATATGAGCTCCCAGTGTGATGCCGTGGCCAAAAGAGATAATGTGATCCTGGGTTGCATTTAAAGGGGAATCTTGAGTAGGGTAGTAGTTATCTCTATATTTGGCACTGGTACATTGGCTGCTGGAATGTTGTGTCCAGTTCTGGTACCTATAGATCAAGATGGAGGTAGATAAATTACAGAGGGCTCAAACATAAGTCACAATAATGAATAAGGGATGGAAAAACCTGCCTTATAACACTCAAAAGAGCTCACATGATTTAGCTTCACAAACAGGGGTGATTTGATTGCAGGCTACAGATCTATATGGGGACAAATATTTATAATGGGCTCTTCAGTCAAGCAGAGAAAGGAATAACATGATCCAGTGTTTGGCAGTTGAAATTTAAACAAATTCAGACTGGAAATAAAGTGTAATTTATTAAAAGCAAGAGTAATTAACTATTAGAATCTTCACTTTCAACTTTTAAATCAACTTCTAAATGTTTTCTTCTAAAGTTCTGCTCTAGGAATTATTTGGGGGCAGTTTTATAGTCTGTGTTAGACAGGAGGGCTACATCTAGACTGCCCCCTCTTGTGCAAGTAAATATGCAAATGAGGTGAAGCAGTGAATATCACCGTGTCTCATTTGCATACTTAATGAGCTGCCATTTTTGCGCAAAACCCCCTTCTTGCGCAAGAGCCGTTCTTCCTGGAAAAAAAGCGTCAGAACAGCTCTTGCGCAAGAGGGGTTTTTTGCGCAAAATGGCGGCTCATTAAGTATGCAAATGAGACACGGCGATATTCACCATTTCACCTCATTTACATATTTTCTTGTGCAAGAGGGGGCAGTCTAGACATAGCCAAAATCAGATTAGACAATCAAAATCTAGATTCCCTTTTGGTTTTGTATCCCTGTGTAGTGCATGTCCAGTATTGTCCCCATTTCAGCGGACCGTTCCACTGCTAGCTGTCTTTCTTTTGAAGGTTGGATAATTATCAAACACGTATTAAAATCTGACCCTTAATTGCTACTCAGGCTGCCAAAGTTAGCAAACATGTATGAAAATGTAGGCCTTAGCCTCACTATGGCTCTATTTCTTTATTGTAAAATGGAAATAACTGTTGCAAAATGTAATTTGCTAGTGTTTGTAAATTGCATTGAGCTCTTTGGATGGCAAGTGCTATCTACTATGCACATACAAAGCTTCAGGAGATTTGACAGTAAGCACTAACTCAGTTTAGAAAACAAAGTTAAATTGAAGGAACCAGGAGCAGTCAATACAATCCATTTTCGGGAGTGGGGGGGCCAGAGCTAGGGCCCTGGGCCCCTTCCCTGCATCCTAAGGTAGCTGAGACTCCCTCACACACTCCACAAGGGGTCCCTGCCCTCCAGGCAGCCCTGCCTCCTCCTTTGTCCAGCTTCCAGGCTAAAAGGTGTTATCTGGTTGCACACCCCCCACCCCACCTAAGTTCAGGTTACAAGAGAGCCTGAGCTATTGTTGTGTATGTGCCCAGCTGGGGCTCAGAGAGAGTTACACCCAAAACTCCCATCCCCAGCCTGCTATGGGTGCAGTGCCCAGAGAAACTGAGGCACACACACAGTAACAACAGAGCAGCACAGGACAGTAGGAATCACATACAAAATGACAAGTGAACAGAGTGAATACAATCCCCACTGTCACACCAACCGAAAACAAACTGTTAACTATCTAACAATAAGAGGGAAGTGACATGCTGACATTCCTGGGGATCACAAGCACTTTACAAAAATGGGGTTGCTATTACTGTCACTATACAGATGGGGAAACTGAGACACAGAGTTGCAAGGGTGAGATGAAATTTTCACAGACAGTGAAAGAGTGGGGGGAAAAAGGATGCAGGACTCCTGAATGTCAATTCCTGCACTAAGTACTAGGCAGCACTGCCTCTCTTGAATTCTTGAGGGTAAGGTTGTTCGCACCTGAAATTTTCCAGTCAGATTTGCAACCTCAAGAAAGTTAAGGCAAACATTCAAACTTTGGGGAGCTCCTCCTAAAAAAACTGAACTTTTTAGCTACTTACTCATCATTAGCAGATATCATGCAACTTGGGCTCTGTTAGAAATCAGTACATTCCTCAGAGTAGACGCATACCTAACTTAACACCAGTGTGACCTTTATTACTTCAGATGCATCCTGTTTGAAAATAATTTCAAGGAGGAAAAAGTATAAAAAGGAACATTACGGAAATAGCACTAACAGTCCATTCTCTAATTCCCACTGAGGTACATCTTGTTCTTTCCTCACCAGACTAGTTCAGGACTACCCTTTATAATACGTTACAACTGGATGGCAGCATATTATACATTCCAATTTAAAAGGACTCAAGAGAAAGGCCTTCTACCACTCCACTCAGAAGACTATTCAACAGCCTAATAAATCTCAGTATTAAACATCAGATGTGCTGAATGCTTTGAGAAGTGTACTATTGAGAACACTCCAGCACTGGCAGGTTGATGGACTGTAAGATTATGATATTTTCATATCTAATGTCTATGATTTTTTTAAATAGATCTTTGCCCCCAACAGACAGGGTCTTGTATACACCTTCTCTTCTTGAAGGGCCCCAGGCTAACATCAGTATAGGGCACGGGCCTCTTCCAGAGCAGTGCTGGTGAGATGTCACCAGATAAGCCCACAGGGCCTGATGACTTGCCGAAGTACTGAACCTTATCAACGCCATTTGAAGTTAGTGGGAGCCAGGAGTGGTGAATTCCTCTGAAAAACAGCATCTAATTCATCTCTGCTCTTATTCTGCTGAAGTGACTTTAGGCCACAGAGCCAAGTTCTAGCCTTATTTACACTCATACAACCTCACTGAGGTTGGATAGTGTCAATGAGGTTAGAATTTAGCTCATAAAAATAAAATGGCTATGGGCTGTTTGAGTTATGCAATAAAACCTGAGATAAAGATAAAGAAGTCTTAAAACACAACTCTTAAGCATCAATCATGTCTGGAAGGTTCACAATCATCACTGCTATGTTAACAGGCCAGCAACACGGCAGTATGCCAGAGTGTGCTATTCCACAATCACCAATCTATGCGATCATCCAGAAGAATGCACCAGCCAGTTCTATATGAAATGCCAATTCCCCTAGGAACATTTCTGATTTCCAGTTCACCACTCAGGGCTGACAATGTGAGGTATATTCATCCCACTGCAGGCATGTGGCTGTTCATCATATATACAGTAACATAGGCATTGCCATACTGGATCACAACAGTAGTACGTCTAGTCCAGTATTCTGTCATTGGTTGTGGCCAATACCACGTGTCAGAGGAAGGTGGAAGAGACCCATTCAGTAAGAGCATGTCCTCAGGACAGGTTTCTTCTGAATCGCAGGCAACTATGCCCAGATCATCAAAATTATTTAATGAGCTTAGGTGTCAAAACACATTGGATGACCTGGGCCTTACTGACTGGCTTATCTTGTAAAGCATGAGGATTTGTATCTTTTGCATATTATTTATATCTCTTGTTTTCATTCTCATGGATACACGTAATCCTTTTTTTTTTTTTTTGGATCATGCCACATTCTGGACCTTAGTCAAACCTACTGGCAACAAGTTCCACAAGTTAATTTTGCATTGCATAACAAACTACTTCCTTTAATCAGTTTCAAATGCAGGGGCAGATGAGAGTTTTGCGGGGCCCAGGGCAGCACAATTTCGCGGGACCCCCCTTTGGAGAAAAAATAGAAAAAAGGCGTCAAATGCGCAAATTGAAGGCTATTTTCAAATAAAATGTGAATTGGATAAAATTGATAGAAACTTAATTTAGTTGGATAATTTTTATTTTAATTATATTGTAATTCATTCTTAAACAAAATTCTGCATTAATAATTAAAAATTTTCATTTGTATTTAAGTCTATTATAGCTGTCTAGCTCTTTTGGCAGCACATTCTTCAATTATGTCATTAAAGTTCATTTCTTTACACAGGTCGTTTTCAAAAAAGTTTAACAATCCTTCTTCACAAACAAATGCAACAGCAACCCCATGACAAATAAGTGTGACTGAGGACTACACACATTAAGCAGTACATTCACCTGCCAACATAATTTTTAAACCCCTACAGCAGTGAAATCCTGCATGATTGTACTCAGTACTCCTATTATTCTGCATCCTTTTAGACCTTTAGAGAAAGATTTTCAAAATCACAAATAGCAATTAGGCCCAACTGAAATAGCCTAATTCTAATAAAAACTCAGAGCTGGAAGTCTAACTTTATCAGATATACCTTTGAGAAAAATCTCCCATCTATATCTATGTTACAATTTCTCATTTAAGGAACACATTTTCAGAAACTTACAAATGAACATATCCCAGATTCAGCCCTGCAGGCTATCTACACATTACTTCTTAGCTGGCCACAAAGTGAGACAAAGTTTTAATGTGTTATACGCACACACAGTATAATTATATGCAATGTAATCTGGTGGAATATGCATTGCCTGTAACCTGGAGTGATTTCTGTCATGAAGACCATGTAGCTCAACAAAAGAAATAGTCTATAAAACATAAAGGGAAACCCCCTCCCCCATAGCTATTAGCTGGCTACAGTAAAGAGTGGGGATGATGTTTTATCCGAAGTTTCTTCCTATCTATGTCCGGGAGAGTTTTCTTTAGCTGTTCCTTTAAAGGTGATGTAAAGGCAAAACCAGACACAACCTGAGTTCCTACTTCCTTCTACCAATAGTAGCCTCTGCTATTATATTTGGCATTAGTAATTACTGTTGCTAGGTGGTGCTTTCTCACATAAAACACTGCCTTAGTACTCAGTGCAAGACCCCACAAGAGGAAAACCTCTCAACAGCTTGTTCAGGTCTTCAGTCTTTCTAGAGCTATAGAGGGCCCAGCACAGTTTGGCTCTTCTTAGGCTCCTCAGGACTCCTCTCCCCATAAAACGTTCTTAGTCCTCAGATATTTCAGTACAACAAACCAAATTATCAACAGGCAAAGTTTCTGCAACCCCTCAGGGAGCAGCTTATACAGCCTAACCACAGAAAACGTATAGCTCCACCCAAAATGAGCAAGACTTTACCTATGCAATTTCCTTTCCTCCTAAGCAGCCATAAACTACCTTCAATATCCCATATTTGTCTCAACAAAATAGAATATTTAAGCGTTTTTACTATAAACCGGAGAGCTGAGCAATTCCTCCATCCTGACTGGCTAATATGTGTACAGCTCCGCTAACCCAATGAGAATGGGGATCCTAAATAAACCAACGAGAGAGCCTCTTTTCTTTCCTTCGCTCTGTTCACCTCTACTGTCAACACAAACAGCTGAAGTGGCCGGTGCCCGATCTTTCAGAAGGCATGAACAGAACAAGGCACTTGCCTGGTGATCTATCGCTTGTACTCTAGTCCCAGCATCTGGCATTCATAGTTTAGGGACCTCTAGAACATGGGGTTGGATCCTTGATAATCTTGTCTGATAAATTCACCCGCTCCGTTTAAAAACCATTCCTCCCCACCCCACCAAATCATCTGTTGAATTCCTTCATAAGTCGATTTATTTGTTCATTCATTCCTGTTCCTCTTTCAGTATAGAGACAAGACGGGGAAATTTAACATTTGTCGCGAGAAAAAAAATCAAATACTGGTCCAGTCTGAGCGCAGAACTGTGGGTGTGTGCAAAGCTTTGGTGTTGTTGTCCCCCCGCCCCTCTTCTTCCCCCTTCACCTTGCTCCCAAGCAAGCGATGGGTCATTCCTTAGGAGCAAGGCTAGAGAAAGGAACACCCTTCGGCTCCGATCAAAATGCCTGACTGGTTTGGAATGACGGGAGGCCTCGGGTGTCTCTTGGGATTTCGGTGTTTCAGACACACACTTTTCGAGGAGAGCCGGAGAGGCCGAGACAGGAGGGCCGGGAAGTTGATTCGATTGTGCCCGGGTCCAGGCTATAGTAGCAGCCTGCAGCAGCTCTGGCTTCCAGTGGGTGGCGTGAAGGGGCGAGAGCGGCTCCGCTCAAAGCGCCTGGCAGTGGAGAGCCAACTGGCTTCTAAAGAAGAAGGGCCGGGTGGTGCTGGCGGCCGGAGAAACTGCGCCCCCTCTGCGCTGCGATGAATGCAGCACAACCAGGCGCTGCTGCTCCCGCGGCATCTGCAACCCCAGGCAGCCAAAAGAAAAAAGAGAAAAAAGAAGCCGCCCAGAAGACAGCAGCCAGCTTTCGCCCAGCGTGGAGTGTGGACTTCTCTAAGAACCGCAAGGGCTTCTCCTTGGCGGCCATCGAGAAGGAGCGGGCCGCGACTGGGGTCAACGTCCAGAGGAACAAAAGCCGCATCAAAGCGCTCAAGGACACGTCAAAGCGGGGCCTATTGAAGCACGGGCCCGGGGCAGCCGCCCCGCTCGCCCTACCCTATATCCGCCGTTGTTCAAATGTATTGCTTTTCTATGATATCGAACATCTTCTTTGCCTTGTACTATGAGAAAAGGTAAACAGGAATATTCATTTTACCTTCTCTATCCCATTCACTGTGTTGTAAACCCCTTTCATGTCTCCTCTTATACCGCTCATCACTACACTAGACAATTTCAGTCTTTTTAGTCTCTCCTCATTATCAGTCTCTTTATGACTTGAAATCATTTTGTCATCCACCTCCAAGCCCCTTCATTTTCTGTTATCTCCTTTTTGATATTGAACGCATCATTACAACAAATGGTGCCCATTGATTTCTATAACAGCAATGCAATAATTTTAGAGACATTCATTACCACATTCATTACCTTTCCTAACAACCATTTTTGCTGGTTTTGGCCACCATTGCACAATTATACTCATTTAACAATAAATTAAATCAGCAATAAAGTGCATTGTTTAGTGCAGGGGTGGGGAACCTTTTTTGGGTTGGGGGGCTGCTGGCCCACGGAAGAATCAGTCAGAATCAGTCACACAAGTGAGAAGTGGCCCCCAACAGAGAAGGAGAAAGACACTCCCCACTTTCCCCTCCCACACCGGAGTCTAGGGAGGTCCAGACTAATAGATTTTGTGTACTCCACGCCTGTGAGGGGCAGTGGGACAGCTGGAGAGCCAGAGCAGACACCCCAATGCTGGGGGGGGGGGAGCCCTGAGCCTTGGGAGCCAGATCCAGGCAAGCCAAGGGCTGCATCTGGCCCCCAGGCCTGAGTTGTCCCATCCCTGGTCCAGTGGTTAAAGCAGGGGAGTCAGAAGCAAGATTTCCAGGTGCTCTCTTGGCTCTGTCACTGTGCAAGTGACTTAGTCCAACTTCTCAAAGGCATTTAGGCACCTAACTGCCATTGAAATCAATGGAAATAGGAGCCTCTACCTTTGAGGATTTGGGCTTTAACCTCTCTGTGCTTTAGCTTCCCTATCTGCAAAACATAGATAATGATGTTTATCCAAGGATTAATTCGTTAACATTTGAGAAGCGCTTAGCCATCCTCAGATGGAACCTGCTATAACAGTGCAGTGTAGGCCAGTAGCACGCAGCACTGGGATTGCAGGGACTTGGGTTCTAGGCCAATCTTTGTCCCTGGCCTTCTGGGTGACATTGGGCAAATCATTTCCTGTCTCTGCGCTTGCTTCCCCATCTGTAAAATAGGAATAATGACCATCTCTGTAAAGCACCTTGAGATGTACTGATAAAAAGCTTTGTACAAGAAATAGGTATAATTGAATTAAGCATCCCATAAGATTTGCTACAGCATCTTGGATCGCTAATCAATCTAGTCCTCAGGCCAAATGTGTCCAACCACAGGAAGTCAGCACCACAATAGCTAATCTGTTGCTTACAACTGTGTCCCAGAATCCCTGGCATAATAGTCAGACTTCCCTAATTGGTGTGCATGTGGACAATCCTTTCTGTCTACTGTGCTTAGGATTATGGAGGTTCTTTGTTTGTGGGCTCTGTCTGGGAGGAGAGTTTTCTCTGCTCCCACTGCCATACCACCACCACACTCAGAAAGACCCTTCTGAATTGTGAGGACAGCAGGCCCACACCAGGCACCTCCCATTCTCAGATACCGGCTGTGGGGGCAGCCCTAGTGCCACCCCACTCCTGAAGGCTGATAATGACACTGATTGAAGAACAGCTGAAGTCAAGTGAGAGCCCCATGACTCCGAGAGGGGAGAGAGGACTAGGATACATCCCTGAAAGCCACAGTTCTTAGGACTCAGCCCTCCAAGTGAACCTGAAGGGGACAATTTGCTGTCAGCCCTTCACAGTCCAGTTAGGAAAGGGAGGTCTGTGAGGATGAGGCAGCAGGAAGCAGCATGCTCAGGACATGGGTTGCTCCTAATGTCTCACTGCAGAGACCTCCTTATTGCTCTGTGGCTGACCCAGGCCAGCAGCAGTGCCCTTTGCTTCCTGAGCACTTGTGGAGAGGAAGAGGCATTTCTGGAGACTGAGACCAAAGTGGCAAGAGGTCATTGTGCCCCTTGCCATAAACATATTTCATGAGGAGGTGAGCATTAGTTGTGGGTCTGCCCATCTCTCCCGAGGCACCATCATGCCACCCTGATAAGGGGCAGAGCACTGTTCACGTGAGACACAGAACATCATAGCTAGGACAGGACCCCCATCAACATTTGCCCCTTCTGACTGGACCAATGTAGGGGTCCCACTTCCAAGCACACACCTGTGTGGGGTAGATTTATTTAAAGTCTGCTGATTAGCATCTCAAGTGGCATGGTTGCCCTAAAGACAGGGACACAGGAAAAGACAGAAAAGACAGAAGTACTTCTCTGTTGGCTGGAGATTAAGATTATTTTTTTGCCTCCCAGGCAGGTGCAGAAAGCAGATGAAAACTACAACCAGCTTTTCCCTTGGGGATCTAGTGACAGTGTTTTGCACAGTTGCCTTGTTAATGAGAAATGACAGGATTGCCTGTCTGGAGGGGAGAGAGCCAGGACATAGACAAATACTCAAAGCCCTTTCTTCATTTACCAGCTGCAGGAAGAGGCCCAGAAGGAATGACATAAGAGAGAAGGGATTGAAGGAAAAGTAGGAGGGAGCTGCAAGGCTGGGACTTACCTTTTCTGCTGCAGCAAGTTGATTTCATCCAGGCATCTGGCCCAGGATTTTTCACTCTGAAACCTATGCCACAGAGAGTTCCAAAGCCCAAGGAGCAGCCTGTGATCCCCAGACAGGAAAATTCCCATTGTCCTGTGTTGTCTTCAGCTGAATTCAGAGCTGCTGCTCCATCCCCTTCTTCCTGTGTTGTTTCTTAGTGAATGGCACTCTGCCTCCTCGGTTCAGGATGTCACAATGATCTGAGTGGGAGACGGATGCTTCCTTCAGAAAATGTCAGTTTGGGAGATAGGTGGATGGTTACAACATTTGGCTTAGGCAGGCACCTGGCTGTGTCTCAGAGACAGATACTACTTGCTGGAAAGTTGCTGAGAGCAAGAACACACCCCTCTTTACTAAGTTACTTTCTGGTTTAAAGAGACACAGCTTTGTTTGGAAGCTGCTCATACTCCCACATATCTGTTGAGCAATCTCACTTCTAAGTTAAAAAGAACTTCCACTGAGTATTTTAAAGCTGATAAGAAGGGTTTTTTTAAACAATAGCAAAGGATGCTTGGGCCTTTTGGTATTTGGAGGACATATGTGCATCTCTGGGACTTTCCCTGTTCAAGACGATGGAATGAAATGAGACAGCGCATGGGAAATGTGGCCTAGCCACACAGAAAAACTGCTCCAAACAAATCTGTCCATCCCACCACCGCCACACCCACAAACACATGCAGCAAAACCATTTGATGGGACTAGGATGACAATGTGTCCCTAAAA
The DNA here is from genome assembly GCA_032595735.1 of Pelochelys cantorii. Taxonomy (NCBI): domain Eukaryota; kingdom Metazoa; phylum Chordata; order Testudines; family Trionychidae; genus Pelochelys; species Pelochelys cantorii. The sequence goes on from CM064326.1 coordinate 214,157,938, forward strand.
ACGTTAACAAAGATGTTTCCAGTTCTATCCCACAGTTCCAAGTGATTGTATAAAAATCAGTGTTTTGTCTAGTTTTTATATGTATGGGCTGCCTCTGGTGAGCTGGTCACAATGATTAGAGCTGGGTGACATTTTTAAAGAAAATAATTCATGTGGTGAAAGGTGCAATTTGGGTCAACTCAAAACTATTTGTGAGTTTTAGATGAATTTACCATATGGACCAAAAATTTGTGGGAGAGGAATTTAGACATCATTCACAAACCAGCAAGAAAAGAAGTAGCAGAAGAAAGTGAAGGCAGGTTTGGGATGTACTCATCCAGCATGTGGGTGACAAAGGTTCAATTCTCCACTCTGTCTCTAGAGAATTACAGAAGAGTTCTCTGACCACAAGCTGTTCTGAGGGGGTGGGTCCCTTTCAATAGCTCTTGTTCTGTAAATAATTAAATATTGGCACTGAAACTTAATCTTGGGCCTCCTGTGTGTGACCTAACATGGGCTAGGGTCATCCTCACACTCTTGCTCCCAATAATAATTAATTATCATTGCAAATGACTATGAATTGTCACTATGAAAGACAATGGGTAGTTACTGAGCTAAGAAAAGTGTGTGAGAATGATAGTGTAGCACAGTGATTAGAGCACTCACCTGCCAAAGGGAATGTGGGGAATCAAACCTGAATCACCCATGCCCTGGATGGGTGCCCTAGCATCTGGACTAAAAGTTATGTGGCAGGGCCCTCCTCTGGCCATTTTATGAATATAGTGTTTGGAAAAATGCCCCAAACTAAACTAGTTCAATTTCCCAGAAATTCTCACAGTGTTAGAGGTTGATTCTACCAGAATTGATTTACTAGGCCAGGCAATGAACTGAACAACTACTTATTTGGCAAGATCTGCTGAAAACAGCCTGGCTCAGCACATTACTCCTGGGGAAATTCTTCACAACTGGGCAATGCAGCATTTGTGCAGAATTCCTTCAGCCCTGCGCAGATATAAAATTTGTGTCAGCATCCGCATCTGTATCTGCCAAAATGAGCCACACATATCTACATCCACATCTGTGGATGTGGATACCCGTGGATCTAAAGCAGATATCTGTAAATTTACAGGGTTCTAGATTCAAAATTGGTATCCGCATCTGCCAAATGTGCTGTGGATATCTATGGATTTGTAGGGCACTAAGGGCACATCTACACAGCAAGGCTAAAGCCAAAATAAGCTGTGCAACTTGAGCTACGTCAGTTGTGTAGCTTAAGATGAAATAGATTATTTCAGCTTTGGGCTCTGTCTACACATCAGGAAGTCCGAGTTAGAGCGCTCTTCCTCTGACTTCCCTTACTTCTCATAAAATGAGGGTTATAGGAGTCAGAGTAAGAAGTCCTCCAGCCCAACATTATTTCAACATTATGTCAATATATAACTGCTTGTAGTGTAGACATGGACAAGGTTATTTTGAAATAATGCCAGTTATTCCAAAATAATGCTGCTGTGTAGACATAGCCTAAGAATTCTACTTATTTTCCCCTTTGATATTTTCATACCCTCTGCTCCTTGTTTCCCACCCCCTTCCTTTTTTTCCTTCCCCCCTCTCCCTTCTCCCCTATTTATTTTGGGACTGCACATCCTAAACTCAAAACTCTGGTCATCTGAAGAAGGGCTGTGCCCACGAAAGCTCGTGATACCATCTACATGTTTTGTTAGTCTATAAAGTGTTACCAGACTATTTGTTGTTTTTTCAGTTTAAGAATTCCATGTTACCCCACAGAATTGGAGCTGCAGAGCTGCTGACTGCCACTAGTATCAGCTGGGCTCTGCAGAATCCAGCTCATCGTGAACAAAGTGCCAAGTCCAGCTGCGATGAAGACTTTGCAAGTTTTAGCTACCCAGCTTGATCCTGATTGTCCTGATGACAGGAGAGGTCCTGGGAGACCCAGCTCTGCCACAGGGAAAGGAAGTGCAACACCACACATTTACCAGCTCTGTGGGTGTAAATGTTTGGGCCGGGGGGGGGGGGGGCACTCTACAGCTGGACTCTGGGGGAAAGAGGGTGCAGGTGTCTGGGTTCTGGGGATGCTTCATGATTGGGCACTGGGGAAATGGGAGTGTGGGTGTGTAGAGCAGGGAATGCCCCACACCTGAGCTCTGGGCTGGAGAAAATGCAGGTGTCTAGTCTCTGGGGACTCTATGCAGCTCCCTCTAGCAGTGCCCAATTAGAACTGTGTTGTCACTGGGGTTTCTTTAACTCTGTGCTCCTGGGGAAAATTTTGTTGTTGTCTGTATTGTTGTCATACTGGTTGACAGGTACTTGGAGGTAAATTACCAGAATTATTCAAACTGAAGTTATTATATTCTGTTATTTTGACAAATAAACTATGCAGAAATTTAAAATATTGTGTTCAGAATTTTTAAATTTTAATGCAGAATTTTCAATTGTTTGGTGAATTCCCCCAAGAGTAGCATGTGCACATCTCAAAGACCAGCCCCCATCAGACCTCCAATACTCTTCTCTTCTCCATCCCCAACTGGAGGATTGTTGATAGTCCCCTTTCAATGAGTCCTGGAATCTCTCCTCCCTCTGCATATACAGTAAAGTGTGTAGGGGATGGTGAGGAGTGGAGAAGGGAAGAGAGGCCTTAGTTTCACTTCCCATCAATTGCAAAACTCTTTCATGCTCACCCCAACAAAATTCACAGATGTCCCTGTTCTATGGCTTGGAAAACCTCCTCCCAGATCAGGATCCCTGGACTTAAGGGCCAAGAATCCTTAATCTTCCTCCTTGTCCCCCTGCTCCAGACTACTTTGCCTTGCCAACTGGAGCTAGCTTTCAGCCCATGCAAGTGTGCAGAGAGAAAAAGGAATGTGTCCACACCTGCCCCATGGCACAGGGATTAGGTTAGGGGAGGCTACTATTAAACAGAGAGTGGGGAACCTACAATGTGCTCTAGCCAGCACAATGACAAAGGTGGGGGGGTGGGGGGGCAGAGGGAACAGCCTGATTCTCTACCTGTTATTAGGAAGGACACAGCACTGAGGCATGAGCAGGAATACCAGCACTGCTGCACCCTGCTACAGACAGGTTTGGCACTACCAGCAGCCAGTCTGCTGAATGCTGTAAGCATAAACCCCGTGAACTCAGATTCTATCTTGCTGTAGCTGGCAATTAGGAACTGATCCATGTTTTCTTTTTACAGAAACAATCAGAGCACGGGTGGCTGGGATCATAAACCACTTTCTCTCCTGGTGCGAGGCCCAATCAGGAAGTTTAAAGTTGCACTTGCATTTGATAGGAATTATGATCGGAAAAGTACTTCAGTCTACAGCAGCCCCACCAACTCCTGTTGTGTGTGATGGGGTGAGCGAGTTAAGGTTAAGTAGAAACTTAACCACCCATGAACCTTTTTGTGGGTTTAAAACAATATGCTGACAATTGTGGTCCTCATTATTTTTCATGTGAAGGCGGCTTCTATGCTACACACAAGCACTATGGAAAAGATCCTAGTGAAATCCTACTCCTGCTCCTAATCCCCTCCTACTCCAGTCCTGGGGGGCTGACTTTGGAGGCTCTCAGCTGTTCCAATGGCCCTAGCTGAGACTAGGCTCTCCCATGGGAAGCAGTAGAAGCAACACAACATGAGAGGTTTAAAATTTGACCAGTCAGTGCCCTGGGACAAGTATAATCTTGCACTGGTTAACCTACTGGTGAGTGTGTTTTATAGGTCACCCTATGTGCTGATCCATGAGTTGTTATAATGCCTTCCCCACTACCTGTTAGTTATGGAGCCATCAATCAAGCTGTAAAAGGCTGTGGTTATTGTTTCTGTAATAGCTCTGGAGGTCTCTTGTTCAGTTTGGAGAATGGCAGCCAAGTGGTACTTATTTAGCCTCCCAGAAGATGTACTGGATTAGCTAATTCATTCTCTAAAAGCCTATTTCTGGCCTAACCAGCATTTCTGGCCCCCTGCCCAACTCAGAAAATCAAATCACAGTAGATTTAATTTTCCTTCATCACAGTTCTGCACAGTCTACAGCAGTTAATTCAAGGGACAGACTCCTCCAGATGCAAAATCCATAAGGGGCCAGAGAGCTACTTAGTCTATGCAGTACATATGTGTATATGCCAACAGGGACACATTCCACAGTAGCACCAGCAGGCCCCCGATTAACAGATTAGCAGCTAGTCAGAGCAGCACTGAGAAACCCTTGGAAGTGCCTTGACTTAGGGCCTGGTTCTGAAATGAGGAGTATCCAGCAATAATGGACTCCAGAGGAAGTTAAGGGCACTCAGCACCTTGCAGCTCAGCCCTTCTCTGACAGCATATGCAGCTGAAGGAAGTGATTTGCCCTATCACACCTAAAACTAACCTGGGCAGGGAAATTCCAATACACCTTTGTTTCTTGGAAAACCAAAACAGATCCTGGAGAGTTGGCTGAGTGGCTGATGGAAACTGCATCCCTATTCGCCAGGAGCCATCAATCAAGCTGTAAAAGGCTGTGGTTATTGTTTCTGTAATAGCTCTGGAGGTCTCTTGTTCAGTTTGGAGAATGGCAGCCAAGTGGTACTTATTTAGCCTCCCAGAAACCTTCCTGGTTTCCACCTGTCTTGCCCACCCAGCAGCTGGTTGGGGAGCCAGGTGTCTGGACCTGTGATTCTAAGGATGTCTTCCATGTGGGCTGCTCCAGGGCAGACTAGGGACCAGGACACAGAGTGGAGCAGGGATGATTCATGCCAGCAGGGGGCATGCAACACACACACACATACTAACACACACTCACATGCACTCTTATCCTCCTTTTCCTCTTATCCCACCTATCTCAGAGGTGCTGACCACAGATATTTCAACTGTCCCTCAGAGGATTGCTCCCTGCACGCTATGGAGAGTTTCAAAAAATTTTGGTGAAATTCTGAAATATTAAAATCTTCCTCAAAATAGTTCCATTGCCTCTCTCAACTCAGCTCTATTGCTGATCATGACACCAACAATCTGGCAAGAGTTCTAGCTCAGTTTTTTTGCAGATCAAGGAGCACACAATAATGCATGACATTACTTTCTAGTACAAATTAGAGATGGAGATTGCTTGTCCAGATTTTTAATCCTAGGGGAATCCTACTTCCAAGCCCAATTTGTGCTTATTTTCCTTAGACAACATAGCTGATGGACAGTGGGCTGGATTTTAATCTTCTTGCTGTAGATCATTAATTCTTTCAGGCAGGGACTATTTGTTTATTTGCTGTAGAAAGACCTAGACTTGTTATATTCAAGTATTACATATTAATTATATTAATCATAACTCTGCCACCAAAGGATTATTTTTTCCTTGGGCAAGTTGCTTAACCTGTCCATCTTTTGGCTTCCCATCTGTAAACCATGGACAATCTTTCTTTAATAATTGTGGGTTTGTGTGGTTAAAGAGTAACTAGAATACACATCATTTAAAATTCTTATTTGCCAATCTTGACTACCCCTAGTTACCAGTCTACAGTTCTAAATCCCAGGGATAAAGGTGATAATCTCAGATATAACTGTGTTTTTTAACTGTTGCCTTTGTAAAGGCAGGTACTGTAACTAATGTTTGGATAATACTTTGAGAACAGGAAGTGCTTAAAGTGTCAGGTATTATTATGTAAGGGTATGTCTACACTAGCCCCCTAGTTCAATCTAGGGAGGCTAATGAGGGCGACCGAAATTGCAAATGAAGCGCGGGATTTAAATATCCTGCACTTCATTAGCATGTTCCCGGCCGGTCGCCATTTTAGTAATTGACTAGCCCGAAGTAACTGCCCGCGTCTACACGCGGCAGTGAAACAGGATTCTGAATTAAAGCCCTAAATCGAATTAGCTGGTAAACGTCATTGCTATGAGTACAATACATTTGTGCAAGAGGGCTTTTGCCCGAATGGGAGCAATGGCCGCTTGCGCAAATTCAAGCGGTCAGTATAGACAGCTGGCAAGTTTTTGCGCAAAAGCAGTCGCTTTTGCACAAAAACTTGCTAGTCTAGACGCAGCCCTTGTGTCTTGCTTACAACACTTATAAGTATTTACAGAAATGTAAAACAAGGCTTACATACATTTAACACCTCATTCACATCAAAAGCAAAGTATGGGACACTTCCAGCCCACTCAGTCTCATTAGCACTGGCATTAGAAAAATTGACAGGTATTTTTTCTCTCCTTTTTCTGTTATATGTTCTGGGTTCCCATTTTTTCCCCACTCCAGCTCATCTGAAGAAGTGGGTTTTGCCCATGAAGGCTCATGATACTATATATATTTTGTTAGTCTCTAAGGTGCCATAGGACTGCTCATTGTTTTTAAAGTTACAGACTAACATGGCTACTCCTCTGAGACATTATAAGGAAATGTTATTTACTTGTTCCCATAGCACAAGAATTAGGGGTTACCAAATAAAATCAATAGTTAGCAGGTTTAAAACAAACAAAAGGAAGTTTTTTTTCTTCACTCAGTGCACAGTTAACCTGTGGAACTCATTGCCAGAGGATGTTGTAAAGACCAGGACTTTAACAGAGTTAATAAAAGAACTAGATAAGTTCATGGAGGATAGGTCCATTGATAGCTATTAGCCAGGATGAGCAGCAATGTGTTTGTCTGCAGCAGAGGGGAGGGAGGGAGGACTAGGGATGGATCATTTGATGATTGCCTGTTCTGTTCATTCCTTCAGGGGCACCTAGTATTAGCCTGTGTCAGAAGACAGGATACTGGGCTAGATGGACCTTTGGTCAGATTTATAGCCATTCTTATGTTTCTTGTGTTTATGTTGACTACACATCTGGAAACAAGAGATGCTGAACATAATCTTATGAAGCATGCATGAATTAATCTGTATGTGTGGGATGGGAAGCAGAGCACAATAGTGTTTACCCAAAATGGATCATTCCCTAGGATAGAATTCACCCCTGCTCACATCCCCAAAAAGAATTTAGAAACTGGAACTACATGTGAAGCATTGGAGAATACAGAATCTGCTCCCAAATCTACAGGCAGAACTCTGGGTAGCTCAAGCATCATGCCAGAGGTAAAATGGTCCCTTAAGCACATTGATGTGAAAGATCCCAGGTATTTAAGGAATCCAATATAACTAACGTTACAGCATCTTTAATAAAGTGCTGCTGACTGCAGATGTAAAAGCATCAAACCATCTGGCAGAATCATGGGAACAATGATAAATTGGTGGTAGTGGCCCCTAATACAATGATTAATTGGGACCTATAAGCAAAATCTACCCCTATGTTTCTTCCCTTATCTCCTCTACCCTCCTTGACACACCAATTATCAATGGATTTATCTTCCTTTTCTGTCACCCCTCACCTCTCTTTAGCATTCACAGTACTTGATTGCTATCTTACACCAGCATATATATAATATGCATAAACACACAATCTCTCTCTCTCTCTGGGTCTCTCCCTCCTTCCCACAACCTTCCTCACGCCCCACCCCCAGGTTTAGCCATCACTTATCTGCCTAAAACAACCTTTCCCAATCCAAAGAGGTGCTGACCACCTGTCACTCGGGTACGGCTAGACTGCGGGGGCGTTTCGGGATACTGGAGGTATCCTGAAAAAACTCTGCCTCGTCCAGGGAACACATTTGCTCTTCCACTTTTTTTGCGGAAGAGCAAACACGCTCTTTCGGAAGCCCCTGTATTCCTTGTTCCAATCTAGACGGGCCAAATTTTGGAAAAGCCTCTTTCAACAAAAGTATCAGGAAAAGATACTCAAAATGCGGAGCGCATTTTGCGTATCTTTTTCCTATAGATCCTCGCAGTCAGAAGTGCAGGATTCAGCCACTTTCATATAGCACATTTAAAGGAATGTGGCCAATATTAAACCCATTCAAAAATTCTTAAATTATGTTAATGATAAATGAAAATTGGATCAGGAGTCAGAAAATCCTGAGTTCTCAGCCTGGTTCACCCATGGGACTCATTGTGTGTCCTTGGATAAGCTTCTTATCTCTTCCATATACTAGCTAGCATCTCACCTCTGCCTTTTGTTGGGTAAAAGAAGAACCGCTTAGCTTTTATGTCATAGGCCTTATATTGCCACAAACACTTTTCCTTTATCAAAACATGATTGGGGCATGGGCTTTTGGGACCAGTGGGTGCAGTGAAGTGACCCCATGTAGTTCTATGTGGACATTGAATTGTTACCTAGATCAGCTGCAGGTCACAGTGTGCTTGTGTCCACTAGTTAGTGTGCGCTGAAGATGAAGGGAACATAAAGAGTTGGGGGTACTTTGGAGTAAAAGGTGCTATTTACAGCATATTACATTAAAGAAAAAAAATCAAACAAAAAAACCAGTCCGCATTACTCTGGAATATTCAGGCTAACCAATTAATTTCCATTCTGGACTTTCTTAGATTGGTAATCTTGTTAGGGCACAGGACAGTCTTGCTGTGTATTAGTAAAGCACTGTGTTATTGTTTGGCACTATACATATGAATGTTAATAACTATATGGAATAAAGTATTGGATTTAATAATAATTAACACTTCTTTGGTATATTCTGTGTGTGCAGCTCACAGATAAGCAAGCATTGGTCTCCAGATTTTTCAGATGTGACTAATGAATCTCTTACACACGCACATATGCACACACACACATATACACTAAGCTTCTCCACACAACAAACGGTGTTCTGAAACCTGGACTGATTTCTAATACAGACACTGGCACACACTTGTTGCATGACCTTCCCTTGGCAGTGCTGCAGTTTCCCCTGCTGTGAAGTGCTGTGGATTAAAAGGAGCTATGTATTGTCAGAGCAAATTGCTATAACAACATCACTTCCAGCTAGGTCCTTGTGCTGTCTCAAAGATGTTTTGCACAAAAAATACTGAAATTCACAGAGGTCATATTAGCTAATGATACTGTGGGTGTGCAAGGGAGACTGAGGTAGTAGTTGTATTGGTTGTCCGCAGCACATGGATTCATTATGTTATGACCTCAGCAACACCATTTTTCCTGAACAACCTCCATAACCTCTCACTTTTTTTCTGTTCCTTAACATTATAATCCACTAGGCAGTTTCAGATACATAATTTGTTACATAATTTGTTCAATTGATAAGTTTTACTATCTCAGGTAACTGGAGACCTTAAAATAAAAACTATATAAGAACAAAGTATGAACTGTTAGGAGTCCATAACCTCAATGACCTATATCCTATTTTTTCTTCCTTCTAACTTTCACCAAAACTTCTGACCTGAGATTTTCTTTGTTATGCTGATTATGGTTCTTGTTACTGGAAAACATGTGTGGGGCTTGGTAAATTTGTACAGCCTTCTACAAATATAGATAAAAAAGTGTTGCCTGCCCAGAAGGATTAACAATCTAAATAACACAAACACCTAGAAGACATAGAATAAGTTCAAGATGGGAGGTGTGAGGAGATTGTTAATGAAAGCAGAAACAAAGAAAGGATTGCTAGATGAGGCAGGTGGAGAGAGAAGGCATTTGCAGCTGAAAAAAGGGAAATAACATTCCTGGTTTGTAGAGCAGCATGACAGTGAAGCTGAGAGAAAAACACAAGCAGAAATCTAGGTGGTGTGAGAGTATTCAAGGCATAAAGGTGAAGATGTGTATGAATCTGATGCTTTATTTATGCTGCTTACTTAGTTTGTGTGTATCACACATCTGGAAGGAGAATAGCTTCATCTTTTTTCTTGTCATTTTTGGGTTCTCTTGTATTAGCAAAGTGTGTGACAACTGTTTGTTTGAAACATTTGTTTCCACTAGAGCAGTGGTCACCAACCAGGAGATCAGGATCTACCGGTAGATCTTAGAGCCTCTGACAGGGGATTCTGACTGGTTTGTCTGGGAGCCTGTCAAGTGCCGGCACTTCAACTGCCCCTCTCAACACTGTCATGCTGCTCCTGCCCAGAGCCTCAGAGCTGCCCACTGGGAGCCTCCTGCTTGCTGTGCCGGGCACAGGAAGAAGAGGAAGGGGTGCTGATGTCAGAGTGCACCTCTCCTGCAGCTGGTTGGGGAGCCAGGTGTCTGGACCTGTGATTCTAAGGATGTCTTCCATGTGGGCTGCTCCAGGGCAGACTAGGGACCAGGACACAGAGTGGAGCAGGGATGATTCATGCCAGCAGGGGGCATGCAACACACACACACATACTAACACACACTCACATGCACTCTTATCCTCCTTTTCCTCTTATCCCACCTATCTCAGAGGTGCTGACCACAGATATTTCAACTGTCCCTCAGAGGATTGCTCCCTGCACGCTATGGAGAGTTTCAAAAAATTTTGGTGAAATTCTGAAATATTAAAATCTTCCTCAAAATAGTTCCATTGCCTCTCTCAACTCAGCTCTATTGCTGATCATGACACCAACAATCTGGCAAGAGTTCTAGCTCAGTTTTTTTGCAGATCAAGGAGCACACAATAATGCATGACATTACTTTCTAGTACAAATTAGAGATGGAGATTGCTTGTCCAGATTTTTAATCCTAGGGGAATCCTACTTCCAAGCCCAATTTGTGCTTATTTTCCTTAGACAACATAGCTGATGGACAGTGGGCTGGATTTTAATCTTCTTGCTGTAGATCATTAATTCTTTCAGGCAGGGACTATTTGTTTATTTGCTGTAGAAAGACCTAGACTTGTTATATTCAAGTATTACATATTAATTATATTAATCATAACTCTGCCACCAAAGGATTATTTTTTCCTTGGGCAAGTTGCTTAACCTGTCCATCTTTTGGCTTCCCATCTGTAAACCATGGACAATCTTTCTTTAATAATTGTGGGTTTGTGTGGTTAAAGAGTAACTAGAATACACATCATTTAAAATTCTTATTTGCCAATCTTGACTACCCCTAGTTACCAGTCTACAGTTCTAAATCCCAGGGATAAAGGTGATAATCTCAGATATAACTGTGTTTTTTAACTGTTGCCTTTGTAAAGGCAGGTACTGTAACTAATGTTTGGATAATACTTTGAGAACAGGAAGTGCTTAAAGTGTCAGGTATTATTATGTAAGGGTATGTCTACACTAGCCCCCTAGTTCAATCTAGGGAGGCTAATGAGGGCGACCGAAATTGCAAATGAAGCGCGGGATTTAAATATCCTGCACTTCATTAGCATGTTCCCGGCCGGTCGCCATTTTAGTAATTGACTAGCCCGAAGTAACTGCCCGCGTCTACACGCGGCAGTGAAACAGGATTCTGAATTAAAGCCCTAAATCGAATTAGCTGGTAAACGTCATTGCTATGAGTACAATACATTTGTGCAAGAGGGCTTTTGCCCGAATGGGAGCAATGGCCGCTTGCGCAAATTCAAGCGGTCAGTATAGACAGCTGGCAAGTTTTTGCGCAAAAGCAGTCGCTTTTGCACAAAAACTTGCTAGTCTAGACGCAGCCCTTGTGTCTTGCTTACAACACTTATAAGTATTTACAGAAATGTAAAACAAGGCTTACATACATTTAACACCTCATTCACATCAAAAGCAAAGTATGGGACACTTCCAGCCCACTCAGTCTCATTAGCACTGGCATTAGAAAAATTGACAGGTATTTTTTCTCTCCTTTTTCTGTTATATGTTCTGGGTTCCCATTTTTTCCCCACTCCAGCTCATCTGAAGAAGTGGGTTTTGCCCATGAAGGCTCATGATACTATATATATTTTGTTAGTCTCTAAGGTGCCATAGGACTGCTCATTGTTTTTAAAGTTACAGACTAACATGGCTACTCCTCTGAGACATTATAAGGAAATGTTATTTACTTGTTCCCATAGCACAAGAATTAGGGGTTACCAAATAAAATCAATAGTTAGCAGGTTTAAAACAAACAAAAGGAAGTTTTTTTTCTTCACTCAGTGCACAGTTAACCTGTGGAACTCATTGCCAGAGGATGTTGTAAAGACCAGGACTTTAACAGAGTTAATAAAAGAACTAGATAAGTTCATGGAGGATAGGTCCATTGATAGCTATTAGCCAGGATGAGCAGCAATGTGTTTGTCTGCAGCAGAGGGGAGGGAGGGAGGACTAGGGATGGATCATTTGATGATTGCCTGTTCTGTTCATTCCTTCAGGGGCACCTAGTATTAGCCTGTGTCAGAAGACAGGATACTGGGCTAGATGGACCTTTGGTCAGATTTATAGCCATTCTTATGTTTCTTGTGTTTATGTTGACTACACATCTGGAAACAAGAGATGCTGAACATAATCTTATGAAGCATGCATGAATTAATCTGTATGTGTGGGATGGGAAGCAGAGCACAATAGTGTTTACCCAAAATGGATCATTCCCTAGGATAGAATTCACCCCTGCTCACATCCCCAAAAAGAATTTAGAAACTGGAACTACATGTGAAGCATTGGAGAATACAGAATCTGCTCCCAAATCTACAGGCAGAACTCTGGGTAGCTCAAGCATCATGCCAGAGGTAAAATGGTCCCTTAAGCACATTGATGTGAAAGATCCCAGGTATTTAAGGAATCCAATATAACTAACGTTACAGCATCTTTAATAAAGTGCTGCTGACTGCAGATGTAAAAGCATCAAACCATCTGGCAGAATCATGGGAACAATGATAAATTGGTGGTAGTGGCCCCTAATACAATGATTAATTGGGACCTATAAGCAAAATCTACCCCTATGTTTCTTCCCTTATCTCCTCTACCCTCCTTGACACACCAATTATCAATGGATTTATCTTCCTTTTCTGTCACCCCTCACCTCTCTTTAGCATTCACAGTACTTGATTGCTATCTTACACCAGCATATATATAATATGCATAAACACACAATCTCTCTCTCTCTCTGGGTCTCTCCCTCCTTCCCACAACCTTCCTCACGCCCCACCCCCAGGTTTAGCCATCACTTATCTGCCTAAAACAACCTTTCCCAATCCAAAGAGGTGCTGACCACCTGTCACTCGGGTACGGCTAGACTGCGGGGGCGTTTCGGGATACTGGAGGTATCCTGAAAAAACTCTGCCTCGTCCAGGGAACACATTTGCTCTTCCACTTTTTTTGCGGAAGAGCAAACACGCTCTTTCGGAAGCCCCTGTATTCCTTGTTCCAATCTAGACGGGCCAAATTTTGGAAAAGCCTCTTTCAACAAAAGTATCAGGAAAAGATACTCAAAATGCGGAGCGCATTTTGCGTATCTTTTTCCTATAGATCCTCGCAGTCAGAAGTGCAGGATTCAGCCACTTTCATATAGCACATTTAAAGGAATGTGGCCAATATTAAACCCATTCAAAAATTCTTAAATTATGTTAATGATAAATGAAAATTGGATCAGGAGTCAGAAAATCCTGAGTTCTCAGCCTGGTTCACCCATGGGACTCATTGTGTGTCCTTGGATAAGCTTCTTATCTCTTCCATATACTAGCTAGCATCTCACCTCTGCCTTTTGTTGGGTAAAAGAAGAACCGCTTAGCTTTTATGTCATAGGCCTTATATTGCCACAAACACTTTTCCTTTATCAAAACATGATTGGGGCATGGGCTTTTGGGACCAGTGGGTGCAGTGAAGTGACCCCATGTAGTTCTATGTGGACATTGAATTGTTACCTAGATCAGCTGCAGGTCACAGTGTGCTTGTGTCCACTAGTTAGTGTGCGCTGAAGATGAAGGGAACATAAAGAGTTGGGGGTACTTTGGAGTAAAAGGTGCTATTTACAGCATATTACATTAAAGAAAAAAAATCAAACAAAAAAACCAGTCCGCATTACTCTGGAATATTCAGGCTAACCAATTAATTTCCATTCTGGACTTTCTTAGATTGGTAATCTTGTTAGGGCACAGGACAGTCTTGCTGTGTATTAGTAAAGCACTGTGTTATTGTTTGGCACTATACATATGAATGTTAATAACTATATGGAATAAAGTATTGGATTTAATAATAATTAACACTTCTTTGGTATATTCTGTGTGTGCAGCTCACAGATAAGCAAGCATTGGTCTCCAGATTTTTCAGATGTGACTAATGAATCTCTTACACACGCACATATGCACACACACACATATACACTAAGCTTCTCCACACAACAAACGGTGTTCTGAAACCTGGACTGATTTCTAATACAGACACTGGCACACACTTGTTGCATGACCTTCCCTTGGCAGTGCTGCAGTTTCCCCTGCTGTGAAGTGCTGTGGATTAAAAGGAGCTATGTATTGTCAGAGCAAATTGCTATAACAACATCACTTCCAGCTAGGTCCTTGTGCTGTCTCAAAGATGTTTTGCACAAAAAATACTGAAATTCACAGAGGTCATATTAGCTAATGATACTGTGGGTGTGCAAGGGAGACTGAGGTAGTAGTTGTATTGGTTGTCCGCAGCACATGGATTCATTATGTTATGACCTCAGCAACACCATTTTTCCTGAACAACCTCCATAACCTCTCACTTTTTTTCTGTTCCTTAACATTATAATCCACTAGGCAGTTTCAGATACATAATTTGTTACATAATTTGTTCAATTGATAAGTTTTACTATCTCAGGTAACTGGAGACCTTAAAATAAAAACTATATAAGAACAAAGTATGAACTGTTAGGAGTCCATAACCTCAATGACCTATATCCTATTTTTTCTTCCTTCTAACTTTCACCAAAACTTCTGACCTGAGATTTTCTTTGTTATGCTGATTATGGTTCTTGTTACTGGAAAACATGTGTGGGGCTTGGTAAATTTGTACAGCCTTCTACAAATATAGATAAAAAAGTGTTGCCTGCCCAGAAGGATTAACAATCTAAATAACACAAACACCTAGAAGACATAGAATAAGTTCAAGATGGGAGGTGTGAGGAGATTGTTAATGAAAGCAGAAACAAAGAAAGGATTGCTAGATGAGGCAGGTGGAGAGAGAAGGCATTTGCAGCTGAAAAAAGGGAAATAACATTCCTGGTTTGTAGAGCAGCATGACAGTGAAGCTGAGAGAAAAACACAAGCAGAAATCTAGGTGGTGTGAGAGTATTCAAGGCATAAAGGTGAAGATGTGTATGAATCTGATGCTTTATTTATGCTGCTTACTTAGTTTGTGTGTATCACACATCTGGAAGGAGAATAGCTTCATCTTTTTTCTTGTCATTTTTGGGTTCTCTTGTATTAGCAAAGTGTGTGACAACTGTTTGTTTGAAACATTTGTTTCCACTAGAGCAGTGGTCACCAACCAGGAGATCAGGATCTACCGGTAGATCTTAGAGCCTCTGACAGGGGATTCTGACTGGTTTGTCTGGGAGCCTGTCAAGTGCCGGCACTTCAACTGCCCCTCTCAACACTGTCATGCTGCTCCTGCCCAGAGCCTCAGAGCTGCCCACTGGGAGCCTCCTGCTTGCTGTGCCGGGCACAGGAAGAAGAGGAAGGGGTGCTGATGTCAGAGTGCACCTCTCCTTCCCCTGTAACCCATCTCCACAGAATGGTGGAGGGCAGGGATGGAAAGAATTTGCTGGCTGCTTTGGGGAGTGGTGCAGGGCCAGAGTAGGGGTGAGCCTGCCTGAGCCCCCTGCATCACCACTCAGAAGCCACCTGTGGTAAGCAGCGCCTAGCTGGAGCCCACATTCTGAACCCCAGCCCCTTTCCTGCAACCCAAACCTCTGCCCTTGTCCTGAGTCCCCCTGAACCGACACTTCCTCCCAGAGCCTGCACCCTGAATCCCTCCTGCACCTCAACTCCCTGCCCCAGGCTCAGCTCAGAACCCCTCCCACACTCCAAATCCTTCAGCCCAAGATCAGAGTCTGCATCGGCATCCCCGTCCCTGGCACTCCAGCCCTCTGCCCCAGCCTGATAAAAGTGAGGGAGGGTGGTGGTGGAGGGAGGATGGAGTGAGCAGGGACGGGGCCTTGGAGAAAGGGTGGGAAGGAGACGGGGCAAGGGTATTTGGGTTGAAGTAGATCCTGAATTGCACTTAAATTCAAAAAAGTGATCTCATGCTTAAAAGGTTGGAGACCACTACGCTAGAGCTAATATAACACTTTTTTTTGAAGTTTTAAAAACCCCTAAGGCTATGTCTACACTCGCGGCTTCTTGTGCAAGTATGGCCATTCTTGCACAAGAACCCGCAGAGTGTCCACACTGCCTGCCCACTCTTGCGCAAGGAAATTTACAGTACGGCGTGGTAAGACAGGGCTTCTTGCGCAAGAGCTGCGCTCTTTTTTAACAGGTGTAAGCCCTCTTGAGCAGGAGCTCTTGCGCAAGAGGGCAGTGTGGACGCTCAGCAGCGATTTCTTGCGCAAGAAAGCCCTATGGCTAAAATGGCCATCAGAGCTTTCTTGCGCAAGAGAACGTCCACACTGCCATGGGCACTCTTGCACAAAAGCACAGCTCGCACATGGCAGTGTGGACATTTTCTTGCGCAAGACTTCTTGCACAAGAACTCTTGCGTGCAGAAGGAACATGATACTGAGAGTGGCCACTAGGAGCAGTGAGTTCAGGGGAGAGCTCTGCTGCAGAGACCACTGAGGGCAGCTGCACCACCAAGAGAGTGGCCAGGAGGGTTGGGACTCTGCCATCTTGTCTGCCACCAGACTGGGTAAGTAGCCCTCCCTGCTCCAAACCTAGCCCTTGGGCACAGCGCTGGGGGGGGAGGGTGACGGACCGGGCCGGGTCTGGGCACAGCTGAGGGCGTCCACTAAGGGCAAATTGCTCAAACTCAAGGGCTCCTTACCGCCCCTGACTGGAGGCCCTTCCCAAATAGGCCACAAACCAGTCACACAGAGCGCTTTAGCTGCCAATCTGACCAGCCAGAAGCCTCACGAGCAAAACCCCTCTGACACCTCAGCTCTTCACGTGCCCCAGTCAGCCCCGGGCCGAACACACAGGTGAGGGGTTATAGAACCCAATCTCACCTACCCTGAACGGGTTCTTTCCAGTCCCAAGAAACCAGCCACAGATCCCAGGTCAGTTTACACTCTGGATCTTACCCACAAGATCACGCTGAGCCAATCCTTTAGAATCTAAAATCTAAGGCTATGTCTACACTGGGGCTTCTTGCACAAGAACAGCTGTTCTTGCACAAAAACTTGCCGGGTGTCTACACTGCACGCACGTTCTTACTCATGTAAATTTACAGTCTAGCGTCGGAAAACAGGGCTTCTTCTGGAAGAGTTATTCCTCTCCCCACAAGGAATAATCCCTCTTGCGCAAGAGCTCTTCCACAAGAGGGCAGTGTAGACAGGCAACATGAATTTCTTGCGCAAGAAACCCCTATGGCTAAAATGGCCATCAGAGTTTTCTTGCGCAAGAGAACGTCCACTCTGCCATAGACGCTCTTGCACAAAAGCACATCTCTTGTGCAAAAGCACATGCCAGTGTAGACGCGCTCTTGTGGAAGACTTTTTGCACAAGAACTCTTCCGCAAAACCATTCTTGCACAAGAAGCTGCCAGTGTAGACGTAGCCTAAAGGTTTATTACTAAAAGAAAGAAAAGCTTGAGAGTTAAGGTTGTTAAAGAAAATACATTACATGCATTGAATCACCCAGTTCTTGATACAGGCTCGTAGCAGAGATGTTATAAACTGCTATCTTAAAAGTCTCTGGTGTACATCCTATGTCAGGATGGGTCCACGGTTCTTTCCGGCTCGTTGTTCCCTGCAAGGCTGCATCTGGGATTCAGAGCAAAACTGAAGACCAAGACGGAGGGTGCCACATGGCACTTATATACCTCTCCTGGCATCTTCCTAGCCAGAGAAGGTTACTGCAGGTCACATGGTCCATTGACCTATCCTTGTGTCCCAAGTCAGCAACCATTATTCTGGCTGGCTTGCAGATATCCAGACATTCCTTCAGGTGTGTCTCTGGCACTTAGAGATCTATTGTCCCCAGAGCCTTGCTAATTAGCATAGCCACTGGCTGAACATTCTTTGCCCATTGCTCTGCCTCAGAGAACCTTCCAGCATCAACACAGAATACATAATTATAACTCCACATACAGACACTATACAAGTACATGAATAGCATATACTGACTCAGTAGAACACAAGCTTTCATGTGACACCTCACATGGCCCCCTTTGTATACACTTTGGGGCAAATACCCCTCGTGGGTGCAGCAGTGATCTGGCTGCTCCCTAAAATCCAGTAACGTGACAGAGGGGAGGAAAGAAAAGGCCCAAGGAGAGACAGAGAATCATTGGTGGCTTGTGCGGGGGGATGTTCAGGGGAGATGGAAGGCCCATGCCGGCTGAGGGAGACTGGGAGGAGACAGAAGGCCCTTGGCAGCATGGTGGATTGGGGTTGGGGAGAGAACGTAAGGTCCCTGGCAGCCAGGGGGATGAGGGGAGTTAGGAGGCCCCGGCAGCTGGAGGGAGGGGGTTGGGGAGACAGGAGGATCCTGATGGCCCACCACCCACACATCTCCTGTCTCCTACAGCCCTCCTCCCCCGCCAAGCCCTTACCCTGAAGGGCCCGGGCAATGCTGGGTAAGCCCCCTGCGCTCCCCAGCCCAAGTGAGAAATGAAGCAACTGTGCACTTTCTCCTTGCTTTCCTGATGAGGGGAACAGCCAGCAATGTTCCTGCATGAATCAGTGGGGGGAAGGGAGAACTTAATCTGCCCCCACCCTCCCTAAAGGGTGCCTAGGGGTGGGAGGCACTGGGGCAGTCCCAGATGGGCAGGGGGAATGTCCCCAGACAGTCCCTTTCACTTGCCTCTTTTCTCTTTGGCTTTAAGAGAAGCAGTCCCATTCCAGGCACATCCATTTTCCTGGCACAACCAAATCCTTTAAGTCATGATAAGAGAAAGCTTACCATAGGCTGCGTCTAGACTGGCAAGTTTTGCTTTTGCGCAAAAACTTGCCAGCTGTCTACACTGGCCGCTTGAATTTGCGCAAGAACACTGACGATCTAATTGTATGATCGTCAGTGTTCTTGCGCAAATACAATGACTCTCCCGCTCAGGAAAAAGCCCTCTTGCGCAAATGCTTTTGCGCAAGAGGGCCAGTGTAGACAGGCAGCTAAGACGTTTTGTGCAAAAGCTGGCTAAACGGAAAAAAGCCCTATGGATGCTTGGAGACTCCGTAGCCACAGTCAGCTCCCTGGACTTCCTGGTAACCTGAGCCCCCTTAAAGCAGACGCAGGCTGCTAAGCTCACGCGGCAGGAGCCTTCCTCAGACCTCTGGCCAGAGGTCTGCCACGTGGCCCCTGCTATCCAGCAGACACCCCCCCAAGCATGATGGCAGCTCCAGGTGGGGATCAGCCACTCGCACCCCCAGCGCAGGAGGCCCCCAGGGCCAGAAAAAGAAGGGCCCCATCCTGGTCCTCGGGGGAGCTGGAGGCACTGCTGGATCTGTGGCAGGAGGAGGAGGCCCTCCACGACACCCGCTCCTGGCGCCGGAACGTGGAGATCTCTGCCCGCATGGCCCAGGCACTCGCCCACCAGGGCCATCAAGCCCGGACCCTGGAACAAGTCCGGGCAAAAGTCAAAGAACTGCGCCTGGGCTATGTCAGAGCCAGGGGCAGGAGCCGACACCTGCCCCCACTACCGGAGGCTCCAAGCCATCCTGGGCCAGTCAGCACCACAGGCACCGGCCGTCCCCGTGGACAGCAGCATGCACCCCCCCGTCACCAGGACCACTGAGACGGGGGAAGGAGATATCCCCAGCAGTGCGTCGGAGGACGAGGCCAGCACTGCCACCCTGCAGGCCCCCTCCGGCAGTCCCGATGTCTCCCACGCATCCTCGGAGGCCGGGGAAGGATCCACCGGTGAGTGTTGCACTTTGCACTCACAAGGGCGGGGCGGGGGGAGCCAGGCGCCTGGACGGGGGTGGGGGAGAGCACGTCACTCAGGCCATGTGAGCTGCATGGGCTGTGTAGCATTAGGCAGTAAGCAGCACGTGCAACCACGTGCAGCCTGGTGACCGAGCAGCAGGGGCTCAGGCCAGAGCCCGCACCTCCGCAAGGGTGCAGCACACAGAACGGCATACTGTCCCATGCCTGGCTGTGAGGCACAGCCAGCTGCTTCTGGGAAAACTGCAGCAGCACAGCCTGTGAGCGTGGCCCCCACTGAGCCCCTTGCCTGCTCCCGGTGCCTTGGCTGGCCCCCCGAGGGAAGTCCCCACTGCAGCCACACATGTCCCTGGGCTACGTGTGTGAGGGCTAGTGGGAGGGGGAGAGGGGAAGCTCTCGGGCTGGCCCTAGGGCCGCCTGAGTTGTGCTGAAAGGATGGTACACTCCCCAGTCACTCTCTCCTGGTTCCGTCCAGGAGACATCCCACATGATGGGGATCTGAGAGCCCAGACCACGTCTGCCAGATGTGCTCCCAGGCACTGTGTGGGGATTCATCTCGCTCCCTGTCAAACACCATTGATTAGCCCAAAGCCACACAGCCTCCACCAGCAGGGAGTTCCACAGGTTAACACAACACAAGTGCCCTCCCACCCTCCACGGGGCCAGGACACAGACCGGTGGTTACAATACATGGAGGAGGACCCTACTCCAAGGGTGCTCCTCTATGCAAACATACAACACGGGGGGAAGGGGAGGTAACCGAGTGGGCCCAAGCCACACCACTGTGGTGTCATCTGGGCTCAGGGGTGGGGTGGCGGGCATGAGGTGTAGGGACAGTGGCCGGGCTGCCTGACTGACCCATCCTTTCTTCTGTTCCCTGCAGCGGGACCAGGCACAAGCAGGAGTGTGACGTAGTGTGGGTAGCTTGCTGGTTGCTATGCTGGGCGGTGGGCTGTGAGTGACCCCCGCTGGCGGCTGTTTGTACAAAGCACGGCCCAGCAGGACAGGGGGATGAGTCATTATGCAAGGGTCTCTCAACTGGTCCAACCAGTTACTTCCCAGGGAGAGAAACAAAGGAAGGGGGCGAGGCCAGGCCTGGCAAGGGGGGCAGGGCTAGAAGAGAGGGGCAGTTTCTGCCTGGGATCATGGAGGAGACGGCCAAGGGAAAGGGGCTGGAATTTAGGAGCCTAGTCTCCCCCATCTCAAGGGGGGCTGAGGCATCCTAGGCCCGGTTCCTGTAACCAGATGACATCTGTGCTGTGCTGTATCCTGGAGAAGCAATAAACTCCCTCCATTCTACTGGCTGGTGGAGTCTGTCCGTGCCATTACGGGGGTGCAGGAGTCGGGGGATCCCGACGTGCCGCTACAGAGGGACCCTCCAGTCCAGCAGCAGCGGCAGCAGCAGCACCCCCAGCCACCCAACCACCGAGGCAGCGGCTCCGCCACCGGGACCAGCTCCTTCGGTGCCACGTGCAGGCCATCGAGCGCATCGAGGCAGCCATCACTCGGCATGTGGAGGTGGACCTGCAGTGCCCTGGGGCACCTTCCAGGCCCAGTGCATCCGCATGGCGGATTCCATCGCCACCCTCACCGCCCACATAGGCCATGCCGTCCACTATGGCATGGCCTTGCCCCGTGCCCCCGCCATCCCTCCCCTAGCAGTGCCCCTTGCCCCTCCTGCAATGGCCCCTCCTGCTCCTGTCCCTGCCCCTCCTGCTCCTGTCCCTGTCCCTCCTGCCCCTCCTGCCCACCTCCCCGTGCAGCCTGCCCCTACGCGGCCTGCCCCCCATGTGCAGGTCCGCCCCCGCAGGAGCGGTCGCAGGGGCCACTCCTCCCAGGAGTAGCTCCTCCCCCTCCCAGTTGAAGGTCTCCTCCTCCTCCCCCTCCCCGTCCCAGTTGAAGGTCTCCTCCCCCTCCCAGTTCAAGGTCTCCTCCCCCTCTCCCCCTTGTAAATAAAAACATACACGTTTTTCTGTTGAAAACAAAACTGTGTTTGGTGTTTATTGGGAGGTAAGGGGAGGGGAGGGGGAAGGGTAGGGGATGGGAGGGAGTCGTATGGAGAGACCGAGGCGACCCTACTATGGGGCCTGTGCGAACATGTCCGTCAGGGCCTCTTGGATGCGCACCCCATCCTGGTGCGCCTGGCGGATGGCAGCTGTGTGGGGCTGTTCATAAGTCTGGCCCTCGGCTGCCATCCATGCAGGGAGGAAGGCCTCCCCACTCCACTCCACAACGTTGTGGAGCACGCAGCACGCGGCCACTACCTCCGTGGCATTCCACGCACCCATCTCGAGACGGGTGAGCAAACAACGGAAGCGGGTTTTTAATCAGCCGAAGGCGCACTCCACTTGATTCCGGGCCCAGTTGAGGTGGTCATTGAACCGGGCCCAGTTCTGGTCCGGCCGCCCTGTGTAGGGCCTCATTAGCCAGGGTAGCAGGGGGTAGGTCGCATCCCCGATGACACAGATGGGCATAGGCACATCCCCGACAGTCACCTCCCGCCGGGGGAAGTAGGTGCCCGCCTCCAGCCTGCGAAACAGTCTGGAGTTGAGAAGGATGCAGGCGTCGTGTGCCCTGCCGGACCAGCCCGCATAGACGTCCAGGAAGCGGCCATGGTGGTCCACGAGGGCCTGAAGAACAATTGAGCAGTACCCCTTCCTGTTCACGAAATGGGCTGCTCGATGCTCCGGGGCCCAGACGGGGATGTGGGTTGCATCCAGGGCTCCTCCGCAGTTGGGGAACCCGAGGGCAGCGAAGCCGGCCAGCGTAGCGTCCACGTCGCGCAGGCGGATCACTCTCGGGAGCAGGACATCGTTGATGGCGTGGACGACCTGCAGAAGGGTGCAGAGAAACACAGGGGAACACATCACATAAGGCAGGGGTCAGTGTGCGCTCCCTTGGCCCCCCCCCCCATGATTCCCTCTGTCCTCACGCACACACGCATGCACACACGCACATGCACATACACACCACAGCCCCCTCGCCCTACGGGCCCCCCCCCCCAGCAGGCCTGTGCAAGAGAGGGACGGCCCAAACCCCTGGGTGGCCCAGCCTGGAGTCTTGGCTGCCCCTGGGCATGGAGTGCAGCACCCTCCCCCTACCCCACTCCCCCTGGGACTTACCTCCATGACGATGACACCGACGGTGGATCTGCCCACCCCGAACTGGTGTGCCACCGATCGGTAGCTGTCCGGGGTGGCCAGCTTCCAAAGTGCAATGGCGACCCTCTTGTCGATGGGGATGGGTGCCCGCAGCCGCGTGGTGGCTCTCTGGAGTGCAGGGGCGAGCCAGGCACACAGCTCCAGGAACGTCCGCTTTCGCATGCGGAAGTTCCGGAGCCATTGCTGGTCGTCCCATTGCCCCAGGACCAGCCGTACTGGTGTCCAGTCTACACTGTGGCCTCTCCACGGTGGGGTGGGGAGGCCACAGGGACGCCATGGCCTCCCTGGTGAGGGAGGCCAAAGCGGTCTGCGCCTCCTGGTCCTGGAACAGGAGGGCACCAGCCTGGAGCAGCAGCTGCAGGCACTCCAAAATGGCCGGCAGGGGCCAGAGCAGGCATACGGCCACCCCTGGCTCCATGGCAGACAAAACAAGGCAAAAGAAAAAAAAACCAGGCAAAAGCACTAGGTGGCAAAAGGCATTGGTGTCCAAAAGGCAGAGGGCAACCACCAAAACTGCTACGGCTGTCAGTCCCTACAAGAGGTCCTAAAGCACGGAGCAGGAGAGAAACGGCTGTCCGGGGAGATCCCTTTAAGCACGTGTCTCAAAGGAGCTCCAGCCCCCGCCCCCGGAAAGGGCTGGTGCCCTTTTGCCCTCTGCAAAATGGTTCCGGGCTTCTGCTTTTGCGCAAAAGCACGCTGCCAATGTAGACGCGCTTTTGCGCAAAAGCGCATCGTTATAACGATAACTCCGTGCCAATCGAGATGCACTTTTGCGCAAATACTTTTAACGGAAAAACTTTTCCATTAAAAGTATTTGCGCAAAATCATGCCAGTCTAGACGCAGCCATACTGAATTTGGTGGTCCTAGCTTTTACCATTTAGGAGGAGTTCTTGAACAAACAGACAGACAACCTGTTTCAAATGTATAGATATATATTGACTCTACTGTTCTGTTATCATTTTTATAGGAATCCTATTTTTTGCTGTGTTGAAATTTTGTGGCTGTTAGCAAACTGTTTAACTCTGGACAGCATGAAAGTATGCTACAAAGTAAAAAATTAATTGCAAACTAACAACATAATTTCACATGGGCAGCTATTGAAACCATCAATTGTAATTTATCCACTTAAGTAAATCAGGGCGCTGTTATTCAAGAGAAAAGCAAAATCTGGCTTAAAGACAGCTAATAATGACCACAGTTAGCCTTTAACAAACTAATTTAGATTAAACCTCAGGAAAATTTCCTAATTATAAAAGCAGTAGGACAATGGAACACACTGCCTCTGGAGGTTGTGGAAGCTCCTTCCCTGGAGGTTTTCAAAAGGAGGCTGGATACATGTCTTTCTTGGGTGGTTTAGACACAACAAATCCTGCATTTTGGTAGGGGATTACAGTACACAACCCCTGCAGTGTCCTTTCGAATTGTATGATTATAATAATATGTCTGGCAACGTATAGGATCAAATCTGAAATTAACTATGTCTGTACTGTGTCTGTGGAGGATTATCAACTTTAAAAACTGAATACCCAGAGAAGGGGCGATCCCAGCATAAAACTTGAAAGGAGGTTAATAGAATAATAAAGGATTATTATTAATGTATGATGTATGAAGTTGCATACATGACATAAGAGTCCAGTGAAAAAGGGCCTCTCTGCCTTGAACTTTTTACCATTATTTACACAAGTGCACAGTGAGTGTAAAACACTGCAATTAGATCTGGTAGATGCTTATCCCACTTCTGCTGATGTAAAAAATGACACAAAGTGCAGGGCAATCATGACTCATGTCAAGCCCAAAGTCCTGATCCTGATCCTGTAGATACTTGCTGCTGGCATAATGTTTACAACTGGGCACAGTCCAATGCAATTTAAGGAGACCACAGTATTCTAAGTAAGTACTATGCCCAGTGGTACTGCACCTGTATGACGGAACGGCCAATGGCCAACAGCCAGGCGGCCCCTGAGAAGGAGGGATAAGGGGTGCCCTGATGGTAAGGTGGTGGGGTGGTGTGACATCACATTGGGGTTTCCCCATCTCCTGCACCCCCATAGTGGCACAAACAGATTCCACCAGCCAGTAGGATTGAGGGAGTTTATTGCTTCTCCAAGATACAGCACAGCACAGCTGTAATCCAGTTACAGGAACTGGGGCCAGGAGGCCACAGGCCCCCCTTGAGATGGGGGGGTGGCTGGGGCCCTACAATCCCAGCCCCCTCCCTAGCCCCTTCTCCCCTGCTTCCCAGACAGTAACTGCCTCCCTTCCAGCCCTGCCCCCCAGGCAGGGGTTGGTCCCTGCCTTCCTCCCTGGGAGGCAACTGGTCGGACAGGTTGGGAGACCCTTGCCTACGCAACTCATCCACTATCTTGCTGGGCCGTGCTACAAATAGCAGCCAGTGCAGGTGTGACGTAGTGGGGGTGCTGTCTGCTCTGTAACCCAGGGTTCCCCTGCTCTGTGATGTGAGATTCTCACTGATTCTCCCAAATGTGTATTAACCCAGACAACTAGGCTCAGCCTCCCAGGGAGAGAGACAAAGGGATGAAGGCAGAGACCAGCACCTGGCTGGGGGGCAGGGCTGGAGGAGAGTTTTTTAGTTTCTGTCTGGAATCATGGAGGAAAGCAGCCTGAACTAGGGGGCTGGGATGTAGGGGCTCAGCCTCTGCCATCTCAAGGGGGGGGCTGAGGCATCCTAGGCCTGGCCCTGTAACCAGATTACATCTGTGCTGTGCTGTATCCTGGAGAAGCAATAAACTCCCTCTATTCTACTGGCTGGTGGAGTCTGTTTGCTCCACTACAGGGGTGCAGGAGTCTGTGGAACCCCATTGCAGCATCACATCCCTCCTGCCTCAGGGCCGCCCGGCTTTTGGCCGTCCCAATCCATCCCGTCCAGACCCGACCCAACGCAGGGGAGGCGGGATTGGAACCCACGATCGTGTCCTCCCCAGGCTAGCAAACTAATGGTAAGGTGATGTGATGGTTTCCCTTGTGGCCTAGGGGATAGAACACTTGCCCGGGGAGCAGGGGGTTGTGGGACATTTGAAATATTTTAGTTTTGTTCAGTTTTGGAATGGAAAAAAATCAAAATTGTGGATTTTGCATGACACAGAAAATCCAGTTCCTGCTCAACTCTTCCTGCAGAGTCAAGGGACTAACAGATTTTAGTCAGGAATGTAGATTGTAAAATCTGTGAAATAGGAACTATTTCTTGCTTTCTGTTTGTATGGCACCCAGTATCAATGGGGCCCAGGTACTGGCTGGAGCCTATCAATGATATAGAAATACAAATAATGCATAATAATCTGACACTGACTGAGTCAAATCTCTTAAGCCCCTTGCTCACTTTTCTTATTGAAAAATGAGAATAGTGATATTTACCTACAAAAGGATGTTTGTACAATCTTATATAAATATTATTAAGACCAATCAACTCTGCTTTTCCTAGTGCCAACCATACATGCAGGCCCTAATTCAAAACCCAAACATGCAGCTCTTGATCCAAAGACAATAGAAGCTTTTTCAGTGATTTCATTCACAATTGGATCAGGCTCTTAATCTTCTCATTTATGATATTCTCATTTCCTGCCATCAGCAGCTTTTTTTTCAATTTCACATTGTTATTTTTGACAAACAGCAGCTTCTTGATATTTCACAAGCAACTGGATATGTGAAATTATTTCACCCAGAAGGGTTGTAGATGCCTCAGCAGGCACACTTTGATGAAAATAATGACATTATTATAATTACTTTCATCCTGAAGTTTCTAAACCACTTGACAAACTCAGCGATTGTAGACTCCTTCAACCAGGTCTGAACCAAACATCCCCATTCTGAGCCTGTGACCTTACAGAACAAGGAGGGGAAATAAAGAATAAATTCTCAATGGAAATGGCAAGTGGGCTTTCTTGGGAGATATAGTGAAATGTAGGAAATAAACCAAGGTCCTAATGCTCATCCTTTGCCTAATCTGTGGAGAGTTTTACATGAATCACCATGTCACTATCCACAGCACAACGCCCCCAGCACTCCGCTGGGACAATGGGACCAGTACTGACTCAGAGGGAAGCCCACTCCCTACTGAGTCACCCATACCCCTCACTGCAGAGCAGCATTTTCCACTCTTATGTGCCTAATTCACTGACTACGACTCATCTGCAAGTGAGTGTTTGTGTCTACATACTGATGCAGCTGTTAGCATGGAACCCATTCTTTACTCCATAATAACCACCCCAGATAACCTCTAGTCCACTTGCAATTTCCTCTAAAAATCACTTGACTTTCCCCTGCCCTCAGCTGTTGTGTGTGTGTACAATCCACACAAGTAAAGTAATCTGAACCAATTCCTCTCTCTGTTGATGAAATCCTCCTACCACCAAGCACCCAGTCCAGCCCCCACCCACCTGCCAAAATCTGCTGATTCAAAGGATCCTGACCCGTGCAGTCCCTGAAACACCTGCACTTTCCATGTATCATCATCAATACACCTAGAACCAAGGCAGTGCCATGCCATTAGAGTTAATGGGCCAGAAGGCGAATGTACAACGGGTGATACTATTCTAATGGATTATAAACTAGAGCTATCTGAACGGAGCTTATCAAGATAAGGGCTCTCTGCTCGGTAAAGTGCTAAAGTGTGTAGTGACATTCACACCATCTCCGCACAATACATTTGTTCCTTTCACATTTGAGAAGACTGGAATCAAGCCAGCTGTTGACTCTGTCTGAAATGGCAAGGGCAAAGGAACAAGTTGCCTGTGTGTTTAAAGGACATTTGCAAGGTCTAATTTGTGTTAGGCATTCAAAAAGACTGATTGTACCTGAACTGAAAGGTGTTGAATCTCACCACAGCCACATACACACACCACACACTCATTCCATTCCACATACACCACACAACCACATACAGACATCACACACCGCAAGCCACACACACATTCCATTCCACATACACCACAGACCACACACAGCTGTCCCCCAACACATTCTGCTTAAGCCAAAAGTTAACATGAATTTGTTCCCATTACAAAACTAAAATACAATTGGCATAATCTGCTGTGGCCTGGTCTGGGGTGCATTGGACCAGAATGTGGTGCAGTAACAGAGATAGATGGGGAGCTTCCAAGTGGATTAACAAGGGCTACTTCAGATTCACACTGAGGTGCATTGTTAGGTAGGATGACCAGATGTCCTGTTTTTAAAGGGACAGAACTGTAATTAAGCCCTCCGGCAAGTGTCCTGACTTTTTTTTTTTAAATGGGCAAATTGTCCCTTTTTTCTGCTCTCCCATCATTATTGGCAGGTCCTGCTGCGAGCCAGGTACCTGCTTTCCAGTCAGCCACCCATTCGTGTTGGGGGAAGGTCCAGTAGCCAATGAGAGAGATGGGCGTGCAGGGCAAAGATGCAGCCACTCCCACGCTTGTCCATCAGCACAACCCCTGCTATATGGGGGCTCTCAGCAGGCAGGGCTGTGTCCACTGGCCATTTCCAGCCGGCACTGGCTGCACACTGCAAGCTGTAGTGATTGGTTAGTGCAGACAGGCAGCAGGTGGTGGCTGGTTACATGTCACCTCTGCTGCCCACCCATCAGCCCTTTATGTGCTCCCCCTCTCACTATTCTTTCCCTGCATTGCCCCTTCCTCCCTCCCACCCCCAGTCCCGCTGTTCCTCCATATCCTCCCTACCAGTGCACACCCCACTCCCAGCGTGGTGCAGAGAACAGTCAGAGTGCTCAGCTTACCAACAGCCTGGCCAGCAGGTTTCTTTCTTCCCTCACTGCCTCTGGCTAGGCCGGCATCCCAGGAAAGCCAAGGAATTCTCCAGCCTGGGGCACTGGCCCAGAGGAGCTGAGCCCTGCATGTGCACACACAGCACTGGTACATTGCCTCTCTGCCTCTCAGCTAAGCTCTAGAGTGGTGGGGGAGAAGCAATTTCCAACCTACGTGCACTCTGAACATGCAGGCTCTACAGTAGCCCCCTGGACAGGTACTTAGCACCCTCTTTGCCTGCACCTCGCCCTGTATCCTGGGAACATGAGGCTGCTCTCATGCTGAGCCACCTCTCTGGCCAGGTTCATTGACTCCTCTGCAGTCCAGTCTCCTGGGCCCTGGTGCATTTAGCCCCTTCCTGCCTGTTCTGTAGCTGGCGTAAGAAGGTGGCTGGATTATGTTGGTGGCTAGCAGGACCCTAGAGGTGTGAGTGCCTTTGGCAGAGACAAGCTGCTCCCAGCCACAAAGGAGCGGGAAGGGGGAAAAAGAGAAGAGCTCTGCGAAGACATGGGTCAGATCACCCCTTCCCTTCTCCTTCTCTGTGGCTGGAAGCAGCTCCTGTCCTTTCCCTCCACACAGTCCCTGCCAAAGCCCATGCTGCCATGTCTACACGTCTGTTGTTACCCAAGCCAGCTAGATTGAAGCTTGCTACAGTAACACCACGTAACTGTACCTTGTGTGTGATAGAGACTCTGCTAGCTGTGAGGTATCAGATTCCTGAGCCACCTTTTTTGCAGTCTCTTTGGAACATGACATTGAGTTTTCTTCTCTTCTTTTGGCTCCATTAGCAGTGTTGTGGCTGGAGGGGTGTCTCAGTGGGCACAGTGGATATGGCAAGAATAGGGCACATTTCCTGTTCTCCTTTGGGACAGTGTTCTGGAGTCATGGGCCTGTTGTTAAGAAGTAGCTGCCTCTTGCTCCCTTGAGTCTGGGTTTCAATAAGCA
This sequence comes from Pelochelys cantorii, assembly GCA_032595735.1. Lineage (NCBI taxonomy): Eukaryota > Metazoa > Chordata > Testudines > Trionychidae > Pelochelys > Pelochelys cantorii. The sequence goes on from CM064326.1 coordinate 214,187,498, forward strand.
TAGGGCACTGGATGATGTAAGTGCTTTGCACCATTCCTGAAGGAAAGATGGTTTGGGAGATAATGTGGGCCCAGCTCATTAAGGACTTTGTGATAATCCTCTGCACATATTTCTAGGCATGTAAATGCCAAGGAGAGAGGGGGGTTGTGTAGGGCAGTACAAAAAGACTATGATTAGGAGTAAAGAAGTGGGATTAAGAAAAAAGGGACCATGAATATCAGGAAATATAGGGCACCTATATCCCATAATGATGATGTAAATTGAATGATAGATAGATTAGATAATTTGGTAACAGTAGCATCCATTCAGTGGTCCCCAACGTGGTGCCATTTCTGTGCGCCCGCTGAGTGATTGGGGCCGGCCCCACCCCCGGGCACGTGGGCGGTGCCAGCTCCTGGGCGTGCAGCGTATGGGCGGCCCCACCCCTGGGTGCACAGCACAAGGGCTGTGCCGGCCCCGGGCGCATGGCACAGGGGCAGCGCCGGCCCCAGGCGTGTGGCACAGGGGCGGCGCCGGCCCCGGGCGCACGGTGTATGGGCTGTGCTGGCCCCTGGGCACGCGGCACAGGAGCAGCGCCGGCCCCGGGCATGCAGCGCGTGGGCTGTTCTGGCCCCGGGCGTGTGGCGTATCGGCATCCCCGCCCCGGGCACGTGGCACAGGAGCGGTGCCGGACCCGGGCGTGTGGCGTATGGGCAGCCCCACCCCTGGGCGTGCAGCACAGGAGCGGTGCCGGCCCCGGGAGTGCGACGCATGGGTGTCGCCAGCACTGGGCATGCGGCGTATGGGTGGCCCTGCCCCCAGGCATGTGCGCGGTCCCGCCCCCGGGCGTGTGCGCAGCTTCGCCCCCGGGTGCCCGGCGCGTGAGTGACCCCGCCCCCGGGCGCCCAGCAGCCCCAAAAGGTTGGGGACCACTGGATTAGACCCAGGAGAAGGGGTTATACCACAATTGCCTCAATCATTGAAAACTAAAATCAAGTCATTGTCCCTGGTGACTAGACTGTAGGGAACAATCCTGCCCTGGGGAGTAGTGAGAGACATGCATAAGGTGTCACTTAATACTAGGGGGGGGCGAATCTCCTTCCCATCTAAAAGATCCCTTGAAATGCATGTGATACTCCACTCACTTTGATGAGTGCTGAGAATCACTGTTTTGCTATTTTCAATGGACTGATGCCCTAAAATAGAAAAACAGCTTCTTCAGGGATGTCACCACAAGTCTAATCAACACGGATGAGTGTGGATTTAATGCCAGCTGCTCAGACTCAGAACTGTGTAATGTATTCAGAAGGGCTTATCTCATTACTGCACATCATAGACACAAGGAAATAACTACCCCAAAGGTCAGTCCTTTCTTCCAATACAATTAACATCCATCCATCATTATATTTTTCTAGCAGCAAAAACTTAAACCATTGGTGTTTGGTGAACAATTTGTGCCTGATTTAATTCATAACGTATAATTCTTCACGTACACATCAAGAGGATTATAGTATTCATCTGGAAAAACAGTGACTCAAAAACTGATTTCCTGAAGTGATGTAATCAAATTATAAGCTCTGGGGAGGTTTTGTGGGACAGGCTAATACTGTCATTGGCCAGTGATGCACATATACAGACCTGCACCAGGGGATTCCTCTGAGCTCATAGTTGAAAGCTTACTCTGCTCATCTGCAAGAGGTTCAAGATGCTGCTTGTGGCCACTTTGTTGGTCCTACTTGCAGGTAAGTCTGTAGAACTGTAATGCTCTAGTTGATTCTCAAAGTGAATGTTAGCATCTTGTTAGCTGCTAGATTGGGAGCTCTGGGGAATGAAGCCCTCTTTTTGTTCATAAAAGGGTATGGCTTGGATAGTTGCAACACAAGTGTTCCCATGTCCGTGTGCCCCTGCTCTACCCTGGACAGTGCATTTCCAGGAGTAAGAAGCAAATATTGTTTATCTGCTGGGCTTGGGGGTTGTGGCATTTGCACTTATCCATCAGGAAATGGACTGAAACCATCACACTTAATTTACTCTACCCAAGAAGAGGAAATAACTTCTAGTCATTATTTGACATAGGACAAGACTGCAACAGGCACAAAACATCTAACCGAATTATTATTTAAAGAAATGAATAAGCGGTAGGTGCTGTAGGCTGGGAGAGGCTATGCCTCTCCAAACATCCAGGAGTGGCTCTTCCCATGCTCTGTTGCCAGCCCCTCCACCCCACTTCTATTCAGCACGACTCCCCCAGCCAATAGTTCATTTTTTTGGAGAATGTTGGGGATAACTTCTTGGTACAAGTGATGAAGGATCCGACCAGGGGCCGTGCGCAGCTTGACCTTCTGCTCACAAACAGGGAGGAACTAACAGGGGAAGTAGAGGTGGGTGACAACCTGGGAAGCAGTGATCATGAGATGGTAGATTTCAGGATCCTGACCAAAGGAAGAAAAGAGAGTAGTAAAATACATACCTTGGACTTCAGAAAAGCAGATTTTGACTCCCTCAGAGACCTGATGGGCAGAATCCCCTGGGATGCTAACATGAAGGGGAAAGGAGTTCAGGACAGCTGGCAGTATTTTAAAGAAGCCTTACTGAAGGCACAGAAAGAAACCATCCCGATGCATAGCAAGAGAGGCAAACGTGGTAGGAGACCGGATTGGCTTACAGGGGAAATCCTTGGTGAACTTAAGCACAAAAAGGAAGCTTACAAAAAGTGGAAACTTGGACAAATGACCAGGGAGGGGTTTAAATGGATAGCTCGAGAATGCCGGGGGGTTATCAGCAAGGCAAAAGTGCAAATGGAATTGAGACTGGCTAAGGATGTGAAGGATAACAAGAAAGGATTCTACAGGCATGTTAACAAGAAGAAGGTGATCAGAGAGGGTGTGCGGCCCCTACTGGATGAAGGAGGTAACCTAGTGACAGATGATGTGGGGAAAGCTGAAGTACTCAATGCTTTCTTTGCCTCTGTATTCACGGACAAGGTGGGCTCCTGGACTAATGCGCTAAGTGACGCAAGATGGGATGAAGATCGACAGCCCTTAGTGGGTAAAGAACAGGTTAGAAACTATTTAGAACAGCTAAACGTACACAAATCCATGGGTCCGGACTTAATGCATCCAAGGGTACTGAGGGAGTTGGCAAATGTCATTAAGGAGCCTTTGGCCATTATCTTTGAAAAGTCGTGGAGATCGGGAGAGATCCCGGATGATTGGAAAAAGGCAAATGTAGTGCCCATCTTCAAAAAAGGCAAGAAGGACGATCCAGGGAATTATAGGCCAGTCAGTCTTACATCGGTTCCTGGAAAAATCATGGAAGGGATCCTTAAGGAATCCATTTTGAGGCACTTGGAAGAGAGGAAAGTGATCAAGAATAGTCAGCATGGATTCACAAAGGGCAAGTCATGCCTGACCAATCTGATTAGCTTCTATGATGAGGTAACTGGCTCTGTGGATATGGGAAAATCAGTGGATGTGATATACCTTGACTTTAGCAAGGCTTTTGATACGGTCTCCCACAATATTCTTGCCAGCAAGTTAAGGGAATGTGGATTGGATAAATGGATGGTAAGATGGATAGAAAGCTGGCTAGAAGGCCGGGCCCAGCAGGTAGTGATCAACAGCTCGATGTCAGGATGGCGGTTGGTTTCTAGCGGACTGCCCCAAGGTTCGGTTCTGGGACCGGTTTTGTTCAATATCTTTATTAATGACCTGGATGAGGGGATGGATTGCACCCTCAGCAAGTTTGCAGATGACACTAAGCTAGAGGGCGAGGTAGATACGCTGGAGGGCAGGGATAGAGTCCAGAGTGACTTCGACAAATTGGAGGATTGGGCCACAAGAAAGCTGATGAGGTTCAACAAGGACAAATGCAGAGTCCTGCACTTGGGATGGGAGAATCCCAAGCATAGTTACAGACTGGGGACCAACCAGCTAAGTAGTAGTTCTGCAGAAAAGGACCTGGAGGTTACAGTAGATGAGAAGCTGGATATGAGCCAACAGTGTGCCCTTATAGCCAAGAAGGCTAATGGCATATTAGGTTGCATTAAGAGGAGCATTGCCAGCAGATCCAGAGATGTCATTATTCCCCTTTATTCGGCTCTGGTGAGGCCACATCTGGAGTACTGTGTCCAGTTCTGGGCCCCCCACTACAAAAAGGATGTGGACGCATTGGAGAGGGTCCAGTGGAGGGCAACCAAAATGATTAGGGGGCTGGAGCATACGACCTATGAGGAGAGGCTGAGGGAATTGGGTCTGTTTAGTCTGCAGAAGCGAAGAGTGAGGGGGGATCTGATAGCAGCCTTCAACTTCCTGAAGGGAGGTTCCAAAGAGGATGGAGGAAGGCTGTTCCCAGTAGTGACGGATGGCAGAACAAGGAGCAATGGTCTTAAGTTGTGGTGGGAGAGGTCCAGGTTGGATATTAGGAAAAACTATTTCACTAGGAGAGTGGTGAAACACTGGAATGGGTTACCTAGGGAAGTAGTGGAGTTTCCATCCCTAGTGGTATTTAAGTCTCGGCTTGACAAAGCCCTGACTGGGTTGATCTAATTGGGATTGGTCCTGCCTAGTGCAGGGGGCTGGACTTGATGACCTCCTGAGGTCTCTTTCAGCTCTATGGTTCTATGATTCTATGATTCTACGACCACTCCAATCTCCCTGTGGGGTGGCCCCGGCCTGGGCTCCACCTCCCGCTCTTTAGGTGCTCTTGGGCTGGGGAGGCTGGGCCACATCACCTGTTCTCATGTTTCTCCAGGGCTGAGGGAGGAGCTGGGGGGGCTCTGGCTTCCCTCCCAATGCCCCAGTGTTGCAGGGGCTGCAGCTGTGCTGTCTGCTCTCCTATCACTCTGAGCCAGACCACCCACTCTGGGCTTGTGGGGGAAGCTGAAGGCATTAGCCTGGGGGGATGGCTGCAGTGGGGGGCTCTGGGCCGAGGTGAATGAGTGGGCGGAGGGTGTGGGTGGGGTGAGGCCTGGGACAGAAGGGGTGAAGATGACAGCTAGGCTCCCCCAGCCAATAGTTCATGCACTACCCTCAACTGCTCATGTATTTTAAACGGCTCTGGATGAGAGGTGCATAATGGGCAAAGCTCACCCCTATTGTATAACAAGTGAGGTCTAGGTAAATGCACCAGGGATGAGTTTGGCTCAGTAACTGTACCAGACACCCAACACCCATTAAAATACATCTGCACTGCACCCACCGGACAGTTGTGTGGAGGATATGTGTAGCTCCCGGTTGCGCTGAAAACCAGGCTGTGTCCACACTGTGGTGAGTACCTACACATGGCAGTGAAAAGCTCTGGCAATGAGGAAAAGCTCCAGCAATCAGTAGCTGCTGCAGCCTTATCCTGCTGTTTCCTCTGTTGCCAGAATCTTTCACTGTATTATGGTAAGGCCCAGCAACAGGGAGGCACTGGCAGGGAAAAGGCTAGGGGGTGCTCTACCCCCCTGAAATTTGAACCTCTGAATTTCACACCCGAAGTCTGCTCAAGACCTTTGTCTGGGGCCAGGGCATATGCTTTAACTGCAACAGAGCAGAGTGATTAAGATAATAAAGGGCTTGTCATTCAAGTAATTGAAGGATGTTAGATGATCATGAAAACATTTCCAGGTACTCCACTTCAAAGATAGGAAACAAAGGGTAGAAATAAACAGTGCTCCAGGCGGGTAGGTATTGAGACCAGGGCTGTTCAGCTTATTCAAAAATGATCTTGGAAAAGGGGTAAATAGTGGGGTGGCAAAACTTGCAGATGATACAAAATGACTCAAAATAGTTAAGTCCAAAACTGACTGCAAAGAGTTACAAAAGGATCTCACCAAACTGGGTGATTGAGCAACACAGTGGCAGGTGGATACACATGGAAAAATATAATTCCAATTATATATACAAAAATGATGGGGTTTACATTAGCTGTTATCACTCAAGAAAAAGATCTTGGAATCATTGTGAAGAGTGCCCTGAAAACATCTGCTCAATGTGCAGTGGCAGTCTAAAAAGCTAACAGAACATTTGGAATCCTAAGGAAAGGATCTTGAATACTGCTTGCATATGTGGTCACCCCATCTAAAAAAGATATATTGGAATTGGAAAAAGTACAGAAAAAGGCAGCAGAAATGATTCAGGGTAAGGAACAGCTTCTATAGGAGGAGAGATTAACAAGACTTTGTGTATGTCTACACTACACAGTTAATTCGAAATAACAGCCGTTATTTCGAATTAACTTTAATAGCGTCTACACATACAAACCACTATTTTGAAATAAATTCGAAATAGTGGAGCCCTTATTTTGAATTTAGTAAACCTCATTCTACGAGGAATAACACCAAATTCGAAATAGCTAATTTGAAATAAGTGCTGTGTAGTCACTTATTTCGAATTAGGGGGCCTCCAGCCCTTCCCAGGGAGCCCTGGTGGCCACTCTGGGCACAACCAGGAAAACTCGTCTGCTCCCCGGCAGCCCCAGAGCTCTTAAAGGGGCAGACTCTGGCCACAGTGCCCGTGCCAGTTGCCAGCCTGCCAGCACACAGCCAGCAGACCATGCACCTGGCACAGGATGAGCCAGCAACCTGCTGCCACCCAGCCCTCCACCGCTCCCCAGGACCAGGCTGGCGGCTCTCAGGAGTCTGCCAGGAGCTGCAAAAGGCGGGCGCCTTCCTGGTCTAGTGCGGAGATTGTGGGCCTCATTGAGGTTTGCGGGGAGGCCTCCAATGCCCATGATCTCCACACTAGGCGCAGGAATGAGGCCGTCTACAGCCGTATGGCTGCCAGCCTGGCCACCAGAGGCCACATGCGCAATCAGGAGCAGGTGCGGAGTAAAATAAAGGAGCTGCGGCAGGCCTATGCCAGGGCCTCCCAACCAGGGGCTGACACGGAGGCCTGCCTGCACTATGAGGCCCTGGACTGCATCCTGGGGGGTCAGATGGTCCGTGCCCCCCTGGTGGTCATTGACCCCGGGGCAGAGGGCCCTGCCCCGACACAGGGGAAGAGGAGGACGAAGGCAGCCAGGAGCCTGCAGGGAGGGTGTCCTGCACCCAGGACCCCCGAGCCGAACCGGAGAGCCTGTCAGCAGCCTCATCCAAGGCCGGGGAGGCCTCCACATGTGAGTGCCATCACGGTCCCCTTATGTGGGGCGGGGGGAGAGGGGGAGCCCAGGGACCGTGCGCGTGGGCCTTGCCGACCACGGAACAGGCGGCAACCTGTGCATCTGCCGTGCCAGCCAGGACATGTGGCCCCAGCTGGGTGCCATGCAGGGGCCCTGGCCTGTTCCCCACACGCGTCTACGCATGAAGGCACATGACAGGCTCCTGACCCTGGGGAGAGACACTGCACACTGCCCTCTCTCCAGACGCCCCCTCTACACAGAGGCAGGGCACATCTCCCCTCCCCCCCACACACACCACACTATGGGCAGCCCAGGGGCTGGGGTGCAGTCCTGGGCCAGCTCACACTCCCGGGGATAGCAGGACGTGATGGTGCGGAGACGTGCCGTCCTCGCCTTGCAGAGGGGGGCTGGGTTTCACCCACTGTGTCCCCAGGGAGAACTGACCACTTCTCTTGTTTCACCACAGCCGCAGCACCTGCAAGTGCAGGACACGCCACCCCACCTGGACAATCCACCTGCACCCGGGCCAGCAGGCGCACCCACAACCAGGAGGAGTTCCAGAGGCAGCAGCTGCGGTTGCAGGGACGGCGGGTCCACAGCCAGGAGCAGTGGGTGCAAGAGGACCTTCAGCTGCGGCGGGAGAGCTTGCGGGAGGTGTGGGAGCAGGGCCGTGCCCTCCGCGAGCACCTGCAGGCCCTGGCAGACCGATTGCTGCCTCCTGCTGCTCCAGGCCCTGCGGCCGCCCCAGCTATCGCTCCTCCTCCCACCCCTGCTCCCCCTCCCATTTCTTCCGCCCCCCCCCCGTCCCTCCTGCCCCACCCTCCATACCCACTCCCCCCGGGAACGCCGAGGCCCCCACACCCGCAGTGTTGCGAGACGGGAGGGCTGGCAAGACCCCCAACCCTGAGCTTCCCCTCCCCCTTCCTCCCCTCGCCTCCCCCTTCCAGCTCCCTCCTCCCAGGTTTCCCCCCTCCTCTCTCCCACCCTCATTTCCCCCTCCCCCCACCCCAGTTATGTTAAATAAAGAGATTTTTTTTGTGGCAACACAGGTGTTTTTATTGTATATCAGAAAGGGGGGGTTAGGAAGGGGAAGGAGATGGGGATGGAATGTAAGGCACAAGACCCCAGTGGGGCATGCCAGGGGGACTTCAGTCCTCATCCGCCTGGAAGCTCTCCCGCAGGGCTTCCCGGATGCGGACAGCCCCCCGAAGGGCCTCCGGGCTGGCAGCCATGTGGGGCTGTGAGTACTGGCCAGCCATGCGGTCAGCCTCTGCCATCCAGGCGGGCAGGAAAGCCTCCCCCTTCCTCTCACACAAATTGTGGAGTACACAGCATGCTGCCACCACGTGCAGAATATTGTGCTGGGAGAGGTCAAGGCGGGTGAGGAGGCATCTAAATCAGGCTTTCAGTCGGCCGAAGGCCCCCTCGACCACAATGTGGACCCTGCTGAGCCTGGCATTGAAGGCCTGCCAGGAGGGACTGAGGTGTCCCGTGTAGGGCTTCATCAGCCAGAGCTGTAGGGGGTAGGCTGCATCCCCCACCAGGCACACTGGCATGTCCACGTCCCCGACCCTGATGTGGCGGTCGGGGAAGAAAGTCCCGGCGTGCAGCCTCTGGCACACGGAGGAGTTGCGGTACACCCGCGTGTCGTGTGCCTTGCCGGACCAGTCCACATTGATGTCTGTGAACTGGCCCCGGTGGTCAGACACGGGCTGCAGGATCATGGAGAAGTACCCCTTCCTGTTGATGTAGAGGGAGGCCTGGTGGTCCGGGGCACAGATGGGGATGGGCATCCCGTCGACTGCCCCCCCCCCGCAGTTGGGGAACCCCAGGGCGCCGAATCCCTGGATGACCGTGTCCAGGCAGGGCCGGCCCGAGCCCTTTTGGCGCCCTGGGCCCGGGCACGCGGCGTGGCTCCCGGGCGCACGGCGCATGCGTGGGCCAGCCACGGCCGCTGGCGCGCAGCCTGGAGCCCGCCCCCACAGCGCATGGCGCATGCGCTGCCCAGCCCAGCCCAGCCATGGCGCACACGCCAGGCCGTGCAGGGCCCTGCGGCTGTGGGGGGAAGGGCGCTGCTGGGCCGGCACCGCGGGGCCAGCGCTGCGGGAGCTGGGTGCGCGGCACCTGATGGCAGCTGTAAGGGACACCGCGCGCCCCTTACAGCTGCCATCAGGCGCCCCCCATCGGTTGGTGCCCTGGGCAGCTGCCCGGCTCGCCCATGCCTCAGTCCGGCCCTGCGTCCAGGTCAGTGAGGCAGACGACTCTGCGGAGCAGCACCCTGTTGATGGCCTTGACCACCTGCAGAGAGACACACAAAACTGAGGGTCACTAGAGTGCCCGGGTGGCTGGGAGTGTTCATGCCCCGCCACTGCCCCGTGCCCCACTCCCAGGAACAACCCCTGCTGCAATCCTGGCCACCGCGGGTGGTCTGTAGTGCGGCTGGGACAGACCGAACTCTCCTGGGGAGGGCACTTACACCGCCTCCCCCCTGTTTTCCCTGGGGCAGCCCATGTCCTCCTTGCAGCCCCCCCTCCTTGCCCAGTGGCTGGTGAGTTCCGTACCTGCATGAGCACTGCTCCGACAGTGGATCTCCCCACGCCGAACTGGTTGCTGATGGATCGGTAGCTATCCAGCGTGGAGAGTTTCCAGAGGGCGATGGCCACCCACTTGTGGAGGGGAATGGCGGGCCTCATGTGTGTGTCCCGTCACCACAGAGCAGGGGCGAGCCACTCGCAGAGCTCCAGGAAAGTGTCCTTCTTCATCCTGAAGTTCTGGATCCACTGTTGGTCTCCCCAGCGCTCCAGGACGATGTGGTCCCACCAGTCGCTGCTGGTGTCCAGACACCAGATGCAGCGGGGCACGCTGGCGTCCGGGCGCCGCTCCTCCAGGGCCCCCGGGGGGGGGCAGGGGGAGGGCCAGGGGGCTGGCCTGTAGCAGAAGGTGCCAGGCAGCCTCCAGCAATTGCTGCCAGGCTTGCAGCAAGATGTTCAACATTAGCACCAGAGTGCCCGGGGCGGCTCTGGCTCCATGGTGCCGAGTGCTGCAGTGTCCCAAATGAGAGCGACCAAAGCAGGCGGAGAGGAAAACGCTTTGCTGTCCCTCGGCGAGGTAGGCAAGCAAGCGGGAAAGCTGAGAACCGCTCAACTACTGACCTGATGCCCTGCTGGAACTGGTTTCAGCTGCCCTTAAATGTAATCCAGCGTCCAATCAGTGTGGACGCGCTATTTCAAAATAGCAAAACGCTATTTCGAATTAGATTTTGTGTCTAGATGCGTTATTTCGAATTAGCTTGTTTCGAATTAACTAATTCGAAATAAGTTAATTCAAAATAGCGCTGTAGTGTAGACATACCTCGGGACTTTTCAGCTTGGAAAAGAAAAGACTAAAGGGTGGGGAGATATGTTAGGGTATGTCTACACTACAGCGTTATTTCAAAATATCTTATTTCAAAATCGCTTATTTTGAAATAATGTGTCTAGACACAAAATGCATTTCGAAATAGTGTTTTGCTATTTTGAAATAGCACGTCCACACTGAGTGGACACTGAATCGCATTTAAGGCAGGCCGGAGCCACATTTGGCAGGGCATCAGGTCAGGAGTTACTTTGTGTGGCTGCTGCCTGAGGCTATCTGAGGCCTGTGCTTAAAGGGACCACTCCCTCCCCCCCCCCCTCCCCGGCGGACAGCCGGTTCTCAGCTTCCCCTGCTTGCTTGCCTACCTCGATGAGGGACAGCAAAGCATTTTGTCTCTGCGCGCTCTGGTTGCCCGCTCTCGGGACACAACAGCACTCTGCAGCATGGAGCCAGATCTGCCCCTGGGCACTCTGGTGCTTCTCGTGGATGTGTTGCTCCGAGCCTGGCTGCACTTTCTGCAGACTGTCATCAGGGAGGTCCATCGGGGGGCTGTCAGTATCCAGGAGGCTCTGCGGGAGACCTTCCACCCTGAGGAGCACTAAGAGCCTCCCTGGTCTGCCCCACTGGGGGCTTCTGCCTCATTCCTCCACTTACCCCTCCCTAGCCTTCCTCCCTGATGTCAAATAAAATACATGTATTTTCATGAACACAAACTCTTTCTATTTAACAAAAGTGGGGGGGGGGATGAAACTCTGGTGAGACTGGGGAAAGGAGGCAGGAGAGGGGAGGAGAGAGGGTAGGAGAGGGGAGAGGGAAACCTGGGAGGAGGGAGCTGGAAGGGGAAAGCAAGGGGAAGACGGGGGAGGGGAATCTCAGAGATCAGGGTTGGGGGGTCTCGCCGGACCAACTTGACTTTCATACAAACCTGCTCCTGGGTTCGCATGTGGCCTTTGGTGGCCAGGCTGGCAGCTATCCTGCCATAGATGGCCGCGTTCCTCCATCTAGTGCGGAGATCATGGATGTTGGGGGCTTCCCCCGCAAACCTGAATAAGGTCATTAATCTCCACCCTGGACCAGGAAGGCGCCCGCCTTCTCCGGGCCCTGGCAGGCTCCTGGGAGCTGGCAGACTGCTCCTGGGGAGCGGTGGAGGGCTGGCTGCCTGTGGCTTGCTGGCTCATGTTTTGGGGCCACTGGGTCAGGGGCAGTGACTGCTGGCTCTGGGCTGGCAGGCTTGGAGCTGGCACAGGCACTGTGGCCAGAGTCAACCCCTTTAAGGGCTCTGGGGAGGGGAGAGGGAGAGGAGTGTTCTTGGTTGAGGCTGGAGTGGTGTCAGCCGGTGGTCAGGGCAGTGCATGTGTGTATGTTACACCCGAGTCTTCAACTGCTGAGACACAAGGCCCCATCGCAGTGCGCAGTCTAGGTGAGACTGACGGGCGCCCCGAGGAGTTTAACATCCGTGTCTTTACCGCTAGGATCGGGATCCTTTCGTGGCGGGCAGCCAACAGGCCGACAGACGCCCCAGAGTTTACAGGGAGAGCTTATTACACCTCAGATTTTGACTGCTAGGATACACGATCCCTTCGCAGCGGGCAGCCTGGGGAGGCTGAGAGATGCCCCAACGGATCTGTCCCCTGGAAGCGACACGATCCAACACTCAAGCTCTCCCTATATCTGCCCCTTATGACCGGCTGGAGTTCTTTTTAAAATTGTGCTTGGTTCTGTTACAGCAACTGAAGGAGTCAGGTCACAGCTTAAACAGTTACTATTTTATTGTTACAGGGTAAACTTAGCTGTTAAATGCTACTACTGTGTCACAGATAACACAGCCACTACAAAGGACAGGACAGAAATTACACTAATAAGTCACTTACAGGTACCATGAAACCCTTTTGGTTCTCTGAGCTCTTATTAAATGCATGCAAAATAGACACCTAGCAGGTATATATATTCTCACCCCTGCGTTCCAGACTTGGCGTGGCCAGCGTCTTTCTCTCAATCCCTCGGGAAGAAGTAGGGCGAGGTTGGGCGTCCCACAGACCTCGGGAGACAACCAATACCTGCCAGCAGGTGTAGATGATTGGAGCTCAAATGGGGTGGGCTACTAAACCCCTCTTTATACCCCTTGGGTCACGTAGGCTTCTTCCTGGTCTCAAGTGGCCAATTAGGAAAAATGGCTTTGAATGCCAAGTTTCCCAGGAAGGGTGCAAAGCATAATTCACACCTGGGAAAATGCAGACAATGGGCACCTCTGGTATGTGATGGGCGAAGATTCCTCTCCTGGGACAGTGCAGGCGTGTCAATTACTGGTACTAGCCATCAGGGCAGCAGGAGGCCCCCGGGTCGTCAGCTAGCCCATTTACTGTCTGGTTTCTGTTTATTAGAGTCAGGGACAGGCAGCACACCTGCGTTCCCAGGGCATCAAAGGCTGACTGCCTTTCTCTTGCTCTCTGGGGGGGAGGGAAACAAGATGGGGTTCATGTCTGGCTACAAGTGGCCACCAGGGCACCCTGGGAAGGCTGGAGGTCTCTTATTTCGAAATAAGTGTCTACACAGCACTTATTTCGAAATAGCTATTTCGAATTTGGTGTTATTCCTCATGGAATAAGGTTTACCAAATTCGAAATAAGCGCTCCACTATTTCGAATTTATTTTGAAATAGCGGTTTGGCTGTGTAGACGCTAGTAAAGTTATTTCGAAATAACAGCTGTTATTTCAAAATAACTTTGCTGTGTAGACATACCCTTAGAGCAGTGGTCCCCAACCTTTTGGGGCTGCCGGGCGCCCGGGGCTGGCACCTCACATGTGCCGCGTGCCCGGGGCAGAGCCGGCCCACATCATTCGGCGGGCGCATATAAATGCCCCTGCGGGTGCTATGGCGCCCACAGGCACCACATTGGGGACCACTGCCTTCGAGGTCTAGAAAATCATGAATGATGTGGACAAATTGAATAGTTCCATTGAAATCAATGAAGTTACATTAGTTTCAAACCAATATGCAAGTAGACTCAACCCAACAGCTAGGGCAAATCCCTTCCCTTTTAAAATTAGCTTATGCTGTGCTCCAAACATATAACATTGGGCAAGTTCCTCTGCACACCAATTTTGAAACATTCCTTTAGCATACCGATAGCCTCCAAGACTCCTCAGACAACATGGTCGAGGCTTACAGAACCTGATCCTGTGCTGGCAGTCAGTAGTGGAGGGTTGGTTACAAGGCAACTGTAAGATTTATTCAGAACACCAATCACAAACAGAAAATAGAGAAAAGATATCAGGCTCGATTCAAAAACAGTGTGAGCTGGCAGCACACATGCCACATCTTATAATTTAATCACAATTCTCCTGAAGTGCTGAACTGGATAATTGAATGGTCACGATGACATTTATAATTACATATGCTAATCATAACAGTTGTGCTTGCCTTTCACACAAGTAACCTTGATGAAATCAATGGGAATACTTGTGTGCATAGGATATGGCTCCAAAATACTAATCTTCGCTTCTGCAGCCCCTTTGACCCTTGATGTCACAGCACCACACAAACGTGAATTCATTTAAGCCTCAAGCCTTCCCTGTGAGAGGAACAGGTAAAGGAACCAATCACTTTCTAAATGTAGCTTTCTCTGGGGAACACTTCAATGGCCGGACAAGAAAAAATGAAGAACAATGCCACGTCTGACTGAAATTGTAGGCAGAATTTGTTTTGGCAGAACCTAATGATGTTGATTTGCATTTGGCTATGACTACTCTTGAGAACATTGCTGTTGAACCCTATAGGTGTGTCTAGACTGCAGGGTTTTGTCGACAAAAGTGGACTTTTGTTGACAAAACTATACCTGCGTCTACACTACCGCCAAGTTCTGTCGACAGTAAGTCAACAGAACGTGGCAGTTTTGTCGATGGCGGTAAACCTCATTCTACGAGGAATAACGCCTTTTTTCAACAGATTTATGTCAAAAAAAGGCACTATTGCATCCACACTGTGCTTTTTCAAAAGAGAGCGTCTAGACTCTCTGGCAAAAAAGCAGCTTGCTTTGTCAACAGAACTGGCTATAGTCTAGACACTCTTTTTCGACAGAGGCTTTGTCGACAGTATCTGTCGACAAAGCCTCTGTTGAAAAAAACCTGTAGTCTAGACTTACCCTATATGTCCACCCTCTATATAGATCCTGAGTTTTAGCTCTCCTGAAAGACAGAAAGCACATGGGGTCACCTTGCCATTGGTTCAGTACTGGCTCAGAGGGAGGAATGGTCCTTTCTTCTTCAAATGATTGCTCATGTCCATTCCATGTCAGTGTGCACACATTAAGTACATGCGTTGCCGGAAGATTTTCCCTTAGCAGTATCCTTTGGGCCAGCAGGAAAGCTCCCTGGAATGGTGCACCTGCTGGCCCTCCACCCTCTCAGTTCCTTCTTGCCACTCATGACAGTCATTGGAACCTGCTTTAGCTCTTGCTCTGCAAGCACCTCTTAGCAGTTGTTACCTAGTGTTCAAGTTCTTTGTTGAAGTTTTCACAGTTCATTGTTCTTATATAGTTTCTTAAGTAGTTGTTAAGTGTTTTGTTTCTGGCTAAGTAATCAAGTGCAGGACTCACTTCCTGTCCCTGGTGCGCCAGGCGGAGCATGCCCAGGCCCCAAGGCTTCAAGCCCTGTGAGAAGTACCAAAGCCTGTGAGAAGTACCATGTCCTGTGGAGACCCGCACTCTGCCTGCCTTAAGTGCCTTGGTGAGACCCATTTGTCTGAGGCCTGTAAAATCTGCAAGGCCGTCAAGCCACATACCAAGCAGGAAAGAGAATCTCTCTTGAAGATTATTCTTATGGAGGAGGCTTTGTGCCTGACACCAGCGTCCGACCTGGCTCCAGCAACCCAGAGTGCACCGACATAGGAGCGGGAAGCACCCAGCCACTCGTGCACCGACATAGGAGCGGGAAGCACCCAGCCACTCATGCACCTTCTTGGCACCAGTGCCCCAGAAGAGGAGGAGACCTAGCAGGGGCAGGTGTCCCTCAAGCCATGTGTCTTCCATGCACCCTCAAGTGGGGCATGCAGCACCATTGAGCACTGCACCTGAACCACCGTGGTCAAGCCAGCAGCACTCCAGCCCATGCCAAGACTCCAACCCGGGGGGGACTTCCTGGAGCCCTCCACTCTGGAGGCAGCAAGAGACTTGATTGAGCTGTCCTCTTCCCCAACCCCAGTACCGGGTCCAGTCAAGGAGCACGAGCCAGGACGGCACTGATCAATGGCCCCAGCACCTAGCACCCCGGGCCCAGAAGTGAGAGGACATCACTACTCCACCCCAGCACCTGCAACTTCAATCCTGGTACCAGGTGCGGCACTGCCCTCAGCCTCAGCACCGGCTGCAGCCTTCACCCCTGCCCATGCACCAGCACTGGAACCAGCAAGAGTACAGGGTCCTTGGACGGTACCAACAGCGGTACCGAGTTCTGCAGCTGCTGGTCCCACCCCACTGGGCGCACCGACACCAGTACTGGCCATGCCCCTTACTCTTCCTCTGCACTGGGGCAAGCCAGAGTAGATGTCTCAGAACACCCAAGTAGAGAGATTGCCAGCTGTGACCGCAGCCGCACCACCCTGGTCAACTTTGGGCTACTTGACCGACTCAGAGGCAGAGTCAGTATGGTCATCCAGGGGCTCCAGTTCCAGGTCCCGGCACCGGTCACAGTACCGTAGCGCCTCCAAGTACCACCAGCAGTAGCAACAATGGGCCCGGTGCCAGTGCTACAGCAGTCCTGGCCCCCACAAATGCAGGCCCCAGCTCAGAGGCCCTTTTGGACTCCCTGGGCTTACCACCAGAGTCAGGGTGCAGGCCCCTCTAGATCAGGAGTCAGTCTTCTCTGGGCCTAGGGCACCTCCTTTGGCAATCACACTGTCTTGATTCCCGACATCGGGGCAGTCCCTTCCCCCAGGCCAGGCCTCCCCGAGAGCTCCCTCAGAGAGAGGGGGCCCTGTTGCTCACCCCCCCGCACCGTGGCCTCATCTGTGGCCTCTCAAGCCCCATCATAAGCCCATGATCCTGCAGGGATGGGCATGAAAGGGTCCTTGTCCTCCTTACCAGATGAAGCACTCAGTGAGTCTCACCCCTCCATGCCTTCCATGGACTCGAGGTCCCACCAGGAACTCCTTCGTTGCCTGGCCCAGAGTCTGGGGGGTCAGGGGGAGAGGGTGTTGGAGGATTTGGACCCCAGGGTTGATATCTTACAGCCCAACCCCCCTACCAGAGTGGCTTTACCAATCAACAAGACTGTGGCCAAAATAAACAAAGACTCTCTGGCAAACCCCGGCCTCTATCCCACCTATGGACAGGAAACTCTGTTACAGTCCTAGCCTTCACAGCCTCCTCTGGCAAGGAGTTCCACAGTCTGCAGTGGCTCTTTAATTAACCAAACACTCAACACCCAAAAATCAAAGTTAGATAGCATGGGGTCCTGATCCAAAGCTCAATTGTCCAAGACCTGTGGATCCTGCCGACTATGCCGCTGTGACAGACCGGGCCGGGTCGGGGCATAGGTGAGGACATCCACTCAGGGCGAATTGCTCAAACTCAGGGCTCCTTACAGCCCCTGACTGGAGACCTTTCCCAAATAGGGCACAAGCCAGTCACACCGAGCAAAACCCCTCAGGCACCACAGCTCTCCCTGTGCCACAATCAGCCCCGGGCCTAACACACAGGTGAGAGGTTATAGAACCCAATCCCACCTACCCCAAAGAACCAGCCACAAATCCCCAGTCAATTTACACTTCGGATCTTAACCACATGTTCACTCTGAGCCGATCCTTTAGAATCTAAAATCTAAGGCTGCATCTAGACTGGCATGATTTTGCGAAAATGCTTTTAATGGAAAAGTTTTTCCGTTAAAAGCATTTCCGCAAAAGAGCGTCTAGATTGGCACGGGTGCCTTTGCGCAAAAGCATCTGTGGCCAGTCTAGACGCAATTTTGCGCAAGAAAGCCCCGATCGCCATTTTCGCCATCGGGGCTTTTTTGCGCAAAACAGTTCTTCCCTGTCTACACTGGCCCTCTTGCGCAAGTATTCTTGCGCAAGAGGGCTTATCCCTGAGCGGGAGCATCATAGTATTTGCGCAAGAACACTGACAGTCTTACATTAGATCGTCAGTGTTCTTGTGCAAATTCAAGCGGCCAGCGTAGACAGCTGGCAAGTTTTTGCGCAAAAGCGGCCAGTCTAGATGCACCCTAAAGGTTTATTAATAAAAGAAAGAAGAATGAGAGTAATGTTGTTAAGGAAAATACATTACATGCATCAAATCACCCAGTTCTCGATGCAGGCTCTTAGCAGAGATGTTATTGTAGCACCCCCTCTCCAACCGGCTACCTTCTTTAATGCCAATCTGCTTACAGGTTTTGATGGACAGATCTGGGTTCTTCTGGATCCTGCCACGCACTCAGCAGGTTGTATCTACCTTATTTTTTCCTATGAATTTATTTGGTGGTGCCTTCACCCCCCTCACTCCTTCCTGGCAGGGTCACCAGGGCAGCTTGGGAAGAAAATTCTAACTACAGGGTAATCTCCACTTACTTACCAGATAGTTGGAGACTTCCAAGAAATAACACAAACACATACAGTATATTCAACACAATAGTTATATTAAACAGGAGACAAATATAACAGGGTAAAACACTATTTTTAGGTTCACTGGTGCCCACACTGCTAATACCCGTGACTTTCCCCAATTACGTGACTTGATGTAGCAAATGTAAGATTAATGTCCCATTGGTATGCGTACTTTGTTGGGGCCCTTGATGACCTATGACCACAAAATTCTTCTCTGCAGTGGTTTAGCAGTGTGGCTGACTGGGTTCAGTACAGCCCAAAGAACTCACAAGTGGGAGAAGGTGGTAAATCCCTCCACAGGTTTAATATGCAGCAGGTTATAAAATCCCCAAACCCTTACTCCCTGGCTTGAGGTCACAGTTCAGGGAGTAGGGGGTCCCCAAAACAAATTCCCTGACTGACTAACTAAAAGATGGTGCACTCACAAACTCCATGAATGATCCTCAGGTTCAGAGATGACTCTGGACTCCTCAGTCACTGCAGAGGGCTGATCTCTGTTGGCAGGGATCCTATTCAGGCCGGAATCAGGCTGCTTCGGTCCCAGGATTTCCCCTCACCACAAAGGGGTGCAGGGCTCAAGGTGCAGATTACACAACTGTACTAAAATCCAAACTGTAGTCTCCTACCCCAGTGTCCAGACACACACACACACACACAGCAGGCAGCAGCCCAGAACTAGCAGACAGAGCAGAGCTGACCATGTGGTGACTGGTCTCACCTAGGGAGCTGGAGGGCTAACTCCGCCTGGCTGGGGAAGTTTCCCAGCAAACTCTACAAACTGGGAATCAGGAGTGGAGAAGGAAAAGCCCAGCTGAGGGATTTTGCTTTCAGGTCCCTAGAGGCCAGTTCTCAGGGGGAACCCTGCATGCAGGCCTGGGGCTTACTAGCTCCGTATACAGCCACTCCTGCCCTTGCCTTGGCTGGTTCCAGACTCACTCAAATACTGGCTTCTCCCCTCTCCTGAACTCCCTGGGAGGGGCATCTCACTCCCTATTGGTTGCCGGGCAGACTCTGAGTTTGCCTTGGCTCCCCCTCCCTAGCAGGGACAGTGTGCCTCTCCCTGAGCTGCCAGCAGACAGAGCCCCAGGAATCTAGGTAATCTCTTTGGGGGTTACATTATAAACTGCTATCTTAAAAGTCTCTGGTGTACATCCTATGTCAGGATGGGCCCACGATTCTTCCCGGCTCGCTGTTCCTCACAAGGCTGCATCTGGAATCAGCAGCAGAATTGAAGGCAAGATGGAGTCTGCCTCATGGCATTTTATATCCATCCCTGGTATCTTCCAAGCTGGAACAGGTCACATGGCCCAGTGACCTATCCATGTGTCCCAAGTCAGCAATCATGATGCTGGCTGGTTTGCAGGTCCCAGACACATTCCTTAGGCGTGTATTCACCTCTCTGAGAGCCTTGTCCCTGGAGCCTTGCTAATTAGCATAGTCACTGACTGAACATTCCTGGCACATTGCTCTGTCTCAGACAGAGAATCTTCCAGCATCAACACAGAGTCCATATTTATAACTCCACATACAGATATTATACAAGTACATGAATAACATACATAAAATCAGTAGAACATAAGCTTTCATTTGACATCTCACATGGCCCCCTTTGTACAGACTTTTGGGGCAACCCCCTCCCACGGGTACAGCAGTGACCTGTCTGATCCCCTTAAAATCCAGTAACATGACACCTCCTGGGTCTGGGGGACCGGCTCCAGGGATAGGATCATTATGTCATCCTCCTCCTCCAGCTCCGGATGACGCTCTCCTGTCTCTGCTGACTGCTGGTGCTCCTGCTGGGGTTGCTTCACTGCATGTTCTGGTAACCCAGACTCCACCAGACGCAATGGAGTCTGGGCTTCCCCACCGCCCAGAATGTGATCCAGGTCCGCATGGTAGGGACAATGGTGTGGGGCTTCCCCAGAGTGGGAGCTCTGGTCTCTGGCCTTAGCGTACCCCTGCCACAGTTCTTTGACTTTGGCCCACACTTGGTCCAGGCTGCAGGGGTGGTGCCCTCTCCTGGCTAGTCCCTGGGCCATGCGCCCATAAATGTCCACATTCATACAGTGTAACTGGAGGGCCTGCAGGGATTCCTCCTCAGACCAGAACTCAAGCAGAGTCTTGATCTCTGGCTCTGACCATGCCAGTGCCCGCCATTTGGTGCCCCTGGGTGGGTCCTCAACTGTCTCCCTGGAAGAGCCAGGGGGGTCTTGGGACTGAGACATGGCTGGGTCACACCGTGACAGGAAGAGCCATGTGGTCTGTCCAGCTTCCTGACACAAATGGCTGGCTGGGCGCCTGTGCCTTGAAAACATGGCTGCAGACAGGAACAAAAGAGGTGCAAGGAATGTAAATGGAGTGTCCACCTTTTATATCGAAATTACTGGCTCCCCTGCATCCACACACACCTTTTTTTGAAAGATCTCTTTTGAAAAAGGCGTTATTCCTGGTCAAATGAGGTTTACCGCTGTCGAAAAAACTGCTGCGTTCTTTCGATTTAATTTTGTGGCGGCAGTCTAGACGCAGGTACAGTTTTTTCGAAAAAAGGCTACTTTTTTTGAAAAAATTCTGTAGTCATGGTTTGCTAGTGAGCCAATGTTTTCTACAGAAAAAAAAGGCATTTGCTAGACTTTCTGTTAGAGAAGAAATCCCACGGGTTTCAGGAGAGGCTTGCAGTAATTTTTCAAAAATTCCTCCCCATTTCCAAAATACTGACCTATTACATCCCATCTTACCCATTTTCCTTTTACATAGCCTGCTGTTGCAGGATTGTTGCCTACAAGTCTTTGTCCACTCTGCTTTAAAATGTCTCAAATAGTGAACCGCCCATAACTCACCCTAAGTGCATATTCCACAGCGCAGTGTTCCCCAGTGCCATGGCCAGCTAAAGTGAGTTCACTGAAACCAGATGTATCAGAGTTTTATTTTTATTACTTATGTATGGTTTCTTTAGGTGCCAGTAACTTTTTCACTAAGCAAGTCACCATAGTGCTGACAGTACTGCATTCTTTTCAATTTAAATTTCCTCTTGTCATTGTTTGCTTTATTTTGCTTGTTTCTAAAAAACTTCTATTTCCTAGAACTTATGGGGAACAGTCTAGTATCAGAGGGTATGTCTACACTACAGCACTATTTCGAATTAACTTCATTCAAAATAGTTAATTCGAATTAAGCTAATTCGAAATAACGGATCTATACACAAAAACTATTTCGAACTAGCACGTCCACACTGAGAGGACCCTGAACCGAAGTTAAAGCTGGCTGGAGCCAGTGCCAGCAGGGCATCAGGTTAGGACTTAGTGTGTGGGGCTGCTGCCTGAGGCTAACTGAGCTCCGTGCTTAAAGGGATCCTACCCCCATCCCGGACAGACAGTTCTCAGGGTTCCCTGCTTGCTTGTCTACTTCGATGAGGGACAGCAAAGCAGTTCTGTCTTGGAGTGCCCTGAGTGCCCGAACTCAGGACACCACAGCACTCGGCCACATGGAGCCAGAGCTGCCCCTGGGCACGCCGGTGCATCTCGTGGGGTTGTTGCCATCAGCCCGGCTGCACTTGCTGCAGGCTGCCATCCAGGGGGTCCATCGGGGGGCTGTCAGGATCCAGGAGGCCCTGCAGGAGAGCGTCCACCACGAGGAGCCCTCAGAGCCTACCTGGTCCTCCCCACCGGGGGCTCGTGCCCCATTCCTCCCTCACGTCCTTCCACTTACCCCTCCCTAGCCCCCCTTCCTGATGTAAAATAAAAGACACGTATGTTCAAAAATAGAAACTGGTCTATTGATCTGTTTATTGAACAAAACTGTGGGGGGGGGGATGAACCTCTGGGGAGACTGGGAAAAGGAGGTGGGAGAGGGGAAGAGAGAGGGTGGAAGAGGGGAGGGGGAAACCTGGGAGGAGGGAGCTGGAAGGGGGAAGCAAGGGGAAGAAGCGGGAGGGAAAGCTCAGGGATCAGGGTTGGGGGTCTCGCTGGACCAACTTGACTTTCATGCAAACCTGCTCCTGGGTTCGCATGTGGCCTTTGGTGGCCAGGCTTGCAGCTATCCTGCCATAGACGGCCGCGTTCCTCCATCTAGTGAGGAGATCATGGACGTCGGGGGCATCCCCCCAAGCCTGAATAAGGTCCATGATCTCCACCCTGGACCAGGAAGGCGCCTGCCTTCTTCAGCCCCTGTCAGGCTCCTGGGAGCTGGCAGACTGCTCCTGGGGAGCGGTGGAGGGCTGGCTGCCAGTGGCTTACTGGCTCACGTTTTGGGGGCACTGGTTCAGGGGCCCCGGTGGCCACTGCTGGCTCTGGGCTGGCAGGCTTGGAGCTGACACAGGCACTGTGGCCAGGGTCTACCCCTTTAATGGCTCTGGGGCTGGGAGAGAGGAGAGTAAGTTTTCCTGGTTGTGCCCAGAGTGGCCACCAGGGCTCCCTGGGAAGGACTGGAGGCCCCCTTATTTCGAATTAAGTGTCTAAACAGCACTTAATTTGAAATAACTATTTCGAATTTGGCGTTACTCCTCGTAGAATGAGGTTTACCAAATTCGAATTAAGCGCTCCGCTTTTTCGAATTAATTTCGAAATAGCGGTTTGCACGTATAGACACTATTAAAGTTAATTCGAAATAACGGCTGTTATTTCGAATTAACTTTGCAGTGTAGACATACCCAGAGGCATTATATGTAGGGAAGAGACCATATCTTTTCCTCCTCGCCTCAGCTACTGAAGCAGGGATGGGCAATAATTTTTGCTCGGGGGACCACTCCAAGAATTTGGTAAGTGGTCAACGGCTACACTCTTCCATTATATTAATGGAGGAGGTGCAGGGGTCTGGGATCATAGAATCATAAAATCATAGAATCTTAGGGCTGGAAGAGACCTGAGAAGGTCATCAAGTCCAGCCCCTGCCCAAAACAGGACCAATCCCAACTAAATCAACCCAGCCAGGGCTTTGTCAAGCTGAGACTTAAAAACCTATAGGGATGGAGATTCCACCACCTCCCTAGGTAACCCCTTCCAGTGCTTCACCACCCTCCTAGTGAAATAGTTTTTCCTAATATCCAACCTAGACCTCCCCCACTGTAACTTCAGACCATAGCTCCTTGTTGTGCTGCCTGTCACTACCGCGAACAGCCTCTCTCCCTTCAGGAAGTTGAAGGCTGCTATCAAATCCTCCCTCACTCTTCTCTTCTCCAGACTAAATAAGCCCAAATCCCTCAGCCTCTCCTCGTAGGTTATGTGCCCCAGCCCGCTAATTATTTTGGTTCCCCTCCGCTAGACCCTCTCCAATGCGTCCACATCGTTCCTATAGTGGGGGACCCAGAACTGGACACAATACTCCAGATGTGCCCTCATCAGTGCCAAATAAAGGGGAAGAATAACTTCTCTAGATCTGCTGGAAACACTCCTCCTAATGCACCCCAATATGCCATTAACCTTCTTGGCTACAAAGGCACCCTGTTGACTCATATCCAACTTCCACTGTAATCCCCAGGTCCTTTTCTGCTACTTAGCCAGTCAGTCTGCAGCCTGTAACAGTGCTTGGGATTCTTCCATCCCAAGAGCAGGACTCTGCACTTGTCCTTGTTGAACCTCATCAGATTTCTTTTGGCCCAATCCTCCAATTTGTCTCAGTCACTCTGGACCCTATCTCTGCCCTCCAGCCTATCCATCTCTCCTCCTAGCTTTGTGTCATCTGCAAACTTGCTGAGGGTGCAATCCATCCCCTCATCCAGGTCATTAATAAAGATGCTTCAAGGGGTAGCCGAGTTAGTCTGTACAGGATAAACTTAAAAAACAACAAATGGTCTGGTAGTACTTTGTAGACTAACAAAACATGTAGATGGCATCATGAGCTTTCGTGGGCACAGCCCACTTCTTCAGATGACCAGAGTTTTGAGTTTAGGATGTACAGACCATAATAAAGATATTGAACAAAACCAGTCCTAGAACTGATCCTTGGGGTACTCCACTTGAAACCAACCACCAACCAGATGTTGAGCCGTTGATCACTACCCATTGGGCCCAACAAACTAGCCAGCTTTCTATCCACCTTACAGTCCTTTTATCCAATCCATACTTCCTTAACTTGCTGGCAAGAATATTGTGGGAAACCGTATCAAAAGCTTTGCTAAAGTTAAGGTATATCACATGCATGGCCTTCCCCATGTCGACAGAGCCAGTTACCCATCATAGAAGCTAATCAGATTGGTCAGACTTGCCCTTGGTGAATCCATGTTGACTATTCCTGATCACTTTCCCCTCTTCCAAGTGCTTTAAAATGGATTCCTTGGGGATCCCCTTCATGATTTTTCCGGGGACTGAGGTAAGGCTGACTGGTCTGTAGCTCCCTGGATTGTTCTTCTTCCCTTTCCCTTTTCTAATCTCCTGGGACCTCTCCTGATCTCCACGAGTTTTCAAAGATAATGGCCAAAGGCTGTGAAATGACATTTGCCAACTCCCTCAATACCCTCGGATGCATTAAATCCGGACCCATGGATTTGTGTATGTTTAGCTTTTCTAAATAGCTCTTAATAGCTACGTCTAGACTGGCATGAATTTGCTCAAATGCTTTTAATGGAAAAGTTTTCCATTAGAAGTATTTGCTCAAGAGAGCGTCTAGATTGGCACGGACGCTTTTGCACAAAAGCACTTTTTGCGCAAAAGCGTCCGTGGCCAATCTAGATGCGCTTTTGCTCAAGAAAGCCCCGATCGCCATTTTAGCCATCAGGGCTTTTTTACGCAAAACAAAACTGAGCTGTCTACACTGGCCCTTTTGCGCAAAAGGGTTTACGCAAAAGGACTTTTGCCCGAACCGGAACGTCAAAGTATTTGCGCAAGAAGCACTGATTTCTTACATTAGAACATCAGTGCTCTTGCGCAAATTCAAGCGGCCAGTGTAGACAGCTGGCAAGTTTTTGCGCAAAAGCGGCTGCTTTTGCGGAAAAACTGGCCAGTCTAGACGCAGCCAACCTGTTCTTTCTACACCAAGGGCTGCCCACCTCTTTCCCATACTGAGTTGCCTAATGCAGTATTCTGGGAGCTGACCCTGGCTGTGAAGACAGAGGGAAAAGAAGCATAGAGTACTTCAGCTTTTCCCACATCATCTGTCACTAGGTTGCCGCCCTCATCCAGTAAGGGCCCCACACCCTCTCTGATCACCCTCTTATTGCTAACATGCCTGTAGAAACCTTTCTTGTTATCCTTCACATCCCTTGCTAACTGCAATTCCAATTGTGCTTTTGCCTTCCTGATAACTCCCCTGAATTCTCAAGCAATATATTTATACTCCTCCCTGGTCATCTGTCCAAGTTTCCACTTCTTGTAAGCTTCCTTTTTGTGTTTAAGATCACCAAGGAGTTCCCCAGTAAGCCAATCTAGTCGCCTGCCGTATTGGCTTTTCTTACTGCGAATTGGGGTGGTTTCTTCCTGTGCCTTCAATAAGGCTTCTTTAAAATACTACCAGCTCTCCTGAACTCCTTTCCCCTTCATGTTAGCATCCCAGGGGATCCTGCCCATCAGTTCTCTGGAGGTTGGAGGATGGAGGTTGGGTGCAGAAGGGAACTTGGGGTAAGGGTAAGTCTGGGAGGGAGTTTGGGTGAAGGGTGTGATCATGACCTAGGGCACTGGACTGGGGTCAGGAGGGGATGAAGGTTATGGAAGGGGAGTGTGACCTGGGGGTAGGGGTGCAGGGCTTTGGTTGTGACCTGGGAGAGGGGATTGGGGTGCAAAGTCTGAGGGGAGATTGTGACCTGAGGAGGAATGTAGGAGGGGACGCAGTGTCTAGGAAGGTGCATGGGGGCTGGAGCAGGGGTACAGAAAATTACATGGGCTAGAAGGAGGGCTGAGGGGTGAGGGAGGCAGGGGCTGGGGTGCCAGAGGCAGTTTCCTTAGCCAGGATACCTACCTTCCAGCCCCTATACATGCGCAGGGGAGCTGCAAAAGCCATATTTACTGCCCAGGGGATGAGGGAGGAGAGAGGAGGGGCACTTCACATTCTGCCTGTCCTGCAAACAGGCAGCTGCTATTGGCCAAAACTGGCCAGTGGGAGTTATTGGGGGCGGGGGCAGCAGGAAAAGCCTCTCCCCTCCCTCCAGGCTCTCAACGTTCAGAAATACACACATGGCCTTGCAGCCGGCTTTCCTGAGGCTCTCGTGGGCCGGATCCAGCAGCTTGGCAGGCAGGGTCCGGCTTGCAGACCATCTTTTGCCCAGACCTGTACTGAAGCTGTGACGGCACGTTGGGGTTTTCCCATCTCCTGCACCCCCGTAATGGCACGGACAGACTCCACCAGCCAGTAGAATAGAGGGAATTTATTGCTTCTCCAGGATACAGCACAGCACAGATGTAATCTGGTTACAGGGCAGGCCTAGGATGCCTCAGCCCCCCTTGAGATGGGGGAGCCTGGGCCCCTAAATCCCAGCCCCCCTTTGCTCAGGCTGCTTCCCCCATGCCCCTACAGTCACCATACTTACCTGTCTCTGCCTCATGGGGCATATGGTGGCCGCTACCTTTGTAGTTCAACATGTGAGACTTCACTTTTGCTGGCTCAAACATTGGCTGGCATCGGTGTATACTCCAGCGAAGCATTCCACGCACAAGTTGATAACCCCAACTACTTTAGTTCGCAGATCCCTAGGTTGGTGGTTGAACCCCAGAAATCTGCTAATAGGGGTCCCATTCAGATGTCAACAGCCATCGACCCAGTTTACTACAGACGCATCCCTTTTGGGCTGGGGTGCACACATCGATGCAAGCAGATGGTCGGCAATGGAGGCAGTTTACCATATCAGCCTCCTGGAACTAAAAGCCGTATTCCTTGCTTGCAAACATTTCCACACGCACATCACTGGTACAACCGTCCGAGTGCTTACGGACAACATAGCAACTATGTATTATGTCAATTGACAAGGAGGAGCACAATCCTGATTACTTTGCGCACAGGCAGTCCGCTTATGGAACTGGTGCATAAGAAACCGCATCACTCTGATAGCATCCTACTTACTTGGCACGAGCAACGTCACGGCGGATGCTCTCAGCAGATTTCTCCCTCAGGACCACGAGAGAGGACCCGGCAGGTGCGACTCGGCTGAAAACAGCTATGCAAAGCCTCCAAGCTGCAGCTCCGGGACGAGCCTGACACCATGAGTGGAGCACCCATGGGGACCACTCGAAGAAGAATAGAGAGTTCTTCCCCATCATACATACCCATCATACATAGCTTTCTTCATTCTAATTTAAAGATGTTCATTGGTTTAGCTTCCTGCCACTTCACATGGGGAAGCTGACCCACCACACCATTAGCAATATTAAAAATTGTATTCTGAAATGTCATTCCCAAAAGTATCAGAGAGTTTCTCTTCCCATCTTATTTTCTTGTTCCTCTAGATGTGTTTTCTACTCAAGAAACAACAATACAACCAGCTGGTGAATCCTTTTTTTTTTTTAACAAATATCCTTTTAAGTTACTGTTTATTCTCCTTAGGGTGGGTGTCTACGCACAGAATTGCACAGTTTTAGTTAATTCTGCATGGTTAAATTGGTACAAACATTTATTTCCATATGAGAGATACTTATTTTGGTTTAGATAAAATATGTTCATAGGGCAGGGCTGGGAAAAAGATGATCTGTGGATCGGATCCAGCCCGAAAGAGCCTCAGCCATCTCCTTGCCTCTCCCGCCCCCACTCGGCACTCAGGAAAGCCTGCTTGTCACGTTACTGGATTTTAAGGGGAGCAACCAAGATCACTGCTCCACCCATGGTGTGGGTGTTTGCCCCAAAAGTGTATACAAAGGGGGCCATGTGAGGTGTCAAACAAAAGCTTACCTTCTACTGATTTTGTATATGCTATTCATGTAATTGTATAATGTCTGTATGTGGAGTTATAAACATGTAGTCTGTATGGATGCTGGAATCTTCTCTGTCTGTGGTTGAGCAATGGGCGAGGAATGCTCAGCCAATGGATATGATAATGAGCGAGGCTCCAGGGACACACCTGGGGAATGAAGCTATAGGCCTGGCCGCTGACCATGTGGCTCTCCAGCTTGGAAGAGACCAACGAGGTATATAAGTGCCATGTGGCATCCTCCATTTTTTGATCTTCAGTTTTGCTCCGAATCCCAGATGCAGCCTTGCAGGGAACAACGAGTTGGAAAGAACCACGGACCCATCCTGACATAGGATGTACACCAGAGACTTTTAAGATAGCAGGTGTAACAACTCTGCTAAGAGCCTGCATTGAGAACTGGGAGATTTGATACATGTAATGTATTCTCCTTAACAACCTTACTCTCATGCTTTTCTTTCTTTTAGTAATAAACCTTTAGATTTTAGATTCTAAAGGATTGGCTCAGCGTGATCTTGTGGGTAAGATCCAGAGTGTAAATTGACCTGGGAAGTGTGGCTGGTTTCTTGGGACCAGACAACCCATTCGGGGTAGGTGAGATTGGGTTCTATAACCTCTCACCTGTGTGTTAGGCCTGGGGCTGTTTGGGGCACGGAGAGAGCTGGGGTGTCAGAGGAGTTTTGCTCGTGAGGCTTCTGGCTGGCCAGGTAGGCAGCTGAAGCGCTCTGTGGGACTGGTTTGTGGCCTATTTGAGAAGGGCCTCCAGTCAGGGGCAGTAAGGAGCCCTGAATTTGAGCAATTCGCCCTGAGCGGATGCCCTCAGCTGTGCCCAGGCCCAGACACGTTTGTGTTTGTGAACACTGACAGCCTGGAGGGAGGGGAGACAGGCTTCTTTCTGGTTTTGGCCAATAGCAGCTGCCTGTTTGCAGGACAGGCAGCATGTGAAGTACCCCTCATCCCTCATCCCCTGGGCTCACAGCATTTAGTTCAGAGCAATAAACATGGCTCCTACCGCTCCCCTGAGCATGTACAGGGGCTGGAAGGCAGGGACCCTGGCTAAGGAACCTGCTGGGCTGCTGTCTGCAAGCCAGGTAAGATCTCCCAGTCAGAGCCTGCCTCTGGCACCCCAGTCCCTCCCTACCTCCTCCACCTCTCTGCCCCCCTACCCATGTAACCCAAACCTTCTGCACCTCTGCTCCAGCCCCCATACACCTTCCCAGACACTGCCCCTCTTCCCTCCTACACTCCTGCCCCAGGTCACAACCCTGTCACAGGCCCTGCACTCCCTGCTCCTACACCCCTCCCCTGGGCCAGAATCCTCTCCTGCACCCAGACCCCCCTCCCAGACTTTGCATCTCACTCCCCTCTTCCAGGTCACAACCAAAACCCTGCACCCCTGCCCCAGGTCACACTCTCCTCCCAGACCCTGCACCCCCTCCTCACCCCAGTCCATTGCCCCAGATCAAGATCACCTCCTCACCCAAACTTCCTCCCAGATCCCACACCCCAGTCTCTTACCCCAAGCTCCCTTCTGCACCCAACCTCCATCCCAGAACCCTGCAACTCCTCCATTAATAAAATGGAAGAGTGCAGCCTTCGACCACTTACCAAATTCTTGGAGTGGTCCCCCAGTAAAAATTATTGCCCACCCCTGGTCTAGCACAATGGGGTCCTGATCTCACTCAAGATCTCTGGGTATGACTGTAAGACAAACTGTCACGGCTCGATTCCCCAACCTGGCACTTCAAGTGTAGATATGGGGGCTGGCTAGCAGAATAAACTCTGTAAGCACCTGACTCTGTAACTCCCAGAGACAAACTTGTTTCCCTGAGACCCAAAAGGACAATGATCGGTCGCTGCCACCACCCAAGTGTGGTTAAAAAAATATATATAAAATAAACCCTTTTCCAGGGAAGAGATCACTTGGGAATCCCTTCCCTGATGCAAAGCTCTTCCCTCTGCCCCAACCTCCATTTTGCTTGGAGTTGGGAAAACAAACAGAGGGAATCCGCAGAGAACAATGGGGTTCTGCTCCTCCTGTGTAAATTAGGTATGTAGGTTTAAGGACACAATACCGGTTAATCAAAACAAAAAGGAAAACGCTTTTATTAGCCAAACAAGACCACTGTTGCAAGCATAGTAAATGACTGGGTGTTAAAAGCCATGGAGTGAAATAGACTCAGGGGCTGTGTCTACACTGGCACGATCTTGCACAAAAGTGGCCGCTCTTGCGCAAAAACTTGCTGCCTGTCTACACAGGCCGCGTGTTCTTGCGCAAGTAAACTGACGCTCTAATGTATAAAATCAGGGCTTCTTGCACAAGAACTCTGATGCTCCCACTCAGGAATAAGCCCTCTTGCGCAAGAGCTCTTCCAGAAGAGGCCAGTGTAGACAGGCAACATGAATTTCTTGCGCAAGAAAGCCCTATGGTTAAAATGGCCATCAGAGCTTTCTTGAGCAAGAGAGCGTCTACACTGGCATGGATGCTCTTGTGCAAAAGCACATCTCTTGTGCAAAAGCACATGCCAGTGTAGACGCTTTCTTCTGGAAGAGTTTTTGCAGAAGAACTCTTCCACAAAAGAGTTTTTGCGTGAGAACGTGCCAGTGTGTCTGGCCAGGGAGAATTCTTGGGCTATAACCCTTAGTTACAAAAGAGAAAAACAATTAACCAGCTCAGACATGATTTCCAAACCCCCAAACAAGGAAAACAGTGGACTATCTAAACCAGTGGTCCCCAACCTTTTTTGGTGGCAGGTGCCATGCAGGGCTGCCGGGCCACCCGAGGGCGGGGCCACGCATGCGCCGCATGCCCGGGGGCAGGGGCCGTGCATGCACTGCGCTCCCGGGGGTGGCGCTAGGCGGGAGCACATAAATGCCCCGGCAGGCGCCATGGCACCCGCGGGCACCGCATTGGGGACCACTGATCTAAACTTTTCAAGGAGTCTATTTCTGGGCCCTTGTTACCTGGGGAAAACTGCTCTGATCTCAAAAACAAAAGAAGAGAGAGAAAAAACCCTCGGTTTGAAATTCCTATCTGCATTTCATTGGCTGAATGCCCGAAGCCCTCTCCCTCAGGTGTATCTCCAGAGCTGCTTAATCCTTTCCTTACTCTCCAGGTAAGTCAGACTCTCTTTAGCCCCCCCAAATCACAGATGGTGCTGGAAGGTTGGTCCACACTGGCTGTGATTTCTTCTTGAGGTCTAGGAGGAAACAGAGTTAATGATATACATGCATACTCTACTACACTACTGAATATATAAGAACCAAACAAACTCCTTCCACACCTGTGGAAGACAATGACTGTTACACAGGGAGAGTTCTATGTAGCTGAGTCTGGAAATGCCTCTCTGGAGAGCGCATTAGCCACCTTGTTAGAAGCACCTGGGATGTGTTGTACATCAAAATCAAAGTCTTAGTGAGCCAAACTCCACCGAAGGAGTTTCTTGTTAGTCCCTTTGACTGAATGAAGCTACTTAAGAGCAGAATGGTCCATCTGCAGATGAAAGTGTCATCCCCACACATATAGTCATAGCTTCTCTAGAGCATACACAATAGCATAGCACCTTTTCTCTGACAGACTGGTGGCTTTCTCTCTCAGACAGTTTTTTGCTGAGAAACACAGCAGGGTGTAGTTGTTGATCTGGCCCTGTCTGCATCAAAACTACCCACACATCATGCTTGGATGCATCTGTGGTGACTATGAAAGGCTTGTCACAGTCTGGGGCCCTTAGTACAGGGTCAAACATAAGGGCAGCTGTAAGCTGGTTAAAAGCTTCGTGGCACTTGTCAGTCCATTGGACCGCAGTTGGTTGTTTTTTCCTGGTCAGATTTATTAGTGGTGCAGCGATCTCACTGTAGTGCAGTACAAATCACCTATAATATCTGGCCAAGCCTAAGAAGGATTAGACTTGTTCCTTTGACTTAGGGACAGGCCAGTTTTGGATAGCCTCTACCTTAGCTTATAGAGGGTTTAGATAGTTCCTTGACCCACCTGATGTGACGTCCAAGGTAAGTCACCCTGTTTAGGCCAATTTGGCATTTTTTGGCCTTAATTGTGAGTTGTGCCTCTCTTATGCATTGGAAGACAGCTTGGTGGTGTTCTAGGTGGTCTGCCCATAAATCAGAGAATATGGCCACATCATCGAGATAGACCACTGAAATTCCCCAAATCCGGTTAGTAGATTATCCACAAGTCTTGGGAAGGTTGCAGGTGCATTGCGCAGCCTGAAAGGAAGAACATTAAACTCATACAGAGCTGCATGTGTAATGAAGGCTGACTTTTCCTTGGCTGCTTTCTCCAGAGGTACCTGCCAGTAGCCCTTGATTAAGTCTAAGGTGGAGATGAACAGGGCATGCCCCAGTTTCTCCAATAGCCCATCTGTGTGCAGCATTGGATAGTTGTCTGGGCGAGTTACAGCATTCAGCTTATGGTAGTCTATGCAAGAGTGGATTTCTCCATCCAGTTTGGGAACTAGGACCACTGGAGAAGCCCATGCACTCTTCAAAGGGTGAATTACACCCATCTCCAGCATGTCCTTGATCTCCTTCTCTATAGCCACCTTGGCTGAAGGGGACATTCGGTAGGGTTGAACCCTGACTGGGTGAGCATCACCTGTGTCAATGGAGTGAAATGCCCATTTGGTCCTTCCTGGGGTGGCTGAGAACATTGGGGTGAACCTGGTGCACCACTCTGCAATCTGCCATTGCTGCTCATGGCCAAGGCTCAGGGAGAGGCTTACCTCTTCTACACCACCCCTGCCTTTCCTGTGGTAGTAGGCTCCCTTAGGCCACTTCACTTTCTCCTTCTCCTGGGCAATAAATTGAAGAACCTTGAATTCTCAGGAATAAAAGGGCTTCAGAGAGTTAATGTGATATACGTTTGGCTTAAGGTCAGGGTCAGGAAATGCTATGAGGTAATTAACCGCTCCAAGGTGCACTTGATCTGTGAACGGTCCATCCCAGGATGCTTCCATTTTATTGGCCTGGAGTGCCTTCAATACCATGACTTGCTCATCTACCTTGAAGGACTGCTCTCCTAGCATGCTTATCATACCAGACCTTTTGCTCTTGCTGAGCATCCTGCAAGTTCTTTTGCATGAGAGTTAGAGAGTCTCTAATGGTATTTTGTAGGTTGTGTACAAAATTCAAAATGTTAGTTCCTGGAAGGAGGGTTAGCTCCCTCCCATTGCTGATTTACTAACTACAGGGGACCCCTAACTTTGCGGCCATACATCAGTTCAAAGGGTGAGAATCCCAAACTGGGATTTGGGACATCTCTATAAGCAAATAGTAACTGTTGCAAAGCCAGGTCCTAGTCATTGGAGCATTTGTTCACGAACTTGCGTTTCATGGCTTGTAAGTCCCATTAAATCTTTCCACCGGGCCATTTCGTTGATGGTGGTAGGGGGTAGCAATTAGGTGTTTCACCTCATGAGCTTCCCAGAGGTGTTTCATGGCCTCTGCCAGGAAATTAGTCCCTGAATCCGTGAGGATCTCTGAGAGCCAACCTACCCTGGCAAAGATATCTGTTAATGCCTGGCACACATTCCTGGCCATAGCGCTCCCTAGAGCAACTGCTTCAGGCCGTCGGATGGCAAAATCCACAAGGGTCAGTATGAACTGTTTCCCTCTTCAGGTCTTTTTAGGGAAAGACCCCATAATTTCAATAGCTATAAGCTGGAATGGGACCTCCATAATGGGGAGAGGCTGGAATGGTGCCATGACCTGGTCTTGGGGCTTTCCCACCTGCTTGCACAGCTCACAAGCCCAGACATAGACAGCCACCTCCTTTCCTACTCCCTCTCAGTAGAATGACCTTCCCAACCAGTCTTTGGTTCTGTTCACCCCAGCAGGGCCACTAGGGTGATCGTGAGCTAAGCTTAAGAGCTTTTCCCAGTACTTAGTTGGAACTACCAACTGTCTCTGAGGACTCCAGTCCTCCTTGTGCCCCCCAGAAAGAGACTCTCGGTATAAAAGTCCTCTTTCTACCACAAACCTGGATCTGTTAGAGCAGTGTTTCTCAATCAGTGGTACGAATACCCTTAAGAGTACTCAAGAGAAGTCTGGTGGGGTACGTCAACACTACTGAAATGTAGAGAAAACTGAATTTTTGTTTTAAGCTTTATAGTGTTTTATTATTTTTGTGCTTTTTACACCCAAACATTTCATCACCCACCTGGCTACAATTAAGTTGTTTAAACAAATGTGTTGCAATGGTAGAACAAAAATTGGGTGTCTGAAAACTATAGGTACTGGGGGTACTTATAATTTTTTTAAAAGGGTACATTATAAAAAAAACGTTGAGAAACACTATGTTAGAAGAGCTGAGAGATGGTAGGTCTCTTCTGGCTGCCATCCAAGCTCCCTTGAGGCTCTCATCTGTTTCCTGTTCTGCCCAGAACTGCTCTCTTGATGCTGGAGATGTTGGTTCCTTGCCGGGTTGTGGACCTGCGCTTGGTCCCCCTGGAAGCGATGCAGGTGAGGTGGTGGGTGACCACTTTCTGCGGGTGCACTGGGTTGCATTGCAGGCTCATGTGGGGCCTCTTGCTCAGATTCAGCTGCTGCTACAGGCATCATGGCACCCTCTCTGGCTGGTTCCGATCCTGGCACCAGCTGCTCCATCCATTCCAGCTCATGGGCTGGTTCCATCTGGAGTTCAGGAACTGGATCCGTTGCTGCTGTTATAATCACTTGTCTGGTGTCTGGCTCTGTCACCCCCTGTGCTGGGGTGTCTGGGTGTGCAGACTGGTCCCTGGTAGGTGGCTCAGGAACAGTTTTAGGTGTGGAGGCCTGCTTAGTCTTGCTGCAAGTGACCACTTCCACCTTCTTAGCCTGGTTCACACGTCTTCCCCCACCAGCATAGGAATGAGTAGTCATCCTAGAATGCAAAAGTCCAAGTTCCTGACCAGTCCTTGTACTTAACTGATAACTCGGTGGTAGGCAGATCAAAAGGGTCTGCCTTGAAAAGTTGAATGGTGACTAGGGCTTCTGGGTCAATGAGTTTGGGGTCCACTAGGGATTGGAGGATCAGTGACCCCTGTGATCTAGTGTCCCTCCACACCACAATCCCCCTTCTGCCCACACTCACAGTCTCCCTTTGTTATGGGGGTATCTGTGAGGCATCTGGGCCTGAGGTTTCTTGGGGTGACTCCAGAGTGATGAGCTGCAGTCTGTTGGTGCTCTTGGGACAACTGGCCTTTACATGCTCTGGTTCATTACATTTAAAACATTGCATGACTGGTGTATCACTTGAGCGAGGTGGGTGGCTGGAGGATGGGGTGGAGGGAGGAGAGGACATCCATGGCCTCCCTTGAGGTAGGTAGGGCCCTTCTCTGCGAGGTGGATTCTTGGATGGTCCCCAGTTGTGGGATGCCATCTCTGGGTGTCCCTTCTGGTACTCCCTTGCCTGGCTGTTAGTTTTATTTTCCTCCATTACTTCCATCCACCTGGCTCCTATATCTCCCGCGTCTCTTATATCCTTAGGGTTCCCATCTCAGATGTATCTCTGGAGCTCTAGGAGCTGTTCCATCTGCATTAGGAGAGCTAGCTCTTCCGTAGTCTTCACATTTACTCCTGATACCCAGGCATCCCAGTTTCTTTTAATCTTATAGACAATTTGGGGCCCTGTCGTACCCAGTTTCCACTGTAAGGTTCTGACACGGTGACAGGCATGTTCAACGGTGAGCCCCATCTCAAGTCTGACCCTTTGTTTAAAAAGTTCATAGTCATTCATGTTTCCCCTGGGCATTTCAACTGCCACTTGTGCTACGGGTCTCCACAAGGGGAGAGGCAATTCTCGATTTAGTCCTGAGTAGAGCGCAGGATCAGGTCCAGGAAATATCCATTACAGGACCACTTGGGAATAGTGACCATAATATAATAACATTCAACATTCATGTGGTCGGTAGAACACCTCAGCAGTCCAGCACCCTGGCATTTAATTTCAAAAAGGGGAATTACACAAAAATGAGGAGGCTAGTTAAACAGAAATTAAAAGGCACAGTGACTAGAGCCAAATCCCTGCAAGCTGCATGGAAACTTTTTAAAGACACCATAATAGAGGCCCAAATTAAAAAACATAGCAAGAGACCTAAAAAAGTGTCACCGTGGCTTAACCACCATGTAAAAGAAGCAGTGAGGGACAAAAAGGCATCTTTTAAGAAGTGGAAGTCCAATCCTAGTGAGATAAATAGAAAGGAACATAAACACTGTCAAATCAAGTGTAAAAATGTAATAAGAAAAGCAAAAAAAGATTTTGAGGAACAGCTAGCCAAAAACTCAAAAAGAAATAACAAAATGTTTTTTAAGTACATTAGAAGCAGGAAGCCTGCTAAAAAACCTGTGGGTTCGTTTGTAGACGATCGAACTACAAAAGGCGCAATCAAGGACGATAAAGCCATTGCGGAGAAACTAAATGATTTCTTTGCTTCAGTCTTCACGGCTGAGGACGTTGGGGAGATTCCCAAATCTGCACCGTCCTTTGTGGGTGATGAATCTGAGGAACTGTCCCGGATTGAAGTGTCATTAGAGGAGGTTTTGGAACAAATAGAAAAACTTAATGTTAACAAATCTCCGGGACCGGATGGCATTCATCCAAGGGTTCTAAAAGAACTCAAATGGGAAATTGCCGAACTATTATCTGTGGTTTGTAACCTATCCCTTAAATCGGCTTCCGTACCAAATGGCTGGAAGATAGCCAACATGACATCAATATTTTAAAAGGGCTCTAGAGGCGATCGGGCAATTACAGACCGGTAAGTCTAACTTCAGTACCGGGCAAATTAGTCGAAACAATAGTAAAGAATAAAATTGTGAAGCATGTAGAAGAACATAATTTGTTGGACAAAAGTCAACATGGTTTCTGTAAAGGGAAATCCTGTCTTACTAATCTATTATTTGAAGGGGTTAACAAACATGCGGACAAGGGGGATCCAGTAGATATAGTATACTTAGATTTTCAGAAAGCCTTTGACAAGGTCCCTCACCAAAAGCTCTTGTGTAAATTACATGGCCATGGGATAAGAGGGAAGGTCCTTTCTTGGATTGAGAACTGGTTAAAAGACAGGAAATAAAGGGTAGGAATAAATGGTAAATTTTCAGAATGGAGAGGGGTAACTAGTGGTGTCCCCCAAGGGTCGGTCCTAGGACCAATCCTGTTCAACTTATTCATAAATGATCTGGAGAAAGGGGTAAGCAGTGAGGTGGTAAAGTTTGCAGATGATACCAAACTGTTTAGGATAGTCAAGACAGAAGCAGACTGTGAGGGACTCCAAGATCTCACCAAACTGAGTGATTGGGCAACAAAATGGCAAATGAAATTTAATGTGGATAAGTGTAAAGTAATGCACATCGGGAAAAATAACCCCAACTATACAACTCTCTTGGAGTTATCGTGGACAGTTCTCTGAAAACTTCCACACAGTGTGCAGCGGTGGTCAAAAAGGCAAATAGGATGCTAGGAATTATTAAGAAAGGAATAGAAAATAAGACCCAGAATATCTTACTGTCCTTGTATAAAACTATGGTACGCCCACATCTTGAATATTGTGTACAGATGTGGTCTCCTCACCTCAAAAAAGATATTTTGGCCTTGGAAAGGGTTCAGAAAAGGGCAACTAAAATGATTAGGGGTTTGGAACGGGTCCCATATGAGGAGAGGTTAAAGCGACTGGGACTTTTCAGTTTAGAAAAGAGGAGACTGAGGGGGGATATGATAGAGGTATATAAAATCATGAGTGGTGTGGAGAGGGCCGATAAAGAAAAGTTATTTATTAGTTCCCTAAATGGAAGAACTAGAGGACACCAAATGAAATTAATGGGTAGCAGGTTTAAAACTAATAACAGAAAGTTCTTCTTCACACAGCATGTAGTCAACCTGTGGAACTCCTTGCCAGAGGAGGCTGTGAAGGCTAGGACTATAACAGAGTTTAAAGAGAAGCTAAATAATTTCATGGAGGTTAGGTCCATAAAAGGCTATTAGCCACGGGATAAAATGGTGTCCTTGGCCTCTGTTTGTCAGAGGCTGGAGAGGGATGGCAGGAGACAAATCGCTTGATCATTGTCTTCGGTCCACCCTCTCTGGGGCACCTGGTGCTGGCCACTGTCGGCAGATAGGATACTGGGCTAGATGGACCTTTGGTCTGACCCAGTACGGCCATTCTTATGTTCTTATGTTCTTATGAGTTGTGCTCTCAGCTCCACGCCATGTACTGATCTTCAGGGATGCTGTACCCAAGACAGGTTCTTTCAAAACTTTCTACAAAAACAGTGCTCACCAGCCAGTAGATCGAGATCTACCAGTAGAGCTTGGAGCTTCTGGATACGTCTACACTGTAGCCTTCTTGCGGAAAAGCTTATGCAAATGAAGCTCGGGGTCGAATATCACCGTGCTTCAGTTGCATAATTAATTCCTCCTATTTTCAGGAAGAACGGCTCTTGCACAAGAAAGGGGTTTTGCACAAAAAGGAGCTGACTACACGCCTCTTTTTTGCACAAAACCCTCTTGTGCAAAAATGGTTGCTCATTAATTATGCAAATGACGCTTCATTTGCATAAGCTTTTCTGCCAGAAGGCTACAGTGTAGACCAGTGGTCCCCAACGTGGTGCCCGTGGGCGCCATGGCGCCCACCGGGCCATTTATGTGCGCCCGCCGAACAATCTGGGCCAGCCCCGCCCCCCGGGCATGCAGCACAAGCGCGGTGCTGGCCCCGGGCGCCTGGTGCTTGGGCAGTCCCTGCCCCGGAGTCACGGCACACGCCAGTGCCGGTCCTGGGTGCGAGGCGCATGGATGGCCCCTGTGTCACGGCACACGCCAGTGCCGGCCCTGGGCGTGAGGCGCATGGGCGGCCCCCGCCCGGGGTCGTGGCACATTCTGATGCCGGCCCCAGGCGCGTGGCACATGCGCGGCCCCGCCCCCAGACGCGCAGAGCGTGAGCGGCCCCACCCCCAGACGTGCAGCACATGAGCGGGGGCAGCCCCAAAAGGTTGGGGACCACTGGTGTAGATGTAGTCTCTGACATGTGATCCTGACTGGTTTGGCCGGGAAGCTACCAAGTGCTGGAACTTCAGTTGCCGCTCCACCCACTGTCATGCTGCTCCTGCCCTCTGCCTTGGAGCTGCTGCCCTGGGAGCCTCCTGCTTGCCGTGCAGGATTGGGGAGAAAGAAGTGGGGGGCACAGATGTCAGGGTGTCCCTCTTTTCACCACTCTTGTACCCTGTCTCCACATAGAGAGAAGGGGATGGAGGGAGCTTAGCAATGCAAATCTCTGTCACTCTCACACACTGTGTGTGTCTGTCATTCCCACAAACACACACTGTCCTTCACTCTTATCTCCCGACTGAACACATCCATGGGGGGTTGTTGTTACTTCTGTTACTGCTTGAAAAGTGGGGTTTTTTGGGGGGGTTTGACTGGTCTGTGCATTTCATCATTTTCATTTCTCTCTTAGGGTTAAATTTAATTCTTTGAACAGTGAGTTCTAAAATGCCTAACCTGTCATGGCTGGAGTCATTATCCCCGTGATAACTGCTGCTCCTGGATGTGGCTAGCATGCCCCTGCAGACCCTGAGAAAGGCAAAGCAGGGGGTTGCCACATGCTGTCCTTGCCTGCAGACACCGCTCCTGCAGCTCCTATTGATCAGTAACAGGGAACCGTGGCCAGTAGAAGCTGTGGGCTCAGTGCCTGTAGATGAGGTCAGCACATGGCGCCATGGAGCCATTGTTATGAATGCCAGCTGCTTTCAGGAGTGGTGCAGGGCCAGGGCAGGAGTGAGCCTGCCTTAACCCCACTGCTCCACCACCCGGAAGCCGTCTCAGTTAAACAGTGCCCAGTCTGAGCCTGCTTTCTGAACCTCCTCCTGCCCCAAACGTGAGTCCCCCCTTGCACCCAAACTCCTTCCCAGAGCTTGCACCCTGAAACCCCTCCTGGACCCCAATTCCCTGCCCTGGGCTAAGCCCAGAGTCCCTCCCACACTCCAAACCCCTTGGCCTTAGGCCAAAGCCTGCACCCCAATGCCCTACTCCAGCCTGGTGAAAGTGCGTGAGGGTGGGGAAGAAAGGGGGATGGAGTGAGCAGGGTGAGGCTTTGGAGCAGGGGAAGGGCCTCAAAGAAGAGGCGGGAAGGAAGTAGGGCAAGGGTATTTGGGTTTGAGGTAGATCTTACATTGCACTTAAATTAAAAAAGTGATCTTGTGGGTAAAAAGGTTGGAGACCACTGGTCTACACCATCTCCTACCTGGTACATTTCCTGGGTGGTTAGTCAGTGAAGTTGGAGTGCCCAGCTGCTAAGCTTTCTCAACTTCTAACCACTTTATCTCCACTTCTGTTTGTTTTTGCTTCATTTGTAGTAAGAACTCCATCTCTTCCTTAGTTAGGGATCTGCCTGCCTTAAGGGCACTCTCTCACAAAGAAGACAGTGATGAGGGAGGAAAAGGGCTGCCATCCGCTGCTCCTGCCCCCGCAAGGGGTATGTCTAGACTGCAGAGTTTTGTTGGAAAAACAGCTGTTTTTCTGAAAAAAAACTTAAGACGACACTGCAAGTACATTCTTTCGACAGTACAGTAATTCCTCATTTAACACTATAGATATGTTTCAGAAAATGATCGTGTTAAGTGAAAACGTGTTATGTAGGGTCAATTTTCCCATTGAAAATAATGGAAAAGGTGGGGGTTGCGTTTCAAGCAGTGGTGTCTGTTGGGACTGGAACATAAGGTTGGGGGAGAAAGAGGACTGGGTTACAGCAGGGAGGGGAGGTGTTTGGCTCTGGAGAAGGGTAGGGGAGGAGAGGGTAAGGGGATTGGGTTGGGAGTATGCCCCTGTGATGGGTCTGCTGGGATCTGCACTGTGTCCTGCGAGGGGGAGGTCGCTGGGGAACGGCGCAGCAAGCGGCGAACCCTCTGCCGCTTTGCAGGGAGGAGGGGGAAGTCCCGCGCAGCCGCCGGCGATGGGCCAGCTAGGGAAACCCAGCCACCAGCCTGCAAGTGGGGGCGGAGGAGAGGGGGCAAGGCGTCTGGCGAGGGGGAGTCAGTGGGGAACGGCGCGGCGAGTGGTGAACCCTCCGCCGCATTGCAGGGAGGCGGGGGAAGCCCCGTGCAGCTGCTGGCAACGGGCCAGCTGGGGAAATCGTGTTATTCCGGGGACAGTCATGTAATTCAAAAAACATTCCCTAAAAAAAAAATCGTGCTATCGCAAAAACGTGTTAAGCGGGCACGTGTTAAATGAGGAATTACTGTAAATCGAAAGAACAGAGGGCTTTTTGCGCAATTGGTAACCCTAATTTTACAAGGAAGAGCTCTTTCACAAAAGGTGTGCGTGAATGGGAAAGAGGGCATTCTTTCTGAAGAAGAGGGAAGAGGAAAAAGCACAGGTGCCCTGGTGGCCATTCTGTCCATAGTAATCACAGCTTACATGCAAGATAGCATCCAGGCAGTCTGGATGTTATCTTTTGAAAAAGCACATCACTTTTTCGATGCACTTTTGCGCTCTCTTGTACACCTTTTTTTGGAAGATCTCTTCTGAAAAAGCTTCTTGCGCAAGAAGCCTGTAGTCTAGACATAGCCAAGGTTACTTCCCCTTGGCCTCACAGAGACATTCTCCTGTCCCCCCTCCTTGGGGTGTGAATCTTCCTTAGAGGTGGCCATCTTGCCCTGATCTGAGGCTGTTTTCACCTTGGGGTGTCGCTTAGGGAGGGTTGTTTGCTCTAGGGTTACTTTGTCCAACCTCAAAAGCATGGACTGGGCTGTTTCCCTGCCCTATTGTCACCTAGCTATCCAGTTGCCCTGAAAGCTAGAGAGAAAAAATCCTGTTTGGATTGGACTGTCTGACTTTACAGGGTTAATCTTCTCTATGCCTTTCCTCCAGGAAGCAACAGAAAAGAAGGAAGAGGGAAGAAAACCCTCCAAAACTTGCAACCGGTCAAAAGAAAAACCTGTGTCCTTTTAAAATTCTGGGTTCTCAGTATGCTCCCACACCACTGCTCACCATGTCACGGCTCAATTCCCCAACCTGGCACTCTGAGTGTAGATATGGGGGCCAGCTATCAGAATAAACTCTGTAAGAATCTGTCTCTGTAACTTCCAGAGACAAACTTGTCTGGTCTCAGTAAAGAAGATGATCGGTCGCTCCCACCACCCAAGTGTAATTAAAAAAAAATCCTTTTCCAGGGAAGAGATCACTTGGGAATCTGCTCCCTGAGGCAAAGCTCTCCCCCCACTACCCCAATCTCTGTTTTGCTTGAAGTTGGGAAAACAAACAGAGGGAAGACTCTCCTTAGCAGCTCCTGTTTATGACACAAGCATTCAATCATTTTCATCATTCAACAAAGTTCTGAGGCACAGGAGTTTAGTAAAAGCAAATTTTGTTTTCCAGCCCTAGTAGAATGACATGAGTGAGGGTTAAAAAAAGTACAGCGCCTTCATAGGATGGATCAGCATCCATGGACTTCTGCAGTTATTGTCACAGGAGGAGGGCAGTGCAGGAGTATAAAGGTCTGTCTTGCAAGGAGGGAACAGCTGTTCAGAGTTGGCAAGGAGGTGTATTGCGAAAGACTGGAGTATATGGTGAATCTGAAACTAGAGCAATAGCTATCCTTTGAGTTTAAGTAGAAATGTTATTGAAATGGGGTTATTCCAGGCCACCTGCACTTGT
This sequence comes from Pelochelys cantorii, assembly GCA_032595735.1. NCBI lineage: Eukaryota > Metazoa > Chordata > Testudines > Trionychidae > Pelochelys > Pelochelys cantorii. The sequence continues at coordinate 214,229,993 of CM064326.1, forward strand.
ATCATTCTCCACAGATTCATAAATTCCCAAACCAGACTAGACCATTATGGCCACCTACATTGTGATATCTTTTACTCCAGGTTCTTCTGCTGTGTCAGTGAAGCCTGGATTGTGCCCAAGTGTCCATGGAAGTAATACATGGGGACCTGGTGGGCACAGGGGATCGCCAAGATGTGAGCATCCAAGTCATGTCTCATCTGATGCGTCTGGCTCCAACTCAAAGGAAAGCAGGGGCCGGGGTCACCGGAGTTCTTTTTGCGGCTACACCCTGTAGGGGCGATGCAGATTGCAAAGGAAGCTGGAAGTGCTGTCCTATTGAATGGTGTGAGCAAAAGTGTGTGAAACTTCTCATTAGACAGCCAAGTCAGCAACATGGTGTACAATTAAAACTCTAGCATTTTAAAAACGTTTTCCAAGTTGTGTGTCCATGTGTTGTTTTAAGTGACTTCATGTAGTTTCTGGTGTTCCAAGTTCTCCCATTAGCCCCAGTTTGGATGTAGAATGTGCATAGCAGTGCCAGCTACCAGGGCTGGCCTTACCATGAGGCGAACTGAGGTGGCCGCCTCAGGTGCCAGACTGTGGGGGAAGGGGGGGGCACCCCTAGGACCCAGAGAGTAGAAAATTGTGTCTGCTGCTGGCCCAAGTGAGGGGGCATGGGGGCGTCATTTGAGCTCCCCACCTCAGGTGCCAAAATGTTGTGGGCCGGCCCTGCCAGCTACAAACACACACCTTCTTGTTACTCAGCTTTTCAGGGGACTGAAGGCAATCAGTGGATTGTGAGGTATCTTTGTTTTGTAATTTAAACACTTGTTCAACCAAAAGCCTCAGTCCCACTATCTCATCAGGAAAAATGACTTTGGTCACTCCCATCCTGGGCCAGTTTAGAATCGTCTGCCTACAGCCGAAAAATTCTAAATCCTATTCCTCAGGAACTTGGACCAACTAGTCCTTACTATGAGATCTGCGTAATAACGCAGATCAGTTCCAGTTATATGATTTCTTTCTTCAAATTAGCAGTCACAGAAGGGGTTAAACATATCTCAAATACAAGTTTTCATGAGATTGTTCCAAGTACTCCAGAAGCAGTGGAGACACTGAAGGTAGCCTATACTAGCCCTATTTGGTCAGCTAACAGAATGGAAAGATATATACTCTAGCAGCACTGACACATGCCCAGACAGTAGAGGCCATAGTGAGAACACACCACCCCCTGCATCTCATGTTCTTAGATTCAGCTCTTGTTAAGATAAAGTCTACACATGATGGCTGTGTCGAGACTGGCAAGTTTTTCCGCAAAATCAGCTGCTTTTGCGGAAAAACTTGCCAGCTGTCTACACTGGCCTCTTGAATTTCCGCAAAAGCACTGACTTCCTACTGTAAGAAATCAGTGCTTTTTGCGGAAATACTATGCTGCTCTCATTCAGGCAAAAGTCCCTTTTGCGCAAAACTTTTGTGCAAAAGGGCCAGTGTAGACAGCTGAGATTTGTTTTCCGCAAAAAAGCCCTGATCGCAAAAATGGCGATCGGGGCTTTTTTGCGGAAAAGCGCTTCTAGATTGGCACAGACGCTTTTCCACAAAAAGTGCTTTTGTCTGTGCCAATCTAGACGCTCTTTTCCGCAAATACTTTTAATGGAAAAGCACAGGTTTTACTGTATTTGGAAGTTGTCTGAAAAGTTATCATTTGCTTTGTTTTTTAATTTGTGGAGTGTCCTTTCACTCTGTGTAAAGACCAGTTTTCAGCTGTGGAGGTTCAGAAGGGTTAGGGTGAATTTATATAATTATTAATATTTTACAAAATTATCTGTCAATTTATTAACAGAAGGTTATAGTAAAAAGATTACAAATAATGGAGAAGGCCAACACGGCATAAAATATTAAGAACATTTTCTCTTAGCATTTTCAGACATAATGAATTCACATCACCTCTGCAGTAGATCTAATGGGTTCAGACATACTCCTTCAGCACTGACCTATCTAGTCCATCACCAATTCAATTAATCCAGGCTGTAGTGCAGCTCCAGCCACCTCTGTCTGTCTTTTCACATGATCATGCTCATAACCAAGTTGCTCAGAGAGAGGCTGGCAAAAGTTATTGTCCCCATTTTATAGACTGGGAATCAGGGCAGGTAAGGGCCTGAATTAGTGAAATGATGAGCACCCATAGTTGTCAGTCTTCTGATGGCAGAAAACCAAACACCCTTTCCCTCAAACCTCTGCCCCAGCCTTCTCTGAGGCCCCACCTTTACTCACTCAATTTCCCCCCACCCACTGATTGCCCTCTCCCACCCTCATTTGCTTATGCTTTTCATTGGGCTGGGCAGGGGGTTGGGATGCAGGAGGGTGTGAGGGGTGAGGTATTCAGGAGTCTCGTGGTACCAGGCAGCTTGTCCCTCTGGCTCTTAGGTTCAGGTGCAGCCAGTCTACAGGCATAGTCTGCATAGCTACCATCGGCTTTGGGTTTTGGCCAGTGGGAGCTGGTGCTTGGAGCCCCCTGACCTTGGGTTTAAGAGTAGGAGGGACATGCCAGCTACTCCTGGGAGCTGCATGGAGCCAGGGCAGACAGAAAATCTGCTATAGCACTTCTGTGCCTCTGTCTGTACTTCTAGCCTGGTTCAGCTGTGCTGACTGGAGCTGCCAGGGTTCCTTTTCAACTGTTGCATCTGGTAAAACACTGGGTACCTGGCATCCCTATCCACAGGCCGAGACGGAGTTTTTGGAGCTCAGCATCTCTGAGAACAAGGCCACATTGATTTGCCCAAGGTGCCTGTGGGCAGATCTCCACTCCCAGAGAGCAGAACTCAGAAATCTGCTCTTGAAGCCCTCCCCTCTAATCAACAGACAACAGTGGCACACTTTGGCAGAGATACATGGGTTCCTATCACCTTTAAATACAGCTGCTTGCCCCCATAACGCCTTGAAGATAATGTCCTCACAGCATCCCCTTAGCCACTCCCAAAGGGAACAATTCACCCCATCTTATCCCCAGCCCTCACTTCATGGAGACTGAGCTCCTGCCTACAACCTTCAGTTCTGCCTCTTTTCCTGGAGCTACTCTGAACCACATGCCTGTCAGGCTCCTGCTCATTTCTGTACTGATCTAATGTAACTTGGCACCCTCTCTGCTGAAAGAGTCAGGAACCAGCAGCAGGGGCAAGCAAGGAACTCAGGTCTGGTAATGAGACAGGCCAATACATGGCCCTCCTTGCAAGAGTCATAACACAACCTGCCTATCCTCAGCCAGAAATGTTTCCTCCCCAGAGTGCCTCCCATTGGCCATCTCAGAGGCTTAGCTATTAGCATGCGTGGCAGGTTATGTAGCCAAGGAAAGGCATCACCTTTCCCAAAAGACTGCGGTGGTCCTGCTCACCCGTGCTCCAGCCACCTCGGAAGGCTGCAGGCACGTGGCTCCCTGGGGCTGCATGGCTGCCCAGTTGCTCTGGGGACCAGAGCCATGCAGCTGCCCAGGGGGTTACAGCGGGCCCAGGGTTGCATAGCTTCTCTGGTGGTTGGAGTGGAGCCAGAGTAGCTGCCCAGTTGCTCTGGCTGTCCTGATCAGAATGAGGCCAGGTTAGCATGGCTGCCTGGCTGCTCTGGGGACCTGGGTGGATCGGGGAGGGGGGTTCCTGGCTGCTGCAGGGGTTCAGAGGGGAGCCAGGGCTGCCCAACAGCTCCAGGGTTGCAGTGGGAGATACTACACTTGGGCAGGGGCCAGTGGCCATGCTGCAGGGGTGGGGGAGTGGGAGGGTGATGTTAGGCAAGGGTTTGTGACCTACAGGAAGTCTCATCTTCTTTATATTCCTGGAAACAAAACAGGAGTGGGAATAAAACTCAGGAGCTGCCTTTTTTCTACCCTGTTAAATTATAACACACAAATAGGAATGAAAGTAACACAGAAAGCAAAATACCCATAGGAATTTAACAGCAATACACTACAAAACTAATTTGAAATGCTATGTACTTCTAAGTTCTAATGCTTCTGTGATAAAGCTGATGTCACTGGAAGGTGGCCTCTTCAGCCTGGATTTATTTGTGCATCATATTCTAAAGCGAAACAAAAGAAAAAGGGTACGTGCTACTTAATTACAATCCCATCAGTATGAAATAAGACTCAATCTTAGGGTCACAGAGATCTATATATTCACAGAGCTATGGATTTCTGCATCATATCTCCAGTCACATTTATTGCTTATAGGGTTCTCAAAAAGGTTTGCAGGTACTATGGGTGATGGACATTGTTATAAAAGCTTGGCTAGATAGATTACGTTTATGTGACTGATTTTGGGTGCCTCCATTCTGAAGTTCCCATATCAAAGAATCTAGTTATGTGTTGGAAACATGAAAATTTGTGGTCACTTTTTAAAATGTTGACCTTAATGTCTCATGGAAAGTGGGCAACATGTCCCTTTGATTAGCATAGAATCCTGGAATGTAGAACTCATGCACAGAGAGGGATTAGGGTATCATTTAATCAGGGAATGGGTGGGGGGGAGAGGACTTTGTGAATAAGATGGGAAAGAGCATTGGAGGCTCAGGGAAAGAGCAAGATTTACTTACAGGGCTGGTCTTCAGTTTCCATATTATCTTGGGAGTTGCTGGATCCCTCTGTAATGAAAAAAACCACCAGATAGTCACATCTCTGGGATTCCCTTCACTAAAGGCTGCAATAAGAAATTCAAAGGTCTGGATCAGCTGAACACGACACTGTAGGGGCCCACTAAGCTGCCGGATCCAGGTTTCAGGAGCCTCAGCCTACCCCATGTCACTCACATGCTGCTCAGAGCAGCTTTCTGAACACTGAGGCTGCGTCTAGACTGGCATGATTTTCCGCAAATGCTTTTAACGGAAAAGTTTTCCGTTAAAAGCATTTGCGGAAAAGAGCATCTAGATTGGCACAGACGCTTTTCCGCAAAAGCACTTTTTGCGGAAAAGCGTCCCTGGCCAATTTAGATGCGCTTTTGTGCAAGAAAGCCCCGATTGCCATCGGGGCTTTTTTGTGCAAAACAATACCGCGTTGTCTACACTGGCCCTCTTGCGCAAAAGCATTTGCGCAAGAGGGCTTTTGCCCAAACGGGAGCAGCATAGTATTTCCACAAGAACACTGATGATCATACATGAGATCGTCAGTGTTCTTGCAGAAATTCAAGCGGCCAGTGTAGACAGCTGGCAAGTTTTTCCGGAAAAGCGGCTGATTTTCCGGAAAAACTGGCCAGTCTAGACACAGCCTGAGGTGAGGAGAGGAAAGGGGTGGGGGGGGAAGGCTTCTGATGCTGCCACTGCCCCTGCCCTCAGTACAATCTTGTAGCTCCCATTGGCTGGTTTCCAGCCAATGGAAGCTGCCTGTTCGCAGGAGAGGAAGCACATGAAGTACCCAACCCCCTGCATGCTTACAGAGTGTAGAGCAGGGCTGGACAAAAGATGATCTGTGGGCTAGATCTGGCCTGCAAGAGCCTCAGCAGGCTCCCTGCCTAGCACTCAGGAAAGCCGGCTACAGGTGTGTTTGTGAATGTGGAGGGCCTGGAGGGAAGGCAGAGGCTTCTCAAGCTGCCCCTGCCCCCAGTAGCTCCCATTGTCTGGTGTTAGCCAATAGCAGCTGCCTGCTTACAGGACAGGCAGCATGTGAAGTGCCCCTCCTCCCTTGGGCTCAAAGCATTTAGTTCAGAGCAGTAAACATGTCTTCTGTAGCTCCCCATAGCACGTCTAGGGGCTGGAAGGCAGGTACCCTGGCTAAGGAACCTGCTAGGCTGCTGGCTGGAGCCAGGTATGGTCTCCCAGTCAGAGCCTGCCTCTGGCACCCCGGCCCCTGTCTCCTCCACCCCTCTTCCCCCCTTCTACCCTCCTATCCCATGTACCCCAAACCTTCTACACCCCTGCTCCAGCCTCTGTACACCTGCCCAGACACTGCATCCCCACCTCCACCCAGACCTTGCACCCCAATCTGCTGTCCCTGTCACAACCCAAATCCCTGCACCCTGTCCTGCACTCCTGCCCCAGGTCACAGGCCCTGCACTCCCTCCTCCTATACCCCTCCCCTGGGCCAGAATCCTCTCCTCCCAGACTCTCCTCATACCCCCCTCCCAGACTCTGCACCTCACTCCCTTCTCCCAGGTCACAACCAAAACCCTGCACCTCTGCCCCAGGTCACACTCCCCTCCCAGACTCTGCACCCCCTCCTCATCCCAGTCCATTGCCCTAGGTCATGATCACCTCCTCATCCAAACTCCCTCCCAGATCCCACACCCCAGTCCCTTACCCCAAGCTCCCTTCTGCACCCAACCTCCAGCCCAGACCCCCACACCTCCATTAATATAATGGAAGAGTGCGGCCCTCAACCACTTACCAAATTCTTGGAGTGGCCCCCTCATCAAAAATTATTGCCTACCCCCTAGTTTAGAGCCACAAATGGCACCTGTAGCTGTTGCAGGGATACGGAAGCTGGGCTTCTGGCCAAGAGCTGCCCAGGTAAGCACCTTCCACTCAGAGCCTGCCTTTGGCACCTCAGCCCCTCCATCTCCCCAACCCTCTGCCCCCCTTCTGGACCCTACCCTCTCCTAGACCCTGTAACCTCCTGCATGTCATTCTGCACCCTAGCCTCCTGCCCCAGGTCACAACCCCCTCCTTCACCCAAACTCCCGCACAGATCCCATATACCCTCCTGCATCCCAATCCTTAACCCTAAGATCGCTCTGCACCCAACCTCCATCCCAGACCCCACACCTCGTCCATTAATATCATGGAAGAGTGTGACCCATAACCACTTACTAAATTCCTGGAGTGGCCCCTCATCAGAAATTATTGCCTGCCCCTGCTGCAGTGCCTGGGAAAGTGGATGGAAATGAGAAGAAGCCCGAGAGATGACTAAAGTGACCCAAGTATAGAGAATGGAAATTAGGGATGCCCTGAAAAAGACTAGACAGGAGTTTTTTGTTCACAGCAAAAAACAGGATTTCCCATCTGGTTTGAATAAGCAACCATGCAAGGAACCAGCTGCCAGATAGGAGGACTCTAACCCATCCAAGGCTGCTACAACCCCTGTCTCTTTCCACCCAACCAAATCAACCTCTGATGCAGAGAGAACCTCAAATTCACTCCATTGGAGTTCAAATAACCTCCACCTAAGGACTATTTATCTGGATGTTAGAGCAGTGGTTCTCAAACTTTTTGGCCCGTGGACCACCTGGCTCAAAGCAAACCTCTCCACAGGCCACCAGTTGTGAATTGAAACTCACTGCTAATTACACACCAGCCATTTTGCTAGTGCTGCAGCTGGGGAGAACGGTTTAATTTAAATTATTAAACAGACAAACTAACATGAGAATGTTAAAACACATTATCAAACTTCATTTTAAATAAAATAAAATATTAATGTATGTCCAATACAAAAGGTTCCCAAGCTGTCTTTATTTATGGCAGAGGCGGGGAACCTTTTTTGGGTTGGGGGCCACAGACACAGAAAAATCAGTTGGACCACACAAGTGAGAAACAAAAAAACTCCTCAAAAAACCCCCAACCCTCACTGATGTGGCCCCCAACTGAGTTACCTCACTTCTCTGGCGCTCCAGCCTCACAAGGCGAGGGGAAGGGATAGGGAGAACTGAGGTTCAGGGTTTCCCATAGGCCAGATTTACTTTTTTGGGGTTCCAGAGTTAGTGGATTTTGTAGATCCCCCTAGGCTCTAGTGTGGAGACAAAAATGAGGGGTTCAGTGTGCGGGACAGGGATGCCATTGAGTGGGATAGGAATGGGGGTGCAAGATGTGGGTGGGAGGTAGGTTGCAGAAGCAGGCTGGGAATAGGGTGTCTGGCCAGGGGGGAGGGAGCAAGAGCAAGGGAGGGCGCAGTGTGTGTCCAGGAGGGAGGGTGCAAGAGCAACGGTGCATGCTGGAGCAGGATGGGGGTACCTGTTCGGCTGTGGGGGAGGTACAGAAGCAAGGGATGGTGCAGGAGCAGGCAGGGGGTAGGGTGTCTGGACAGGAGGGAGGGTGTAGAGCAGGGGTGGGCAATACTTTGATGGGGAGGCCACTCACAAGAATTTGGTAAGTGAACGAAGGCCACAGATGCAGTGGTTTGGGATGAAGATTGCTGCAGAAGGGAATTTGGGGTAAGGAATTGGGGTGTGGGATCTGGGAGGGAGTTTGATTGAAGGACAAGATTGTGCCCTTGGGCAATGGAGTGGGGTGAGTAGGGGGGGTCCAGTGTCTGGGAGGGGAGTATGACCAGGGACAGGTGTGCAGGGGTTTGGGCTGTGACCAGAGACAGTGGATTGGGTGCAGGGACTGGAAGAGGATTGTGACCTGAGCTGGGGCATAAAAGGAGATGCAGTGTTTGGGAAAAGGTGTATGAGGGCTGGAGTAGGGGTGCAGAAGGTTACATGGAGTGGAGGGGGGGCAGAGGGTTGGGGGAGGGAGGGGCTGGAGTGCCACAGAGACTGGCTGGGAGATCTTACCTGGCTCCCAGCCAGCAGCCCAGCAGGTTCTTTAGCCAGTGTCCCTGCCTTCCAGCCCCTGCACATGCTCAGAGCAATTGCAGGAGCCATGTTTATTGCTCTGAACTGAATGCTCTGGCGGGAGCAGAATGAGAAGCCTCCCCCCTCCCTCCACACTCTCAGGCTAAGTCTACATCGCAGGCTTCTTGCGCAAGAACTGTTTTGCGCAAGAGTTCTTGCGCAAAAGGTCTTGTGCGAAAGCGTGTCCACACTGCCACGTGCTTTTGTGCCATAGATGTGCTTTTGCACGAGAGCATCCATGGCAGTGTGGATGCTCTCTTGAGCAAGAAAGCTCCGATGGCCATTTTAGTCATAGGGGTTTCTTGTGCAAGAGACCCCTGTTGCCCATCCACACTGCCTTCTTCCGCAAGAGCTCCCCCTCATGGGGAGAGGAATAACTCTTGCTCAAGAAGCCCTCTTTTCCAACACTTTACTGTAAATTTACTTGAGCAAGAACATGAGTGCAGTGTAGACGTAGCCTCAGGGTTCAGAAACACACGTGGCCCTGCAGCCAGCTTTCCTAAATGCCAGGTGGGGATACAAAAAAGATCTTTTGCCCAACCCTGGTGTAGGAGCAAGCTGGGGGTGTGGAGTCTTGGTGGGAGGGCAGAATGAGGGGGCTTGAGGTGCATCATCTGGATATGGGTGGGTCCCAAGCATGGTCTCCCGCTGCTCCCAGTGAGAAACCGTAGCATGATGCTGCTTGTTCTGCTTGTCTCCTTTGAGAAGTCAGTCTGGCGGTGACGGGGCTTTCTTCATACTCTCCCCTTCCCTCCCCCCCCCCCCTCCCCAGCAGGGAAAGTCCTTTTTTTTCCCCAAACTATTCAGTGCAATTTATTTCTGATTTACTTTAAACTCTGTGGCCTGATTGTAAACAGTGCTTGCTAAATATTCGATGAGCTGAGTTGTGATTGGTCATGTGAGATTGTTTTCTTTCCTGGTCTGGGGAGCACACAAGACCATGTCGTGCTCATTCGTGTGTGTACCAATTACAAATTGGGTTTCTGTAAATTCCTGGGTATGTACACTTGAAACTGCCTGTCTGTGACCCTTCACTCTCCTTTAACCCAACTGCAAGAACATCTGTGGAAAGTGAACAACAAAGGGGTGTCTAGGTTCCATGGCATTTTTGGTGGAACCCTTTACTGCCCAGTTCTATAGCATTGCTAGACAGCTGGAGAGACCCCTCTTTTTTGGGAAGAAAAGCTTCAATATGCTGCCGTTTCCCCAGGGGGAATGAGAAACAGTGTGGAGCTGCTAATGCTGCTCTTTTGAGCCGGTCTGGCGGGGTTGGGGCTTTCTTCACACTCCCTCCCTCCCCCGCACCCACAGGGAAAACCTGTCATTATGCTGCCTGCCATTCCCCCAGCTGACCTGGGCAGGAGGGAGGAGAGAAACACAACGTGGAGCCACTTGTGCTGCTCTCCTTTTTGAGCTGGTCTGGTGGTTTGGGGCTTTCTTCATGGCTGTTTGGCAGACATGAGGCTAGAGTGTCAGAGCACGCTCCCTGCTGCGGGGGGATTAGCTGGAGCCATGGACCACATGGGAGGTGGTGGCCACGGACCACTTGTGGTCCACAGACTGCACTTTGAGAACCACTGCCTTAGAGAGCATTCAGAGACAACACCAGAGCAGTCTTGTGTTATGGAGGTAAAAAAAGGAGACCAAAAAACAAAACTTACGTGCTCCCTTAGTCACAGATTCTCCATTCAAACTGGTGCTGGCTTCAACTGCAGAAAACAACATTTAATCCATATGGTCAGTTCCACAGCATGAACCTTTGTATAATGTACTGGATCACTTCTCACTAAATATGACCTTTCTTCAATTTATAATGATGTTCTGAGGACAATCCAGAACAAGGTACTGGACAGAACTGAAGGACATCAGCAGAACAGTGTGAAAAGCCCAGGATTGGGACACCAGGCATATCAGAACTATGGTGCAAGAAAGCAGGAAGAGGGGGACAGAGTCAGGACTAAAATGGTGCAGATTGCAGCAGTTGAGGGTTGAGGTGAACTGGTAGCACAACATGCCTGTGATTCATATCTCCTGTAGATATTATCAGCATCTAATTTTATGATATGATGAACTGTCTTTTTCTGAATTTAAAATTAGAATTGTGATAAGTTTATAGATCCTCAGTTAATGACACTACATATCATGTATATAACTATAGCACTTAAGAGCCCTAGTCATGCACCAGAATCCCACTGTGTTAGGTGCTTACACAGAACAAAAAGGTGATTTCTACAATATTTTCCTAAATCACAAATTGTGTGCCCTCTGCATAGCTTGAATAAAAATATTGGGGAAAACCCTGGGTTGAAGTCTCCTCAGGGCATTTTATATTCCCATTGATATTTATTGATGTTCAAAGCTGAAGGCAGACAATGCCAGAACACTTCTGTTACGGGGAACAATTTAGACAGACACAAATGTAGTTTGCAAACTAACTTAAAATAAATGAAAAAGAGCTTCTTATATGTTCCATTAAGTGTATATAATGCAGCGAAGATGGTCCTGGATTTATCTGTGTAAAGAATAAAAAAAGCTATAGGAATATCTATTGCTGCATTTTAAATATTTTTAAAATAAAGCCTCATAGGGCTGCAAGGGAGGATTCACATCATTTGCAAATCTGTTTGGGAAGCCCATGACTAAGACAGCAAAGGGTCTGCAAGGCAAGATTGAGGGGGCATTATCAGAGCTTGAAAGGGACACAAATGAAAGCCAATTAGCAGAACCTACAAAACTCTTTCCCAGTAGTATCAGCACCTGCTAGCAAGGTTTTCCAGGCAAACACTGCCAATTTGTTATAGAGATCCACAAGGGGAAAAACTGAACTTGTGCCTTTTCTTTCCTTCTACCTGGGTATGTCTAGACTGCATTCCTCTGTTGGAAGAGGGATGCAGATTAAGCAGGTCAACATTGCAAATGAGGCAGGGATTTAAATATCCCGTGCCTAATTTGCATAAAAATGCCTGCCGCGTTTTGCTGACTCAGCACTTTGTTAGCAAAAAGCTGCAGTCTAGCGGGGGATCTGTTGAGAAAGAAAGCCTTTTTCGACCCATCCCTTATGGCCTCCTGCAAGGAGGTTTACAGGATCTGTTGAAAAAGGCTTTCTTTCTCGACAGATCCCCCTCTAAACTGCCACTTTTTGCAGACAAAGTGCTGAGTAAGCAAAATGTGGCAGCCATTTTTATGCAAATTAGGCACGGGATATTTAAATCCCTGCCTCATTTGCAATGTCGACCTGCCTAATCTGCATCCCTCTGCTGACAGGGGGATGCAGTCTAGACATACCCCCTGACACCTCAGAGGCCATTTCTGTGTATGTTTGTAGGGGCATTAGGGTTCCTCCCCTGCCTGTGTTTTTATTAGAAATTCAGCTCCAGTCCAAGCTGCAAGCATCTATGATGACTAGATAATTAGTAAAAATGCAAGACAAGAGAAAAGACTGTAAATAACGCAACTGAGAAGGATTTTTCAGACTGTTTACAACTTTGATTTTGATTATTTGTGCTTGTTAATGTCTATTTAACTCAAATAAGTAGAAAACATACTGGAGAAAGGAAACCTTTTTTAAAGGCTGAACAGTCCCTCCAGCTCTCACCTTCAATCATAGTATGGAAAGCTAACAATACACATCTCCTGAGCACCCCAAGAATTCCTCCAAACAAACTAGAATTAATGCTAGGGCCATAAAAAGGAAGGAAGACAACCACTCAGGATATATATATATAGGCCTTCCTTTTTATGGCCTTGGCATTAATTCTAGTTTGGTTGGAGGATTTCTTCGGGGCACTCAGGAGATGTATATACACACATCTGAGAGTCTGTTTAAGAACTCCTCCTAAACAGTACAAGATAGGGCCACGAAATTTGGTATGCAGCTTCCTCTTGTCCTTATTTAAAGCAAGGTCAAGGTTTGGTTTTGCCAGGACATTGGAAGCCCTGGGAAAGGGTCTGTTTTCCCTAACATACAAAGGGAGGGAAATTGTTCGGCGGGAAATGATACTGAGACTGCCCTCCCCTACTCCCAGTGGCCAGTGTCTCCACTAGGGATAGCTGTACCCACAAGGGAGTGGCCAGCAGGGTTGGGACTCCACCATCTTACCTACCAACATGCTGGCTAAGTAGACTCCTGCCCCAAACCCTTTTCCTCACTCCTAAACCTTGGCCACAGCACAAGGGGGGCAGGGAGGCCTCTTGCTCTCAGGGGCACTGAGAGGAGAGAAAATACTCCTGGCTGCTGGGGAGGGGGAGGGGGGAAGGGGAGAGAGAAAACACCCTTAGCAGCCAGGGGGCAGGCTGGCAGGAGAGGAGAAACTGCCCTTGCTGGCCAGGGGGTAGCTGGGGGAGAGGGGGAGAGAGAAGAAAAGGTCCTTGCTGGATGGGACCCCCCCCCCACACACACACACCCCTTGAGCCCCTCTTTACCTCTCCAAACCTCACTCTCACCCCCCCTCACCCTGAGCCTCCTACACTACCCCCTCATGTCCCCAAGACCCTGCCCTGACTCCTGCACCCCATACACTGCCAGTCCCCTTTCCTGAAGGGCCCAAGCACACTAAGCAAGTCTGCTAATAGCTCAAAGAAAAAATAATCTCACAAGCCCAATTTTTAAAACATTTATATGACACTGTAACATGATGTGACTCAGCACCAGGGCACCTCCTGCTGGTCATTCTGGGAATAGCTTTTTGGTGCTGGAGAGCCACCTTCTGGCTGGTGTCTCCCCACATCTCTGCACTTTGGGTTCCTCCCGCTTTGGGAACCCCCCAATCCCCTATGCTCACCTCACCTCAGTGACCAACTGCCAGTCTTCGTTTAGCCCAGTGGTTCCCAAACTTTTCGGCATCATGCCCCCTTTTTGATTTTTGAGAAACCCTCATGCCCGCCTCCCAAAAAAAAGCAGCAAAACTTGAGGGGGGGGGAAAAAAAGGAACGGACCAAGGCCGAAAAAACAGTCACAGCCCCTTTAATTCCCAGGACCAGTTTAAAAAAAAAAAAAAGGTGCTGGTATTCCAGGGGAAAAGTTGTTGACCCCCCCCCCCCCAAAATTGCCCTTTTAAAAGTAGAGGCGGCGGCTATTTTGAAGTCTGCCTGGGATGCTCCATTTCCCCCTCCCCCCCCCCAGCCAGCCTGAGCTGCATATCTTCCAGCCAACGTCCAAGCCAGGAAAAACAGAAGATACTGGACATTTCTTCATGGTGTTTTCTGAATTATTTTATTGGACAGACCAGGCTCTTTCTTGGGGGGGGGGGGTTGCCTCACACATCTCTTGGAATTTCTTCATGCACCCCCCCCAGTTTGGGAACCTATGATCTAGCTCTTACTTCAGCGGCAAACTGCAATCTGAAATGGCCACTCATCATTGGCAAGGGGCTGTGGACCTACTGCCTTTTGCCTACCCTGGCTGCCTGGCTGCAGCCCCAGTAATCTCAGGCCTGGCCTCAGGCCCTGCAGTCTGAGAGTTTGCCTGGCCAGAGCTTCCCCAGCTCTGCCTGCCTTTCCCTAGCCCTGCTCTAGCTACAGCCCGGCTGCGTCTACACTGGCATGATTTTCTGCAAATGCTTTTAACGGAAAACTTTTCCGTTAAAAGCATTTGCAGAACAGAGCTTCTAGATTGGCACGGACGCTTTTCTGCAAAAGCACTTTTTGCGGAAAAGCGTCCGTGCCAATCTAGACGCGCTTTTGCGCAAGAAAGCCCCGATTGCCATTTTAGCCATCGGGGCTTTTTTGCTCAAAACAATTCCACGTTGTCTACACTGGCCCTTTTGCGCAAAAGCGTTGCGTAAAAAGGACTTTTGCCTGAACAGGAGCAGCATAGTATTTCCGCAAGAACACTGACGATCATACATGAGATCGTCAGTGTTCTTGCGGAAATTCAAGCGGCCAGTGTAGACAGCTGGCAAGCTTTTCCGGAAAAGCGGCTGATTTTCCGGAAAAACTGGCCAGTCTAGACACAGCCCCCTAGTATTCTCAGGCCTTGTCTCCAGAAGTCCTCAGGTTCCCTGGCAGCTAGAGCCCTCCTGCTCCCCAGCCAGAGCAAGAATGTGTCTGTCACTAGCTCTTCAGGAGCCTTTATTCATATTGCCCTCAGTTGGGCCCTAATTGGCTCAACTGGCCACAGCTGCTGGCTCCACAGCTCCAGCCTTCTCCCAGGCCTGGCTTTTTACCCTTAAAGGGCCAGTGCAGGCAGACACCCCATCACAGACACCTTTGACATTTTCCATCTTAATCTCCTCTCCGTGTCACTTTGTCTTGTTGAATTCGAGAAGGTGGCTATTTTAGGGGAATGAGAGGTACAATGAACAAATTGGATAAAGACAATTACATATGGAAAATGAGTGTAAAGGGAACTTACTGGCTGTTCCAGTTGAATAGGCATCATTTGGGAGGGTGCTGGATTCAGCTATGGAAGAAACAACAACATTCTAAGCTAGGAAAATAAAAGATCTGTGCAAAGCCTTCCAAACAAAATCCAACCCTTATGTAAAGCACACCTATGTTTCAGGTTTCCCTTTATGCAGACAGGGGGGAAAAGGTATTCTATTCAAGCCCTGCCCATAAGCTGAAACTCTACCTACCATTCCATTTGTTTAAATGATGAGCAATAATTTTAAATTATCATTATTGGGATTCAAAGGGAAATGATGAAATTCACACCTTTACAAGCAGTGCATGTGGCTGGCTGAAGCCTACGGAAGACAGCACTGTGCACATTTTATTTTCAATCAGAAGAGAAAGAACATTTTTTTTAAAAGAAACAAATTCTGCAGAAAATTTTGCCAATCCCTGGAACAGGTTTTTAAAAAGATTTGGATAAGTTTAATAAGTCATTCAGATTTATGGTCTCAGGTGAAATTTAGTAGTTTTTCAACAGAGTTGTGGAAGAAGTAAAAAGATTTCAGGATACTTTAGTATAGGACCAATGTGGCCAATAGCCACTGTGGCTAAATCTACATTGCACAGTTATTTCGGAATAAGCTATTCCAGGATAGTTATTCCAAAATAGCTTATTTCAAAATAGCACATCTACACTGCAGGGAAGCCTCAAAATTACTCTGAGGCAGGCTTCCCTAATGGAGACATGCTATCTCGATGTAGAGCTCCAGGAGGAATAACATAGAATGGCCCTGGTGAGGGGCTATTTCGAAATAGCAGAAATGGTGCATCTACACACTCTTTATTTTGAAATAGCTATTTTGGAATAGGTGCTATTCTTCGTAGAATGAGGTTTACACAAGTCGGAATAAGCCATCCTTTATTTCGAAATAACAGAATTGTTGTGTAGACGCTCGCATAGTTATTTTGGAATAACGGCCGTGTTAGAAGAGCAAGGTGTGTATGGAGCCAGCTTCATATTCCCAGAAGTGGTGGGACCTTGGATGGAAGCAGGCAGAGCAGTGCTCCAAAAAGGCCCAGGACTCCAGCCAATGTACCTGCTGTAGTAGCTTTACCCCCATGTTGGCGGTCCTGGAGCAGGACTGAGGGACACTGGCAGGGCTGTGTGGGGAGCCCAGGGCTGGATTAGCAGGGGGCCGCAGGGCAGGACTGAGGGGGAGCCCAAGGCTGAAATAGCAGAGGGGCTGCAGGGCAGGACTGAGGGGTACTGGCAGAATGTGTTGGGAGCCCAGGACAGGTATAACAATGGATTGCAAGGGGTGGGGGGAGAACAAGAGCTCATAGGAGTTAGTCTATGACAGCAACAAGAGAAATTCAGGCAACTGTGATAACAAAGTAACCGAAAAATGCATGAGTAACTTACTGTAGTCACTCCATAGATCTCCACTCCCACTGGTGCTTGATTCCTCTAGAAAAGAAACCACAACAGGGTGTATAATAGGATAGAGATAGTAAATTTGTCCTTAGATTCCAGACATGTAAGTGTCTATGGCCAGCAAGTTAAAGGACATAAGAACACTGGGAAATACCCAGATGAGACCCTCTGAAGTGAAGATACCTCAAAGTTTCTTTCAGAGCAAAGATGATCAACTACAGAAAAAATAAATTGGTAAATAAATGGATAGGCATAATTCTGTTGCTATAGATAGTGTCATATTCATGAGGCTTCTGATGTCTACTGGGGTTTTATTAAAATGTTCACAAAACCTGAACATTTCAGGAAGGTAACACAGATTTGTCTAAAAATGCTGTATGTTAATCTAAATTCTTCTCTTTAAAATGTTTTAGCTGCTCATTTAGGGACCAGAAACAATACCACAAGGTGATCAGTCATATCACAGATAACTACAAAGGGTTCATCTGTCAAGCTACAAAAGCCTGTCTCACCACAAGCATAAAGTATGACATGAGAAATATACATGTAATCAAAAGACACTCACTGAACTCTTCGCCAATCACAAAAGAGGTAGATGTACCTAGAGAAAAAGAAAACACATCATATGCGTAACAGCTAGGAGAGTTGATTAATGCCAAACTCTTAAATAGAATTTTTCAAAATTGGGTGGCCCTCTTCATCTGTTTATACTGATGCACTCCAGTGCTTACTTGCCATCCAGGAGAGCTTGCAACTAGATGCAGGGGGAGAAGGCAACAGCTGCATGTTAGGTTTAGTGCACTACCAGAGCAAGGAAGCAAGTGCACTCAGGGGGTCTCAGACCATCACAGTAAATTACAAGAAGTAACAGGAACAGCTGTGAGTCAAATTGAGGGGCATTGGCAGAGGTCTCTGAGGCTATGTCTACACTGGCGGGTTCTTGCTCAAGAACACATCCACACTGCCATGGGCTTTTGCGCAAGAGCATCCATGGCAGTGTGGATGTTCTCTTGTGCAAGAAAGCTCTGATGGCCATTTTAGCCATATGGCTTTCTTGCACAAGAAACCCCTGCCACACATCCACACTGCCCTCTTGTGCAAGAGCTCTTGCACAAGAGGGCTTACACGTGTCAGAAAAGAGCGTAGCTCTTGCGCAAGAAGCCCTGTCTTCTGACGCTGTACTGTAAATCTTCTTGCGCAAGAGCGGGCAGGCAGTGTGGGCATAGCCTGAAGATCCCAAGGTTTGAATAGCAGGGGGACTTCTGGGCAGAATTGGAGGGTAGACACAGGGCAGTATGGAGAGCCCAGAAAACTGGAAAAGTAGGGGGATGCCTCAGAATAGAAATAACAGGAGGCATTAACTGTGTGCATCAGTCTACACTGAAGGACAAAAGTCAAATTAAGCTATGCAACTGAGCTATGTCAATTGTGTAGCTGAAGTCGAAATAGCTTAACTCAGCTTCTGGAGCTGTCTACACGCAGGAAGTTGAAGTAAGAGCACTCTTCCTTTGACTTCCCTTGCTCCTCGTGAAATGAGGGTACCATGAGTCTGAGTAAGAGGTCCTCCAGCTCATCATTATTTTGAAATAAAGGCTTGCTGAGTAGATGCCGTCTTTGTTAATTCAGAATAACATCAGTTCTTCCAAAGTAACGCTGCTGTGTAAACATACCCAACGAGTCCAATGCAGCATTGTTACCCCCGTAGCGAATAGTAAAGAAATAATGATAACAAAGTAATAGGAAAAACAAAATTAACCTACCAGATCCAGTCTTGTACTTTCCTCTCAGACTAGTTACAGGATCCTCTAGAAAAGCAGCATATAATAAGAACCAAATATTGGAAAATTCAAAAAACATATAAAGTCTCTATGAATTTCCCCGTGATTAGATTTGGAATGAAAAGGGACAATGCAGATTGGGATTGACTCACCTGTAACCTTTAAGGTTGAGTCTTCAGTATAAGAAGTGGTTATATCTAGGGAAAGTTAATACAAAAAATCATTAGTTCATTTAAATAAATTCTTTTCTCGTCTCTCTGCTTGCTAAGGTTAAAGTGTGGTTCTGAAAAATCACACATTGGAAAATAACCTCATGTGAATTTCACATTTATTTCCCCTCACTGTTAGAACTGGTTGGGAATTTTTCAGTGTGTAAGAGTTTTTCACTGGAAAATGCAGATTTATCATGCAAGAAACTTTTCTCACAAAATGGATGGCTTCAGTAAAACTCTCATTGGGAAGGTTTCTGAGATCTAGGGTGAAGATCCTTGTCAGAGGCACCTGGCTCCTTGGTATTTGGAGCCATCAGCAAGGATGCAGGTGCCCATAGAGAGGCAGGTTCAAGTTCTTGCTACGTTTAGGAGGAATGGGAACTTGAACCCAAACTGCTTAGCTTATGCGTTACAGAATGTGTGTCCCTTACATGTGTGCCTGTTGGGGCTGTCCCACTACATGTAAATAACTGACTATTCATTAGGCCAAGACAAGTAAGAGGCTGCCTCTGTACCATAGTTGTTTGGGCAGTCTTCTGGGACATAAGAGACTTATTTTCAAGTCTATCTAAGGCAGAGCAGGCCTGGATTGGGAAAAACATTTCCTGCCTAGCCCTGGTCACTGGTCCAATGATTTTTTTCTAACTGCTCATTCTGCACACTGGGATTTGGAAATCTAAATGTATTCATGACGCATCATATCTGTTGTTAGAGGTCTGAATGTAGCTGAAAATTTGCTGATGATGCATGAGAAAGAATAGACTCCAGTCCTTTCTCCCAAAGCTGCAGTTTCTCCAGAAGCATTAACCTGGCAATCATTTCTTTCTGTTAATAAAATCAATCTGACTCACCATTTCACAGTAACTCATTTATTCAACAAAGTAAGCCTTTGTTCATAAAATTGTCCATGAGTAATTTAGGACTTTCTCAAATATATTAATTATTAGATGAATGGTAATAAAAAGTCACTGTTAATCATTCTGAAGAGTTAATATTTAAAATGTAATCTGTATTTAGGGTTGCCAGATACTTTCAGAAAAAATACTGAACATGGCGGGGAAAACATTGGTTGAGCAAAAAAAATTTAAAAAAAATAAAAATAAAATGGGGGACCAAAGTTGTTGAGTTGTTTTTTTTTTAAAAAAAGGGTCACTGTGCCTTTAAATCACCATGCTCCCTGCTCTCCCCACCCCCACCAGGGGAAGACTGTCCCAAGCAGCCTAACACTTTTCAGGAATAGGGGTTCTTTTCGAAAAAAGGTTTTTTTTCCCTAAAGAATCCCGACTAGACTGCGCTTTCACTTTCGAAAAACTCTTTTTTGAAAAAGCACTCAGACGCGAATATGCAAATGAAAAGTGGGAAATTTAAATCCACGCTTCATTTGCACTTTCATGTACATTCCTGTTTCGGAAGACGAATGTAGTCTAGACACAGCCTAAGATGAAACAAAAGAAAAAACTGTATGTGCTAGCCATCATTTCAATGTTCAGTATAGGATTGCCAACTTTTCAATTGCACAAAATTGAACACTCTTTGCCCTACCACCTGCCCCATCCCTTCTCTGAGAATTCACCCCTGCTTTCTCCATTCTCTCCTTCCTCCATTGCTTGCTCTCCCACACCATCACTCATTTTCACTGAGCTGGGATGGGGCAGGAGGGGAGGGGAGGGCTCTGGCTAGGGGTAGGGACTCTGGGGTGGTTCCAGGAATGAGGAATTTGGGATGCAGGAGGAAGTTGGGGTGGGGGTGAGGGCCAGGGTTTCCTCTAAGTTGCACACTTGCACAGGCATGCAGAGAAAATTTCTATCCTGCCCACCTCCTAAGCAGAGCCACGCAGCCGCATGTGGCAGGTGGCTACTCCAGTGGCAGTGGGAAGCAGCTGGGTAGGAAGTCGAGGGGCAAGACACCAACATGGGAGAGCAGCTGGACAATGCCTGGGTAAGGGCCCCCCCCCCTCCCTCTTTGTGGGAAGCTTGCTACTGTACCCCTCTCTGCAGCCAGTCACCATCTGGGGATGTTCCAGTTCAGAGGAGAGCTTGGGGCTAGTTGGGTTTTTGGTGCAGCCAGAGAAGGCCAGTGTCTCTGACAGGACAGAGCCACGACCTTGCTTCCAAGCTGCACCCCTGTCCCCAGGCTGGGTTTCCTTTAGGGTTGGACACTGAGCTTTGTAGCTGCTTCTTCTCTGGTCCCTCCTGTGTTCTGCCTTCCCTCTGCACACTGACCCAAAGCAGCAGGTAGCCAAAGCTCCACCCAGGTTACTCGTTCCTGTCCTGGTGGGGGCCTGGCCTCTGCCTGGTGCATCCATACCTGCCAGCTCAGCTCCAGGAGGTTTTACCTCACCTCAGCTCTTAACAATACAGTCTGGAGCTTGGACACAACCAAGGCAGGGCCTCTGCACACACAATGAGACCTGCTGGGGCAGGGAGTCTCTGCAGCAGCCGTCCTCTTACCTGGTGCAGGAGAGCTTTCCAGCTGGGGGTGGGTGGGTGAAAGCTGTGAATTCCAGCAAATCCCCCTTCCCTACTGGTCTTGGACAAGGCTCAGCTGCAGGGTGGGGGGGGGGGGCAGGGAGTGGCAGAGGGAGGGAAAATGAAAGGCACAGGATGTGGTGGGCTGAGTGGCACAGGTTGTAGTGGAGAGGGGATGCTGTAATTCAGCTGAGCAAAGAGTTCCCAGCTCACAGGTAGGCACATAAACAATCCCACGCATGGCTCCTGTGACATCTCCAATCGGCCTTAGACCAGCCTGGGACATCCCCATGCCCACCTCTGCTCACAAGGGCTATAAACAGAGGAAGTTGGCTACTGTAAATTTTGCACTATTAATTTCCTTTTTATTTGACTTCATATTAAATAAAGATTTTAAAGTCATGCACCTTGTTAATTATCCCTTGTTTTAGTAGTCTTTCTTCCATAACATTATATATCTCAAGGTATGTCTACACTAGCCCCCTACTTCGAACTAGGAAGGCTAATATAGGCATTCGAACTTGCAAATGAAGCCCGGGATTTAAATATCCCGGGCTTCATTTGCATGTTCCCGGGCGTGCGCCATTTTTAAATCCGCCTAGTCCGAACTAACTGCCCGCGGCTACACACGGCAGTTAAAAGTTAATTCGAATTAAGTCCTTAGTTCAAATTAACTGTTCCACCTCGTGGAATAAGGTGTAACAGTTAATTCGAACTAAGGACTTAGTTCGAATTAACTTTTAACTGCCGCGTGTAGCCGCGGGCAGTTAGTTCGGACTAGGGGGATTTAAAAATGGCACCAGCCCAGGAACATGCAAATGAAGCCCGGGATATTTAAATCCCGGGCTTCATTTGCAAGTTCGAATGCCTACATTAGCCTCCCTAGTTCGAACTAGGGGGCTAGTGTAGACATACCCTCAGATATTTGTTAGTAACTGGTAGGTGCCACACTGGCACACATCCAAACAAATGCACATGACCTCAATATTGGTGCCCAAGACAAAACTCACTCCGCTCATGGATGGAAAAATCTTAGAGGGAATACTGATGAGGGCTCTGGCTGGGAGCAGAGGGGGTTCAATCTGGGATGTGACCAGGAATGAGGGGTTTGGGGTGCAGAAAGGGGATAAGGCTGGGGATTGGAGTGTGCTGGGGGGGTGGGGCTTCAAGCTCCAGGAAGTTTAGCTGTGGGAGGAGATTCTGGGCTGGGGTAGGAGGGTGGTGGGTGAAAGAGATGACGGCTCCGATTGATGGGTGCAGCTGGGGATGAGGGGTTTGGAATATAGGTGGGGATGCAGGCTAGGGCAGGGGGTTGAGATGTGGGGTGGTATTCAGGGTCTCAACAAGGCTTAGTATGGCTCCTAAGAAGCAGCTGCCATTTTCCTGCAGCCCTATAGGTGCATGAGTAGCCAGGGAAGCTCTATATATTGCCCTTGAAGCTGCAGGTGCTGCCTCCGCAGCCAGTTGGAACTGCAGAGCTAGTGCTTAAGGCAGAGGCAACGCATGGAGCCTCCCAGGCTGCCCATGTGCCTAAGGAGTACAGGGACCTGGAAGCCACTTCTAGGAGTTATGCAGAGTAAGGGCAAGTAGGGAGCCTGCCTTAGCACTGGTCCTCTGAGTCCCTGCTATCTAGACTTTTAACAGCCTGGTCAGCTGTGCCAACTGGGGTAGCCAGGGTTCCTTTTTGATCAGGTGTTCTAGTAAAAAAACAGATGCCTGGCAACCCTAACAGTGGGTGTAGTTTCCAGGGAAAGTGGTGGAATCACCATCACTAAAAAAAGTCAAGTTAATACTTGATGTAGAACTGTTAGAGATGATTTGGGCACTGGAACTAGACAGACATCTGAAGGTTCATTAAAGAAATAGACTCACCCTTTGGCTCTCCTGTTGTCTCCTCAATGTAAGAAGTGGTGAAGTCTGCAGAAACAAACAGCAGATGCTAACAATTCTGAGGCACATGTAAGGGAAATGAATGTGGTTTTTTTTTTTTCTTTTTTTTTTCTCAGTGGACAGATACTGGAAGCACAGAGGTGCAAGAAGATTTCAAATGGGTCTTTTTCTCATAGGGGGATTGATAGTATTCATTAGTAAATATTTTTTTCATGACTTGTAGTGCCAAATATCATTATCTAGCCAATTAGCCCATCATAAGACGGGATTTCAGGTCTCTCCTCCACGTCGGTCTTCTCTCCTGAGCCTCTGGTCTCTTGCTCCGTGTCTCTTTCTCTCTCTCTCTCCTCCTCCTACTGCCTCTCCCTCTCTCTCTCAGCTCTCCTCCGCCTTCTGCCTCTCTCTCCATCTCTCTTTTTCTCTTCTCCCCCTCCTGCCTCTCAATCTCTCTCCGCTCTCCTCTGTCTCCATCGGAGATGCACGTTCATCCAGGCCCCACCCCCTGGGCATGTACGTCACCGCCTGCCCCCCTTCGCCTCCCACTGTGGCACTCAGCTGACTTCTGCGCCGCTCAGCCGGGCTGCTGCGTGGGAGCAAGCGGCGCAAACAGCCTCTCTCTCTCTTCTCCTCCTACTGCCTCGCCCTGTCTCTCTCTCAGCTCTCGTCCGCCTCCTGCCTCTCTCTCCATCTCTTTCTCTTTCTCTTCTCCCCCTCCCGCCTCTCACTCTGTGTTTCTCTTCGCCTCCTCCTGCTGCGTCTCTCTCACTCTCTCTCTTGCTGTTCTCCACCTCCTCTCCGCCTCCTCTGTTCTCCTCTCTGTCTCCTCCGCATCCTCTGCGTCTGCTCCGCTTTCCTCCTTTTGAATCCGGCACCCTTTCTTGACATCAGAGACTCATGCTCGTCCAGGCCCCACCCCCTGGCTGTTCCCTCTGGGCGGTGCTGTTGTCTCCTGCCGTGGCGCTCGGCTGACTTCTGCGCCGCTCAGCCGGGCCGCTGCGCGGGAGCAAGCACCCCCATGCTGCATGGGGAGCACGGACCCCAAAAGGCCGCTTGCGCTGCTTGCTCCCGCGCGGCGGCCCAGCTGAGCGGCACAGAAGTCAGCCAAGCTTCACGGCGGGAGGCAACAGCACTACCCAGAGGGAACAGCCAGCATTTCAGCGTTAGAGAGTCACAGACATTGGGCTACTATATATATGATAGCATTTGGAGACCTTGAGATGCTTCCACAAGACTCAATGACTTTCTGAGGTTTCAAGGAAACAAAATCATCTTGTTTTTCAAAAGAAGACTCACCAACAATCTCTGCTGTTGCCTCTTCAGTGTAAAATTTGGTGACATCTACTGAGATAAAGAAAGAGAAAGAACAAATGTTACAAGCAATTGAGATAAATGACTTAATTCCTTTTGATTGGAATGGGATGAAACTGGGGGATGAAAGGGAAATGCTATGAAAGGCCCGTGAAGAAGGTGAACAACAATCTGAGCAATTTAGAGGATAAATCAAAGAAAAACAAGGCTTAACATTTGTCTGAGATATTGTTTCTTAGAATAACGGAGACTTGGTGGGATGACTCACATGACTGGAGCACTGTCACGGAAGGGTATAAACTCTTCAGGAGGGGCAGGTGGGAGAGAAAAGGACGAGGAGTTGCACTGTATGTAAGGGTATGTCTACACTAGCTCGTTAGTTCAAGCTAGGTAGTCAAATGAGGGCAACCGGAGTTGCAAATGAAGCCTGGGATTTAAATATCCTGGTCTTCATTGGCATTTTCCCGGGCGCCGCCATTTTTAAATCCCCCTTAGTCCAAACTAACTGCCCGCGGCTAGACGCGGCAGTTAAACGTTAATTTGAACTAACTCCTTAGTTCGAATTAACTGTTACTCCTCATTCCTCATTTCACCCCTCTCGAAGGACTTTTCCCACCATCCTCCAACCAACAGGGATTAGTTTGGCCCCCACCAAACCCCCCCTCATGCAACTGTCACGTTATTGGATTTTGAGGGGAGCAGCCGGGTCACTGCTGCACCCATGGGGGGGGTGTTCGCCCCAAAAGTGGTACAAAGGGGGCCGTGTGAGGTGTCAAACAAAAGCTTACGTTCTCCTGATTCTGTATATGCTCTTCATATATCTGTATAATGTCTGGGTGTGGACTTATGAATATGTGCTCTGTATGGAGACTGGAAGTTTCTCTGTATGTGGTTGAGCAATGGGCTCAGCCTATGGACATGCTAATTAGCAAGGCTCCAGGGACACTAGGTCTCTTAAGTACCTGAGACCCACCTATGAAGGAATCTAGGCACCTGGCCACTGGCCATGTGACTCCCTCCAGCTTGGAAGAAGCCAGGAGGGGGTATAAATATGCCATGTGGCCGACTCCATCTTGGTCTCCAGATCTGCTCCTAACCCCAGATGCGGCCTCGCAGGGATTCACGAGCCGGGAAGAACTGTGGACCCATCCTGGCATAGGATGTGCACCAAGGACTTTTAAGCCAGCAGCTATAACATCTCTGCTACAAGCCTGCATTGAGAACTGGGAGAACTGCATGTAATGTATGATACTTTAACAACCTTACTCTCATGCTTTTCTTTCTTGTAGTAATAAACCTTTAGATTGTACATTCTAAAGGATTGGCTCAGCGTGATTTGTGGGTAAGATCCAGAGTGTAAATTGACCTGGGAACTGTGGCTCATACACAGGTGAGGAGTCTTAGAACCCAATCTCACCTACCCCGAACAAGTTCTGTCCGGTTCCAAGAAACCACCCCTTCTTTCAAGCCTTCTCCCAGCACCTCCTCCTCCAGCCCACCATGCCCTTACCCTCTCCTCTCCCAGCATCACCCTGTCTCCCTCCCACTGACACCTCCCCTCCTGCCCTTTTCCTCATTGTCTGCACTTGGCCCCCCTGGCATTTGTCTCTCCTGTACCCTGTCCCTTTGGTGCCTTCCCCTTTCTTCCCCCCTCCCCTCCCCTCCCCCTGTGTACAAGCCCCTTCCTCTTTCACCCCTTCCCCTTTCTTCCACCTCCCCCTCCGCACAAGCTCCTTCCTCTCCCAGCCCTTCCCCTTCCCCTACCTTCTGCCTTCCACTTTGCGGGGCCGGAATCTGCGCTCCGTCCCCAGACTCCAAACCCGCAACTCAGCGCCCATCTGTTTTAAAATCCCGGGCCGTGACGTTACGTCACACCCGGGCATCTCCACACCCACCTGTTTGAGCACGCTGAGCATGGCAGAAGCAGCCGGCAAGGGGGAGCTCAGGGACCGGGGCCGGGGCCAGGGGAGAGATGCTCTGGGACCGGGGTGGGAGGACGCGCAGGGGGGGCCGGGGCCCGCTCCAAGCAGGGCTGGAGAGACCCAGCTCCAAATATTGGTGGAGCATGGGCACCACGAGCCCATACACCTCACCGCCCATGACACCCGGCACACTTCCGGGTTCAGGGCGCGGGGCCCCCTTAGGTGCGGGGCCTGATTCAGCCGAATCGGTCGAATCGGCCTAAGGCCGGCCCTGTACTGGAGAGGGTCCAGCGAAGGGCAACGAAAATGATTAGGCACCTGATCTATGAGGAGAGGCTGAGGGATTTGGGCTTCTTTAGTTTGCAGAAGAGTGAGTGGGGATTTGATAGCAGCCTTTAACTACCTGAAGGGGGTTCCAAAGAGGATGGAGAGAGGCTGTTCTCAGTAGTGACAGATGGCAGAATGAGAAGCAATGGTGTCAAATTGCAGTGGGGGAGGTCTAGGTTGGATATTAGGAACAGTTATTTCCCTAGGAGGGTGGTGAAGCACTGGAATGCGTTCCCTAAAGAGGTGGTGGAATCTCCATCCCTAGAAGTTAAGTCCCGGCTTGACAAAGCCCTGGCTGGGATGAGTTAGTTGGGGTTGGCCCTGCTTTGGGCAGGGGGTTGGACTCAATGGCCTCCTGAGGTCTCTTCCAGCCCTAGGATTCTATGATTTCTACTATGTAGGAAGTGTTGAAATCTAGGGACACCAAGAATAAAAGATGGGGAAACCCTGAGACATAATTGAAACTGCAGGTTACCTTAGGATTTTGATCTCATTGAATGTTACAATGAAAGTCAAAAAAGCCTGAGCAATATTTGGATAGGAGACCATTGATGGCTCTCATGAGGAAAGGTTGCAGAATCAGGCTTTCTGTATTTCAACAAAAACAAGTAGTCCTGTAACACTTTAGAGACTACCCCTCTCACGCAGGGATTGCCATGATCCATTCATTGATGTATACAGTTACATCATGCATACTGAACCCCTTATCTTCAGTCCCATCCCAGAAAAAATGATTTAAATGAAAAATAAAAATTGAGTTAAGAACCCGCGCAATGCTGGGTAAATCTTCTAATATCTTATAATGAATTATTAAGGTGTTAGAAGAGGAACTCACCAGTAGGACTTGCTGTTGTGTCATCACTGTGAGAGGTGACCATATCTAGAGACAATAACCATACATAATAATTAAACATCTTTCATGAATTAATTCCTGCCAGTGCTAATCCACGCAACAAGTGGTCTATTTCTGAAAGATCCCAGTACCCCATTGTCTCTGAAGGACTCACTGTCTGAGAAGTCATCTATCTAGAGCGTCACTGATCACTTGAGGGCTTTTCCCTTATCCCACAAACGGCTACATGAGATGTTGAGATCTGTAGAATATTTCTGCAGTTCCACCTATACCCTGTGGGTCTCCTGATACAGTGAGAGAAATAGTCAGTTTGTATTTGTATTCTTCCTCACTTTCAAAAGAAAAAGGACTCAGTTACTAATAATGAATAATTCAGAGCTTCCCCTCCACCAATGGCTGGGCTACAGCAGGTGATGTAGGGTTTGAGAAAGCTGGGGAATAGAGATTGAAAGAGTGCTCTTGTGACACGGGGGGGGGGGGGGGGGGGGGGCACCCTCTATCAGCAGCTCTAAGGGAGGCAGTGTTACTGCGTGAAGGCTCTGCCTGCATTGGTTGTTGGATGTGTAATCATTAGGGAACATTACACTTTGGTAATTGTCCTAGGGCTTCCTAGCAAAAACAGTCACAGGAAAAGAAATGAAGAATTTCCTCATCAGCTTGACTATTAGCAACCTCTCATTGGAAAAAAAATAGCCCAACCACAGAGGAATGGTTCAAAAACCTACCGGAGGATATAGTTATAGAAAAATTAACACACCAGTTACATATCAGTAAAATAGTGGGAAGATAGATATTTAAATATTTGGTTACTTTTATTCAAAGAACATTCAATTTAAAAACAAAAATCAGGTTTCATGATAGAGAATTTAGGGATCATTATAAAAATGAAGGTAATGACAGGTAAATTTGAATTAATTATAGATAAACTCTGCTCATAGAATCATAGGGCTGGAAGAGATCTCAGGAGGTCATCAAGTCCAGCCCCCTGCCCAAAGCAGGACCAATCCCAACTAAATTAACCCAGCCAGGGCTTTGTCAAGCCAAGACTTAAAAACCTCTAGGGATGGAGATTCCACCACCTCCCTAGGGAACCCATCCCAGTACTTCACCACCCTGCTAGTGAAATAGTTTTTCCTAATATCCAACCCAGACCGCCCCCACTGGAATTTGAGACCATTGCTCCTTATTCTGCCATCCCTCACTACTGAGAACAGCCTCTCTCCATCTTCTTTGGAACCTCCCTTCAGGAAGTTGAAAGCTGCTATCAAATCCCCCCTCACTTTTCTCTTCTGCAGACTAAATAAACCCAAATCCCTCAGCCTCTCCTCATAGGTCATGTGCTCCATCCCTCTAATCATTTTGATAGCCCTCCGCTGGACCCTCTCCAATGCATCCACATCGTTCCTATAATGGGTGGGGGCCTAGAACTGGACACAATACTGCAGATGTGTCCTCACCAGAGCTGAATAAAAGGGAATAATCACTTCTCTAGATCTGCTGGAAATTCTCCTCTGAATGCAACCTAATATTCCATTTGCTTTTTTGGCTACAAGGGCACACTTTTGACTCATATCCAGTTCTCATCCGCTGTAAGGTCCATTGTGTTCCTCCTAGGGATCAGCAAATGGGGCTCTTGAAATAAAGAGTTGATGTGGTTTATTGGCTGAGAAACTAGAATAGCAGTCAGAAGTCCTTGATTCTATTATTGAGTTGATCACAAATTGGCTATCCCTTAACCACATTAAGCCTCTGTGTAGCACAGGGACAATTATTTCCCTACCCTTTGTAAATTGCTTTGAGAGCTAGGTTTATAAAGTGCCAGGTATTATCGTTAAACACCAAGTTGACTAGCACTTTAAAAATACATAAAACACAGATAGAGAAACAAAATCTAAATTCTACATTTAATTGAAATGCAAGACAATTAAAAACTAAGAAATTTAGCAACAAAAACACTAATTCAAAGTACCTTTTAGTAAGGAACATTCTGAACCCTTAAAAATAAGAGTTTCCTATGGCATGCTGTTTCCTATGGCAAATGTAATCCTGCCTCCAGAGTATGCATTACAAAGGGGATGGTTCTCTATGGGGCTCATACCAGTCTCATCCAGCCTCACATATCATTTCAGTTGGCCAAGCAGGGCCAACAGGTTCCTGAGAGGTGCAAAAATAACTTGTTCCCAGATCATATCAAATTACCAAAGTCAGCAAGACAGCTACTATGACAAGGGGCTTATTACACTGAGCAATACAATAATTGGGAAATAATATACAAACTGCACTCCTTTTTCTGATTCTCTCTATGCCTGTTTCGCCCATTCAATTTCTTTTCATGTCATTTCTCTTTTTATCTGGCTTTCACATGTCTCTTCCCCAACCGCTCTCCCTCTTTCTCTCTCTCTCTCTGCCTTTATGTGAACACTTATTCTTTTGTCGTCTCTCTGGAGCTCTGTCTTTCCCTATGAGTCATGAGTGTGCATACAAGTGCATTTCTAATTTACTGGCAAGGTGACACCTATTGAATAGACTAACATCTGCCTCGGTGAGTGACTGTGCATCTCTCCCTCTGCGTGTCCATCTCTGTATCCCTCTCTCTTTATAAAGCATAAGATTTACCTGGTATTTCTCTTGGGAAAGCCAGCACCAAAGCTAACAAGGTCGAGGTAAACAGGAACTTCTTCAGCATGGTTATCAACTTGTGGGAAGTAAAAGCAACAGCAAAGGATGAGAGCTGAAGACTGTAGTCAAGTGTGCATTTCAGGTGTTCTCTGTTTCTACTTAAAACCTCCGGCCTTGGCAGGAAGCATCATTTCTATTGTTCAGGGCCCCTCCCCTTCCAATACTAGGAAAGAACCTTATAGGGAAGCTGGGGAAAGGGGTTTTCAGAGGGGTATGATAATTGCAGCTTGATGGCAGGGCCATGGGGGAGGGTAACAAAGGATGATTCAAAGCTGTTCATGGGAGCCTTGCTGTTAAGCACCTTATTCAGTTTGCCTGTGGCAGGAGTGGCTCCCAAAACCACATTCCCACATTTCATGTGCACAGCAGGCAGTGGAAATTCCTGTTTTTCTCCTCAGTCACTGGTTTGCAAATGCAAAGTAAATCCAAGGTAAGTTGTGGGGAGGGTCACTCACTGAGCAATTCACCTACATCTGCATCATTATTACCCCCTTTAGAATTTGCATTCCACCTCTGTGAAAAAGAAGCCCCTTAAGGGCTGTAGGCGCTTCTGAAATTAAGGCCAATCTTTTCAAAAGTGAGCATTCACCTTGGCTGCTTTAATTTTGGGGCATCCAAAAATGACATGCCTCAAACAAGATGCCACTTCTGAAAAATTTAGCCGAACAATTTAGCCAAACAGAATCTGGTGTTCATTGAACTCAATAGTAATGCTCCTGTTGATTCCATTGTGAACAGGTCAATAAAGTGAAGTTCTACTTTTTAAAAAGTGACTAAGGCTTTATCTACAATGACACTTTGTCAGCAATTTTTTTGTCATTCAAGGATGTTAAAAAACAAACACCACCCCCCATAACAAAAGTTTTATCAATGAAAAGGACAGTGTGAACAGCACTTTGTTGGTAGGAGCATTGTCCTGCCAACAAAACCACTGGTGTTCATAAGGGTGGAAGTTCTTCTGTCCACAGTCACCGCCTTCCTGAGGAGCAGTAGTTATGTCAATGGGAGAAGCCCCCAGTGCTTTCAACACTGAGAATTCGGTCAGTACAACTGCATTTCTCAGGCTACGTGTACACTGCCACTTTACAGCAGTGAAACTTTTTCACTCAGGGGTATGAAAAAACACCCTGTGGGTGCAAGAAGTTTCAAAACACTCTTCCAGCACTGGTGCTGAAGCTACTCAGCCATGTAAAAGTGCTGCCACAGCAGTCCTTTAATGTTGCTAGGGAAGCCGTGCCCTCAGAGACATCATTATCCCAACATATGTTGGCAGTGTAAACCAGAGCTTAGAGTCAGAGCAGCTGACTTGAATCAAAAGAATAAGATTTTCCTGTAATTGTTCCTGTTCACTCTGCAGTGCCATTGCCACTGGAAGAAGGGAGCTAGGCCCAGATCCCAAAAAGTATTCAGGTGCCTCAATCCCACTGATTTCCATGGGAATTAGGAGTGTCTGAGCCCTGGAGCTTATTTCCTCCTTTGCATCATTTACCCTGCAGTTTACTAAGTTCCTGTGCATAGTCATAGGCTGTGTCTACATGGGGAATTTTACTGTGATTACCATACTTGCTAATATTGTTTCTAATTTGGACCAAACCTGTATTTCTTGTATGTTGGTTCTCAAGATAAACCATGCTTCCCATATTTAGAGGGTAACCAATATGTAGACACTGCAGGGCCGTTCATATCTGTTTTGCAGGAAAGGCTATGTCTATACTGCAAGGGTTTTGCGCAAAAATGGCTGTTTTTACGCAAAAACCCACAGAGCGTCCACACTTCAAGTGCGCGTTTGCGCAAGTAAATCGATAGGAAAACTTAAAAAAAGAGAGCTTTTTCCAGTGTAGGTAAATCTCTCTCTATGAGGCATAACTCCTTTTTGTGCAAGAGACAAGTGTGGATGCTCCGCAGGGGTTTCTTGCGTGAGAAACCCCTATGGGAAAAAGCACAGGTGCTCTGATGGCCATTCTGTGAATGGCCATCAGAGCTTTCTTGCGCAAGAGTGTCCATTCAGTGTGGACACTCTGTTGCACAAAAGCACATGGCTTTTGTGATGTGCTTTGAGGTGTGGACGCGCTCTTGCACAAAAGGCTTCTTGCACAAAAACCTTGCAGTGTAGATGATGTAGCCAAACAGACTGGGAGCACAGAGCCTGTTAATCACAGGTACAAAAGTTCCACAACTCTCTCTCACACTTTGAAAAGTTCCGCTTGTTTGGGGTCTAGTGATGGGCCAAAACTAGGAGGGAAAGGGGCATAAGTCAATACTTATTGTGTCCAAATGACTTACAAAATATTAGATTGGTTTAAACATGAAGCAGGGTGCGGAACTATTTAGGGTGTAGGAAAGGAGGTATAAATAGGAATTAATGGATTGAACCTGAAAAAATGGGAGGCTAGATAATCAGGAAATATTTCCCTAATAGTGTGGATCTATGGCACTGTGGTCTAATCTCCCAAGCAGAGTGGTAAACCTGAGACTCATTTTGATTTGGCTAGGTAAGAATGCTGAAGAATGTCGCGAGAATCACAGGTCCGATGATGAATACCCAAGGGGGGGAGGACAGAACCAGGTGGACAGTTTTATCAAATAAAAATTATTTATTTATGACAGTGGTGAATTTATAGTATTTATTCTAAGATTTTTAATAGACCGTGTTAATAATGAACTTACAGTATTTATTATATTTATTCTATGGTTTCTAGTAAAACGTGTCAGAGATATAAGGATGGGAATGGCAAGGGGAATAGTCTCTAATCTTAAAATATCCAGCTACAGTAATAAAATAACAGTGATAACTACAAACGCTTATGTACTACCCAAAAACAACTACAACACTAAGCTTATACAACAGGAAAAGAAATCAAATCATACATACCAATTTACACAGCACACAGAACATTACAAAGATATTGGTTCGGTTGCGAAGGCTTTGGTTACACCCGAGAGTCGGGGGAGGTGGCTGGTCAGTTGATCAGGCCGGCAGCGCTTTGAAGTATACGAGAAGGCACACGCACGGTGGTACGTGTGTTGCGAAGACTTCCTCGAGCGAACTGTGCCATGGGTATTTATCCCCAAATCTGCACATCACTTTCCTGCGCTTGCATATTACCATATATGGCCCAATGGTCACCAAGTGGGGGGGTCTGTGTCCCAGGGGTTGGGCCGAAACTGTGCAGGTTTCATGCAACCAGGTAAGCCCCGCAGTTCTCACGCCAAGGTGATGGGTGGGAGAGTCTAAGGCTATTTTCCCCTTTTCACACCTTCCCTTTTTCTAAAGGCAATGGTATGCAGGAAGGGTGCGGCCGGTTTCTCTCAAGGAGTACTGCAGCCCACTATAGCAAGAGCGGCCTGGCCAAACTTTTTTACTGGGGGAGCAGTTTCTTTTCTCTAACAAAGAACTCATAAAAGCTCTCCATGTGTATTATAAAGATGCCATGCTGCAGTGAATAATTTTGAAGAAACAAAAGCTTAATTAACTGAGGAGTTATAGTGATAACAATTCAGTTGACAGGAATGCTCTTTTCATTATTAGCAGGGGAGCTGACTGCTACTCTGGGCCCCTGGGTAGGGTCAGGGAGGCCCAGCTTCATGCTCCTAGAAGAGGCAGAGCCTCAGGCAGAAGGAGTGGGCTGAGAGCAACTGGCCCTCAGCGCTGCCCTGACTGTGGTGCTCCTCCCTCAGTGCTACCTGGAGTGTGCTAGGCGTCACCCCGGCCTCTCCAGGCAGCCCTAAGAGTTGCCTGAAGCACATTGTGTGGCACTCTGGCTGTGATTTAAAAGGACTGATTATTAGAATGTATTTTTTTTAACTGAGAAAGCTACAAAAAAGGCTTGTGGAGACACTGACGTGAATAACATAGGGTTGCCAGATGGTTTCAACAAAAATACTGGACACACACGACATCACATCACAATCTACATTACATCTTATTTAGAAAATACCGGACATTTATATTTTCTCATTTATATTTTCTCAATTTGTTTCCCAAACAGAAAGCTCAAATACTGGACTGTCCAGTACAAAACCGGACACCTGGCAACCCTAAGAACATTGAGTAGGCCCATTATCATTTCAGTTCACACTATAGAACAATGTCTGACACCGTTATGAAATGATTTGTTCAATCCAAGTCCAACCCCATATTTGAAACTGATGAAGGGAGTCCCGCATTTACCTGAGTTCAGAAGGGGCCAATAACAAATTCCAGACAATACTGTATTTACGCACAAACTAAGTAAGCTACAGTTTAGGGCCTCAGATTATGAAAGGCCTCTAAATACAAAAATATTACTAAGGGTATGCCTACACTACAGTGCTATTTTGAATTAACTTAATTCGAAATAGTTCATTCGAATTAAGCTAATTCGAAATAATGCATCTATACACAAAAACTATTTCAAAATAGCATTTTGCTATTTCAAAATAGCAAATCCACACTGAGTGGACCCTGAACCGAAGTTAAGGCTGGCCGGAACCAGTGCCGGCAGGGCATCAGGTTAGGACTTAGTGTGTGGGGCTGCTGCCTGAGGCTAACTGAGCTCCGTGCTTAAAGGGACCCTCTCCCCACCCCAGACAGACAGTTCTCAGGGTTCCCCACTTGCTTGTCTACCTCGATGAGGGACAGCAAAGCAGTCCTGTCTTGGCGTGCCCGCACTCGGGACACCACAGCACTCGGCCACATATAGCCAGCGCTGCCCCTGGGCACGCTGGTGCATCTTGTGGGGTCATTGCCATGAGCCCGGCTGCACTTGCTGCAGGCTGCCATCCAGGGGGTTCATCAGGGGGCTGTCAGAATCCAGGAGGCCCTGCAGGAGAGCTTCCACCCCGAGGAGCCTGCAGAGCTACCCCAGTCCTCCCCATCGGGGGCTCGTGCCCCATTCCTCCCTCACGTCCTTCCACTTACCCTTCCCTGGCCTCCCCTTCCTGTTGTAAAAAATAAAGGACACGTGTTCAAAAATAGAAACTCTCTTTATTTAACAAAACTGGGGGGGGGGGGAAGAACCTCTGGGGAGACTGGGAAAAGGAGGTGGGAGAGGGGAAGAGGGAGAGGGGAGAGGGAAACGTGGGAGGAGGGAACTGGAAGGGGGAAGCCAGGGGAAGAAGGAGGAGGGGAAGGCTAAAACTATGGTACACCATATCTTCAGTACTGTGTACAGATGTGGTCTCCTCACCTCAAAAAAGATATTTTGGCCTTGGAAAGGGTTCAGAAAAGGGCAACTACAATGATTAGGGGTTTAGAACAGGTCCCATATGAAGAGAGGCTAAAGACACTGGGACTTTTCAGCTTAGAAAAGAGGAGATTGAGGGGGGATATGATAGAGGTCTATAAAAGCATGAGTGGTGTGGAGAGGGTGAATAAAGAAAAGTTCTTCATTAGTTCCCATAATAGAAGAACTAGAGGACACCAAATGAAATGACTGGACAGCAGGTTTAAAACTAATAAGTGAAAGTTCTTCTTCACACAGCACATAGTCAACCTGTGGAACTCCTTGCCACATGAGGCTGTGAAGGCTAGAGCTATAACAGAGTTTAAAGAGAAGTTAGATAAATTCATAGAGGTTGGGTCCATGCAGTGCTATTAGCCAGGGGGTAGGAATGGTGTCCCTGGCCTCTGTTTGTGGAAGGCTGGAGATGGATGGCATGAGACAAATCGCTTGGTCATTGTCTTTGGTCCATCCCCTCCGGGGTACTTGGTGTTGGCCGCTATCGGCAGACAGGCTACTGGGCTAGATGGACCTTTGGTCTGACCCAGTACGGCCGTTCTTATGTTCTTATGTTCTAAGCTCAGGGCTCAGGGTCGGGGGGTCTCACTGAAGCAACTTGATTTTCATGCAAACCTGCTCCTGGGTTCACATGTGGCCTTTGGTGGCCAGGCTGGCAGCTATCCTGCCCTAGACGGCCTCATTCCTGTGCCTAGTGCAGAGGTCGTGGACGTTGGAGGCTGTAGCCAGACATGAACCCCATCTTGTTTCCCCCCACCCCAGAGAGCAAGAGAAAGGCAGTCAGCCTTTGATGCCCTGGGAACGCAGCTGTGCTGCCTGTCCCTGACTCTAATAAACAGAAACCAGACAGTAAATGGGCTAGCTGACAACCAGGGGACCTCCTGCTGCCCTGATGGCTAGCACCAGGAATTGACACGCCTACACTGTCCCAGGAGAGGAATCTTCGCCCATCACATACTAGAAGTGCCCATTGTCTGCATTTTCCCAGGTGTGAATTATGCTTTGCACCCTTTGTGGGAAACTTGGCATTCAAAGCCATTTTTCCTAATTGGCCACTTGAGACCAGGAAGAAGCCTACGTGACTCAAGGGGTATAAAGAGGGGTTTAGTAGCCCACCCCATTTGAGCTCCAATCATCTATACCTGCTGGCAGGTATATGTTGTCTCCCGAGGTCTGTGGGACGCCCAACCTCGCCCTACTTCTTCCCGAGGGATTGAGAGAAAGACGCTGGCCACGCCAAGTCTGGAACGCAGGGGTGAGAATATATACCTGTCAGGTGTCTATTTTGCATGCATTTAATAAGAGCTCAGAGAACCAAAAGGGTTTCATGGTACCTGTAAGTGACTTATTAGTGTAATTTCTGTCCTGTCCTTTGTAGTGGCTGTGTTATCTGTAACACAGTAGTAGCATTTAACAGCTAAGTTTACCCTGTAACAATAAAATAGTAACTGTTTAAGCTGTGACCTGACTCCTTCAGTTGCTGTAACAGAACCAAGCACAATTTTAAAAGAACTCCAGCCGGTCATAAGAAGTTTACAGGGAGAGCTTGAGCATTGGATCGTGTCGCTTCCAGGGGACAGATCCGTTGGGGCATCTCTCAGCCTCCCCAGGCTGCCCGCTGCGAAGGGATCGTGTATCCTAGCAGTCAAAATCTGAGGTGTAATAAGCTCTCCCTGTAAACTTCTTGGGGCGCCTGTCAACCTCCTCCAGGTTGCCCGCTGCTAAGGGACCCCTGTCCTAGCAGTTGAAGTCTCGGGTGTATAATACACACACACACCACTCACTGCCCTGACCACCGGCTGACAGAGGCCTACCCCCAAACCTCAATGAGGTCCACGATCTCCACACTAGATCAGGCAGGCACCCACCTCTTGCGGCCCCAGGCAGGCTCCTGGGAGCCGCGAGCCTGGTCCTGGGAAGAGGCGGAGGGCTGGGTGGCAGCGGGTGGCTGGCTCATCTTGTGCCAGGTGCAGGGTCTGCTGGCTGGGTGCTGGCAGGCGTGCAACTGGCACGAGCACTGTAGCCAGACCATGCCCCCTTAAGGGCTCCAGGGCCGGGGGGGGGGGGGGGGGCAGAAAAGTTTCCCTGGTTTGGCCCAGAGTGGCCACCAGGGCAAGCTGGGAAGGGCTAGCATGCAACTAGTTCGAATTAAGTGGCTACACAGCCCTTAATTCGAACTACTTAATTCGAACTAGGCGTTAGTCCTCGTAGAATGAGGTTTACCTAGTTCGAATTAAGCGCTCCACTAGTTCGAATTACGTTCAAACTAGCGGTTTGTATGTATAGACGCTATGAAAGTTAATTCGAACTAACAGCTGTTAGTGCGAATTAACTTTGTAGTGTAAACATACCCTTAGTGATGGAAAAAGTCTCTCTGCCTAGCCTGAGACCATGTGCAAGCAACAAAAATGACACCAACATAAAGCAGAGGCAACTGCGCTACACACGCAACCTGGGGAAGAGCCAGAAAAGTTCCCCTCTCCCCCAAACCGCTCTCCTCCCTTGCTCCGCCCCACCCCACCTCTTCCACCTTCACTTTCCCCTGATGCAGCACCGTGGCTGGACTCGTGCTGTCAGTGCCGGCCCCGCCCCTCATGCTACTGGCTGGCCCTTCAGGGGTCCGTACAACCCCTCCCCCTGCTCCCCGGCAGCGGCGGGGAAAGCACAACTTGTGTTGCTCCGGGGAGGAAGCGGGGTCGCCCAGCACCCCCGCCCCCCCCGGAAGCAGCACAGAGAGGCCGGAGACCAGTGGCAGCGTGAGCTTTTGCTGCACTTTCCCACCGCTGTGGGCAACGTGGACTCTGGCTGCTAGTGCCTACCCCTTTCCCCCACCAACTGTTGGCAGGACCCTCCCGCCTTTGTCCTGCCTTATGTACCTTCAAAGCGGCACTCCGCTAGTGTGGTTGCTATCTGTGCGAGTTTCTTTGTGAAGTTGATGGATTTCCACTCATACAGCTGAGTGGCACTGCATTCAGCCATATGGAGTGGAAATCCATCAACTTCACAAAGAAACTCGCACAGATCCACTACTGTGGAGTTATTCCAGATTTACCATAGGGGGAATAAACACGGAATTTGGCCCAAAGTTCTAGCTCACTGCTTCTTATAATCTGATGTTCAAGGAGGCCTGGTGAAGAGTTGTGGGGACCAAGGTAGTGATACCAATTTAGATATTTCTACAGGAGCAGGGCACACTGTAGTCCCTGTCCTCTGCAGGGACCCTATTCTGACCCCCTTCCCCCAACTGAGTGGTGGTATATCTGGGGGCCATTGGTGAGGGGCATATGTTTCAGTCAATTTGGGCTCTTGGAACCATGAGGAAAAAAGTGAGCAAACAAGTGTTTCCAGCTGTGATGAAAAACTGACCTCACCCTGCCTGACTGGTTCTATTACATAGTTGTTAAAGGCCCCAGGGAGAAAACACTGGGAGAAAGGAGAGGAAATATTTCGCCTCTTATAGTGAAAAGGAACAGGAATGGAGACTAGTGCCAGCACTGTAGGATAGATTCTCACTAAACTAGTGTATATCTACCCAGCAGGGCTTCCCCTGCAGCTAGCAAATTAATGCAGGTACACATAACAGTGAATCCAGCACAGGTGGGCTTCAGAGTGGGCTAGTGAACTGAGTAAGTAACCAAAATGTGTACCAAGCCTGCACTGCACTCAGGGACACCATTTCAGATTTTGGTAAAGGATGGGGGAGCAGGGCCGACCTGTGCATGCCATGATGGGAGGGGACTGAGGACGGAGGCTTCAGCAGCGTTACTGAGCATGCTCAGTACAAGCCAAGCATCAAATAGAGAGGGGTGAACCAACCCCAACCACTGTCCCCCACATACTTATCTCTATCCAGGGGCTACTAAGGCACTGGAAAACACTACTTTTTTGGCAGACAATTTAGCAGTTAGCTGACAGCAGCACTGTATCTAATTCTGATATGAAAGAATGAAAATTGAATAAATATTAGACCCACTCAGCTCTAACACTAACATGACATCTTGTGGCAAGTCACTTAAGGGACACTGGTTAGCCTTAAAACTTCTGGCAAACAGAGGCTAGGGACGCCATCCCTGCCTATTCTGGCTAGTAGCCATTGATGGACCTATCCTCCTTGAACTTATTTTGTTCTTATTGGAATCTGTTATAGTTTGGGCCGTTCCACCATCTCCTGGCAAAGAGTTCCACAAGCAGATTGTGAAAAATATTTTAAATATTTTTGTTTGTTTGTTTTAAATCTGCTGCCTATAAATTTAATTGGGGTCAGCTTCTCGTGTTATGTTAGTGAAGGGATAAATAACATTTCCTTATTCTATTTTCCACACCATTCATGGTTTTCTAGACCTCTAAGATACCCCCCCGCCCACCCTTTCGTCATTTCTTTTCCAAGCTGAAAAGTCCCAACCTTGTTAATCTCTCCTCACATGAAAACTGTTCCTTATTCCTAATAATTTCTGTTGCCCTTTCTGTACCTTTTCCAAAGATAATATATCTTTTTATATGAGGTGACCAGATCTGCAGACAGTGTTCAAGATATGGGCTTTCAATGACTTTATATACAGGCAATATGGTATTTTGTCTTATTATCTATTCATATTCTGTTAGCTTTTTAGATTTTAGACCACCACTGCACAGTGAACAGTTGTTTTCAGGGAGATATCTGCAATGATTCCAAGATCTCTTTATTGAGTGGTAACAGCTCAATATCTATAGTTAGGATTATAGTTTTTCCATGCATATTACTTTGCCTTTATGAACACTGAATTCCATCTGCCCTTGTGTTGCCCAATCACCCAGTTTTGTGAAATCCCTTTGTAACTCTTTGCAGTCAGCTTTGGATTAGTCCCCGTTCACCCCTTTCCCAAGAATATTTATAAAGTTAACATTTACAGCATTAACACAGTAATCCAAATGCAAATCCCAGCAGTACAACACTCATTCCTACTCATTTTCCCCTTATCTTTTAAGTAGAGTACCCAGCAACATTTCAGGACAATCTAAGGAGCCTTCAATTACTTTGTGGATAAACTTCTGCAACATTTCCATATAACCATGCATCATTCTCATATAACTTTGTATTAAGAGAAACTTTGTAAGTCTTTATATAGATAGATCTTGTATACATCTTTGCTTCTTATAGACCATAGAAACTTTGTATTCAGCCCTTTATGTGATAGGCCTTAGGAATAGGAAAATGTCTTTTTCTAGGAGTAGAATTGATCTGTCCCCTTTCATTGATTGTCCTGTTGAAATGAATGAGGTGTGAATGGAGAAGCCTTGAGAGGTGAGCACCTCCAGCAGCATTTCTAAGGGTGGAGAGGGGCTGGGAGCCAGATCCAAAGATAACAAGATTTGTGAAGTGAGCTCATTGAAAAGAAGATTGGACATACAGACAGCAGAGTCAAGCAGCAAGTGCCTGCCCTTGGAAGGACCGTCTTTGAAGCAGCATTAAAAAAGGTGTGGTGATGACTAACTGGCTGAATGAGGGGGATAAATATGCGGCATCTTGCAGAGGGACCCTGGGTTTTCGTCTTGTCAACATGGGAGCATCGATCCAGATCGGCAGAAGCCCGGCTCCACCCCTCCCCCATCTAACTCCCCTGGCCAGTGCAGTTAGGGGGAGCAATTATTGGTAACAAGACAGAGTGTGCTTGTGTGTGTGTGTGTGTGTGTGTGTGTGTGTGTGTGTGTGAGAGACAGAGTGCATGAGTATGCATATTATAAAGTGTTGCTTGATCTATGTATGTTCCATAAATGTGACGTGTTGCCTTATCCCCCTGAAAAAGATCCCGGGTGCTTATTTAAGCACAATAACTTGAATGCCCAGTCTTTTGTTATTCTTAATATCCCTGCCCCCTCTTTTTATAATAAATTCCGTGCCCCCAAAAGCAAAGCTGCAAGCAGCTCATACTCTGTTGCATTTAAGAACTGCCTCTGGAGTCAGGGCATGGGTTTTAAGCAGACCTCAGGTATGAAATCCAGAGGTTCCAATTTCAGGGGAGGGGGGCCTCTGTACCCCTATGCTCCAGAATTCTCTGATTCTATGATCTTCTGAGGCTGGAGCCAGTGGTGGATTTAGAGTTAGTGGGGCCCTCTGCTCAACTTCATTTGGGGCCCCCCCCCGGAAAAAGAACATTCACTCTTCCTGCCCCTCCCATTTTCATTCTTTTTTCTTCATCCTTTGCCTATATTATAAGTATTAAGAAGTAAATGCGAATAAAGTGAAGTATCTTGATTGTTTTGTAGTCTTACTTTTTTTTTTTCGCAGACAACTTGAAAAAATGGGTTTGGGTGGACTGCTTGATGATCTTTCCAAATATTGTTTGTACCATTAGCTAACTATTTTAATGTGCTTCAGATAAGAGCACTTTATAAAAAAAAACACAAACAAACCACATTTAAAAAAAAAAACAAAAAAAAAACCTTTCCTCGGTCCACCTGAATGGAATTCTCTGAGTATAGTTTTGAGAACTTCTGATCTAGATAAAAGCTTGTATTTGCATGAAGCTAACGTGAAAAATGTATAAAAATAAAATGTATAGACGATGCATGAATGGAAAAATAAAAGTTAACTTCCTCTGAAGAAACTTACTCAATTTGAAAAAAATTATTCAGATAACTTTCTTTCTACATTTTTTTTTTAAATCATCAATTAAGTCATCATAAGAAATATTTTGAAAGAGGCCCTTGTTGAACGTCAAATGTTCCTGACTTATTGTATTTTGCAACTAATTTTAACTCATTTCAATATAGAAAAAGAACGTTCACCAGAAGCATTATGGCCAGTATTGTTAAAAATATTTTCAGAATGGTTTCTACATTTCAGATGGTTGCCTGCAAAACCATCATGGTTAAGGCTATACAAATCCACTGATGATCTCAAAACACAGACTTCATAATTTTTTATAAAATAAATAAAATGTTTCACTTCATCTTCAAAAAGATTTGTGTTTATGTCCTTTCAGTAGAATTCATCTAATTTCTTACTGTAGTGGCTTTTAGCATATTCATCCATATTGTCTGTCAAAAACCCTGCAAAATAAATCAACAGTTTACTTTAGAGATTCACTCTGCAATTGCACTATTATTGTGTCACAAATAACGTTGATAGTCTCAACGATGACCTTCTCTTTCCCTTTTAAATTGATTTCATTGTTTCTAGTGTAACCCTTCTGCCAGGTAGCACTGGCAACAGCCAGGACTGGGTTCAGTATGTAGGACAGGTGTGGGCAGTAATTTTTTGCTGGGCCGCACCGGAAGGGTCGGAGCCTTAAATGGCAGGGGCGGGGTATAGGGTAAACTGAGGCAATTCACGGTATCTTGCAATACCACCCCCACAAGAGACAGATTATATTTCCGGCTGACAAAATGACCATCAACATGCCTTTGTTTATGTTGGCTTATTTAGCCTGTTAGGAATAATTGTTTGTATTAGTGATAATATGTTTACTTAGCGATGGGTGGGGATCCTATGTAACCGTTATATTTTATTGGCTTATGTGCTTATCTCATTTCCGCTGCTAGACCTATTAAATCACTCCCCCTCCGCTCATCTGCTGCCTATATAATCTAATGTATGTTTTGGTTAAGTTAGGGTTCACCAGGCTAACCCCTGATGGGTACTCCACCAGCTGTGTGAACCAATAAATCCTCTGCTTGTTTTCATCTGCACCCAGTGTATCCAGAATTATTTCCTACATGGGGACATGATGCTTCCAGGCTTCCCCCCCCCACCTTCCCACTTCACGTGCTCTCCCACCCACAGGCTAATCAGGGCCTGAGAGCCGGGGAGCATGTGAAGCTTCCTCCTTCCCTGCCAGTGCTTCTAAGTCCCGCGTGCTCCTTGCAGGGTGGGGGCAGGGTGGAGAAAACTTTGCATGCACCCCCACCCCCAGGTTCTGATTGGCCTGGGAGCAGGGGAGCATGCGAAGCCACCTTGCCAGGAATGTGTGGCACTTCCAAATGAAAAACTGTTTCACTAGGAGAGTGGAGAATCCCTGGGATGGGTTCCCTAGGGAGGTTGTGGAATCTCTGTCCCTAGAGATTTTTAAGTCCTGGTTTGACAAAGCCCTGGCTGGGATGATTTAGTTGGGATTGGTCCTGCTTTGGGCAGGGGGCTGGACTCGATGACCTCCTGAGGTCTCTTCCAGCTCGAGGATTCTATGATTCTATGATATAGGTGCTTTCTTCTGTAGACTGACCACTACATATTA
Source organism: Pelochelys cantorii (assembly GCA_032595735.1). Classification (NCBI taxonomy): domain Eukaryota; kingdom Metazoa; phylum Chordata; order Testudines; family Trionychidae; genus Pelochelys; species Pelochelys cantorii. The sequence continues at coordinate 214,273,128 of CM064326.1, forward strand.
AGTTGGCTTCCCACTGTCAAGGAGACTAACAAGATACTCCTTTGATGGAGTAAATAAACCAAAAAAACATATGTTGATGGAGCTTGTCTCTCCAAGACTTTGACTTTGACTTCGACATACAACATATTTCAGGAGCTTCTAACAAAGCAGATGACCCCCTCTCCAGAGAGGCATTTCCAGACTCAGCTAATTAGAACTCTCCCTTAATATCAGTCATTGCACTCCAGAGATGTGGAAGAGGTTTGTTTGATTCTCATGTATTCGGTAGAAAATGTAAAATTTCCAAGTACTTTATAAACTATGTTTTATCCTAGATCTCCAGGAAGACATCACAACCAGTGTGGGCCAGCCTGTCCAGAACCATCTGTGATTTGGGGGATATGTAATGGACAGGAGGAGTGCTGAGAAGCACCTGGTGACTAAGGGGTTAAACTCAGGTAACTAGCAAAGGTGTTGTCCAGGGGGCCAAGAGCACCAATTGAGATAGAGGGTTGAAATTTGCATTGGATATAGGTTCCTTGCCTGCTTTCTTTGGGTGGGAGAGAGAAACCAGGAGTTGAGAGACACAGAATGATTTAAACCCAGGCAGGACTGCCATGTCTCCAAGAAATTTGGGGCATGGGTGTGGACTGAACAAAGAGAAGAGTGAAAGCAGGTAAAGGGAAAAGTGAATCCAGCCACGGTCAGGGTAATTTTTCTTTATTTTGTGGTTTGGTTTGAAATGCTCTGTGTGAATTTATGCATCCCCTGGCTATTTTCTACCTCATATTGTGCCCAGAGACTTTTCTCCGAATTTTAGTTTGTTTTTTTTAGTTGCTCTGTAACATCTAGCAACCACGTATGCTTTATCAAGTTTATCTTTTGTTTTGTAATAAAAATCATTTTTTTAAGCTGACAGTTTGATTCTTGTGTCCTGAAAGGTCTATCTGTGTGTATCTGCATGCCTCTGACTAAGGGGTCAGCTACCAGAAACTGCAGCTTGTTTTTCTCTTTTCTTTTTTTCAAGCTCACCGCCCAAGATTACAGCACCAGCTGTGACATAATGGGGGTTCTGCCTACTTTGTAAGCTTGTGTTTCTGCCTGTCTGTATTGTGTTATGTGTGATTCCCAATGGCTCACTCCAAGTGTGTATTGGCCACCTAAGGGCCAGCCTGAGAAGATAACAACTCTGTTCCCAGAGAAAGAGACAAAAGAATATAGGCGGGGCTACCTGGGTGGGGGGGGGGGCCGAGTGACGAGTTGCTGGGAGTGTGAATTAGTCTTGGCTGGGTAGGATGAGGAGGGGAGACTGAGAGCAGGAAAGGGGGTTTCAGGGCCATTGAGCCCCTTACCCCTAAGAGGAATAAGGCTGTCTGCTCTTGGGGTACGTCTAAACTACATGGCTCCGTAGATGGAGCCATGTAGATGAGTTTACTCGAAAAAGGGCAAGGGTTTCACGAGGCATAAAGGCTCTGCCGACGAAGGGTTCTGGGGTCGGTAGATCCCCGTCTAGACTGCCGCGCTGTGTCGACAATCAGCTGATCGACACAGTGCGGTGGCCATTTTGATTTAAATGAAGCAGCAATTATTTAAATCGCCGCTTCATTTCCCTTTGCCGTCCTGCCTAATCTACATGGCTCCGTCGACGGAGCCATGTAGTTTAGACACACCCTTGGTGTCTGTGCTAACATTGCTCCTATCCTATGCTGAGCACCAGTAAAACCTTCTACGCTACTGGCTGACTGAGAGTCACATCTGGCTGCAGATGGGGGTGCAGGGTCGGGGGCTCCCCGACATGCCATCACAGTGGTGTCAGGAGTGGGATGGACTGCACCCTGTGGATGGAGCATCTGGCAGTAAGTGACTGGGTGCAGTAGAAGGAAGGGAGCTTGCAAGAGCAAGGCATGCTGGAGGCAGCGAGCAGTGATTCCAGGAAGCGGAGGGGCAGGCAGCTTTATCTGAGTGTAGCCACAGATAAGCAGTGTCCCACAGGACTGGGAGTGACATTCAAGGAGCCTGGCACACTGAAGGGTTCTTCCTGGGAGTTGTGGGGCACTGCAGCATCAGCCGGTGAGTCTGCACCCTGGGGGATGGCAAGGAGATGGCCTACAACCGACTCCTCAAGGCAGATATTGTGGGACTGTGCAAGGGGAGGGGTCTGCCTGTGGGGAAATTGACCAAGGCCCACCTAATTGCCTGGCTGGAAGAGAATGACCGTTCCAGGGGCCTAGATCCTGTCCCAGCTGGGGGCAGCCAGACATCCCTGGGAGTGTTTCAGGCTCTGATGCAGGAGAGAGGACTGGAGTTTACCAGACAGGCGCAGTGCCCACCAGGCACCAGGCCCGAGCAGGGTCTCCCTCGGCGGAGCTGCAACGGCTGGAGATCAAGCTGTGGTTAAAGGAATTGGCGGACCGTAGCGAACAGCGGCAGCTTGAACAGGCCATGGCGGAGTGGAGAAACTGAGAGGCCCCAGCTGCTGTGAGTGGGGTGGGGTTCAGGGGGCCCAGGACTGCAGGTCACTTTGAGAGGTTCATGCTGTCCCAGTGTAAGGACGTAGGGGACTTGCATGGATTCCTTAACTCTTTTGAGTGAGCCTGTGAGCTACACCAGGTTCCCCCAGCCGACTGGCTCCGGCACCTCACCCCTTTAATGGATCAGAAGACCACAGGGTGCTCGGACCATTGGAGGTGCTACAGCTAGAGGACTACAAATGGGTCAAACAAGCCCGGCTGCACAAGTTTGGGCTGACCCCTGAGACATACAGAAAAAAGTTCCAGGAGGCACAGAAGGGGCCAGAGCAGACCTACACAGACTTGGCCTCCCACCTGATGCAATACTTCCGCAAGTGAGTGTTCAGGGCTAGGGCCCAGACCCCAGAGGACCTGGTTAAGCTAATGGTCCTGGAACGTCTCTACGAAATGTGCTCGTCTGACCTGAGGCTGTGGCTGAAGGACAGGAAGCCGGAGGAGCCACGTGGCACGGGAAAGCTGGCTGATGAGTTCACAGACAGCCGGTCCGGGTGTGAAAGGGAATCCTGGAGAGAAAGGGAATCCTGGAGAGACTGGCTCTCAGCTGTGCAACTGAAGAAAGCACCTACAGGGCAAGCCCAGGAAGAGGGGGCCAGCAATCCTCCATAGAGGATCCATAGAGGGCCAGCGAGTACCTGGACAGCGCAGGCAGCTCAAGGAGACCTGCAGGTCCTGACCTGCCATTGCTGTGGGCAAAGGGGCCACAAGCGGGCTCCGTGCCCCAGGCACTAGGACAGGCCCCACTACCCGAGACTTCCCAGGGTCAACTGGGTGGGGCTGGCAGAGGAGCAGGCTGCCCCAGGGGCAGGGGCTGGCAGGCTGACCCCAGCTCGGTAGCGGGGAGGCCGCTTAGGCCAGCTCCTCCAGGAGACCTGATGCTCCAGAGATGGGTTTCTTTGTGCACAGGGGTGCAGGGCAGCCCCTGTGGAGTGAGTGCCTTGTGCCCCTGGAGGTGAATGGCAGAAAGGTGATGGGCTATTGGGACATGGGGGTGGAGGTGACACTGGCCCAGCTTGAGCTAGTGGCCCCAGCCTGCATAGTACCTAGCACCCAGCTAACCCAGCGGGGCATAGCTGTGACCCCGTTCAAGGTACCCCGTACCTCGGTTGCATCTGAAATGGGGGGCTAAGAAGGGCCCCAAGCAAGTGGGGGTGCACCAGCACCTGCCTTCTGGGGTGCTGATAAGGGTGATCTAGATTGGACAAAAGGACCCCACAGTGCTATGGTTGCTACCAGTTGCCAGAGCCTGTAAGGGGCCTGCAGCCCTGACCCAGAGGAGGGCACTCTGCAGAGGGCACAGGGCCCCATCCCAGCAGCCAAGAGGTCCCAGGGGGCCGGGCTCAGCAGGGTTGGGACTCTGGGCCCAGGCAGTGAGGGGGGGGAGGAACGCTTCCCTGTCCCTTCTCCAGCTGCTGAATTCCAGGCCAAGGTGCAGGCAGATCCCTCCTTGCTGAAGCTGAGGGACTGGGCTGACAGTGCAACTCAGCCCCTGGGGGGAGACTGCCAGGAGAGGGTCCTGTGGGAGAGGGGATTCCTGTACCAGCTTGCGAACAGGGACTGACAACATGGAGTTTTGAGAGGGACTTCTCCAGGTGGAGAAGGAGTTAATAGAGGACCCTTGAGAGAAGTGGCTGTGTGTATGTGTTTGTGTTTGGGTTTTTTTGCTGTGTGCTGAGCTTGTGATTGTCTGGGGATTAGGGGGTTTTTTTCCTCCTCTTCTCCCCCCCCCCCCCCCCCCACAAAGGAGTGTGTGCTGTGGCTGGCAAGTGGAAGCTGTGAGTTTCTAATCAAGGTTTGAAATCTAGAAGCCTCTGCTCATTGGTTGAGCCTTAATCAGGGGGATGGGCTATCAGGCAGTCCAAGGCTTTACATAACAGTGAGTCAGTGACCAGGGAGCTTGCGAACAGGGCCTTGTGAGTTTTGAGGGAGTTTTGATAGGAGTTGGGAAGGGGGCCGCAATACACTTGCCATTCTTTAAAATCTTTTCACTAATCTATTATCAAAATTTCCTGAGCTCAGGTGGGCCTTCAGGGGTTGATTACATCTGAGGCAAGGCTTTGAGCTGGGCCTAGCCTCAGCCTTATACAAAAGGCAGCCAGAGTGAACACAGAGAGCAGCAAACAGGGCAGCAGCCAACATGGGAGTTTGCCTGGGAATTCAACCTGGGAGACCCCCCGTAGTGTTTGGTGCTCTCTTCCTTGAAGAATTTTTTTTCTTTTCTCTCTCCTGCCCTTCAAGGAGGCATTTAATAACATCTGAGGAATCTCTCAGAAGGAAGGCGGATATGGATGGTGATAGGTCTGCTGTTGTTACCTGCACAGCATGTGCCATGTTTGTCTTCCTCCCGGAAGAAAGAAGAGATTTCATCTGCACTAAGTGCAAGCTGGTCGCCATTTTGGAAGAAAAAATTAGAGGACTTGAAGCCCAAGTATCAACCCTATATTCCATCAGTGAGGCTGAAGACTTCCTTGATAGAAGGCAATGTTTAATCCTGCAGGCACAGCAGGCTGAAGAGCCAGTGAGGGCAGTATGGATACGTCTAGACTACATGGCTCCGTCGACGGAGCCATGTAAACTAGTTTACCTGGCACAAGGCAAAGAAGTGGGGATTTAAATAATCCCTGCTTCATTAAAATAAACATGACCACTGCGCTGTGCCGATGATCAGCCGATCCGTCTAGATGCAGATCTGTCGGCTGGGGAAGCCGTTGCCAACCAATCCTGTAAACCGCGTTTCACGAGGCATAAGGGATAAGCTTCTTTGCCTATGCTGGGTAAACTAGTTTACATGGCTCCGTCGATGGAGCCATGTAGTCTAGACATATCCTCTAGGACAAGGAAATGAACTGGTAGCATGTAACCGCTAGAAGAAGAAGCAGGCCAACTCAAGTCTCCCCCCCCCCCCCCCCCCCATTCCTGTAGAGGTAAGTAACCTCTTTCAGGCTTTCGCTACAGTCACTTCAGTAGAGAACGCTTTGGCAGGGACCTCGCAGGGAAGAAATCAGAAGGGAACACCATCTACCGGAAGACATGGGATGCATAGTCCTAGGGATGAGGGTTCCACAACCACCACCCCCAAAAGAAGAAGATGGGTGGTGGTGGTCGGGAACTCCCTCCTAAGAGGGACTGAGTCATCCATCTGCCATCCAGACCTGCAATTTTGAGAAGTGTGCTGCGTACCAGGAGCTTGCATTCAGGATGTGACCGAAAGTCTTCCAAAACTGTTCAAACCTTCAGATCATTACCCCTTCCTGCTTCTCCATGTGGGAACTAATGATACGGCCAAGAATGACCTTAAGCAGGTCCCAGATTATGTAGCACTGGGAAGAAGAATCAAGGAATTTGAAGTGCAAGTGGTGTTCTCGTCCATTCTTCCGGTTGAAGGAAAAGGTCCAAGTAGGGAGTGTCAAATTGAGGAAATAAATGCATGGTTGCGCAGGTGGTGTCGGAGAGAGGGCTTTGGTTTCTTCAACCATGGGACGCTGTTCTGGGCACAAGGTTTGTTAGGAAGAGATGGGATCCACCTAACCAAGAGAGGAAAGAGCATCTTTGCTGGCAGGTTTGTAAACCTAGTGACAGAGGCATAGCGAGGGTGTTATGTGCCTGGGGGCAAAAGCAACATTTGTCCCCCCCCCCCCCCCGCCCCCCCGTACTCCCCGCCACCATGTGACAGGGCCCCGAACCTGGTGCACAATTGAGCCCGACGGGAGCAGGGGAGCTTGTACCACATCTTCGCCCACCCCCTCCAGTTTGGGGTGGGCACTATCCCACTGTAGAAGAGGGAGGAAGGTTGGGCTGGGGGGTGCAGAGGCAGGGAGGAGGCTTCAACAGGGAGTGGTGGAAGGAGGAGCAGGCGAGCAGAGGCATGATAGGGGGAGCAAAAGAGCAATTACCCCCCCACACACACCTACTTTGCTACGTCAGTGAACATAACAGATTAACTTACCTGTTAAAATAACGCTCAAAAAACCCTTTTAAATAAAACTTACAGACAACACGAGAATCGCCCTCGCTTTCTTGAAGCAATAAGTAGCCTAAGGCTAAGGATACACTGCAAGCGAGGCTTTCCGTCTGCCACAAGGACTTTTTCCTTCAGGGTGCTGTGAGATTCTATCCTTAAGTAAAGGAGAGAGGTCTTTCTCTAAGCTGCTCTTCCAAATTTCACACAAGCCATTCAACTGAAGCCAGAGATATCAAGATTCAAGGCCAGCCTTGCCTTTGGCAGACTGCCTCGCCAGGTATTCACAATCACAACATCCGAACATATATGACTTTTAGTTGAGAAAGCCACGTTACTCCCAAGTCTCTGCTATGACTGGGAGATGTGGGTGACCTATATAAAACACTAGCATTTTCATTGGAAAATCCACAACAGAACGTGGGGGGAATCTATCACCTCAGTAATGCCAACTCCTTTAGAATTGAGGCTCTACTAGCTGAGGTAGAGCGGGCACTGCGTGCACATGGCTGATATATTTTTACCAAAACTGCTACCTGCCCAACTTGTCAAAGGAGAAAGGAAACAGGGAGGCCAAAAGGAATAGTTTAGAGCAGTTTTTCTCAACCTTTTTTTTAATGAAGTATCCCTTTTAAAAAAATTTATAAGTACTCCCCAGTACCTACAGTTTTCAGACACACAAAATTTTTTCTACAATTGCAACATATTTGTTTAAACAACTTCATCGTATTCTCCATCACCACTTACAAGGTACATTGCCCATGGAGGTCAATGGGGCTGCGCTATTTTATATGTAAAGGTACTGAGGGTACGTCAACACTAGCTCGTTACTTCGAGCTAGGTAGGGGAATGAGGGCAAACGGAGTTGCAAATGAAGCCCGGGATTTAAATATCCCGGGCTTCATTTGCATGTTCCCGGGCGCTGCCATTTTTAAATCCCCCTTAGTCCGAACTCCGTGCACGCGGCTACACGCGGCATGGACTAGGTAGTTCGAATTAAAGATCCTAATTCGAACTCTCGTTACTCCTTGTGGAATGAGGAGTAATGGGAGTTTGAATTAGGATCTTTAATTCGAACTACCTAGTCCGTGCCGCGTGTAGCCGCGGGCACGGAGTTCGGACTAAGGGGGAATTTAAAAATGACGGCGCCCGGGAACATGCAAATGAAGCCCGGGATATTTAAATCCCAAGCTTCATCTGCAACTCCGGTTGCCCTCATTACCCTATCTAGCTCAAACTAACGAGCAAGTATAGACGTACCCTCAGAAATGTATATGTTAATACCAAGATGGCAAGTGTATATTATGTAAATAATACCAAATAATAATTGCCAAATGAGACTATGTCCCAACCTGCTTACAAAGGGCCTAATATAATTTAAATTTTAATCTAGAATTGAGCCCAAAACAATCTGTTGAGATGACCCAAAAAGATCCAGATAACATTAGTCACCCTTCAAACATATAAGGGACTAATCAGTAAAAGCCTCACTGCCTGGTAGAGGTGATCTTTGAAGAAAATGAGAGAGACTTTGCATTTACTTTTCCTGACAGCAGCACTTTATCTCACTGAATGTGGGGACTTCAGCACAGGTTTCACTTTATGTGTCAGAATAGCACAGAAATGCGTTGTCACAGCTAACTCCATTCAGGTCAAAGCAACGTGCACCCCAAAGAGAGACCAACAAATCCCTTGAAGCTGGACGTCAAAACATCTCATCTCTTCACAGAGCACACAAAGAGTCTTGTTCACGCAGCGACACAAGCCACGACAACTCTCTGGAGAGAGACCATACAGCCTGCCTCTCTGCGGACGCACCAAATGTTTTCATGTGGCATCTTACCATGCTGTTTACATTGACTGCTTGGATGAGGAAGACTCACAAAGAGTCTGTCCATCATCCACACTGGAGCAACATGGTGATTTACCACCGTGGTAACAGACCTGATCTCTCTGTGGGCTCTTGTGGAGCAACAGGGAGCCTGCAGCGGTCTCTTGGGGGGAGAGGCCAGGGGTGCCTCTATTCCAGTGGTTCTCAAGCTTTTTGGCCTGTGGACCACATGACAATGTAAATCTTTCCTCAGACTGCTAGTTGCTAATGGAAACCCACCTTTAATTACACAATTATGCCCAAGCCATTTTGCTAGTGCTGCAGCTGGGGAGAATGGTTTAATTTAAATTATTAAACAGATTAAATGTTAACTTTCTCATGTTAGTTTATCAAACTTGGTTTTAAATAAAGTAAAATATTAATTTATGTCCAGTACAAAAGGTTTCAATGTTTTCTTTAGTTATGGCAGGGGCAGGCAACCTTTTTTGGATCGGGGGCCACTGATCCACAGAAAAATCAGATGGGAACCACACAAGTGAGAAAAAAAATGCTCTTCCCAAAAAACCCCAACCCTCACTTAGGTGGCCCCCCACTGAGACACCTCACTCCTCTGGCATTCGCCTAAGGGGCGAGGGGAAGGGACAGGGAGGACTGAGGTTCAGGGCTTTCCATCGGCTAGATTTGCTTTTCTGATGAATTTTTATGGACCCCTTAGGTTCTAAAATGGGGACAAAAATAAGGGGTTCAGTGTGTGTGTGTGAGAGGGCCAATGAACAGGATAGGGATGGGGTGCAGGATCTGGGAGGGAGGTGGGGGGGGTGGAAGGGGGCAAGGTCTGGGTAGGGTGCAGAAGCAGGCTGGATGTAGGGTGTCTGGCTATGAGGGAGGGTGCAAGGAGGGGACTTGGGTAGGAATTGGCCCTCCCTGGTCTGGCACCCTCTGGACCTGACTGGTCCCAGATGAGGGATTTTTTTGGACTGGGGAGGTCATTTCAGGGCTCCTGGTTCCACCCCTCCCCACTAGGCTTCTTTGCACCTCCCTCCCCTGCAACCCAATTGAGCTGCCCAACACCCGCTGGTTCCCTGCACCTCCCCCAAAACCATCCTCCACAATCCAAGGGAGTGCAGCACCAGTTCCCTGCAGCCCCTTACAGCCCAGCTCAGCTGCCCTTCTATTCCCTATGCCTTCCCCCATCCACCTCAGCCCAGTTGAACCCCGCACTGGTTCCCTGCATGCCTCCCCCACAGCACAGCTGAGCCCCATTTCCCTCCACCTCCCGCCAAGCCCTGCAAAACTGCTGAGCCCAGCTCTGATTTCCTGCCCCTCCCTCCCCTTGAGTCTAGCTCCGGTTCCCAATTCCCGGCATCTCCCTCCTCCTGCAACCAAACTGAGCTCTGCATCTCCCTCCCTCCTATCCGCACCCCCCCCCCCCCCCCCCCCCCGCAGCCCAGCCCAGCACCCTGCACCTCTGCACGCTGCAATCCAGCTGCGCTCCATTTCCCTGCACCTCCCCGCAAACTGCGCAGACACGCTGGGTATGTCTAGACTACATGGCTCTGTCGACGGAGCCATGTAGATGAGTTTACTATACATAGCAAAATGAAGTGGCAATTTAAATAATCACCGCTTCATTTACATCAAAATGGCCGCTGCTCTGTGCCAATGATCAGATGATTGGCACAGCGGGGCAGTCTAGACGTGCCGTGGTCGACAAGGGAAGCCTTTGTCAACCGCGCCGGTAAACCTTGTTTCATGAGGCATACCGGAGCAGTCGTCAAAGGGGTCCCTTGTTGACCGCGGTGCATCTAGACTGTCCCGCTGTGCCACTCAGCTGATCATTGGCACAGCGCACCGGCCATTCTGATGTAAATGAAGCGGTGATTATTTAAATCGCCGCTTCATTTTGCTATCTCTAGTAAACTCATCTACATGGCTCTGGCTCTGGATGGAGCCACGTAGTCTAGACATACCCGCTGAGCCCAGCGCTGAGTCCCTGTCCCTCCCTTGAGTCCAGCACCAGGTTCCTGGAACCTCCCCCCTCCTGCAGCCCAGGTGAGCCCAGCACCCTGCACCTCCCTCCACAGCCCAGCCCGGCGCCCCCTAGCGTGGCACCCGGGGGGGCCACCCCCCCCCCCCCGCTCCCTCCTTGCTAAGCCGCTGCCTAGTGAGGAGGGCTTTAAACTAGGTTCACTGGGGGATGGTGACCAAAGCCTAGAGGTAAGTGAGGAAGTCGGATACCGGGAGGAAACACAAGGAGGACTGAGCAACAAAGGAGGACTCCTGACTTGAATAGAGAAGGTAGGGCGATCAACTGGTTATCTAAGGTGTTTGTACACAAATGCAAGAAGCCTGGGAAACAAACAAGAAGAATTAAAAGCCTTAGCCCAGTCAAAGAAATAGGACTGATTTGACTGGAATTACAGAGACTTGGTGGGGTGACTCGCATGACTGGAGCACTGTCATGGAAGGTATAAACTGTTCCAGAAGAACAGGCGAGGGAGAAAAGGAGGAGGAGTTGCACTGTATATAAGAGAGCAATATGATTGCTCAGAGCACCAGTTTATATAGAGAGAAAAACCTTTTGAGCGTCTATGGGTTAAGTTTAGCGGTGGAAGCAACAGGGGTGATGTTGTGGTTGGTGTCTGCTATAGACCGCTGGATCAGGTGGAGGGGGTAGACGAGGCTTTCTTCAAACAACTGAGAGAAGCTTCCAGATCACATGTTCTCATGGGGGACTTTAATCACATCTGTTGGGAGACCAATACAGCAGGACACGGAGAATCCAGGAAGTTTTTGGAGAATGTTGGGGATAACTTCTTGGTACAAGTGCTGAAGGAAGCAACCTGGGGCCATGCGCAGCTTGACCTACTGCTCACAAACAAGGAGGAACTAGTAGGGGAAGTACAGGTGGGTGACAGCCTGGGAAGCAGTGATCATGACATGGTAGATTTCAGGATCCTGACCAAAGGAAGACAAGAGAAAAATACACACCCTGGACTTCAGAAAAGCAGCCTTTGACTCCCTCAAAGAACTGATGGACAGGATTCCCTGGGATTCTTACCTGAAGGGGAAAGGAGTCCAGGAGAGCTGGCAGTATTTTAAAAAAGCCTTATAGAAGGCACAGCAAGACACCATCCCGATGTGCAGTAAGAAAAGCAAATATGGTAGGTGACCAGATTGGCTTACTGGGGAAATCCTTGGTGAGCTTAAACACAAAAAGGAAGCTTACAGAAGTGGAAACTTGGACAGATGACTAGGGAGGAGTATAAATATATTGATCGAGACTGCAGGGGAGTTATCAGGAAGGCAAAAGTACAATTGGAATTGCAGCTAGCAAGGGATGTGACGGGTAAAAGAAAGGTTTCTACAGGCGTGTTCGCAATAAGAGGGTGATCAGAGAGGGTGTGGGGCTCCTACTGGATGAGGGAGGTAACCTAGTGACAGATGATGTGGGACAAGCTGAAGGACTCAATGCTTTCTTTGCTGCTGTCTTCACGGACGAGATCAGCTCCCAAACACTACACAATGCAGGAGGGGAAGGAGGTGTACAGCCCTTGGTGCGGAAAGAACAATTTAGGGTATGTCTACGCTAGCCCCCTAGTTCGAACTAGGGAGGCTAATGTAGGCATTCAAAGTTGCAAATCAAGCCCGGGATTTAAATATACTGCGCTTGATTTGCATCTTCCTGGCCGGTCGCCATTTTTTGAAATTTACAAGTCCGGACTAACTGCCCGCGTCTACACGCGGCAGGGACGCGGTAGTTCGAAATAAAGCCCTAGTTTGAGCTACCTGTTATTCATCCTGGAGGTTTAAGGGCAGGATATTTAAATCCCAGGCTTGATTTGCAACTTCAAATGCCTACATTAACCTCCATAGTTCCAACTAGGGGGCTAGTGTAGGCATGCCCTTAAGGAACTATTTAGAAAAGAAAGACATACACAAATCCATGGGTCCGGATTTAATGCATCCGCGGGTACTGAGGGAGTTGGCAAATGTCATTGCGGAGCCTTTGGCCATTACCAGTGAAAACTTGTGGAGATCGGGCGAGATCCTGGATGTTTGGAAAAAGGCAAATATAATGCCCAGCTTTAAAAAGGAGAAGGACAATCCAGGCAACTACAGATCAGTCAGCCTTACCTCAGTCCCTGGAAAAATCATGGAGAAGATCCTCAAGGAATCCAGTTTGAAGCACTTGGAAGAGGGGAAAGTGATCAGGAATAATCAACATGGATTCACGAAGGGCAAGTAGTGCCTGACCAATCTGATTAGCTTCTATGATGAGGTAACTGGCTCTGTGGATATGGGAAAGCCAGTGTATGTGCTATACCTTGACTTTAGCAAAGCTTTTGCTATTGTCTCCCACAATACTCTTGCCAGCAAGCTAAGGAAGTATGGATTGGCTAAATGGACTGTAAGATGGATAGAAAGTTGGCTAGACTGTTGGGCCCAAATGGATAGTGATCAACAGGCCGATGTCAGGCTGGCGGTCGGTTTCTAGCGGAGTACCCCAAGGATCTGTTCTAGGATTGTTTTTTTTCAACATTTTTATTAATGACCTGGATGAGGGGATGGATTGCACCCTCAGCAACTTTGCAGATGACACTAAGCTACAGGGAGAGGTAGATATGCTGGTGGGCGGGGATAGGTTCCAGAGTTACCTAGACAGACTAGAGGACCCATCTCACACAGGAAGCCAGTGCTGGCACTGTAATCTTCTGGGGCAGGGAGGGTGGGTTAAGGCTGGAAAGCCAGGCAGGCAGTGGCCCAAGCGCCTGGCCCGAGGCAGGTGGAGGCAGCAGTTCCCCGGTGGGTCCCAGAGCGCAGCAAGGCGCCAATGCCACCACATCCTTATCCTCCTGCAGGGGGAGCTGAGGGCCAGTGAGGAGTCCAGGGCGCTCCCCGAGGAGGGGCTGGAGCAATCATGAGGCATGACCACCTCTTCCCCTTCTGGGGACTCTGCGCTGGGTTGGGGGGGGGGGGGGGGGGCGGAGTGACACAGAGTGGAGTGATGTCATCCCTGCAGGAAAAGGTTTTTGTTTTGTTTTTTTTTAATAGAGAGAGAGAGAGAAAAATTTAGGCAAGGACAGGATGTTATCTGCTGCTGCAATAGAGAGTCATGCTATCAGCAGTTTAATTTTGTCGCTTTTTATTTACGGAGATTGCTATATGAGCCAGGGATATATCTTAGTTCAGAGAACAGCAAACTGTTCACCTTCTTGGAGAATTCTCAGTGATCACAGTTTAATTATTGTGCCTCCAATTATTGGTTCCTCTAATTTATCACATCTTAGAGAATGGTCATACTTTGAAAAGTGACTATATAAATGGCTTGTGAGGCTCCACGCAGATAAGCTTTCTAGAACTCCAATTAAAATTCATAACAATAAAATTGTTGTATTTTCTAGCTGCGAACTCTGCAGACTCAGCCTGAGCTGCATGAATCAAGCAGGGTTCTTCTTTTCCCATATATCACCACTGTATAAAAGCACTCCAGACCAAATTCTGCCCTTATTAATGCCTGTAAAGTCCCATTCCCATCAATGGCTTTGCACAGGTGTTACCAGAAGTCAGTAAGAATCGTGTGGATGATATAGAAGAAGGCATAGCGTCTAGCTTCTTCTGTTTGGACTGTGCTGGCTCTTCAGGATGAACATGCATAAAAACATATTTAGTCACTAAAGTCAGTCACTCTGCTTTTGAAACATGCACAGAGCAGATCTGCTGAAGTGATTTAAATGATGATCATTTTTGCAGGTACTTTTCACAATATAATGACCCTAAATACTTTATTAACAAAATACTCACAAGTATTAGATATACTCAGCAGCTCTCATGCTAATGCTCTACACACTCATTTTTTCAGTGGTGATGGTGTGCTTCTCATTTTGAGGGTTGAATTTTCCTTCATTATG